>CM012439.1:17760033-19073783 GCA_003999625.1 Oryzias javanicus
TTTAATCATGGAAAAGATAAAGAAGGAGTGAAAATGAGAATCCCAGGGTTGTGCAGCCACTCTCCCTGAAAGACTGGAGAGGCGCAACGGTGTGTGTGCATCTGCACTGTAAGTGTGTCAGGGAGACAAAGATCGAAGGTCGCGTTTTGAGTCACCACGCTCCTTTTCTGTGTCCGAAGACGCATGTTATTTTATCAAACAGGGATTTTGGATGGAAAATGAAACGTACAGCACACCTAATTTTATCTGAGGGGTAAATGGTGCCAAAAGAAAAGAGGGAATAAAAACAATAATAGACGTAGTGAAGTTCCTTTTTATTGTCATCTTACAAGGAGGGCGTATTTTTTGTCCACCCACTTTTGAAAACTAAAAACTAAAGGTAGGCAGGACTAAATTTAATTAACCTCTATCTGCAGAAATCCAGCCCACATACAGTTAAAGTTATATCCATGGTAACACTTCATTTGAAAAGGTGTGCATGAGACTGGCATTGCACTTTGATGAATAATCTCCACCTGATCAGGAATATGATTGTAAAGAAAAAAAAAGAAATCAACCTTTCAAACTCAAAGTTCTTTTCTTTTCTTAAATTAACCTTTTTCATATAAATATATATATATGTACCAAATTAAAAAGAAAAGGTCCAAAACTTAGAAGAAGAAAAGAAGAAGCACCATCTCCAAAACCTTTAAACTAGACAGACTTGTGTGGATTGACCATGTTTAGTCACACAAAACATCAAAAACATCAAAACAAGAAAAGCTACTTTAAAAAAAAAGTTAGGAAAATACAAGAGAGACGCTCCATTCTCCTTAACCACTCCACTCACTTTATGTTAGAACATCAATGCAGATTCACGAGTGAGGTGACCATGAATAACATCAAGCTGCATGAAAAGAATGAATAAGACTTACTTCTTCAAAAGTACAGTCACAGAGAAATGCCTCAAGAAGGTGAGATAAACACAAAGAATACAGCTCAGCTGTAAGAAGATACAAGTCATCATCATGTACAGCCCACCTGTCCTCAGACTCAGTCGGGGGGGGGGAAGCTGGCGGCAGAAAGAGAACGATTCCACTGACGTCAAGACATGTAAACTCCTACAGACGAATCCAGCAAATCCAGCACCTGAGGCTCTACAAACAACGCAGAGATTATTGGATTAGTGAATGCCATTATCCATAATGAAACAACAAGACACAGGGAAGATTGCCCCCAAAGATGGACTGATGGGAATTCTCGTCAGGCGGAGATTGCCGGGGAAGAACAGGAAGCAGGATAGAAGAACTTTCCCCTTCATGAGATGAATCACGAGGCAGCCACGAATGAATCACACGAGAAGCTGGAAATGAGTCAACGCAGAGCGCGGGGCTCTGATGGCGGCGGCACATCTGCAGGCCACGAACACCCCGACATGTGGGCTGAGAAGTAACAGCAACGAACAGAAACTTTGTCACGTTCAGTTCAGGAGTTTCCACGATGATCCAACCTCAAGGAGCTCCTCAAACTCCTGTAAATCACCTCTGAATCTCACGCCACAACAGGATGGAAGTGTTGATGGATGCAGGCCACTCATGGACACTTCACATCAGGTTGCTTCATGTCAGATGTGTAAAAAAAAAAAAAAAAAAAAGACATTTATAAATCTATCACAAACTTCAGGATTCCAACTTTTATGCAAAAAAAAGTGTCTGAAACTGAAAATCATTATCCTTCCACTGCTACTTTCTGTCAACATGATTATATTTTAATGTAAAGGGAAGAATCTGGACCAAACTGAAGTTGTGTTAGATGTTTCAAAATGATCTTTATGCAAATATAAGCGGACACAGATCTCCGCAAAAACGCATTTCTAAGTTTGTCCGTTTTTAAGCCCTAGAACAGGGATCTATTTCACAGTAAGTGGATGCATCGGAATGGAGCGGAGCAGGCTGCTCGAGGCCTGCCGACAGTAGCTTTCAAGTCGCACCTTCAATCTACATAAACTTCATTTTTTCTTCTTCTCCAGAATCACAACAATTTAAATAAAGAAATCTTAATTTTCTTTTTATATACCCTCCATCATTAAAAAAATGCCACAAAAAGCTTTGGATTGGGTCTTAAATTAAAGACTTTTTTCAATCACACACATGCATTGCATTATGGTAAAATGTTTTAAAAACATCTAAAAATGTAGATTAAACAGGAAACCACTGGCTCTGAAAACAGATACATAATGGACTTGTGGCCTGTCTGCAGCAACTGACCTCACAAAGACAGCTGTGTCTCTCATAGATGTGGGAAAATTTGAGTTTGGTGATGAACTAACATCTAAAAGATAAAGCAAAGATAAAAAAGTGAGTTTGCATCTTCTTTGAACTACTTTAGTGTGTAATGAAAGTAAAAGCCCTTCTTATTTCTATTCAAACATTGCTGCAAAAACAAACTTTTTTTCCAGATTTATTAGTTTATAGTGAATGTGCATTCTGGTTTATTAAAAAGAAAATAAAAATAAAAAAAGAAACATGTCTTTAATCCAGGAAAAAAAATGTCAGATGTCAAATCTCAACAGACCCCATATTTTATATTTCCTTCTCAGGTGACTTTTATGCTGCAATAAGCACTGCAGGCAAAAGGTTCAATGTTATGAACAGTCGCAGCAGCTCTAAAAACCACCTGGGTTTTTTACATTTCCCACAAGATCTTTTCCTGCAATATGTAGATTGTAAAATGATATTCATCTGCAGGAGGGTATCAGCTCAGCAGTTGGATCTTAGCAACTTGATGTGTTATTATTGTTATTTTTTAATTTGCTAGTATTTTTAAGAAACTTGCTAGGAGTTCCTCAGGCTAGAAAACAGGAGTGAAAAATTGCTAAAGGAAAATATGTAGAAATAATTAAATTCTCAGTAGGACATTAATGGCAAATGAAACTTTAGGAATAAATGAGGAACCCAGATTCTGTAGCGCAGAACTTGAACTTGCAAGACTGCCACATCAGAACTGAAAGAGGACGTAGTGTTTGTCCTAACCCACCCTCCTCCATTCTGTTCCCAAATCTTATCAAAACTCCAAAGGATAAAGTGGTGCAGTTCATCAAAAGGCCACTGGAGGCAGGTTCCAAAAATGAACAATGTTAAAAAATCAGATTTTACACCGAAAAATCGACTTTTTTGCTATCCAAAAAAAAAAAAAAAAAAATCAGTTTGATGTTAATTTCTTGGTTGACTATTCATGACAACACATACATGTGTGTATGTGTTACTCTATGTGGAGAGAAAAAAAACTACAAAAAAATGATTAGAGCTTCTTGTTTTGACTTTAAGAAGCTCTTCTACCCTCGTTTGAACTGGTATAAAAGACATCATCCACAGCCTTAAAGACTGCAACTTCTCCACTATGACCAAGACCAAAGAGCTGTCGAAGGAAACCAGACTCAACACCTGGAGTGGACTGGGATCAATAATCTACAATAAGCAAGCAGATTGGTGAAAAGAGATCAAGTGTTGGAGCAATTATTTTAAAAAAAAATGAATACAAGATCACTGACAATCGTTCTCCTCCTGGGCTTCAGTAAAGATCTAACCTGATGGAACAAATGATCTTTTCCACAGTGAGGAAAAAGTCTACAAATGCACAGAAAAACTGGTCAATGACTTGAAGAGAGCTGGGACCACAACAACAAAGTTACCACATGACATTACGAGAGACTGTCTGTATGATCCAGAGGTGGACTGGGAGAATCTCACGTGGTCAGAATGGAGCTTTCACCATATTCTGAGGGGAAGAATCCTGAGTTACATCCCAAGAAACACTTTGCACTGTGAAGCACGGGGGTTGAAACGTCATGCTTTGGGGCTGGTTTTCTGCAATGGGGACAGGAAGACTCAACCATGCTAAGCAAAGGATGAATGGGGACACAAATTTTGGACAAAAACCTCCTTTAGCAGTGAGAAGAAAAAATGGCTGGATCTTCCATCATACTGTAAGAATGATCCCAAACACACCAGGTCAAAAAAGGAGGGCCTCAATAGAGAATGTGTAGAGGGAGTTTTAAGTCAGTGTTTACTAAGCTCCAAAACATCACAGCTCTTGAGAAGATCTGCAAGGAAGAATGGACCAAAAAGCTGCTAAAGTGAGTGAAAATTGTACAGGAAATGTTTGACTTCTGTCATTATCAACTAGAGTTTCATAGCAATGTATTGAGGTAAACTCTTGTCATTGACCAAATATCTATTTTTTTGTAATATTATACAAATTGATTCTTCAAAACTTCTGGATCTTTGTTTACATTCTTCTCCAACAATTTAAATCTATCCAAGTTGGATATTGGATACTGATAAACTGATTTAAAGCCTTACATCTCTTATTGGCAGGTGGACGGATCCAACAAAACTGTCATCTCGTCCCATCCAAATACCCATTTTTAACAGCTGGGTGCATCAAACTTCGATAAATATCCCACTTCAGGATTCATTTTATACCGTTCGGGACCAATCAGAACGGGTCAACACACACATGGATCTTACTAAAGGCTCCAACCACACAGTGCAGCTCTAATCAGAGTTAGCTGCTGTCTCATTTGGGGTTTCATAAGGCAGACGTTTGGTTGCACTGATGAAGAAGCAACACATCAAATTCAAAACTATCAAACTGCTTACAGTGTTTTGTTTATTGTATTTTCTCAAGTAAACCTGTAAATCTTAGGCCTCAGCATATTACTGAAAACATGACAACACATGTCCTGTAAATACTATATAATTGTAATTTTTAATGATCATCAACACAATAAACAAGCACTTTAAAATTAGAGTGCAAAACATTATGAAACTCAAGTTGTTTATCATCGTGACCTAAAAATAATTCTCATTCTTGATCAGAGACATTTTTCTGTTTCTCCTGAAAATTATCAAAATTTGGAAAATGTGAGCCTTGGTTAAGAACCTAGAAAACAAACCACATATTCACGAAGGTTAAAATAACATGAAGAGATGAAACAGTTTGGTTTGGAGGACTTTTGCAGATGGCACCAGAACAAAAGCTGAGGTTATTTCAAAGACCGTGCAAAGACTTTTAGCAATTTCAGGGTCTTCTCAAAATTCCAAACTGAGTCATCCCGTTGAATTATGGTAGGTTTACAGGAGAGAGGTTAAGGAGGGTCAAGAAGTCAAGGCAATGGAGTAAACAGAATTTTCAGAAATAAGCATTTTACCAAGAAACACTAAACAATTTGGGCTACAATAAAAACAGAAAAAGTCTAATTTGAATAAAAAATAAAAGCAAGATTTCCAAATGTATAGTCTTTATAGATCAGACAAGATTGGGAAAAATGCCAAAAATATAATCAAAAGTGGTTATAATAAGAATCACTCTCAAATTGAGTCTTTAAGTGTACATCTTTTCTATGAAGTCTTATGTTCTGGTTGCAGTCGCAAAAGTAGAGCAGAAAACCAAAGGAAGCGCGGAGCAGCAGTGAATTAAGCAGAGTCGGTACACGCCCACACGGTCCAGAGAGGACGTCTAATCAAGTGCAGCAAGTCAAACACCTGTGTAGGTGTAACATGTATGTGGCTGTAACTTTATTTGAAACAAATCCAATTAGGCCGGAATAAAAAGTTTGGTAATAGAATAAAAAAAAAAGTGCTGCCTGGGTATATGGGCGGTCTGCGGTGGTGTGCTTCTCCCCTGCAGGAAGGTTACCTTGCTGTGCAGCGTGGTAAGCTTTGTGCTGAGGGTTCTTTAGGCCCCCAGACACCACGAGAATAAAAAGAGAAGAGGGAAAAAAAGAATATGGCGTAATGCTTTAAAACAGTTTTTCTCTGCTTCGGGCTTTTTAAAATATATTCTAAGGATGATATAAATATTTGCTTTAAAAAGCAAATTTTGTAGTAATTTCCACCTTTTGAGATTCTCTGAGAGAAATGGTGTGCTTTCCCTTTTCCACCAGGAAGGAGCGCAAATGTTGCACTCTGAACTCAAGTTTAAGACATGAATAGATTACAGCGCATCTTCAAAAAAAATAATATGAAAAAGTGATTCATTTTAAAAAGGGAAAATTAAAATAAAATATTTAAAGATTTTTTAACGTTGATGATTTGGCTTATAAAAGCTCAAAATGAGTCTTGAGTATTAGCACATCACATCAGACCAATCTGTAAAAAAAATATGTTTTTAGCTTCTATCCATTAAGTTCTATCCATTTAATATTTGTTTAGTTCTCTTTTGCACAATTGACTATTTCAGTGTGGCAGTCTGTGGCACTGTGTAGGTGTAATGGAAGGCCAGGTTGCTTTGATAGCCACCTACAGTTCAACGGCATTGTTCGGTCTGGTGTCTGTCATCTTCCTTTTGACAACAGCCCAGAGACTTTCTATTAGGTTCAGGTCAGTGGAATTTGATTGGCAATTAAGCACAGTAACAGCGTGACCATACAACCAGCTTTTGATGTCTTTGACAGTGTGGGCAGGTGCCAAGCTCTGCTGGAAAATAAAAAAACAGCATCTGCATACAGCGTGTTAGCAAAGGGCAGCACGAAATGCTCTAGAGTTATTTGGAAGATGGCGGCATTGACTGTGGACTCTGAGAAAACACAGTGGACCGAACGCTAGCAGAGAACATGGCACCCGAAATCAATACTAACGGGACTAAAAACTCTGGCACTGTGGATTGTGTGCCTCTCTACTCTTCCTCCAGACTCTGGGATGTTTAATTTTTTCAAAAATGACCGTGGACCACCAAGCAACAATCAAGCACTTTTTCTCCTTAGCACAAGTAATGCATTCTGAAATTACCTCTGGTTAAAGGAGAGGCTTGACACAAGAAACGCAACAACTGTCGCTCATTTGTCTTTTTGGCTCTTGATGACTCAGTCTGCTCTTTGTGATGCTCCACCAAATTTGTGAATAGATTTTGCTTTACAATCCTCTCAAGGGTGCAGTTATCTTTGTTACTGGAGCACTTTTTGCTTTAATATTTCCTTCCATTCAATATCTGTTGATATTATTGGATGCAGCACTCCATGAACAACCAGCTGGTTCAGCAATGACTTTCGTGGCTTGTCCTCGTTGTGAAGGGTGTGGATGACTGCCTGCAGTCTTCCCCATGATTGCATAGCCTACTGATCCACACTGTATGTGATGGCTGATCACCATTTAGACCGAGGCTCAGAAAATGTATGTCAGTGTTCTGAGGTAATTAGTTAAATAAGGTGTGACACCACCGGTTTTCACTGGTTTTATTTATTTTGATATAGCAATTTGCTTTGTCAAATTCTAAGACACAATTTTTGGGAGAACAACATCTATTGTCTCTAACGCCTGATTCACAGTGCACGCGGAAGCGTCACAAAGCGGTGCGGAACGGAGGCCACTTCCATTCGGCACCTTTGGCATAGTTCACACCGGACGCCAAGCACGGCTGGCTCACGCAGTGCTGCAATAGTTTCAGCGCCTGGTTTATTTTTCGCGCAAGCCGCGAGCGATCCGCGTTATCCTGGCAGGATACGCAAGATACACAAGAAAATACATATCAAAATATGACCAATTTTTCACAATATCATACCACTTTTGACAAACGCAATCATATTTTTGTATCTTAACCGACTCTTGAGATGAAAATACAGAAAACACACAAACAATGCACAACACATAAAAAACAGACACTGAGACACACATATCAATGTAGAAGGCCGACTATGGAGCGGGGTGTGCGTGTGTTTGGGGGGGGTGTCTAAAACATAATCAACAAGAGAAAGGCAGAGAGCGGTTGGTGACAAGTCAAGATGGACGCTGTCAAATTAATTGCATAAACTCTAAATAACCACAGCTGAGCAGAAGTGCCTCTTGACCGTTGCAAAAAAAATCATTGTCTGATGTAAACTGGAAGTGAAGCCGATTCCGCGCGCACTCGGCGTTGCGGCGCTTCCACGTGCGGTGTGGACCCGACATAAATGCTAAATATTCTCATGTTTAGAAAATTAGTTGTCTTGACTTTCATGACTAATCGCGTTAGAAAGCACACGTCCTCGCTGTGCTAAGAGTGAAATTGAAACAGATGCAAAAGGAAACAGACCTACATCTGTTTACCTGAACCAGGTGTTTTGTACCGATAAAAACCAGACAGAGTTGGGCAGGAAAAACACAGACTTCCCCCTTACAGAGACCAATAATCAAAGTAGATTTTCAGCCTTGATCATTTTCCTTCCTTTCAGCACTTCCTTTCAGTCAGCTGTAGAGTGGAGCTCTTCATTGCATTTTTGCTGTCATGAACCTGCATGCAGTCATGACTAGGTCTTTTTTGGGACAAGCTTACATCTCTTGTCACCAATCAAATGTTGAAAATAAAACATAGAAATTAAGTAAACTAAGCAAGTCATTAACTATTTATGACAACTGAAACTTCACATTCCAAACAGGAAGTACCTGTTGACTCCAAGAAACCAAAATCTCACAGACTTTTATTAGGAAAAAAAAAAATCATTCTTATTGTCAGAATAACCATTCTTGCTCTACTACCTTGTTTAAACATGCTCTTGCTCTTCCTAATTTTTGTCATATTTTTTCTGTAGTGAAAGTTATTCAAGTTTTATAAACTGGCCAATCAGATTTGCTCTCAGAACCTTGTTTGATTGATATATTCATCCAAGCTTGTTTCCAGGTTTTAGCTTTCCAACAAGCTTAAATATTGATTCAGACTGATTCAGACCAATCACTGCTTGCTGAGTTGTTCCAACATGGTGGCGTCCATAATGTGAAAAAAACTGTGACTGAATTGACTTAAATTGGTTGGAGCTGGAAGCAAGTCCTTTTCAATGGGTGATGTCACACTCACTCGGTCCAGTTCTCTTATATCATTCTTTTTTTCTGAACTGCTTTGTCCCTTTCAGGGTCAATGGGCCGTTGGAGCCTAACACAGCCACTGCTGTCTGTCGCAGGTCAACAATCACACACCCATACACACTTGCATTCACACCCAGGGAGAATTCAGAATACCCATTTAATCTACGAAGTGTGTTTTTGGACACTGTGAGTCACCAGAGAAAACCCACAAATGCACAGGGAGAACATACAAACTGCATACAGAAAGGTCCCCCTTTGGTGGTCCTGTTTCAGGTCTTACTGCCGGGTTTTGAACCAGGGGCCTTCTTATTGTGAAGCAAGAGCGTCTTATCCAGTCAATTATGTGAGACCTCTAAGATTTTCTAAGAGTTTTCAAAGATTTGTGCGTCTGTATTCTAGTTTACCATTCCTGCCCATGAAGATCTCTTGTAACCGCTGGTAGATGACCAAAACTCTGTCTTATTTTTTCCTTTGAAATCTGCTTCAAGTAATAAACAAACAAACGGCAAAGCTGTGCAGTAAACATGTGAGTGATGATACAGTGAGAGCACTCAAAGAAAGTTATTCATGAACTTCATTGACAACATTGGCTGTCAAAATATTCATCTGAAACATATTAAAAAAATGTTCACAGAGGACATCTTGTCAAATTCCAAAACAACACCTAACTATTTTTATTCAAGGCACACACACTATTGTTTCTATTTGAAGACTTCTTTTTGTTGCCACATCAATGCGCCATGTGCAGGAGATGTAAATATTGGTAAAGTTAACTTCCGAAATGCAACATAATAATGAGTTTTTTCTTATGGGAAAAACTTAATGGTCGATCTGTTTAAACACTGCAATCAAGGATGGAAAACATGTGGAAACTGGGTGTAAGGATGCTCGTCGCACATTGCCTGTTCGGAGAATCAGGGAGGAATTAAGCCAGCGGAGTCTGGCTAAACGCTACTCAGAACCAGGGGCCACAGAAGAGAAAAAAATAGCCTTCTTAAGCAACTGAAACCTCGAGCTGTCTGATTAAATGCTACTTGGAATCTGCACAGACTGGGTCTGTGTAACACAACCCTTTGAGACGGTGCTGCAACAGGGACTCTGCAACTGGAAAACAATGTGACAAAGCAAGTGGCTGTCTCAAACTGCTGTAAAAATACTGTTGATATTGGCTGGATCATGCATACAGGTGGGATACGAGAAAAATAATCATCTTAAATCAAAGGTTGTATGAATTTGCAGAACAATTGACTATATATAGAGAACTGGACTGAGCAAGTGTGTGACATCATGCCTTACCTCCGGCTCCAGGGAAACAAAATCGATCACCATTTTTCTGGGATACAGATGTCGCCATACTGGAGCCAGATGACAGTGATTGGTCCGTCGGTCAGAGTTAGACTCTAATCACTGGTCAGAACCATAGACTTAGTCGGTTTGGGTCATGTTTTTAGAAGAACTACAATTGCCAATCATTAATGAGCTCGTTCCTTACACTGCAAACAGGCTCAGGAGAATCTGTCAATCAAACGTTTGAGGTGGGGGCTAGCAGGCACCACATGCTTTTACTGAGGTGTCTGATTGGTCAGTCCATAACTTGAGTAACTTGCGATAAAGAAAAACAATATCTTTAATTAGTTAATATCTTAAGACGTCAAGAAGAAGGTAACAGAACAAGAATGTTTCTAATGACAAATAGAATGACTGAGAAATAACCATTTCTCAATAGAAGTCTATGGGATTTTGACTTCTTGGAACCAGCAGGTACTTCCTGTTTAGAACCTGAGAGGGGAGGGGTTAATTTTTCCAGTGAATATACACTCATTGGTCAAAACAAGTGAAAATTGGAGAGGTCAAAGGGCAAAAGAGGGGGTGGCTATGTTTTGGCAGCGGCCAAATGGAATAGGGAATTCCAATTTTGGCTAAAATAAAAAGAAAAAAAAAACGTTTTTTTTTTGCATGTCAAGTTGCATAAAAATAAGAAACGTATTGACTTAATGAAAAAAATAACTTTTTGAAAACAAAAGATAAATGTTGCATTGGAACCTTTGAATGAAAGCCCGTCACGGACTGGAAGTGGTGTTAATGAGTGTGCACTGTATGGCAACAGCAGGATTTAACCTGTTCCTGACAAATGCTGCAATGACGGGAAATTTGCCATTTTAATAAACAAAAGTGTGATAAATCTGGGGCCCGTTTCAAGAAGCAGGTTCAACAAATTTAGAGTTGAAACCTGAACTTAGAGTCACTGGACTCAAAATTCCCGAACTTAGAGTTTTCGGTTTCAGAACAGCTGAAAATGTTTGATTCAATCAACTTGAAGTTGTTGGAACCAGAATCAGGTGCGAGCGTCGCGACCATTAAAAGCCCTGATCAATGGAGCAAAGACAGCACGATTCACCATGGCAACGGGAACACACTTCCGAGTTTTGTGGCCACTTCCGGCGACGGAAATTGATAAATTCCTACAAGCATATGAAACTATAAGAAGATTTCCAGCAAGAAAAGAAACCCAGCTGCAGCGATAAAACATCTGCAGAGTTAATGCATACGTCTACATTTGAATCATTTCAAATAACGAATAAATAATATCAGGAAGGTTATTTTGTCACTTGTAAAGTAAGGAATGGTTCTTGATCTGTTAATAATTTAACCAGTCATCTCCGTAATCGCATGAATGACCGTTTTCCTCAACCCCCCACCCCCCACCCCACACGCACCACATACACACACGGATATCACCGCACGCTAAAAAGAAACACTGTAGCTGCCTGAGATATATTAAAAATAAGCATTTATTTAAATGTAATTCTCAAGACTTAAAAATTTTTTGCTGATAAGTAGTTTTTTATTACATAAAAAATTTGTGCCGGGCTCGAGATTTGAACCTGGGACGTCAGAAGCGGAGGCAGCGTCGCTGACAATTGAGCTAATATTAGTGTGTGATATTTTCTTGTATACGAGTTCAAACCCCGTAGCAGTTCTTGAGATTCAATTATTTCGATTTTTAAGAGCTTCAAATGATGAAAATAAAACTCTTTATTTTTAATATCAAATCCCTGGAATAACTCACTATTTATAATGGTCGCTCAAATAAAAATGAATCGGGGAAACTGCATCAATCGACTCGTGTCCTCAAATCCTCTCCAGACATAAATAACATTTCCTCTGGATTAATCCCGCCTCCTCTCTACATGATCCTCTATGAATGGACATGTCATTTTTGGTTTCTACTGGTGGAAACGTGACGTCTCTAATGTGAATGTTCTCTAAATATTAATGAAGAGCTCATATTTGAACATCTCTCACTTTAAAAATGGGCGGAGACCGCAGAGAACTCTAAGTTTCCTGAAGAAAACCTGCTCCAGACCAGGTTTCGTTCACAGACTCAGTTGCCACAGTGATTGATTCTGAGTTCAGCTTAACCCGCTTCTTGAAACGGGCTTGGTTTCGCCCACTTTCACGGGTTTGAGTTATCTCTCTTTCTGAAACCGAAAACTCTGAGTTTTGCTGAATTTGGAGTTCGCGAACTCAGAGTTCCAACAAAACCTGCTTCTTGAAACGGGCCCCAGGAGCTTTAATTTGATGTGAATGGATGAGTTTTAGAGGTGCTGTCATCACATACCAAGCACAAAGCAAACACATGCACACAGGGGATTAATCCACATTGTGTGCACCATACAATCAAATAAAACTGATCGGATTCTTAGTTTCCCTCTGCAGTCTGTGGGATGAGACTTTAAGTCAGCAAAATACTTCAATAGACTCTGCAGATTGTGAAATGTTTATTTGCAAGGCTACCTGCACCATACAGCTCTTTCTCCAGAGGATGAGTCATCAGCAGACTACATGCGCTACATTTAAGGTGGGCTTTGGATAAGCTCCTGGAGGAAAATGTAGAGGGGCAGAGAACACTGCTGAGCCATCACAGATGTACTGATTTTCTGTCACATTGTTTCACAACAGGAGACCCTACCTGGTAAAGGAAACTGTAAATCTCTCCCATCCCCCCATGATTACGGCTGCACAAGGTCCTGTCAACAGTCAGCTGCGTGTTGATAAAGCGAGCCAGGTATTTGCTGCCACATCTGTTTCCACACGCATTTGCTTGCCCAGTCAAATGTAGGCGAAAATGTTAACATAAAATATTTTTCAAACACTAAAAGCCAGACACAGAGCTAGTTTTGATATTAGAAACAGATATTTTCATACCGAAATAGCAAAAAGAAAACAACTTTTTTTGTCACATTTAACAGAAAACATAAAATACAGATTTTTTTGGACAAAAGTAAAAGTAATAAAGTCGACCAAACAAGCCAGCGCTCAACAATGATTTGAAAAATTCTAAGGGGACCTTTGAAACAAGGATATTTTAGATAGTCCTTCACAGATTATTTATCCTTCAATCATTTTTTTTTTTTTTTTTTACAAATCAGGACAATATTTTATAAAGTAAAAAAAAAAAAAAAACATCATGAGATTAATAATCTAAAAAGACCTTTTTACACAAATTGAACCAAATACTTATTATTTTTTTGTTTTAATTCAAAAATATAAGGCTTACCTTCTGCAGAATCACTGCTTTCTCAGATGAAGTATCTCCAATATGTGAGAACGGTGAAAAATGCAGCCAATTTTCCTGTTTTAATTGTTATTGGATCTATTCTTCTACTCTTAGCAATGGGATTTACTGGACTCAAGTGCCTGTGGCGTAAACAACAACCCTCATGGACCTGTTTTACATGCCAAACCAGGGTGGATCCCTTCCATTTCCATAAACCTCTTTAACATTTGCATTGAGCACCATGGAACAGGATGAACAGCAAAAAAGTCTGCTTTTCTTTTCATGCTCACCTTTTTTTTCCCCCCTTTGGTGTTTGAGCAGAATTTATTTTCTTGATCAGCATGCATGTGAGACATGGTTACCTGTGAGCTCACCTCGAACACGCCTGCATTATCATGTGTCATGCACACATTGCCGGCTAATAGAGCTCAACGAGAAGCCAGAAAAGGACAACATTAGTAGTAAAAGGACATGGAGTACTGGTGGTGAGCTCCTTACAAGTTGCTCCACTCTGACATATTGCTTTAAGATATCGGGTCATCTAATTAGACAGGGGGATGAAAAGTTCACAGCTGTGACGTGTGACATTGTGAGAGTCAGGAACATTGTAGGAGAGATCATACGGTAAGCTTCTGCAAATTCACTTTTGTTCTGTGCAAATCTACAGGCAAAGAATGTTTGTTTGTTTTTTAACCCAATCAAATAGAATATGGAATTTTGAAATAGTGCTATAGTGTTTTGCATATGATATCTAAGATGTGCATATGTAGTTATTCCATCTTTGTTTTGAGCAGACTCGTCTGCTGTCTGTGGGGAAAAACTTTGACTCTGCATGAGGTTCAGAGGTTAGGAAACAGGAGCAAATTGTAAGATAATAAGATTTTAATTCCCTCATACGTGCACCTGTCACACCGGACTGAAATAAGAAGGATGCACGGATTTAGCATCATGGCAATCAATCAGAAACAAACTCCTCTGACTTGGGGGTGAAGTGCTGTTGGAGTCTTCGTGATCTTTGTTTAACAATACCAAAATAGAGTTAACAACTTTGTGACGCATTTGCACAGGGGTGTGTTTTTTTTTTTTTTTTTTTTTTTTTTTAAACTAACAAATGACAACACATGGAATGAAATGTCTCTCAGGGAAGCAAGATAAAACAATGGGTCCGACATGATCTGAGATTCTACCTGCAGTTGCTAAGCAACACCCACCTCCAACTTCTCAATCTGTCCCATTGGTCAGCAGGAAAAACGCACAAGGCGCCCCATTGGATGAGAGAAAGTTAATAAACTTTAGCCAAGGCCTGCCTCCCCTTGTGCGCACACACTCCCTCCCTCTCACACACACACACACAATGAAGAGATTCTTGTGAATGAGAGCATGAGAGGGTGTCAGTGCTTGCGCAGTACAGTGCTGATATATGCATTGAGCTCCTGAGCTAAAAATAAAGATCACACTGAACGCTGTGCCACTGAAAGTTGCAAGACAGAATTCAAAGTGACAAGTCGAGTTCTCTTCAGACAGAGCAATGAGGTCCCACCCTCATAAAAGATCCAGGAGGTATTTTTGACTGGGTTTTTTTGTGAGTGTGTTGGTGTATGTGTGTGTCTAGAACTCTAATAACAACTTGTTCCCAGCGATTCTCTCTACCTTTGAGGTATTTTGGGCCTAAAATGCAGCCCAGAAAGACGGGCCCAAAAACATTTCTTGAAAAAGCTGTTTAGGAGAAATATTCAGCAGCAGCTCTGTCCTGATTGTTTAAGGAACCAACACAGCAGTTAGTGGACCTCAGGTAACTCCATGCTTTTATGTTTTTGTGAATGGTATTTACATTTCATTTCTATTTTAATCATTTAATTTTACAATTTCACATGCTGAGCTGTAACAGTTTCTCCCTCATTATTCTCACACAAACTAAGTACTGGTATGTTAAACGCTAATTATGAAAGTTGGAAAATATGGTGCAAGTATGGAGATGATAATAATGTTATATAATAGAGTTGTAAGGAAATGGCTCAAAGTGGTAGAATATGTAAGTCAATGCGACTAAAGGACCAAAAGGAACATTTGAAATGAGAGGAAACAGCTGGATTGGACCATTCTGCTCAGCCTTTTGGATACAGAGAGCTGTGTATTTACAACCAAACTTACAACATGGATACGAAGCTCAGAATAATGAAATAATTAAATAACTTGAGGGTTTCTTCAATGTACCACCGTGGTTCAAGTTTGTTTTCTCACAATCAAGTCAAGAATTGAAGGGTGTAATCTTCAATCGTGCTGTTTACGTTGGTGTTTGTCCATACCGTAGACATGTTTTAGCCAATAATCTCTGATGTCAACCAGACGATTTTGAATTCTGAAACTGACTCTGAAGCGGGTCGACAGTTTACTCAACACAACAGGAAAGTGGCAGAGACTAAGTTAACAGAGAATTTCTAAAACCTGTTAACCAGAACATAACACTCAATTAGCGCCCAAATTTAATTTCTGATAAATCAAGACATCTTGTTATATTAAGAAAAAAACCCCCACATATATTGTTGTTTAAATCATTTTATTTAGCCTATCCAGCTACTGAAGAACAAAGACAGGACACACCCTGAATTGTCTGCAAAACCATCAATGCTCTAAATAGAAAATATAACAATTGAATTAAAAAATAATAATAATCCAGCTTTGACATGTTTATATTCGATGTAAAGATGGATAAATTGACAGGGATGGGAGGAGGAAAATTTTTAATTTTAAACCATCCTCCAGTGTTTATTTGAGGAACTGCATCAGTTGGTTTGAAATTGTGGAATGAAATGTGAGTGAGTGGAACAAACACACTCCTACTCTCCAGACTAGAGCAGTGAACATCAGAGGACAGAGTTAAGTATTTGCTTTGAAGCTTTGTCCTTGCATCTTGAAAAATTAGCTAAAACACTGCTATGTGATGCCACTAGTTTGAGTCTAGGTTGGAAACAAAAAGCAACTTGATCGCTCTTGATAATGGATGACTTGACATTTTATAATTTTAACTAACTTACAGTTTAAGATGTTGGACTTTAGATTTTTTACTATAGAAAATTATATTTATATATTGCAATAAAACAAACAAAAAGTAATTAAGATGCACAATAAAATCCAGAAGTGAAACTAAAGCCCAAACATTAATAGAGCTCATATTGTTTCATGGGAGAACTTTTGCAAGATTTTAAATTCACATTTACTAATCAAGCTCCAGTAGGTCATAATGGGTTTGAGATCAACATACACGTTCTCTGAAATAAACCACTGTCAGCCCTGTGGAATATGCAGGATTGGACCCAGTGAGAAGTACTTCACTCCTTAGTCTTGAGTTAGGGTCGGCACTGACTCGTTTCAGTTTTCAATTGCATAAAAGAATCACTTGAAATTTAATTTTTCCATCAATATTTTTTGACTTTATCAGGAACCTTGATTTCAACAAAATCTTTTTTTTTTAATTCTCAAACGCTCTTCTGGTTGAAATGATGTCCTTTCTTGCGTTAGGCTCGGTTTTGACCCAGTTACATAAAATAACTATAAATCAATAAGTAGAGCCAAAATCAAAATCATTAGTGGATTTCAGTCAACACACTGACAGTAACCTCTGTCTGATGCTCATTTGTCCAGTATAGTTGAAAACAAAAAAGCAACATACACAAACTGTCATGTCCAGACACAAATCTGATTTAGTTTTTTTAATGCTTTTGGAAGATGTAAATAATTTCTATTGATTTGTTTGTATGTGTTCCAATTTGTTTGGATCAAACTTCTATTGCTGACAGAAATATATGGATTTTTGCCTGTTCCTGAAGAGAATATGTATGTGTTGAAACTGATCCATACTACAATAGAAGTTAGTAAAGTAAATCATTTTAAAATTAGAAAAATCATTTCAGAGAAGTGTTCTAACCCCTCAGTGAAATTCAAGTAACACAATAATAATTGCTTTATTTATGGTTCTCTTGATGTTATAAAATCTAAAAGCAGACTTTTTTTTTTTTAAAGATTCACAGGAAAAAAAATAAAACCATAATTTTCATGAATAAGGAAGCCTAACAAGATAAACAAGAGATGTGAAAAAAAATAATGATAGGTTTTTGTTTTTAGTGTATTTTAAAGCTGATTTAAGACATAGGTCGAAATCAACAGAAAGCTAACACAAGAAGGTTAAATAACTGCTGCACAAATGTTTCATACCGAATCCGAGTTATTGAAAAGTACATTTACAATTACTCAGCAGACGTGCAGATTACTAATATCTCACTTCAGTGTTCTTTGCCTTTTTAAATTTACCACCTCCCCTGAACCTATTGGACAAAACTTATTTGATGATGGAACACAGTGTAACTCTCGCTAAATGGGAACAAAAGCCCCCATGCACAAAGAATTCAAAGGGGCACAAAAAAACAGACTGAACATATTTAAAAACGTATTGGTTTATTTGGGAGAAAAAAAAACAGACTTTGCTAGAAGCAGTTTATATGCAGTATCTATAGCTCCATGCTAATAACTGTACAGGGTAAAATGAAGAAACATGAGCAGACGGACCTGCTCAGAGCAGTGCAGTTTGTTAGCTGCCTGGAAAAAAATGGTTGACTACAATACAACATTTAAAACAGACCATTCATACGACATTCACTGCTTTATTATGAGCATGTATGTACAGTTATCATAAAATCAAGTAAAATTTCAGTGCAGAAATGCATTCAAATAACAATGTAAAGTTAAGTGTCATCTTTATCACATTTGCAGTGGACGACTGCTTTCTACTTAAAAAGGGGTAAAAGTCATCGAAAGAATCAGGGAGTGCTGCTTCACATCCGCTTGGTGACCCTTTTGAACTGCTGGGAGGTTTTATAGAAGAGGGATCTGGACTTTGGAGGTTCCAGAAGGTTGAGGTTTCCTTCAGAAATGCTCCTCACCACTCTGCGGGGTCTGTTCTCTGATCCTGGAGGACAAACAATAATATACTGACAAAAACAACTCATTTGTTAATGTGCAATTTCATTTTCTGCTGCTCACCGGCACATCGGTTGACCCGGAGTGGCCTCTGGGTAGCAGAGGTGTCTTTTTTGATTCGCTTTGGAGCTGATAGGCCATGAGTTAAGTCGTCTCTGAGACTGCAGGAGTAAGAAAACAAAGTCCCTTATCTTCTCAAAAGAATACTCGCTAAAATAATGATGACATTTACAATCACAAGAGACATCATAAGAGGTTTATTACCGGTTAAATTTGCGTTTTCCTTGTGCTGCAGATGTCATGTCCATGTAGGTTGGGTTGGCTCGTTTCACATCTTGCAAAGGTGGGATTTGCTGCCGACTGAGCAAAAGTTTATGTTACCATGACATAGTTGGACAGCATTACAAGGGAAATGATTTCTTTCTTTTTTCTTTGATCCAAACTAAAAAACAAATGTATATCTTGGTCCATATTTTCTACAGTGTAGTTCATTAATATTCCACTAGAGGCAGCAGAAGGGCTTTACCTGCTTATTTCAAAATTTTTTAATGCTTTTCCCCGTTTTAAATAACTACTTGGTCTATTAAAGGGGACATAATTTGTTGGTAAATAATTATCTTTAACATAGTTCTATCATGTTAAAAATGTGTATTTCAAATTTAAGACAGTAGGTAAACAAAGTGTTTTATAATATGTTTTACGTTTTAACCCTCATGCTCTCTCACCCTAAACTAACTAAAGTGAGGCGTTTTCTGTGTTTTTATGATTCTCATGATGGAGGACAAAGAAAATTACATTTCTTATCTTTATTTCATGAAATATGTTAAATTGTTGTGCAGGCGGGAGAGGACAAAAAAAAATGCAGTTGGAAAAAGTTGTATTTGTTTGGGGAAAGTATAGAGGGTGGGCCGCGAGCTCCTTTTCTCTCTGTAATGGGGAAGGGGTGGTGGTGGTTTACGTCGTCAGATTCACAACTCAGTAGCAAATTTATAATGAACTAATGTCGCTCCGCAATGACAGGTTTTTTGATTTTGACTAGAAATGGCAAAATTGCAATTAAGAGACAACTGAGAATGATTACAATAGATAAAAACATGACCAAATTGCACTTTTTTCCCTTCCAACAATAGAGAAGAGGAGTCCTAATTTGTGTCAACTAAGCACATTTGATGGTAAAAGTTCTTGATCAAAAACATTAAAAAAATTAATAAATACTTAGTCCAGAATGTACAAAATCTGCTGGAAAGAGGTATAGAAAAAAGGGTGGAGAGCCTGAAAAACATCCCTCAGCAATGGTTTCAACCAAGTAGTCAAGAACTTTTCTCCAACTAGGCCACTTCAAATTTGCACTTTCCAATGCTGCTGGAGAGCCGGCGGTCAATGTTAGCAAACCAATTAGTGTTCTGTGATCATATCCCACAGAGAGCTTCAAAATTTGCAGTAATTGGTTCATTCTTATAATACAAATTGTGAGGGGAACTGGCAGAAGTGAGTAGACTGAGACAGTCAAACACAACACAGAAAACATATAATTAAGGCAGTAACTTCAGAGTTATTGCATCCGATGTAATACTTGTTAGGGTCTTACATGTAAGGCCTGTAAATTTAAGACGTTTCAAGACCACACAGAAGCTGTAGGTTTAGAAAAAAAATGATCTGATATTAATTTTAAAGATAAAAATAGAAAAAAATAACCGTCTCACCTTTTAGAAGTCACCGGGTTCCCTTCAGTGGCTCTTGGAAAGTTCCATGTTTGGCCAGGCCCAGAGAAGACTGTGGACTTAGGTGCTTGAAATGGACTAGGACAGTTTATTGTAATGGTTACATTGCTTGCAGCTTGATCGTGCTCTGTAATCTCGAAGGTCATGTTAGGGTCCATGCTGCTGTGGGAGCTCGAGGGCTGAGCGGGAACTGTTTTTGGAACGGGCTCGGGAGTGCACTGAAGTGGGAACATGTCGTCCTCAAATGCCTGGGACTTGGTGGCCCACCGCGGGCTGTGCGGAGGGAGCTGTGCAGACAGATTCCTTCTGATGGGCATTCGGGGTGGACGGTCCTGTGTCGAATCTGACTGTTTTACTCCCTCTAGAAAAATCAAACAGAAAAATAACTAATCGATGAAATTAAAGAGATAACTCACTAATCAAAGACATACAACATCAATGGCATAACAAGCAGAAAGTTGAAACTCATTTAAATGTAATAAAAATAGTTAACAATCCGTTAAAAAAAAATATTACTATTTCATTTTTATGTTGGTTTTGAGGCTGTTACAAATGTTAGTTTAGCCATACTAAAATGTCCATTCAGTCATTATTCCAAACAATATAAACCCTAATTTGAAACTTTGCCAGCCATATTTCATACTAGAGCAACATCGAGGCTTTGACTGTTTTCAACAGCCTTCAAGGGAGACAGTTGAAAGGTGAATTATTTAATAAAAAAATATATTTATGAGGTTTTTTATCTAAAACTAAATATTAGGACAGTCCAGATGAGACTGAAATTGGACAGCAAACAGAAACGAATTTCCCCGTGCGCCACTTCCTGCGCTTTGCATTTACTTTCTGTCACAATGTGTATATAGTGTTTGTTGCTATAGTTATTAAGGGTTAAGGACTTTCCATCCCAAATGTCCTGGGATGTGTTACCATGGTGTTTGTTAACAAGGTGACCATTACATCTGTAACTAGAAAAAAAAAAAAGAGCAATAAAGTAAAAGTCAGTACAGTAAGAACTGACAAAGCACACAGTTCTAAACCTGTTTGTTGGTCAGATCCTAACTGTTGAGTCCCCTACAGGATACAACATCAACGTTACTGAGCACAGCACACCAACCAATTCACTGAAAAACATTCAGAACAAGTTAAAGCCTATCTAAAAACTATTAACTCAAATGTGGGGGTATTTCTTTTTGTGTCTTTATAAAGCAATACCCAATTATTCAAATTCAAGCAGTTTTTATTTAAACATGGCATGTGGCAGCCCTGTGTTTGGTAGTTGTGGCACTACTACCAAGAATGAAAAAAAAGAAGTGTTTTGATTGGAAAGCGTAGATGGATACATTTAACCCTCATGCTATCTTATGGGGTCCAGATGACCCCAGCCTTACATTGACGTGTTATTCATCCCATGAAAAATGTGGACGAAGGTGGACAGGATTTCATGTCTGTCTCAGACGCCAGTGAAAATAAAAAAAATAATTGGGGAAAAAAAAATGGCAGTGCACTGTCTTGTGGGGTTTAGATAACCCCATTCCTGATGTCAACATACCCAGGATAGCACAAGGGATAAACCAGGGACGATACATATTAACCAGGCAAAAGTGGATACAGTTTTTTTTTTTCTGAACAGATACACAACCAGTGAGATTTTATTTGCTGGAAAGCTCTACAAACAAACAAAAAAAAAAAAAAAAAAAAAACTGTGAATAAAAAGAACTTGACATATGGAAAACTGCATTTTAACTTAGGAAGTGCTTCTAACTAGCCATAAGTTTGTTGAAAAGAATCTGTGAGTGTTGAGTCTTTTTGTAATAAAGATTGAAAAGCAAAGCTTCACAATAAATAAAAGTTGTAGAAAATTGTACATTGTTTAAATACCAAAGATTAATACCAGAGATGAGTAGTTCATGTTACTCAAACATCCTTAAAATACAAAAAACAAACAAATCCTGTTTTGATGAGAATGTTCTGGTATAACCTGTAGGGCTGCCACGATTAGTCGACTAATCGATGACTAATCGACTATTAAAATAATCGACAACTAATTTAATAGTCGATTAGTCGTTACTTTATATTGTATGAAGTCAGATTGTAGTAAAGTTGAAAGTTATAGCATTCTACTAGCTTTTTGGAATATTTTGGCATTTATTAAGGTTTTTTAGGCTATTTTGGAGTTTAGCTAATATTTCAGCAGCATGCTAGCT
This sequence comes from Oryzias javanicus, assembly GCA_003999625.1. Taxonomy (NCBI): domain Eukaryota; kingdom Metazoa; phylum Chordata; class Actinopteri; order Beloniformes; family Adrianichthyidae; genus Oryzias; species Oryzias javanicus. The sequence continues at coordinate 17,782,310 of CM012439.1, forward strand.
ATTTTGGCTAACTTTAGCTTTTTTACGTTTTTTAGGCAACTTTTGAGTTTAACTTATATTTCAGCTATATGCTAGCTGTTTTGGCTAATATAGGATTTTTCCATTTTTTTAAGGCTAATTTGGAATTTAGCTAATATTTCAGCAGCATGCTAGCTATTTAGGCTAACTTTGGCTCTTTTTATTTTTTGGTAAATTTGGCATTTAACTAATATTTTAGCTGGTTATCAACTTCAGCATCTTTACATCCACTTTGGCCATGAACAAATTAGTCGACTAATCGGAAAAAATAATCGGTGATTAGTCGACTATTAAAATAATCGTTTGTGGCAGCCCTAATAACCTGTATGCTGCTGGTCATAAAGTCTGTAAAAATAAGTAATTAGAAAAAAAAAATCTCCACAAACATTTTGCTCTACGGATATACAGAGTGGTCTACAACTTTGATATTTTGTGCTGACCACCACAGTAACTCGTAAAGATTTGCCCATTGAAAAACACTGACGACCGGCAGTAGTGACTAAGACTATAAGCTACACTTTGATGCCAAACAGTTCAAACCAGTATGATGCTGGTTCTGGAGACCCAACCCTTCTCAGCAAAAAGAACCATCTACTGTGGTCAAAAGGTCTGGTCAGACCACAAGCATAAGTAGGTGCATTTAAATGTACAATATATGATATTGAAGATAAATTTATTTTACAGTTTGACAAATCCAAAAGACAGTATTCATTCCTAACATCCAGAAAATCTTTGACAACAACATCAACTGTTGGTGATAAAATTCTAAACCTTCAAAGGCAAACCAAATCACTCATTCTATGTACACTCATACCAATTCCAAGAAACAATTTAGTCACCAATTCACACACATTGCACGCTTTTGGGCGGTAAGAGGAAGCCGGAGTATCAAGAGAATGCGCACATGCCAGGAGAGAGCACTGAGAGAGGGCCCTAGTGGGCCCTTGTTGTCATTACTCAACAGTGCTAACCACAACACACACAAAAGAAACAAGAAAAGGGCACAAAATGAGAAGGAGTGATGGACTAGTCCCTAGTGAAATTGAAAACAAAAGGATTAATACTACTAGGAGAACAATTATCACTTTCTTACATATGTATATGTTCAACATTTTTAAGGACAAAAATGCAGCCGTTTTATGTAATTATTTTACTTGTAAATATTTTTAACAACTAATGATTGACTAATTTTTTTCCCGCTATGACAAAAAAAAAAAAACTAATAAGTTTTTTTTTTTATGTAAATGTGAAATTAAAGACCCACTCCAATGAAAACTGTAATTATGTGTTTTTAACATGTTTTTGTAGCATTTTCCTCATAGTACTGGACCTATAAAAAAATAATACACGATTGAAACTGCATTTCTGAGTATTTCTTAATTCAAGTCACGTTGGTTCAAAAAACCGGATGCTTGAAAAAGCTCAGACCAATGATGCAGCTACTGAAATGGGCGTGCCAAAATCTTTTCTCCTCTTGCACTGACCTTTGCACGCTCTTGCTTAGCTGTGTGAGACACGATGAGTGTTCAACACTCGTGCTCTAGCAAGTCGCAATTCTGGTTTTAAACTAGACAACTAGATTGATCCAATATTTCTTGTCATTTTTGTGCAGCTAATGTCAGCTTGAGGCTATAAACTCGCATGTGAACGAGCAGAATTCTCAGCAATGGGGAGGGGGACGGATTGCTTTGGGCCATAAGTCCCGCCCACAACCCAGATTGTGTTGTGGGCGGGACTTAGGACCCAATGCAACCCACAACCCGGAATTGTATTTCTAATTAGCTACTGCTGTTGTGCATAAAATGTTTTAAAAAACGAAAAAAGCTTTTTGATTTTGGCTAACAACGTCATAATTAAAAGATCACATGGAACGATTTTACAATAAAAAACAAATATGCTTGGAGTGGGACTTTAAGGTTCAACTCCAAATATTTGCATCAATCAACATCAAGGGGTTATGTTCAGCTACAGCAGAAACAATATTGGATTTAGTGAAGTTGAATTTTCTTTTTTTGAACTGAGATTTAAGCAGGATGAATGGTACATATGATGTTTTAAACTAAAATATGCAGGATATGTCCCTGTGTCTATTAAAAAAAAGTCGAACTTGTGGATGTGGCGGTGCAGAGAAAGGTTAAATCATAGTTTCTGCATCACATTAGAAACATTGCACTCATGGCATTTCCTGCAGAGGTGTGTGAGCGAGTGAGTGTGTGTGTGTGGGGAAGGGGGAGAAGGCTAAAAGAAGAAAAATGCCAGCACATAAAGGAAGTGAAAACATAAAACGCGAAAGGTGAATGACTGATTTATACATTTCCCTAAATATCGAATGCAATATTTAGCAAATATGAGTCAGAGCTCAGACACAGCCTTCTCTTCTGTGAGGAAACGGTGATAAATAGCTCTTTCCTGCAGTTGTCCCCAGCAATAGTTCCTTCAATCACATATTTTTGGCTAGTGGGGGATTAATACATGCATGAGTTGCTATTTCTGGGGGAAGCTGCACTGAATTAGGGTCGCCTGGTTGCTGCTGCCGGTTTTTTATAGTACGCCTTTTCTGGTTGGTGGAGCAAAGGAGTTTACGTCTGTTGACGTTGTTCCCCTGCCCTGCTGTGGATCTGCATTTTCATGAATGAAGCTCAGGAGGGATTGGGAAGGATATGGGCGAGACAGACAGAGGCAAACATCTGAGGGTAGGAGGGGAGGACGGTGGAATGGAGGAAAAGACAAACTAACGTGTCTAAAGAAAAATAAAATCTAGGGAGGAGAGGCAGATGGGTTTAGTATAAACTGAATAGCAACCATTCCTTAGCTCTCTGGTAGATAGAGGGAAATATATACTTTAAAATATCATCCTATTAATAGAAGTGTGAGGATTTGACAATGAATAAACATATCATTTTTCTGTTTTGTAGATTTCATGTAAGAATTTTGTTTTAATATACAGTCCACAAAGTGTTAATGTTCTTTTAAAAGCACAAACATGACTAAAATGGTTGAAACTTGATTGGTGTTGCAGGCTGCAGGGTGGAGCCATTTCTCAGAGCATGCTGCAGTGAGTGCCGTAAAGAGCTGAGGAAGGAGGGAGGCTCTGACAAACATCATCCGAACATCAGAAGAGTTTGTATGTGATTAATATCGATGTGTTGCAGAAATGCTATTTTTAGTGCAAAAACTTCTGCAAACTGGCTTTGGATGAACGATACCAGACACATCAGACTAGCTGCTCTGTGCTAAAATCCAGATGAACACAATTTTAACACGTCTGTTTTTAAAGAGAAATATGAAAAGGTTGAGAGAGTGAATTCATGGCAGATTAGCTGACAGTAACTGAATGGCACGTCAATCCATCTACCTTGATTCATTCATCTAAACCCGTTTGATCCTCTGCAGGCTCACGGGGTTTCTGGACTCTACCCAGCTACAGTCGGGTGAAGGCGGGGCATACGCTGGACAGAACGCCAGTTTATTGAAGGCCAACACAGAGACAACCACACTTAAACTTACAATTTACATTCATCGATTAACCTAAAAAACATTTTTGGACAGTGGGAAGAAAAAGACTGACACCGCAGTGGAGAAGTTCATTCATACGAGCCAGAGAGGAGGCTTTTGAGTGTTTGTTTGTTTGGACTCTGGTCTTTCTGAGAGACTTGACGCTGCTTGCACAAAAGCCCAAACAGCCCTGCTGGTTACACCAGTGCCTTCATCCCAACAGCACAGGGGATTGGACAGTAAAACCCATCCTCTTCATGAGCCGTTTTTTTCAATCTAAAGATATCCTAAGAGGTGAATTTCAAACAATAACACAATTTTCAATGAGCTAATAAAGACCCACTTCAGCTCCAAAATATTTTCCTTTTTTGATGTTCAAGGTAAAGAGCAGACGAGAAAATTTTGTTTTATTTTTATAAAACGTGTCTTTGCTGGAGTGCACAAGTATGAGGGGGAGAAATAAAAGGAATCTACAGAACAAAACAAGCCAAAAGTAAACTTCAAGTGTATTAACTCAAAATGTGTTGTGTAGTGGATTCCCGTGTGGTTTGGTTTTTCTGCTCTCACTTCACTTACCCGGTATATTTTTTCTGCCAGAATAAATTTGGTTTTAATGAACCATTTTGTTTATTTCAAATAAACTTGTGAAATTAGAGTTTTGTCTAAAATACAGGCAAAATTCACCATTTTATTGACTTTTGAAAACCTTTTTGACAAAAACTGAGCATTTACAAAACTCATCATCATATGATTAACTTTGTGCTGCATAAATAAAACTCGACAAGCCAACTATACTCTTCTTCTATTTGATGTCACTTCTATCCCTGTTTGTCCCTTTTTCATTGTACAGTGCCTATTTCAAGGAGTTATGTGTATTTCTTTAATTGATTTTTTTTTTTCAGTCACGTGACTTTTCGGGTTCATCACAACAACTCAAGATGCAACTGCACCTGCATGGAGAAATGGCATCCGCTGACTCAGAAGCAGCTGAAAAAAATCCTGATATGCTGAAGAAGATAATGGCGGAGTACAATTATCAACCGGAGAAGGTGTTTATTATGGATGAAACCTCAAGGGTAGTCTACTTTTTTGATGAAGGAAGAAGCAGGGGCTCCTGGTTTTAAGCCAGAGAGTAACAGTGACGTTTCTCATCTGCATCATAAAATAAGATGCGCTGCTGTTCTGAATTAAAAAAAAAAACCTCTTTATGTTGAGCAATACTCCAATGTTCATTAATAAATGTTTTAAAAGCATAATCAAAGGTGTTTTTGATGAGTATATGGTAAATGGCGTAAACAAAATCTTGCGCATCAAAAGGTTATCAGAACATAAAAAATAGAAGATTATAGTGTTAAATCTTGAATGTGGTGAGATATTGTTTTTCCAATTAAACAATATATTCTCGACTTTTTAAGAGGATAGAAATGATTTAAAACCTCTACATTATTATTTTTTTAAACTTTGAGCTGACTTAATTTACAAAAAAAAATACAATTTTAAGTTACAATTTTCCTTTTAAAAGACAACATTTTTGATTTATTTTCTATTATTATTACCTTAAAAAAGTGAGAAATAAATATCAGTGTTCAAATTGTCCATTTATTTGTGGTTTTGAACTTTCTCTCTGAATTTTACTGTGTGGGTTGAAAATGAAGCAATGCTGAAGCAATGCTTTTGCTTCAGCAAAAGCTGAAGCAAAAGTCACATTGAACAACAAATATTACAAATGTAAATACAAATACAACACTAGTGGCTGGAATGTATTTTCATGCATGAAAGTGTGGACTTAACAAAAGCTTAAAACACTGAATTGCAGAGGATTACGCCTGATAAGAAGGAGAGAGAATGGAACTTTTTAAATCATTAAAAACACTGAAAACTTGACACTCCAGAGGTGTTGGGTTACTACAGTAAGTTGAAGGAAAAGCACTACAGTCCTGGTGACCCACTCCCTCCTGTTTCATTTTTCATTTCCATTCAAAAACGTTGGTCATCTGGTAGAAGCATTTGCCTTTTTGAGACAGATTTCCCACAATCCACTTCAATGAAATGTAGACCATATGTATTAAATATCATTATTGCGTATTTGAATGGCCGTATTTCATGTAGGGTTTTTTTTTTAGTGTTACATTGTTCCATAGGTTCCCTACATACATACATATACAGTTCTCTCTGTAAAATTGCTTGGGGGGATTCGGATTCTTTCATTATTCAAGTTTTGGCCACAATAGAATGTCTGCTGCACGACTATAAATCACATTATATTACATACTGGATTTTTATTATGGTTTTTACTGCTTTGGGCAACTTCTTTACAGCTAAATGGAAAGCAACAAGGCGACAGAAAATTGTAGGCTTGACAACCATTTCACATCAATTAAAAATACAAAAGAAAGAGTGAAACACTCCATATCCAGAACTAGACTCAATGTTTTAAGTGGATAAAGAAAGTGAAAAATGACAAGTGAAAAGTGAATAACATAGTAAGTGAGTGGAAAAAGGAATTATTTAGTAAACTGACGGTTTTTGATTAATAGCTACAATATGTATGCAAGCGGAAAAAGCAATAGTCTTTTTACCTGTAGGTGACAGAGCACCGATGCACGATGAGGTCCTTTTGGAGCGTTTCTCTGCACCTGAGGATTACAGAATAAAACAACACTAACGCATTATTATAACTGCAGCAAACACAGCTAAGAGAAAGGTGTGTTGACTTTTCATGATTCAAGCTGAATGAAATAAATGAAACACTTCCACAATTGCCATGTCGAGATGACTTAAACACCTTGAATTGTGCAGGCTGCAGCTGTTTAATAAAAAAAAAAAAAAAAAAAAAAACGTAAAAAAAATTATATAGTACCGAATACACATCTAAATCTTATAAAATTGCTTTAATTTTACAAGCATTTCCCTTATCGGCCTTTATCTAAAATATGACGCACAACAGGATAACATTAATATCCGCACTCACACGTGAGATTCTTTGTCTTTCAGACAATTAAGTTCACAAAAAAACACCTGTCAAATAAAATAAGCAAACAAGCTGAGGAGCAGGTGCAGATTTACGTCCCTACAAACAGGAGACAGAATAATAGTAAGTGGAAAACACTGCTCACTTCTTTTATTTGGACCAAGTTCCTTTGTATTGTGCTTTTATATATATATATAAAGATGTGTGGGTGTGTGTGTCAGCAGGGGCTGTGTATCTATCTAGTATGACTATCTACTATGTCAATCAGAGAAAGTAGTTGAAAATGAAACCCGGAGCCTCACGGCTCCAAAACAAACTAGACCTGGACTAAAGCCAATCTGGACACTGAGCCCTACTGAACTACTTTACATGTCAGCTGAAATATGACATGTCTTAACTAAAAAAAAAAAAAAAAGAAAACAGAAAACTGTCATCCAGGAAAAAAAAACATGAGCGTGTCAAATGAGAGGAAATTGTGCTTTTTTCAGTAAAGAGTTAAAAAAAATGTGGGGAACATCTTTCCTTGATAAAATTGCACAATAACTAACTTAAAGGCAACATTTTTGTTTTTAAGTTAGTTTATGATAAGGAAAATATTAGGTGTAATTAATTTTAAGATTTAAAAAATGTTTTAACAGAAGTTGGAGACAGTGGAAAAAGGTCAACGCTTACTCATGTTGAACAGAGGATGTGACCACGAAAACCTTTAAACTAACTTGAATTTTTAAACACATTGAATATATAATTCATAAGCAAGAATATATTCCAAATCAGAAAGAATAAAGCCTCATTTGTGCAGATGAAGAACTTTTGCTATTGTGAGCATTAATACTTGCAAATTGCTGTCACTTTATTACAATAATATAATCTTGTTTACATAAAAGTGACTCAGCATTCTTACTTTGAACCTTAAACTTGATTCAAATCTAGTTTTTCCCACCGTTCTAAATTATTTGAGCAGAACTCAAAATTGGATTTAATGCAAGAAAACATTATTTTTTGGAAAGAGCAGCACTACTCTTATGTCTTAGTCTCATGCATCTGCACTGAGGTTGACCCGTACATACTTGTGCTGTGGGTTATTGGGTTGTCCGGGCAACATAGGATCATTCAGATACTTTCTATCCTTTGAGTCCTGATAAGTGTTATTTAGTAATTTGTTAAAAAAAAACGCCACATTCAGATATCACTGTTCAGTAAAAAATCTATACCAATTACTGCCCTTTTTTTGGTTGCATGATCGTAAAAAGCTTTCAGTTATCTGCATCGTAAAACTGAGGGGAAACTGCTCCCCTAAAAACCTTGTTGTGATAAGATTAAACTTTTTTTGCTACTTTTATAGCATATAAGCTGATTATGAGCTGTGGTGCTACACATATTTGTATAAAGGTGTAAGTTTATGATGTCAAAAATATAAAAGTACTTGTGAAAATATTTGAAAAAATAAAAATAAAAATAAAAAAAGGAGCAGACCAATTGTTCCAGTATTTAAGAAGGTTTTACTCTTCTATACTTCATCCTGAACGAGCAGGAGACTACATCAGATGATGATAATGATGGGGAGCATGACTTACTGCAGGGGCTACTCTGGTGGTATTGCAGATGAGAGAAAGTCAGGATAGGTGCCAGCTCGCTGCGGAGCCCGGCACTTTCTGCCTCATTTGTCTCCTGCGACTCCAAATTCCTTTCACCTTTCCGCTGCTGTTCCAGTCCCTCCTGGTCAGCCCAGACCACACCTCTCTCCCTCAACACAAGGTGCTCCAATTCCTGGTTTTCCAGCTCATCTTTTTTCGTGGCCAGCCCGTTTCCATGCAATATGGCAAAGTGGCGACTGAAAGCTGGCAGCAAGATGTTCACCATTCTGAAATGCAATAGACGGGGAGGTCAGCTTCCTCCTACAAAAATAAAGTGTAATCTGCTGGAAAAGTTTCATGGAGCTGATGATCAACGCACTTGTGCACTCTCTTGTTCTCCTGATCCTGCAGCAAAGTGAGCTGGACCATTTGCTTGACGTGCTGTTGGAGATCATTTACCTGCAGCTCCAGTCTGTGGCAATGCAAGTCCTTTTCTAACACCTAGCGGGGAGAGTGGAAAGACTTCAGAGAGCAGAGAATAGGAGGCAAAAACCATTCTGACCCTGACAGGCCGATGTGGGGGGAAAAAGTTGGTTAACCTGCTATAAGTTTACTAACAAGAAGTTGCAAAGTTCAGCATCCATCCATGTTTTATCCATAAGCGCTCAAATCAAGAGGGGAAAGGGGTGGGGGGTGGGAGACTCTGACGTAAGGAAACTACGAAACAACAGCAGCAGAGAGAACATTTGACCGCTGGGTGCGTCATAGTTCTGGGTCAGTTCTGGGAAAAAGAACGAAAAAAAAAAACATAACATGGACATGGTTTAAGGTAACTGGCTGCTGTGTGAGGGATGAGTAAAGGGTATTGATTAATTCTCTTCAGTGATCCACGAGTGGGCTGGACAAATAAAATGAGAACGGCTCTAATTACTGAGAAAACAGATGCGAAGAAAACAAAGGCAGTCACGACAGCAGAAGAGCCGACACTTGTGTTGCAAATCAAACAAACAAACAAAAAAAAAATACAAATCCTGCAATATTCATTCATATTGTTACACTTCTCTTGGCCTGAGGGAATGACTGTTTTTCAAACTAATTTAATAATCTTAATAAATGTGACCTAACTAAAATTAAGACAAAAAAAATCTATATTATCGTCAATGAAAAGTCTAGGGAGGAGTTCTGCTTACCTCTGAAGTCTGATCATTTGTCTTCAGCAGCTTCATCTCGTTCTCATGTCGATGGAGCAAGCCATCGTTTTCCAGGAAGCGCCTCTCTGCCTCCTTCAGACGTTGGCATATGTGTTTCTGCTGAGTGCGCAAGCTGGCAATCTTCCGCTCATGCTTGCAGGTGGCCTATTGAGGAGAAAGAGAGCAAACTGTAATCAAAAACAGCATGGACGCTACGCTAGTGTTAGCAAGCATTATGATGTAAATATTTAAAATAACGCCACACCCGTTATCCAGCTAGAACCATATATGATGATGTAGAACTGTTATTAAAACTTTATTTTAAACCAAACTGCTAAAAAAGTTACTTTACAACTAAGTATATGTTCCTGCATGAGAGTAGAGCCAAAGCTAGAGACAACTACAGAGAAGTAAATTGATGAGTCTGCAACTATTATTCCAGCATGAATGATTGCAGCTGAAAAGACCATGCAGCGTGAACATCAGCTACCTTCTCAGTCTTGTCTTTGGCACAGAAATATTGGACCTGCAGGTTGTCCTCCTCGCTGTAACGCTGGCGCAGCTCATTCTCCTTCAGTTGTCTCTCCAGATCCAGCTGCTCTCGCCTGATTTGGCCCCGGCTAGAGAAGATCTGCTGCAGAGTTTCTGACATCCTGGGACAAGAGATTCATGTCCTGTGCTTCAGGTCCAACTTTTTGAGGCAGTACACAACATGAAACTTTTTTTTTTTTTTTTTTTTGCAATTCTCACAAGAGTATATCAGAAATGTTTCATTTAATATACAAAACATCCATGCACATTTCCATGAAGTGCTGTGGGAGCCTGCATTACACTAAAAGTGGTTCAGTGTCATTCACATTTAGATGAATGGAGGTAGGAATAATAGAAACACCTATTAGAGCTTTATAATGAAACAGCATCACCACAGGGATTCGAGTCAAATGTAAAGAGCACTATTGAGTAACATGTAAATGCACATTTTTAAACTGCTGTTCAAAAAGCTTTTAGAGATCCACTTAACATGTGCAAAAGGTCATCCGAGGTATTTTATTCCTTAAAATATACGATAATATTTTGAAATATTTAACAAGAAAAATAAGTTATTGTTTGAAAACTATGATATTTAATTTTAAAGAGTCTCCCCACACACATGCAGCGTTAGAGCAGTGCTGCGGTGATGCCGTGATTGAATGCAAGGGGCTGTCTAGTTGAGTTAAAGCGGCATGAGAGCGAGGAAAGGCATGCAGGTAAATAAGGCTGGAGAGCTGTCGCTGAAATGTGACTGCACTCTTCAATGCAATTCTAGTGACGTAGGAGACGCCGTGGCCTTGGTAGACTGTTGAATTTTTAATAGCGGCAGAAGTGTATTCAGAGCCTGTCTCTGTGCGAGTTGTGAATTCTGATGCCAGTGAATGAAGTGTGTGTGAGAGTGAGACTCATTCAGCTTTTCCTCGTCGCCCCCTCCCTAACCCCCAACCCAAATCCTCAAACGGGTGCCACTTCTTATGTAGAAGACAACAACATAAAATATGCAATAATGGTAATAAACTGTATTGAAAATAAAAAGATAAACCCATAACTTAAAAAATATGTACAAAAAGACTAGAAGAATCCTACTAAATATTTGTTTCATACACAAAAATGTAAATATTTCAAATTTTACTATCAAATTTGATTCAAAGAATGTACCATGTCTTTCTATTTGTATGAATTCCAATGCTAATCAAAACAGGCTTTGATAGTTTACAATTGTGCTGGGTTTTTTTAAGTTCACACTATATGTAGGTTTCTTAGCTGCAACACAAGATTCATATAAAAACAATAAAAATAATTCATTAAAAAATGTATAGACAAAGTGATGAATTGTGGAGCCCAAGAGTATTAGTAACATTTTGACCTCAAAATTAACAACCAGAGAAAAAATGTCTCAGAAATGTTCTTCATGTCACAAATGTATCACTCGATTAAATAAAAGAGTGAATTTGTCTAAATATGTATATCGGTTTGGAGAAAAGGGATTCAACAAAGTGTTTGTGTGCTCCTTCCAAGCTTCAGATCAACTCGCTTGCTGTAGCCACTAATGCAACATGAAGTCATCACAGAAGATGGACCGTATTCCAAGAAACAGACGTTTTCCAGGAGCTCTGACGGTCAGTTTCAAAGCCTGACACGGTTCTTAAAAATCAAAACAAATCAGGGAAATTAGAGGAGGTGTTAGCTCATACAAGCTACGGGAATTGGCCCGGGCCGTCATAAGCAATTCAGCACCGCTGGTCTTGAAAAATCAATGCAGAAACCGTCTTCAGTACATCCTGGGCAGAAATGCCACTAATGCATTGTGTTATGAGCGTTTCCAAACAACGGCATAAGCAAATAAATGTACAGTGGCTGGGTTTCCCCCAACTAATGATATCCATACTCATGTGTCATTATTTAAGCAAGGAAAGTGAATTTTTTCATGTTGGAGCTTCTGGTTAGAGATTAGAAGCTTTATGAAAAAGCAAGACAGACATTTCTTGACTTATTCCCACTTTTTAACAGAGTATACTAATTGGTATTTGGTAAAAAATAAAGCTTGTCAAAAATTTTCTTTTGCGCTAAATTATAAATACAAAATAAATTAAAATTGAGTAAATTATGCGAAGACTTCATGTAAAAATATTCATTTCTCTGGCAAATAAAACACAGGAAAAACTGTTTTTAACAGGTTAATCTACCAAAATAAAAGCTCGATCGATGTTCAAAACTTGTGGTAACTTTCAAGTTACTCTTTGGAATCTACATTGCTTTAATTTGAACAACTATGTAACCATTTCTGATCTTATATGGTTTGCTCAGACACTTATCTTAAGAACTGTGTCAGACACAGGCACAGGTTGTTTGGTAAGGTTAGTAAGACACAGTTTAGGAGCTACTAGCCGTTTCTAATCGTCACAGAAAAGTGTTTTTGCATAATCACATGCCATAGTAACAAAATGCACTGACTGAACTGTAGAAGTTGATTGGTAAAAACTAGCAATAATCATTGGAAAATAAAACCTCAAATAAATTATGCTTACATTTTACAAGTTATACTACAGCTTCCGTCTTTGGATTAGGGCATTTTAGAATTCAAACACTATATATTTATGAGTTTAAAATAAAATGACGACAAGTACTCATGCCCAACATGTGCCTCTATTCCAATAACATGGTTTACAGTGAAAGGGTTAATGACATATTAAAACAAAACAACAACAAGCGCAGTGGTTTAAGTTACAATGTGAATCACAGCAGCTGCTTACCTTTTCAGCTCGGCCAGTTTCTGAGAAGAGATCAAGCTGAGAGGCCCAGGCTCTTCTCTCTTTGCCTCATATTCTTTTAGTTTTTGCTTCAACTGTAAAATCTTTCAAATTAAAACAGGAGAAAGCCCAGGGAATTAAATCACAGGAAAGCTGCTGACAGACTAATCAAAGTTGGGATTTGTTATTGTACATTACCTCTTTCCGTTGCTTCTCACATATCACAGCATACTGACCAATGTGGCTATCCAGGCTAACAACGTTGCTCTTGACCTAAGTTTGAGTTAACAAAAAAATAAGAGTCACTATTACTGAGTATTTTGTTTGTTTATTTACAACATAGTTTCACTTAAAAATGCACATATAATAACAGCTTCATGAAAGTTGTGGCACTGACCGAGGACTTAATCTCCTTGGCCCTGTTGGCATATTTAAGTGTGTTGTGGGTATCATCGAATGATTTAGATGAGGGGCTAACGTTGGCGATCATAACCGTCCTGCAGTTGCCCCCTAATGAGTCTTTCAGGATCCTCGTCAGTTTGCTGTCTCTGTACGGTATATGAGCCTTTTTACTCTGAAACAAACAAACACAAATAATTGTTTATTAATTATTGTCAACAGTAAAATAAACAAAACATTTAATATGAAAATTGGAAAACTATAATAACCCCGCAGGATACATGTGGGAACACAGTTAAGTAAGTCAGAAAACATTCAAATGGTTTAATTCTGCCCACTTTGAAAATATATCAAATAAACGTTTGAAAGGAGCAAATACAGATTCCAGGAATCCTCCACTTCTGACAAACAAAACATAAATCAAGATATAAAAAAAGAGAGCGTATGTTACTGCTGTGGTATGCAGAAGAGTAATCACAAAAGTGAGGTGTGCCTTAACATGCATTCCCCATCTGGACCACAAGAGAAGCCTCCTCCGGTTACACTGTTTGGTTGAGACCAATAAACCTAACAGGGGATACATTTTTGGAATGGAATTTACATTTTGGAACTTAAGTCTTTGTGCAGCTGGTCTATAAATACATCCCAGTCACTTATAACTGTTGTAGATAAGGTGTTGCTGCTTAGTGGAATTACAATTTTATGGATTAGATGACTGAAGAAACTCCCAAAAAGGAAGAGTGTAAAATGGTCTGAGGTAAAACTATGAGAATTCACCTAAGTTATCAAAATAAAAAAAAATTACATGAGCTCAAATTAGGTCTTTGTGACTTCTATATGACAAAAAAAGTGTGAAAATCAAACAAGAACAAGATTTTTAATTGTCTCAAAACTAAGTTAGCAAAAATTAAGATTAGTTTCTCTAAAGATATACACTATAAAAGTATAATTCTGCATTCAAAATAAAGATTCTATAAGTCCTTCGTTGTAAATATTTAACGATGGCTAAAGCCAAAGCACTATCGTTTAGGAAGACCAGATCAGCTCATGGATTCATAGCAAACACTCTGTGTTAGTAAGCTTCAGCATGAAGAAAGCATCTTTTACCTCTTGGTAGGATGATCACTACTGCAAAACCTCAAACCTTATTTCCCCTCCATCTAAACTATTCAACAAGTTGGCACTACTTAGTCCATTTCGACTCTATGAGATTTATAAACCTTGATTCTCTGAATATGTTTGCAGAGATAAAAGGTCAAGCTGGAGAAAAGTTGCATCATCAAACAAATCTGCATAAGTTTGGCCATTGCCTGAAGCAAATGAAGCACAACAGAAACCTCTGTGCTGCATTAAGCGTGTGTAAGTGAGGATGACACAGTCCGAGCAGAAGCAGCAGACAGTCTTCCTACTCAGATGATTGGCACAAGCGGAGACATTCTTTCCTGTAAACAATGACGTGAATTCCTTCATCCACCATCAGTAAAGACTTGTGCACCATAGAGTGCGCAGATACGATGGGAACTTTGTGGTGGGTGGTGGACAATGAGAGGGGCTATGATTGAAATACAAAAAAATGAGCAGGGAGAGTAAAATGCCAACTAAACCATGGCGATGAAAGAAGACAGTTTCATTCCAAAGTATGAAGTAACCCAGTGAAGACGGATTGCATTTCAACATGGCTGTGGTAGGTTTTCACAGCACTTCCTAAATGCGCGCAGCCTGCATGCGCCTCATCCCTTGAGACTGGTGTGTAAAATGAGACGACTGCTTGACAGGTTAATGTATGCAACTGGAATGAAATAATACCCAAATACTCAGTTGACTCAGCCCTTCCCATGTTCCATGTTTAATACTGAAGCAGGAGTGGTTACCTTGTTTACCTCAAACTCAACCAATCGAGTCATCACAATATTTCCTTTGGACTTCAGTTAAAGACGTGCTGACAAATGCAAGGTTTGAACTTTTAATATGTTCAAATAATCTGAGATTATTGTTATTTAAACCTAGTGTCTGTTTTGTGATGAGAATAAAGACACATTAGGTTGATAACAAACAGTTATGTATGGATCAGTTACTTTTTTATAAAAGTCTGGTTTGAGTTCACGTTTTCACCAAAAAGTCCCTATTCTTTCAGCACTGGGACCATGAGATGAAGGTGCAGTGGGGATCACCTCGTATTCCCTCTTGGTGTGCCTTTGCATTGAACTTAGGAAGGTGGGGTACATCCTAAAAATGTCGGTTTACGTCCTGACATTAGACATCTCATCGAGGCATGACCGGGTCTCACTTTCTGTTGCAGTCATTTCTAATGTCAATCTAATTGGCTTTGAAGAGTTGGTAAATAATAATAGCATGATCTAGTTGAACCCCTGTTCTTGAGGGTTGTCCAAGTCATTTGGAGGGCCGTCGAGAGGAGCTTTATGTGTTTTTATCAACCCTCCATCTTATACACGCCAGATGACTGAGTAAAATGATTATCATTATTACATTTAAAGCACGTGTTATTACTTTTTATACTGTTCCGTCATGTTAGGCTATTATTTCAGATATTTTTTCAGCTACATACTAGCTTTTTGGGTGAACCTAATTTTCATTTTTTTTTTTTTTTAAGGATAATTTAGCATTTAGCTAATATTTTAGCTGGGTATCAGCTTCAGCGTTTTCAAGCATTAGCTTCAGTGATTTCAGGTGTCAGCTCCAGCGTTTTTAATCGATTTTAGCATTTTCAGGTGCCAAATTCTGCTTACAGTATTCAAACTAGCATTTTTATTATTATTTAACCAGGGGTGGATCCCATTGAGATTTAAAATCCCTTTTTCAAGGGAGCCCTGGGGAGGAATCAATACAACAATAAAATACAACATTTGTTAAGCATATAAAACAGAATTACAATGATGGTTAAAATTTCATATAAATTAATTAGCTAAAACGTACAATTCAAAGAAGCAGTGTCAAGTGCTCTTAATCTAGATTATCCCAGCCAATGCTATATACCTAGTTCATAATTATGTTAAAAAGTTACGGTTTAAAAAATGTAGTTTTAGTGTATTCAATAAATCTGTATCCTGTTCGGCCTGCGACCTAAGATGTGTTTTGGATTTTGGACCCCTGTGCGATTAAGTTTGACACCCCTGCTCTATGGGCTCACAGAGCAATCACAGACTTTACAAGTTTGCCCATTTTTGCCCCTATGTACAGCCTCCATCTAGCTGGCTAAGCCATTTCCTCACTAAAACAATCAGAAGACACTTATCACTATTGCTGGCTAGGGACCAGCACAGGGAGACCCAGACTTAGGCTGTTTTGTGGCTACATAGGTAGGCAGTAGCATGAAGGGTCTTGCCTAAGGACCCACACTGGATTCATCTCATTACGCCCCCTGATTTCCTGCACGGCAATCCCACACCCACCCGACTCAGCAAAAAAAGATTTTAGAAAATGGGGTTCTTTTATTTCAAATACTGTAAAATGGAAAACTGCAAATCCTTTGCTTTCTTCAAAGCCTTTTATGAACGAGGCAACATTGTTCACGTCCCATGAGACACATGGCAGCTCTGCTGATCAAACTGATATTTTAACTCATTTAAAATACAAACATGGGTATTCATGTTAGCTTTGTGTTTTAAGTGCAAATGAATTGGACTGAATTAGCAGGCAACCTCTCAATTTATTTGAACTATTTTCTCTCGTTTTAACACTACAAATAAAGCAAACAAAAAGCTGTATTTATGATAATTTTTTTTCACAATTCCAATCTTTTATTACTGCGTCTTCTTCTTATTTCTCTCTCATTTTTTTGTTGCTTGCTTTTGATTTGATCTTGCTTTTCAATTAGTTGTTATTAAGAAAACATTTTTTTTGTCTTTTTTAATATGAAATTGTTTACAATTAGAAACCATTTTAATTATTTAATTTTTTGATAAATAAATAAATAATGTAGATGGAAAATTATAATTTGGGAGAGGCCACTGCTTTAAACTCCTCCATTACAATTGTTTTCTTGTCAACTATTATTGTAATGTTATGGAATATCTCTGTATGGTTCAGCACAGAAGTGAAGCTCATTCACAAAGCTTCACAGCTCTGTTTCTACCTACCCATGTGATACACAGGTGGACTAAAGGGCCAACTTACACTGCAGGCTGAATCAAAAGAATAAACTCCTAGTAACAGTAGAAACATTTGACTAATCGGTATTATTATAAGTCATATAAAGCTGTCAGTATTTTGCTAAACCTCAAACAAATGTAATTTATGTGAAGAAAACCGAACTCACCTTTGGGTCAGCAAGAGCATTGATAACATTTCCAAGTGCCAGGAGGGAGCGGTTTATGTTTGCGCCTTCTCGTAGACGAGCCCCTTTGGCGTTAGTGGCACTTGCTCTTTCGGAGCCAGCAAGATCAATCAGGCTCATTTTAGCAACGCAGACGTTTTGATTGAGACTTGCGGTTTTGTCCTGCTGTCTCAAATATATCTGGGGTACAGAAGAGAAAAATAATTTTTATTTTAGAATCAAACTGGGTTTCAGAAATGGTTGACTGTATCTTTCAAATATTTACAGCCTTTTTGGAGCTGGTTTGAAACACCCACATACTGGGTTTTTAGAGAGACTTCAATGAACTACCTGAAATACAGCATGGGACCGTGAAGAGGTGGCGTTCATATCGGTGGGATGCTGCGTCCTGTTTCGATTACCCGAATCCAAAGCTTCAAGAATGTGCTCTGCTGATTTGGGCTGAAAAGAAAACAACACACAGTCAGATGCAGTGAAAGGATTCTGCTGAAAAGCACTTAAAAGCCTCGGCAACCAAACAATTCAACAACTCAGAATACAGGCACTTGAGTTTTTCTTAGTTCTGCAAAAGTATTTCATTTTTTCCCAAGTTATTTATAAAAAAATGCTCTAAAAGTGAAATTATTTTAAAATAAACCAGCCAGGATGTCTAAAAGTAAAGTAAACTGATCCGTCTCCTCATTTTAATAGTATTTGTAAGAGAAAATTCCAAGACTGTGATGTCTTGTATTCACAGGAAAACATAAATTGCTCTTTTTTTTAGCACACATAATAATAAAAATAACAGTAACTTTTCCTCCATTCCACTCTCTAATAACACCTTAATAGAGGAAACGTATCTCTAAATACAGAGCCTATATGAAAGCTATTTTCTTTTTAATCTATTCTCCGGTTTCTAAACTAATAAATCACGCAATGTGTTTTTAAAATTTGATGATAAATTACCTGCAATAGTAAAGTCATAATTTAGCTTTAATATGTTTTTCAATGAGTTGTTACAAACCGTATGCAGCGTCAGCCCTTGAACAACGACTCCTTTGGAGCCGTCCTCTCTGACATTAAGAGGTCCAGCATTAGCCAACAGGTCTCTGATCTGTTCATTGTAAACCTGGGAACAATATTGTAAAAAACAAAAAAGTGTAAATCTGTAAAACTGTACTCGTTACAAAATCACAATTAAAAGAATGTATAAATCAAACTCTAACCACTACTGTCACACAAACAGATATTTTGGGTCAAATATAAACATTGAAATGGGAATTTCATACAGATATATTTGTTTTTTCACAATTTTGACAGTTTTCCGGAATTTACAGCATTCCTGACCCCAAATCAGAGGTGTTGGACTCAGTGAACTGGACTGAGGGACCCCTCCCTGCTCGTGTTCCAAAAAGGAAGTACCTTCTGGCTCCTAGAAGCCAAAACCCCATATACTTCTATTGAGAAAAATACAGCTATTACACAGTCATTCTATTTGGTTGGAATAACCATTCTTGATCCAATACTTTTTTTTGGAACATTTTCCTGCTAATCTAATTTTTTTATTTAAGTTATATTCTGACCAATCAGGTACCTCAGTAAATTATAAGCATGTGGTGCCCACTGGCCCCACCTCGAATGTTTGATCGACAGATTCTCTCAAGCTACTTTCAGTGGAAGGGGTGTGGACTTCGAACAAGCTCACTCATGATTGGTGACTCGGACCAATCACCATTGACAGGCTCCAAAATGTTGGTAAAATGGCGACTGAATTGGCTTAATTTCCCTGGAGCTGGAGGTAAGACATTTTCCAAGTGTGACATCACACATTTGCTCTGTCCAGTTCTCTATATACAATTAATGGTTGGCCTCCAGGTCCTGAGGGCTGGCAGGGACTGCTGTTTTATTGTTTAAAGAAACATTGCTTTATATGCTGCTAGATCAGGTGTGTTTTGACAATAGGAATCATAATTTACATCCTCAAAACTATGAATATATTCCTATATAACCTTTATAAAAAAAAGTACATGTAAACACAGAACACAATAATAAAACAGACAAAAGTTTACTAATTAGTACACAAAACGGTCAAGTGTTTTACCTCAAGGTATGAGAAAGCAACAGCAAACTCTTTTTCATCCTTGACATCATCCATGCGTTTGAACAGCTCCGTCATTGTCCGATACATGACCCCCGGATCATTTGGTGACCCCAACATGGTGTGTGTTTTACCTGCTCCAGTTGCACCGTAAGCAAACACTGCAATTAAAAAGACAACTTACATAGAGTAATAGACATTTTACAGGAGCAAGTCTTCAGTTACAGGTCTAAGTAAATTGCCAGTTCAGAGTAGTTTTCTATGGCCACAAAATGCTACTGTTGTGATTGTCCTTTCTATGTCTGCAATTAAAAAAATACAATTAGTACAAACACATACACATATATATGTACAATATATATACAATTTACAATAATTTTACAAGTCTTTAAAGTTTAAAATCGTAAGTTTGCCTACAAGACATAAATTCGGGATTTGCATTTCAATGGTTTCATTTCAAACCATTTCAAATTGTGGCATTTAAGCTGGACAAACTAGAGTTTATGATCTAAATGGAACCAGAACTTAAGTTAAATTTAAAAATAAAGTGATAAGATACAATAAGAAATGAAGATGTTTAGGTAAGATGTTGAAAAAATTTTTATTTTAACCTTAAAAACTTGCTTAATCCTGTTTTCTTTGCAAGAAGACAAAAATAATATAAATTGAAAGAATTATGAAAAGAATGTAAATGCTTTTAGACCACAGGGTATTTTTCTACAGCTTATATCAATGCAAAAAAAAAAAAAAAAAAAAAAAATCTGACTTTTTAACCACATTCCTACTTTATTATGGTCTAACTGTATTAGCACAATCCCAGAATTAGTAACAAAAAAATAACAACAGTATTTGGAAAAAAAAGTTCAGAATAAGTTGACCACTTAAGACGCTTTTCCTACACAAGCCTCTTCCACCAGGTATTTCTAAGTGCTGCTTTGCTCTTCTCATGAACACAATTTTTGCTTTGGTAAATAAAACTACAGCTTATAGACATACAAGAACTGACCCACTACACCTGCATTTAGTTTATATACTGCAGCGTAATTGAGAAATCACAACATCTTAAATTAGCATGATAAAAACAAAAAAGCACAAAAGGACACAATCATTGGTAGTGACAATATTTCTCCATTAAGTCACTCAAAAGTATCATTTTTTTAACATTTCTATCTGAAGTGCAAAAGAAACTTCAATAAAAACATACTGAGACATTCGTTTTTCTCTAAACCCCTAGCCCCCCAGAACCCTTAGAAATCTTTGAGAAGCATTGGGTCTAAATGCAGTTGTTAAGATAGTCAAAGATCACTTAAACTTCGTCATGGCTTTGATAACAAAACGGTTTCTCAATACACATTACAGGAATCCTTCTTCAACAAGGTGCTTGAGTGGCTGGTTGCTCACTACTGTATTAGATCATTTGTTGTCATTTGACAAGGTGTTACGAATTCTTGTGCACATGTCCATCATATCCATCTTTGTAGATGCCAGTCTGCTGCAGAAATGACACCTGAAAAAGTTGCATGAACCTTGCATGAAGCTTTGCAGGAACCAAAGTTGCCAGAACAGTTACAACCAAGTAAAACTTGTCAAGTGTAATCAGTTACTTAAACTTGTTGTGAATAATTTGCAAAGTCACAAAAAGGGATATCTCAAAATATTTTTGTACGGTATGTTCACTTTGAGCTTGTTTTAAAGCATACTTGTTGGGTGAAGATTTATTTTCATTCACTCGTCTACATGTCACTAGAGAATTTGCCTGGTTTTACAAGAAATGCTTACGGTACATGCAGCTGGTTCAGACAGTTTACTGAAGTACAAAGTACTTGTAAAGCAACATTCTGTAATTGCTTCCTCATCAAGTGGCAACAGGTAATTCAGTTTAAAAGACAAGAGGGGGATGTTTATTATGGGGATCTGCACTTAGACACTGAGGCTGGAAAACCTTAATTCCTCCAATGCCACAGTATAATTTTATGACACCATCGTTCACCCTCCAAATACAAATATAAAATTAAAATGAACTGCTGTTCACAAACCCTATTTGACATCGTAGTTAGATTTTTATAGAAAGCATTCTTATGCTGGATTCAAGCAGATTTGATTTGCTCATTAAATTAGTATCAGCCACCCATCAAATTTAGTGCTTGACACCCGTCCTAAAACGTCGTTGATACCCTGGCCATGTGTATGAAGAGCTACAGCCAAAACATTTCAGGACTTAATTCGTTGCAACATCATGGAAAACATGGATGATGTTGAGTGAGTAGCTTAAGTTTATACATTTTGGAGAGCCCTGCATAGGGGCTGGCATGTATGTTGCCGTGTCTGGGTTCACCAGATCATTCATAGGGTGGGGTCATTTGGACCCCATAAGAGAGCATAAGATTTAAAAGAGAGGTTTGGTTAGATGAAGACATTTTTTTCTTGAGAGGTTCAGGAATTAGTTTAGTACATTACCTTGCCTCCACAAAAATGTAGCTTTTTTAAACATTATATAGCTAAAAAATAATCATATTTTTGCTTAATGCCTTAGTAATCACTGCTACTGTTGCAAAAAACACCAACTTTTCTGAAGGCGAAAATAAAATTGGTTTGGCAACTAAGAGCAGTTAGTATAATAATGGGTCGCTGCGTTGCTACAGGAGGCTTGTTTTGAGTTTTATGGAACAGCAACTGAAATTCAGACAGAACTCAAAAAGATGTGAGGGTTCATCGGCCACTTTGCTAACCTGAACAGCAGGATGACCACAACAATCCTGAAAACAATCAGTGTTGCTGAATGGTTGGATGCCAAAAGCTCTTTTGAAAGCTATACAGTGGTTCATCATGGTCTTGAGGATTTTTTTTAGTGCAATTTTGCATGCTATGCTATCTATTTTTACATGCTCAGTGTGCTGAATGGCTAGTGATTTTGTCAAAAGCAATCTCATTCTTGCCATGTTAACTGCACAGAATATGCTTGTCAACATTACATTATTTGTTCATGAACAGATCTTTTCTTTTTTCATTCTATGATACTTGAATTATTTTTCTACTCGTTAGAACTTTGAAGGATGTTTAAACAAAAGAGAAAAGTTTAAATGTCAATGCTTGTTTGAGTAAATGTAGAAATTATGATTATTGTAGAAATAATAAAGCCAACTACTTCATGGATTTTACCTGTTTCGGATTATCTTTAGAACGCAACTTCAAAAATAAATGATGGACCATTCTACTTAAAAGGATCCAGATGCCCACTTTACTGTAAATCTTCACAGATATGCATTGCTTGCTCTTACAGTAATCACAATAGGATGAACGTACATAGTTTTCACTTTCCACACTGACATGTACAGCATGGGAGTGAATATATGTGTGTTGAAGGCCTAAATCTTTGTTACCTGTGCAGTTGAAGCCATTCATTACTCCATCCAACACTCCTTTAGTGGTATTTTCAAAAACTTCAACTTGCGTAGAGTTCTCATCAAAGACCCGGTCAAAAACAAACTTTAAGTCTTTGTTGGCCCTTTTGTTGATATTTCTGTTCCGAACTCTTTGTGATCCAAAACAGGACAGGTCCTCTTCCTTTGGGTCAAATATCAGCATATGGTTATCAACCACCTGGACCACATTCCGGAAGTTCTCCCGCTTCTCACTGTCGTTGGTTGGCCTCACCCTGACAACCACCTTAACGTGGCTACATACGTCATGTGCCATTGTGGATCCTGCAGTTTCTGAAAAGTACCTGAAAAACAAACCAAATGGTAAATTAAATTACATATAATTTCACAGTATATTTTGAAAATATCATGACAACTGTAAATTTAATTTGTTCTATTTGTTTTCATTTGTGTGTGTGTAAAACCAATAGTTTAAAAGTATGTAGAAGTTTTATTGTGTCATCATCAAAATCACAAAAGGACTGTGTAAAAAGTGCTTTATAATGTTTTATTATAAATAGCAATTCAATATGACAAATAAGAATTTTCTTGATTTAGTAACAGTATGTATACTACTACGGGATCATTTTTCTTCATTTCAGCCCAAAGCTAAAATACCTTTAAAAAATAAAAAATAAAGAGTCATTTAAATACTACTTGAAAGGAAAGGGTGGTCAAATAGTTCTGTATTGGCTCAAAGTTAATGAAGAAACATCCTCCGAATACATAAACTGCTAAGATATTGCAAAATATGTTTACAATAAACACACATTGGGTACATAACGTGGGTGTAAAGATTTGTTTTAACAATTCAATTGATAACATAATTTGTGGTTGACGATCCAATTCACTTCCAATATTGATTTATTTATTAATTGACCTAAAATCGTTCCAGGACATCTTCAGCCAAACATTCTACCAGTGTGAATAAGATATAAAAACTAAAGAGTTCAGGGCAATTTTCCAGATTCCTTGTATTTATTCCAGGATAATCAAGTGATGACACTTTGTTGTTGTTTTTTTTTTTTACATTATAGTAAAATAAACGTAACTCACCTCAATCCAAATAGTATTTTCCAATATTGATTGTTGATTTATCTAATTTTGAAACGATTTAAAATGGTATATAGGCCGATTCAATTTGATTAGCAATTTGCTTCAGACAGATCCATGGAGTTTGATCGTAGAAATAGATTCATTGATTATTCGTTACACCCCTACTTCATAATATAGCACGTAGAGTTGCTTGCTTTTGTGAACAGATTGTGAAATACCTAAATTCTTAGTACTTCTAACACAATAAAATGAAAACATGATTTTAAAAGCAGGAAAAAAAACCTTACCAATGGCATTTAAACATAATAAACATGGAGCAAAAATGTTTTAATGTTTTCTTTTAAATAAATTGTGTTATTTTCCCCTTTAAAACAAATATCAGTACGCTACCATTATTGTATTTTTTGAAGAAAAAAAATCGGACAAAACCACTAATGTAAAACAAAATGAAATAAATAAGAGAACATTTTGTTGACATGTTTCCCCTGTTAAGAATTCGCTTTTTACATTTTATAATTTACTAGTCTTGTCTCTTTTTGCAATAAAAACGGCTATTACACTTCTAAATGCTTTGCTATTTGTATTTGAATGAATAGAACACGATAAATAACAATATAACTTGATTAAATGGTATACATTTAAACATACATATTGGATATATAAGTCACATTCTCAAAATTTCTATATATAAGAAACTGCCAATTAACATAAAAAATATATATAGGTGAACAGACCTATTTTATGATCAAAGGCACGTCCTGTGACGATTATTACATCCTTAGAGTTCGGGTTCAGTGCTAATCGAGTAGCATTTTTCCAACGGCACACTAGCTTCTCTACCATTGTTTCCAAGCGATATGAACGAATGCGTCTCACCTTTCTTTTCTACTAACGGTTGCTTTTCATCGATGCCCTTTTTGTTTTTTCACCTGCCATATGGAGGCAAGCAATAATTTCGATAACTTCGAAAGGGGAAAAAAAAGATGACTAGCAAGTGGTCGTTAGCACAACAAGCGCCAACATTTTCAAAAAACAAGCTCTCTTCCTGGCTGAAAGCTGATTGGATGAGACCCGACTGACGCAAAGCCAGACCTTAGTAATTTACGGTCAACGTCACGCGATACTTGGAGGAAGGTGGAGTCACATTGAGGTTCTCTACGGTAAGGACCAAAACAGTTTTTGAAGCAGTTGGCAGGCACGCGTTTGAACACTACAGTGAGCTATATTGATCTGTTTTGGGTCAATGCGAGCAGCAAACCGGCTTTAGATATTAGCTAATTATACGTATTGCTAATATTAATCAACGTTGAAGCTAAGTTAGCAACAACGTGTGCTAAACCCCTCAGTTTTCCAAATGAGTTCAGTCAGTGATGCTGCGTTGGTGTTATTAAAGCCAAATATTGAACAAGTGACAGTACAGACCTTGTAGAACCATGCTTCTGACAAATGGATTTCTGAGCAACACCGAACATTTAAAAATTCATGTCCCAGCGGACTGTGTCAATGTTTGCAGGGAGACACGTGCTTTTATACACAAAGTCATCCTTTGAAGCAGATTTTCCACTAACAAACCACACGTTAGATGTTAGGCTGTATACACCTGGCTTTTTGACTTGCTGCTATGAAGATGACCTTTATATAACACTTTGCTTAAAATGTAGCACAAAACACATGCTCATGAAAACAATTCAAACATTTAAACTGTTTGTACCTAACTGGCAATAAATCAGAATTGGAGTATTACCGTGGTAGTGATTTGCAGTGAAAAAATTCAATCCCAACAAATATACAAACTATGACAATAATGCAATCAGGAATAGATGTACAAATATTCAGAAACTAAATATGAGCATGAACATTTTTGTCCAAATGGTGGCCAGTACAAATACAGACTAAAGGAGGTGAACTTCATTAGATGACAGAGTGATGGTATCAGCAGGGTTAAAATTAACATTTAACTTAAATTAAATTAGATACCGATTCAGAACATTTCTTAGATTACACAGTAACTTTGAATCAGTCAAACCACTGGGAACTTGAGACATTAAACAAAAATTGATGTTTCTTTTTTCTATGTGTGTAAAGCAATTTCAAATTGGAGGTTTGCATTAAACCAACAAGAAGAAATATATACCAGTGTTCATTACGATCATTAAACAAATTATGTGCTGGAACCAAAAGGGATCTACTGAGCTGTCAGAGTTGTGTCTTTTATGCCTGGCATTGTTATTAAATAACATGTTTGCCACTAAAGTGAATAAAAGCACAGTTTCAAAATAATAAAACAACTTTCATACTCCACAATCTAAAATTTCAGTATTAGAAATATTAATTTCCAAGAAGCGTATTAAAACATAAATATTTGCTTGCAGAATCCCATCAATGTCTTTTTAAAAGGGCTTTCCTGGGTTGCATTTGTGACCTTCATATTACATTTTGCATTTGTTTTAATAGGTGTTTTTATTTGACATGTATGCCACAAAATTATCCAATCACAAGATAAGTGCTGCTTGGTCTCAATTCCATCCAATCAAGGCGCCTTATTTATCTAACTCACAGTATGAGGAGCCAAACACTGTTCTTTTTGCCCCTATTTTGTGGTTCTCTGGCTATAAATAAATAAGAATGAAAAATAAGTAATTTAGAATTGATGTAATTTTAGCTAATCAGATTTGTGACTTTATGGTTGCCGTGCTCCCATAGCAGTAAGATAAACTCTGCTATGGGACAATCCTGTTTATTTTTCAGTTCACTCTTAAAAAAGTGGATAAATTTAAAAGAACAGTGGAACTGTGGCCTTGATGGGATCTGTATCAATGTAGAATCAATTGTATTCTAACTAAACATTTTCATGAAAAAAAAGATAAATTCTTAAAATTAATTTGTTTAGATTACATAAATGTAGAAGGTCCTGTGCTCTCAAATTTCAAATAAAGAGCAGAATATAGTTAAAAAGTTTGATCCTCTGTAAGCTTTTTTTCTAGAAAAGTTTGAAGCCCATATTGTCTTGCGCTGCACAATAATGTTTAGTTGCTATCAAAGGGGAAGTGCTAAAAATATGTATTTGTACATAATTTATATATTTTTTCCTGTTCTGTTCTTAAGGAAGTCGTGTTTATCTTCAGGTTAACCACAGTAGAAGGTAGATAAAAGGATTACAGCCCACCAAATCAGACACGTTAAAGACTTTTCATTGGAGTAATTATGCTGCAGGGCTGATCCCATGTGGCACAGAGTGTCTCCAAGTGCCTTTGTATTTTGTAGAAAGTTGTTTCTAAAAAACTGTAAAGTATGTTTGCAGGTTAGGATGATTATTTATTTTAAATAAAGTTCTTTTCAGTTCTATTCTGTTTTGTTTTATTTTGCCATCATTAGAGTATTGGCTTGTTAAATTGCTCTTCCGAAAAAACAAAACAAAAAAAAAACATCTTGTTGAATACTGATGGAAAAGCCTCTTTGGCCTTTCTGGGTCGCGAGGATGCCGGAGCCTAACCCGGTTACTGATGGGCGAAGGCAGGGTGCACCCTGGACAGGTCGCTAGTCTGTCGCAGGGCCTCAATCACGCACACATTCACTCTCACATTCATACCTAGGCAATTTAGAGTAACCAAAACAAGCATGTTTTTGGACAGTGAGAGAAAGCCGAGACAGCATGCAAACTCCACACAGAAAGGACCTAGTTGATGTCTCTGATCCCCTAGCCGGGATTTGTTCTGGGGCCTTCTTGCTGTGAGGCAAGAGTGCTAAACACTGCACCATGCACCCAATTGGAAAACCAAAAACAACAAAAGTTTTTAACATTTACAAAATATTTTCAACTTTTAAATAATATTTTTTTCATATTTTAAGTAATTTAAACTGCAAACAGGTTACCATATTATTTATCACAAATATGAGTTTCTAAAAGAATTTTGCTGTTGAACGTTTTCAAATGTAAACATTCAAAATCTTAATTTTCCACAGAAAGCTGGCACATTATCCTCCTGCCTGTCTGCATTTTTTATGTTGACCTAAAAATGTTTTAAGTTTTAAATGATTTATTTAAAACTTGCTTAGTTGTTTGATCTCATTAATATTGTAAAATGCTATATATACATGTAGAAACTGTGTGTTTTGTAACTGTCTCCAATAATAGCATAGTAAAATGGTAGTAAACTTATGTGGACAGAGCTGATCTAGATCAGTTCTCAAAAAGGGACACATTTACCGTGAGATCATGAAACTTGCATGTCTTGATTAGGATCAAGATGTTACATTTCCTTCTAAACTGTGTTTTTTTTCTCTCTCTTTATAGATCTTCTTAAGATGACCATTTTTCACAATAGCGCGATGATCCGAAAAACCAAAGTGGGTGTGTGGAGAGCATGGAGGACGTTAACAGTACGCCTGCGGTGCTCTGCTGTTAGTTCATCTGCTGGACCTGCTCCTCTGGAAGGCAACGGATCCTCTGTTTCAGATGAAAAACCCCTTCATACTCCTGTCATGGTTAAAGAGGTCCTTCACTACTTAAATATTCAACCAGCACAGGTATGTCTTTTTTTTTTTTTTTTTTTGTTTTGTTTTGTTTTGTTTTTTTTTTTTTGGGGGGGGGGGGGGGGGGGGATCCTCTTTTTGGATACTTTCACTAAATTAGTTGGTGATCAATAAAGACAAAGCAATACCTGTTTGGGGATTAAATATTCTAAGGCAGTGGTCCCTAACTAACCACGATGACTGTTTTAACCCTTGTGCTATCTTATGGGATCAAGATAACCTCAGCCTTACAATGACGTGTTATCCTTCCCATGAAAAAATGTGGATGAAGGTGGACAGGATATCATGTCTTCAATGGATACCAGTAAAAATACCAGTAAAAATAAAAATGTCAGCATACCTAGGAAAGTACAAGGGTTACCACTTCAACAGTCCACAGGAGACCAAAGTTAGCATTAATTGTTTTTAATTTTCCTGTTTCCACACCTTTGTTTTTTTTTTTTTTTACTTTGCTAGCTTGGGGCCTTCCCTTTAAGGGTCGTAGCATCCGGTTTAAAAAGGTAGCAAATGTATTTAAGATATGTGACTGAGGCGAATGACTTGACGTGCAACAAAAGCGAGACATGGATGGATGTGGTGGACACACAGAACTCAGTACTTTTCCAAAAATAAAAAACTTCATTCAGAATACAAAAATTAAAAAAATGGATATAATGTAAGGTGTCTCATGTATATTTCTTTGTGGCCCAGTACCAAGTCACCCACAGACTAATACCGGGAGTTGTGAATCACTGTTCTAAAGGCCTTCTAATATGAAAAAAAATCTCTCTATATATATATAATATTACATAGTAGGGGTGTAACAAATTATTGAGCAATTGTTTTTTATTCCTATGATGCAACCAGATCAATCAGTCTGTGTCAAGTTGTTAATAGAATTGAATCAGACTATCCCTTTAAAAATAGTTTCAAAATTATATAAGTAATAATCTGTATTCAAATTTAGAAAATACCATTCGGATCGAGACATGGTAGGTTTATTTTACCACAACGTAAAATTGACCAACCGCCACAGCGGACAACACACACGTGATGGCGGCAAAAAATGATCATTACAGTTCAATAAATGGAAGCAATCTGAATTTTGCAAAGACTTGATCATACTATGTGGTAGAATGTTCTAATAATGTTCACTTTGTATTATTTTAGTGTGGGAAAACTACAGAGGGCTGAACTTAATGAAGCTGAAACATGAATGGATATGTCAACAATTCTCGATTACTTGTTTGTTTGTACACATATTTAATTTACACTTGTTTATCTTGCAAGAAATACTTGGACTCTGGAAAACTTGACCTGCAGTGTTTAATACCAGGTATTTATTTCTAAGTCTCACTGGTTGAAGTTCAACTTTAGGTCAGTGAATCGGATCATTTAAAATGAACCAATACTGACAATGAATTGGATTGGCAATAATGAATCAGATTGTTGTTAAAATGAATCGCTACATCCCTATTACTCTTGTTCACACACAAACGGATATCTCGTTCTATTTATCAAGGATTTGCTGAACATCACTTTAGAGTTGTCTCTGAAACTGAAAACAAGCACAAACTGCAGCATTCACATGAGGAGTCAATGTGCGCTGTGGTTTTGCCAAAGATGGTTTGTAATGACAGCTGGAAAGGTTGCACAATAACATTTCAGCTCAGGAAAACAGGTATTAGAGAAATAGAAATGTGAGTATTTGTCAAAAGGAAATGTGGTTAGAAAAACTAGAACAACACCAGATGAGACAGAGAGAAGCTGATAAGAAGAACCTAAGAGAAAATGATAAATCCACATCTGCATGTTTGCTGTAAGATTTGCACATTGTTTTGTGCGCACAAACCTTTAGTGAATCAGACCGTACGTGTGTAGTGTGAGGACATACGATATTTTCACAGCCTGTTATATGTTTTCGAGAGCAAAAAAGCCTTTTCCAATATTTAGGGTTATTGTGACTTATCCAGAAACAATCAGTCATTAACTAAAAAACCCATCACAGATGGCACACATTTCTATCCTGGAAAGCAATACCTTTTATTTTCCCAAAACGAGTCACTCCACCCTAAAGATAATGCCTGCATCGTATCAGTGAGAACATGAGGTCGTTAGAGCTGCACAAACATTAACTTCAGTCTACAGAAACCCAAATCTGTGCACATGTTTGTTGTTTCACATCTGCTGGAAAACACGATGTTTGACCTACATGGAGATTGTCATCTTAATTCAAAGTGTGGCGTCATGGTAAATTCACTTCCTTTGAACTTTTAATTCCCTCTGGATTACATTAACTCAACATAAAACGCGGGACTATAAATTTGAAATAAACTGCAATATTTTGCATATTTGTTGTGTAGTTCTAAAGAAACCACGAGTGAAGTTTGTAAATACCAGAATTTATCCATCTATAATGAAGGAAATTATGGCGTGGAAAAACATTTTTGACAGAAAAGAGAAATTTGGTTGTACAGACAAGAAAACTGCAGCATGATCATCAATCCCAGATATGAAATCAGTCATTCAGATACTGTGAACCTACAATTTGTGCAGAGGCTGTTATCATTCAGAACAAAATCCCTATTTACTAGGGGTGTAACAATTGCTTGACTTAATCGATGAGTTGACTTATATTTCTAAGATTCAACCAGATTATTCGGTCTCTGACAAGTTGTTATTTGAATTAAATCATATTAACCAATATAAAATTGGTTTAAAATGAAACACATTTGGAATTTTCTTTTTTTGGGGTGGGTGGGTGGGTGCTCCTTACGGAAAAGGGGGGTATTAGACAGGGGTGGGCAAACTGCGGCCCAGGGGCCATATGCAGCTTATAAAACTATTTGATCTGGCTCGCCAGACTGGACTAAATTATGCTGAAAATCTTTATTAATGTTTTTTTTTTTCTCTGTATTCTGGTGTCTCCCTATAGACGGTGCACAAAAAAATGGGCTATTGGCTATATTGGAAATTGGCTATTTTTTTATTCCTGTAGTGTGTGAAGACTTGTTGTATTTTATCTGAGGTTGATGTGTGTATTCTGAGTCAAAAAGTCATTTTCTTCGATCATTCAAACACCACATGACCGCCACATTTCTCTAAGCTTGAGTTTTAAGTCATAACGTTTGTCCACCCCCGTTCTAAGTGCAGGGATGCCCAGTTTAGATGACTCCATGTGTCCAAGCCCCGGGGGCCGGATCCGGCCCTCTGGATAAATATATCCGGCCCTCCAGATTATTTTATTTTATTATTATTAAGGGCCCGATTTTATCTTGTGCTTATTTCTAACTTTTATAATTTTGACACAATTAATGTTTTTAACAGAAAGTAAAATATTGAAAGATATTTGAGGTTTAAGTTGATTTATTCTGGAAAAAAATTCCTGGCTGCTTTTATAAATTGTAACATTAAAAAGTTAAGTTTTTAAAGTTTAGAAAATTTAGTTTTAGTGTGTCTAGTAAACGTTAATCATGTTCGGTCTGCGACCTTAGATGGGTTTTGGATTTTGGCCCCTTGTGGGACTGAATTTGAAACCCTGGTCTAGTCTCTTTAGTTTAGTAGAGTTTAGGAATCAGCTATTGTTTATTGTTTTATGACTGATTTTATGTTTCAGTACAATTACCTGTGTGAAGCCTGTTGAGACAACTGTTGAAGCCTGTTGATTGGCAGAGGGTCATTACGACCAAAGAAGGAATCAAGAAAGTGGCTGCATTTCTCTTTGCCGTCCGCAAATTTCTCTCATCAACATTAAATGCTATATACCAAGCGGGAAAAAAAAAAGGAGCTGGTAAATGACTGCCATTGTTGTTGTTTTTAGCCTCACCCAGGATGCGTTGTGGTGGTCCAACTTTTTTGAACCTCACCTGAATTGCCTAGACTCTAGACCATTCTAAACTGGACCGAGGCATGCTGTACCACTTAGTGGAAGCAAGGCTACACTATGCTAAATCTACACTGGCTTGTCTTCAAGAAATACAAAGAATCTGGAAAACTAACCTTGCACTATTCAGTACCAGGTGTTTGTCTCTGAGTCACACTGGTGGAATTTTTGGCTAATGATGTCCTGGATTGACTTTAGGTCAGTGAATCGTGTCATTCAAACTAAACTGAAACCGACTGAATCGTATCGTCAACCAGAAATTACGATATGAATTTGTTGTTAAAATAAATGATTAAACTGCTACTATTCATTACTTTACAACTTCTACCTCCTCAGTCAGAATGACATTGGCTGACCCTGTAATTCCTTTGTTGAATCTTTGACATCAGAGGTGATCAGAAATGACATTTTTATGAAAAAAAAAGATAAAATATGTCAAAGTCTTTTTTAAATGGAAAAATAGATATGACTACAGTTTTGGTAAAATATAAACTGAATATGTATTTAAACGAGATTAAACATGACTTGGTTATATGTGTGGAAACAGTTGGAATAGTGTATAAATATAATCCCCATTGTTTCTCTTTCAAGCTGAGTATAGCATTGTTCTTTGGATGGAACTGGCCTTAGAGAGAACGTCCATGCATAACGATGTGCTCGTGAACGGAACAGGTTGCCAGTTTCTTGGCTTTCATTAAAAGTATGCACTACCGGGCAGATGGGCATGAGTCAAAAAGCCTTCTGGTGTGGCAGGCAGCTTCAAAAGTGAAAGTAATATCCTCTGTATATAATGCTTGGTCAAGGCAGGTGGGGGCCATGGGTCAACAACTTAGTCAGGAGTTGTGCCACTGTAAGGCTGTTGGCAGGAGACAGGGTGCTGCGTCGCTCCTGCCTGAACTTTAGCACTTCTTAACTCCTCCGCTGTCCGCCCATTTGCCAACTGTCCCAAGACAGCTTGCCAATCAGATGCTATTAAAAACAGTTTTAATGATTTTATTTATTCCTTTGGTCTTGCATGCTGCCGACTGTGAGTATAGCGTTCCGAGAAGGGGGTTTATGTCAGCAATGTTGCATTTTTACAGTTGTTTGTTTTGCACTAGTTTCATGGAAAACATATGCCTCCCTGAGTTTATGACAACGGTCTGTTGGCAGTCCTTTTAGGGTGCTGACATGTTAAATACTAGCTAAATGCTGGGACTTGGTAGTTTTCCGTTCTATCTCAACATACACACGCTTTGTTCCTCTCGGTTAAGCAATTAAAAATCGGAGTTCTGTCACGACTCCAACTGAGCTGTCATTTAAGCACTCACATTTGTGGCAGTTGAGTGATGGTGTCAATAGCAGATCAGCTGCAGTGAGGAGGAAAACCTGCCCCGTCACACACATTTCCACACGATTGCTGATGAGAAAAAATGTAATAGAATAAGAAATTGGTTAAAACGCAGTTTCTCATCAGCTAAAGAAGCATATGCATGAATGGAGTGGTTAGGCAAGTGGGTATCAGCACAAAATTTGCTGTTTAATGTTATTAAATGGAGCCACTTGATGCACTGCGTGCTCCTGCATTTAGTGTCAGTCTGTGTTTTTCAGTGCAAATAACCAAACTGATGCCTATGATTTGATTTTCCAAGGTTTCCCATAGATCACCACATCTGTTGATTTGTATTTTTATGGAATATAATGTAATGATGAAATGAGTTGTAAAGGTAAAAAAAAGTTAACCCGTTGAACTTCTTTGGAGATTCAGACAGTAAAAGGCCTTCGGAACTACGACATTGACACAGTTTCCATGCAACTCTGAGCAAACCCTTTTCCTTCTGGGGGTCTGTGGTGCAGAGGTAGTGGTCAACCTCTGATTGGAAGGTCGGTGGTTTGATTTTCCTTTCCATGTGCCTAAGTGTCCCTGGGCAAGACATTAAACCCCACATTGATCCTGACAGTGAATGTTTAAATGTGTGAATGGGACTTTGGGTATAAAGGAATTTTGGTTAAAAAAAAAAAGGAAAAAAAAGAAAAGAAATGTGAAAAAAAATGGATTAAAAGTGCACATAGTTATCAAGTTTTAGTTAAAATATGTCATAATAATCTTAAAAACTGGGACTAAAGTCTGTCTAATCCAACTATTCCCACCAGGTTACTCTAGATAGGCCTATTCTTTTTCTTCATTTGGCTTCATTGTGACAAAAGGTAAAAAAAATACTAATTTCTTTAGCTAATTTTCACACTTTTATGTTCAAAAGTATTTTGTCATCTTTTAATACACTGCATGTTTTACTATTTCTGTGTTAAAATTCTATTTGCACTTTCTTGTTTTGAAGTCTATTCACATAATTGTTGTTTTCATACCATGCTGGAGATCAAGCAACAATGTTGGATGAAAAGAGCCCTAAACTGCACTTGGGCAGTTTTCCCAAAACTGATTCCACAAAGATGCACTTATAATATTATCAAAAAAGTCTGGATTTGAGGAAGATTAGACTTGCTCTTTATGGATTTAAGGTTCTTTTTGCATCCATTTCACTTTTGGTGCAGTGCAATGAAATGGCTGAACAAATCACGATTGGTTAGACTTATACTGGTTAACCTTTGTTGTGATTTGACCTCTGCCTCCACAAGTGCAATGTTGTGTATTACTGCGGAAGTGTGTGGAAATTGGCACAACAGTATAAACAAAACGTAACTCAAGCACATGGCGCCGAGGTCATGCTTTAAGCTAACCAATGAGAGTGCTGGAGACCTTGGAAAAGCAGATTTTGATGTCATTCTGCTTAAACTCCATCTCCAATGAAAATTGTGTTTTTAGTGTTTTGGTATCTTATTGGGGCTTTTTTCTGATGATGGAAGACATATATGATGAGAATTAAGCCTAAAATTGAATTTATCTATTTAAAATCAGTGTGAATCATGAGGAGACAAAAAAAAGCTGTTGGATAAAAATGTATTTGTGACAGAATTTCCATTGGGTGGGCCACAAGCTCCTTGGTACATTCTGATCTATCCACTTGTAGACAAATAGATCGATGTATGTCTTTGCTTTCCTCATCTTAGCTGGCATCAAGATCACAACTGTACGACAGCATAGCTCCAATATTGCTCGCCATTTTTGTTATACTAGTAATGTTATGTTGGGGGTGTGAACGGCTGTCAGCTAGTGAGAGATCAGGTAAAAACACAGCATTTGTTTATTGATCAGAGGAAAGGGAGGTTGGGTTGCTTCCCAACATTAGTCCTGCCTATAACTTAGAGGCAACTTTCTAAAAAAAAAAAAAAAAACTTCTGCCGCTCTGCAGAAACTATGTCCTGGAAAACAGCAGAATTTTTTTTTTTTTTTTATCACTTTGGTTAAAAATGACAATCATAATTAGAAGACAACTATGAACGCTTCTAAAATAGATTAAAAGATGATGGGAGGTCTTTAAAGCTCCAAAATGTAGTCGGTAGAGCAAATCCAATTGCAAAAGTGACTTTAAAATTTTAATTAATTAATAAATAAAAACATGGAAAATGTATTTATTTTTGAAAATCTGTCAATTAAAATGTTTTTTCTTATCCGTTTTAGGAATCATGTTAATTAAATATTACTTTCTAAATATCTTTTTTTTCTAATCAAAGATAATTTAGTTCTGAATCATGCACAATGAGTAAACACATCATCACAAAATGTTTGCAAAGTGATTTACTTTATTTTAAATGAATTGCTGAAATAGAATCTTTCTTTTTATGTCACCATTATTTACTAAACTTTGATATTATGTAATTCAAAGACACCCCTGATACTCCATACATCAGAGCACTAAGATGTGTTTTAAAGGCTTTGTTCCTATTAATCTGGTAACAGGGGACCACTGATTGCATCTCTGTTTATTTTATACCCAGTCACAGAGCTGAAAAACTGCTGCTTCAATTTAAGGTTGATGACAGTTTCTTCTCTAAATGATTAGAGTTTAAATGCAGTAAAAGCACCTTGTATGTGCAGGTTCATTTGTTTTTTTCTCACTTTTTGTCTGTCTTAACAAAACTAGCGTCTTGAACAGGGTATCTCCAACACCCAAGGCCAGACATCCGTGACATTAAATATTTATTTCCATTGTCCCTGGGGGATTTATTTATAAGTACTACAGATCAATTAAATATTGAACAATGACGCTCATTCTGCTTTAGTTCTTTTTTTGAGACCTCTTTTAGAACCTGAAAGACCTATTATTAGCAGCGCTGGCAAATCCAGAAATCCTATCAGTTACTTTGTTGAGCTGTCAGGCGTTGCTGACCTTTTACTAACAGAAATTATTACAAAATTGTGACAATTCAACTGCAAAGATGTCCTCAAATTTATGAAGTGAGGCTAGTGAGATCCGGCGGAACTGACCTTGACGGTGTGAGCACCGGGACGTTAAAGTCAGAGGTGAGGTGCTGTGGAGCTAACAAATCCTGCAAGCTTTAAGCACCGTTGAGGAAAAACCAGCAAATCAGAACTGACTTCATAGGCATAAATGCTTAAAGACAAAACATTTATATTTATGTTTCATTGATTTTGGCTTCACGACTTAAGTAGTAAACTAAATATGTGGATAAAAAAGGCCTGAGCAGTTCTTGACTGGTGCAAGCCACTTGTGTTAGGGACCTCCTCCAGAGTAGATTAATGAGCCATCAGTTGTGAGTCCAAAAGAGGAACCCTGAGATCCCGTTTTATATTAATATCGGTGCCTTTTTACAGTTTACTTTTTGCAGCATCATCTGCTGCCTTTCATATTACTTAGCTTAAATGCTTCGTTATTATATCATATGTTCTACAGTGTTGCAGTTACAAGAAGCACATTAGAGCCTTTCAATCACATAGGTAAAAATATAAATAAATAATGACTGCGTCGGGGCAGTTAAACAAGTGATAGAGAACAAGTGGTTGCAACTATTAATTGTAAAAAAAAAACTTTAGGAATGAAAATTAAATTCCTAAAATATAAAAAAAGGTTTTTAGTTCATCTGCAAAAGCATGGTTGGATGTTTGAAACTATGAAAAAATAATTAGTTGAATTTGCATTTTTTTGTTTTTTTTTTGTTTTCTTACAGTAAAAGCTTATTGAAGTGAGGAATTTTAGAGGAATCTATAGTTTATTGATTGCTCATTCTGTGCATAAAATTATCATTAAAAATATTTTTGTGAAAAATTAGCCTAAAAATAGTTTTGCAGGAAAAAAAATGCATACATAAAGTAGAATTTTGTATCGTCAAAAGTTGATTTTACTGGAAACAATGCAGACTCTGAACATGATAAGAAGTCATGGTTAAATGTGACGTTTCTGAGAGTCACAGAGTGCACGGTTAATCTGAAAAGTTTCTTTATTTGGTCACACACTGACTGACTACACCGGTGCACAAGGTCAGAGATAGCTTGTTTTCTTCATCTCCTCTGCGATGGCATATAGTAACAACAAATCTTCCTCCTCCGCTTTAAACACATGGTTCCTCCGCCTCCACCATCACCTCAAAGCTGCCATCTCAGCCGCTGTCGTGGTGCCGTGGCGGTACTGTTGTGTTTTCACTGTTTCTTCAATGCTTTAGGGCCCGTATCTTGTGCTGCAGTAGGACGACGCTTTCAGGACTTCCCAGAAATTCTGGGCTTGAGTTTCTCAAGAAGGATGAAACGTCATGGGCAAACGGACCTTTGTTCTCACTCTTACCACCCAGAAAGGAAGACAAATGTGTATTTATTTTTTTGTATTTAAATAAAAATTTTCTGCATTTTAGAATATGATTAGAGTCCCAAACTTTTTATATTGGGCCTAACCTTTTTAAGCGATGCAAGATAAAATTAATTTGTTTTATATGGAATCTCATTTAAAGCATGACAATGTTTATAATGAAGTTTGAACAAATATGAAATAATATAATAATATAACTTTAATCAGGATTGTTTTTTCTTTTTTTTAAAATTTGTTTTCATTTTTTGTTCCTCTTAAACAAACAGGTACATTCAAAATATTAAGTCAGTATTGGCGCTCCAAATTTTGAGGAGTAGCTTGGAGTATCACATACTTTGTGGAAAACGCATATCTTTTTTAGTGCACTTAGAATATATTTTTTGGCATCAGAACTCAACCCGCTTTAGAATTGGAAAGCCTCAAAATGACTTCATGCTTGCTCCCTAACTTCTGTTCTCCTGCAGCCGCAAGGGGGAAGTGCTTTTGTGAATATAAGATGATGTGTAATTTGATCTTGTCTCTTCAAATTAGTTAAACGCCTCATTGCTGAAACAGCCCTGCAGTAATGAGTTAACAGTAAGTATGTAAGGCAGAAAAGGTAACCTAACCTGAAAGATGCAACTTTAGGTTGGTGTTTTTTTTTTTTCTGTTGTCAAAAACTTCTCTCTGACTTCTATTTTTTTATTTAACTGTTTACAAAAGTTTATTTTGTTGTAAATCTTACACTGTCTCTGGGGGGATTAATGGCAAGCACCAGAAAAATTACAATATTTGAAAATATAAATATATTTTAAATTGATCAAACTAAAAATAGACTTTTCATGTTTGTGAAGATTTTTTAAATGGAATGTTTTATATATTTAATTATTGGAAAAACTCATGAAATAGTTACAGTTTAAGAGTTTTTATAGGTTATTATTTGCTTCGGATAGAGACTAAATCTCAATTTATATACTAATAAGAAAAAACAAATTTTCTGGAAAAAAAAGTACAAAAAACAACAATTCACAATATTTTATTTGATCCTGTGCATCCTCCTTTTTTCTGCTTTTTTCTTTACACCCCCATTTTTTTGGAGCACTGAGTACTGAAAGGGGAGGCTGGTAAATAATTGATCCTTGTAATTAAACACTCCAGCCAGGGATGCTGGGGCTGATTGACGGCCAGATTTTAGACCCTTGTCTCGTAAGGTTGCGAGTTTAGTCTGAGGTTATCAGTGGCCAGAAGAGTCTTTCTCCCTCCCTGCCTCATTACTTTCATGAGTAGAACATTTCATAGTGAAGCAGGGGGAGGGGGTGTGGTGTGAAGACAGTCTGGGACTTCATTAGCCAAATGGGGTGCCTCGGTCTACGGAGCGCCAAATCGTTCAGCCTTACTGAGGAGTCTGTGTTTTTGTGGAAACTTTGCCACGCCGTCCTGGAGATGTTTTTTCTTCATTTTTGGTCCCTTTGGTCATCTTGCACACTTTCAGTTTTCTTTGAAAGCCAATTTGAATAGCAAAGGTTTTTCCTACTTCAGTGCAAGTCACGTCTTGTAGCACAGTGCCTTCCAAAAACACTTTAAAATAACTCATGTTTGTTGTAACTGCACAACTTAAATATGAAAGTTTTATTAAAAACATCCTTAAGATGTTTCTGACCATTTTAAATATGTGGGTGGGTGTTTTTTTTGGAAATAACTGCAGAGAAGAACTAAACGTGTGAGAGTCATTGCTGCTGTTGGTACACAAAACCTAAAGACGCAGTGACAGGCTAATGTTTGCATGAAGCTGTGATCCTTCTTGCAGTTGTTTAACTACATTCACATGCATTCAGTATTGCTAAGTAAAAATATACACATGGACTCATACTGAATTGATACTATCACGGCAGGTTTTATTGCCATATTTACATTTTTCCCTGCTGCATGTGTGTGGGTTTGCTAATCACATAGATGCCCTGTGGACAGCTGGATTGAGATGACTCATTCTTAGCAACACATCTTCATTCTCCTCATGTGTGTGAGAGTTAGTGAGGTCCAGCAACATTAACGGCCATCTTTCGTCAAGTACATTCACAAAATCATAGAAAGATGGGTACTGTTGATTCATTCTTTTAATTTTATTTCAAAAATGTAGTGAGCAAATCAAAATCTACACTATTATTGATTAGAAATCCCAATTTTTGAAATAATTAGATTATTTATTGGGTGAAGGATTCCTTATTTGTAATAGTTTAGTATTTTAGTATAAGCACAGAAACATTTCACTTAGATATATACACTGATAATTGAGAGAAAGTAAAGTAATTTATATAAACTAATTGTAAAATGTTTTTAAAAAAATTTCTCTGAATGAGTTCATGACCATTTTAAAACAGACTTTGGTATATGGCTGGGTTAATAAAATTGATTAATCGATTTGAACCGTTTTAAGCTTATACATCAATAATCGATTAATAAAAAATGTAAATTGATTTATTTAGCACATAAAACATAAGTCTGCTAGCTTGACGCTTGATGATGTGAGGTTTAATGGAATTTCCCATAAGACGGCTAATGCTAACGCTCAGTCGACCAACATACATTGCTGACTAAATAAACTATTAATAAACAAAGAAATTTATTGGATATTTCAAACTTTTTTAACAAATAAAAACTGAAAACTTGGGCGCGCAAAATTATTCAGCCTCCTTAAGTTAATATTTTGTAGCGCCAACTTTTGCTGCGATTAAACCTGTAAGTTGCTTGGGGTATGTCTATCAGTTTTGCACATCGAGAGACAAACATTTTTGCCCATTCCTCCTTGCAAAACAGCTGAAGCTCAGTGAAGTTGAATGGAGAGCGTTTGTGTACAGCAGTTATTAGCTCTTTCCACAGATTCTCGATTGGATTAAGGTCTGGACTTTGACTTGGCCATTCTAACACCTGGATGTGTTTATTTTTTAACCATTCCATTGTAGATTTTGCTTTATGTTTTGGATGGTTGTCTTGTTGGAAGACAAATCTTCATCCCAGTCTCAGGTCTTTTGCAGACTCCATCAGGTTTTCTGCCAGAATGGTCCTGTATTTGGCTCCATCCATCTTCCCATCAATTTTAACCATCTTCCCTGTCCCTGCTGAGGAAAAGCAGGCCCAAACCGTGATGCTACCACCACCGTGTTAGACAGTGGGGATGGTGTGTTCAGGATGATGAGCTGTGTTGGCTGTCTTGGCTGCATCTCTGACCGTCTTCTTCTTGTTTGAGCTGAAAGTTTAGACGGATGCCCTGGTCTTTGTAGATTTGCAGTGATCTGATACTCCTTCCATTTCAATATTGTTGCTTGCACAGCGCTGCTTGGGCAATCTTTTTGTATCCAAATCCAGCTTTGAACTTCTCCACAACAGCATCTCGGACCTGCCTGGTGTGTTCCTTGTTCTTCATGAAGCTCTCTGTGCTTTAAACGTACCTCTGAAACTATCACAGAGCAGCTGCATTTACATGGAGACTTGATTACACACAGGTGGATTCTATTTATCATAATTAGTCATTTAGGTTAACATTAAATCATTCAGAGATCCTCACTGAACATCTGGAGAGAGTTTGCTGCACTGACAGTAAAGGGGATGAATAATTTTGCACGACCAATTTTTCCGTTTTTTATTTGTTAAAAAAAGTTTGAAATACCCAATACATTTTGTTCCACTTCATGTTTGTGTCCCACTTGCTGTTGATTCTTTACTAAAAATTACAGTTTTACATCTTTATTTTTGAAGCTTAAAACGTAGCAAAAGGTTAAAAAGTTCAAAGGGGCCGAATACTTTCACAAGTCACTGTAAAGTGGCCACCACTGCGTTGCACAAGCACTTTAAAATACTTTAAACCAATGTCAAATCATTTTTTTGACACTTTTTAAGAATTGAAGGTAAGAATTGAAGTAATCCAGCCTTATTTGCGAGGGTTAGGGACTGGAGACACCCCCCCCCCCACGCACACACCAGAAAAACTTCTTTTACCGATCTAAACTTATCAAGAACACGTCTGATCATGCTTTGTAAAACATTTATTAAGAAACATTGGAGTTTTGCTCAACATAAATTCAGAACAGAAGACTGTATAGCACTGCACTTATGATGCAAATGAGGAGTGTCAATCTGCTTTTCTGTGCCTTAATACCAGGAGTGCATGCTTCTTCCTTCATCACATAAGTGCAAGAGGGCATCTCTTTTTCCAGGAGATAATTATTATTTTCTTCAGCATATCAGGATTTTTTTTTATCCTCTTCTGATTCAGCTGATGCCATTTCTCCATGCAAGGGCAACAATTTAATACAAGCATCTTGAGTTGTCTGAGTTTTTGTAATGAACCAGAAAAATCACGTGACTGAGAAAAAAAAAAATCAGTGAACGTGAAACCGCAAATAAAGAAACAGGTATACACCGGGTAACACTGTATTCAGGTGTGTCTTAAAAAAAATTTTGGAATTCCAATCATTTTTTGTTCGTCAGTTTAAAAAGTGATATTTAAATGTCAAATAGAAGCATTCCATTTAGATTGAAATATTCAAAGCCTTTCTCTGCACGCACATAATTCCCTTCCAAAGCCATTAATATTAGAGACATGCGAAACACAGTAGGACATGTCATTTTACATTTGTGGTAAACATACTGACCAGTCAAAGGCTTTTGTTTTCCATAGAATTATGTGCGAACATCAGAAGAGGATTATGTGTTTTTTTAAAGAGATGTTCTTCCCAATACAGTCAACCAGCATTCCTAAGATTAGTAAGAGGCATTTTTGTGCTCATGAAGGCACAGCAGCTATTAGAGATACTTCTTAGCTCAGTAAAAGAAAACTTCTATGTGTTGAAGTTTGTAAAGAAGATAAATAGGAAATCTGGCCATTTACACTGACCTTCATATTCTTTTGAATTACAAATGCAACACATGAATGTGATGTTTTAATCCATTCTGTCCTTCTGTTTGTTAGTCTAAGTAATCAATTAAATAATTTGTCATTTTAGCAGCCTCTCCTCCGTTTTAATTTTCAGTTATAAACTGGCCAATCAGATGTGTTACCTGCTGGCCCCTAAGTCGAATGTTTAAAACGTTTAAATGAGTGTGTAAGGGGTGTGGCTTTCCAACAAGCTCACTCCTGATTAGCGAGAATGGTTGTCATTAAAATGTTGACTCAGACCAACTCTGACCAATCATCCTTTACTAACGTCATCTGGTTCTAACATGACGACGCCCCTGTCGTGGGAAAAATGGTGTCTGAATTGGCTTAATTTTGTTTGAACCGGAGGTAAGTCCTTTCAAAATCATTTTTCCTAGTCGCTTTGTCTATCTTTATATACTGTTATTGGTCTGCTTTTTTAAGATCAATTTGTAGGTTTTTTTCACTAGAGAAAACTTATAGTCCATCTGACTGCCATTTTATCAAGAATATTTTGTTTGATCCAGAACACTTCCTGTTTTTTTTTTGTCTTGACAATAAGTTTCACCACAGTGTCCTGTGTGAAACTCATTCCATACTTTCTGTTAAATGGGCTTGCAACCATGACTGCCCATCAGGAGGATTTTATTTTGTTGCTTTTTATTTAAGTGCCTTCTTTA
Organism: Oryzias javanicus; assembly: GCA_003999625.1. NCBI lineage: Eukaryota > Metazoa > Chordata > Actinopteri > Beloniformes > Adrianichthyidae > Oryzias > Oryzias javanicus. The sequence continues at coordinate 17,825,749 of CM012439.1, forward strand.
GGGTAGTTTAAATATGAAGAAATAAATGTTACACATATGTATGCATTATGTAAGGGAACTTTCAGTGTGGGAAACCCTGTAGAATAACCTGTCATGCTGCATTCATGCTGGCTGTTTGTGGTGCATTTAAGAACGCACTACACGTGGTTTATGAACACACATCCAGCCGGTGGTGTTCACACTAGACCAGCAGTGGACAAACGGAAAGCGGCAGGGAGGAGATTCTTCTTCTATTGTTTTTTTTACTTTTAGTGCTTGTCCACCACCCACAGCGGGATGAAGCTTGATGTGAAATGTCAAAGTGGTGCAAATCCTGCTCTAACCTTTTTGTTTTCTCATCTCTGTTCCACTAAATGTTCATCTTGGTGTCATATAATTCCATCTGGACAGAAAAAAGGAATTATTAATTTCTCCTTCATGATCACGTTCACAGTGGTTGGCCCTCACTTGTTTTGAAATGGTTGCTACAGTCACTAATAAATCTGAATCCATGTTTTGTCACAGTGCCGCAATTAAGCGTCAAGAAGTTCAATTGGTTGAACTTTCAGTGTGCAATCAATAAACGCCCGATTTGTACATAGAGCTGGACTTAAAAAGTTGCATAGTAACATCAATCACGAGTGTTCTGGACGTGTTACCCTGAAATTCTGGTCTACGCTCGTTTTCATTGAGTTTTCAATGAAAGCGGTTGCTTAAACGCAAGTCAGCGAAGCCAGTAGGAATCAGCTTGTCAGAGTTGGTTTGAAATGGGAGGAAAATACCAAAAAAAGATTTGGTTTGCTGTCACATTGAGAATGGACAGCTAAGAAAACTGCCAGGGAAAACCACACCGTTACAATTCTGTCTGTTTGGTAGTTGAATAATTGGAAAGAGAGCACAGAGTAAAAAAAATAAATATATAAATTATGAATAAATATTAAATGAAATAAAAACCAAGAAGAAATACCGGCTAATCTTGCTAGTTCTCTATGGAAGTTTTTTCATGTCATAATTCAAAGTATTATGCATTATTCAATTGACAATTCAGTTTGCAAATTCATCATGCAATTTGAAAATGCATTTTTCAATTTGAAAATGCATTTTTCAATTTGCAATTCATTATTAATTTCAGGCTTGCAAAATGACAATTCATTTTGCAATTTACAATTCAATATTAAAATTTACAATTCAATATCACAATTTTTTAAAACAAAATATTGAATAAAAACGAAATCAATTGCATTGCATATTGCCATGGGTTTTTGATGTCATAATTCAAATGACAATGCATTTTGCAATTTACAATTCAATATGCAGTTTGACCTTTCATTTTGAAATGCATTTTACAATTGACAATTCAATATTCAAATTAGGCTTTTAATATGAAAATGCATTTTGCAATTTACAATTCAATATGACAATTGACAATTCAATATTAGAGTTTTAAAAAACAAAATATTGAATAAAAACTAAATCAATTGCATTGCATATTGTCATGGGTTTTTGATGTCATAATTCAAATGACAATGCATTTTGTAATTGACAATTCAATATGTAGTTTGAACTTTCATTTTGAAATGCATTTTGTAATTGACAATTCAATATGCAGTTTGACCTTTCATTTTGAAATGCATTTTGCAATTGACAATTCAATATTTTAAAATGACATTTCAATACATGGCTTGCTTCAAATAACTTAAAATCTATTGTGTATTAAAATCTCCCATGCTCTTTTTGTGTCAAAACTCATTCCAGCTTGCAAAACAGCGCCCCCCTGCTGTAATGCATTCTCAGTTTTATCCAGGCGCTCCAAGTCGGTCAAAATTCAAATCGTTTTGCATTCTGTCAGACGCTCATCAGGGCGGGGCCTTCCACCTCCCAACATTTGCTAAATCCCGCCCCCACTTCCTTACTCAACTAACCAATGGAGTTGTTTGGTGTCGGAGGTTAAAGGAGAGAATGCTAGCTTCTATCTGCTAAAGAGCTAGCTTCTATCTGGAGGACTTGCACTTCAACCGCTGTGTGACAGCACTAAAAGAGATTTTGGAGAGAATCTTTAGGGCTGCAGTGAACTTCAGACAGCAGCGGTCTGCAACCCTCGGGCCACTGACCGGTACCGGTATCGGTCCGTGTGTCACTTGATACCGCGCCACTGACAGAAAAAAAAAAAAAAACATATGCGGGGGGCTAATTCAATGGTTTTAAGAAGTCTAAATGTTTGAACGTAATATTTGTGGTTATATTTCCCCCTTCACTTCTAAGTAGATGCTAACCAGACTGCTAACTTTAGCTGTGTCTGAATTTGAAGGTGTAATGGATAACTAAAGCAAAATAAAACGACACAACTATCGTAAAACGGGTCTCTCCTGAATATAATCATAAACGTGAATCCACCGAGTGTCCATCTTTATTATCAGTGTTTGTGAAACATTGGAGACTCTCTGTCATCACATCCTTACACGGAGCGGCTCCTGCTACGTTGTCTGTATAAATCCATTTTTGTCGAGGAAGACTTGGTCTTGTCTGTGAACAGCTGATTTTTTTTCTGTGAAGTCAAAGGTCCAATTCAGTTTCCTCATTGATTCCTTTTCTTCCCAAAGAAACATTCTAAATACGATTCATTGGTTTGTTTTTGTTAGGTTGAAGCTACGAACTTAGCAGTCAGCCGCTCTCAGTCATGAGACCAAGAGCAGCATCCGGAAGTTTTTCAAAATAAAAGCTCCTTCATTATAACAAAAATCATTTGTTATCGTATTTATTAGTTTTTTTCTGTGTGTTGACGTTAACAGTAGCCCCAAGGATGTGCTCCAAAAATATTTTTAACAGCTACAATGTAGCGGTAGCAGTCGTGGTTATCCAGATGGAAGCTAACTCTTTTATTTTGAAAAACTCCCAGATGCTGCTCTCAACATCCTTCTTGGTCTCATGACTGAGAGCGGCTGACTGCTAAGTTTGTTGCTCAAACCTAAAAGAAACAAAACAATGAATCGGATTTAGAACGTTTCTGTGGGCAGAAAAAGAACCAATGAAGAAACCGAAGAGGATATTTTACTTCACAGAAAAAAGCTGCTAGTTGGAGACAAAACCGAGAGTCTTCGACAACAAAACCGGATTTATGGGGACAGCTGTTCTCACGTAGCAGGAGCCGCTCCGTGTAAGGATGTGATGACAGAGAGTCTCCAATGTTTCACAAACACTGATAATAAAGACGGACACCCGGTGGATTCACGTTTATGATTATATTCAGGAGAGACCCGTTTTACGATAGTTGTGTCGTTTTATTTTGCTTTAGTTATCCATTACACCTTCAAATTCAGACACAGCTAAAGTTAGCAGTCTGGTTAGCATCTACTTAGAAGTGAAGGGGGAATATAACCACAAATATTACGTTCAAACATTTAGACTTCTTAAAACCATTGAATTAGCCCCCCCGCATATGTTTTTTTTTTTTTTTTTTTTTCTGTCAGTGGCGCGGTATCAAGTGACACACGGACCGATACCGGTACCGGTCAGTGGCCCGAGGGTTGCAGACCGCTGCTGTCTGAAGTTCACTGCAGCCCTAAAGATTCTCTCCAAAATCTCTTTTAGTGCTGTTCACAAGCGTTGAAGTGCAAGTCCTCCAGATAGAAGCTAACTCTTTAAGGCAGATAGATGCTAAAGCATCCTCTTTAACCTCCGACACCAAACAACTCCATTGGTTAGTTGAGTAAGGAAGTGGGGGCGATTTAGCAAATGTTGGGAGGTGGAAGCCCCGCCCTGTGATGAGCGTCTGACAGAATGCAAAACGATTTGAATTTTGACCGACTTGGAGCGCCTGGATAAAACTGAGAATGCATTACAGCAGGGGGGCGCTGTTTTGCAAGCTGGAATGAGTTTTGACACAAAAAGAGCATGGGAGATTTTAATACACAATAGATTTTAAGTTATTTGAAGCAAGCCATGTATTGAAATGTCATTTTAAAATATTGAATTGTCAATTGCAAAATGCATTTCAAAATGAAAGGTCAAACTGCATATTGAATTGTCAATTACAAAATGCATTTCAAAATGAAAGTTCAAACTACATATTGAATTGTCAATTACAAAATGCATTGTCATTGAATTATGACATCAAAAACCCATGACAATATGCAATGCAATTGATTTAGTTTTTATTCAATATTTGTTTTTTAAAACTCTAATATTGAATTGTCAATTGTCATATTGAATTGTAAATTGCAAATGCATTTTCATATTAAAAGCCTAATTTGAATATTGAATTGTCAATTGTAAAATGCATTTCAAAATGAAAGGTCAAACTGCATATTGAATTGTAAATTGCAAAATGCATTGTCATTTGAATTATGACATCAAAAACCCATGGCAATATGCAATGCAATTGATTTCGTTTTTATTCAATATTTTGTTTTAAAAAATTGTGATATTGAATTGTAAATTTTAATATTGAATTGTAAATTGCAAAATGAATTGTCATTTTGCAAGCCTGAAATTAATAATGAATTGCAAATTGAAAAATGCATTTTCAAATTGAAAAATGCATTTTCAAATTGCATGATGAATTTGCAAACTGAATTGTCAATTGAATAATGCATAATACTTTGAATTATGACATGAAAAAACTTCCATAGTTCTCTCCTTATTAGCTGAATTGCATTCATTTTTAAATAATCATTAACTCACTGTTATAATATCACTTTAAAGTACTTCAAATACTCACTGAAACTTATGTTTTTCACTATTTTCTAAAAGCAATCAATTACACCGTTAGACTAGGCTAAGAAATGATGAGCACTTCACTACATATGTAGATGCCAATTACGCCCTTTGATTTACTTCTGAGCTGTAAATCTTGTAGCTCATCTGTCCTCCTACTAATGCATCAGACTCCCATTGCTTTTATAGTCAAGATGTCCACTCATCTTTGTTCCAAAGGAAATTGCTCTAAATTAGTATTTTTAGTTTGTAGAAATATTTTTTTTAGAACTCTGTCAGCAGTGTTTCCGGAGAGGAAACTCACCAATAATTCTACATATCCTGCAGGCATCCAAGGTCCATGCAGACTGACCACTGCCCTCGACGATCTACAAAGATTTACGAGACTGAAAGCTTGCATCTAACGCCTGGTCAGAAATCAAGCATTTTGCCATTTTAATTGTTTAACAGTTTGTTTTAATTGTAACACTTGAATCGATAACAGAGCAGCACCAGTCTGTCATCTTCTTGCAGCGAAATCTGTGACCAAATAAATTAAAGAATGGATACAAAACAAAAACCTTTTTGTTCTGCTTTTCACTTGTCAAGCTTGGATTTATCACCTACTTTTTCTAGTTTAGACGTTATGAATCCTCCTTTCCAAACACAGAAATGCTGACATTGCTATCAGAATGGATACCGAGGTAACACCTTGCAGCAATTCCTCCTGATTAATGGGCCAATGCAATCTGGATTGCTCCCATTTACCCTGAAGTAATCAATGTGGGAGACACAATAGAAATGTGTGTGGGGTGGGGGGTAAATACAGGTGTGTCTGCAGAATGTTCTGTAGCTTTTCAGTTAGGCTGCTCTGAAATAAGACTAGAGAAGATTCTTTGTAACTTTACAGGTAGTTATTAACTAATGGAAATCATCTGTGAGGCACTTAATTTACAGATGTTTAATGAAATGATCCATGATAACTTTGTCTAGAATCTGTTAGTAGAGATGCAGAGTAAAGCATCCCTGCATTCTCTCCTCTTCCCTCCTCCCTCAAGCCACCTCCACAGCCCCCACCCTCATTGCCTAGTTTCTTTCATTCTACATAATATGAACCTGGTCTTCAAACTACTGGAAGCATCATTTGAAATGCCTCTAGATGCCTTTTCCCCTATTACTCAGCCTTCTACAATGTGGCCTTCATTTGGCTTGATTCTTCTTTGCACTCCCTAATGGACGTGGCCCTATTTCTCTTTTGTCTTCTTTTGGTGACATGACATTCACCTTCAGGAGGGGGAAGCCATCTTTCCTGATGCTTCTGTACGTTTTGTGAATATAGTTTGAGGATTCTAACCCGCCTTTTGAATTTTGCCTGTGTTTTTTCTTTGGCTTTATGTGCGTTGCATTGTTTACTTGGCACACTATAGTGACAGCACTGTAACACTTTCAGTGCATGCACCAATGAAGCATGTGGTGATTTTAAAGGAATGCGGGGCATCGTTTTGACCTTATTTCATCTTTCTAGTTAAAACAAAGGAATAGCTGTTAATAGAATTTTCAATATTCACCAACTGGTAACTGTCCTATATTAGAACAGTATTAAAATAGTTTTTCTTTCATATGTTTTGCATTTTAAAAAGAAAAAAAATATATCAAATGGATTTTTTTGGTCAAGGGAATACAGTTGTGAACTGTTGGGGAAATATGAAAGACCAAGGTAAGAAATGAAATGAGAAAATCAGAGGTAAGCTTAAAAAAATCTTACCAAAACTTTGGGACTTTTGAGTTTTGAAAAGCAAAAAGGTGACTTAAGTAGCCTTTTGTAACAATAATTTATAACCACCAGACAAAACCATGATGCTACTTCAACTTAAATTCTTTCTCCTATGAAAATCACGTTTCTTAAGTTTTCAACATGTGTGTGGCATTTTTCTTATAAAAGAGAATACATGTAATAAGAAATCATTTCGTTTTTGCATTTCCGAGTATTTTTTTTACTTTTAAATCACTGTATTTTTTACTTTTAAAGGCTCCGTTTGAATTAAAGAGCCTTCTTTACATTATAACCACTCTGCTGTACAAAACTCCTCATCTGGTCCTGCTAGCATGTCTCGTTCAGGTGCTAGAAAAGAGAAGATGGCACCTTCAAATGAGACGCCATTCATATTTCCGTGGTTAAATCAGCCGTCACTTGATATTTTGGGTGAGTTTCATACAATACTTATGGTAGCAGGGCTGAGAATGTTGGCAAATCTCCACGAGACTCTGCTGACCCTCTTGATGTGACCACAGAAATGTGAACGGCGACTCATTTGACCTCAGTCTTTTGTTGTAAGTTCGGTCCACAAAGCTCTTCACTTCTTCCTCTAAGCTGACATCCGGCTCACACCGATATGGCTGGACATTTCTATATTGCTTGACATTTTTATGTAGCAGCGGTGAAGATTTACGCTAGCGAGACACAGAGCTCTCATTATCAGATAGGGGGTGATCAAGGGGTGATCAAGATCTCAGCTCAGCTCCAAAAGCCACGCCCCCTCAAAGGAGATTTTGGAAACAGAGGCTTCAGATCTACATGAAAAATTGCTTTTTAAGACATTTAGGTGGGATTTTGGTTAAACACTTCATAATCATAATTAAAACACCAAAGGGAACATTTTTTTTTTAAATATGAAAAATTGTCATATGAGGATTTTAAGTAATGCATAAAGAGTAGAACATGAATTTGAAAACAAAATGCATAAAGCTGAAAGGCAGTGTTCATAGTTTTAATGCTCTAATTGAGGGGATCAAACAATCGAGTATCCATGAAGGTTTCTTGTTTAACATACACGACTCTTAAGCTTTCCAGAACTCTGAGAACTCCAGGAGTCTTCCCTGTCCAGAGTCAAATCGTTAAAAAAATATTTGTCTTTTGCTTGAAACACAGTTGTAATGCAGTTTATAAAAATGATTAATTTGCTCTCATTTTCCTATAGAGAAGCATATGTTGTGCTCCTAGCTGAAACCTGCTTGTTAAAGTTCATATTCGTACAAAAAAAGGTATTTCCTCATCTGTTAAGATGTAGTAGAGTAAATGCTCAAAGAGAAAGGAAGCAAGAGAGTCTAAACAAAACAAAATAAGAATTAATGCAGACAGTTTGACTCAGGGTGGGTGTGGAGAGGGATGACTCATACGGCAGGAGAGAGCCCTCCCTTTGCCAAACCATTCCTTGTCCAGTCAGTTTTTTCACAGCTGTCACTCACTGCCTCCATATTCCATCTCCAGCTTCATTTGCAAAGGTTTAGGATATATAAGGCATATTTTACTCCTTTTTGTGTGTTTATTTTTTGCAAATGACAAAAAGAATAAGCAAAAAAAGATTTTTGTCTTTTTGCTTTAAAGTCTGGAATGTGATTTTAGAAAAATAAAAAAAAGTCTATTATTCAAGTTATTTGAAAATAATTATTGAACGATTTATTAGTTTCCTTTCATGCAACACACGGTACATCTTAAACACACAAATATCAAGTAATAGTCTTAAAAGTTTCCACTATGCTACAAGTGTTCCTGTCTCTCCAGAGACACCCGCAGCACCAGCGTGCTGTAAGACCCCGTCTTAAGACTTTTTAAAGTGGGCGGATACTTGACACAGGTTTTATGAACCTTTTCCATGAAGAGGAGATCAGGGACCGGGGTTCTCCTCTTTACAACCAGATTTTATTGAAAACCATAACAAATGTATCCACAGAACAGAGGCCAAACTAGCTTAATTTATCTGAAGGGTCTAGTGCGAAAATAACTGACTGTATAAAAAAAAGAGGCAGGAGGGGAAAGTAGAATGAAAAAATGTCAGGCTTGAGGATAACTTGCTGTTTGAATGGAAAAGTATATTACTTTACATGACAACTTCAAATTGATCTCCTTAAATCAATAGGAATACAGAATTAACTGTCTAGAAGTTGAATGTAATCATTAAAAGTATTACTTGGAGCAAAATACTCAAAACACTATAGTACCAAATGTACTTTTTTTGCCTCCAAAACATTTGCTTCTTAAGGTTTGTGTTTTTGTGATATTATTTTGCTTTATCAAGTTACATAAACCCAAACCATGTGACAATGTTGAGTGTCACCTAAGATCCACATGACCTTCGATTCAGAAATCAGCACCTTGGACAGCGGCAGTTGCATACTTTTGCACAACATTCCTCTACCTGAGCTGAAGCAACAAATGTTATTCTATTTTTTTTTCTTTTTTTCCACACAGGATAACATTGTGTTTATTATTTACAGCAACGCATTAATCAGAGTTCCTGCTCAGGATCCTAACTAAAATCGCCAAAACAGACCAAACGAAGAGAAATTGTACAACCAAAACACATTTCTTTTGTTCAAATATTAAGTTTATTAACTTGTAGTTTGTACTTGTGTGATGGACTGAATTTATTAAATCCCTCTGGATTTAAGGTTTTTTTTGTTTTTCATTAGAAGTAATATATTTAAAACTGTATCCCACCTTTGTCAAAGCTTCCTTTTATAGCAGCCTGTTGCAACATTTTTATCATTCTGGTAATTTTTTAAAATTGGTTTATTTATTTTTGCTACACAAAAAAATACGATCATTAACTGTGCATGGTTTGATTTAATAATGAAATAATGTTTTTGTTAACGTAAAGGTGTGTGCCAGTTCTCAAACGTGGCAGGCCATTGATACACTGTGCTCCAATTTGCTCTCAGATGCACTTTCTCTTCCCTGATGTACTAAACTATATACTTTCATTTGCTTCAGCTTGTCGAAACACTTACTGTTTGGGTTTATTTTGAAGTGCTACAATTAAAAGGTCTTGTTAAGCTAGAGGCTCCCACAGACCTGCCTGGTGATTTTTCTTCTAGATTTGCTGCTTCGTGTTATTCGCCTCTTTCCCATCAGGCCTCAGGTTCTCTATTGCTTTCTTCTTTTAATTCATGGTGTTTCCTCTAGAGAGGCTTCACAAGGGCTTGATTTTGCATCTTTATCTTTGTGTCCATAAAAAAGCACCTACCAATAGTTGTACCTTAGTATACTTTTTTAACCTTGGTTATAATCTGCTCTTATTAAATGTTTCTTGTTAACCGGTGAACACTTTAAGTGATTAACAATTTTGCTCTTGTGTTTTATCAGACGGTATTTGTTAGCAATGAAATAGGTCAATTTAAACACCCAGACCAAAGTAATTTGTGTTTCTGGTGTTTTTAACCCTCGTGCTCCATCATAGGGTCTAAATGACCCCACCCTTACATTGATGTGTGATCCTTCCCCTGACAATGGTGCCACAGACACCAGAGAAAATAAAAAAAAAATCATTGGAAAAAATAAAGTTCAGTGCACTGTCTTGTGGGGTCATCTGGACCCCACAAGACAAGAAGTTTCTTGTCTAAGAAGTTTCTTTCTACTGAAGAAACTTTTTTTTTTGGAAATGACATTTTGGCAAAAAACCCTGGATAATTAAAATGAAAAGTCGACTGAGAATGCTTTGACAATAGATAAAAACTTAATTGGAGTGGGACGTTTTGAGGCAAACGTTCCTTTTTTTTTTTTTTTTTTTTAACTTTGATGACTCTTCTTAAGTTGTAAAGTGACATGACCAAGCAGGAAACATCGATCTACTTAACTTTGCCTGTTTGTTTCACAATGACCCACATTGTGCCTAGAATCTGCTATATAAGGTATGGGAGACACCACAAGACAGACTAGCCAGCTTCCTGAAATTGTTGAGATAGTTTTGCAGTATGTCCTCACTCTGGTGAGATGTATACAAATCTGTAGACCAATAACTTATTTCATGTCACAGCAAATGCTAGAAATGAACTTTTGGAAAAATGTTGTAACATTTCCTAAAAATAAATGCTACAAAACAAAATGAAATGTGGAACATGCTGTAAGTTGATTTGTTTTATGATTGATTTATAAAAAAATTGTTTCTCTCCACTTTGATTTTAGGGACTGTGCACTGTCTGGTTGACTGAAATGCAAAGTTTTACAGCAGCCTTTCATGATTATGTGGGTTTCTCTGCTTTATGATGTCATTAATAGTCTGTTTAGTCAGTTTTCCAGACACACTTTTTTCAGGGGAAAAGTCTTTTTTTTTTTTCTTTCTTGAACTCAATGTTTCCTCCTCAAAAGCTCTTTGGGATTTATCAGAGATGCTGAAAAAAATATGAACTTTGGAGAATATTATGATTTTAATATTAATGGTTTCCCTATTTGATATTATTGTTAGTTTAAAAATGTTTCTATATTTTAGACATTTTTCAGTCTTCCATTACTCACTCAGAACCAACACTAGTATGAATAGACACCACTTAATGTTCCTGTATGTCTAGCTACCTTTTCCCATTATTTTAAATCTATTTAAATTGGCTCTAAATGTCATAGTTTTTAGTGACAATTGCAAATAATGGGGTTCCTTCCATCCTATACATAATACAAACACAAAACCATAATGTTTTTTTTTTCTTGACAGGTAATTAAAATGTTTTCTAATTTTTTCACAATATTACAACACCTTTTTATGGTAACTGTTTTTATTTTCCTACACCATTGTCTTTTCTCCTGTTTTCTCCTTTGTCACTACAGCCTCACAAACAGAAACAAGAAGTGCGCTCCCATTAAATTGTCACACTGGGTTTAGGTTGTTTGAATCAAGGAAATGGATTTTTGACCTTTTGTAAGAACTAGGTTCTGGTCAAAACAAAATTCCATCGGTTCACATTAATCCACTTGTATAAATAGGAAACTTTCGCTCATGCTGCAGTAATAACATCACGTCCTAATATCTTAGTGTGTGCTGCAGCATAGTTCTGTAACAGTGGAGTCAGTTTTTCCTTTACAAAATTGACATCATTTTTTTCCGCAAAGAATTGTAGCCCTCTAACAACTAAAAAGGTCATATCGGAGTACTTTAGAGCTTCACACATTACCTGATGTACTGTAGGTTTTTATTTATTTATTACTGTTTAAAAGAAATGACCCACAAACTGGAGAGGTAGTTTACTAATGCTGTACCTACACTAAGACGTGCCTCGTCTTGACCAGCCAAAGTACTTCTTCAAACCCATTTATTCAGACCTTCCTCAAAAAGAGTGCAAACACAGCTGAATAGACGAGGAAAGAAAGTATTTGTTGTAATTTTGCAACATTCCTTTGACAAAAGAGAGATTAGTTCAACAGACAGAGCGGCATTTAGAAGAGGCCTTGTGGCAAAAAGTTTTTTTTTCTCTTACATTTTTGCGCTACTGTATCACTCATTCAGCCGCTCTTGCCGACATACTCGTATGTGTAGCGCTGCCTCATTTAGGGGGATGAGGCAGTTGGCCGCATGCATCTGAGACATGACTGATCACCGTCAACATAATCTCTTGACAGGATAATTGTGGGAAGCTTTCATGCCTTTCGAGTTTGTCTGCTCTCACTAGCCATCTGTTTTGCGAATGTCCTTCTCCCACCTCATATGGCAGCACACATAGCTTTAACATTTATTGAAATAAAGTAGGGACAGCAGATATTTTATTTCACCAACCTCAAGATAAAAGTGAAATATAAATGTCTGTTAAAATAGCTGCAATGAAACTTTTGAGGCATTCATTGGCAACTTTATTGTAAGTTAATTGACACAGCTTTAAGAGTACAATATATATGCCTGGTTCAGGGGAGCTTTCTGTAGCTGCAAAGCCAAAGTTACTCCCATAAACTCAACTTGGACTTGTATCTGCTCATAATATCTATTCATCCCTCAAACCCAAATGTTTTGCACTCATATCTTGTCTTGAACTTTGTGTGGCAGAGAAAGAAATGCAAACCTGTTACCTCCACTATTGCCATGGCAACGGACGCAACAAGAAAAGCGATCCTGTACCTGTGTATCTGTCTCCCTAATGGTCTGTGTGTTAGTGTAACAAGATCTGTAAAAACTCCCCTCAGTGATATTTTAGATCTACCACTGTAACTGACCTGGGCTGGGGAGTCACAAGTAGGATTTAGGTGAGTACTCAGGCTTCTCTCAGGTTCCTGGTTGCCTTTGCTTAATGAATTCAACCACAAGAAAATTTAACTGGAGGCCCTTATTTTTCCACACCTTGCCAGGAGTTTTATTTAACATGCAACGCCTTTTTAATAGAAGTTTTTTTTTTCTTTTCTTCTCTTCATGTTGGTTTGTAAACTCTTGACATGACAAAAGGAGAGTCTGAAATGTGTTTATCTTTTCATTTTGGGAAAAAGTGACAACAGTTGAAGTGTCCTGCATGAAAGCACCTTGTGGGCTTCACTGTTGGACTGCACCACTTAAACCGCTCTTAACTCTCCTGTTCCCTCTGCTGGGAAAGGCAGATATTACACACCCTAACACAAAATAACCTAAAATAAACCATGAAAATAATATTTAAAACATCTTTGTTTTAGCTTTCAGCCTAAACTGAGAGATGTAGTTTAGTATAATGTAAAACAAATTCCTTATTTTTCTATTTGTCAGCAGTCAGTTTTGTTTGGTTTGTTTGTAGAAAGTTTTGTCCATCTGGTGGCAGATATTGCAGGGGAATTCTTGAGCAATATCTGCATCTTTTTAAGAAGCCCCTCTCGGCTGAAGGAATGAGGCTTAATGCTCTTTTAAAAATAACCACACACCCTGATTTGCAATTTTTGCGGCATGCCCTCAGTTTTTGGGTTATTTTATTAAATAAATTATGAGTGAAGGGGGGCTGGAACTGGAATTATAAAGATAGATGGTGTTTGTCCTCGATGCAGCAAGGATTCAAACCAGTATAAACAGTTTTCCTATTTCTGTCTGTCTCCTGCCTAAAAATATTAAAGGTTTGCTGTCATTTGAACTGGTAAAAAAAAGAAAGAAAAAAAGCTTTACCTTTGTTCTTTAGGACATATCTTCATCAAAATGTGAAGTATGATTGTTATGACAAGTGCCAAACACATCGGCTAGAAAACCAGTTTGTCTCATGGTTGCTTGTGTTGGCTGTTCTAATAAAAAAAAAAAAAAAAAAAAAAAACATCCTACTTTGCTTTTTGTTGTTTGTGTTTTCGTTTTCCTTTTTTCGTATTGAATAGCACAACAGGCAAGTTCATTATGCGTGTGACTCATCCCACTAGCCCACACCCCCTCCCCATCTGCTGCTGTGCGCTGGAAAGGAGAGAGGGAACCGCCATTGATCACTTCTTCCCTCAGACATGCACGCACACACCCTACCTTCAACGTCACTATCGATTGACATGTTTCATGTTTTTGTAGGGAAAAAGCTGCCGTTTCCCTCTGTGTCATTTCACATCTGTTCCCTATCATTTGCTGACATTGAAATAAACCCCAAGGGAGGCGTGTAATGAAACAAGGAGAGATAATTATTATAACTTAGAAAATCCCAGGATAAGGTCACGATTTACCTGGATAAGACTCTTTCCCTTAACAGTTGCATCTGCCGACTTAAAGAGAGACGCAATCTGGCTGTCTAAACAATGTCTTGTGTGAGCAGAGGAGAACAACTGATATGCTTTAATTTATTTATTTTTTGGTGCCAATACCAGACATTAGTTGTCGATGTTTTCATAAAAAAAAGTTATATTTAAATAGTTTATACAAGAGTTTTTAATCTTTCAAAATTTCTAATAACCCAATTCCAACACTTTACTTTATTTAAGATTGTTTTATTTGAGAGAAAACAACTGATTTTACAACTGATAAAAAACATATTTTGTAATGTTGAATAAAAGCCTAAAAAGTTCATTGAATGTGTCATAACAGTGCATAGCTGCTTTTCTTTATGACAGAATCTGTTGATTTAAGCTGCTAAAGGGTTGCATGTTAGCACTAGGTCCCTTTTCTCGCCTTCAGAATCTGCTGGAATTATGTTCATTTCCGTCAAAGGTGGATGAGTTACAGTGCTCGAAAGAATGTAAACAAAACAGCTAAAGTTTAAGTGTTAAAGGGTTAAGTTCAAACAGAATCAGAATGTGTTTCTAGGCTTAGCTTTGATCTATTCTGGACTGAGTGAGTGTGATGTCACCCATAGAAAATGACTTGCTTCCTGCTCCCGACAAATGCAGTCAATTCAGTGGCCATGTTTTTGTGATATAGACGGCGCTACTTTGGAACCAGAATTCATCAGTAAGCAGTGATTGATCCAAATCTGTTGCATCCATCATTTCTATGGCAACCACTCTCGCCAATCAGGATTGAGCTTGTTGGAAAGCCAGTGGGCCTGGGAGAATCTGTCTGTCAGTTTTGAACATTTGAGATGGGGGCCAGCGGGCAAAACATGTTTTCATGTACCCTTTGTGCTATCCTAGGTATCTTGATATTGGGAGTGGGGTCTTCTGGACCCCACAAGACAGCACGCTGAACTTGAAATTAAATCCTGTCCACCTTCATCCACATTTGTCATGGGATGTATAATGCGTAAATGTAAGGTTTTGGTCATCTGTATCCCATGAGATAGCACAAGAGTTAAGGAATCGAACTGGCCAATTTATAAGTCGAAGAGCATGCACAAAAAAAAAAAAGAAAAACTGGATCAGCAAGAACATGGAAAAAAAAGGTAGCAGAGCATGAGTGGTTATTCTGATAAAAATAATGACTGAGTGATAGCTGTTATTTCTCAATAATAGTTTATGGGATTTTGGCTTCTGGATCCACTGTGTACAACAGAACAACAGGGGGGAGGGGCCACTTAGTCCAGTTTTCTTACATGAGGTTCAGACTGCATGTGGAAGTGCCGCAAAGCGGAGCGTGTGCGGAATCCGCTTCCCCTACAGTTCACACCAGATGTTTGTTTTCGCGATGGTGGAGAGGCGCTGTTGCTCAGCTGTGGTTATTTACAGCTTCTACAAATAATTTGACATTGTCCATTTTGACTTGTCGCCAACTGCTCTCTGGCTCTCTCTCGTTGATTGTGTTTTTAGAAATCCAAAACCACCACCTCCCCGCTCCTTAGTCAGCTCACTACATTGATCTGTGTTTTTTCAGTCACGTGACTCCTCCGGTTCGTCACAAAAACTCAGACAACTTAAAATGCTTGTATGAAACTTTTGCTTCTGAAGATGCTGCAGGGGCTGTGCGAATTTCACAGGAGGGGAGCGCAGTTGAAGAGCACGCCAGCCAGTCTGCTACGCACAAACACACCCACACACACACACAGACACTTTGACAGCAAGCTTGCATGGAGAAATGGCATCAGCTGATTCAGGAGCAGCTCGAAACAAATCCTGATCATCACGGAGGATAATTATCATCCAGAGAAGCTTTATTATGGATGAAACCAGCAAATTCTGGAGAAGGATGCCCTCTGGCATCCTGATGAAGGAAAAATCACACATTTTTTTAAGGCACAGAGACGGAGTGTTAGTCCTCATGAAATGTTTGCAGTCAATTATTCTGGATTAAAACATAAATTATGTAAGGGATAACTCAATTGTTCTTTAATAAATGTTTACAAAGCATGATCAGAAGTGTTTTTGAGGAGTATGTATCTGTAATAAAGGGCGGGGTGGGTGAGACAGAGACTGGGGGTTCTCTGTATTCGCAAATAAGGAGGGAATAGTGCATTTTATTCTCTACAGTCTGTTTAGATAGAAATATATGATTGCTTTTGTCAATAGCAGTATTTTATTTAAAAAAAATTGGTTTTATTTTGAAAATTGATTTTCTCAAGTGTCTTGGCTTAACTTCCTGCCAGGATTGATGCGGATTGCTCGTGGCTCGCCCAAAAACTAGACCAGTCCTACTCTTTGCAATACTTATTGAGATAGTTCACTTATTCAAACTTTATATTTCACTGATCCAGTTTTAACATCTGTATCACCATCGGGTACAATACTTTCTGCTACTACTTTAGTACAGCGGAGGCTTTTCTGCAAGGTGGTTACTGAGGAGGTGACGGCCAAGAAGATACGCTAATAAATGTTTGTGATATATAGATTGTCAAAAAAAAAAAGCGTGAGAAGCAATGTGTTTGAGGGCAGATGTTGTTTTATTGAGCCTGCATTCATTCAACCACATTTCAAGAAGTGTCGTCGTTGCTCCAAGTTTGTCTGCATCTCATCGGTTTCTACGTTCCTGTTCTGTTTGCATCACATGATGCCCGGCTACAGTGGCCATTTGGTCGGATTGTTCTGTTCTGTCCAAACTGAGGAAACTCAGAGAAAACTAGAGCTCAGTCCGATGAGAAACAAACCAAGACCACCTCAAAAGATGGATCTGAGAGCGGTTCCTGGCCCCAGACCAGGATCTACAAAAGTGCATTCCGACTAAAAATTTGTTCCAGATTATCGGGGAAACAAACTCTGGTTCACTGGGTCAAGCAAACTAAATGTGTCCGGTCTGAACACACCCTATTTTTTTTTTTGAAGGGGGGGTTGGGGGTGTACATTTTTTTTACATGTAACATATAGTTGCTCTCAGTCTGTTTATCTATTTATATAGCTGAAAACTTTTCTGTTCTTTCATATGTGAGAACCCCTGCTCTAATTGACCATTTCCAGCGCTGTGGCCTGTGTAACCACTCAGATTGTGTCATGGGCTGGGCAATGATGAACTTGAGATATCAATAATAAATAATACAATAAATAAGAGCAGGACCATTTGCATTTGCCCCACCCCAGCCCCTCCACCCTGTTACTGAGGGGTCTCTGTTTATGAGCTTACAGCCCCTCACATCCCCAACCTAATATCATAAATACAATTAAAAATTTTTTTTTTTTAAATGGTTCGCAATACTAGTTATCCAGCCGTCCAGCTTTGAGCCAAATCCCAGCTCAGACCAGGAACACCAAGAAGTACATGGATCTAGTCTTCTAGACGTGGATGCATCAGAATGGAGCAGAACAGGAGGATGTTGTGGCCTGCTGATTGAACTATCAATCTGTTTCAAACAGCATTTTTTTTGTCTGCTTCTGATTCACAACAATTTGAATTAGGAAATATTCATAAAAATAATTTTGAGTTCAATTTCCTTTATATATGTCCTCCATTATAAGGAAAGTCCCACAAGAACACACCAAAAACAGGATTTTTTTTATGAGAGTTCATCTTTAACCTCTGATAGAGTCGAGCTTTTGTTTGGTATGCCTTTTTTATTTTGTAGTCATGGAGCCTTAGTTAGGCACAATTAACTACTGGTGTAATATAATTCAAAATGTGTTGTCCAGGCTTGTGGACACCAAGTCTTAAGAGGTATATGACACTATGCACTAACAATGACAAATATCAACGTATAGAAACTAAACTTAAATATATATTTACAGATTTCTGAACCACAGACGTAATATATAACTGGATGTCACTCTGCAGACTCGCCGTTTTGTATGACGTCACGTGCATCGGGTCTGTTGTTTCATTTTGACAAAGCAAGTAATAAATCACATATTCTATTCATTATCAATACTCACACTGAGGTTGTCAAAAGATGCTACACAAAGAATCTAAGTTATTGTGTTATTTGCATGTAAATTACACAATAACTTTCAATATGTCTGTACTTTAAATGTGTCTGGGGTTTATGCATAACATTTATTTCATAAGTAAGAGTGTGTGCACCCATTGGAAAGATTTCCATGGAAACAACATGCAGTAACCTTTTCATTTAGGTAGTTCTATGATCAAATGTTCGGTTGTGTGGACTGGATTAATGTCATTTTAAAAATTGGCACAGTTGAATGAAGTTATGATTTTCCCTTCTGTGGTTTGTTTATGTTTTTGATGCATGCAATGAGTCACATTCATGTGCGCTGGAGCTTTCAAAACAGGCTACTGGCTCTCTAGGTTGCCACTCATTTCTAGAGCATAAGGTAATTAGAGATCTTTTTATTTTATTTTGTTTCTTGACAAATCTCTTAAGTTTAAAAGTCACCAAGGAATGGTATTAATGTCACACCTTTGTACTGTAATGTCAGATTCTCATTTTGGTTTCAAATCAGTAACAACCCCATTCCAAAGCTGTTTTGCAATTTCTGGATTAAGAAACTAAATTAAAAACGGTTAAACTTTTACCCATTCTATGAAGAGTATCAGTGATAGTCTTCTGGCTAGATGTTAGGTCGAAATTCTTCCTCATATTGAACTGAACTGAGATGATTGAACCAAACTGAAGCTTTAAGTTTAAAGGGCCTACATCATTCCGGCCTCGGAAGAGAACCGTTGTTGTCTCTGGAGGTGCAAGATGAACCTGCGCTAACTTCTTCTAACAGTCGATGCTAAATTGAAAGTGTTTTGCTGTTCATTGCTAGCTCCGTAAAGAAAGTGGATGTGTGTGTTAGCCCGGGGGCGGTGCTAGCAGCACAGACTCTTCCTGGAAGGGGCTGTTCCCCAACGGTCACACCTATGAACATGGAGACCCAGTCATTCTTGGGGATTGAGAGGGGCTGGTGCTCAGAGCATTGACGGTAGATTCATAGTCATATATTTATTCAGTGGACCAAGTTGACATGTAAAATAATACAAGGGCTCATAGTGCAGGATAGGAGGGGAATGCAAAGTCCAGCTTTTGGGTTGTCTTTTTTGTGAGGAGTTAACATAAACACTTAAAAGCTAAAAAAAAGTAGATTTTGCATGATATGGGCTCTGTAATAAATTAATAGTTGGTTATCTCATCTTAAACATTCATGTTCTGCAAAATTTTGACAGATTTCACAGAAGAATTATGAGTTTTATGAGCTGGAATCCCCAAACAAATCTCAAAACAAACAAAAATTACTTGAAATCAATGAACAGGGAGTCCTGACTATATTTTGCATGATATGCAATTTTCTTGAGAGGGTCTGTACGTCAATTCATTACAAGCTGTTTCCCAGTTCTTTCCCTTTCTGACTTATGAAATTTAATTAAAAACGGTTCAGGATAAACTCAAGACCTTCATGAAAACAACCACAGCTTAGCGAGAAAATGTTCTCTTGTTTTCTCATGCAGGACTGCAGCTGTTTGGACCAAATTACAAACCATCTCTCCAAATAATGAACATTTTAGCTGATAATGTTTGCATGTGTTTTTAGTTACTTTGCATAAATATGTATTTTTATGTTGGTTCAGAAATTCAAAGCACATTTAAATAGTTAAAAAAAAACACAGAGTTTCAGCAAATGTTTTGAACCCATTATAAAACTCCCATTTAGAGTTATTTTGAAACAGAATTACACTTTTTTACAGAAAAAATTGGCTGCCAAAATATTAGGTAAGCTGAGAAATTGAAATTTTCAAGCACATTTTAAAAAATTAATATGTTTAATATTGCCTCATTGTTTTTTCCATCCATCCATCTTCTTCCGCTTCATCCGGGACCGGGTCGCGGGGGCAGCAGTCTAAGCAAAGATGCCCAGACTTCCCTCTCCCCGGCCACTTCCTCCAGCTCCTCTGGGGGACCCCGAGGCGTTCCCAGGCCAGCCGAGAAACATAGTCTCTCCAACGTGTCCTGGGTCTTCCCCGGGGCCTCCGCCCAGTGGGACATGCCCGGAACACCTCTCCAGGGAGGCGTCCAGGAGGCATCCGGACCAGATGCCCAAGCCACCTCAACTGGCTCCTCTCGATGCGGAGGAGAAGCGGCTCTACTCCGAGCTCTCTCCGGGTGACTGAGCTCCTCACCCTATCTCTAAGGGAGCGCCCAGCCACCCTCCGGAGAAAACTCATTTCAGCCGCTTGTAGTCGGGATCTCGTTCTTTCGGTCACGACCCAAAGCTCATGACCATAGGTGAGTACTGGAACGAAGATCGACCGGTAAATCGAGAGCTTTGCTTTCTGGCTCAGCTCTCTTTTCACCACAACGGACCGGTACAGCGACCGCAAAATGGCGGACGCCGCTCCGATCCGCCTGTCAATTTCACGCTCCGATCTTCCCTCACTCGTGAACAAGACCCCAAGATATTTAAACTCCTCCACCTGAGGCAGGAGCACTCCACCCACCGAGAGAGGGCAAACTACCTTTCTCCGGTCGAGAACCATGGCCTCAGATTTAGCGGTGCTGACCCTCATCCCAGCCGCTTCACACTCGGCTGCAAACCGCTCCAATGCATGCTGGAGGTCCCGGCTTGATGGAGCCAACAGAACAACATCATCTGCAAAGAGCAGAGAGGAAATCCTGTGGTCCCCAAACCAGATCCCCTCCGGCCCCTGGCTGCGCCTAGAAATTCTGTCCATAAAGACTATGAACAGAACCGGTGATAAAGGGCAGCCCTGCCGAAGTCCAACATGCACCGGGAACAGGTCTGACTTACTGCCGGCCATGCGAACCAAGCTCCTGCTCCGGTCATACAGAGACCGGACAGCCCTC
Organism: Oryzias javanicus; assembly: GCA_003999625.1. Taxonomy (NCBI): domain Eukaryota; kingdom Metazoa; phylum Chordata; class Actinopteri; order Beloniformes; family Adrianichthyidae; genus Oryzias; species Oryzias javanicus. The sequence goes on from CM012439.1 coordinate 17,846,695, forward strand.
AGTAAGGCTCCCCGGACCCCATACTCCCAGAGCACCCTCCACAGGACACCACGGGGAACGCGGTCGAACGCCTTCTCCAAATCCACAAAACACATATGGACTGGATGAGCGAACTCCCACGAACCCTCCAGCACCCTGAAGAGGGTATAGAGCTGGTCCACTGTTCCACGGCCAGGACGGAAACCGCACTGTTGTTCTTGAATCTGAGGTTCGACTATCGGACGGACTCTCCTCTCCAGTACCTTGGCATAGACTTTCCCGGGAAGGCTGAGGAGTGTGATTCCCCGGTAGTTGGAACACACCATCCGGTCCCCCTTCTTGAAAAGGGGAACCACCACCCCAGTCTGCCAGTCCAGTGGTACGGTTCCTGTCTGCCACGCAATGCTGCAGAGACGTGTCAGCCAAGACACTCCCACAGCATCCAGAGACTTGAGGTACTCAGGGCGAACCTCATCCACCCCCGGAGCCCTGCCACCGAGGAGCTCTTTGACTACCTCAGTGACCTCAGCCCGGGTGATGGACAGTTCCACCCCAGTTTCCTCGGCCTCTGCTTCCTCAACGGAAGGCGTGTCAGCAGGGTTGAGGAGATCCTCAAAGTATTCCTTCCACCGCCCGACAATGTCCCCAGTTGAGGTCAGCAGATCCCCACCTGCACTGAGAACGGTGCCTGCAGAAAACTGCTTTCCCCTCCTGAGGCGCCGAACGGTTTGCCAGAATCTCTTTGAGGCCAACCGATAGTCCTTCTCCATGGCCTCACCAAACTCCTCCCAGGACCGAGTTTTTGCCTCCAAAACAACCCGGGCCGCAGCTCGCTTGGACTGCCGGTACCTGTCAGCTGCCTCTGGGGTCCCACAAGCCAACCAGGCCTGATAGGACTCCTTCTTCAGCTTGACGGCATCCCTTACTTCCGGTGTCCACCACCGGGTTCGGGGGTTGCCGCCACGACAGGCACCAGAGATCCTGCAACCGCAGCTCCGGAAAGCAGCAGAGACAATAGAGGTGGAGAACATGGTCCACTCGGACTCAATGTCACCAACCTCCCTCGGTACCTGCTCGAAGTTTTCCCGGATGTGGGAGTTAAAGACCTCCCTGACGGAGGGTTCAGCCAGATGTTCCCAGCAGACCCTCACAGTACGTTTAGGTCTGCCAAGTCTTTCCGGCCTCCTCCCCGCCAGCGAATCCAACTCACCACCAGGTAGTGATCAGTGGACAGCTCTGCCCCTCTCTTTACCCGAGTGTCCAAAACACACGGCCGGAGATCGCCTGAAACGACTACAAAGTCGATCATCGATCTCCTACCTAGGGTGTCCTGATGCCAGGTGTATTGATGGACACCTTTGTGTTCGAACATGGTGTTTGTTATGGACAAACTATGACGAGCACAGAAGTCCAACAACAAAACACCGCTCGGGTTTAGGTCAGGGAGGCCATTCCTACCAATCACGCCCCTCCAGGGTTCAATGTCATTGCCCACGTGGGCATTGAAGTCCCCAGTAGGACGACGGAGTCCCCCGTTGGAGCACTTTCCAGTACCCCTTCGAGAGACACCAAGAAGGCCGGGTACTCCGAAACTGCTGTTTGCCCGTAAGCCGAAACTACAGTCAGAGACCTGTCCCCCACCCGAAGGCGAAGGGACATGACCCTCTCGTCCACCGGTGTGAACTCCAACACTTGGCGGCTGAGCTGGGGCTCACGAGTAAGCCCACCCCAGCCCGCCGCCTCTCACCATGGGCAACTCCAGAGTGGTAGAGAGTCCAGCCTCTCTCGAGGACTGAGTTTCAGAGCCAAGGCTGCGGTGGTGAGCCCAACTATATCTAGCGGTATCTCTCAACCTCTCGCACCAGCTCAGGCTCCTTCCCTCCCAGAGAGGTGACGTTCCATGTCCCAAGAGCCAAATTCCATGCCCGGGGTTTGGGCCGCCGAGGCACTCGCCTTCGACCACCGCCCAAACCACAATGCACCGGCCCCTTCAGAGCTCCCCTGCAGGTGGTGGGCCCACTGGGGAGTGATCCCATGTCGTTTCTTCGGGTTGGACCCGACCGGGGCCCATGGTAGAAGCCCCGGCCACCAGGCGCTCGCCTCCGAGCACCAACCCCAGGCCTGGCTCCAGGGTGGGGCCCCGGTGACGCCAATCCGGGCGACGTAACGGAATCTTTTATGTTAATACTCATAAAGGGGTTGTCATTGTTTTTTGTTGGATTTAATTTATTATATATTCATTTTGTTAAATGTAGTTCAGAAATAATGCATTCAGTGGGTATGGTATATGTTGACTTGACATTTGCTTGATAGAGTTATTAGACATTTATTATATATATATATAAAAAAAAGTTATTTATGTAATAAATTTTAAGTTAGATTTTCTAGTATCACCACAAATCTGCTCCTGGTACTTTCTTGTCAAAACTCAAAAGTTTGGTTTTTTTTTGTCCATTTAATCCAATTTTTTTTCAAGAAACAAAAAAGTTTTCTAACTTTAGATTTTTTTTCTTTTAGCCACTTAGTGCAGCAGTAATGTGCACTACAGTATAACCTTGCATTGCTGTTCTTTATATGAAGCTTTCTGACCATTTTTTAGTTGCATTCCCATTTAAAGATTTCAATCTGCTGCAGCTCTTAAGATACGAGTGTAGCTGCATTTTGTTTTGCAACGTTAAGTTTAAAAATAGTTGTGTAGGTTTACAGACACACTTTTTTTTTTTTTTTTTAACAAATAATGTACTTTCATTACTGATACTTGCTGGAATATCCAATATATTTTTTCCACTTTAAAGGGCCTATGCCATACATTCATGATCATATTTTACCTTTGGCACACTAAAGAACAAATTATTTAGAAATATAAAATAACAAACACCTATTAGACCCAGATTTTTTTGGAAACAGGTCAAAACTGAAAGATATATGTTATTCTGAATTTAAAATGAAAGTGTTTAGCTGAACACCGTTGTTAGCTGTTGTTTGCTTTCAGCGCAGACTCTTCCTGAAGGGGGCTGTACTCAATTTGTGACATCTTGGAGGCTTAATCATAAGTCATCAGTCTGACCAATCAGAGATGATTAACGTTTTCACTTCCTTGTTCTGATTCGGCTCATAACGTCTCTCGCTTCCAACAAAAATTGTAGCTAAAGCTCGTGCTTAGCAGTGGAGCTTCCCGCAGGATCTGGTGTCAGAGCGTGGAAAAAGGGAACAAAATAATGAAACTTAGAGATATGAATAAAAATGCACGAGAGATTGTGGAGGGACTGCACATCCATGCAGACTAGAGTTTCTCCTTTGTTACATTTTTGGATGGTAGTGTGCCGTGGGATTTTTGTCGAGGGAAAAGTGCACCTTTACTCAAAAAAGGTTGAAAAGCACTGCTTTGAAACAAAGCTGTCTGTCACATTTTTTTTAGTAGACTGTCTTGTTTAATTATTTTTTTATTGTCAAATATAAAAAATAAAAGTTTACACAAAACTTGCATTTTATATGCATTGTTTACTTGTCTTATTTTCTGGAAGTTGTAGTATTTTAAAGCTTTTACAAATTATGTTAATTGAGGTTTTTAAGCTTCAATGTCACCCGAGTATCGGTCTCTCTGTATTGATATCATGATCCCTGAGATCAGACAGACAGTAAAATCAGCTTTAAAACAAGTCGTGACCACTTGGAAAGAAACACTTAAATGATGAATTAGCATTGTGACGATGATAATGATGATGAATCATGTTTATAGTGTCCTGGAGCCCTGTTGTGAGATGAACGTGTTGTTTTCTTTCTTTCTCATACGTAGGTGGTCCTGGACATGACATTTGGCGGTGGTGGTCATACCAAAGAAATTCTAAACACGGTTCCCGAAGTCACAGTTCTGGCTCTGGACCGAGATCCTTCAGCTATTTCTCTGGCCCAACAGCTTGCCAAACAACACCCGTAAGTGATTTATTAAAAGATGATCGACTAGGCGAGAATGCAAGTTACATTTTTCAGCTGCAATGTGCAAAAAAAAAAAAAGCAGAACTTTCTATAGTCACAGTTGACAACTGTGACAGTTTTGAAAACAGTTTGGTTTGTGGTCATTATTTTTCAAACATACTGTAGTTTAGACACAAAGCGGTATTGCAGATTTCCCATGTTTCTCACGTCTTCCCAGAGTCCGATCCAATACTGCTGCCAAGAAAAAGCCCCTGAGCTTCAGCGTCCAATCAAATCCATTCTTCCTCCTTAACTTAAAGCTTTTTTTTTTTTTCCCCCCCACGCAATGCTGGTGGGCCCAGCATGTCATTTGTCAAAGTAAGGGCCCACGCCTGCTGTGTGAGGGAGATGCTGCCTCCCACGGAGGATCCATAAGTTATGGGGAGGGGAGGGGAGGGGTGGGTGTTTAAAAGTGGAGGGAGACAAAAAAGAAACTGAAAACATAAGAGTGAGAGAACAGGGAGACACGAGGACACAGCGCCAGGGTGAGAGGGAGGCTGTGTGTGCGTGCATGAGCAAGGCGCGGGTGGATGAAAATGAGTTCTTCCTAAGACCATGGCGTGGGAAGGAATCCTTTTACGTAGATTCTGGGGAAACCTCTCTCAAGGGAATCTGCCAGAGAAATGTGCCTGTGAGCAGGGAATGACAATTAAGAGAGGGAGAGAATGAAAACACTGTATTCTGTCAGCAGCAATATAACCCCACTGTAAACCCTGCCGTGCCTACTCATGATGCAAGTTGTGCAAAGCTGGAGAAATCTAGCAATTATCCAAAATTATTTGGAGCCTGAGTAAAAGGCCTCGCCTGCCTACGCTGTGCATCCCCTCCACACATCTGGGTATCGGGGATTCTCTCTATCCGCCCACAGACTGAGGACAGTATATCCTCATAGCAAACTGTTGAGTGTTTGTGCAAAATAGGAACCACAAAAAGGATCAACTTTATGTTAAAGAAAAGCAAAATCTTACTAAGATTTTTAGATCCAATTAATGATACATATATATATATTTTTTTGTTTCCTGCATGTCGAGCCTTGCTGTTCTCTGCACCATTTTCCTTGTTGCTATGACTTCCTTGCACTTGAAGCTCTGCAGATGTTGTTCTTACAACGAATGCTGTATATCTAAAAGGCACTGAGCGCGATGAATAAACATGAGAGGCACATGTATACTTGAGGTCAGGTAGATTATTATGGCAGATGCATTATCATTTTGTCTAAGAGGCAGGTCAGATGCTCCACTGTGGTAACTTTCTACTCATTTGGCAGCTGGGTTCATAGTTTCTCAGCGATTGAATTGATTAAAAAGCTCGGTTTACCGCAATGTTTTGTTATACGGTGAAGAACTGCGTCCTTAATGGTTACCTGAACTGTAAAAATGATCAGTTTTGTTCGGGGACAATTGAGCGAACTGTTTCAAGCCCGACTTGCAGAGGTGGATCAGTGCACGGTTCAATGAGCTCTTCCACTGCACAGATCAGACAGCATTGTACTTCACTAGTAAACTCTGGAGTGCATTAATTAAAAAGAGTCGCTGAAAACTGTTGTTAAAAGGCTAAAACCTTTATCAAGGCTCTATTAACTGTTTTTATTCTGTCTGTAGCAGAAGGCCATTAGAATCTAAATAATTATTTTATGTTGAAATATTTAAAGAGTTTTTAAAAATTTTTTTTTTCCCATCTAGGTTAATGGGATAAGGTAACTGTCAATAAAAACATATGCATGAAGGACAAAGTTGGGCAAAAATTAATACTTTGTGCTAGGGATGTAACGATTCAGTCAAGCCACTATTCGATTCGATTCACATTTTTAAAGTCACAATTTCGTTTTTTTTTTTTCAATTTTTTGTACTTTTTTAAAACAATAGATTAAAGGTATTTTAAGGCCAAATATGTTTTCTTTTTGTCCCTTACATCAAACTGTCTGTTTTCCTTCTAACAGAAAGGATTCGATACAAATAAGCAGTTATTCATAATATTGAAATGTAATAATGAAATGTTCACAAATCCTACTCTGTTCATGTTTTGCTTCATGTGACTGACAAAAGTTGTGATGTTTTTAATATAAATATTTCTCGAAAAGCACCTAAAAATGTTAATTATTAAATAAAATTCACATTTTCATATTCCAACTCTTTATTGTGACACGTCCACTATTGGAAAATACAGCATCATCACCATATACAACTGTCATTTCACTTGAATAGAACTGTGAAACACAAAATGAACTTTCGGTCCTCTCTGCTCACAATAACACAAGTATTTGTGTCTTGATTTAAACATACTTTAGAATAAAATGAAAATTTTCCAGGGAAAAATTATAAACTTAAAAAAATAAAGACTATGTCTTTGAGGAGCTGATCGTTTTTTTTTTTCTCTCATTATTGATCTGATTTTTAGAGGTTCTCTCAGATGTTTGTATAAGGTTTTTTGGGAAGGAGGATGTACATGGAATTATTTTCCTGCTGACTCTAAATTATTCCTTTTTATCATCAATTTCCAGAGTCTCTCTCTGTCTTTCTCTCATACTTTGTTCATGACGGACCGTTCTGCAACCGCACGCGCTCAGGGAACCCCCAGCTGCCGCGTGCGTGTCCGCGGCGGGGTGATCGTTCATGCGCATCTTTAAGGGAAAAAGCAGAGGACATAAAAAAAGATATGAATAAGCACGGAGAGCTCAAGGAATAAAGTCAGAAGGGAAACGGTCACGTCGTCATCCATGACTGTTGTCACAGTGGATCAAAACTGCAGAAAAGTTGCAATTAAAATAAAAAGTTACAGGGTGCACAACAACTCGCGGGGTTTGCTTGAATCGCCATATATAGTTACGATTGCAGCATTATGAAATCCTCGAATGTCTGAATTAAAGAAGATTCTCCTCCCTGCAGATACCCATGTGTGCTTGCTGCTCCGGTGTGGATACCAGCTGCTGAGTGCACGTTCATAAACCCAACAATTTTTCGAAACTTTATAAGCTTTAAGTTTTTTTTTTTTTTTTAAATAAATATGTAATTTCATTCAAAACACAAGATAAAAAAGTGAAAGAAATAAACGCTGTTAGAAAGGGCACTAGTGAATAGTTTTTCCACCCCCACTAGTTTCAAAAATACGGTTTTCTTTTACCTTATTTAACCAAACAAGTCATGAAAAGGTCTTTCTGAATCCTCCGTAGGTCAGGAAAGTTGACCCATGCAAAATGTATTTTGAAAGACCTACCCTGTGTTTGTTTGGATCCTCTTTCTTTTTTTCCACACCAGGAGTAGATATTTCCATCACTGCTTCCCTGCTGAAAGCAATCAATTGGCATCTTGTCTTAGGCTTTAGTGACGCAGATAAAGGAAGTGAGCAGGTCAACACAAGGGAATATTTTAGGCTTCATTTGTGAAGAAGCTGCATCATGTTGAATGAGCATGCACTCAAACTGAGGTCGCTGTTTTGAACGTCTTCCGTGGGTAGAAGATTGCTTATGAGAACTAAAACGTATCATGTAAAAGGAAACATGTTGTTTATACTACTGAAAAAAATGGTACAACATATATGCATCTATTAATAAAATACAAATAGAAAACTACCTGTCTTGGTATTTAGATGATCGGGGTGCAAAATATCTGAGTGCATCTGACACATTAAAAACCTCACAGTGCTTTATGTTATTTTTAATATTGTCATATTAATATTTAAAAACGTACATATTTGTTGCATGCTGCTTTTACTAGAGACACCAAGTTATTACCCAGCTGCAGCAATCTGTAGGACAAGGTGTGTGACAAGGTGTTATTAGTGTCATTGGTCTTTGTACTTAAAAACAAAATGTAAAAAACACTTAGAATGATAGATGTACTTGACTCATGTCTGATAGAAGTTGGACTCTAACTACAAATGAATCAGCTAATATTTATTTTTTTATGAATCCAGTAAGACTTTTTTTAAACATAAACTCAACAAAGCTTTGGTGCTTGAAGAATGAAGTCCAAAAAGAATCATACTCAGTCAAGGTTCATACGCTGGGAGTGGCAACATTAATAACGAAAACATTGCTCGGATGTTAATGCTGCCAGTGCTACAACTAAAAATAACTTGCATCTCTTAAGCAATTATGAGTCTACACTTGAACCTCAGCAAATACACCACTGAAACTTGTCCTGTTTAATAATATAAGACCTTACATAAGGCATTTATATATCCAACTCTGTACCTAGGCCACATAAAGAAGTTAATAATTTAGAGTAGTTGCATAACTGTTTTGCATATTTTGTAATCATTCCCTAGCTTACACGTATGTGTTTTGGAAGATATCTCTGTTTTCGCTAAGCAATGTCTTCATCACTTACACACAGGCAGACATGAGCACTTCAGAAGCTTAATATCTTATAACCAAAATACTACAGTTTGTAAGACATGTAGGTCCAAGATTTACAGATGTTAGTGTGAGGTTTCAGACGGATAAAATATATATCTTACTTGATTTGATATTTTAACTGACAAACTCTTTAAAGATTTCTTTTTTTTTCTACAAAATTGATTTAAACGTAGTTGTCATATGCCAGAGGGTGTGAAAACTGTTCTCCTTATATGACCCATCCCCTGAGGGAGCAGTGAGCTGCAGTCACAGCTGCACTCTGTTTAACCCCCCCCAGTTCAACTCTTGCTGCTGAATATCAGGTGGGGAGTCACTGGGTCCCATTTTAAGTCCTTGTGACCAGACAGTGAATATAAACCCACATTTATGCAGTCTCAAGGCTGCTGCAGTGGAGGAATTCTTCTTGGTAACAAAAATATAAATACATCAATTTAGTATTTTTAATTTTTCTATTTGTTTACTGGGAAAAAAAAACATTCATAGAATAGCCCTTGAACTAGGGGAAAATACTCACAAAAGAATGTTTTAAACTTTTTTGTTTCCTCAAAAAACGTCTACTTTACTGCAGATCCACGTTTTCATGTTACATTCTCAATTTGGATGCCCAGACCTCCTTCTTCCCAGCAACATCTTTTGGCTAGATGCGTTCCCAGAACTTCTCATGAAATGTTCCATCTGGAATCTTCCATCTTGGACATGCCTGCATTGTCTTACCAGAAAGACATTCAGGTGGCTTTCTTGCCTAAACCAACTCACCATAACTGGCTTAGTTTGTATAAGTGACCACTCTACCCTTAAGCATGCGTTTGGTCTGTATTCAGACTGCCTTTCAAACAGAAATTTCTGTTTTGAACCGCTCGTAAACTAAACCGTGTGACCAAAGATCTCTTCAGTTATTGGCCAAGAATTAAAAGTACGGGGAATAGCAAAGGAATAACAGAAGTCTAAGCTTTGTCACTTTTGTTGGGATAGTTCTCTTATTCAAGCTTTAAAAAAACGGGGCTCAGTCCGATTAAGAAATGAAACGAGATCACCTCAAAAGATTGGACAGGTTTTAATTCTCATTTCAACCTTTTTGCATAATGCGAAACACTAGGAAGAGCTGGAGACCATGGCTTCTTAAGTCCAAGGACCACATCAGCCGCAGACTGCAGAATGGAATCCTATTCCCCCCCAAAGGCATAGCCTTTTGCTGCTATGTTGTATTTAGAAAACCTGTGCATAAAGTAATGAACAGAATCTATGACAACTATTGGTGTCAAACTCTCACCAGAAGAGATTCTGACTTGCAGTTCCCACCAATTAGTCATGCATGTCTTACTCCCAGCGAAATAACATTTTCTGCAGGACACAGTTAAATGCCTTCTCCAAGTCACCAAAACCCAAGTGGACTGCCACCATCCCTCAAGAATTCTAGAGTAAAAAGCTGTTCCAGTGCTCTGTAGACGTGATGCTGTTTCATTTGAATCGCACAATCCACCATTGACTAGACTCTCTTCTCTAGGATTCCTCCAGAGTTCTGTAGGAGAAACCAAGCCCTGTCGGTCTCCCTCTTTGGTGTGATGACCCTTTTCGGCCTTTGTGTCCACCTTTAAGTTTGAGTATAGGATAGTAAATTGGGATTACACATCTTGTTAACTGCCGAACGTCTTCTCTAACCGCCATGCCCAACCAACGCTAAGCTAAGACATGTCAGAATGTGGATAAGTTTCTTTTTTAAGTGACAGTCAGAGATCTGCGTCACATGTTCTTCTGTCAGAAATGCTCCGCAGATCTTCACTCCACATTTGGGCTCACCTTCTCTTGACTCGAGTAACCCCCATTGAGAAGATTTGTTCCAGTCTAAGGTGTGAGTCAAAGTGAGCCTAAATATAGAAAGTCAATAGCTCTCAACCTTGTGCAAAACTTCAGGCTAATTTCCCATCAGAGAGTTGACAGTCCATGTCCCAAAAAACAGTTTTGGTAGCTGAGGATGAGTAAAGCTGCTGCTGTCAGATCCACAATGCACCGAAACCCCGTGGCCCTTTGTGGAGCAGCCTTGGGAGAGCAATGGCCCCAGTCGACAAAGCCTTCAAGCACACAAGCCCCTTCACCACAATAAAATAGTGGTTTGGGAAGATTTGATTTTTTACGAGTAACCAAATCAGGAGTGATATTTATTAAAAGTCAAAAATATTGTATCTCTGTATTTTCTGATTGTCTCCCAATATCAAAAGTGGCCTTTTCAACACACGTCTACATCTATTTATGCCAGTTTTATTATGTTTACATTTTACTTTCTGTCCTATCTAGTCATTATTTTCTCCTGTTTAAAAACGTTATTTGTATTCCTGTTGTTAGACCAGGAGAGTCATAAAAATACTATAAGACTCCATGTTAGAAAATAATTTTAGAAACAAACACAGCAGAGAAGAACTAATATCGACAGAGTTGGTGGTTTGACCCAAGTAGATGTAAAATATAAATGAATAAAACAACTTTTCGCATACCCATGTGTGACAACTTATCATACTGCTACCATTGCAAAAATCTGTTCCCTGTTACCCTAATGCAGCGGGGGGCAACTCCAGCCCTCGAGGGCAAGTGTGTCTGCATGACTATATTCCTTCCCTACTTAAGACAGATTATGTGGTTCAGGTGTGTCTATGTCCAGCCAATTAGACCATGCCAGAGCAGGATATGTTTGGAAACATGCCCACCTCTACCCTAATGCTAAATGAATTTTACAATGTTCTTTCACTGTCCACTGATACTGGTCACACCTTTTGATTGTATCTGTTTGCTGGGATATTGTTCAGTTTCTTTTTTAGGTGGCCAGTTGATTTTACAACTTGTGTAGGCACAATCTCTCAAGTAAGATTTGCAAGTGTTTTTAATGTTTTCTATTCGTGAATGAATGAATATAAATACATAAATAACCATAGATTTGTTGGTAAATGGGATTGTTTAACTTTATTACCCTTTCTAGGTTAGTTTACAGATACATTTTCTTGTCTAAAGCTTCATCAACAGAATCTGTATTTTTTTTTCTTTGTGTCACCTCAATACTCCGCCCTGCTATGTTGTGCGAACAGTCCCAATTTAGATCTTTTCCATCCATATCTGGTAAAAAGGTAAATGGACTGCACTCATGTTTTTTCTTTGCCATGCCTCTGAGCCAGCTTTGGAAGTGGTTCCATTAGAACCTGATATTTTTGTGAATAAGCAGGACAAAAGAGCAAAACATGCCATTTGCTGCTGTTATTCAGCAGATAATGCCTCGCTGGCTTGCAGTGTGTTTAAGTACACATCAATGCAGGAATGGTATTTAACCTAGTACTTCTTATGAAAGGGCCCAACTCCTGCATTTTACTTCAGTTTTCACTAGCTATGAAAAATTGACTAATTTAACTTGTGCTTTTTGCTCATTGCATGGTCTATGTGATACATTTAAAAACATACCTTTCTATATGGTGAAATGGAGGATTTAATTCTAGATAAGTAATTACTCATTTTAAGTAATAAAAAAAATTGAAAACTCATTTTAATTAATTGAGTTAAATTTGAATTCATTTCACTTTAAACTGTATGTACACAAAATGTTCTATACAAATAAACTTGCGTCTCTTTTCCTCATTTGAGCCTTAAACTACCTTATTTTAACCTTGCAGAACCCAAAATGTCAAGTTTGGTAACAGATTTTAATCATTTTACATAAATATATTTAAATATATTTATTTATTTTACGGTTTATTTGCTGTTGGCTGAAAAAAAAAACAAAAAAAGCCCATCAAATTAATTTTAAAAGCCCAGAAGAATAACATTTTTGAGCTCTCCAAGATAAAAGCAAATCCCAAAAGAATTTAAAGTTTGTTAAAGTCTGAGAACAGAGTGCACAAAGTTATGATTACAGTTAAAGGGTGTTATTGGGTACTACCAAGACACCGGCTTCTATTCTAAACATGATGCATATCAGAAATGACCAGGTATTGCAGTGCCTCAGAAGACCACTGGAGGCAGATTTCAGAAAAGAGTTATTCTCCTAAGTATTTTTTATTTTCTCACTCTCACCCATGAACTCCCACATTTAGGGTGTATGTCTGAGTCTGGGGATACATCAAAGTGACATAAAATAATAAAGTGATTATTTCAATATTTCCTATTTACTGTTCATTTTTTTGGATCACTGCAAGCTACTTTCTTATTGCTCTTTTTTTTTGTTAATGTGTAAAATATATTTGATAAATTATTAATATTACTCATAATTATTTTTGTTTTTTAATAAAATGAACTATAAAGTAACAAATAATTGCATCCAGTTTTAAAAGACTTCTGAGTCTATCTCAAATCTGATTTAAAAAAATAGTATAACATTTTTTTTGTTTTTTTGAAGAACAACAACACCACCACAGTGAAGTATTCAGCTCCTGCTCTGAGAATAGTCTGTTTAGGATGGTCTTTAAATAGAATGTTTTCTTTTAACTGATCAGATAAAAAAACTAGAGATGGAGGGCTCTGCTTAGAACCTTGTTTGTGCATTTTTCTTGTGAAGTTCACATCTTCCAAGTGACGATGTCTGAGGAGCAGATGAATCAAAGACCACATGCCTTTATCATTACTGTTGAAAGGATAGCAGTGTCTTTTTTCACGTCACTTTAATTTTAGCATTGATTTTCTTTTTGTAGCAGAGAAGTTTGCAACCATCATTTTATCTTCTATCATGACAAATTCTTCCTGAACAACAGGGTATAGAGTATATATACTTTGTTAGTTATAATCTAATTTCTGTTTTAAGTGAATTAAGGTCTAGAGAATTTATTTGAAGTTTAGTGGAAATTTGAGAACAATTAAACGTAGTCTATAGTATTGCTTTGGAGTTTCAGAGAGAATTTTTACATTTAATTTATAACTATATTTATTAACTTAGGTCACACTCTATAATCTATAATTATAGAAAGTCCCTTAATTAATTCCAAACAGATTTATACTTAATGTGCTATACATTTCTGTATTTAGTTTAGAAATTAACATATTTTTCTCCTGGAATGTGTTTTAACGAGATAAAAACTTTCTTTACAGTTTGTGATAGAGTGAAGAATATTAGTGCTGGTTAAAACATTTTAATGCTGCTTGTGGCAAAACAAATGCATAAAAAAATCTTGTGAAAGTGTTACAAGAAACTTGCTTTTTGAAAATATGTTTTTCTTTCTAACCAAAACTAAGCTGTAGTCCTAATCCTAACCAAAGGATAAAGCAAATAGTCGTAGTTAAAAACATGTCTAGATGAGATTTTTATTTTTAATGCACGGATAACATTTTTTTTGTTTTGTTTGGATAAAAAATGAAAGTTAAACATTTTAACAATGTTTGCATGAAATTACTTTACTTGAGGTTTACATTAAGGAAACTAAAATAATTTCTCCCAAAAAAAACTTGCCATTTTTTGTCAAGTTTTGTCTAAATTTTTGTCTTATTTTAAGAGGCAGACATGAGGTCACAGATTAACTACGGTAGTTTTTTTTTTAACACAAAATGTAGGGAATTCTTTCCTCCATTGGAAAAAATTCAGTGAAAGACCGTTTTTTTTGGTTAAAATTGTCTTTATATTTTATATATCAAAAGGTATAATTATGATTATATGTTTTTATATCCTATGTAATTGTTAACTTCAGACTATACAGACCATGCATTTGTTAACTCTTGGTGTATTACATAATATACTTTCACTGTGAAGAGTGAAAAGATAGACTGATTAATTTAAGAACAGAAACAGACTAAAAATGATTGGCTCTCCAGCTATTTAAACTCTTCCAGTACTGCATATTTTGTCAAATGGCCTCTGCAACCATTTATATAGTAAAGTTCACATCAAAAGGCCTCTGAGGGTCAGTAAGTAGAGGCCTGTGTTGTTTTTATGCTGGGAGTTGTGCATGCTTTTTGTGGTCTCACTTCTTTCTACATGGTAGGAAAACACTAAAATTAACAAGTCTTTTTGTCCAGATGGATGATCGTGTGTTGAAAGGAGTGACTCACTCAGTGTGCACAGAGTTGCTCGCAAAGCTGGGTGAGACATCAGATTCATCAAGCCATTTGAAACACATTAAAAAAAAAAAAAGTTAAATCCCAACTGTTAAAAAAGTGTCTCACAGATAAAGTGAATGTATAATTGAAAGTATGTCTAGGTTATAGGAAAAGCTCAAATATCTGAACTTCCTCTCGGGTTGAAATAGCTGGATAGGTTGATTTTACTTAAAACTCTACAAGTGGCTGAAGTTTTTGTTTTATTCGCATGTCGGAGGGGCCACATCTTTAAAAAAAAAGTTTGGGAGTCAGGCAGTCATCCTCCACACTTGTTTGCAGTGCTCCAGGGCACCTTGGAAGAAGCTCCCTTGGGCTCTACCTTTGTTATTTTTGGTCTGCCAGGTGAGCGAACGCAGGAGCTGACCCCAGGCTCTCTGAACTGGGAATGCATCCCCAGCTGGCCGGGGAGCAACTTGGGATATCCCTGCTGGAGTCAGAGACAGGAAAACCTGTCTGGGCTTCTCTGGTCCTTCTGTTGCTGCTGTGACCTATTAACTTGTTTTTCTTTTTAAGCCGATGAGCTTGACACTTAGAGAAAAAAATAGCTGCCATAAATTAAATCACAAGGATATTCTAATTTCTTGGAGATAATATCAGTGAGTCATTAAACAAAATAAAGTTCTTAATCTTTTCTCCAGAGGCCGCGTGAAACCATTGCTGTGCCGCTTCAGTGAGCTTGAAGCTTCGCTGTGTCGCTTGGAGGTGAAGCCAGGCAGCATTGATGCCGTCTTGTTGGACGCTGGCTGTTCCTCCATGCAGATGGATCAGGCAGAGAGAGGCTTCTCCCTCAGCAAGGACGGGCCCTTGGACATGAGAATGGACGCAGAGAGGTAAGACATTTGCCACATGCACCCGCTGTTTGGTGGAGAGAACACTAATTCAAAAGGCTCAGTAGAAAAGTAAAAAAAATATAAAATTTAAACCATTCCTTTTTAATTAGCAGACGAAAAACCAACCAATGGGGTAGGAAATATTAAGAATTTTTCTTATTTTACGGAAACAAATTCTTGTCATTAAGACATGTTTTCTTAAACTAAGACTATTTTGCCATTGAAAATCTTTCCCGATAAGTTTTTTTTTTGCAATACAGAAAATAAGGCATTTTTTCCTGAAATAAAGGTCTTTTTTTAAGCTTAAATTACCATAAGCCGTCACACACCTTTGTGTGTAAAATGTATTCCCTGCATTTTACCCATCTCCTCAAGTGGTGAGCTGCGGACACAACCGTGCTCAGGAACCATTTGGTGGTACTGGGTCACATTTTAAGTCTTTGGTACGTCTCAACCGACCGGGTCGATGGCTCTGTTAGAAGCCCACAGGACTTGCACACCAACGCATTCTCACTCCCAACCCATCATATATAGACGTTGGTTAGTGAACCCTACGCATCTCTTTTTAACGTTTTGGGTGTCCTCAACCTGTTGCACTTTGACGCATTGGCTGCTCCCATTAATTCAGGGGTCCTCAACCTCTGGCCCGCAAGCCGGTACCGGTCTGAGGGCCTCTTGGTACCAGGCCAAAGACAGAGGGAAAATGCATTTGCAAATCAGGGGTTTCTAATCCACGGGATGCAGGCCAGTACCGGTCCAGTGCTGGGACGAGGACTGGAACTAGTACCCTAACCTGGTACCAGTTCCGCATCCGTTAGCCTATCTGGTATGGCGTCACAAGGGTTGGGGACCCGTGTTTTAATGGGAACAGCCAAACCATCAAAAAACGACAAGTTGGGGATACCCAAAATGTCAAAAGTGATGCGGAGGGGGCTCAAACCAAATATCCATATATGACGAGTTGAGACTGAGAATGCGTGGGGCACATGGGAACTCAGGGTTTGTTTGATTGAAGGGGGCGCAATGAACTTACTCCAGTGTGGGTCCTTGGGCAAGACACTTCACATCACTAAGTCCCTATGTAACCACAGAAAGGCCTAAATCTGGGTCTCCGTGTGCCAGTTCCCAGGTAAAATACAGGGTTGCGTGTGGAAGGCCATGCGGCGTAAAACTTTCTGCCAAACTAAGTGTGCAGATCATTGAATGCTTAATAGCCATGGCGACCCCTGACAGGATATGCCGGAAGGTGAACCACAACATGGTACGACTCAACCATGGATTTGAACTCATGACCTTCTAGTCTCAGGGCAGACAGACCTCAAGGCCTTCAGTTTTGTCAGCGTAGACTAAAATATTTGGTCATAAAAAGACACCAAAAATATGGAGTAGTCCCAATCATTCCCAGTTTCTCTTCCAAATTAAACAGATTTGCACCTTTTTTTGGTTAAAATACAACTAATTATTTTTTGTTTCTTTTAATTTTATTTTAAAAAATCATTTTATTCTAAAGGAAGATGTATGAACTTAATAGGAACAAAACTGTATAAAAGTTCAAGGCAAATGCAATAAGTTTCTCAAAACGACTGGCGCTAGGTTTTGCAAATATTTATATGTATGCATTCACAACTAAATGGAGGTAACTCTCCAGTGTCAGCATAATCTGAAAAACATCCACATAACCTCATTATTAACAAACTGCATCGCTCCTCTCTCGGCTTCACAATCGTTCTTTTCAGAACTGCCAGCTGAAAAGGTTTTCAGATGTGTCTGTCAGGATTTGCCTCTGTCAGCAAAGACATGACGTCAAGCAGCTTAATTGGGCTTCTCTTTGTGCGTAGGTACCCTGACATGCCCTGTGCTGCTGACGTGGTGAATACCTTAGATCAACAGGCTCTTGCATCCATCCTCACTGCCTATGGAGAAGAAAGACACGCCAGGAAAATAGCCTCGGCCATCATAGAGGCACGCCGGGTCAGCCCCATCACTCGGACACAGCAGCTGGCCAGCGTGGTTGCAGGTACCTCGGCGCTGCCCTGATTAATTCCCTGCAGCACTCTGGGGGGGCTGCAGGGGAAAAATAAAAACTTAAGTGGACTGTTTCCTGGTTGCACGTGTGCTTCTGAAAATCGTGCCGACACGCGGCATCAGTCTTGGTTGTGCTTCAGTTTGAGGAGGTTTCATTCTAAATCTCTCCATGAGAGACACAAATGACAGACAGGCAGAGATGAATGTGGCTGGAATAGAAAGAGCCCAGAGCCTTGAAAACAGAGGCTCACTAAAGTAGCCCGCCATCCGCCGCTCCCTCGGAGCTCCTCCTTTTGGATATAAAGCACACCTGACACAAACGCAAGCACCCACATATGCTGGCACAAATGACGCACTATTGCATACAGCAGGGCTTGGTCTTTTTATTTTTTATTTTTGTCTTTCCTGATTGTTGTTAGTTTTTTTTTCAGTTTTTTTCTTTACTCCAAATCTGAGATGCAAGATGTCGTTGCCACAGTTATTGAGCAGAGCAGTGCGTGCGTCAGTGTCACCCTGGGAGAACAGGTGTGAGTAAGAGCAGCTGTTTGATTTCTTTTGAAGAGCAAGCTGACTTAACACCAGTGTTCTTTCGCAACTGTTCAACTATTCAAGATGTCT
Source organism: Oryzias javanicus (assembly GCA_003999625.1). Lineage (NCBI taxonomy): Eukaryota > Metazoa > Chordata > Actinopteri > Beloniformes > Adrianichthyidae > Oryzias > Oryzias javanicus. The sequence goes on from CM012439.1 coordinate 17,864,539, forward strand.
CGTTTTGAGGAAGTTCTGTGGGGGGGGCGGTGGCTCTATCATCAGTCGTGACAGTGATGCCTACAAGAAAACGTTATAGTGGGAGAACTGACGAAGGCATGCAAGTGTTGCCATAAAAGGGAAAAAAAGGTCTTTAAAATGTTGTTCAATCAGAAGTTTTTGCTTCAATCAGATGCAATTTCTAAAGAATGACCAAAATGAGAAAGGATTATAAGGTAATAAAACTGAGCAGTGAAAAGTTTCCTGCTCTTGAAGACCCACTCCGATGAGGAAAATTGTGTTTTTAGTGTTTTTAACATGTTTTTGTGATGCTGGAGGAAATATATTGATAAAATTAAGCTTAAAATTGCATTTTTGAGTTTTTTTCAATTAGGATTTAGAAGCAAATTGAAAAAAATACCATTTAAAAAAAGAGTGCGTTTGTGCCTTAGAAGCTACAATCGATGGGTCACAAGCTCCTTGCTCCGCTCCATTCTGATTCATCCACTTGCAGACAAATAGATCCATGTAGGTCTTCGTTTTCCTTGTCTGAGCTGACATCTGCCTCAAAACTGTATGACTGGATATCTCTGATATCGCTTGCCATTTTTGTTGTACTGGTAATGTTAAGTTAGGGCTTAGAAGTGGCAGTAAGTTAGTAGGCAACGCCGTAAACTAAGAATGTAACGATTCTTTTAGAGTCGATAAAAAACCAATCCAAACTCGCCAACATGTTCATCGATGCAGAAAATAAAAAAAATGTTTTGTCACGGCCTGTGCCTAAATATTTATATTGGAGAGCAGATGACATTTCTTCATGCAGGCTCGCCTGTAAGTGTGCTGTGTGTGTGTGTGTGTAAGCCGAGGGGCTGCGTGCTCTTCATCTGCGCCCCCCTGCTGGGAAATTCTCGCTGCTCCTTCAGATTTAAAATTTCACAAAAGTCAGTCCCTCCAGGATTTTGTGATGTTGTGATCGCAACTATTAACGCAAATTCAAGCAAACCCGAGATTTGTTCCTCACCTTGCAATGTTACATTTTCATCACAACTTTACTGCAGCTTTGACCAATTTACAGCAACTACAGTCGTGGGTGCTTCATAACCGTTTCACTTCTGACTCCCTCCTGGGAGCCGTGATCTTTTTTACCAACTCTCTTTAGCCATCTTTGTCTATTTTTTTCTGCAGGCTGCACATGAATGGTCCTTTGCGCTGAATGTAAGCGCGGGCGAGTGCGCACACGGCAGCTGGGTGGAGGGCTACACTGAACGGGCGCAGGAAACAGCAGAAACTTGCTCAAAACCTTCCTAATTGATAACATTCTCATTCAAACTTATCAAAGTTTAGATTTTGGATGTATAATGGTGATTAGTATGATTTTTATATGGTTCAGTTTTTCTTTGTCAAGCCTAAGTCACAACTTTCCTAATGGGTGAATATGAGCTGTCTGTGGACAAAAAAAATGGGCAAACTTGTTTCAGGCACCCAGGTGGCTCTCACAAAAAAAGCCAGTGGAGCGAAAATGTTCATGCACATTTTTTTTTCCTATGGGCATGCTGCGGGTAACAGATTGTAGCAACATTAGTAACATTAGTAACAGATTGTTAATAATGAGCTTAAGGGCACAGCAACATCATCCGAATGTCATGTAATTTACATTATCTTCACAAATACGTCATGATACATTTACCACACGCTTGGAAATCATACACTCCATTTTCATGATGTCCAAGGAAATAGCCACACAAGAGAACCGAAAGACCCAGCTGTGCTCTTCTGTAGATGTAGCCGCTCCTCTCTATGACCTCTCAACTCAAAAACCTGCAGCACCCGTACGGGTCAATCCCCTTACAGATGGATTTGACTATGATATTAGGCAGCAAAAATCTAGAGGTCTGTATGGCACAAAGATTATTCCTCCTTCTTCCAGTGTTCCAGGGGAAACTTATATTTTTTAATTGTATTTGTTGTTTTTCAGAATTTCCCTCTTTCCTCTCATATACTCATCTACAGGTAAACGTCCTGGCAGAGTCTGAAGACAATGAACTTAATTTAAAATCTGGAGCCATTTAGACCGGTTGAGACGATTTGAATGAAGAGTTCCAACCACCAAAATATAATTGTAATAGATTTGAAATGTGTTACTTCCACATAAAAAATATTTAAAGTCTGACTTTGTTCTCTGAAATGATAGGTTCTGTCTCAACCCATAAATAATGTTCACGGTTGTTGTTCTCAAGCACGTTCATGATCTGGTCATAATCCCTGCTGGGCTACACATCATCACTTCCTTCAAAGGAACCGTCTCATGAGGCACAACTGTAGAAATGTACAGATTAGTTATAATCCCACTTCATTTGAAGGGTTCAAGGAGTGTTGTTGTTATTTTTGAATGTATTTATTATTTTGGTTGTGACCTTTGAGAGCAACATGTCTTCATCTGTTCTGCAACTTAAATGTAGCAGGTGAGGATGAGATGTACCACCAAGCAGAGTACAAAACAGAGCTGTGCGATATTGCAATTCTGCTGCTCTGTATTGAGGATTGTTGTTTAGTCCTAACCACTTGATTTCCCTGTTATGTACTGACACAGATCTGGCTGTTTCTCCACGAAAACGCCTGCAGGATGTTTAAAGGATGAATTATATAGAGAGCGCGTGGCTTGTTGAGGCCAGAGCGGGGCTGGTCGTTGCCGTGCTGGCATTGTATCGATTGCAGTGAGTCACACCCTGCGCTGTTTTCTGCAGGAGGAGAGAAATGCCACACCGCTAATTTTATTCGTTGTAGTTTTCTTCTAAACATTTGCAATTGATGTTTAATTATTGGTGCGTGCTGTTGTCATTTGGTTCTGTTAAAACTTCAGTTTTTTCATTTTAAAGCGGCCAACTTTTGTTTTGTCCTCTTCACTTAGATGTAGCATCCTTTTTTTTTTTTTTTTTACTAAATTCAAACTTTTTGACTCTTGAAGTTGATCAGCAGATTTTTAAATGTCTGTCATCAGAAAGATTAGCTGCTTGTCTGGAGAGAGTTATTTCTAAACCTCCTACAGGGCCAGTTAGACAACACAGACAAAGTCTGCTCATTACGTTATTATTTTTTTTTCCAATCCAAATATGGGATTTTGATTTCATCATTTTTTTAATTTGAACTTGACAGTGACTCATCACCAGTGACAAATAAGCAGTAACAACGCCACCTTCCATCTGTTTCACACTTAGTTTGAAAGACCTGCAGCTCAGTCCAACTGCAGCGCTCCCACTTTTCAAAACAATGGCCTGTGTGTTTTTTAAATAGCCAGTGGGTTTTTTATTTTTTTTGTGGGTGCTCTGACGTATTTTGTCTCAACTTTCTTACATGCTGTTGTGTTTAAGAAAGAAAGTTGGAATGTTATGTGACATCTGTCCATCAAATGAATGTTGCATTTACAGCTTGAATAGAACAACGGTAACCTAAAACATCATCACTTGACACAATTGTGTCATTTTAGCACACTAGTAAAACTTGTTTAAAAATATTTTATTACTTGACAGAGTTGGAAAAGTTAGAGAAATGTTTTTACGTTCTTTGGATGATGCGTTAACAAATTTTTATTCTTTGCTTCGTTAGTTTCTTAAGAGGCGTACTTTCATGCAGAGGAGGCTGTAAAGAATTAAGTTTTCTGTAAAACTCTTTATTTCTATAATATATTTTCAAAATGTCATGGATATTATTTTGAAGAACAAATATTTCAAAGTAAAAGATCTCATTCCTTAAAATGGCATGGTTTAACCTCCAGTAGGGCTGACACAAACGATTATTTCAATAGTCGACTAATTGCCGTTTTTTTTTTGACTAGTAGACGAATCGATTCATTCATGAGCTGAATGTAAAGACGATCTCTTTTGAGAGCAAATGTTTCCTTCAGCAGAAATGTTGTTACAATGAGGTATAGGTTACAGGGATCCACAGAAAACAATTAGCTAATAAGTTTGTGCTAATGTTAGCTTAGCTAAGCTTACCCAGACGATGATCCCACTTCAGCATTATCATACTCAGTGACAACGTGCTTCCTCTTCAGGTTGTCATGCATGTTTCCTACACTTTCAAGTTGTTGTTGTACCCGAGTCTTCCTATAACTTCCTGTGATATCACTACTAACTCGGATTAGCACTACTGCACCTGTGTATCAAAGACAATGGCTGACACAGCATTAGAAAGTATACACTATAGTTTTGAAATAAAAAAAAAGAAAAATCGACAAATTGACTGTTAAATTAGTTGTCGGCTATTTTAATAGTCAACATAGTAAAGACTAATTGACTAATTGGGGCAGCAGTACCCTCCAATTTTTTTTTTTTTTTTTTCTTTTACCTACCCACTTATGTTTAAAAAAAAACATTTAAAAATGAAAAAAAAAATTAACATTTCAATGTTACATTTGGTGTCACAAAGACAAACCTACTTACATTTAATGTTTATATCAAATATATGTTATTGTGGCAAACTTGGTTCGGATCTCTCTTTTGTATATTGAAATGTTATAGATTTTCATGCAAGTATATAAAAAAAAAAATCACAAAACTCAGCAACAAATAAGTTATTTAAAAGTGCTTTTATTATGAAAAATGAAATGCAAACCAACATGCGATGTGATGCAGAGAAGACCATGTCACCAACTTGAGCCCCCCAATTTTTTTTCACTATTTATCTCCTTTAAAACCAGGATAAGTGGATTTCTTTTTGAAATTCTAAAAGCACAGGTTTAAAAACTTGTCAAAAATGCTCATTATGTTAAGCTGCTACAGATGCAGAGGATAGAAGAAGAAGGGAGGGATGTTTAAAAGCAAAAGCAAAAGAACACGTCTGTTTGAAATGTGTTGAGACATATTTGGTGTATCTTATTCCAAAGAGATTTACTTGAGTGAGTGTTTTACTGGGCTGACAGTGGGTCTATTATATGTACTTAAGGATTTTTTTTTAACTTTCCTGACCTGTTTTTTTTTTTTTTTGTTGTTTTGTTTTTAGGAGCATTTCCTCCTGCAGTCATCTACGCACGCAAAGACAAACTTCATAGAGCATCTCACGTGGCCACTAAAACCTTTCAGGGTCTGCGCATCTTTGTAAACGATGAGCTGAATGAACTGCTCGCAGGCCTGCGTGCCGCCCAGGCAGTGCTAAAACCTGGAGGACGCCTCTGCGTGATCACGTTTCATTCACTGGAGGACAGACTGGTCAAGCGTTTTCTACAAGGGGAGGATTTGTCAAACCTGGATCACTTTAGCCAACGGAAGCACAGCAAGAGTAAAGAGAAGACGCTGGATAGCAGGAGCAGGAGCTCAAACAGCAGCTGGATTCCTCTGCGGAAAAAAGTGATCATCCCAGAAAAGGACGCCGTAAGAGACAATCCCCGAGGACGCTCCGCCAAACTCAGAGCAGCACTACGAAATTAACTTTGTTGACAATGACAGTTTAATTATTTTGTTTTTAAGGTACTTTTTTAAGCTTCTTTTTCTACCCTAACTGCACAAATAGGAATTCACAGAAAACCACTTCAGCAGAGATGGAGTTTGTCAATTCTAAGAAACCAGTTTTGATTGTTGGTACAGATTCCCGCTGGTTTGTTGCAGAGCTTCACAGTGAGCCTGAAGATCCCAAATTAAAGAATCAACCTCAGTTGAGTTAATCAGCCACTGTTTCTCAGCTTTTTGTACATTTTTTTTAAATCAACAAGTGTAGATCTATGCTATGCAACATCTTGCATGAGAAATATATCAGAATCCAAATTATGAAAGGAGTTCAAATGAAGTGTCACAAGCAGACTTATGCTATGTAAGTGTCTCGTTCAAAATTGACTTTTTTTTCATTCATTGAAAATAAAGCTGAATCATTTAAGTTCTGAGAAGTCAAGCACAGACTCTCTTATGAAATAAATTCAAGAGAAGTTACCTAAAGCTGTTTTCATCCAAGTTTAGGTAGATATGCTAACTTGCCTATTTCTAACTATGTTGTTGATTTTCCATTAGAAGACGTACTTTCATTCATCAGCAGTCCTCTTTTTTGGGAATGTATCATGTAACATTCACCAGTCTTGAGAAAAAAGCATCAGACATTAAAGGCCATTTAAATATTGTCTGAGTTCACGGCCTCCAAGTCATTTTTGAAAAATAATCTCTACATGTTGACTTGATCTTGCTGTTTTACATGTTTGTATGGCAATAATGTTGGATGGAATTTCTTTGAATTAATGCTTGCCTTTTTTTAGCCGGAATTAAAAAAACATTGTGTCATTTTCCAAGACTTAGTTTCTGTAGAGCGCCCGGAGTCTATTAGAAATTTGCCTTTGAGTTGACTGACAAAAAAAGACTGTTGTAAGCCCACCCTCTTCCCATTATGTTACTACACCATCCTACCAATCTGTTTTCACTCACTTCTCTTCACAACCCCAACTTACAGTATATTACGAGGTCTGCAATAATGGAGAGGAATATTGGAACTATCCAGCTGTACATGTTTGAGTCAGATGTCATCTTAGACCGAGAAATTGAAGATGAACATGGATCCATTTGTCTACAAGCGGATGCATCACAATGGAGCACTAACTTGTATGTCACGCTGCATTTTTTTGTGTCTGGCCCTGATTTACAATGATTTGAAGTAAGGGAATAATTAGGAAACACAATTTTAAGATAAATTGTCTTTATAGATATCCTCCATCATGAGAAAAATGCTACAAAACATGTTAAAAACAACAGAAACACAACTTTTATTGGAACGAGTCTTCAAAGCTTTATCTCTGGTTAATACAAGTTTTTTAATTATCATGCCAAAATATGTTTTATAAAGTAACAAAATGGAAATTAGTTGTTAAAAAATGTTTATTAAATAAACATCCTGATTTTGTAGGTTTTTATGAGTTGAGGAATCAAAAGAATTAGTTTAGAATATGTTCAAGATTTAATATCCATCAACACATAAAGGAAAAGCATGTGTGATGGTTGTTTTGCCCTCAAAGAGCAGAACATGACCTTTTTCTTTTAAAGAATTAATATATATTTATGTTATTTTCAATTTTTTCTTTTTTTTTCCTTAAAAAGTGTGTGTAAACTGAAGCCCACTCTGAAAGCTATAAAAACGATATTTAAAAAAGTTTACTTCACCTACGGCTGTATTTTCCTTGAACCTCCATTGATGAGTAGCTCGAGTGCAACCTCCACTGCACCATATGAATCAGTAATGCCACTAAATACTGAATGACGCAAGTGTCAGAAGTGGTGCTGAATGAGCTGGATGGTTGTTCTTGAACATTCTCTCACCCACCAATTGTAAGCAAATGAGGTGTTTTGATCTTTACTATCTGACTTTGCCTAATTGTAATTGCTCCTTCAATATTATTAACACTTTTTTCCTTCTTTCTCAGCTTAGTGTGCTCTAAATATACCCCACTCGTTACCTTGGAAACTAAGTGGCGCAAGTAACACTCAAGTGTGTCTAAAATTATGTTCTGTTTTAATCTGTTTTGAAATGATGCAATGTTATGGGTTTGTATGTGCCTCTTTTTTGACATCACAGACAAACATTTGTCCTTGTTGATAGAATGACAGAAAGATTCAGCCTCTGCTTCTTTTAAATTGCAAGAAACTTTCCTCTGAGCCGTGTTTGATGGACGTCAGGAGGGAAACTTGTGGAGGCACGACTTCTACTGACATTGATGCCTGATATTGTCCACATGAATAATCAAAAAAAAAACAACACAGGATATTCCCTTAATATTTGTATTTTTGAAATATTATGAAGCCTTGTCAATATTTGTGCTTTCATGTTTGCTCGTCTTTAGTGAAAGAAGGCCAGATGGAAATGTATTTTAGACAAATGCCACCATAGGAGGGCTTGAATAAACAACATTTGTTCATGTTTCGCTGTTACTTTCTGAATTAAAAAAAAATGATTCAAGTGCACAGTAACACAATGCCATAATAGAAGAAAAAGCAGAATTATACTTGAAGAAGTACGCACCTGAAAAAAAATGATGGCACTTTCGGAACAGATTAAAAACAATGTGAGCCGAGCAACATGTTAAACTTTGGTGTGTCCTCTAGAGGGGGGAGGTGAAAAGAATTGGATTTTTCTTAGGAATTACAAAAAAATCATAGATGAGCTTGTTGAAGGTAAAAGGTTCAAAGACCATCACCAACTGCATGTATGCAGGTGTTTATTATGGATGAAGCCCGCCTATAAGCTGCAGAACAGTCTATTGTTCTGAATTAAAAAGAAAAAAAAAAAACTCTTTATGTTCTTCCATAAATGTTTTACAAAGCAAGATCAGACGTGTTTTTGATGAGTATGGGTTGGTAACGGACATTGTTCGGCCGCGAAGTTCGAGGGAGACAGAAACAGGGTAACAGAATTTATTATTCTTTACAAGAAGATTACAGGGGACGAAGAAGAATACACCAGAGAAGAAGACAAAACTTAAGTTTGGATCTTTAGTCGGGAAAAGAGGTGGTCGGACGCTTGCTGTAGTCGTAAAACCTTTCCACCTTTGATGGGTTACATTGTGTGACACAGAAGCTCCACACTAACAGGTCCATTCCATCTTTCTATGGATCTAAGACCAACGGGGGACCAAAATGGTATCAATGGGCCCTGCTTAATGGGTCTATTTTGTAATGGAAATGCTCAAAAGACCAGTCTGCCCCGGTCCACTCCGGTCTGGACCGCTCAGTGGAAACAAAGCAAATGTGTCCTTGGGCAAGACACCAAACCCCATGTTGCTCATGGTGGTTATAGGTTGGTGCCAGTGTTTGGGACTGTGAAACGTTTTGGGCCTTCAAGGAAAGTAGTAAAGCGTTATGTTATTATTTACCGTTTTACTACAGTGCTCTCAAGCAAAATCTGCAGCCAGAAAGTTTGGTCTTGCAGGACATTGACCCAAAACAAAAAGATAAAAAAAACAAACAAGAATGGCTGATGGCCAGACATCTGACTTTTCTGAAGAGGCCTTCAGAGCCCTGATCTAAACCTTTTTTAACATCTGTGGAAGAAGATGAAACCTGGAGAAGGCACCCTTCAACCAGACATCTGGAGCAGTTTGCTCATGAGGAGTGGACAAACTGCCAGCCAATTTTCTGTCATCAACAGGAGAGTAGCAGCGATTTTTCCCATGTGTGTAATTGTTGCTACACAGTAGTTTGCAAAAAATTCATACTATAAAAAAAGAGTTCCAATCAATGACAAACAGAATATTTGGCACCATGATCTAAGAGCAAACTTTGCAATCTTCAACTAAATGACTAAAACCCTCAAGCTACTCTATAATCTTCAGTCGTGAAAGTTTTAATTAGGTTATTTTTTAAGTCACTACATTTAGAAGAATCAGGAGAAATGAAAAATGGTTTGACTAAAGACGGATGTCTGACTGATTTGTTTTGAGAGGATTTTCAAATCATCAAAAAGACAGAATTTTAATGAAAATCTCATCATGTATGAAGGACCCTTTTTTCTTATAATGCATCATGATGTCTAGTGACAGATGCACACATGCATACAAATCAAATTAATGCAAACTCAAAATCACCTTTTTTATCTTCTTACTTTAAGGCAAAAAAAGAAAAAACAACTAAAAGTTTGTCCCAAGCTCAACTTAAACAGTCATTTCCAACTTCCAGCTGGCGATTGTTTCTATCACAACTATGAAACAAGTGTTCATGTGAGGTAAAAAATAAAAGTTAATCCATTCACACTGGAAGATATCAGTCAAAGGTTAAATCCCAGCTTTTGTGTGATCTGAAAAGAAGAAGACACAAATATGGCATAGAAGGACACAGCTCTCTTTGGATTTGACTTCAGAAAACACAGATTTACACATAGAGCAAAGCATGTGGGCAGATTTCTTGAGCAGCTCTTGGAAACCTGCTTGAACCCACAGGAAGAATGATCCGTGGGCACCCACCACTTCAAAAATAATTTATAGAAAGCAATGATAAGGAAATTGCCTGTTATCATCGCCCAAGCCGTGTGGAAGAATTTTCTAAGATAAATGTATGTTTTAATGACTTGAAAATGCTCTTCTTTTTATGAATAGTTATGTGTGAGGCAGTGTGTTTGTATTGTTGAGTGTAAAAGAGTACAACTTACTATTGACATAAACACAAAGGTATTACAAGCTGCTGTTATCTGACTATATACATACTCACCATGGAAACTATAAAGCAAATACGGTAAAGATGCTGTTACTGGCCTCCATAAAAAAAGGAAAAAAAAAACACCAGAAGATGCTAACACTTTCAGAATTATGTTTGCGAGAAGCCTGGCGGACGCATTTGTTTACAGACCTGAGGGCACAGGATGCATATTACAAACACAAGTCGTCCTTTGTAATATTGTTGTCCCATTCAACAAACAAACACCAGTGGTGCTGTGCAGAACTTATCAGTTTACATTTCACAGATTTTGATTTAACGATCCAAAGTTTCAGAACAAGTCCCAAATGATCTCAGTTCTGATTTAGTTTTAACCCTTTAACTACCAAATCTAAACAAAATGAAGAACTAAAGTTTTTATCTTATGCTTATTATTGCCGTGGGGGCATAATGCGCACAATCAATATTTTTTTCATAATATGTTGATATGCTGTCTAAATGTGTTTTATACTACAAAGTTTTAGGGCAATTTTACAGGGGAATTTTTTTTTGTATTTATGAGGTTTAAAGTCATAAATTTATATGAAAAAAGTTGTAAATTTACGACTTTAAATTATTTATTGATTTTTTTTTTTTGGTGTCCCTAATACTCGTAGCTGTACACTAACATGTCATCTGTTTTTTTTTTTTGTTGTTTTTTCTTTGTCTGTTTTTTACTTTAGTGTACTAACAGGAATGATTTATAAGTCTTTCAATGAAAAGTGACAGAATCTCACATCAAACTAAGATTTCTGTCAACGGCGCTGAGTGAAAAAACTTTTTGTAAGTTTATTTTTTCTGTTTGTGTACTGAAACTTTGAGGAGTTCAGTTCAGAGTCAAGTTCAGAGTCAAGTGATGAGAAAAACCACAAACTGCAACCTTTGTTTATTTAACTTGTTGCTCCAACTTTCTCATTGATTTTTTTAAGAGCTTTGGCAATAAAAGAGAATATTTCCACATTTACATGGGGATCTCTGCAGAATTCCAACACAAATCTCTTTCTGCTGAGCATTTGTCCTTTAAATAGCGTTTAACTGATTATCAATTTCAGTTCACTTCTCATTCCTTAAAGTTATAAAGCATAGAATCATATTTAGCAAAAGAGTTAATTCAACAAAAGGATCCCAACGTTTTTGTTTTTTTTTTTTTTTGTCACCAAAAGGTTATGAGGTTTCTTCCACTTTGTTGGAGTACTTCCTTGTTGTTGAATGGAAATTCAAAAACAGGCCCTAAAAATTGTTTCAGTCATTGTGTGCAAAGTGGGAGAAATGCAACTTGTGTGGGAGCATCACAGTCATACAACGCTGGTTTGTTGCAAAATCTAAGGCAAAAAGGCCTCTGCATTTGCTTCAGTGCTGCAGAATTTGGAGGCCTAGTTTTTTCCAGGAGTCCATGCAAAATGTGTCGCCATTCCTGCTGATTCTATTTGAATGTAGTCACTAATTTGTATGTCTTTAGTAAATTTGTGTTTCCATGTCGGCTATGTCTCATAGGGTCATCCGTTAATCTTTTACTATGGCTTTGTCCTTTGCAGGGTCACCAGGTTGCTGGAGCCTATCTTATCTACTTCAGGACAAAGGCAGGGCGGACCCTGTCAGCCCATCGCAGGGCAATACACTCACAATAAAAGGACAACATAGAGCTATCATTTTCACTTTAAAACATGAATATTCAACTATTTATAATCATTTATTTGTATTAGTATCATTCATAATTAGTATTAGGCCAACCAACAGACCTTAAATGTAAAATGTATTTTGAAAAAGAATTGTCATCAGAAAGCCCAAACTTTTTCTTTTTTTTTTCTTAACTTGTCCTGTCAACGGCTGAGCAAACAGATGCAGGCTTGAAAGCTCAAACTTAATGAATGTCCTTTTGAACCTATTCAAGGTTTCTTTTTCCTAGATGAGGAATTATAGATTTGACAAATAATAGTAAATAAAAGTAAGTCTCACATACAATTAAAAATATCTTTTGTCCAAAATGGAAGGTAGCAGAGACAAAGGTAAGCATGAGAAATAAAAACATGAATGTGGGGAAGGCCACATAAAGTTATGTTTAGAAAAACTTGTGGACAATTTGATCTCCTAAATAAAGTTTTATAACTTACAAAGGCTGTACCCCCCATTTCCCTGAGAATATTTTAAAGGGGCTCTACCATGAAAATTCTACTTTTTGAGGTTTTAAATGCATTTTACTGTTCATTCCTCACTGTAAAGAACACCAAAGCTGTATTTTGATCCGTTCATTCATTTAAGAGTAATCCTTTAAAACCCTGCTCTTTCTGCAGCAGCCCCTCCCATACCCATGAAAACGAGCGGTTGGAAACATGCTGACGTAAGATCGATGCCAACAGCTCCCTCCAGGAAGAGTCTGTGCTGCAAGCTCCGCCCCCAGACTACAATGAAAGCACAGCCACCTTTTCCGTGGAGCTGTGGCAGGAGATAACTACCTTCCTGTAACAGGAACCGCTTCCGGACCAATTTTTTAAATGTAGTCTCGCTTTGTTTCCAATTGGACTGAACTTCAGTTCACTCTAAGATTCCTCAGTCTGAATATGAAACGAACCGAGAACGAAACAACTGAACCAAAACGCACACTGACAGTCACGTGATGTAAACATGGTATAATGAGGTAAAAAGTGTTGAATCTGGCCTTCATACAGAGGCTCAAAATCCATCAGCAAAATAAAAAGTTTGAAAAAGGAATCGTTCTGATGAGATTTTGCAGACCGCAGCGCATCCATCTTTCGCTTGACTGAAGAGATTTTTAGCCACGTGGTTTTGTTTACAAAGTTTGCTCACGCTGAGGAGACTCGGAGAGGATGGTTCAAGGATGACGTTGTGAAATGGGCGGGACCGACAAGGAGTGAACGGCAGAGGCTCAGAAATCAAGTCACTTTACTTCCGGATATTAAAACGGGCCTCAAAAATGACTCATATTTCATAAATAATTTGTTTTTTAGTGTTCCCAATGTGATACACGATGATATGTATGGATATACTTTACTCTGAAAGGCTAAAGAAAATCACGGTAGGGCCCCTTTAAATGGACATGTGCAGAGGTACTCTTCTTTATATCCAATTAAAGGGTTACATGCCTCCAAGAGGTGCATGTAACCCTTCTGCTCTCCTTGGCTTGTTTACATTAAAAGTGGGATCATCTGGACCTCACAAGACAGTCCGCTGAACTTTTTTTATCTTTGATTTTTGAGTTTCAATAATGTCCATGGCAGACATAAAATCCTGTCCAAATTTGTCATGGAAGGAATCACACATCAATATATGGTTGGAGTCATCTGGACCCCAAAGATAGTGGGAAGGTTCTTTATAAAGTGGAAATAACTATTTAGTCTTAGTTAAATTAAAGTGAAATTAAGTAATAACGCACTGTAACATGAAAAGTAATAACTTTAGATAAACTAAAGATACATTGTTTTAATGTTATAATTAAGCAATAATCAGGATGTAAATTTTGGACATTTAACCTGTTCAAGTGTTAAATGTCCAAAAAGATTCATCTTTCAAGAACCACTCTAACAATATATATTTTCTTTTGTAAAATCATTCCCAGTAGTTTTTTAATTATGATTTTGCACTTTTTAGCTAAAATGAAGAACACTTTGTTGCTTTCAAAGACATATTTGATGCATGTCATTAGATATACAATTCTGGGTTGTGGGCTGGACTGTTGGCTCAAAGCAGCCCCACGTGCAAGCTTATAGCCCCGAGCTAGCATTAGCGGTGCATAAATAACGATGAGCAATATTGGATTAATCCTATCCAGCTGTACAGTTTGGAGCCAGAGGCCAGCTTGGACAAAGATAACTGATAAAATGAATGCGCGCAAAAGGGTGGAGGAGTGGAATGTTAAAAGAGGCTGTGGCACCTCCAGTCAGTAGTTGCACCATTACCCCAAGGTTTTTCTATCATCTGGTTTTTTGATCTAACATGGTTTTTCTTAAAAAATACTCATAAATGCACTTTTAATTGTAAATTATGCTACATATGTAATTTACTATGAGAAAAATGGCAGCAAGAACATGTTAAAAACACAAAAAAGGCAATCTTCATTGGAGTTTGTCTTTACAGATGATTTTTTGATCTATTGTAAAAGCGTTCAATGTGGTCTTTGAATATGACAGTGCTTTGTTTTTATTTAAGGAAAAATAAAAAAAAAAATAAAAAAAATACAAAAAAAAACAACCCCAGCATAATTATCTAGAACATAGTTTCTACGGAGTGGCAGTAGTTCAGTCGAAATTTGTCACTTTCCAGAACTAGGAGCAGGGAGCTGGTGGCCCGCCAAGCAAATGTTTTTACATCACAAATTCACTCTTTTTCAAACATAAGTTATTTCATCTGCTTCTTATTCACAATGATTTGAATGAAAAAATACTTATAGATGTAAATTTACTTTTCTTTATTATCAGAAAAATGCCAAAAGAACATATTAAAAACGCAAATATTCCTTGGAGTGGGTCTTGATTTGAGAGGCACCCAGCTGCAGGCAAACATGGCGGATGTCATGGCGGATTGATGTAAGGCGCTCCGTCATGGCCGATGGACATCAACCTGAATCCCGGAAGTGGAAGTCTCTCTAGAGCCCCCTCTCGTTTTTTAGTCTTTCAAACCAATAACAGTCCACAGCTTTTTATATAATGTCGAATTAAGATTAATCCATTGTGCCAGCTCAATGTATTAGATTACAGTTTGGCCATTTTTGTGAATAAAAATATTAAATTGGCAGGAAAACCAAAAAAAAAAAAAAAAAAAAAGAAAATGCACAAACATTAGATCCAGTTTAAACACAGCAACCATTAATTTGGCTTGAACATTTTTTTCTTTGTTTATATGATTATTGGCAAAATCTGTACTCTCTTTTGGCCGCAATCTTATTTGCAATTTTGCAAATATTTTAGCACTAAACTGCTAATCCGTGAAGGGCTGGTTTACATTTCCAAGTGATTTGCCATCGCTCGTGTCGCCGTGGTTGCACTGCCATCAGAGCTGATTGGGCATGAGACGTGTATTCACCGGTAACTAGAATGTTACGCTCGGAGTGCAATCGCATGCACATCGTGTCAATTTATTTCAGTGATTAGAGTACGCGACCAAGGAGGAAACTATCCAAAGGGGGGGGGGGGGGGGGGGGGACAGAGCGGACTAGATAAAAAAATAGAGTAAGTTCCAGGAAAAACTTGTCTTATTTGTCATATCTGGCAGAACTAAGAAATGAGATTCGCTACTTTTTAAAATGTAATTAATTTATTTTGCCTTAGTATTTCCTGCTCCTGTTTAGTGGACGAACACGTCTCACCCCCCTCTTCCTTTGATGTACTGGTAAAACACAATTAAAATCAACATATATCATGAAAAAACAACTTCCAAACATTTCAGTTTTTAGTTAGTAGATTTCTGATTTGTGCATTATGACAACTTCTGGTTGGAAGTCCATCGGCCATGTTGTGTCTATCGGCCATGTTTCATCTATCTGCCCTGCCAGTCCGCCATGACACCTGCAGCTGGGTACTCTTGCTTTATTTAAACAAAAATGAGTTTTCACAGTGTATAAAATAAAAAGGGGAGCTTGTTCCCAAAAAATAATGAATAAAAATGGATAAACAAGTGGATCCTCTGGATATTTGTCCTATCTGGCTGTAGCTTTTTGCTGTTTCTCTTTTTCTTCAGAGAGGAGTGAGCCAGGTGCTGTGGCCATTAACTCTCTGTATGATCGGAGCCAGCTCAACCCCCCCGACACACTGAAGAATGTCGGAGAGCATTACAGAGCAGAAAGCTCATTCTGTTTACATCTTCATTTTATCTCCTGCACTCTGGCTACCTCCCCAACTGGAAAAAAGATGTTTCACTACACAACGTAGAGACTGAAACTGTTTAAATAATTTCTGTGAATGATATGGGAGCTGCGGGTCTGAAGGGAAGTGGGAAAAAAAATGTTCAGTGTAGGTTTCTGCAGGGTTTTGTCAAATTTGAGATAAAAATCGTGGGCCAATCGGTGAACGTTTGCTATTTATGAACATCGCACTTTTTCTTTTTGAGGAAAAATAAACCCATAACATTCAGCGCACCCTGAAGCTGAGCGCAGTCAGTTATGCTTCAGCCATCAGCACTTGTACCACCCGCCGTGTCAGGCGGTGTGCACGGTGACCTGATGTCAGCTCACTTACTCGAGAGTAAGTGTCTCAAGAGGAGACAAAACCAGTTTTCTTGTGCTCTCAGACCTGCTCACCAGAGAACATTGGCCTTATGTGATGCTCCTGCCTGCTGCATTTGAGAGCATACTTTGGATGGTTCACTGGAGAACATTATGTTTATTTTCAGGCCTTCTGCTTGTTTGATGAGTCTTCTCAAGCAGGTATCCAGGCCTGTAAGGCTTTGTTTGGCACTCTTAAGTGCCTTAAGCACAGACAGGGGTGTTACTGTTATTTGGACAATGTAATATACCACACTTTTCTATGGCTCGTATAGATGGCTAACAGAATTATCAAAAGCTGTTCAATGTCCTCCTTTTTATCGATCCCTGCCAGGTTTCTAATAGAAAAACTATGCAGACTCCTTCTTTTCATCATTATGTTAGGGTTAGCATTGCACATTAAAGGCGCTTAGCACGGATTCTCAAATGGTGAAGATGATAATGCATCCTACTTATCTGTCAGACTGACTCACACTTGCCAGAGGATCTTTAATTACTTCATTGATCTCTATACAGGCAAAGATTTTATTTTCAAACATCAGAATAATTGGCCAGTGTATACATGTTGCAGTAATGATGCTGTGCAGCTACTGTTGAGGAAAATACAATGTTGTGACAAAAATGCGATTTTTCAGTGAATCAGAAAACTTGGCAAGTTATAATCCGTAAACAGTGAAGGAACATGTACATTCATTTGTCTCTCTTTTTAGGTATGTCTTACTTGTACTTTGTTGAACCCCATTTTTCCGTCAGAACTTCCTTAATCCTTTGTGGCATAGATTCAACAAGGTACTGGAAACATTCCTCAGAGAATTTGACCCATATTGACATGATGGTATCACACGGTTGCTGCAGATTTGTCGCCTGCAAATCTATGATGCCGATCTCTCATTCCATGTTTTTGACTCCCGAAAACATTTGAGGACAGGGAACTCATTGTTCCCTTTTCAAGAAACCAGTGTAAGAAATTTCCAAATTTTTTCTTTGCGATGGTGCGTTATCCTGCTGGAAGTAGCCAACAGATGATGATACACTGTGGTCATAAAGGGATGGACATGTTCAGCAGCAATACTCGAGTAGGCTGTGGGGTTGCAACCATGATCAGTTGGTACTAAGCGGTCCAAAGTGTGTCAAGAAAATATCTTCTACAACATTAATGTTGTGTATGTCAATTCTATACGTATTTATGCCAATGCTTCATTTAAAAAATAAGCATTAAAAGGGGCACACACAATAAAGGATTGGTAGCCTTAGTACCAACCACAGCCTTTTACAAGGACAGATGGACTCTTCGATTGGGTCATCTCTTGGTACAATGGTGTGAACCATACTTTCCTGTTTTTCTTGTTCCTCTTATTTTATACTCTTATTTTGTATGTGTGTTCCCCTATTGACAAAGTTTTCCTTCTTTGCAGCAACAAGAGTCTTTCATGGTGGCTGGTTGGTGTCAGAGTTTTTAACAGAATCAAAGACTTCTTAGACCTCAAGTCACATCCGTTTCCAAGGCTACAGAAAGCCCACTATCAACACAAACTTGTTCAATCTCTGTTTTAGCTGGGTATCTCTCTGTCAATTCAGTCAGTAAAATTTTAGCAATAAAGCCATAAAAACATCCAAAAAGTTGTTCTGTTGATAATAGAAGACATGGATGACTCAATCCCTGAGAAATCCACCAATCACTACAGTGAAGGCTGATAGAGGATTCAATCATCACCGAACAACCCTCTTCTTGCATATGCTTCACACACAACTTTGGAAACTTTTTAAATGTGAACTTGGATTTTTATTTGAGTTTCAGTTTCCTAATTTTATCTGAGGTAATACTGGATAACGATCCTTGCAAAATAGCTGAACTTGTAAATAAACTCCCTTCTATATAACGAACTGGACTGTATTACTGGACTGTGTTAATACCACCCTCAGCAATGCATCTTCAACAAGCACTTTTAATGAAAAGTCAATGTAAGTGCTCATGTATGGAAGTTTCAGGCTTTCACGTTCTGAACTCGCTACACACATTTTTAAGACTGTTTTTCAGATTCCATGTACTAAACACACATCAAATGTGCGTTCAAAGTTAAACCAGGTCAAACTTTGACTAATCCTGTACTCAGATTTGGCCACATATGGGTGGCATCCTATGAGCTGTATGGTGCAGCAGAGGTTTGATAAAGATTCTGGAGTTCTTGATCCACGTACTGTGGATCTGTTTCCTCTTGCGCAGGAGCCTCGCGTGCTTCACCAAATCAGCATGATATTTGCAGAGATGATCATTAAGATACACAGCTGTACCCTTCATGTGTTTGCGTTATTTCATCAGAGCTATCTAGTGCTTTCGATTTACAAACCTGAGCAGGATTGCCTGTTTATCTGTTTTCCTTCTCTGAGGAAGCGGATGACAGACCTTAACAATATTTAGGTCCAAGGAAATCCTTTTAGACGCAAGAAAAGCTCCAATCTGATTCTCCACGGTCGTGGTAGCATCCATCATAGCTCCGTTAGTATCTATGCTAGCGCTATTAGCAGCAGGCCGAGCCCAGGGTTGTAGTTGAAGTCCTGTAAGAATAACACTAATCAATCCACACTTATTGATCCATGTCATGCATTCTTCTCTCCAGGAGATCTTGGCGATTATCTTATTGTCTGTTACGTGCCTTTTCCTGTCGGAAACCTTTCATAAGTCATAGCAGTGGTGATAGCTTAGCCTCAAGTTCCATCAATGTTGTTATCTTTGCGTCCATTAGCATTAGAGGCGTTAGCTTATCAGTAACCGCGTTTTTAAGCTCTGTCAAATCGGCTTCAAATTTTTTCTTTGGTGCCATGTCCAACTCTCCTCGTTGCGCTAGCTGTTTTTGCAGTAGCTTAGGGATTAAAGTCGCTTGTAAGCTACCTTAAAAATCAAAGAGTTGAGGAAAGTTGGAGACATGTGGAAACACGTGTCTACTGCTCATGACCCGGAACTTGAAGCTTGTTAATGCTATGCTAGGGATGCTTCACATGCTCGGTGTGAACATAACATTAGTTGAAATGCTAAGATCAAAGGAGGAAAGTAGTTACACGTGAAGCAAGAACTCGATTTATCTTGCTACAGTCAGTGACCCATGACTAAAACAGTATAAAAATCTCAAGACACTTCTTTGGGTGTATGTTTGTCACCTAATCAAAGGCATATTTTAGAGAGGGCACCAATGAAGTGCACCAGTGCACCAATCAGCCAGTCTGAAGGCATTTTGTGAAAACAGTTAACCAACAAAGTTTTTTTTTTTTTTTTTTACCTCACTAGTTAAAACATAGGATTGACAGAAATCTCATTGACAAATCACTGATCATTTTGTGTATTGGTGATTTAGTAATAAGTTTTAGTTGCATTTATTGACCAGTAAGGTTACTGTACAGTACTAACTTCCTAATTAATAAAATGGTTGCCTTTTCAAGCTCTTTTGCCCTTTTGTGTAGACCTCGTGAATTTGCAATGTAGATCTGGTTAACTTGAACTGTAACTGTTGCAGAAAGATAATGTTAAAAGATTACTAATGATCTAATGTAACTTTTTGGGTCACTACTGAGGCTGTGACCAGCCTAATATCAAGAATATTGATAATATGTGAAAACGGCTGGCCAAAAGGATCTACCAGTGGGGCGACAGGCCCGAGCGTTTTCACACTTCTGTCTTATTTCTGGGAATGAGGAAGATTTTACAGGATGTGAGACAGCTGCTCTGAACCGATTTTAACTCTGGGCCAAACACAGGTTAGAATCATAATGTAGGCCATGACACTCCTGGGTGTAAAAATCCAGGATCTGTCTGCTTCAGTAAGGCTACGCATTGGTTGGTGGCTGCAGAATAAAAATCACCAACCTCCGAGTGCATAGCTAAATCTTTGCCACCCCCCACTTGCTGCCATTATCCCACAGTGGGGAAAATTGCTTGTCTGAGTACAAGCCAGCAATATTCCCAGCAGTCATCCATTTGACTCTTAGAGAGGCTCTATTTTCCACGACAACAGTGAAACGGAGGTTACATTCTGAAAAGTCGCCATGGGGTTGAAATGATAGTTTGTTCAAGTGTAAATTACTCAATAACACCAGTCTCCCCCGCTCACGCCTTCAATGGATAACTTCTTCTTTTGTGGTTACCAGTGCAAGCTCCGTTTGCTTGAGGAAATTGCTGTAACCTTGTGAAAACACAAGCTTTTTATTCAAGTTATCACAAAGAGTTATCATTTGCTCATCCAAATTTAAAACCAATTAGCAACAGAACCAACCAAAATTCCAGGTTCACTTTAGTTGAAGCCTAATCTGTTGATGAAACAGAAACGGTTTCCCAACTTTCAACAGTTTATACCACTTTTTCTTTTAAGTAAATGCTGTCTGTAAACTTTTAGTTTTATACCTCAATGAGAGGAATCTGTTGCCTTGACTGCTTCTTTTCCCACATTGTGCAGGTTGATGCCATCCATGATGGTAGAGAACTTATTTTGCAGTCTCACTCCCACCAGAGACATAAGTGAGCTCAATTATCTCACAAGAACAAAACTGGCTCTGTTCATCAATTTGCCCAGACCTTCTCTTTTAGGGTGCCGTCCCAGCAGACTGCAGCAGACATAAAAGTGCTCACCAGAATGGTCTGGTAAAACATGTGGAGTGTGTTTCTGTAGACATAAAAAATCCCAATCTCCTCAGGGGGAAAAGACTGTCCCGCCCCTTACTGTGGAGCATCTCTATGTTGGGGGTCCATTCCCGCTTTTCATCCAGATGAACCCCTTGTTGGGCTTCACCAATACAATTTCTTCTTCTTTTATCCAGACTGGAGATAGGGATTATTTTGATGTTCAGAAGTCCATCATCATCTCTTTAAGTTTGAAGGTGGGCAGAGGAAGAGAATTTCTTGCACACCAGTTCCTGGTCACAAACTCCTTCCTCACTTGTCATTTCCTTCCCAACCACATACATGCTACTACAGCAACGTAATCTGAATACTTCTGTTTGTGACAGAACTCTGAGTTGAACCTAAAATCTGTTAACAGTTAGAACAAAAAGGGGCCAAAATGGCCACATGTGGAGCCCCTGTGCTAAAACCCAAATCTCTACCCTGATGGACTATGCTCTTTATGATAAGTATCCAGGAGGTTAATGAAAGGCCGTTACTATACTGGGTACTTTATCTTTCATAATGATTGGACTGATGGTGTCAAATGTTCTTGAAAAATCAAAGAATACAATCATCAAATGTGTACCAGACACACCCAGATCGCCGCACACACAATCCTGACAGATTCTGGAAGGCAAACTAAAGAAGGCTCCGTCTGTGATGACCTGAAGCTTTAGATGTTGGAAAATCCTATGTTCCAGAGTTTTTATGTTTGATGAAAGCTGCTGTATCAATGACCCCTATCGGCCGCGAAGTTTGGCTGCAAGCAAGCAAGCAAGCAAGTTTTATTTATATAGCACCTTTCACAGACAAAAGTCACAAGGTGCTTCACAGGTTAAAAACATAAAAACAAATACTTCAAAGATAATAAAACATAAAAGATAAAGCTTTCCCGGTTAAAAATATAAAAGACAAAAGCTACACAAGCTAAGAAACATAAAAGACAGGAGCAAGTACATAAAACAATCATTTCAAGCCCAATTAAAAAACAGACTCAGTTAAAATGCTTAGCAAAATAAAAGGTTTTAAGTTGGCTTTTAAAAGAGTGAACAGAGTCCAGGGAACGGAGGGAGAGAGGGAGCTCATTCCAGAGTCTAGGAGCAACAGCCTGGAAAGATCTGTCTCCTCTGGTCCGAAAGCGTGTGCGAGGGACCATCAACAGGTTCTGATCTACAGACCTGAGCGCACGAGACGGTCTGTAGAGAGTGATCAAATCACGGACATATACAGGAGCTTGGCCATGGAGGGCTCTAAAAGTCAGCACTAAAATTTTGAATTGGATCCGGTATGCAACCGGGAGCCAATGAAGAGCTTTGAGGATGGGAGAGATGTGAGCTCTTCTCTTAGTGCGGGTCAAGATCCTCGCAGCAGAGTTTTGGATTAACTGCAGACGAGACAGCTCCTTCTTACTTAAACAGGAAAATAGACTGTTGCAGTAGTCTAGCCGCGTAGACACAAAAGCATGTATAAGAACTTCTAGATCCTTACATGACACCATTTTCCTGAGTTTAGAAATGTTTCTCAGCTGGAAGAAACAGTTTTTCACCAGCTGTTTGGAGTGCTGCTCCAGTGACATGTCTTTGTCAAAAATAATACTCCCAATTCTAAGTTGGTTTTGACTGCCTTGCCAAAAGAACCCAAATGCTGCATAATCCCTGGTATGAAATCATCAGGGGCAATGACTAGTGTTTCTGTTTTTTCTGAGTTTAGTTGCAAAGAGTTTTTACTGAAGCCATGTTTAATCTGAATCAGGCAGTTCATCAGAGAAATCCAGTTTGTGTGTCTCAGAGGCTTAAAAGAGCAATATAGCTGATGTCATCAGCAAAAAAGTGATAGGAGACATCACTGAACTCCTGGATGATCTTCCGAGGGATCATGTACAACAGAACAGGACAGGACCCAGAACAGAGCCCTGAGGAACACCACACAGTAAGTCTGCTGACTCAGACATTATCTGATATAGACCATGACACTAAAACTCCGACCAGACAAGTAAGAGGAAAACCAGTGGAGAACTGACCCTGACAGACCAATAAGGTCCCTCAACCTCTTCAATAGGATCTGATGATCAACCGTATCAAATGCTGATGAGAAATCTAGTAAGACTAGAACAGTGTGTTTGCCAGAATCAGCGGACATCAAGATGTCACTGGACACTTTCAGCAGGGCTGTTTCTGTGGAGTGATGTTTCCGAAAACCTGACTGAAAAGTATCATAGATTTTCTTTTTGTCGAGGAACTCTGACAATTGTTCAGAGACCACTTTCTCAAGAACTTTGGAAAGAAATGAAAGCTTTGATATAGGTCTGTAATTTTGGACATCCAATGGGGCTGCCTTAAGATGCATTCGTATTGATGGGAGTGAAGACCCAAAGTAGCCGAATAATCTCTGCAACCCCGCAGCTCCAGCGGGTTATAGAATTAGATGTAAGTTCAGGACTAAACCACTTGCATTGGATTAGTATTCTACCCACTGATCAAGTCACTGAAAATGTTACGTGGTCAAAGTTGAGTTCTGTATTGGCAAGAGTAGATGCGATGTGGTAACCTGACAGACTTCAAATATTTAAATTTAGTCTGCGCTGCACATATTGAGCTGATGCCAGACTGCCGCACCTGCCGCTCAAATCGCGCCGTGGGACTTCAGATCACCTCTATTGGAGTTTGCACCACTGACTTAATATTAAAACTGGGCGGCCGTGGTGCAGTGGTAGGGCAATCGTCTCATGATCGGAAGATAGTGAGTTCAATTCCTTGTCCGCCCATGTGTCGAAGTGTCCTTGGGCAAGACACCGAATCCCAAATTGCCTCTGGTGGGAGGTTGGTGCCAGTGTTCAGCAGCGGAGCCACCACCAGTGTATGAATGTGTGTGTGAATGGGTCTGTGACTGTGCAGCGCTTTGGGCCCTCGAAGGAAGGTAGAAAGCGCTATACCAGCATACGCCATTTACCAAAACTGGTTAGCTCTTTCCCGTGAATCATGTTCGGTGTAAATTCACCTCAAGGCACAGGAACAAGTGAGGGTGTCAACCTCTGATTGGAAGATTGAAGGTTAGTTCCTGCCCTGAGTGCTCATGAGTCAATGTGCCCTTAGGCAAGACACTGAACTCCATATTACTCTGGGTGATTATTATATACTGCTCACAAAAATTAAAGGAACACTGGCATGAATTGAATGAAACCTGTCTGATCATTTTCTTGTTGGTTAATCAGCTGAGGGCCTCGTTAATCAATTTCAGCTGTATTGGTGTTGATGGAATTAACAACAGGTGCACTTCAGTGGCAACAATTAGAAAACCCTCCAAACAGGACTGGTGTTACATGTGGAGGTCATTTCAACTTTCTCCCTCTTGATCTTTTTTGGCTGGTTTTCCACTCATGCTGATTTTGGCTTGTGTAATTCTCTCTACTGGCTGTATGAGGAGATTCCTTAACCCTACAGAAGTTGCACAGGTTGTCCAACTTCTCCAGGATGGCACATTCACACATGCTGCAGCAAGAAGGTTTAATGTGTCTCCCAGCACAATCTCCAGAACATGGAGGAGATTTCAGGAGACTAGTGGTTATTCTGGGAGAGCAGGACAGGGCCGTAGAAGGTCCTCAACCCCTCAACAGGACCGACACCTGCTCCTTTGTGCAAGGAGGAACAGGCTGAGCACTGCTCGTGCTCTACAGAATGACCTCCAGAGGGCCACTGGTGTGAATGTCTCTACCCAAACAATCAGGAACAGACTTCATGAAGGTGGCCTGAGGGCCCCACGTCCTGTCGTGGGCCCTGTGCTCACTGCCCAGCACTGTGGAGCTCCACTGGCATTTACTCAAGAACACCAGAACTGGCAAGTCCGCCACTGGCGTCCTGTACTTTTCACAGACGAGAGCAGGTTCACCCTGAACACCTGTGATAGACGTGAAAGAGTCTTGAGAAGACAAGGAGAACGTTATGCTGCCTACAACGTGGTTCAATATGACAGGTTTGGTGGTGGGTCAGTGATGGTCTGGGGAGGCATATCCATGGAGGGACGCACAGACCTCTACTGCCTAGGAAATGGTGCTCTGACTGCCATAAGATATCCAGATGAAATCCTTGAACCCATTGTCAGACCCTGCGCTGGTGCAGTAGGTCCTGGTTTCCTCCTAATGCACGATAATGCCCGGCCTCACGTGGCAAGAGTCTGCAGGCAGTACCTGGAGGATGAAGGAATTAAAAGAATTGAATGGCCTTCACCATCTCCTGACTTAAACCCAATAGAACATCTCTGGGACATTATGTTTGGATTCATTAGGCGCCGCCAAGTTGCTCCTCAGACAGTACAACAGCTCAGGGATGCCCTCACACAGATCTGGGAGGAAATGCCACAAGACACCATTTGTTGCCTCATTAGGAACATGCTGTGAAGTTGTCAAGCATGCATACAAGCTCGTGGGGGCCACACAAGATACTGAAAAGCATTTTGAGTTGCAGAAATTAAGTTTAGGAGAAAATGGACTAGCCTGCTACATCTTCATTTCACTCTGATTTTATGGTGTCTACACAATTGAGCCCTTTGTAGGCTGAAAACTTTAATTTCCATTAAAAGACTTGGACTTGGCATCCTTTTGTTCCTAAGACACTGCCCTGTTGTTATTCTTATAGATATCCAACTTCATATTGAGATCTGATGGATCTAGTTTCTTTAAAGGCTCCTTTAATTTTGTGAGCAATATATATATATATATATATATATATATATATATATATATATATATATATCACCAGTTAATTAATATTCTGTTAGACAGTTTACTAGCTTCAGACAGAGTCAGGCTAGCAAATACAAAGCTTGTGTCCGTTTTAAATATAAGATCACAATGTCCCTTGCCCCCATGCTTCCCCACACACATCAAACCCCGCCTCCTTCCCTCAAAAGAGATTAACCCGAAGTTTCATCAAATGGTTCAGGGATAGTCATTCATGAGACGTTTTTCTGTCTGATTTATGTTCCCGAATAGATCTATCATCTCCTGGCTTCAAAATACTGCAAAGCAGTTTGTGACATGAAGCTTGTAAACGCGAACCCCTTCAATGTAAATATCTATGATGACAGAAAAATGAGCTGGAAGTAATTCATCACTTTTGTGTTTCTTTTTTTTAATTCAAATCCATAACGTTTATTGTAAGTTTTTAAAACATAGATATCATCCCTGTAACGTGGTCATAAAAATGTCTTGCTCAGTGTCATTGTGGATACAGATTTGATGAAGATTATTTGCCTTTTATTCTGGTTTTTGTGAATCTGCTCTCTGTTGTTTCAGTTCGGAGAATTTGAATGTGGTGTACTAAGCAGGTGAGATAGAGGGCAAGGACAGGTCACCATATTATAAATAACAAACTTCATCCATCATCTCCCAGTGAACAAGCCCCTCCCTGGAGTCTGGAGGTGGGCTAATAAGGGATTTAACCCACACCGGGTCAGTTTCCACACAACTGCAAGGACGTCTCCCATTTGTGCTTTTTGTTGTTCATGTTTTTCTTTATTTTTCTACCTCTGCATTCACTACTATCAATAGCATTGATAGGGTACATAGTGTTCCTTTTCTTGACACAGCTAGATAACAGACAAACCTCTGCCGGAGGGGGATAAATAGATAGATAGATGGATGTACACAGTGTACACATCGATAAATTTGTCTTTTCACAGTCTCTCAGATGTGAAAAAAGCTCAAGTGTGGCTGCTGCACACAAAGAAGTTGAAGCAGAGAAATGCCACAGCGCACACCGAGTGACGTCAACCAGGAGGCCCCGTGGGGATGAGGTGAGTCAGAGCCAGGGCCGCGGCCTCGCCAGCTCTCCGCAGCCATAAGCGCGTCATCACCAGTCTCACTGACACCCTCTCACATTTCTCTGCATCTGCTTCAATGTGCCTCTGCCTCCCTCCATCCCTCCGCCTCCTCAAGAGGATCTCTTCACATCCATGGCAAACGCCAGTCCCAGCTATGCCTGCCTGTTTTGTCTCTCTCCGCACTTTGTCGTGGGTGCTCACCAAGCATGAAATGTTTTATTTCTAATTATGGCAAAAGCTTACTTTTCTTTTATAAATAGTGAAAGAGGGAGGATGCTAAAAAAAAAAAAACAGAAAAACAAGATGTGATACAAGACAGGACCCAGAAGATGGTTTCTTATCAAGGGATGGATGCAGACTGTTTTTTTTTTTTTTAGAATTTGACAATGTGGAGATGATAGCTTTTTACTGACTGTTCCTTCAGCAGCACGGCTCAGTGGTGCAAGCACAGTGAGTCACACCTTTGCTCTGCACCGCTTGTTAGACCGAGAGCACAGAACCACATCATGTAATTTCTTAAAAAACCCTAACCTTGTGCAGTTTAAGAAAGCTGATGAATCATCATGATCCGGGGTTTATGCTAATAAGGGGTCATTAATACAAAAGTACTGAGAAGCACCACTCTAAACTGAGACCATTAACTGACACTGAGATGGAACACTAAAACAATCTTTTGTTGTATCCCATAACTTTTTCTAGCTTTCCATGAAAGATGATTTTGAAAATATTTTTGACACCAAAAGATAAAATCTGTAAATAATAATGACCTTAGACTGAGTGGAATATTGCAGGAAAAAAAAAATTTTTGTGCATAAACTTTGCAAAATGACAGAGGTGAGCTCCATCACTGCAGAAATCTTGAATTTTCTTAGTTTGACAAATATTTTTAGTCAAATCTTCCAAATTAATGATATTATTATTTTTTAGTGGGTGGCAGTCTATTATCAGTGGAATTCTGATCTTTGTTCATTAGAGATCACACCGAAACAAGTTAGACACACAGAGGATATGTAAGGCAGAAACTGAAAGGAAGTTGTCTAAACTTTGCCTTTACGTGACATTAGTTTTTAAAATATATATATAAAAAAAAACCTTCAATGATGTATTTTTCTTGCTTTTTTTGCCCTTGTGTTTTTTTTTCTTTTCAAATGTAAAAAGACAAAAAACAACAAAAAAATATTATGCTTTTCTTAGTGTATTCTTAGGCAGAAAAAAATTGTTTTTCTGCGCTTCAATGCACAGATCAAAGTGTCAAAGATAACTAGAAAGGGACAAAACTCTATTATATTCAGTATTCACACATCTTTACCATCCTTATTTTCACTCAATCGTACATCGTGGAGTATTTCATGATCTTCAGACGTGTTTGCGCAAAGCTTGCACTCTGATTTCAAAGAAGAGTCAGACCACTCACTCAGGTAAGAAGCTGGAGTGGATTCAAGTGGCTCACACCACTCAAAATGCTATTAACAGTACTGTAAAGACATGGCTCAAAAAAGGCGTTTTTGTGTTCCATCCAAGAGTTTTCGTTTGTTTATTTTTTACAAAAAGCCTTAAAATCTTTTTGAGGATTACCTTTGCAGATTAGGTCAACTTTTGGAAAGTAAAAAGTGACAGAGTTTCTTCTTTAATCTCACAAAAAAATATAGAGAAAAAAAACATCAGCAAAAAAATCCGATTCACATCTTATCACAGCTTCAACAAAAAAAACAAAAATAACTAACAAGTGTTCCACACTTCTATCAAATGTTCAGCTCCTCGCACATCCACTTTCCCAGCAGAACCAGTTGCTTTGCAGCAGCTGCTGCCGCTCTGAGTAGCAGATCTCTAACAAGACGACACACGAGCATCTGGTGCGCATTGAGCGCGAGCGTTCCAAGAAAGGGGCGGCAAATACCGAGATACAACATCAATTTTTGTTTCGCTTGGCGCCTGTCTGCAAAGTGCCAATAATGTGTTTTCGAGGCTCATTCATGCCAGGCAGACACATGAGCTGGGGGGAGGCAGGCATGGTGGCAGAGGTGCTGTTGGTTTGAGAGCTGGGTGGGGTGGGGGGGATGTAGCTTTGCCCGGAGAAAGAGGTCTGCACCACATACAACATTCAAGCGAACAACTGACGTCAGAACATGAATAATTAAAGCATTTTATTCATAGCCTGGGAGAGTAAGAATCAATTGACAAATCACATATTCACTTTGAGTTACTTCAGACGTTGGGACAATTAAAATGCACAACATGTCTAAGTGTGCGTGAGTGTATCAGCGTGTGATGCCATTTACACTTTTCTATATTTATCTTCATGAAATTGAGGATGCATTCCCAAATATATTGCTAGGCAGTCATCAAAATTGTGGCTCACTTTTTTTTCCATCTCGTCTGCCCTTGCTGTGTGCTTAGTTATGAGCTGCACTCAGCCCCAGTATTTATGCCATTTATCATTCTTGAGCATGGTAACCTCCTCATTTGTTTTTATTTATTGCTGTTCTTTCCCTCTAACACCATTCACATTTATCTTGCGCTTTAGATGGCATGTAGCTCACAGACAAATGTTCCCCCAAAAAAAGGGTAGGTGATCATTTAACACAAATAGAATTGGGAAAATTAAGAGCAAAAAAAGTTATCCCCCTAAAAAAAAAATCTGTACATTTGTTCTTTAGCGTCACAGTCTTTTTATGGTCTATGTCTCTGATAGGTAACATAACACCACATTCATTTAAAATTTAGAGCTACAATGTGAGAAAAGAAAAAAAGCTGATTAAGAGGTCTCTGTTGTCAGACACCCTTTATTACAAATTTACAGCCATCTCTGTTAAAGTAGCATCTTGGAGCATTTATCAGTCCCTGCAGTTTGGGGTTCCACTGTACTGCTGCATAATATAAAACACTCAAGGATTTGAAAAAAAAAAAAAAAAAAAAGACGTTAACTGTAGATGAACACAAATCTGTACGTTTGCTTCCACTGCAGATGAACAAGCACATTGTTTGATAAGCAGTTTTTGTGAGTAATAAAATGTTGGCAGTATGATGTGGGCTGCATTGCTCAGGGCTCAGTATCTCCATACATCAGCTGAACACTGTGGGAAACTAAACTGCAACAGTAAGTTTAAAAAAAAAGTCTCAGAATGTTAGTTTGACTTCTCAGTTTCCTCCATCAAGCTTCCTTTCTGGTACTATTGTTTTTAAACCAATTATTACGAAAATTCTTTGTTTTATGATATTTTTACTACTGCCTTGCGGCAAATCAAATAATATAATAAAGTTCAGGAGGAGGATTGATCAGATTCTCTCCCATGTTGGTTTTAGACTCGACCTGTTGATAACTTCATTAACGCATCACTGCTGACCAAAGCGGAGTTCCTGATTGGTTCTTTACCTAAGTTCAGATATTTGAACTTGGTGACAAATGTTCCCTATGTGTCAGAATTTTTGCCTCTTTGTCACATCGCCCAAAAGTGCACTGCTGCTGCAGGAACGCCGATCACATTGACTGTACATTGACTTGACTTTGAAACTGGCTGACCCTGCTGCATGAAATGTGTTTGATCTGAACACAGCTCATAAACTACAGCGCTTGTTGCTGTCATGAATGGGGCAGACAGCTGGTTCTATGTGCAGCAGGTTTATTAGTTCAGACAGGAACTAAACACAGCTAAAAGTCCACAAAACTAAATCAGGGTCAGACAGGCAGAGGTCAGTCACGAACATTGGAGCATCAAAGAAGAGACGAGAGTTGTCAGGATCCAGCCGGCAGCCAATCAGAAATGAAGCAGGATCAGGTACAAAGTAGATCAGGTTCAGATGGAAATGCTCAGTAATGCAAGCGGGGTGGCACAAACAATACTTTGCACTGAGTGAGACTCTGTGCAGTATGTAAGTGGGTGGGTCACGTGGGTGAGTGTCAGTTGAGCGGCATCTAGGGACTGTGTGATGGGGAAGCTGGGAAATGTAGGATGTTAATACTCTAGAGATGGCTCCTGGTGGTGACCACAGAGGGAGATGGAGGTCTGACTTCTGACAGCTGCTTTAAAAAAAAAAAAGTTTTCCAGATTTTGTTTTACTATATTGGAAAAGAAAATCCAATGAATTGACATAGACATCATCAAATTGTTTCAAGTTCTCTTTCAAAATTTACTCTGAAAAGAGTTCTGTCCTATTCAGATCTATGTATTGAGCATGCATGTGGTGACAATGGAGAGGAATGACTCATCTTCGACTGAAAAAAATCCCTCAGAAGCAGAGTCAGACATGGTTGGGGTCAAGAAAAATACTGACTTCTGCTTGCAGGTTCTGCAGTCTAAATGTTTGGGATCACTGGGGACAGCATAAAAGTTGAGCATCATTCTTTCTTTAGAACATAAACTGAGGTTAAAGTTAAACAACACCATTATCAATATACTCACTTATGGCACAGTATTTGTAATGAACACATCCATTTAAAATTGCACATTATACAGTGGGAAATCTTACAGGTTTTGCATGTACTTCACACCACGTCCCCATGGTATTATAATTTACATAGACCTACTCTTTGACTAATAATGTTGCCTGAGTCCCAAATAGATTATCTCATTTTGAAAACAGACCCAATTTGGAGTATTTGGTGTCACACTTATTTATTTATTTTTTTAGCTTTATTAGTAGAAATAATGTGCTAAGCAGACACTTCAGGGATTTTCAGTATGCTATTTAGAAAATGCAAAGCTTGGATCAACTTTGAAAAAACCGACTTCATTAACTTTCCAATCAGGTCCTGGGTTTTCCCTCTCTGCCCGTCTTAGCTCTGCATGCTGACCCATCACTGACCTAACCTGACCTCATCTCTGTCTTTGCCAGTTGCTGTATCATGCCCTTTTACCTTTTATTCTCCCAAGACTCCCCTGGAAGCCCTTTCTCAGGGTTAAGAGCATGTTATTGCTGTGGAAAGACATAGATATAGATATAGATTACACAAAACCACTGTTTTCTCCAAGCTAAATAAAGATGGGATTCAAACAGATGGCTTTGAGGATCTGAGCATAAGAAAGGAAATCAACCATTAAACTGAAATATGTTTAAAGGGGAATACTGATGTGGGAAGAACCTGATTATCTTTTTTCTCCATGGTGCAATTAGCTACACTCTTTGCTGTTTGGAAAAAAAAGATTAATTGGCAGGTGATTTATAGGGACATAAATATAGCAATTTTGTGGGTTTGAATAAACTTCAAAAATATTTGAGTTAAAAAAAGTTTTAACCTCCATTGAATTTGAGGTATGGATTTTAAAATAGAAATTATTAATCAAAATTTTATATATATAAACTTTAATGCTTAGAAGATTTGAGTATCATAAAGACAGCTTGGCTACAAGAAGCCAGGCCATCATCAAAGTACATGGCTAAGACAGTTGTACATGCTTTCAAGTGTGGGCACCTGAAGCAAATTCCGACTTTATGAGGCTGACTTATGTTGGCACTTTACTGACGTGTTCAGTTAGACTTTGATTGCGATAGAAGCGTAGGTTCAGAGGTAAACTCCCACTAAAAGACCTGTGCTGAACAGTGCTAGTCATTTCCACTGTCGATCTGAGCATGAGGGTGGTGGTGTGTACCCCTTTTGTTTCCTTACTCTTTGTCAATAAATGAAAATAAAGGCTTGAAAAAAGAAATGTATCGATTTTTATGTGTATCATAGGATGTATTCAGACCGGACACATTTGGATCACCTAAAGTGAATCAGAGTTTGTTTTCCCTTAAAGTCTGGAACAAAGTTTCAGTCTGAATGTACCCAAACAGACCCTGGTCCGGAACCAGAGACCGTTCTCTGACCCGTCTTTTGAGGTGGTCTTGGTTCATTTCCAATTCATCTGAGCTCTGGTTAGCTCTGAGTCTCCTCAGTCTGAATAGGCTCTGTACTCTGAGTGGAACAACTGAACGAAAACGGCCACCGTAGCTAGGCTTTACAGAATGTAAACAGACTAACAGAGCAACAGCGAGACATAGCAACTCCTTAAAATGTGGTAGGATGAAAACAGGCTCCTTAAAACAACTTTTCCTGACGATCTATATGTCATAGACACTTATCAGTGTGCCTTCTTAGCTGACGTGTCCTCAGTAACCGTATTGCATCATCCCTCCACCTACCCTTGATATATTCTTTCAAAAATGCAAAATATAAAGTTTGAAAACATGAACCATCTCAACAAGAATGGCAAAGTGTGGGACTTCCATTATTCTTTCTGTCATTACTTTGCACCGCTGTCATAATTCCTGGCCAATTACTAAATAGATCTTTAGTCACATGATTTTATGTAGAAGCTTTGGTTCAAAACAGAAATGTCCAGTTGACAGCAATCTGAATACAGACCAAGCAGCAGGTCCAGGACTTGATCCAAACTAAATTAAGTGGACTCAATCTGGACCAACAGACTTTTCCAGTCTGAATACACCCTAAGAATTTTTACAACAGATGCCCTTCCTGACACAACCCTGTATTTGAAGGGCACATGGACACAGTTAGACAGCAGTGTCAAGGGTCTTGATAAGGACCCAATCTGGAAGGAGATCAGTGGACACCCTGGGGATTGAACCCATGTCTCCTGCGTGCCAGCCCTTATTTGCCTCTGAGTTGTGGGCAGGACCACTGGCATTGAGTAATCCCATTCCCACTTTCCCTACCTGTTGCTGCAGAGAGAGTAAAAAGAGTTCTCATGAGAACTCTCTCTTTTCACTCCCTCCTGTTAGCTTACAGCCCCTCACACCCCCAACTTAACATTACCAGGGCAACAAAAATGGTGAGGAATAGTTTGAGCTATTTTGTCCTCCGTGATGAGAAAAAAGCAACAATAATATGTTTAAAACACCAAAAATGTGATCATCAGAGTGGGTCTTTAATCACTTTGCTTCAACATATTTCATGTATAAAAAGGGTCGTTTTGGAATTTGTTACTTTCTTTCGTACACTTTTTAAAAGGCACTTTAGACATGCAATTGCACTTTTACATCCCATCATCAACATGTAGAATTTATATCAAACAAAATGACAAAAAAATCCAATTACCCCGTTCGCACACAAAAATTCATTGATAACAGAGTTACCTTGGACTTTAACTTTCTGACTGAAGGAATTCAAAAAAGTATTCATTAGCAAAATCTAAGCAGTGCTCTGAGGTCCATGCTGTTTCTTTGTAACCCTGTGAGGTTGACCATGTCATCTGTGTCAAAGGGCCATTCTCTGACTCATGGAGTTGCCACCAGGAGGAGAGGGAAACTCAGGAGGTTGAATGAGACAGAAACGAGAGTATTATTTAAATATTTAAAATGGGCATGACTTTTTTTCTCTCCGCACATACGGAAAAGCCCTACGTGTTTGCTTTTAAACAGTCCACAGCTCCAAAGTTTTATGCTACGTTCACACCACCATCAGCAACACGCGTGCAACTGACCCCTTTTGATGAAAACTCATGTTTTTGGCCCTCAGCCTGCATTCCAAGGATTTCATCCTGACTTGATCTCCTGTTCACCTGATCCTACTTTTTCTTTCATTCTGCTTGTTTGCTGCCTGCCCTGACCCTAGCCTGGATCCTGACCACTCTGGTTGCTATCTGATGCTCCTATGCTTGTTGCCGATTTCTGCCTGCCTGACCTCAGATTTAGATTTGTGGACTTTTAGCTGTGTTGATAAACCTGCTGCTCTTGGAACCAGTCGTCTGCCTATTCTGTGTCGCTAGAAAAGGTTTAAGCTGCGTTCACATCGGCTGTGTCCACTTGCGTTCAAGCACCCTCTTTCTATAAATAATCTATGTAAAAGCAAGTCAACCCTAATTTAGGGCTTCTGCGTTTAGAAAGCTCACGCGTCGCTATGAAAGTTTGTAAGTCCGGTCGCGGGCTCTATGTACAAAATGAACGTTCATTGATTACGCACTGGAAGTTCAACTGGTTGAACTTCTTGAAGCTAAATTGCAACCATGCTGAACTGTAACCAATCAAGGAGTCTTATTTTGTAGTGACGTTTGGGTAGCATCCATTCCAGCACAGAAGTATCAACCGTTTAAAAATCGATCACGGAAGAGAAAGTGTGGTTGGTGCCCATTCGAAATTATATGACACAAAGACATACATTTATAGGAACAGAGCTAAAAAATAAACAAACCTAGAGCAAAAATTGCAGTATTTGCACCGCATTGACTTTTCACAAGTAGCTTCTTCTCACTGTAGGCAGAGGACTTGGATTTGATAATGATGTATGGAGGGAGTCCCTTCTCATTCACGAAAGTGCCGACCGGTTGAAAATTAATCGAGGAGAAATTAATAACTATGGTTTGTGCCCAACCAGAAATACCAAGTCTTTTACAAATTGGAATAGAGCTGTGAAAGAAAAAGCTTTGAGCAAGATTTGAGAGGATTGCCAGGCTTTGACATTTTGCACTAAGCCTCTTCTCTCTATCAGTACATTGGTATTGGTAGCGACAGTCCAGTGTGAACACTGCATCTTAAAACATTCCTGGTGTGTACCTACGTAAAATTACATACATTTTATTTGTTCGTGTGTAGAGGTTAATTTTTTGTCTTTGTGAGTTAAATCTAAATGACATACAGTAGAATATAAAAAAAACCGAAGAATTTTTCCTAAACTAGTAGAGATTTTAGTTATCTTAACAGATATTATGAAATTGTTGCACAACATAATGCCCACATTAGTTAAAGGGGTTTAAAATTAAGCAGGACTCCTTTTTTCTAAATTCCATAATACTCCATCTTGATGTCCAGGTAGATGTTTAATTGCTTCATCACTTGTTGGGTTGCATTTGTGCCATCTATCATTGCTTTCCTCATGTGTTTGTCAGTGATGCTTTAAACAAAGGAATGTTGGCCCAGGAGGCATTTTAGCATTTCAGTTTAGCCTAAAAGAAGAAGTGGGTACTGCAGGCCCCTTTCTCAAAGATATGTGGTAAAGAATATATATGTGTACATTATTTTAACAGTTCAGCAACACATTTTTAAAGCAACAAATCAAGGAGGATCGTCATTTTGAACTCAATTTTAGCTTCATCTGAAGTCGCTGGCTGAAGCAGCTAAGTGAGATACTATCCTCACTCTCTGCAGGTGAACAGAGTCATGAGCTGCAAAACTCCAGCAGAGGATGAGTGTTGAGGAGCAGGAGATAACTGAGACTTGACTGCAGAAGATGAGTTTTTCGATCAGCTGATCCTGATCCAGATGAAGGGTTCCCAGCATGCGGTCTGGAAAGACCAAAGAGACTTGGGAGTAATTGTTAGCTGTACCAAGCATGAAAGGCTGGAACATCACTGTGGGGCACAAGAGATAATCTGGGAAGCAAGTGAGTCAGAAGTCTACCAAGAAAAAGCTTTCATTTAATTAAAGCAAAAGGCAATTATGACATTCAAAACCATGTCTGTCTATGATGGGAATATATATATATATATATATATATATATATATAATATATATAATATATATATATATACATACTTTTTTTGAGTATTACATTAAAGTTTAAAGAAATTGTATCCTTCTAAACATACACATATGGCGGTGTCCTTGCTTTTTTTGCACATAACTGCACACAGTCTGAAAACTAAAATGGACAACATATACTTACCAGGTTCAGTTCTTTGTATATAATTTTTTCTACATAATTTTTTCTACATATTTTTTTTAAACTTTTATCGTATTTTATATTATGTCTTGTATTTTTTATGCTACTTCTTGCACTGGAACGGTTGCTGCAATTTCATTGTCCTTGCGATGATGACAATAAAGGTCTATCTATCTATCTATCTATATACTATATATATCCATTAGGCACAACGGCACAAAATAAACTAAAAAAAATATTGCAAAATAGCCTAAAACGGACGTTTTTAATTGAAGTCGAAAGAAACGGGCAAGTTTAAAGCAGAGCAGAGGGGTGATTTGTTTTTACCAAGATGAATAAAATAAAATAAAAGTAGGTGTGGTTCATGAGGCTTAGACCAACCAGCATATCTCATGATTCAGTGCTTAGGTTTTGTCATGTTCTGTTTTCCCTGTCAGTTTCACCATGTTCAGGTTAATCATCCACAGCTGTTTTCATTTAGTTAATCAACCTCAGTGTATTTAAGTGTCTGGTTTTTCAGTTCTCATTGTCAGGTCATTTGCGCTTCTCTCTCCTGGTTTGAGTGGATTTAGTAAATGGTTGTTTCTGCCACCATGTCTTGTCTCCAGTGTTTGGGTCCTTCACGACCATCCCTTACAGTATGCAACCACACACTACTGTCAACGTTAAGCATGACAACTTCAAATGTCTGACTAATCATACAACTGAAAAGAAATGTATATGGGATCTCTTCAGGTAATGAGCAGGAAATCAGTTCGATTCCACAAATGGTGTCATGAGAGACAAATTGTCATTTTTCTTTAATGTGTTGCCAGGTTGGTGAATTTGCACACCGAAAAATAAACTGCAAAGTTTTAAAATTAAAAAAAGAGCAGATGGCCAGAGTTCACCAAGTTGATGAGTTATTTGTCAGACACTGGTATAGCTAATGGATGTTTGTGATATTATTTTTCACGGTGCATCTTGCATATCTCCACTCCCTTGTTACAATAGCTCTTCCTCCACACATTCAGTCTCACACAATCCCAAAACTTATTTCCTCCCTGTTTGGGGATCAGACCTGCGGCGGTGTCAGTTACACCTGATGAGCTGCAGGGTACAGTTTTCAAGGGACCAGAAATGAGTTGTGTCAGTGATATTCTTTTCTCAAAAATTCATAGTGACATTTTTGAGGTTTCACTCTTTGGAAATGTGGAAAAAAATGGGACTCTACATTTTCATTTTGAGGAGCTGCTATATGTCTCATCTGTCAGTTTTTGCCACAGTCTCTGTCCATTGCAGCCCAAATACTTGCTGGACACAATTACTTTACAATGAGAATTAAGTTAAAAAATCAACAGAAAAACTACAAAAACCCATGCCAATCATCTTTTTATCTATTTTGCAAGCATTTTACTAGTGATTATGCAATTTTTTTTAGCAAAAATCAAAGAAACTATGATTTTCTAAGCTAT
This sequence comes from Oryzias javanicus, assembly GCA_003999625.1. NCBI lineage: Eukaryota > Metazoa > Chordata > Actinopteri > Beloniformes > Adrianichthyidae > Oryzias > Oryzias javanicus. Next base: position 17,902,403 of record CM012439.1, read on the forward strand.
AGGCTACTTTGGAAAAAGAGGTAGCCTAAAAATAGGAAAAGAACACTAATTTTAAGAAGAAATCATTATAAAGTAGTAAAAAAAACTGGCCATGCAACAAATAGTTTTCCTCAACAAGAACCTATAAAAATGTATCAAAATTTAGAAACAGGTATATTTTTACACAAACATTCAAAAAGGCAAAGATAAGCTAAAGAAGCTAAATATTAATTAGAATTACTTTAAGATGAATGTTACGCATCTTTTTTTGCTGGTTCTACACAATTAGTTGGTGTTTTTTTTTATTTTTTAAGTTTTACCTTATTGTAGTTATTTGGTTACAGTGAGGAAAAATTGGTGTAATACATTGAAATTAATTATTTCAGAACAAAATGTGTCAAATGACAATACCGTCTCAGTTCAAGTTGTCCTATCTTGATAAACCATCATAAAATCTAAAATCAGCTCTTATTCTTAAAGTATAAATCAATTTTTTTGCTTCCATAACAATGAACGCTAGTATAACTTGTAAATATTTACTGAAATTTGAAATAACATTCCTAAATTGAACCAAAAATTTCAATGCAACTTGAGGTTTTTTTTTTTTTGAGTCTGAAATAATAATTCCCTTTTGACTAAATTTAGCTCTCAGTAAGACAAAAACTCGACTCGACTGTGCTGATTTTGTGAAAACCTTGGAAAGATGCATTGTAGAGCCAAGATTAGTTATAATAGTGGCGTAAAACCTGGTCAAATGTCTTAAATGTCAGCAAATAGAAGGTTTAATGTCCCGATCCAATGAAAATCATGTTGTTGTTTTTGGAGTTTTTAACATGTATGTGTGGCATTTTTCTTATGATAGAAAACAATTGTAATTTATTTATATTCATTTATTATCCCATTAGTTGCAACCAAGGAGTTGCAACTATTCTTCTTGGGGTCCAGAAAAATCCTTTTCTTTTTGCATTTTTCCTTTTAAATTGGTGTCAATCAAACTGTCGCAGAAAGCTTTGTTATAGAGGATGTACGTCACAACAGCTCTGCTGCACATGCGCAAAACCCCTCATCTGGCACGGCAGCCTAGCTCAGGTGCCGGAGAAGAGAAGATGGCCCTGACTGCGGTCAAATGAGTCGGCGCACGCATTTCTGTGGTCAAATCAACGTTCACTGGATTTTTTTGTTGAGTTTCATACAATACTTACGATAGCAGAGCTGGGAACGCTGGAAAATCTCAGTGACTCCATGCACCTTGTTGATGTGACCACCACTTGTTTGACCGCAGTTGTAAAGGACTGTAAATCAATGAAAGTCCATTTTGATGTTAGCTTTCATTATTTTTACAAGTATTCTGCCCTGAGAAACCAATAAATTGAATGTATTGGTCAATAAAACATTAGATAATTAGCTCAAAGAGTCTTTCATTTACTGGAAGGAGAAATAATCTGGATTTATTTAAAAGACATTTTGAATAAAGACGTGCATTTTAATTTTTAATCTTTTTTATTTATGTTCTCCATCATCAGAACAAGAACATGTTAAAAACACTCAAAACACCATTTTCATCGGAGTGGGTCTTTAATTACAATTAGTTATAATAATCCAGATTGAATCATGATAGGTTTCGCATCTCTTATATCTTTTTGAGTCTACATTACTAGTTTGTTCTGTTTGTACTGTTTTTTGTTGCTGCCTCCCATGCAGACTTTTCTCCAACCACACCTTCCCCCACATCCATTTCTTGGTGTATTCTACAGCCCCCACGTTTTCCATGTGAACGGCTTCACCTTTGCAGTCCTGTTGGAGCTCTGAGATCTGGATGTCAGCGACAAACAGGAGTTAACATGATAATCCCGGCTAATGCTTTTACCCACTGTGATGATATTGCTGGGGAGAGCCTAAAACAAACCCAAAAAGCTTCCATGTGTGTGATGCAGGTGGAGTTTGTCAAAGTCTCTCGGTGCGTCTCCACGCGGCACACAAACACTGCACTCCCTTTGAGCCCGTGCAGCCAGGAGACCTGCACATGCTTATCAGCGGGTGTGAATATACATTTCTCAGGTATTTGAGGAAAAAAACAACTCATCCACACACACAGACACACAATAGTCTCCCCATGTGCAGATGGGTGCATCAGTGTGGGTATGTTATGTGTTTGTATTTTGATTCTAACATGAAAAGGCACTTCCACACCCATATATTACATTCTAAAAATAAAGTCATGACGTCAAACAACAGTTATTTCAGTTGGTCAGCTAACATTTTCCCTCCCCTCTCAAAACACACTCAATAACTGAGCAACTTTCAGACCTAAAATACAAAAAAGTACACGCTGTGGGGTTATTTTAGTAAGCTTGCATCACTTGATATAAATATTTAGCACCTTTTTTGCTTCAATAATCTTTCAGAGCATTGAGACAATACTGTTTTTAAATGTTTTGGCTTTGCAAATTTATAATTTAAGAAGAAAAAAAAATCCTAAAAGCAGATTCATGCTTTTTTTTTTTTTTAAATTGGTGTATCTTCATGCTTTCTGAAATGCAAATATGTTGCAAATGTACGCATTCTCGTGGTTTGCAAGAGGCTGAAGAATGGAAACAAGTTTAGGATTGTTGCCTTGATAAGTATTCACATCACATATAACTCTCTGCAGTGAAGCTTAGATATGAGTCATAGTCTAGAATGGTAGGAGGGCACATTAACAGGCTGACTTTTTATCCGCTTGAAAACAAATGTCTTCCATGACAAGAAGAGGAGCACAGCACTAATACCTTGAAAAATTCCTCAACAAGATTAAGTATTTAGAAAATTATAAATAAAAAAATGACTGATCAGTAAAAGATTCAGATTTTTGAGTATTTTAGGATTTCTGCTTTTTTCCTAGCAGCTGCAGAGAGATATGTTTTTTTTTGTTAAGTGTGCGAGATAAATTACTTCTTATTTCGAAATGACTTCTTATTTCATCCGGACATCTTGGTTATTTCATTTACAAACTGTAGGGATTTCATTTTGACGTGTTAGCCAGCAAAGCAGCCCCCCCCCTCACTCCAGGACTGTTTGCCCGTGCTAATGAAGACAACCCTCCCCACAAAAGTCAGCTTGCTCGTTTTTCAAGTCAAACGTGGGCAGCACGGCGTCGTATAGTCCCACATATCTGTGACAGGGATTAAGCATTAAGTTAACAATTAAGGTGAGGAGCTTCAGCCTTTCTGCGCGCACCCCTCTCATTCATTTCGATGCAATCCTCCATGAGCAAAAGTCAGACACTCCTTGAGTTCTGACAAAAGCACTTGGTGCCCTGTTGAAGAAAAAGGTTAGGTGAACTGGCGTCATTTAAGACAAGCGGGTCAACTTTCACACCTGCTGCCTGCTATGTCAGATGAGATTTTTAGGCCACTGAGGAAAGTGTTTGCACTGATCATAATCAGGATCATATTGTTCAAGATGGGGAAAAAAGGCTTCTGGGTAAAAACAACACAGCTACTTGTTTGAGGCTGCTTGGAAAATAAAATTAAACGGAGAAAGGTCCACCAGTCAGCTACCGAGGTTGAGGACTATTGATTATATGTCTATGTTCCTGTGAGCCAATAGCTCATAAATCCACTGTGAGTTGTGATAACTTGAAGTAAATGGTTTCTCTTTAAAATGGAAAAGTTGACACCTCAGAGGATTATTTTGCTTTTTTAAAAATTTTTATTGTCAAATGACTCCTTTAGTTGCTGCTACCAGACCTCCCGCTGGGTTGAGGCTGTAGAGTCCAGCTTCTTTAAGAATTTACATAAGTCTCTGCTTTTAGAAATGTCTGTTTAACTCATTATTTTGTATCTGGAGCTCATGCTGCATCAAGCTGCAACTTGATTTATCCTTTAAAAACCATAAGGTGGTACTTATCATTGCCCACATTATTATTTTATTTTAATATTATTTTTTTTTAATTATTTGTTATGTGGACAAAAGTTACTGGAGTGAAAGTGTTTTCTGTAAACAAGCTTTTTTTTTTAACATTTTATCTATTTTTTAAGTTTAATTGTGTTTTCAAATTTATTTTATTATTTTGCATTAATTTATTTTATCATTGTAAAAATTATCATGCTTAAATAATGGATACAACTTATGCCACAAAATGATCACCATATTTATGACGGAGTACTTGGACCACCCAAAATAAAAAGTAATATTAAGAGTTTTTTCTTGCAATATTTACGACTTTTAATCTCGTAAATTTACGAGAAAGAAGTCAGAAACTTAGCATATGACTTTTAAAGTCATAAACGACTTTAATATGACTTTATTCTCATCATTTTTTTTCTTGTAAATTTTCTAGATTTAAATTTTTAATAAAAAAGTGTTTGTTAAATGGCTCTCATACTCCGTCGTACATATTTGTCATATTTTATGTTTGCTGTTTATATTTTTAATAGTAGCTTTTTAAAATATTTTCTACATCTGTATCTGAACAGATGTGCACTTGTGCATGTCTGTTTTCTTCCAAGTGGTTCATGTCTGTCATCTTTCGTATTTCAACAGTTCTTTTTTTTTTTTTTTTTTTTTTTTTTTTTACAGAAAACATTGTTATTCTATATTTTATAAGCAAGCTCATCAAGCTCTCTCAACAGTACAACTTTTGGACTTAACAGTTAAAAAATGCCAATCAGTGCAAACCTCTATCTGCTTCATCTCTGAATGAATCAGATTAAAACGTTTGGATATGTTTGAAAAATCCTGATTTGTACTGATGTAAATAGAAGCATCAACAGCAGACAAATAAGAAAACAAGGGGTCGAAATTCAAAAGTTTAAAATGAGTGAAGCTTGAAAAGACAAAGGAAGCTTGATAAAATAAAGAAGGGAAAACAAATGAAAACAGCACTAAAGAACTAATTTCCCTCACCTAACTCATAATTAAATACAAAAAACAAAATTAAATAAATAAATAACAACTTTGGTGGCCAAAATTCACTTTGTGTTGGTGTTTGCAAATATTGCACATCAGATATGTCATCTTTTTGTAACTAAAGTGTATCTCATTTATTCCTGTTTTCCATTTTTATTTTGCAAACTATAATAAGCAAGTTTGGAGTAACATTGAAGGAAAGGTGCTGCAACTTTTACAATTAAGGTTAAAGAGCTTGCATCTAGGAGATTTGGAAATGCAGCTCATCTTTTGTATGACCGACAAAACTTGAGAAATACCTTATTTAGTTGATCATTAATGAAAATGGGCTGCTCTGTGGTGTAGTGGTTATCATTCCTGCCTCTATGAGAAGGCCAGGTTCAAATCCCAGCTGGGCTCTTTCTATGTAGAGTTTGTATGTTCTCCTTTCGTATGCGTGGGTTTTCTCTTGGTTCTACATCCCATAAACGGGCATTTTAGGTCCATTAGTGATTACTAAATTGCCTCATAGGTGTAAATGTGTGTGTGTTGGGGATCTGGTTTCAGACTCCATCCCATCCCTCTCCTCTTCAGTCGAAATATTTGGTTGAAAAAGTCCAATTTAGCTGGCGACCCTAAAGCCCAGTCCGAATTCTTCCCCTCTCCCTTCCCCTCCATTTGAAGGGTCATGTCTGGGAAATGTATTTTTTAAATTTCACCCTCCAAGCGGTGGGATAGAAAGCCCTCCATCACAAGGGTAAATCAAATTGCGCTGAGAAGTGCTTTTCTTCACATTAATGCGCTCTGAAGCGCAGACGTTTACATTTAAGTCTATGCAATGACTTTTATTTCGTAGCTTGACCTTCTTGAAGCTGTTATGTATATTTTGGTGTTGGAAGCTCCAACGCTAATGGCTAGCTATACCGGCGAATATTGGTAACGTCATTGAACAAAAGTGATGTCTGAAATATGAGAAAACGTTTTTTCATAACTCTCTGTTTGGTTGGCCAAATGAAGGGGAATGAGGAAAGGGAAGAATTCAGATTGGGCCTAACAGTTAAGAGTTAGCGTTAAACCTTCAACACCGGAGATGTCTTTGTCAAACGTCCTCTGCTCTTTGACATAACTCCTTACGTGATCAACGTGAATCAGATGATCTGCAGAGAAATGCGGCTTTACGGTGGCAAGTTACACGTCACTAAAATAAAGTGTTGCATACTAGCGCAAAGCCGCCTTTCTCTACGACAGAATCAGCTGATTCAGTCAAGGGTTTAAAAGTTGGAATGACAACTCCAAAGCTAAAGTTCAGATGTAAAAGGCTCAACAAATTAACAAAAACCTTTTTTTTCCTCTAAACTTTATGCTGATCATGCACACTAAACCGCATATATTTAAATTTAAGTTTTAATAAAAGCTGTCACTGTTGTGAAATCTTGTGGAATTGCCCCTCCTACCAAACGATGTGTGGGCGCACTCTGGAACCATCCAGGGAATGCCCTGCCTTCACAATGGCTGGGATAGGCTGGAGCAACCCTGTGACCCCACAAGCAATCAGGGAGTTTTGAAAATGGATGGAATTTGTGCAAATATTGTAATCTTGACATGTCCAACAGAATTGCATGTTTATCGTCACTCTAACTTGCCAAGACTCTATGGTATGCAATGTTTTCTTTACTTTAGCATCAAGCAAGCAGCAAACTTACACAAGTACAGTTATATTTCAGTTTACATTTCAGTCAAGTCAAGAAAGAGTGAAAAGTTTTTGTACCAGAAATATGTAAATTAGACATAGAGACATTCTAAATTATTAAAGTTGAATTAAACAAAATCTTTAGTGAAAATTCTGTCATTTTTTTCTTGATACGGCTCTTACAGATTAAAGTTAAGGGAATATTTAGAGCAGAAGAGGGACTGTAAAAATAATATATATCTTTTGACACACATTCTATTGTAAATATAACTTTGATTGCTGTTCTCATGAGGAAAATCCCTGTGGGGAAAGAATCTAGAAAGAATTTGAGTTGAACTTTTATCAATGTCATTCCTTCACAGTCTTTTACAAATGGATCATTTACAGCGACACTTATTGTTCAGGACAAATTCAGGGATTGGTTTTCCTAAACAGTAACAACTGCGTCCCTTTGGACGTTAACAAGCCTGAGCCTGAAAATGCTTCAGATTCCAGTATGTCCATGAGCGAGCACTTCAGGTGCTTTGATGAAGAGGAACTGTTTCCTTCTGGACAACAAAGACAGAGCTCTGCTGTGTACTTATCCTGCCTTTGTTGAGTCTGCCACATTTTGGTGACACAGAAAAATGTAAATATTGAAACTGGTCCTGAAATGCCGCGGTCGGAGGAGTCAATGAATCAAACGGGACTCGCCAAGTCTGACGGCTTCAAGGCTCAACTGTAGTCATTTGTCTTTTATATTAATTACAGTTATCATCTGATGAAGATTGTTTTCTGTGAGTGTAAATGTTTTAACTAAAGAAACCATACTTTAGTGGTGCCTCTGAGAGCGGAAACCTCTTGTCAGGTGGGTCAGAACATCGCAGATGTTCAACACGTGTTTAAGAGTCTTCAGTTCAACCGTGTGTCACACTGACTTCATGAACCTTATGACTTCTGCAGTACTGTAAATAGACTCCTGCATCTGGGTCGGTGAATGGCAGTTTTTCACCCTGGATGTGTCCCGAGTGTACAGATACTGGTGTTTCCTTCATTTCCCCTCTTGTTGTTTGGAATTAATGACCCACAAGTTACCACGTTTCTAAAACCTGAACTCTGCGATGGAGAACCAGGCAGACAGCTTGCGAACGTGACTGGAGTAGATGTACCCAGACTGTGAATGACACAAGGTGCTTGTAGCTACAGCAGGAAAGGAAGTAATAACTTCTAATGTTGGGGCACTTGGGAGATGCAAGAGGTCTCATTATCTCCCTAAACGCTCGGGGCTTTCCGCTGTCTTCACCTTACACCCACCGCTGACCTATGACTCACCAACCCCTTACATCCTCATAGTAAACCATTATTACATTACCTTAATCGCAAAGTGCCATGTCGAAAGGTTGGAGGGCGAACCCTTGGCTCCTCATCATTTATCATTTCCCCCTCTTCTTATGACACATACACAAATGGCATCCTCTCTCTTTGGGAGAATACCGCACATGCTGTGCATTCCTGCTGAATGATAAATGAAAAGAACCAGGTCACTTTTGTTTAGATTTACCGGATGGGGGTGTTTATCTACAAGAATACATGACAAAATGCAGACATGTTCAGACACTGATGTAACCTCATTCGTAGCGTCAACAGAGGGATTTCTCAGGGAGAACGGTATGTTTCTGCACATTACAGTGTAATTAATTACAGGTTTTTTAAACTTAAATGTGAAGCTTTTGACCTTTTGCAAAAGTCAAATCCACGACAAAGCTGTACTCTTAAAAAAATGCACAATACATAGAGCACATTTGATACAATAATTATGGTCTTATCCTTGGGATTTAATAGTCTTTTTGTTTCTTTTTTTATTAAAATAAGAAGCCATTTCCCTTAACCCAGTTTTCTTGTTTTTGAAACAGAGGTGTCCCTCTTGAAGCTGCCAGATTAAATGCAAATGCCAACCAGATTTGAATGCAACTAAAGAGCAAGTTTAATTGACCTTTTTTTTTAAATTCAACTATTTAAAGAGCAGTTTTCCAGTTAAAGAACACCTGAAAGTACTTTTCATTGAATTAATAAATAAATATTCCAACTTCATTTATAGAGCTATTTCTTATTACAGAATAGCTAAAAGTGCTTTTCATTAAATAAATAAAAGTTCTACTTTATAGAGCACTTTTTCTGTTACAGAATACCCGAAAATGCTTTTTCATAAAACAAATGATAACATTAAAAAATAAATAAGTAAACAAATAAATAAAAATGCATAGAGCCCTTTTCTAATTACAGAACACCTGAAATATCATTACACTGAATAGATAAAAGTAAATACATACAAAAAATAGTGATTTTGATAAAAGCTTTCAACTCATAAAATGTGTAAAAATAAATAACGATTTAGATGGGTTATTATTATACAATTGATTTAAAAAAATATTAGCCAAATACATAAACTTTTCATTAATGTTATGATATAGAGAATTGTTAAAATAAGGTTAGGTTTAAAAAATGGTTCAATGCATGTTTTAAAATGATAGAAATGAGTTTGAATGACTGAATCCTAACTTTCTATGCGTTTCTAAAAGTTTGCAAAAAGGTTTCAATTGATATATTTAAATAAGTCCATCACTTCAGAGTAAAAGTAGGCTCTATAGCTCATGCAAACTGAGCTCACCTCTTTTAATTATACTTGATTTAAAAAAGGCCTATGAGTCACTACATTCTGTTCACTGGCATGAAATTATTAATATTAATGTGCTGAAGGCGGAACTAAAAAAGATTGAATTATTGTGTGGGAAGCTGGTGTTCTCTCTTGCGTCTGTAACCCAATCAAAATCTCGGTTGAAATATTATTAAAATTAGTGCTGTTTATGTTTATTTTAAATAAATAAATTGAGGCAAAAATTGACCACAACTATTGTATTTTCTTAGTTAAACCAAGAATTAAAAATTCAGAAAAAAGTAAGAAATAAAAATGTGAAGCTTATTTGTGCAACAAACATCCTTTAAAAATTCAGATCCTTTTCACAATGATGAAGTCCTTATCCAAAGTTATGTGTTAATATTGTGACCTTTAAAATAGTTTTAAGAAATGTTCAAAATTGAATTTGTTGGAAATTTTGAAATATATTCAAACAAAAATGATATAAAACAAGACAAACAACATAAATATATATATCTATACAGATATATATCAAACTTAGAAGTCAGTCATAAAATTGATGGAAAATATAAATACCTTGGTACCATAATTGACAACAAACTCACATTTCAGGTTAACAGTGAACACCTTTTTGCAAAATGTCAACAACGCCTCTTTTTTCTACGTAAACTTCGTAAACTCCAAATTCATCCGTCCATCCTGACAACCTTTTACAAATGTTTCATTGAATCCATACTTTCATTCAACATTGTCGCTTGGTTTGGTTCACTCAGTCTTGGCAATCGTAATGCAATCAACAGAATAATTAAAATCAGCAGTAAAATTGTAGGCCAAGAACTGGAGTCACTCATGACAATTTTCAATAAAAAAGCTAAACGTAAAGGTTCACACATCGCCACAGACGCCACACACATTCTTCACACCCATTACAGCTTGTTGCCCTCAGGTCGCAGACTCAGATCTCTGCCTTTCAAAACAAAGAGAGCTATGTCCAGTTTTGTACCAACTTCAATTCGCCTGCTAAACAGCTAAAGTTGGAAACTCTACTTTAGGGAGTCTGCATCTTAAAAGGGTATGTGTGTTGTATGTATGCTACTGTTTTTATTGGAGTATTTGATTTTAATGATTTGTATGATTTTTGTTTATGGATTTTACTGATGATTGTTTGACTCTGTCTTGTCCTGTGATCCCACCAGCAAAGGAAGTTCCTAACGGAAAAATAAAGTAACTTTGATTTGATATGAATGCTCTCAAAGACACAGGTAGATAATTAATTTATTACTCACTCTTTTTTAAACAGTAGATGACACAATGAAACTTTTAAATATAAATTTTGTCAAAATAAGTTTCATTAATTGTTTGGAAGAAAGTAGGAGGAAACCCACTCCAAATCCATACAAAAATTAGAAAAATGCAACAAATATGTAACTTGCATAATTTAACACACATATATCTGTTATAGCTGTCGTTAAAAATGAATATTTTAAAGTATGCTTACAAAAAAGTTCATATTTTTCAAAAATCTACCTGGATTTAGCTTAAGTGCAAACAAACAAATTCACATTTTTAAAGGACACATTCTCTATTCCAGAGGTTATTCCTGAGTCAACGCCGCCGTGTAGAAATCCGTGTTCAGACCGTCATGTAGAGGAACACTGGGAGTTGAAGCAGTAAATAATAAATAAATGTAAATGTTCCAATAAAATAAACAACAGTTTAATGAATTAAACATGAAACATAATCAGGTTAATCAGATATTCAACAGGATCTTTTGCTGTGTGTTTAACATCATCTGGGGATGGAGGAGCCGTGGAGAGTTAGGAAGATTTTAAAGGCTTGTTTATGTTTATTTGCCCGTGTGCTGCGTGTTTCACCCGAATAGATGCTGCTTGACGTGATGGTCATCCCGTTGGAAAGAAATTTAGCAAATCCTATGATCCTGATGGTTACAGTGTAGAAAGATTTAAGATTTACAGAAAGAAAAATTGGGTGCAAGTTGTTTATTCTTTTAATTTGTGGGAAAGAATACTGTCAACTTATGGAAAAAAGCTGAACAAAATATTTAAGAATCGGAGGGCCACCTTATCGGCACAACATTGTGTGTGTTCCCCTGAACCATAGGTTTTCTCAGCCAGAGGCCACAGACTCCACATTTCTTATTTCCGATCCACACTTCAGCTGATGACTCATCCTCTCTGCCTTATTACAGGGAGAAGCACTCACTCTCTGTCGAACTTCAATGCACACCTTACAACAAAATGGAGATGCAGATCCAGAAGGTAAAAGCCTGCGAGAAGCTAATTGCATGCTGCTGACATCACAGAGGGATGCCGCTGATTGGGTAAATGCTAATAGAAGTTTTTAGTGAGAGCAGGGAGAGCATACAGTTGACAGAAGAAATTAGGCTTTAGAACCGCCGGCTGAGTGAACAAAGAGCTGGAGAAAATATAGACGCGGCTATTTTTGGTCTGTTGATTATCCAGCTCGGATCAAAACTGAGAGGGAATGTTGTGGAAAGCCAGAGGTGTGAGAGAAGAGTGAAGCTGAGCGTTGTCTTTTGGCAACGCTTGGAGGTGAACCACCTTTTTTGTCAAACGCTGCTACACAGTTCATAAGTCCCAATACTAAACATACTTTAAAAATTGAGTGACTCTTTTTGCATATTTGGAAGCATTTATGGTAATAAACACATTATTGTCAGTATAGCAGGTGAGTGCCCCCTGAATATTTAATTTTTCTTTTTTTTTTTTCTTTTTTTAGACACTGGCTCTATCCAAATTGCTTCCCTAACCCTTTGGCTTCTCCCGACATTTATTCCTTCAAGGAGAGAGATATGTAAGGGTTAATCCCGCCTGCTGTCCAGAAAAGAAACAACGTATCTGCATGGAATTTGGTGCAATGAGTATGTATTTAATTTGATTCTCAAAACTGAAATAATAAGTACTTATAATTATTGATTAACTATGGACCTCTGGGACAGAATTTGAACCGATGAGCTTTGAGTTTGGAGACGAGAACCATACTGTGCCACTGTGTAGGACAACTCTACAAGCATCAAATGTGTTAAGAGAGGTATCTCTAGTGCTAAAGGGTAAAAGATATTTGTTGTTGAAGGTTAAAAGATACAAAAAACCATATTGCAAGGTAAATTAGTCTTTTTTTGACCAAAGACTAAATTGCGCACGATAGGGTGAATTTCCCAAGCAATTGTATGTAAATAAACAGACAAACCTCTGTTTTGAGCCCATTTTTCTATTCTTCCTTCCTTTTTGCCCTTAAAGCTGTCCCCCGAGGATTGTTTAGCTGCCTTTTCATCCCTAAAAGTTTTTTTAAAAAGCATCAGGTAAAGAGGGGCACTGCACCGGACAAAGTTATTGATGATGTCAAACTTTTGAGTTATTTTATTCACATTTTTTAAAATTATTTTTTTATTTCTTTATGAAAATAGTTGTGTCTTAAACTGTTGAAATAAATGCAATCATTGAGATTTGGCACCCCCTTCAGCTGATGGCACCCTGGGCTGCCGCCTATGTCACCTATGCCCAGGGCCGGCCCTGGGGATGATACCTGACAAAGTGTGGAAGCTGCTTCCGTGAAGTGTGTTAATTTCTGATAATGCACACTTCAAAGGGAATTTCCCACTCACACCACGGTCACTTACAAAAGAAATAAATATTCAATCAATTTTCAGTATTTTATTCTTGTTATTTTTCTAGTTTAGAACGCTTTCACAAAAAGCATACTATTTTAAATGTGGTGCGGTGTGTTGGTGTGTTGTCACGGTAAAATAAAAACACACCACTCAGCTGGCTCAGCCAATCTCAACTGCATTGGCAAAGAAAAGCAATCTACGTGTTAATAGTCCTGATAGGCTAAATGTAGCATCAGTTCAGAGAGAAAGTTAACCTCTTACCACTTTCTTTTGTTGAGATCATGTAGGAAACTTTGTTTTGAAAAAGCCTGCACAGTGATGTAGAACTTATTTATTTTATAGGGACAAATACAAAAGAACATAGATCATTGCATTAGGACAATCTGATGCTTGTATTACAGTGTTTATAGCCATGGCTAATTTGCAACACCTGTCCCCAGTGGAGATTTTACTAAACAACAATTAAGCAGTGAAAAGAAAATACAAAGGGTAACACACTAAAAACCATCTAAAAACTGGAGAAATTCAACCATTAAAGTTAGTAGCAAAATGTACTCAACCAAACTAATATTACACACTACATGTACTTTCTGACAAAGCCAGAAAATATACTGCTCACAAAAATTAAAGGAACACTTTTTTATTGGGCCTGGCATGAATTGAATGAAACCTGTCTGATCATTTTCTTGTTAGTTAATCAGCTGAGGGCCTCGTTAATCAATTTCAGCTGTATTGGTGTTGATGGAATTAACAACAGGTGCACTTCAGTGGCAACAATTAGAAAACCCTCCAAACAGGACTGCTGTTACATGTGGAGGTCATTTCAAGTTTCTCCCTCTTGATCTTTTTTGGCTGGTTTTCCACTCATGCTGATTTTGTCTTGTGTAATTATCTCTACTGGCAGTATGAGGAGATTCCTTAACCCTACAGAAGCTGCACAGGTTGTCCAATTTCTCCAGGATGGCACATCCACACGTGCTGCAGCAAGAAGGTTTAATGTGTCTCCCAGCACAATCTCCAGAACATGGAGGAGATTTCAGGAGACTGGTGGTCATTCTGGGAGATCTGGACAGGGCCATAGAAGGTCCTCAACCCCTCAGCAGGACCCATACCTGCTCCTTTGTGCAAGGTGGAACAGGCTGAGCACTGCTCGTGCCCTACAGAATGACCTCCAGAGGGCCACTGGTGTGAATGTCTCTACCCAAACAATCAGGAACAGACTTCATGAAGGTGGCCTGAGGGCCCCACGTCCTGTAGTGGGCCCTGTGCTCACTGCCCAGCACTGTGGAGCTCCACTGGCATTTGCTCAAGAACACCAGAATTGGCAAGTCCGGCACTGGAGCCCTGTACTTTTCACAGACGAGAGCATGTTCACCCTGACCACCTGTGATAGACGTGAAAGAGTCTGGAGAAGACGAGGAGAACGTTATGCTGCCTATTACGTGGTTCAACATGACAGGTTTGGTGGTGGGTCAGTGATGGTCTGGGGAGGCATATCCATGGAGGGACGCTCAGACCTCTACTGCCTAGGAAATGGAGCTCTGACTGCCATAAGGTATCCAGATGAAATCCTTGAACCCATTGTCAGACCCTGCGCTGTTGCAGTAGGTCCTGGTTTCCTCCTAATGCACGATAATGCCCGGTCTCACTTGGCAAGAGTATGCAGGCAGTACCTGGAGGATGAAGGAATTAAAAGAATTGAATGACCTTTACCATCCCCTGACTTAAACCCAATAGAACATCTCTGGGACATTATGTTTGGGTCCATTAGGTGCCACCAGGTTGTTCCTCAGACTGTACAACAGTTCAGGGATGCCCTCACAGATCTGGGAGGAAATGCCACAAGACACCATTCGTCGTCTCATTAGGAACATGCCGCGATGTTATCAAGCATGCATACAAGCTCGTGGGGGCCACACAAGATATTGAAAAGCATTTTGAGTTGCAGAAATTAAGTTTTGGAGAAAATGGACTAGCCTGCCACATCTTCATTTCACTCTGATTTTATGTTGTCTACACAATTGAGCCTCTGTAGGCTGAAAACTTGTATTTCCATGAAAAGACTTGGCATCCTTTTGTTCCTAAGACACTGGCCTGTTGTTATTTGTATAGATATTGAGGTCTGATGATATTGAGGTCTGATGTATCTAATGTGTTTCTTTAAAGTACTCCTTTAATTTTTGTGAGCTTTGTATGTTAAAAATATTTAAACAAACATGATTTTCATTGGATTGGGTCTTCAACAAAAACTACTTTTCGATAAAAATGTATTTTTTCCTCAACATGGCTGGGTCAACAGAAAAAAAAGACATGATCTTTGTGTGTGTGTGTGTCATTATCTGAGCTTCTCTGCTCTGCATGTGCTAGCCGGTATGGCCACGTGTTGCTTCACATCAGTCCCTGTCTCTCCACACTTTCACATCGTAAAAGCAGGAGGCTCAAACAGAAGTCCAAGGTGTTGCTTGAGGCAACCGAGAATTACCTCAACCAAAGAAAACAACAATCTCCAGATAAAAAGAATACAGTCATCTTTTCATCTGGCCTCCCCTGTGAGTGCAGTGGGTTGACTCTGCCTTTCAGTTCTAAATGTTTTGCCTGTGATGCTGGTGTTCTGCTGCAGTATCAAACAAGATGAGTACAGGCTGAAGGCAGAGTCCTATCAGAGAATCACACAAGTATGTACACATGCTTTCCAATGGGATTACAAGGTAATACCTCACATTTGATTTACATTACCCTACAAGCACTGGTGGATTCTCCCTCGGTTGCAACCCCATGACCCCAAACGTAAATAAGTAGATATAGAATATATATGTATGATTATTATTCTTCCCCAGGATACATGTTTCCACTTTACAAAGGACCCTCCTTTGAAGTCAATTTCTTAATGAATTTTTCCAATAAAAAAAATAACTTAAAGATATTTAAAAAAAAATTGCAAATAGGTTTGAGTAAAGTCATGGATTATTTTATAACCAAATAAGTCAATTTAGCAAACTGTTGCACCAAAAATCTAAATTGAAGTTTCTTGTTCATACTTTTTATAGCAACTTTGTTTAGTAACAGATGCCTGCTAATGATGTTGTCTTGGCAACAAGGGCACCGCATCATTTGAAAAAAAAATCCTACTTGGAGGGCGTAAGTTAAATACACAACTCTTAAGAAATAAAACTGTATTTTGATGTGTCTGTCTATTTTTTTTTCCCCCCTTCAACATAAATAATCATTTTTTTATTAAATGTTTAGGTTGGCAGTCATTATAGTGGTAAGTTTGTCAACTTGTTTTGAAGTTCTTGTTCCCTCTAGTGGCCGTAAATCAATTACTGCATCTTTGAGCAAAAATAAAAATCTCTGTGGTCACTGTAAAAGTAAGAGGGTTGAAATTCCTATCAAGACCTGCTTCTTCTCTGCATGCGTGACTTACTGATGTTGTAACTGCTCTGACACGACTTTTCAAATATGCACATAACATACTGCAAACAGCCGCCTGCACAGACCGCGTCTCCTCCATTACTGCGTTTCCTTTATTTATCACCAGCACATGCATAGGGGCCATTATGTTTAATAATGCTCATTTTTCTCATCCTTTATGGTTTAATCAGTGTGTGTTGGCAGAAACCTAATAGCAAGGCCAGTGATGAGTCAGCCAGGCTGCAGATTTGGGAGCTGGAGGTGAGAATAACACTGAAGGGAGGAGGAAAGCAGGGACAGAAAAAAGGAAAAAACACAAACAGAAAGAAAACCAAGCAGAGTGAAATCAAATTTGATCTTATATTAAATTTAAAGACAGACTTTTACCTTTATAGGACTAAAGAACGGTTGGAATAAGAGAGGTTGCCATGTAAGAATGTGTTTTCAGTTCTTGGCTAGAAGGAATTGAGCTTGATGAAAAGCATATTTATATATATATATATATAAATATATACGTTTTTATAGTCAGACAGTCTGGGAATTCTTAAATGAAACCATTCTTTGACTTGAAATTGTGTAATCAAAAGTTATTGTTTAAATATTGCACCACGGTTTCTACAAGACAACTAAAATAAATACCTCCTCTTCATAAATACCCAAATGCACCGACATTCCAGTCATAAGCTTTGCAAATTTCTAAACTAAATGTGATTTTTTATAATGCTGAAATAAATAAACTAGTCACGCACTCTGGGTTCAAAAGAGCACATTTCTTGTTCAAACAATCCAATATCCCAAGTTTTACTGTGTGTATATATATATATATATATATATATATATATATATATATATATATATTATTAAATATCGTCACTTTTTGTGAGCAATGTGTGTGTGTGTGTATATATATATATATATATATATATATATATATATATATATATATATATATACATACATACATACACACACAGACACTGCTCACAAAAATTAAAGGAACACTTTTTTTATTGGGCCTGGCATGAATTAAATTAAACCTGTCTGATCATTTCCTTGTTGGTTAATCAGCTGAGGGCTTTGTTAATCAGTTTCAGCTGTATTGGTGTTGATGGAATTAACAACAGGTGCACTTCAGTGGCAACAATTAGAAAACCCTCAAAACAGGACTGCTGTTACATGTGGAGGTCATTTCAAGTTTCTCCCTCTTGATCTTTTTTGGCTGGTTTTCCACTCATGCTGATTTTGTCTTGTGTAATTCTCTCTACTGACAGTATGAGGAGATTCCTGAACCCTACAGAAGCTGCACAGGTTGTCCAACTTCTCCAGGATGGCACATCCACACGTGCTGCAGCAAGAAGGTTTAATGTGTCTCCCAGCACAATCTCCAGAACATGGAGGAGATTTCAGAAGACTGGTGGTTATTCTGGGAGAGCTGGACAGGGCCGTAGAAGGTCCTCAACCCCTCAGCAGGACCCATACCTGCTCCTTTGTGTAAGGCGGAACAGGCTGAGCACTGCTCGTGCCCTACAGAATGACCTCCAGAGGGCCACTGGTGTGAATGTCTCTACCCTAACAATCAGGAACAGACTTCATGAAGGTGGTCTGAGGGTCCCACGTCCTGTAGTGGGCCCTGTGCTCACTGCCCAGCACCGTGAAGCTCCACTGGCATTTACTCAAGAACACCAGAATTGGCAAGTCCACCACTGGCGCCCTGTACTTTTCACAGACGAGAGCAGGTTCACCCTGACCACCTGTGATAGACGTGAAAGAGTCTGGAGAAGACAAGGAGAACGTTATGCTGCCTGCAACGTGGTTCAACATGACAGGTTTGGTGGTGGATCAGTGATGGTCTGGGGAGGCATATCCATGGAGGGACGCACAGACCTCTACTGCCTAGGAAATGGAGCTCTGACTGCCATAAGCTATCCAGATGTGATCCTTGAAGCCATTGTCAGACCCTAAGGTGGTGCGGTAGGTCCTGGTTTCCTCCTAATGCCCGGTCTCACGTGGCAAGAGTATGCAGGCAGTACCTGGAGGATGAAGGAATTGAACCAATTGAATGGCCTTCATGATCCCCTGACTTAAACCCAATAGAACATCTCTGGGACATTATGTTTGGGTCCATTAGGCACCGCCAGGTTGCTCCTCAGACTGTACAACAGATCAGAGATGCCCTCACACAGATCTGGGAGGAAATGCCACAAGACACCATTCGTCGTCTCATTAGGAGCATGCCGTGACGTTGTCAAGCATGCATACAAGCTCGTGGGGGCCACACAAGATACTTAAAAGCATTTTGAGTTGCAGAAATTAAGTTTTGGAGAAAATGGACTAGCCTGCCACATCATCATTTCTCTCTGATTTTATGGTGTCTACACAATTGAGCCTCTGTCGACTGAAAACTTGTATTTCCAACAAAAGACTTGGCATCCTTTTGTTCCTAAGACACAGCCCTGTTGTTATTTGTATAGATATCCAACTTCATATTGAGGTCTAATGTATCTAATGTGTTTTTTTTTTGAATGTTTACTTTAATTTTTGTGAGCAGTATATATTTAATATTATTTCACATATATATAATACATTCCCCCTTGCTCACAAGCAAAATTGCATTCTCTTTAAAATCAAAAATGATTTTGTATCATAAATATATGCGGTCTTACAAAAATTTTTGATTACCACAAAATAAGAATAAGACATTGTTTGTTGTTACAAATTTAACATAATGGCCATAAAATGGCCATAAAATCACTTCAAAGCCAAAGGAAGAGTCACAATATTTGTTTATCATATTAGTCTAACTATCAGATGATATAAGAGGCTGGTAGAGTTAATTAAATGTACTTGATTAACCAAACATTAATGGGTATAATCAGTACTTTAACGTCTCACTCTAATAATCTTCTGATTCATTAAGAAAACGTTCCCAGCCATATTTTAGCTATAATAATGCAGTTTAGTTTTTTTTTTTAGAGAAAACTAAAAAAATTTTTTTTTTCTTTGGACAAAGTTTCTGCACCAGGAATTTATCAGAAATGTGTCCCTCAGTTGTGGCCGGGATTGTTGGCGCAGAGTAAGCCTGCATTTGTTTGTTTACATGTTCTCTTGCTAGCATGCAACCTATCCCAACCTAACATTATCAATGTAACAAACATGACAAGTAGTATTTGCACATTTTTTAGCCAGGTTCCAGCTCAGTCGAGGAAAACATAGATGTCTATTTATTTACAAGTGGATGCATTAGAATGAAACGGAGCAGAGAGCTTGTGGCCTGCTGCTTATAATTTTTATGTGACTATAAGCTTTTTTAAACTGCATTTTTCTTGTCTGCTCCTCATTCAAAACTCCATATATACAACTTTAATTGAAGTGGCTCTTTAAAAATCTGTGGAAATAATTTAGCAGGTTTTTTTCCTCACAATGGTAGATCAATTAACATTTTTTCCCCTTTTAGGCCCAGTACGAATTCTTCCCTTCCCCCTTTCCCTCCATTGGAAGGGGCATTATTCGTGCAAGTGTGTTCGGAATTATTATTATTATTTTTTTTAATCCGACCCTCAAAGTCTTCTGTCACGAGGGTAAACCGCATCACGCTGTGAAGTGCTTTCCTTCAAGTGGGTGTGCTCTGGAGCACAGATGCTAACATTAAAGGTAAGTAATGACTTTTTTCTTGTAGCATAACCTTTTTAAAGTTATAACCGCTGTTGTTATGTATATTCGAGTGCTCGGAGCTCTGCACTAATATTAGGAGACTGGCAATTATTATCAATCATTATTCATCGAAAAAAGTGACGTGCGAATTATGAGACACTATTTTTTCATACCTCTCTGTTTGGAGGGCCAAATGAAGGGGAAGGGAGAACGGAAGAATTCGGATTCGACCAAAAACAGTTGTCTTAAATCCCAGAAGATTTCCATTATGGTGGATGGTACCCCACATGGGTATGGGCTTTTCTTTAAGCTTTATTTATACCTTTAAATTCACCACACAACAGTACATTTTTCCAGTGCTTAATGTAGATACAAAGAAACTACCAGGACTGAACTGAAAATCTACTCCCAAAATTGACAAATGTTGTTCTAATCTTAACCCCACAATTTGATTTAAATTGAACTAATATTTATTAAGCTGAAAAACAAAGAAATGCAGACCTTTAGTTTTGTTCCATTTTAATTCTCTGTGGAAAACTTAAACCACCCCATCCAGACAGGCTAGATCCTTGCAGTTATTATGAGCTCTGAATCAATAACAGTGTTAATGAATTCTATATTTCTATTCAGTAAGTGCTTCCTTGCAGCTGCATGTAGCATGTTTTATATATATTGATATAAAGGAAATGAAATACAGCTGGTGTAAGTCAGTATTTCATTTGATATTCAAAGGAAGATTCCTCGATGATAAAATGTCATTGATATAGAAGTAAGAAAAACACTTTAACACCTTATGTATTCAAATTAATATGTATCCAAGACATGCATTAAATGTCAAAACAAAATTGACCGGCGGTTTCAAAGAAAAAGGGGATGGAAGAATCTAAGTATTGAACGATATGCAGAAGTTCCAAGAACTGAGAGCGGATGAAAAGTTCATTGTGTGCAAGAGTCAAGGACTGCTAGTGATGCTCTGTCTTTATCTGACTTAAGTCTTATCCAAACAGTAATGATACATGAGAAGGGGAAAAGAACATTTATTTCAGGGATTTACACACAAATCAAATGTAATTTCAAAAAAAGACAACGTGGCAGTGTCAATAAAACTAACAAACAAAACAAAAAAAAAAAAAAATACAAAAAGTCTTCAAAGGGTAAAGAAACTATTACAAAGTAAATTACTGAGGAAAACAGGTTTAACTTTCAACATACGCACGTTTTGTACGTCGAGCCCAAAAACATGAAACCAAGAGCTTTGAACGATAAACCCTGTTAAGTTAAGTTAAGTTAAAGCCCCATTAGTCTAATCCAAAGCGAATGGGGGCAGCAGTCTAAGCAAAGATGCCCAGACTCCCTCTCCTCGGCCACTTCCTCCAGCTCGTCTGGGAGGACCCCGAGGTGTTCTCAGGCCAGCCCAGAGATGTAGTCTCCCCAGCATATCCCCAGGGCCTCCCCCAGTGGGACATGACCAGAACACCTCCCCAGAGAGGCGTCCAAGAGGCATCCGGACCGGATGCCCAAGCCACCTCAACTGACTCGTCCAGATGTGGAGGATCGGGTCTACATTGAGCTCTCTCCAGGTGACCGAGCTTCTCCCCCTATTTCTAAGAGAGCAGCCATCCACCCTCCAGAGGAAGCTCATTTTGGCTGCTTGGGACCTTGTTCTTTTGGTCATGAACCAGAGCTCATGACCATAGATGAGTATTGGTAACTGGCATATACACATATAGCATTTTTCTACCTTCCTTGAAGGCCTAAAGTGCTTTACAGTCACAGACCCATTCACACACACATTAGCATACATATTCACACACAGATTGAGGCTTGGCTGTCAAATACTGGCACCAACCTTCCACCAGAAGTAAAGTGGGGTTCAGTGTCTTGCTGAAGAACACTTCCACACATGGGTCCTGGCTAGATGAAGTCAACATCATCTGCAAAAAGGAGAGTAAATCCTGTGATCCCCAAGCCAAATAGATCCCCTCTGGCCCCTTGCTGGACCTAGAAATTATGTCCGTAAAGACTATGTATGGACAGAACTGATAATAAAGAGCGGGCCTGCTGGAGTCCAACATGCATGAGACTGACTTCCTGCTGGTTATGCAAACCAAGCTCCTGTTCCCATCAAGGAGAGATTTGACGGCCTTCAGTAAGACTCCTTGAACCCCGTACTCTCAGAGAACCCTCCACAGGACTCCATAGAGTTCCATAAACTCTCAAGCACCCTAAAGAGCATGTGGATCTGGTCCACTGTTCCACGACCAGGACTAAAACCGTACTGTTGTTCTTGGATCTCAAGTTCGACTATTTTCCTCTCCAATACCCTGGCATAGACTTTCTCAGAAGTAGGTAAAAAAAAGGCAGGATTAAATCAAGCTGGCTGACAATAAACATTAGCTTTTGAATCACCACTGAAACTGTAAAAAAAAAAAAAAAAAGATTAAAAGTACAACAGATTGACAATACGAGGCCCCACAGAAGCATGAAACTGTCTCTTCAATAGACACTGTTGTCCCTCTTCATTCATTTTCCCGTTCTGTTTTTCAGTCTCTTCATGGCCATGAATTAAAAATCCATATAAAGAGCTGCTGGAGTTTGGTATATGTGTTCCCCCAGCTATGTCTCAGTGTGTACTCATAGCTACGAGCTCATCTGTTTTATTTGCTAGTAATCTCACATTCTTTATGATGATCGAGGGAACAAATTGTTTAATCTTCCTCTCCGACCTCTCCTTTGCTCCCGCTCTAAATCCTCTGTATATCCTCTTTAGGTCAGAACTCCATTCCATGTAAAAATTCATTTTTAGAAATCTCAGCTCCCTGCTTTCACGTGTAAACACCTTTCCAGTTGTCATGGTTATGCAGCAGATTTTTAAAAAAGAACCAGAATTACCAGCAGAGATCTTTCAAGCAGCACAGCATGCAAACCAGCACAGAAGAATGTTAGCACATGAAAGAAGCAGAAGATTTCAAACAGATAAAAAATAAATACAAGCAGAGCTCATGAAACAAACTCACAACCGTATTGCATCCTAGAACAATATTGTGATGTAGCAGATTCTGTGACATCAAAACCTGGAAATATTCTGCTCAACTCACAACACTGCCAAACTTTTGTCACTTGGTATCAAGGGGGAAAAGTAAAGCCACAGGTCACTCATAATATTGAGAAAGAAAAAGTACTTCGAGCAGAAAAGTATGGTTGCCCATTTGATTTTGTCTCCCAAAACCTTTTTATTTTTATGTAGTTTCATTTTTTAAGCTGTATTTGGTTTCTGGAATTTGTTTTAATTTAAAAAAATGTAATGTTTTATTTTTTGTTTTGCCTTTTTAATTGTTGTGTTCATTAATGTTTTGTGTTGAGAGTGGTGGGATTTGCTCTTCAAGGCCACCGTAGATAAGCCTTCAAAAGCATGAAATAAAATAATGTTTACAGTGATGTAACAGAAAGGCTTTTTCAAAGTCACGGTGACCTGTAATTATTTAATCCAATTCATCAGTTTTAATTCCAAATATTTTTAAGCAAATAATTGCTGTAAAAACCTTTATTTTTAAGTATTTTCATTTAAATTTATGACATTGTTGCACAGTAATAGATCAAATTACAACTAAAAGTTAGCTTTATGAAGTCAACCTTTAGCTTTACACCACCAAGGGACATTTTTATTTCAATCTTGAGCCTTAAAAAATAAAAATAAAAAAACAAGAACAAAATATCCAGGATAGAGTGTTCAAATTTTAACATCAAAATTATAAAAACAGTAGGAAACCCTTTCTTTAGCAACCTAAAAAATATTGACCACAAACTTCTTATTATTACTGTAATCCATGTTGACCGTTGACGTTTATTATTTTACTGGACAAAACAAGGTGTTGGCGTCACTATGGAAAATGTCTTATCTCCTGCCCTTGCAGTGTCATGTTTCAGTGCTTAAGTTTTGTCATCTTCTTTCCCTGTCAATTTCACAATGTTCAGGTTAATCATCCACAGCTGTTTTCATTTAGTTAATCAACTTCAGTGTATTTAAGTGTCTGGTTTTTCAGTTCTCATTGTCAGGTCATCTGCTCTTTGTTCTGTCACTGCACTGGTTTGGTCTCCTGGTTTTGCCCTGTTTAAGTTGATTTAGTAAATGTTTGTGTTTCTGCCACCAAGTCTGGTCTCCTGCATTTGGGTCCACCACCATTCTTGACATGCAGAGTCCACTCATATGTTTGCTCAGCTGTTGCAAATTAAAAGCTTTAAAAAAGGAAGAAATGTGGAGAAACTAAACTAAGGTCATAAGACAGAAACTAACAGCTAAAGAGAAGCAAAAAAAAAACATTTCTTAAAGTCCAGGGGCCCGTTTCAAGAAGCAGGTTTTGTTGGAACTCAGAGTTCGCGAACTCCAAATTCAGCAAAACTCTGAGTTTTCGGTTTCAGAAAGAGAGATAACTCAAACCCGTGAAAGTGGGTGAAACCAAGCCCGTTTCAAGAAGCGGGTTAAGATGAACTCAGAATCAATCACTGTGGCAACTGAGTCTGTGAACGAAACCTGGTCTGGAGCAGGTTTTCTTCAGGAAACTTAGAGTTCTCTGCGGTCTCTGCCCCTTTTTAAAGTGAAAGATGTTCAAGTATATGTTCTTCATTCATACTTAGAGAACATTCACATTAGAGACGTCACGTTTCCACCAGCAGAAATCAAAATGACATGTCCATTCATAGAGGATCATGTAGAGAGGAGGCTGGATTAATCCAGAGGAAATGTTATTTATGTCGGGAGAGGATTTGAGGACACGAGTCGATTGATGCAGTTTCCCCGATTCATTTTTATTTGAGCGACATTTTAAATAGTGAGTTATTCCAGGGATTTGCTATTGATAATAAGGAGTTTTATTTTCATCATTTGAAACCCTTAAAAATCGAAATCATTAAATCTCAAAAACCGGTAGGGGCTTTGTACTACAACATGTTTCGCATGACAAAAATTAGCTCAGTTGTCAGCGATGCTGCCTCCGCTTCTGGCGTCCCAAGTTCAAATCCTGGCCCCAATAACTTACGTTTTTGTAATTTTAAAAAAAGCTTTTCAGCGCATATTTTTTAAGTCTTGAGAATTAAATTTAAGTAAATGCTTATTTTTAACATATCTCAGGCAGCTACAGTGTTTCTTTTTAGCGTGCAGTGATATCCGTGTGTGTACGTGGTGGTGGGGGGGTGGGGGTGGGGGGTTGAGGAAAACGGTCATTCATGAGATTACAGAGATGACTGGTTAAATTATTAACAGATCAAGAACCATTCCTTACTTTACAAGTGACAAAATAACCTTCCTGATATTATTATTTATTCGTTATTTGAAATGATTCAAATGTAGACGTTTGCATTAACTCTGCAGATGTTTTCTCTCTGTTTTAATCGCTGCAGCTGGGTTTATTTTCTTGTTGAAAATGTTCTTGTAGTCTCATGCTTGTAGGAATTTATCAATTTCCATCGCCGGAAGTTTGTTCCCGTTGCCATGGTGAATCGTGTTGTCTTTGCTCCATTGATCAGGGCTTTTAATGGTCGCGACGCTCGCACCTGATTCTGGTTCTAACAACTTCAAGTTGATTGAATCAAACATTTTCAGCTGTTCTGAAACCAAAAACTCTAAGTTCGGGAATTTTGAGTCCAGTGACTCTAAGTTCAGGTTTCAACTCTAAATTTGTTGAACCTGCTTCTTGAAACGGGCCCCAGACCTTCATTTGTGCTTATTTGTAGTGCACAAACTTAGACATGTTTGTAGGCCTATAGTCTGCTCATTTTATCTAAAGAGTCACTTCAAAGAACTTAATGTTTTTAACATTTTCTTGTGACATTTTTCTCCTGATAGACAGCAAAAATACTGAAAATTTAAGCTTAAAATTGTGATTCTGAGTCTTTTTGTCAATTTGAATTGCTGTGAATCAGGAGCAGACAAAAAAATGCAGTTTTAAAAAGCTTTCACCAGGGAGGTGGAAAATACACAAGGAAAGCAACAAACTCCCTGCTCCACTCCACTCTGATGCATTGACTTGGAAATGATTAGATTTATGTGCGTCTTCGTTTTCCTCACTTGAGCTGGCATCTGGCTTAAAATTGTACGGCTGAGTAGCTCCAATATTTCTTGTCATTGTATTTGCCCCACTAATGTTAGGTTAGGGTTGTGAGGGGCTGTGAGCTAGCAGGAGAGCATGTAAACAAAGGGATGATGGGAAATGAAGGAAGGCTTACTCCATGCCAACAGTGAACTACCCCTGCTCTGCGGAAATTATGCTCTAGAAAACCCCATCGATTTTTTTTTTTTTTTTTTTTTTTTTTTTTTTTAATTTCTTTATTTTTTTTTTTTAATTTTGACTAAAAACAGTATAATTGTAATTAAAAGACCACAGGCAACACCTTTACAATAGATCAAAAAATGATAAGAGTGGAACTGTAACCTTGGTGCCATAAATCAATAGCACCTGTTTTGAGTTATCAGTGCTGGGGAGGATGTTTGTCACTTTTTTGCTACTGTTTGTGAGAAAAAAAATCTGTCTTTATTTTTAAAAATGCACTGTCCTGATTTGGTTATTTGGTACCTTGAAACCAGTATCTAGACTCTAAACCCCATCCAGTGTCCACTTCACTGCATCCCAGTGACCAGCAGGACCTCATCAAACTAGCATTTCAACTTGTGTAACATCTTGGTTGGGATGCAGTCCAAAAGCAGTGGTGAGTGCAGCTGTTCTAAAGATAGACAGTTTTTATTTTGCAGCTCTGCAGTGATCTAGATCGATTTACATAACTGGCATGAAACAGATGGGAAGTCTTTGTAGGAAATTTTTCCAAAACCAGAATATCTCAAAGTCTTCCCTTTCTTTGGGTAAACTTGTGAGCTCACTAGTCCTATCAAATGGACAGTATGGGAGCAGCTGCTCTTTTGTAACATCTCCACTGGGACTTGCAGTTAGGGGGAAATCTGCTTCTTGCATACTGTGTGCAACAACTACAATGATGTCAAGGATATAAGATTAAAAAGAATTTAAAAAATCTTTGAAGAAAAAACAAACTTATGAACTGACTGAAACTAAAGACAAAAGAAAGTCCGAACAGATCGCATTAATGGACGGTTCTTTGAAGCGAGCTTCCACACGTTCTAAGAAACAAATAAAACAGAGAGGAAATCAGATGGAGCTACTCTGTCAGAAGTTAGTTTAAAAGTCAAGAGATGGAGGACACACAGTACTGGGTGCTGATTTAGAGGCCTGATGGCGAAACAGAACATGCTCTGGTGATAAATGATACAAATGTAGTTGATGAAAGAATACAATTGATCATTTCTGTTATCACTCAAAGTAAAAAAATACATAAATAATCAAAGAAACTGTCGTGTTTGCCATCTGTTAACCATAGAAACAGTAGCTTTTACTGAACAAAGAAGTAAAATGATCTTCTTTTTAACGCGATAAAAGATGAACATGGATGATGTCATGTAAACTCTTATGTAAAACTCTCCTCTCCTTGATTTTCCCTGTCTTAGCACCGCACTTCATCCCTCTTTTCCAGTCATTCTACATCTCTTGGTTACACGATTTTTCTCCTCAAATACAGAAATGCCAACAGGACTCTAGGAAAGCCTTGCTCAACTCTGCTGGCAGAAATGTGTGCGTAAGAGAGGCTCAGTGACGTACTTCAACCCTCTGAAGTCTCTCATGGAGGACATCAGCTGAGAAATTATTAATTAGTTTTGCACATGAGTGGTAGGCTTGAAATGCTGTCTGCTGTACTTGGATTCTACGCACTGCTATCTCCACTCTCAGTGGACAGGGAGGACTGATTACACCTATGAATTAAATTATAGTTGTTGTTTTTTTTAATTGCATGTCCAAAAATAATGAAAGTATGTATACTTTTTTATTAATTCTGGAGATCGATGTGGCACATGATGTCCTGTGTGGTCTGGAGCACAAAGCAACTGTCCAAAGCTGAAGTGAAATCTGTAAAATGACGGAAAGTATCAGACAGACTTTTTCATAACTCGGCAGGGGCCGGTATTAAACCTACTGCTCTGGTTCAGATGAAGAGCAGGGATCGTTTTAATCCCACTAAGAGACACATATCCTTAAACATAAAACCAGATGTCAGTCTTTTAGCAAAACCGTTACTTATCTAAGAAGATTACTACATACATACACATCATTTTTTGTTGTAAAAAGCCAAAGCAACATTTTTATTGTGTTTATGAAAGTTTATGAACTTCTTACAATTAAAATTATAGGTATTCTGTAATGAAACAAAAGGCATGACATATATTTAATCACAGATATTAAATTTTTCCCAAACTTCAATTTCAATTCAATTTTATTAATACAGTCCAAAATCCTAAGATAGAGGCTATAATAGAAAAATTGAGCCAAATAATTTCAATACAAATCACAAATATATAAATTATCCTTTTTTACATATGAAATGGTACAATTTCTTTAAAGTATCTCCATAGAGTTTCCCTTAAAACACAATATATGCACAACTTTGGCTGAAATAAACTCTCGCAACTCTCCGACTTCTTCTGTTAATGATTTTTAGAAATGTCGATCAAGTAAAAATTAATGGTTTATGAATAAGGGGTATAATATGAGTATGTATAAGTAAACTCTAATTAATTAAAATTATCAACAAAATAAAAAACATGCTGAGGATGAAGAATCTTAGATTTTATTCTAAGTAGAAGAAAAATAATTCTGATTAAATCAATGTCAGATTACTGCGTAACTTGCGTCATTTGAGGAAGAGAGTATTTATTTTCTCATTTGCTGCCAGAGGGAGGAAGTGAAGAAAAAAAAAATCCTTTTCTGAGTGCTTATTTGAACCCCGGATTATCAAGGACAGTGTCTGCCAGATTACTCTCTGTGAATTTACATAACCACAGTTGAGTCATTGTGCAATCATCAGCATAATCTATTATCAAAATGTTAAACTTCGTCATGCACAAAAAACAAAGATGACACTCTGAGCATAATATTTTTAATTTGAAAATGAAGGTAGATTTCACGCTCATATCAGAGACAGCAACATCAGTGTGCAGCAGAGCAGCCTGTTGATTAGCAGATGAAAAATGGGAAATTAGCCACTTAAAATAAATGTAATGGGTCACAGTGATTTGAAGTTTAATTAATTTTAAGTGTTATAATATTTCCAGTTAAACCGCATTTAATAAAGACTGACAAAAGAATAGATCTGCATTACTGTTAAGAATGACTTTTTCTGTCTACTAAAAATTACTCAAAATGTTCTTAAGAAAAAGCCAAGGACCAGGTCTCATCGATCACAGTTGTTTATTACACTTTTGCAAAAGGGAAAAATCTCACAGACAGAACCGAACCGAACCGAGTCACGTCAGTGAGAGTTCTCAGCAAACTCCTCCCAGGCCAACGCCTTTATACTTTTCCTGGGACAGGAAGGACTTCCTGTGTCAGAGGTGGGACTTCCTGTGTCCGAGATCACAAATCCTCAGCCCATGTGGGCCAGCACAAAGACATTCCAGCAGCTTCAGTCTTTAGGGGGAGGGGTTGCTTCAAGACACACACAGATCCACACAATTCTGCCAATTAATATTCTTAACAGTTCGGCCCTGTTGTGGGTCTTGAAGCACACGAGCTCACAACAGCAATCCTGAAAACATCAGTCTCAAGTCTCCTGCATGAACAGTTTTAACCTAAAACATCATTAACAGATTTTTCTGTTCCAAGCCCGTGGAGGGGGCGAAAACCCAGTGGGGAAAATTCCCCCTCGTCCCACTTAAGGTGCGAACACTTCAAAAGCCACGGGTAGCTAAGAAAAGCAGGGACTATAAAAATGTACTTCAAAAACATACTTTAAAAAATACATTTATCATCGTCATCATCAGAATCATCATCGTCATCAGCCTGCAAAAGATGTACCATAACTTGACTGTAAGTGAAATCAAAATAGAAGGAATAAGGGTCTTGTACGCCCCAAACATATTTAACCAACCGTCCCACATGGATGTATCAACACCTGAATGTGCCTTCATTTTATTGCTCAGATTACGCAGTCCTCCTACTGCATGAGTCAGGCTTCCATCGGTGGCGGTTGCCACTAATTGTTCTTGACAGCTTCGAACCCAGGTTGGGTCCAGTTACTGAGGCTTTGGTGAATCTGTCCTGTGTGTTTCCCCTGTCGCTGAGGGACAACCCATAGAATCTTGAGTTGGTTCTGGTAATTGTCACAGAAATCGTCATTGCTCTGGGTTTTGTGACCTGCTGTAAGGACTAGAGCTGGGGTAGGAGATCAGTTGGCTTCTTCGGCACCCAAAGGTTTTGGTACCGGGCGTCTTCCACTCCTACCATCCTTCAGAGGTACCAGCTTCTTGCAATGGCTCTGGTGGATCCAAGTGGCTCTCTCAGCAATCTTCACAGCAGTGGAGGTGGTCAGTTGGACAGTGAAAGGATCTCCCACAGCGGGGTGCAGCCCAGGTTTTTCTTTTGATCACCTTGATCAGGATCTGGTCACCTGGCTGCAACAGCTCCACCTGTGGGGAACAAGGAACATCTGGCAGATTATTTGTTCTCGACACTTCTTCACTTTGCAACAATTCTCTCATCCATTCTGCTGTTTCTGTGGTTAGTTGGTTGATCAACAATGTGTATGTGCAGGTGTTTTTGTTTGCATGCGTGGATGAAGATCTGAGTGAGTGTGTGGGAGTTGTCTCTTGACTGCAGGCACAAAAATGTGAACACCAGGTGAGAAATAACAAGACACAAAGAGGACTTAGAAGTTCTGTTAGTCTAAGTTACACAAAGGATTAATAAAGCTTTAAAGGAACATTCAAGTTAAAACTTAAGAGAAAATTAAAAGAGAAAAGAGAAAATTAAAAAACTTTGAAATTCTTGACCTGAGCAGCTACATTAACAGTTAAAAATCTTTTCAATGTGGAAATGTCTCTTCAAAACTGTCCATCATCCCCCCTGTAGAGACATGGTAAGACCCATGGCTCATCACTGCTGCCATTTTGAAAAAGTTTTTTCTTTATCAGGGGAGTTACTTTGCATATCAATGAAGACATTAGTAGACAGGGCATTGTCCACCTTGAGGGTAAGGCTGGTAGTGCTGGTTCTGGTGACTCTGTTGTGGTAGGTTACTGTAGTCGTAGTTTCGCCATTGGTTGAAACCACCTTGGAATTGCTGATGCGGGCCCCAGTTATCCGGGCACTCTCTGGACAGATGTCCGGGCCGGTTACAGGTGTAACAGTTCCTTTGTCCGGTATTGGGCTGGGACCTCAGGTGATGTCCTCTTCCTCTGAAGTTCCCTCCATAATTGTTGTTATTGTGCCAATGTCCACGAGGGGGCCCATGTTGGTGGT
Source organism: Oryzias javanicus (assembly GCA_003999625.1). NCBI lineage: Eukaryota > Metazoa > Chordata > Actinopteri > Beloniformes > Adrianichthyidae > Oryzias > Oryzias javanicus. The sequence continues at coordinate 17,933,644 of CM012439.1, forward strand.
AGTAGATGGCGTTCTCCTCTTCTTCCAAATCATCGATGAGCGAACCAGCTTCCGTGACGGCCAGAAAGACGGCCGTATCAGGTTGAGCCTTAGTGTGTTTCTTCTTTTTCTGTATGGTTTCAGCATGTCTGGCATAATTCATAATTTCGACGGGGCCATCAGTGGTATGATTAACGTTGTATTTCTTTTATAATTCAGAGATCATCGGGATGAAGCCATTCAGGAGGGCAGTTTTGAGCTGTTGCTGGTATGCCGAGTTAGGTTGTGGGTCCTCCTCCAGTCCACTGTAGGCTCTGAAGACTTCTTCCAGGCGCCCGAAATACTCGTCCACTGGTTCGTCGTCCTTCTGTTTGGTTAGCCCGATCTTGATGAAGTTAGTAGTTCTCCTCCAAGTTCGTTCAACCCTGGCATATAAGTGATCCAGCTGCGTAGCTAATGTAGGATCACCCCCAGGCAGCCAGGCGTCGTTTGTATCCTTCTGTGAAGTCTCCTCTGGACTCTCGTAGTTGCTGTTTCAGATCTTCTTTCAAGGTTTTTTCAGTTTCCCATCCATTTAGGACGTAGGATGCCATCAAGGAGTTTATGTTCTCCACCCACTGTCGAGGGTCCACAGTTGGGTCTCCTTCAATTCACGAGCGTACACGACAAATCAGTTAGTCCCTTCCTGCTCAGGTCCTAATGGGCGGTAGAACCGTCATGATGGAACTGGAGCTTGCTCGTTGGGGTCATGGTGAGGGTTTTGCAACCTGAACCATGGGAAATGTTGTTGGCCATTTGTGATTCATCAGGTGTGTGAGGGTAAATCTCTTGATTGAGAGTCCGAGGAGATCCCTGTGAAGTTGGTCAAGTTCATGGGCAGAAGGATAAATGCCTTTATCAGAATTCAAAGTCTTTGATTTTGAAGTTGATTGTTGCTTGTCCTCTTGGCCCGCTTTATTCGCATGTTCGATTTCTTGTTGCTTGCGAACCTTCAATCGGCCTGCTACAGTGTCAGCTAAGCGGTCATGTGGGTAAGGGGGAGGTGCCATGCTGTCGTCTTCCTCTTGAGGAATGTTGGCTGTAGCACCACCATCAGCCTGTGGGTGAAGCTGTTGGGGTAGTTGGTTCACAATCTGTGGACGGATCACAGCAGCTGCACTCCGCCTCATCTTATCTCTGTCCTCTTTCCTCTTCACCGCTTGAGTCAGCCATGCAAGAACAGCTTGCAGTTCTGGGTCACCCTTCTTTTCTCTCTTTTTGTCCTTTTTAATGTCCACCAGAATCTTATCGCACAGGGTTGTGCAGGCTGGGACGGAGAGGTTGCCTTTGAAATAATAGGGCTTCTTGTTCCATTTCGCAATATACTTTGCACTTCCAGGGACTCTTTGATCCATAAATTTAGAATCCCCTTTTAATTCTAATTTACTCTGATTTTTACCCATGTTGAGTTACTTTTATTCACTATTTTATGAAAATATTTATTTTATGAAACTGAAAATATTTGTTTATGCGACGTACGTCCCTAGTTTTTTTTTATGTATTTACGTATTTATTTATTTTATATATATTTGTTTCTTTTATTCAGTTAATTATTCCTTCAAATCTCTATGCTATTTCGATTTAAATGCTTAAAAGCCTTAAGGGGACAAAATTAAAAAAAAGATCTTATAAAAAATTGAAATGGAATATTTAAGTGAAAACGTAAGGGGAAATAAAAGTATGATAAAATGAATTTCAGAGGAATATTCAAGAGAGAATGTAAAAATAAGATTTTTTATTTTTATGTATTTAATTAAAAAATTTAAAGAAAAGGGTTCTAACTTTTATGCATTTATATTCATGTAGCCTTAACTGAAAAATATTCAAATGGAAAATTTAAAAGGAGATAAAAAGAGAATAAAATGTAATTAAAGGAAATACGGAATAATAAAGTGAAATTACAGGAACAATAAAATGATATTAAAGGACCAAGAAACTGAAATTAAGTGGAAATAAAATAATAATAAAATGAATTAAGGGAATGAATTAAAAGAAAATAAGGGAATAATAAGATGAAATTAAAAGCAATATTTAAGAGAAAAACGTTAATAAAAAGAGTTTTATTTATTTATATATATACTTATTTAGTTATCTTATTTTATTTATTTGTTTATTTATCTTTAATTAAAAAGGGAGAATTAAATGCTAGGAATAACAGTTCAGGACATACACATAGACATTAAAAGACGCACACACACACACTGAGACAAGTTCCATGCACATACAGCCACACCCTTAGACAAAGACAATGCTGCATGCACTCACACTATTTATGGCCAAACACATTCAATTTTTCGTACGAAATTATTTTACTTTATTTACCCAATATCCAGTTTTCTTCTATGCAATTTTATGAGCTCAGTTATCCACAAACCTTAAATTTCACAGCTAAAAACAATAAGTCTCCACCGTCAAAGTCCCCTTTAAGCCCCCCTTCTGAACGTCCCTGCAAGCAACCTCCCTCCTGTCCTGCGGCCACTACAATTAGCTTAGCTAGCTCAACCACGTGAATTCCTTTGTCTAGTAGCTTAGCTTAGCTGAACCACATGGTCTTTTGTCTGTTAGCTAGCGTTTTTCCACGTGTCTATTCAGTTAGCTTAGCAGCTCCACGAGGCCTTCTGTTAGCGTCTCCACGTGGATCCCTCTTTGTTCATGCCAGTTAGCTTAGCATCTGCACATGGCCTACTAGCGTAGCTCGGCCAGTTCTTTGTTCGTTCTTCCACAGTCAGCTCCCCCCACGGTGTTTTTCCCTTTTTAAATGAAAATAAAACCTCTTTAACGAGCGCTTTACCATATTTCACTATTTCACTCTTAAATCACTTCTTATTTTCCCGACAAAGACCTTTTTTTTCTCCACAAAACCTTTTATTCCGTCTAACCAACCTATTGTCGACAAACACGTACAACTTTTCATTGGTGCCTGCTGGCGATAGAGTTGATTTAAAATTACTTCTGCCAATGAATGCTTTTTCCCACGCGCATTCCTGCGGACCTGATCGATTTCTAATCGACGATTACGTACAATGTACCTTAGCAGCCGCTAAAAATATTACCATGTACATTGGCAACCGCTGAAAATATTACCAACCAAAATGCTCCCTGTGCGCGAGCGGAGAACGGACCCGGCGATTGTATTCGACAACCCCCCTAGGATTTAAACTTTTTTCTTATTCACGTTTCTTATGCCTTTTAAAACCTTTTATTAGACTGAATCAATGACTGACCTGGTCCGATGGCCCTCAGGAGACGTCACCGCCTCGGAGGGCTGCCGCAGGAGGATCCCTAGCGCCGGCCTCGGGCTCAAACGTCGTGTCCGAGGTCTTTGTTACGGATCCCGATACCGGTGTCCGCCACGTGGAATTCGGCTCACCTCCCGCGCAGTCCTTCGTCGACGGATGTTGCCTCCCGGGTTTCGGCACCAACTGTTAAGAATGACTTTTTCTGTCTACTAAAAATTACTCAAAATGTTCTTAAGAAAAAGCCAAGGACCAGGTCTCATCGATCACAGTTGTTTATTACACTTTTGCAAAAGGGAAAAATCATCACAGACAGAACCGAACCGAACCGACCGAGTCACGTCAGTGAGAGTTCTCAGCAAAACTCCTCCCAGGCCAACGCCTTTATACTTTTCCTGGGACAGGAAGGACTTCCTGTGTCAGAGGTGGGACTTCCTGTGTCCGAGATCACAAATCCTCAGCCCATGTGGGCCAGCACAAAGACATTCCAGCAGCTTCAGTCTTTAGGGGGAGGGGTTGCTTCAAGACACACACAGATCCACACAATTCTGCCAATTAATATTCTTAACAATTACCTTATTAACAAAACTGCGTATTTCATGATGAACAACTCATGCTAACGTGGCATACTTAATGTTTCACTTAATTGTATTTAAAATAGCAAATAAAATAAGGTTAAAGGTAAAATCCTTACAGAATCAGGCTTTAGTCAAACATTCATGTGCTTTGATTCATCTTCACATCACAGCTGTTAAACCTGACTGACGCTCATCAGTACCTAACCCCAAATTACATGGTTGTTTGCTACATTAATAGCAAAACGTTTCAGTGATTGTGTGCATGCTTGTGGAGGGTGTGGTGACTCATGTTTTGTTGACATGGAGACCAAAATAGATGGAAATGGAAGAGGACATTGGGTCTACCCTTGAGACTCTGCACAATACTGAAGAAAATGGACAGAGAAATACAGAATGCAAGAAATGACAAAAGGAGGAAGCAGAGAGTTTAGAGGAGTATGAAGGTTTGTGTTGTATAAGCCAGTGGTGAGTCAGTCTCTGTTTGGATCTTGAGAACTAACAGAAAATTATTTGTGTTTTCTTTCACTGAAGATGGGTTAACTCTGAACGAAATAGGGAAATTTGGTCGTTTTAGAATAAGGTGGATTAGTCTAGTTCAGTGTATCAGGGTTATTGCACAACGCAACAGAATTTGCCATTATTTGAATAAACTGGAGAGTTTTAAACCTATTGTGAACCAGATGCTTACAGCCCCTCACAACCCCAACTAACATTACTGGTGCAGCACAAAAGGCAACAAAACATTGGAGCTATCCAGCCGTCCAGTTTTAAAACTAGATGTCAGTTCAGATGAGGAAAATGAGGATCTATATGGAGCTAAATCCTTCCACAAGCTTATCCAGTTGGTAATTTGTCCACTTTGGATTTACCTCAATTTGAGGTACCTAAAAATGCAAGTTTAAGATTAATATTCTTTATATATGTCTTCCATCATCAGAAAAATGCTAATAGAACATTTTGAAAACACCAAGACACAATTTTCATCAGAACGAGTCTTTGAATATTGAACATATTTAAATATATTGCTTTCTAACATACTGTATATTTCTGTAAGTATTTTGGACTTTTGTCCAATCTGTGTATTTCTATAATTTATTTGCACTTACTCTCAATAAGGAAAGTGTATTATAAATTGTATCATCCGAAAAGGATCTTTGTTTTCTGTTCTCGATTCTCCAAATCTTTCTTATTTTCGTTGTTGCTTTCTTCTTGTTGGATTTTAGGTTAGTTGCTTGAAAATCACAAACTTTGACCTCAAAATGTACAATATTCACCATACCCCCCTCTGTTTTCAACTGTATCAAACATCAAAGACAGAATCTGTTTTGGTTAATAATGTCTCTCCTCAAACAGGTGGGAGCTTTTTAACTGATTTTCAGTGTTGGCCACCTGTGTGCTGCTGTGATCAGATTGTAGCAGTTTTCTTTTCATTGTCTGCATCCAGCAGACTTGGTTGCAGTAAATGAAAGAAAGAAAAGAAGAAAAAAACAGCATGGTTTTCTGGTGTAACGTCTGCTGTAAGTACAAGTCCACAATAAGAAAGCAGCATAAGCCAAAATCTGCAACCAGCGGGACTTGCACATTGAAAGGTTGAAAATTAATCTGACAGCATGCGTTTAAAAGATGACCTGCAGCTACAGGACACACATACTGCAGGACAAATGTGCGTTTTGGGATTTTTAACTTGTCTCTGTGATTTTCTGCTGTGATGTTGGGACTGTTGGAGTTGAGCTTCACACTGAGTTAGTATTAGTGTCTCAAAAAGTTGTGGTTTATTTAATCATCCAATGGGTGTATGTTTTGTTGTTGTTTTCTAGAAGTAAAGTGTGTCTTGTTTCTATGAAACTAAGAACAAAATAAAGGTTTACAGTTTTAAGTCCCACTCAAAGGATCTTTTGATCTCCTGTAAAATAATTTCCAGTGGTCTTTTAATTATGATTACGCTACTTTGGTCTTTTCTGGGGCATGATTTTTGAAGAGCAGCAGGAGTTTATTGTCAATCTTCTTCCTGAGCAGGACCGTTGGCACGGAAGTAAGTCTCCTCTCATTTCCCACCATTCCTTTTTACCATCTTTCCCATTAGCTTACAGCCCCACAATCCCAACCTAACATTAATAGTGGAGCAAAAATAGTGAGCAATATTGGAGCTTTCTGCCAATACAGTTTGAGCCAGATGCCAGTTCGGATGATTTTTTTTCATCTGAGCCTGATTTGAAAAAAGATGTACTCAAATAGTTTTAATCTTAATTTTCTTTAAATATATCCTCCATCATGAGAAAAATGCCACAAGAAGATGTTAAAAACCCAATTTTAAGTGGGTCTTTAAGTTACACCTATAACTGTTTTTTCTAAATCCATTTGTCAGTGTTATAACATATTTACTACTAGAATACATTCTACCTTAAAACAGTTTCATCAAGCAACCACTGATGTTGTGAATCAAACTCTGTGAATTGATCCACACATTCCTTTGGCATGAGAAGCGCTGGAAACCACAGAGGCACTCTATATGGCTGGTAAACCCCATCATGAATTTCCCTGTCACGTATGATCATCCACAAAACAGTCCGTGTGATGAAGGCCTATCTTGTTCATTGGAGAGGAGGTTTTATATCTGACTTGTCTCCAAGTGTGGGAAAACAACAGTGAGCACTGTACTGATGCTTTCTCTTTCAAACGCTAGATTAGCTTGAGGGTACAGTATGACAATGAGCGTTTATACAGATGAAACGGAAGAGTGACAAGACCACAGAGGCTGATCATGCAAGAATGCTACGGCTGGGCATGCATTGAGAAACACGTAAGACATTTTAACCTACAGAAAATGTTGTATCATGTCTTTCTTTCACTGAGAGCCTTTCACAAAATCATTAAATCGAAAATGCTATAAAACAGAGAAAGAATGTCCTCATGAACTTTATACCAACCACTCTCTGATTACCAATCTGGAAACTGTTGCCCTTCCTGCATGATAAGCCATCATCTCCTCTACTAAGGTTTTATAATCATAGTAGACTTCAGTCTTTAGACTCCAGATGTTTTTTAAGAACAATTTGCTTCTAAATTCTAAAGTTATTGAAAAATTATACTCACGAATAACCTTAAATATAAGATTCTTAGATGCTTGCCGTGCTAGTTATCTCTATATCACTATTTCTGCAAGCTCTCCCTAGCTTAGATGGTGCATATAATTAATTGAGTAACATGGCAACTGTTTTATTGCTCTTCTTAGATGTTATTTACACTGTGAAAGAGAATTGAAATAAATAACTACGTACACAACTGCACAAATGAACTGTGTAAATGAAGCTGTCGATGTGTAAAGCTGAGCCAGTACCTAAGGACACCGTTTCATGGGTTTGGCAGAATACGTATAAATGTTGCAAGGTAGTTTGTACATGATTCTCTGAAGAAGTGAGAAATGTTTTATGACCTTACTCATATTTTCCTCCGCATCTGTGATCTGTGCAAGAGAGCATCTGTGTTTGTCATCAACAAAAGATTCTCTATTGTAGTCTGGGAATGAGAAGTAATGGTTGCCCAAGGCCAATACAGACGACAAGGATCATTCTGACGATTGGTTGAATGCGGACAGATAGCGTCATCTGGTGTTGTGGTCACATTGTCGCTTACTTGTTCATAAGTTTTCAAAACTCGTTAAGAAATTGTCTTTTGTATTTTGGTGTTAATCATTAATAACAAGGCGAGGGAGACCAAAGAGCAAAGCAAAAAACATATTTCAGGAGGTTGATTTTCTCACAACAAATTGTCAAAGAATGTTGTAGCAGAAGAAATGGTTCATGTGAGTTTTAATGGTGTATTAAGTATTATTTTGCAATTAAATTCACAGGAAAAAGAAGGTCATTATTTGAAATTTTTGGGGGGGATCTTTGTGTTTAGTTGCTCTCTGTGCCTGGACGGGTTTTCTCCACCACAACATCAGACTGCTCCCACAATTATACACATAGACAAAATCTAAGGATTGTCCTGAGTGTGGGTTTACAAAATGGCTTCTCTATTGAGATTTTGAGATTAGGTACGTTGTTTTGGACATACTCTTAACATATTCGTAATCAGAAATGTGTATTTTTTCAGATTTATTAAAGTGTGAGCACATAAGAGGATTTTTTTTTAAACAAAATCTGTAGGTGCAACAAAGGGTCATTTGTCTGGTCTTTCCTCATAAGGAGATGTGGAAAGTTCCATTCACGGTTAATCTGTTACTAAAAGCATGTATTTTAATTCATAGGATGGATAAAAGCAACAGCAAAAATGCACAGACATCCAGTGCATTGAAAAAGTATTTATCAGTTCCCAATTTCAGTTGTACCTCTTCAAAAGATGATAAAGATCTGCAATGTTAGTCATGGATACACTTCAAATTAAAAAAAAAATCCAGTAAATTACATTTTATTATTTTTAAAAAATTAATTTTTTTGATGATGCAGAAAATAAGTGGTCAATAAAAAATGATCACCTCAATGCATTGTAATGGAGCCATGGTTTGAAGTCAAATGTTTCCTGTAAGTCTTCACCAGGTTTGTACACACCAGGGGTCGGCAACTTTTAACAGTAAAAGAGCCATTCAGGTTTGTTTTCCAATGATCAAAACCTAGAAGGAGCCGCATTGACTTATGTTAGCCTTTCAGAAATTTGGATTTGCATTCATAATCGTCTTTTTTTTTTTTGTCAAATACATATGAATAATGTCTTTTCGGCACTGACAAAAGCAAGAAAATATATAAAAAGAAACTAGCATCTCTTAAAAAAGGATTTTTAAAAAGTCTTTACATTTAGTAGCATGAAAGCAAGCTTGTTGCTTAATTACTAGCTGAACTTCGAATGAGGATAACATTTCTCTGTAAATTAAATTAGCCAAAAAATGTTAGCATGTTGCTGAAATAAAAGCTAAACTCAAAATTAGCCTAAAACCCCAAGTACATAACAAATTAGCTGAAAATGTTAGCATATTGCTAAAATATTAGCTAAACTCCAAATTAGCATAAAAAACTAATTAGAGGCCAAATCTGCCCAGAAAAGCTAGCTTGCAGTTTAATTACTAGCTGAACTCCAAAATAGCCTAAAATTCCTTATTAAACTAACTTAGTCAAAAACGTTAGAATGTTGCTAAAATAGAAGGAAAATTTTAAATTATCCCAAAAAAATGTTAGTAGATAACAAGTTAATTTAAAACATCAGTATTTTACTAAAGTATGAGCTAAACTCCAAATTAGCATACAATTTCTCAATAAACTGAATTAACCCAAAACGTTAGCATGTTGCCAAAATAGAAGCTAAGACTCTAAATTAGCCTAAAAACTCCAGTAGATGACAAATTATCCAAAAACATTAGCATGTTACTAAAATAATAGCTAACCTCCAATTAAAAAAAAAAATAGTATGTTATTTTGCTTCAGGCAGAGAGCCACCATGGAGAGATAAAAGAGCCACATGTGGCTCTGGAGCCGCAGGTTGCAGACCTCTGGTACACACTGTAGCTGCTATTTGGGTCCATTCATCCAAGAGCTGTGATAATTTGGAACTGTTGTCAAAAGGACTTTCAACTTCTTCCACGGATTTCCTATTTGACTGAGGTCCAGAGATTGCCCTGGCCACAGCAGAACCTTGAAATTTTTTTCATGTAGCTACGTTTTTGTAGCTCAGGTGATGTCCAGAAATCCAGACACATTTCATCCTCAGTTCTCTCACTGATGGAAGGAAAATTTGACCAAAATATTAACATACATAACCACATTCATCCTATCCTTAATCCATATCAATTGTTAATTTACATTTACAAAAAAGCAACATTAAAGCATGATGTTTGAACCGCCACGTTTCGAGTGTTGTATGGTGTTCTTGGGATGCAGCTCAGCATTCTTCTCCCTCCAAACACAGTGTCACTTTGGTCTCCTTGACCAGATACCGGTCTCCCAATCCACTTCTGGATTGGTTTCTGGAGAACTTTAGACAAACCTGGACATGTGATGGTTTAAGTAAGGGGACCTTTGGAGCACTACAGAATTTGATCCATGATGGTGTAGTGCAGGAGTAGGCAACTCCAGGCCTCGAATGCCACTCATGACTGAATACCAGCAGGAAGGTGGCACTCCAGGCCTGGAGTTGCCAACCTCTGGCTTAGTCTGTTTCTAATATTGTAGTAACCTTTGTTATTGTGGTTCAAGATTTCTTCAGGTCATTGAAGTTTGTCTGTATAGTTCTACGCGGTTTCCTCATCGCCATAAGATCTTTTGTCCCCATTGACTATATAGGTCTTAAACTCAGGCCTGAAGAGCCACCATCCTTCAAAATTTCTAACTAATCTGCCTTTGTAGCTACTTTTTGGCCAAACAGACCTGATCCAGATAATCAGCAACAGATAAGGCAGGATTTCTCAAAAAACCAGCAGGATGTCACCAGGTGACGTCTAAAGTCTGAGAGGAGGACCATGTTACTGTAACATCACCCATAGAAAATAGCTTACTTTTGGCTCCAACCAAAGTAAATCATTTCAGTCGTGAAGGTTTTTATACTGAATGGAGTTTTCTATAAAATATTTTTAAATTATGTTACATGAAGTTATTTTAATATTTTTATAGTATGGTTCGCTTTTATATTTTGTTATTAACACATTATTGAATCTATTGTCGCATTGAGCTCCAGACCAGTTCAAACCAGTTCAGGCATGCTCCATTCAAAAACAATGCCATGAATTACCTTTGCTGGCATGGACACTGACCACTCTAAGCATAGGTTTGGGGAAGATGACCATATAAGGTGTTAAGGCCTGTGGGAGTTACTTTCTTGCCAGACATTGGCATTGACACTGAAGCCACACAAGAGCCCCCCTGGCAGAGCCAGCCCCTTGTATAGGCAGCGTAGGCAAATGCTAAGAGCGCTGCACATACAGGGGGTGCTAAAAAGGGAAGAAGAAAAATAAAAGGTTGAGAACATTCGTTTTTGGTTGAGAAAGACAAATTTGATTGGTGAAATTGTTTTTTTTTTTTTCTTCCAATCTCCAAACGTTTAACAGCAGAGATATTTAAACCTGTAACACTGGAAATGGAAAGGATTTTATTAAAATGACTCAATTTCATTTGAGTAGTTGGTAATTTTCTTTTTCACCAATGAACACGCCAGATGTTAGCAGGGACTTCTTTCCCAGTCGGTTCTTTTTTCACCAAGTTGGAGCCAGATCACGTCAGTAAGCAGTGATTGATCTGATTCAGTCCGAGCCAACATTTCCATGGCAACGACTCTCATCAATTAGGAGTAAGCTTGTTGGAAGGCCACACCCCTTCCACTAAAAGCGGGTTCAGGAGAATCTGTCAAATGTTTTAAATCGCGCAGCACATACTTTTATTGAGGGTCAGTTTATAACTTGAATAATTTGCAATTAAGAAAAAATATTGTGGAAAAAAAACCCCAATAAGGATTAGCAAGAACATGGTAAAAAAAAGTGGTAAAGCATAAATAGGGATTTTGACAATCATAGCAAGTAGTTAAAAGGTGTTATCTCTTTATAGAAGTTGATGGAATTTTAGCTTCTTTGAACCAGGGGGTACTTCCTGTTCGGAATGTGACAAAGTTCTAAACCTCAAAGAGGTTGTGGACACCTGAGATTAGAAACATTTATTTTTTGAAATAATATCAGACTTTTTGACATGAAATCCCAAGGTAAATTTATTTAACACCAACTAGAGAACATTGGAGGAGCTGCCTCGGGTTTGTGTAAAATTTGCCACACTGGCTGCAAAGCTTAAACTTTTATCAACAGAATCACAGAAGCCAAGCTTGTTTTTTTTATTTGTTATTGAGGTTCACAGACAGCTTTAAAATATTGCAAATATAAGAAAAAGGGAGAAAAAAAATTTAAGGCTGAGAAAATTATTAGTTGGAGCCCAAATTATGCAGACAGAAGCCAGCTAAGAGTATAAACTATAGTTAGCCCATAAAAACCCAGGTTCAATTTTCCTAAAAATATAAAATATTGTAGAATATACCAAAAGTCAAGTAGACCACAGAACAAATGTCTGATGTTTTTTCTGTTAGACTGATGTTACTGTGGGTTCTTATTGGTTAAAAAAGGACAAAAAACATAAAACAGTCCCCTTGTGATTATAAAATTAGGACAATTTGATAACAAACCTGGAATTGAGAGAATTGCAAAAGATGTGCAGATATGTGGATAGAGTGTGTCGTGCTGATTGTTTTGCTTAGATGATTACAAAAATTAAATTGAACAAAATCTAGATGATAGGATGAAACAAACAAAAATCAAGTTTAAATAATCAAATTTAAAATACAAAATCTCCACAAAAAAAACTTTTAAGCAACTTTGAAAACAGCTATCCAAGATAGTTTGTATGCACAACTGTGGCATGCAATTACTTAAAATGAACATGTAGGTCGCAGTTTTAGCTGGGATATGTCTAGCTTAATACTAAATGACATCAGTTGAAATTCTTCAAACTTCAATAATCATGATGAAAAGATTGTGAACAAATATTTTGTTTTTTATCAACATGGAGCTAATATGCTATTGTGAAATCTATAATCAATTCTAAAAGCTAATCAGTTCTTGTGTTTTCAGTTTCTTCAAGTTTTTTTTTAAAAAGAGACAAAATAAAATGTTAATTTTGACCCTCTGCTGTGTTTCAGATTATATACCATTTCAACTGTATTTTGATAGGTAATTTTAACCAAACTTATTTTTGCACATGTACTGCTGGGAATAAATAAATAAATACATAAATGTTATTCCTCCTATTTTGGCCTTGTCTCCTATAAGCTTGTAAAAGTTTCATATGACTCCCTGCACTTAAAAAGAAGGAACCTGTTTGAAATGGGATTTTATGTAAAACCTACCACACTACAATCTGGTTTTCTGAGCCTCATCCCCTCCTAGAAAAGGGTTTAAGAGGGTTAGTGCGAAATGAAAACAGTTTTGAGCACTGCGAAAATCTAACCACTGTGGGGTACTGTTTCCCTACAGTAGAACTTGGCTATAATACCAACGTGTTGATAAATAAACACTTAAAGAAAATGATGTGGCCTTAGATTTAGATCTTTTAAGCACATATCTTAGAATATTTTTTAAGCTTAATCTTTAACTCAGTTTTATGTTTTCTAATAGAGAGAATAAGTCCAGTTTTTCTATTCCTGTATGCTCTTACTGAACCTTAAAGTCCCATAGTTTTTATAGGAATATAACATTTTTGTAGAATTAGATTTTGATAACAGAAGACAGCAGAGAAGTTATTAATTAATTAGTTATTTTTCCAAAAAAAATCAGTCAAGATGAGGGACTTCATTTATTTTTCTATAAGTTTGAGGTACAAGCTTCAAATCAAGTACATATTATTGATTTAAAAAACAAAAAAAGCACTGATTCAGCTGATTTTTCTCTGTTAAGCATCCAAAGACAAGCAAGACCTTCACATTGGCCACAGAAGAATACAGTACAGCTGAAGTTCATCAATTATAAAAGAAATAAAAAGAAAACCATGGAGGTTAGTAGGACCACTGAGAAGTCCAAACATGAGAAGCCATGGAGCATTTGGAGGCTAGCATTTATGTTGGACACTGAACTGGACAACAACACTTATCTATAAATTGAAACGCTGCATATGCTCTTCCAAAAGGAACTCGAGCAATAAGGTTAAACAGAATGGACAACACAGCATACTTTGTGGACAAAATATAAATAAAAACACATTACTTCAGTCCCAATTTGTGTAGTTCTTAAAACAATAAGTCTTTAATTAATTATTAATTTCCATATGAGTTTCTTTACCAAAAGCAAGTTTATGACAAATGCAATAAAATGGATAAAAAACCAAAACAAAACAGGAGATGCATCGTAAATTCTACAGGTATCAGTAACCATGCAACCAAATGAAGGTCACAGGAGTGCAGTTGTAAATCATCGATCAAAAAAATGTTGCACAACATGAGCCCATCCACTTGTCAAGTCAAGTGCAGATGAATTATGATGCTAGCATGGTTTCAGGCATTTTTAGAAAGACATTCTTGGCTTCCCGGGACAGGTATTAATTAGTCATTGCTTTATTTGAAATGAATTACCTTCACTTCCTCATTCTGCATTGCAGTTGCCTTTGTCTGCTTTTATTATGTCTTTGTTGGTTTTGTTTCATGGTTTCATGAAGTTCTTCCCTTGCGTATTTTGCTTACTTTTTGTATGTGTTTATTTTGTTCCCCTATCTCTAACTCTTTCTAGACTTCTGAAGTAGTTTTTTTTCTTCTTTCAAAAGAAAATGAAACTAAACCAGCACGCCACGTTTGACTGACCTGGAAGGGCTATCAGCTCTACACTGGTGATCTATAACACCAAATTACAACTTTGTTTGAGGGTAACTCTTGTGTTAAACTCAAAGCAAAGTTCAAAACAAGCTAAAGTGAATTGTATGAAAACATTTCCTAAACTTATTAGCTCATTTCATAATGTGCTATTATCCACCTCTGAGATGTCTTTTTACTCTTTTTGTTCACTTTGAAATTGTCTGTCCTGCAGTGGTCCAATCTTCCATTCTGTCTCTGGTGTGCCTTCAGACGTCTTCTCAAAGTCAAAGTAGAGCGAATGCTAGTCTACAACAAAATAGCACAACATCTGGGTAAGGCTGCAGGCATATGATGCTGCAATCATTTCTGTTCAAACATTTCTTTTTCTAACACCATTGACAGTTATTGACGTAGCAGAGTCAGATCTCAAATGAGACATTTTTCCACAACAGCACCATGAAAGGGTTGTATTTCACAGATTTACAGTTGAGATTTGCAGGACAATATGGCTGAGATTTCTGCCCAGACAAACCAAAATAGACTGCACGCAGCCAATCTCCAGTGTGCTGGTTTTAGCTACATGTTCTCTTGAACATGAACAGGTGGAACACATTCAAAAATGAGTTCAGATTCTCCTTGCGTCAATTACTATCATAATGTTGAGAAGTGGCGAGAGCCGTGTTGATTGCTGCAGGGATAGGGGCAAGATCTTTTAATGTAGGGTGGTAACATGGTGTGGGGGAGACATCTTCCTTACTGGAAAAACTAGGCTTGTAGTCATCAAAAACAATCTCCATGCAGAGGGATATCAAGATTCTGCAATCAGTGAAACTCCCGTATCTCCACGGTCTGGGAGCAAAGTCTATTCTTTGCAATGACAATGCTCCCCCTCACATAGCAGGATTTATCAGACACTAACTCCAGAATTTGGGAGTGGTAGGGTGTAATAGACTACCAGCAGTTTTGACCTCAACCCCAGGGTCTACTGCTCTTCACAAAAAGGAGTTTTTTTAGCAGTTGTTGCAACATTTAAAATGAAATTAAAGGGCATCTAAAGTGCTACGAAATGTATTTCCAAGAAGCATCATATCGCAAATGACCTTACTTTTTGTGTTAATATATAAACTGCATTTTTATTGTGTTAACTTAAATAGTCAGACACTTATTTCTATCATGTTATTCTCTGCAGGAGCTGAGTAATTTTAATCTTGATTTAGCATTTATTTTGATTTTAAAAATCGACAAGGCTCATAAACACCTTCAAATACTCAATATTTCAAACAGTAAACAAGGGTATTGCAAGTTTGTTCATGCAATGCCTCCATGATATAACACATCAAAAATACTGCCAAAGAAAAGATAAAATAATGGAAGGTTTCCAGCGGTTCACAGGCATGAAGTCAGTCTGATCAAGCTAGAGAGTCTTCAGAATTTTTTCTTCAAACCAAGCTCAGGTTTATGTTTCCATGTTCAGGTTTGCTCACCTGCAGCTTTGCTCTTCTTAGAAAAAGATCTCAGAAAGAAAGCCAGACCGATCAAAGTCTTCAGGCATTTTGATACTGGGAAATAGGAGTTTGCCTGTAGTACTAGCAAATATAAACCATACTGTATGAGGGAATTTCATACTATTTTGCTTCAGTACATGTAATTATTCTTAAGGTCACTATCATTAAGAAACATGAAAACGTGATCATTTGCAAGTATTGGTGAGTTAACTATTGATGTCATGTCATAAATTGTAATTAAAAAATTATAATCAGTTGGAAACTCCAAAATATTTAGATAGTGTTTGTCTCTGTAATGCATGTAAAGGTAAGCTCCCATCATTTTTCACACACCTAGATGTGTGAAACAGTTGTTCTCCACATTTGGCCCAACCTGTAAAGGAGCAGTGAGCTTGGGAACAATTTAGCGGTTGAACCCCCAATGCTGAGTGTCAAAGAAGGCATTGAATTCTATTTAGTGTTTGGTATGATGTCTCAGAGAAGACACTCCACTACCACCGAGCCGGTTATGTTTGTGTTTTCCACAAATTACATGTTGTGTATAAACCTGAAAAAAATGGCCTTTTGACATTTCCACTTATATCAATAAAAATTTTATTTATTGCGAGAGGGGTGCTATGTCTCAAGTTCATTTGATAGGACAGAACCACTATCATCCAAAAACTTATGGTGACAAATTAAACCTGTTTTTAATGGTATTTGTCCAAAATGAATCCCTAATGTTAATAAGAGGTTTTTTTTTTAACCCAATCATAAGTCTAAGAGCACTTGAGCAAGACACAGAGCCTCACATTTGTCCTGGTAAATGATATATATCAATGGTCCTGGTGGTTGTAATTGTTCAGCAGGTTGTAATTGTTCAGCAGTAGAGCGTGAATCAGTGTGTGTGAATGGGTTAATGGGACTGTGACTGTAATAGGGTTTAGATCTTCTAAAAAGTTAGTAAAACACTATTGGTACATTTAGTATTTACTAAATTCTGACAGGCAAACAGCATCATAATAACATTAATATATCTGTGTTTGTTAATAAACACAGGATTTTCTGACTATGTTTGTTGGATATTTGCATGCATGTTGCTTTTGCAAAGAAACTTAATATTTCAGGTATGATTTAAATTTCAGAAATCAAGTTTTTCACATCACAACTTCAAAAATTAAGTCAAACAACTAAATCTGCCTTACCTGAAACTTGTAGGGAATTTCAAAACTCTTTTTCTTAAAAAAGTTTTCACACATATGAAACCCCAATTTGATTATCATCACATGCTCTCTCAACCTTACTGCATGGTTATTTGTTCCAAGCTAATTTGTCAGCTTTCCACATTTTGCATTGTATATCATTTTTGTTGTTTACATGGCAAAGTACATGAATCTGAGTGATTCCTGCATAATTAATGTAATCTCCCATGAACTCTGTAACTACATCCTAAATCTCAATTGTCAAGTCCCCACCCTTCAGTCTATTATCCTTGTATTAACTTAGCGAGGAAAAACTGTTGGTAGGCTATTGCAGCACAATGGTCAATCCTTCCTGAAGGCAAAAGAAACTTTACTGTTTTCATTTCAATTTTATAGAAACATATATTTGTTCTGATAAAGTAGCATGAAAAATATAGGTAGCTCATGTTTATTTTAATAAATAATAAACAAAATAATAATGCAATAAAAAGATAAATGCAAAGCTGGAATTTACCTTAATTTAAGACATAAGGAAGAAAAGATGACTCGGTCCCATTCAACCATGTTGTAATAGGGATCGCAGGGATCTTTTAATTAAAAACAAACAAGCAAACACACTGAGTTTTCTAGGACATAATTTCTGAAGAGCAACATGAGTTCCTTAGAAAGTCACCTCTGAGTTATAGGTGGGAATGTTGGTGCAGAGTAAGCCTGCACTGAAATCCCATCATCCCTTTGTTTACAGCCTCTTCCGCAACCCCAAGCTAACATTACCAATGCCGAAAAGATGGCAAGTAATATCAGAACCAGCTGTATAGTTTTGAGTCAGATACCATCTCAGATGAGGAAAATGAAAATTAATTGTCTGCAAGTCGATGCATCAGAATGGAACAGAGAAGGAATCTTGTGGCTTGCCGTAGTAGCTGAAATTACACCTACAACCTTTTCAAATCTTTTGGTATGCTCCTGATTTACAAGGAATTGGATGAATAAATACCCAGAAATGCTATTTTGAGCATTATTTTATTTAGCCATATGCTCCATCATCATAAAAATCTAACAATTATGTGTTAAAAGCCCATGATCAATCGTCATTGTGTTTTAAAGCAAATACCACAGTAGAGTTGGTTCCAAATGTTGATTAATTAAATCTAACTCTATTTATAAGATGTAATATTGATTTATGAACTCTATTAATCAATATTTTCTTTAGGAACATTTCTTGGGATTGGCAAAAGAAAGCTTTGATTGTTTTAAAACAAGGAATTTACAATTTTATAAATAGAAATAGCCCTTTTTTTTATTTAAATCACCATTTACTTTAAAACATAATTGACATTGGAAAATCCATTGAGTTTTTAACTGATCTGTTCAGTGTCTTAACTAAATAAACAAAAAAAAAAATCATAAATGTAATATTCAAACACTTAAAGCAAATTTTCAATTAAAACTGCAGCAAAACAAAGTATTAAGCATTTTTCCCCTACGTTAACCATATGGTGCTGCATTTTATTTTTCTAGGTGAAGAGACTTGCATATAAGATCACTTAATAGGAAAGATATTAAATGAATATAGAGAGTGAATTGTAAGACTTTCCCCTTTATTTGGAAGGGAAATATCCACTTTAAACACACAGACAGCCATCAACAGTGAGAGTGACCCCAAAGAGAAGGCAGTGTCGCGGGTGCTTGTGGGAGACGGAGCCCCGCTCCGAGGTGCAGTTTTTTTTGTGTTGCACATGCCGGGGCCCCAGTATTGCTGCAGGTTGTCCGGTAGGGTGCCTGTCGAGCTGAAAGCACGCAGTTGATGTCAGAAGTGGAAGGAGGGGAGGGGGGGAAACGTGAGGAATGGCTGAACACTGGCGCTGCTCTCCTGCAAGGGAAGAAACCAGGACGTGAATTATCGTCCGGTTAGTTTGGCTAAACATTTAGCTGCCGCACAGTAGTAGTCATTGTGAGGGAAGCTTTACCCGGCAAAGCTAGTGAGTTTTTTGTGTGTGTAATTTAATGAGACAACGAAAACGCAAGGTAGGCTGCTGCTCCTGTCGTCAACGCTGCTCGTTTATTTTTTTCATGGACTAATACGATAGAAAGCCGTTGAGAAATGTATCTCCGAAAGAGCGCGCGCCTCGGAGGCGGCGTAAGCTAGCTTAACGTAGAAATTCTCTTTTTGAAAAGCGACGGGCAGTCTTCGTGTGTTTATGCCTCAACTGACCAACCACATGAGAAGACTAAGTCCGTAGTGGAAGAAAGCACAAACGAAGGCCCCTTTTCCTCTTCACCTGTGCCACCTGAACCGACGAGAGGAAAATGCGTGCGGATTTGTTTTGGATATGTCTGTGGTGGTTCCTTCGCCCGTGTGCCTCCGGTCAAGGGCAGTCGACGGCTGTGTGTTCGCCCTCCTGCAGCTGCGACGAAGATGGGGGCGCCGACTGCTCTGGGAGAGGGCTCACCACCGTCCCGACAGGGCTCAGTACTTTCACCTACTATCTGTAAGTTCTACTTCCATCGAATTAACCAACTAAACTTAAACATTTGAGTATGCTGGGGCAACTGTAGAGAGGAATATCCCAGAGCAAGTTTGCTTCTGGTAGAAAATGCCTCATTTTGGATGGACTTCCAGCCAGTGTTTGGGGGGACATAACTTTCAGCACCCAGTATGAGTTAATTCAGTCAGCTTAAGTGCAAAAAACGGACAAGTATTTCAATAAAGCTTAAAACATTCCTTTATTTTTTGAGAAAATGTATAAACTATCAGTTTCTTCTTACTTTGAGGTAGTTTGTTGGATGGCCAACTATTATACACATCCTAATTACTTTTTTAAGCTAACAGCTGTTTTATAAAGTTTCAGAAAACATACTAAAATTGTTTTAACAATCGGTACAAGGTTTTAAAATAAAACAATGTACTTTCAAATAAGTAGGTTTGATAATATTGGTCTCTTGAAAAGATATTAACTTAATTTTTTAGTTTTTTTTTTATCCTTTAAGTCCCACACAAACTATATTTGACTCAATTGTAAATTCATTTCCAGTGATGTTTTAACCATGAATATGCAGCTTTTTGTCAAAATTAACCCAAAATGCTTAAAAATCATACAAAATAAAGGTGTCAGGACATATTTTCTGAAGCGCAGCAGGAGTTCATCAGAAATTTGGCTCTGAGTAGTGGGTGGGACTGTTGCAACGGAAGTAAGCCTCCACTGATGTCCCAACATTCCTTTGTTTACACTGTCATCCCACTAGCTTTCAGCCACCTACAACCCCAAGCTAACATTATTGTTACAAAAAAAAAAAAAAAAAATGGCAAGCAGTATTACATTCAAGCAGCTGTATAGTTCTGAGCCAGATACCAGCTCAGACGAGGAAAATAAAGACGTTATTTTTTTCTGTCTACAAGTGGATGCATAAGAATTGGAGGGAAGCCCAATTCAGTTGCTGCGTCACAAACCTGATCTTATTCAAACAGCAGGTTTTCATCTGCTCCTGATTTATTGCAGTTATTTGAATAAAGACTCTGAGAAACGTCTAAATCTTAAACTTATGTCTTTCATCATCAGAAAAATACACAAGAACATGTTAAAAACACAATTTTCATTGGAGTGGATCTTTAATACCACCAATAAAATTCAAACTGATGAGCTTTAACTCTTGGTTCACCACCATTAATGATTTACCAACCCTTATTTTACCAATGTTTACACTTTTAACTTTGAAAGAAATCCTGCTATAGATAGACAGGGAGAGTAATGATACAATTCTGATTATCAGGATGGTATTAGTGTATACTTAACAGTTATATTTGTGGAAGACTTGTTGTTCCTAGCTTTTTAGCTTCTTGTTGTAATCAAAATGAATAAAAATTAAGAATTAAGATATTATGGTTGGATATGAATAATCAATTTTTTTAAGTTAAAAAACAAACTTCAGCAATGTTATGTATGTTTTTAAAATGAAATAGACTATTTGCACAGAATTTTCTTGATATGTGCGGCCAGTGCTTAACTTTTTTTTTCATGGCTGCATAGACCCGGAGGACGGTTTAGGGTTACGGTTAGTATTAGGAATGCATTTATACGTATGACCAACAACAACATTTTGCATTTATTTACATTTATTACTTGGACGCACTTAAAATCTGTGCGGGGAATGCAGCAATGTGCATAATACGTGTGGCAGACTTAGATTTCCATTCGTTTTTGTGCTTGGTCGCACACAAATACATATAACATCAACCTTTTAAAATACTTGATCACAAAATGTATTTGATTTAATAAACATTATTTTGCCCCCCCCCCCCCCCCCCCCAAAAAAAAAAAAAAAAAGAACTGACTACAAAAGAAAAAGATCTATTTCTGAGATTTGGTGCATTGTAGTGTCTGAGTCACCATGTCTCAAAAAAACAAAAGAAAAAACAGCAACAAAAGAAAACAAGGAATGTAAGAAACGACAATTGTTTCTTGTTAGTCTTTTGTTGTTCGAAATGTTTTGATGCTCTCCCATCAAAAGTTTAATGACTTCATCAGTAAAAAGCGCTCAACTAAATGTCCCATAAATAGATACCAAGTAGGTTAGGACTTTATGAACTGTGCAGGTACTGTTGATGATTGTCCCCCGAGTAAATGTTTATTTCGCAATCGCTGGGTTAATAACAAACCAAAGTAAACCACCACAGATTGCTGTTACTCTAACCACAAAAAGAAGTAATATATTTTATTCTATTGTGATGCACAGCGTTTTGAAATCTCTGACTTAAGTCGAAGAAAATGCAAAAGTTGCGTCGTGCTTTGTGGAGATGTTGGGTCTGTTTTTCCACACAAGCATTGTTACCAAAGACTTGTTAGACGAGAACCAATCGTGTGCCCCTTGAAATCAACATTGTCAAGTATGTGTGAGGTAAACTAAACAGACTGAGTGGAAACTTGTCACACAAAGCCTACCACTTGTTACTGCAGCTCTCAGCATGCCTTTCTCTGATGTTGTCGGAGGGACGTTTCATTTAAAACATAGGGAACTGTTTTACAAATTGTTATCATGCTGCCTTTGTGCAACCAATTTTCTGCCATTTCGACAACTATTTGATTTAAAGTATTTGCAAAACTGGTTTCTGCGCTTTGTGTTTTAATGGTAAGGGGTGGGACTGGCTTCATACTCCAAACCACTTCACGATTTCATCTCAGCTTCTCGAAGTATGTGAAAGGTTGTTTGTCGCTCTCCCTGTCGCACACTCATTTGTTCTCTTAGTCTCTTGAACTTTAGTTGTCCTCTTCCACTCCCTGTGTCTTTTGTATGTGGAGCAGTGGGGTTAGGGATCATGATGGATTAGCAAGACGCACTGCAGCTGCAAGGGCTGCTTCTTTTGGGGCTAATAAACCCTGCAGTGGTGTGTGTTAAAAAGAGATCTCATGTTCTGTCTTTACATCACCTAGAACGTTTTTTTTTTTTTTTTTTTTACAGCATTCTCTAATGTTTTAGAGAAGTATAGGACTGAAAAGTAGGAGTTTGCAAAGAGAATAGACTCTGTAACTGCAGTAAGTTGTGTAAATTTAGAGAAAGAAACACTTTGTGCAGCTTTTTCAGTTATAAATGCTACGTAATTTAGTGTTACTTTGTTTCAAGGATGAGAATTACAGCCTGTTCCTTTTGTTGTGAATCAGCGGTTGATTTGTAGGATCGTTGCAGGAGACCACACATTTGAACTGGAATTCATGAGATTGACTGACCCTTACCTGCAGGCCTCTGGGTTTTCAGTTTTAACTTCCGTAGTGGCAACAGAAAAACAACAAAGAAAATAAGGTGAAATACTTAAATGGTAACAGTAATAAACAAGATCTACCCCGAGAAGTTACTTCACTTTCTAATCACTTCAATTTTTTGTTTTGTCCATTTTTAATCTGTTACACTGCCTAGGTTCATTAAAGCTATTAAGTGACATTGAAAAGTTGGGTAAAGGTGATCTGTGAGGACACAGGTCTTTATAATTCTGGGAGTTGTTAGCTTTATAATTGGTAAACTTGGTTATGAAAGGAGCTAGTCAGTCAGTATCCCTTCAAAGCAGGATGAGCTGTTGATGGGAGAATATTAACATTATATTGCCTCTTATTCTGTTAATACTTAGCTTTGTCCTCCATTTATTACACCAGTTTTGTTTCTGTTACCTGAATTTAGTGGTCATTCTTTAAGAAGTAAAACAAAAACCACATCTGACTTTCATTAGACTTTTTCATGAGGTGTGAAAGTTACAAAAGCCAAACAAAACTATACAAATGTATGTATTTTATGGGGAAAAAATTAGGTAGATAAAAAGAGTGATTATTATCTTATAAGGGTAAGTTGTTATAATCAATTTAAAATACATAATTACAATCAGGCTTTGTTTTTGTGTTTTACATTCTTTAATGATAGTTTTATCCTTTAAAATAGCTTAAGTGATCAGAAGGTGAAAGTATAAAAATATATAAGATCTATGAAAACCGAAAAAGTGCTAAAAATGCAAAAAAAAAAAAAAAATTCTTCTCCCATGTATTTGAGCATAATTCTTATCATTTACAACACATGCCTTTTGTTATTATAGGCCTAAAGCTGAATAGGAAGCCCCGCCTTCCTTCATTTCTTTAGTTTTCCATCAAAACATGAGCTGCCTCACAGGAAGCTTCAGGCTGTTTGAACAGTGTCTCTTGGCATCTATTGGACATGCACATTTACATATGTCTATATTTTTTCTTGGTGGTTGGGGCAAAGGTTTGTAGCTGTAAATGTTGAAGTTTAATTTAAAAATAACCAACACTTACAGAAACCAATATGTACTAGGCAGAGGCTGTGACTATTTATTAATGATGTCCAATATTTCAGAAAAACGTATACATTGTTTGACATATTTTAATTCCCTGTTACTAAACTTATTGTCCATAGAAATAATTTGTTGTGTGCAATAAGGTGTCGAACATCCAACTTGTTTATTCCTTGGAGAAATGCACTTTTTTTTTGGAGAATATTTGGGAATATTTTTGTTCTGAAGGAATAAGCAGTTTCTGTTTTTAAAATAGGTTTATATGATTTTGTTTCTAAGTATTTCATCAAACCACAATTTATTCATTAAATTAATTTAATACTTTTAGTAACTTTTGGTTACAAAAAAATCAACTCACCTTAATTCTATGTTTTATCTTTGCCATATGACTTTGCTTTTTTTATTTTGGATTGTTGTCACGCTGAAGTGTTTAATGCGCTGCCTCTGAGCTAAAGAGTGCAAGTTTTCTTCCAGTATCTTCTGAAAATGTGCTGCATTAAAAAAAAATAATAATAATAATAGTAAAAAAATAAAGTTCATGCAAAAATGTGCTGCATTCATCTTGCCATTTCATTGCTGATCACAATATGAAAGCTCCTGAAGGTTGTATCTATATACAATAAACAACTCCAAACGGAGTGATCAAATAGCAGTACAGTTTTTTTTTTTAAGCAAAAAATGAAATTATTCAGAATTTGTAACTCTTTTACAAATGTTGGTGAACATCAGTGTTCTCTAAAAATTTGAAAAGTTTCTCTTCATCAAAGAAACATTTTATTTTTTTTTCTCGTCCCATGCGCACAAGTCAAAACACTACAGTTAAAAATGCATTAATGTCCTAATATATTTACCAATTTATTGTTTGGATTAGTGCTGGATGATATGGAAAAAATGTGTATCACGATATAAATTATGTTATATCACAATAAAAATATATTTTACAATATAAACAATAAAGTATATTTTCAGTTATTAAAAAAAGCTCTCGCTAGTTTTACTTTGACAACAAGAAGCTTCACTGATGCTTTATTTGAAAGATTTGTTTACTTCCAGTGACAGTAGCACCACTCATTCGGCTTTCTTTTAGTTCATAAATTAAAACCCAACATTATTCTCTATTTCAAAGAAATCAATATTTTACTACTTTTCAGTTTTTTGTGTACACACAAAAGAGGTTCAGGGTTCAGACTTAATGATATATTTGACATGGTAATTGATCAAATTAGGTTATAAACGATACTAGAGAAATGACTTGATATACGCTTTTCTATCGCCCATATGCTATGCATCATCATATCCCCCAGCACTAGTTGGATCCTTTGTCAAATTGTTTTATTATGACTATTTTTTGTATGAACTGAAAATCTAAATTTATTTTTAATAAAAAAAAAACACAAAAAAATGCATGTATGACATAGATTTACTGTAATAATTTAAATGGAAAAAAAGGTTAAATTTTTAAACATGTTTTTCATGAATCAGATTTGTATTCATTTTAAAATGTAGAAGAGAAAACTACTTTTTACCTTTCCATGCATTGTGTCACAAATCTATTTAATAATTTCTCGTGGACTGACTGCCAGACAGAATCGGGCTTTAACCTCAGAGCTTTTCTCTCAGTTTAGTTTCAGTTCTTCCTTAAATGTTTAGAATCAGAAAATGGAACTCTAAATTTAGAAAATATTTTATATTCAAGGTAATTTGACCAATTGTCATTAAAACCTCTGACTAGAAAATATACTAATCACAGGAGGAGTTAAGACATTCAGAGTAAACCTTTTAACTTTTTAAATCCTCAGTTCATGCTTTACTCAAACTCTGCCTCTTTCTGAGAATCATATAACTTATTATCACTGTCATTTTGGTTTTAATACTTAGATTTTCTTAATAAAAGTGTGCATATCCCCGTTTTCTGTTGTGTGTTGAATGCTTTTCTCAGAGAAACTTCCTTGCCTAAATAAAGCAAATAGCACATGGGTTTGGAATTTACAGATACCTGTTTGTAGAATCATTTAGGCTTGTCACCATTTATCACAGTTGTGTTTTCTGTGTCCTCCACTGTCTGTTTTAGAAAGGCCGGCCGGGACGTTGATGAGTAAAGCAGCCGGACACAGAGGGAGGGAGGAAGTGTGATAGTCATTTAGGCTTCAGCATTGGGTTTACACCAGTCCATAAACGATTGGGACAAACATTTTGAAAATGTGGTTAAAGATATTTGTATCTGATGACTGATAAGAGCAACTCGTGTTGTTTGGATTGGCATTAGTTGTGTTAATCTATAAATGTTAAATGTAATTGCAATAGGGTTTCGTGGTTATCAGTAAGCAAAAGAAAAATGGGTTTCTGGGGTGATGTAAATTTTACTTCTTGAGTCTGCACAGAGACTGTATGGTTTTGCTCTGAATTTTGGGCCACACAGAAGGTTTAAAAGAAGACATGGAATGGAAATTAAGATGCCTAGTTGGGAAGTAAAGAAAGGGAGGCAAGCATGCATCAAGATTCCCGAATTCCTGATTTTTCAAGTCTTTTTGATTTAGGAAAGGGAATAAAAAACAAGGTCAGAGTTTAGTGCTTTTTAGATGTTTCTTTGGTTATTGACGCTTTTATTTGATCTTAAAATTGAGAAACAAGCTTGAAAAAGACATCACTTCAGAGGTTCAACACTTACTTGCTGCATTTCCATTACATATTTGTGCAAAACTTTATAGAAATTCTGGAAATTTTGAAAAAACACAGTTTCAAAATGACAAAATTTCCATTAAATCATAATTTTGCGATAAAGCACAAACTAACTCATGCGATAAGTCATTAAAACACGATGATGAATGAGAACAAGTATTTTTTTATTTGATTCACTATTAGGGAGCTTTTGGGTGACGTCACAGCACTGTTTGGGGCGCACGTGCAGCACAGCTTGACTCAAAAGCGTGAGAAGCTCGTTCAGCGATTGTTAAAAAAAAAAGGCATTCTCACAAGTAAGCATCTAGACCTTTTTTTTCTGTCTGAAAACACGACAAGATCCATTCAAGTTTCTGTCACGGCTCTCACACTTATGAGACTTAAGCCTCCAAGCTGCAAAAGTGCAGCTGCAGATGAAATGATGAGGAGGAGCTGCGCGATTCTGTGAGACCCGCAATTTATAAAGAGCTGTGATGCTGTGGGACCTCTCGATGCTTCTGCTCTGCAGCCCTCAGGACAGACACTTCATACCAAGGAGTGCATTTATTTAAGTGTTTCCATTACAGTTTTACGAAAAAATGTCTATTTCGATACGTCGCAAATACCACCTCCTCCAAGCGCAAAAACCTTTTTTTGAAAAATGACAGTTTTTTTCGAAATGGTGATGTTTCCATTAAGATAATTTATTATCAAAATT
Organism: Oryzias javanicus; assembly: GCA_003999625.1. Lineage (NCBI taxonomy): Eukaryota > Metazoa > Chordata > Actinopteri > Beloniformes > Adrianichthyidae > Oryzias > Oryzias javanicus. The sequence goes on from CM012439.1 coordinate 17,960,630, forward strand.
CCAATTTGTGAAACTTCAGAATTAATGGAAATGCGAAGTCATGAAGTTTTACCTGGCAAAAATGGGCTAAAGTCACAAAACGTTTATCAGCACCTCTGAAACATGTAAGGTTATGAAAAAAATAGAGCAATTTTTTTAACAAAATAAATATTCAGAAAATGGTGGGAAATTGGAATCAATGGTGTACTGAATTATCCATTATTAACAAAATAAACTACCTATTGAATTTTGTTAGACCTAGATTGAACATCAAATTTGTATCTGAGGATAAAAATCTGTGACGTCAGTGAGAAAAGTACAAGTCTCCACTTATTTCAAGCAATCAGTTGCTTGAAATAAATTTTATGAACTAATGAATCAAATTAAGATGTTAGTAAGGTTTACATCTTTGTCTGGGTTGGCTTGCTTTCACATGATGTGCCTCAGTTAGATTAAAACAAAAATGGCTTCCTAATAATAAAAACATTTTAAGTTGACTGTACTTAGCTGACTACAGCACCAAGATGGACAACTCTGTGGAAAAACAGGACTAGACATGTTTATTAAATTAAACACAATAAAGTTAAAAACCAAAATTCAATTAAAGTATTTTGTTCTATGAAGGTTAACAGGAAATTTAGCACAGTAATTTAAGTCCACATGCAGTGACCGACCACAAGCAGAAAATCAGATTTAGTTTGTGGCATTTGTTGATCTTTAAAACCCACACTAATGAAAATTGTTTTTACGTGTTCCTGTAGCGTTTTTCCCATGATGGAGGACATGTACAAAGAAAATTAAGATTAAAAATGCATTTCTGAGTGTTTCTTTATTTTAACTGTGGAAAGGAGCAAACAAAAAATGCAGTTTGATAAAACTTGAATTCGTTATATACAAAGTACAATTGTCAGACCACAAGCCAGTCCACTGCATCCACTTGCAGACAAAAATATCCATGAACATCTTTGTTTTTCCCGTCTGAGCTGGAAACTGCACAGCTGGATAGCTGCAGTATTGCTCACCATTTTTGTTGCACCACTAAGGTTAGGTTGGGATTGTGAGGGACTGTAAGATAGTGGGGAGAGAGTGTAAACAAAGAGATGATGGGATGTCAGCGGAGGGTTACTCCTAGCCAAGTTGACGACATTCCCACAACTCAGGTGAATTTATGATGAACTCCTGTCACTCTGCAGAAACTGTCCAACTCAGGTTTTTTTTATTTTGAGTGGATTGTCTGTTGCAAAGCACAAGTTTCTGCATAAGAAATAAATAATTTACTATCAAAAATTCATAAGTAATGGCGTATACTACTTTTTTGCAACTAAAAGGAATTTTGTAACTCTACCAGGTTATTTTTGTAATAAATTACTCCCAACTGTAATGGGTGCCCTTATCTTCCCTCTACACCACAGTTACTCTGTTAAACAAATTACAACTTTTTCCACACCTGCCACTTCTGTGGAGCACTGTGGGCAGTTTATTTTGCACCTTTCAACACGCATTACATCATTTACTCCCTTAATTTTTTTCTGTACTTTATTTCACTCTAAAGGGACCTAAGACCTGCAAAGGGACCAGGCTTTTACACACTTCAAAATGTGGATTATTGGACCTGATAAACTTTGGTGCAAATCAAACCTGCTGGTGTGAATCAGGATTTTTTTTTTTTTTGACATTGTAATTATAATATTGCCAGTAGCTAGCAGGGCAGAGAAGGGATCTGTGGCATTTGAGAGGGTCTGCCATAAAAACTGACGCAGTCTCGCTGCAAAAGTTTGAAGATTTTAAATGTAAGCTGTGTTGGTATATGTTTACAAATCTACAAATTGAGGTTGCATAAAGCTACTAAGGCGGTTCTAAGAATGCATTTAGTAAAATGAAAAACTTGGCTTTCATTTGGTAATTTTGTGAAGTAAACACTCTTAGTCAGTTGGTCTTCTGTACATGTAAGCTATTTTTACTTGTTTTCCTCTTGTCTGGCTTTTCCTTTCTTTTTTTTTTCATAACTGTTGCTTGAAACATGTTTAATTAAAAAAAGACATCAACCAAAACTTCAGCGTAAACCCCTTTTTCAGTTTTTAAAGGATCAGCATAAACTCACTAAATAAATCTTTTCAGAAAACTCAGTGGTTTGTTCTTGAAAATGTAAACACGCTGTGTATATTAGGCCTTGTGAAGAAGTGAATCAAGGGCTCTGCATATTTTTCATGCAGCTACATGCCTATCTTTACTTCTTGATTTGAACAATGAAGATCCTTGGGGCTAAACGTTAGGGCATTTTCCCCTTGAGTTTAGCCTCCTTCTGATAAAGTCATAGATATATAATAAAGTCATAAAAGCTGCATGATTAAAGTACCCGCATTATTTTTTAATTCAGTCATTGCGGTACGTGGTTGGAAATTGAAATAAAAATACTTTTTCCAATGTAATGTTTGGTTACTGTGCTTCGAACGTTGTTCTTTTTTTGTGCTTGCTGTATGTTTAGTTCATTTTAAAGTCAGAAAACCACCCTAATGAATGTAAAGGAAATCCGTCTTGTTACTATCAGTCAGGTTTCTGCAAAGATGTTTCATACTTGGCTCTGTAAAAATGCTAATCAACTCTTGTTTTTTACGATCCTTCCCACAGGGACCTGAGCATGAATAACATCACTGAGCTTCCAGCAAATGTATTCAAGAACTTCCCTTACATGGAGGAACTGTAAGTATCCCTATTATTTATGGGTTTGTGCATGTCTTTTTACCTTGTTGTTGACATGAAGACATCTTTTAATGAGCAACAGAAAACAACGGGCAACATACCCTTCTTCTTAGGTAAAGAAAACGAGGACGATGTAACAAATCACTCATCATTCTTGAGTTGAGCAAGAGCAGTTCTAAAAGATGCTGTAAAGCTCAATTAAAAAGGTGTGGTGAGACAACTTGTATTGAAACAGCAACCAAGCAACGTCCGTTGTGGATTTGAGCTTTTTAAGGGATTATGAGGGTAGAAGGAACACCTCAGTGTACTCGGACTTTGATGAATAGTTTGCATCCACTCTGTGGATGTAATCACTGTATCCTGCCAGTACACTGATGTCTTGCTTTTCTGGTGCTGCTAGCTAAAGATGAAAATCGGTAAATCTAAAAGAAGCTTATGCACAATCCACGTGAATCTAAACGAGTCGGTGAACATATGCTAGCAGCTTTGCTAGTTTTTACTTTGTGGCCACGCTTTTTGAGTTTGTCTGCATCTTTCAACCTGATGAGTCTTCACCCTTTTCTTCTGCGTACAATACTGCAATCTGCTTCGTTGAAAGGCAATTTACTTTTCATCACATTGTGTGAAGGAATGCAAGACAGGAAGGAAGAGGGCAAAACAAAGGTTTCCGTGGCAACAAGGCTCAAAAACTCAGCCCATTTGAGTGAAAAGCCTATCTTGTCTTAAATCATCAACCTTGGGAGATGGTTTTGAGGGATCTTTTCTGCACATTGTTATTTTGATTGACTTAAACTCTCAGTTGAATCTCACGTGTGTTTGTTTAACCTTTTCCCGGGAACGAATCAGAAGGCTTGTCTCAATGAACTTTGGCGGGTGACTTTTTTTTCTGTAGGGCTGCAGCAGTGTCAGTGAACCGGAGCATGGGCCCTGAGGGCAAAAACAGGGAGAGGAAGAGCTGACAGAGAAGGAGATCACTGAGGGGAAAAAGAGACTATATTATTCTAAAACAAGAAAAGAGAGCGATATTCTGCTTTTTGTCACGCAACCTTCTTGACTGTTTTTTTACATTCAAACACCTAACAGCTTCAGAGGTAAATAATCAGAGAAATTCTGCCTTCTATCACAGTTTCCTAATACCTTATGACTGATGCACAATGTATATTGATATAAGTATTTCAGTCTTTTAATGTTCGCCATTTGAAGAAATGTCTTGCATTTAGCTTTTTTGCCTCAAAATTGTTGAAATGCAGTGTAGGATGCATGGTCTGCCATTTTAAGTCTTTTTGCGTGAAAATGTGTAACACAAGCACAAAATCAGCGCCTAAGTGGCTGAAAGTTTCATAAGAAGTAATTCTGACTGAAACTATTTTAAAAAAGATTAATCACTTTCTACTTGTTTCAACATCCAGGTGTTTTACCTTCATCTGTGCTGTATGAATGTCAGATTGAATGTAACTAGTTTATGTTTTACCTCTGCTCTGTTACCTAGCAGCAGGTTCTACTGCCATCTAAATGTTACCCTTAGTTGACCACGCTATGTGAAATACTGTCACTTCATGAATTTTTTTTTATGCCACTTTATCATAGGAGTTGGATGGACTCAGTTGCCAAACTGTCCTTCAGCAGGAAGCATGCTGCCCCTGAAGCCTGCCTATGCACGCACAGGAGCAAATTTTGAGCAAAGTTGCATACCAAGTGTGCTTGGTGCTTCTCGAGCTGGAAAACATCTAGGCTGACATCAACAGCTCTGGCTCCTGCAGTCATTGTGCCCCAAGGGCTTACGTTGACAGCTGGCCCAGCAGACCAGCTTCTCGGAATGGATCCAGTTTTTTGTGTCGCTGGTTTGCGGAAAGCTGGAACATAAAAATTCCTTGTTCGTCCTAGTCATGTAACAATCAGCTCATACTTGTCATGTGCAAAGTGCATGCACCCATCTACTAAGTCTGTGCTCAACACATGCAAGAAGGTGGCAGGGCATTTGATTGCCATTGCTAGCAGTAATGCCTACAATCTTGCATTCCACCACTAAGGGAAAAATATTGTCTAATGCAAAAGAAAATAGTTTTCCACGTTGTTTGCCAAGCGTCTGAAAAGAGTGATGTAAGAGCTCGCTTTGCCACTTATGTTGCCCCATCCCTATTTATCTACAAGGAAAATATTTATGGGTTAAGTTCAAGTCAAAGCATGACAACACCTCCTGTCATCGGCTAGAAAGGCGATTGTTAAGTGTTCCCAGGAAGCTAAGTTTACCTCTCTCCCCCTTATTTGTCAGACACTGATATCACAGTTTAGAAACTATTGATACCAAACCTTGGTTGCTCCACGTTGCTCTGTCATGCAGCGTCTGGCAGAGCAACTTGCAGGGATCTTCAGCCTGAGAGTGGGCGGATAGATTAAGAATGCCAGATCAACTTTTTTTTTAATCTCTTTGAAGGAAAGAGATAAAGATATGCTGTTCACATGCACATCAGATTCCCTCCAATCATACCAAAACATACACTCAGAAAAACAAGTGGAATTTCAACTGGTGCAAAGAATAGAAAAAAAATGCAGGGAAAAACATTTCATTAGTTCTGATTCTTTTTTTTCCTCTTAAAAATGTATTTACAAGAAGGAGCCGTTTCTGTCAGTGGTGGCCAAACCTGCAGACTGCTTTTTATAAATTCAGAGCTCACGACAATTATTATTGCTTTATTATTGTTTTCTGCCAGAAATGAACAAACTCTAATCAACATTAACAGCTGCCCATTTGTACTTCATTTTAGCTTTGAATGGATTGTTAAGGTTGTATTGTTTTTAGCCTGCATGGATCCTTCAAACTCAATTTTCATAGATTTTTTTTTCTTATCTTATGAAAATGTATTCATTCATGTTCTTTGCCGCTTTGTCCCTTTCGGGGTCGCAGGGGTGCTGGAGCCTAACCCGGTTACTGATGGGCGAAGGAAGGGTTCCCCCTGGACAGGTGGCCAGTCTGTCGCAGGGCCTCAATCTTCCACCTATTCAATCTCACATTCACAGCTAGGGCCAATTTAGAGTAACTAATTAACCTATGAAGCATGTTTTTGAACGGTGGGAGGAAGCCGGAGTTCTCTTTGGAAACCCATGCATGCACGGGGAGAACATGCAAACTCCACACAGAAAAGTCCCCAGTTGGTGTTTCTGATCCCCCGCCGGGATTTGAACCAGGGCCTTCTTGCTGTGAGGCAAGAGCGCTAACCACTGCACCACCGTGCAGCCTGAGGGTGTTTATGAAGCAGAAATAATCAATTGGTAAATAAGATCTCTGACTTCCCAACATTTCATCGCAGTGTACACTGATATCAGTAGGTCTTTCTGATTAACTTTATACATATTTTGTTGCCTTGTTTTTATTTTGTAAATAAGTATAGATATCACTAATCTACTTACTGATTCTTTCAAATTTTTTCCCCACTGCTGTTAATTCAAGAATATTTGTAAAAGCAAACACAGTTTTTTTTTATGCTGAAAGTTTTTAAATGATCAAAGTAGATACTATATTATATATATATATATATATATTTCTTCTATATTTATTTCCCATTAAAATATTATTCTTGTATGAGTTCAATTCATGTCATGAAAAAAATTAGAAAATTTTGCATGAATTATATTTAACCACTGGTTTGTAAAAGCATATTTTTATTACTTTATTAAGGCTACTGTGGGGTTGCAACAAATCCTTATTTTGGTTGAGGACTATTTCATCAACTCACATCAGTTTCAGTCTTGTAGTTGCTTTAAATGTTCAAGTTTGAAGCTGGTTTATCTGTCAGTGGTTTAAATTTGTCATATTTGTTTTGTTTAACGGGAAAGGATTCTCATATATAGATAAGCGTTTTTTTTTTTTTTTTGCTTTTCAGCATTAAACTTTATCAAATATTATGAATCTGGCAAAACCAGAGAAGATATTTTTAGATTCATTTTCACGTACTTGTATTTTATTTTTTTTATTCTTTATAAATGAACCTAAAAGCAGTATTAGAAATTAGATATCTTTCTTAAAAAACAGACATTTCTATGCTGTTAGGTTACAAGATGGGCAAACACTATCTTACCTATTCCACTAAAAAGCCTCCAACTTCCTTAATTAAAAACTGCTAACATAAAAATGTGTGCACATATCATGAATATTTATTTAAAATTCATATTGAATTGCTCTTTTAGTAAACCCCTATACAGAGGCATTAGACAAAACAAAATAAAAAATGAGCATGGAAGAAACCCCAGTTCTAGCCCGGTTTTGGTTTGACAACACCCAAATAATAAGCTAATACTATAAATGTCTATAATAAAATGGTGTGTTTTGAACTTTTCTGATTAGGTTCAATCATTGCTGCCCTAGTCTATTAAACACAACATTGCTTTTGTTTGATTATTTAAGAGTGTGAAAAACATATATTTTTAAGTTTTATTTATACACTATTATTGAAGCAGGTGTTATTTTTGGGTTGCTCCATTTTACAAAAAAGTGACAAAACTGTTGTTCGGTGAAATGTTTGTTGTATAATCCAATTACAAGGACAATTATAGGTCAACCTTCCCGACAGGTACTCCATTAAGTTGGCCTGCCTTGATTTTCAGCTTCACACCTTGCAGCTCTTGTTGCTGGGAATTCAGCCTGGCCTGACTCATGTTGCAGGGTGATAAATCTGCTGCTAATCTCTAAGGCCAGATAGTGTGCTTGGTCTCTGTGTCCCAGTCAGTTTGCCCGGGGCTTATTTACACCTCTGTTTCCTACATAAGTCCTGTTCCCAACAAGGCACAGGGATATTTTATGTGTTTAATATTTCATCCAGGTCTGAGGCACTTACCTGATGGTTGATGTTACGAGGCAATACTTTATAGGAGGAGAGCAGAGGATTTAGGAATGGATAGATCGATTTTTCTTCCTGCAAAGCTCCAGTTTTGATTCCTAGAATAAGAAATGCTTTTTAGTTCTGTGTATGTCTTATTTACTGAAATGATTTATGTTCTTTAAGTTGGTGTACCACTTTTAAAAGCTTGACCCTTTCCCCAATGCAGACGACTTGCAGGAAATGACCTGACATTCATCCACCCTGAAGCCCTGTCTGGACTGCATCAGCTCAAAGTCCTGTAAGCTTTCACCTGCCATGCCAACATCGGCACACACAATACACACATTTATTTCTGAAGTTCTTTGCACTCTGGCGTTTAGAGTGACGTTTGTGAAATATTTTGGTGCTATCAGCCATTGCTAGCTGAAAGATCCTGGTAGAGCTTATCTAATCCTTTTTACTGATCTTGGCACCATTTATGGTTGTGTCTAGAAAAGCTCTTGAACAGAAACCTTCACATAGCATAAGAAAAAATACTGATGTTAACCTGCTTTCACGAAGCAGGCTGAGAGAAACATGCAGTTTTTCCCTGTTGATTGTGGATTGAGTCAAAGGTTCAAAGTCCTGCTGTTTCACAGGTGAGGTCTTGGACACACTGCTGACAACACAAATGTGTGAAGGCGCTGTAAATACTTTTCTTATCAAGTGTGTGCGTAACACAAGCACACAAATAAAAATACATTGAATTCAAAAGTATAATCTGCTACCTGTTGACCTGAAGGACTTTATTTTTCCTCCTGAAATTGTGATTCTAAAGTTTTTCCCTTGTAAAAACCCAAACATGCTGCATGAACTGATAACTATGACGCAGAAATCAGATATTTTTAGTTAATGCATGAATGAGCATGTAGTCAATCAGATTGAAACCCATAAGTTCTTATGCAATCTGAACAGTTATACGATCATATAATTCAAGTTTGTTGCAAAAATGAAAGAATTCTTACTGCGACAATGAATTTTAATCTCAAACAGCTAGTTTATGCAATGTAACTGATGAACATTCAATAGAACATTGAGAAATACTAAACTAACAAGCAAATTTAATGTTGCAGGTTACAATCTCATTCTTTCAAAGTTCCACAGCTAGTAGTAATATAGGTTTTGAAATTAGTTTTCATTAATTTATTAACTTAAATATTTCACATCTAAGTGCTACGTAAAAACACACAAACTAGAATACTGTATTATAGTGGGAGAAATAAAACAATAAAATATTTTCAAAGGTGTTACTATAGCTGTATCTGTGTAAATGTAAATATTTATTGTATTCATCACAGCCTAATTCTATTTGCACCTGTTGTCATTACATTTTACACAACTAAAAGGATTACTTTAATCATAACAATTATGCTGTATTGTGTTTGAGTTCTTTACGCTTGAATAAACCCAACATGCTAATGGCCTTTTTGAAATGAATACATGCAGGTGTACTCCTTCGACGACAGAAATACACTGAGTGCATTTTTACACAATGGAAACAGTTGACCGTATCATAATGTAAATGTTTGAACATGCCTGATGTCTGCTTTTCTCTTCAGGATGCTTCAGAACAATCAGCTTAAAAGTGTCCCCAGTGCAGCTCTGAAGAACCTCCAGGCTCTCCAGTCTCTGTAAGTCATCTATTAGAAGACACACACTCATTAGAACATTATTTGGTGGTGTTATTGCTGGTGGAATCGAACAGACGAACATTGAAAAGCTTGATATTGTTTGTGACACCCTTACAAACCGCCTCCTGTCCTGTGCATACTGGGACAAAAAAAGCAGCATGGTGTTACTATAGAGCAGTTTATCTAATATTCCATGTTGTTGTTCAACTTTCCGCACATGTAAAGTTTTAAATGTTTTTTTTTTAAGTATTTCCTTATCAGATACGAGAAAATGTGTGTCTATAGACAGCAGATGATCTGTTAGATTGAGGTTTTGAAGGAGATATGCACTTAAAATGCACTAAAGGTATGTCTGGAACAGATTTCAGTTCATTTACTTTGGCTGGCAAATGAGGTCCTGTTCAGTCTCTTTGGCACTGAATGAGATTTTTGTGCTTTTGCTGTGCTGGTATGTCCAAAAACTCATTTTGCCAAGAGTAACATACTGGAAGGCTCTTGCATTTTGACTGATATTCCTGCACACGTACAAAATCTTTCAATCATGGAGTCTGTTGACTCTCGAAGTCTCTGGCCTTTCCTCTGAAAAAGTTTGAGTCGTCATGAATTTAATGGTTGTGTAAATATAAATGAGTTCAGTTGGACGTTTATCATGCAACCAGAATAGTATAATGAAAGCACCATATGATGTCAGCTGCAAACATTTGATCAATCAGATCTCAGCCTAGCGGCGCCCCAAGTATTAACGTGACTGTGTTGTTCAAAAACTCATTCAAACTCACCGTTCCACTTTGTTAAACCTCACGGCTATTTAGGTGTGTGCAGCTGCGGCTGAAAATATGCCAGTTCAATGATCTATTCTTTATCAGGAAAGGCTTTTTTGTAAATATTATTATTTTCCGTTATTTGAAAGAATTCAGTCATCAATGAGGACTCAGAAACTTTAAATATTTTTTGATGTCTCAATGTGGTGCATTAAGTCCAGCAAAAGAGCTGAATTTGGCTTTAAGCTTTTCATCAGATCTTGAACTGTTCTTTTCCCCGAGGAGCCTCTGCAGTTCTCCTTCCTAACAGAGGTGGCATTTTCTTTTTTGTTGTCATTTTAAGTACTGCAACTGATGTTTAGTATAAAGAAGGCTAAACAAAACAGTTTTTTTCCCTAGCTGTCAAAAGCTGACATTTTATAAACAAATGTTAAAAACATAATATTAATGGTAAAAATCTTTTGTCCTGACTAAAGCTAAAATATTACAAGCTACAAATCATTTCATGCATTTTGGTTTGGCTTGAAGACTACAATTATCTAAAAGTAATCAGTTTTTACTTAGTGCTTAACAACATTGACATTTTTTGCTTAATTGTACAGAACATTTCAGGGTCATTGTTTGCAGACAATGAGACATTTTAACTGTTCTCACTATATTTTTTAGCAGCAGAAATTCATCAGTATCCAAATCAGATCTGATGACCCTCCGTCTTCCAGAGGCTTTGTAATTTTATGACATTTCTGTCTGAGTTACCTGTTCAGGGGCTTATTGCATGCATTAGCCAAAGGTTCCCTGCATTGTTTATTCAGTGGAATCATAACAAACCTAACCAGTTTAACGTGTGGCTTCATATGAAAAAAATGATTAATCTTTTCTAGGAAGTCACAGTGCTGCTTTAAAGAAAAAAGTTGTTTTCTTTTGCTTTATTTCTACAGTATCAACACTAGGCTGCCCACATTCGTGTTAATCCCTCTATTCCTGTCTTTTTCACTTCATATGGACTTTTGGAGGAATGGATACAGCTGGAGAAATGTGCTTTAAAAAAAAAAAAACAATCCGTCCTTTCTTGTTTCTGTTTTTAACCTAATCTATCTTAAGTCCTTCTCTGTGTAGGTCTTACAGTGCGCAGACAAAGTCTTGCGCTTTGGCAAAAGGAAAGGCTTTGTTTGTATTAGGTCTTTAGGAGGTGGATGTCAATCACGGTTGTTTTGCTCTCAGGCCAGACACTTGAGGAATTTAGAGGGAGGGTGACATGCTCAGCAGAGGAGGATAGCAGGAGAAAATAGCACTTTGAGGGTGAAATAAACTGTATACTAATAAAGGTGGATAGATGGAAAATGCACAACTAATAATAATATTATTATCTGGTACTTAAGCACACTAAAAATGCACATTCATATAAAATCAAATGTTGATTTTTAAGACCTTTGTCCTTTCACATCTTTTTGTCTTGTAGTCGCCTGGATGCAAACCACATCACCACAGTTCCAGATGAAAGTTTCCAAGGCCTTCAGCAGCTACGCCACCTCTGGCTGGACGACAACCACCTGACCCAGGTCCCTGTCGGCTCTCTGACGCACCAGACAAACCTTCAGGCTCTCACTCTGGCTCTGAACCGAATCACCTACATACCAGCCAACGCCTTTGCAAACCTCACCAGTCTAGTTGTGCTGTAAGTCAGAATAAGCTTTTCTTCTGCTTGTGATTACAAATGTTCATTCACCCCTTGGCTTTCAGTGTTTAACATGCGTTTCTCTTGTACTGTCAATAAGTAAAGCCTGCGCACAGTAAGCGTAGTGTAAACAGTGTCGCAATCACCAAACCATTAGGTCCGTTTAGTTGTTGAGCATTAAAATTGCACAACTCTTGATGTCCTCATCTTTATCAATTACACTTTAGTATTTGACACTTTTGCTGTAGGAAAACAACTTGGATATACAATATAAACAATATTTTTTCATGTTTTAAGCTTTGCTCTGATGTCTGAAGCATATAAACTCTATTTTATGCAGTTATACGTAAAAAACTGTTGAAACATCCAACTTGCTAATTTTTTTTTGTAGATTTAAGTTACATTAGCACATTCTGCAGAGTGATCCAAACACAAATCGTAGTCAGAAAATGTGGATCTTATTTAAAAAGTAAAAAAAAACCTGAATAGTTGGATGTTTTATCTCAAGTAAATTGCTGTAAATAAATCTTAATGCGATTTTTATTTATCTTTTTTTTAATAGGTTTTTGAGCAGTTAGCAAAGCACAAATATTGGGTTTGTGCTTCCTTCTAATTTAGGGAGCTCATATAAGATATTTTCATAGTAGCTTGGTGTTTCTTCATGTGTAGGGCTTTAGTTCTGAACACATCCTAACAGCAACTGCAAATCAGCCGCCAAGTCTAAACATCCGGTAGGATTTATTTTTTCTGCAGCTCTTAAATATAAAGTTATTTGTAATGCAGTTTTAGTCTTAATATTTTCCTCTTCCAGCCTTTGTTTTTTTTTGTTTGTGTATGTTGGTACTTAACCAAATGCCACAGGGATTTCAGTTTGAATGTTAACAGGATTTTAAATAAATGACACCACTTTGCACAGGAATGTAAATCAAGGTGAACGTTGTTTTATTTGTGAAGGGAAATGCTCCCATTTTTCATGTCTCCTTAAGTCAGACTAGAAGTTTGGGGGATTTTTCATTTTTTTGCCCCCTCAGAGTTGCTGTTATACATAGCCTAAATACACATGTAAGCACAGAAACATTTGCTTCAGGGTTAATATAAACAGGTCAAAATAAACAGGAAGAAAAGAGCCGAATCTAATAGTTAGCTCAAACCCACAGCAAACACAAACGTACAAACGCCTCCGTCACGCTCTGCTTTGGAAAAATATTTGTGCAGAATATTTTAGCAGCTTAAAGAGTGGACTGAAGTAAATACAGATTTTTTTGAATATTTATTTGATCTTGATCTCGTTGGCGTAACTTTGTTTTCCTGCTTCTAGGCATCTTCATAACAACAGAATCAGGGAGATCGCAGGCAACTCCTTTGCTGGGCTGGTGAACCTGGAGACTCTGTAAGTCCACAGTGTGCTTCTTCCCCCCACACCCACTTGTGCTCCTATCCTCCAGACATCATTGTGTCCACTTCCTTCTTTAATTGCTGTAGGATAAATAGAGCAAAGTACGTGATGCTTATCAACTCTGCCCTCCCACTGTTCACTTCCTACTGCCACACAGCCATGAAAAAGCCTTTTAGTGACGCCTTCAAATTAACAGTAGAATAAGCCATTCTTATTAGTTTTCTTTTCTTTAATTTAAAAACTAAAGTTAAAAATGTAATTATTTATAGTTGTATACAATCTTAGGAGACTTGGGTTATGTATTTTGTGGGGTTTCTTATAATATAATCCCCCTGCCAGTTCTCAGGGTTTTGTTGAGTTCTGTAAAAATCGAGTTGAGCTGTTATTGAGTTTTGATCAAATTAAGTCGACCTTCACTTGAATTCTGTAACAGGATTTGGGAAATGTCAACAGTTTTCTCTCCATACAAACTCCTGACAGTCACAAAGGAACTATTATGGGTTAGAATATGACTTTTTGTGTATTTATACAACTATTCATCATCAGTTAATTATTGAATTATGTATCTTTAGTGATTCTGAATTAAGTTAAAGGTGGTGACAAAAATTATAATCAGCAATGTAAAATAATATAGATTTACTCACTCACATCTTGAATTGATATTAAAATATGAATTAATAAGCTAATAACTTAACTTTTAGTGTATAAAAGTCAGAATTTGTCTGCAACCATAAGATTTTTACACAGTCTTTTTTTTTTCAAATGCATCTTTTTTATAAACAGCAAAATGTAATATTTTACAAAAGATGAATGTAACCATATCATGAAGATTTTTTTTGGGTTATTTTAAAAGCTCTTAGGATTTCCACTTACTGGTTTTAAGTACTAGAATTTTGAGTTTTAATGTCCACCTTTAGGCTAAAAAAACAACATTTGGCTTTTTTTTTTTTTTTTTGAACCTATACTTTATACTAATTTTGTTCTCAAAAATCATATAATCTGACAAATTTCAATGACCATATTTAACATTTCTCCTTGTGGAAGAAGAACTAATTTGTAAATTCGGATTGAATTAATTTATCTTTTAAATTGCAAGAAAACCAGATTCACTTCCACTGTGAATTTATCCATGTGATATTAATAAAGTTAAATCCTGATTCTGTATGTGTCTGTCTGTCTAGAGATCTTAACTTCAACAACCTGATGGTGTTTCCTAAAGCAATAGAAGCCCTGCCCAAACTGAAGGAACTGTGAGTCAAATGTGTCATAGAGCACTATAAAAGTCATCTTAAAGTTAAAAAAAAGTGTTTTCCATTAAAATGATGTGAAGAATGTTAATCTTGGGTTTCTAATCTTCTCTCCAAAGGGGGTTTCACAGCAACGACATTTCTTCCATACCTGAAGGGGCCTTCCATAACAACCCTCTGCTGCGTACCATGTAAGTAAAGTCAAACTCTAGGAGGACTTCTCTAAAGTACAGCAGTAGCTGTATTTGGAATGAGGCAAACTCCTGAAACTTTTCCAAGATAAATGTCCAGAAGATGGTGCCATACTCGCTCAGTGAAGTGTTGAGCGTTGAACCCGCCACTCTTCTGTTTTTTCAGACACCTTTATGACAACCCTCTGTCTTTTGTGGGCGCCACAGCTTTCCAGAATCTGTCTCAGCTACACTCTTTGTAAGGAATTACTTCAATGATTCAATCAATACAGTTTTTGTTCAATTATTTTAGTGATTTTGTTTTCCACTGGGTTTTTTTCAGAATATTGCGTGGAGCCAATAAGATGCAGGATTTTCCTATCCTTACAGGAACCAAAAACCTTGAGAGCCTGTAAGAAAACCTCCTGTCAGATATTTGTCTTCTTTGTCTCATAAGTGATTTTATTTTAATGTACTCTTTTTTTTTTTTTTCTTTGTGGGTGTGGCTTTAGGACCCTGTCTGGAACCAAAATATCATCTTTACCCATGGATCTTTGTGAGAGTCTCCAGCTACTGCGAACGCTGTGAGAGACTTTTTTTTGTTTGAGTCGGGATGTTAAACAGTTGATCTGTTGTAGACAAAACTATGTTCGAATGAGGTGATCAAGACATGAACAGGAGAACATTTTCTATACGTTGTTGGGACGGTTCAGTCCTTAAAATTATTTTTTTATGATTTATTCTCTTTTGTTCATAATTTTCTTGGAAGTACATTTTCAGAACAAGTCACAAAATAAATGTTTTTTCCTTTAATGTAAAATGTAGCAAAAAAAAAAATCTTTGTTTACCAGTAACAGCAGAATGATGGCATTATTTATCATTTTGTCTGTCTTCATTGGTTTTGAATTGTCCCAGACATCTTGTTATTGAATGGATTTTTCTTTATCAGTGACCTGTCCTACAATGAAATAGAGCAGTTACCATCCTTCCAGGGCTGCATCCACATACAAGAGATGTGAGTGAGAAAAATATGTTTCACAATCATTTCTGACAGGGATCACAAAGCACATCTTTTAAGACAATAAACTGTTCTGATGTGGAACACGATAAAAAATAAAATGTTGTTTTTCTTTGAAATCTGCAGAAGTTTTCAGCACAATAGAATCCAACAGATTGACAGAGACACCTTCCAAAGTCTCTCTGCACTCCATCTGCTGTAAGCCAAACACTCGGACACTTCCAATAATTGTGTGTTGTTGGGGGTGTGAGCTCATTGTGTTGTGATGTTACAGAGACCTGAGCAGAAATAAAATCCAAGTCATTCACCGAGACGCTTTCCTCACCCTAACCTCCCTCAACAACCTGTGAGTTCACCTGAAGTTTATATTTCTTGTCTCTTTTCGCCAAACCTAAAAACTTTTCTTTTTATTTTCCAGAGACCTGAGTATGAACTCTCTGACTACTATCCCTTCAAGAGGCCTGAGCACTGTCAGTCAGCTGAAACTGTCTGGGAATCCTCAGATGAAAAACATGCTGACAGCTAAAGATCTACCAAAACTCATGTGAGGAAGAACTCGTACATTTCCTAAAAGTTAAAACGATTTCAATTGATTTTAAGCATGTGGCTCTGGGAGAGTCTGGCATTACCCAACTCTTTATCTGCACCATCTACTGAAGCATGAAGCCAGGTGATGAAACATTGAATCCAGATGAAGCAAAAATACATAAGGGGTGAAACAAAGTTGGAGCATTGGGGAAAAAACAAATGAAAAGCTTCTTGACAGCTAAAATGTTAAAAATAAAATCCTGAGCTTTCAGAAAACTGGCCTCTTCCCACACATCAATGTAGTGTTTTTAGAACTGAGCTTCCATAATTCCATGATTTATCATAGCTGATGCTCAGGTGTTGATGATCAGTAGAAACTGTTGCTGCAGAATCACAAATCCGACAGTTTTTAACAGATCTTATTTCATCTTCAGGTCAGTCTCCGTCCCCTATGCTTACCAGTGCTGTGCATTTGTCGGGTGTGACTCCTCCTCCAAGGATTCCTGCACGAAGAAATCTGCAGGTGTGATTGATAAAAGATTTATTCTAGGAAGTGAACACTTTATGTTATTATCTGTGACTGAACTGGACTTTATTTTAGGAAATGCTGAAATAGTTTCTACTGTCTTTACCAGGACGGTGCGTTTAATGTTTGTCTATCTTTTAGGTGGAGATGATGGAGAACGGATCTCAATGGTCATGCATTGCTCTCCTTCACCGGGTAAACTGGTTTCTGAGGGTTTGATTTTGCAGCTGTTCCTCTTGTTGAGGTCAGTTCCTATTTTATTTATTTTTTAAACAAATCCTGTCTTTTTTCAGGAGCTCTAAAGCCATGTGAGCACCTCCTGGGTAACTGGATGATCCGCCTGACAGTGTGGTTCATCTGCCTGGTGTCGCTGGTCTATAACAGTCTGGTGCTGGTGGTGACCTTCTCTCCCGTTCACCGGTCAGTTGGTCACTCTCACTTCTTGGCCCCGCCTCTGTCACCAGCCAGACTGTTGATGGGACTGCTGGCTCTGGCTAACCTGCTCACGGGCCTGTATGTTGGTGTGCTGACGGCGCTCGACGCCGCCACGTGGGGATCCTTCGCCGACTTCGGTGTGTGGTGGGAGATGGGTCCTGGCTGCCAGATCACAGGAGCGCTGGCCGTCTTCTCATCAGAGTGGTCTGTCTTGTTGCTGTCCCTGGCTGCTGTGGAGCGCAGTGTCACCGTGCGAAAAATTCTTGGAAAAGGCATCATATCGCCTCGAAGAAACGCCAACCAGCGCGGGAGCTGCTTTGGAGGAGACCGGCGCTTCGGCCTGGCCGCGGGGCTGCTGGGCCTGGTGGCCGCCGCCGTAGCCTGCCTGCCTCTCCTGGCCACCGCCGATCAGACCATGTCCCCCCTCTGCCTGCCCTTTGCAGGCGGTGAGAGCGCCAGTCTGAGTGTGACCGTCATTCTGATGCTGCTCAACGCCCTGGCTTACCTGTTCACGGCTGCCGTGTACACCCAGCTGTACTGCCACCTGGGCAGAGTGGAGCTGGCAGATCCAGGCCAAACCGGCGCCCTCCGCCACGTGGCCTGGCTCATCTTCACCAACTGCATCTTCTTCTGTCCCGTGGCGGCTTTCTCTTTCGCCCCCCTCTTGACTGGTTCCACAGCCGGCGGCCCAGAGATTGCCAAATCCGTCACCCTCATTTTCTTCCCTCTGCCGGCTTGTCTGAACCCGGTGTTGTATGTTTTCTTTAGCCCCGCCTTCAGAGAGGACTGGCTCAGAATTCGAGGGGGTTTAAGCAGGGAGATGAAAACTAGCGCTGAAAATCACCAAAATGACGGCGGAGGAGACTCTGAACTCACAGACGGAGGTTCCTCCACCCACCTGGGCTTTGACTGTGGCATGTACACACAGATCTGTGGGGAGCCAGTTGTGTGCGAGCAGTGTGAGGCGGCGCTGCGTGCCCGGACCTGCTCTTCCCCCTCGTCCTCGGTCTGCAGACACTTGACAAAGTCTTATAGCTGTCCCACCCTGCTGGCGGGAGCCCCGGCGTGCCAGCGCAGCGGGGGGTTTTGGGCGGACAGCGGCACCCCCTCCGCTCAGTCCGAATACGCCGACGAGGGAGACTCGTTTGTGTCCGACAGCTCAGACCAGATCCAGGCCTGCGGCAGAGCCTGCTTCTGCCAAAGCCGAGGCCTTCCTCTCGTACACTATTCACACAACATACCTCGAGTCAAGGACTGACAGCTCCTGTGTTCACATGTGAATCCAGATTCTCTGGGAATCTAAGAAAATGTGCCAACAACCCTTTTTGTTCACCAAGCACTTATGTTTGTAATTAAAAGATGTGCAGCCAATCATTCAAAGGGAAACTGACTTTGAAAGCTAAAGATCTGAACTGTTCAACAAAGGAAGCTTTTGCATTCGTGCCTCTTGATTCTATTCGGCTTAATGGTGCATTGCTAATTTTTTTTTTTTTTTTCTGTTTTCTTAAGCTTTGTAAATATGAATCTTGTCAAATTTGAAAGCTTCATCACATTGACAGTTGATTTTATACATTTTTTATACATGTGTAGCAAATGTAATAATCGTAATAGATGTTTTAGTATGAATGTAAAATATTGTCTTCTCTCAGTGGGACGAATAAGTAAAAATTCATGTCGGGATGGTAGATGGAAAAAACAAAAAGCCCATGCTTTAAGTTCATTAAGACTAAGAATGTGATCAAAGTAGCAGAAATCACTGTTTCAGGCCGGACCACGCTCCATGGTTTGGTTCATACATGTTATTTATTGCTTTAGCAGCAGTGGTGCTCGGATGGAGAATATTTCAGGTGTATAAAAATATGGCCTCTGAATGATGAAGTGTACAGATTTTAGCACAAGTATTCATTCAAACAGTGCAGAGGTTTCTGCAGCACACATGCTGACATACACAGGTTTGGGTTGTTGTGTTCTTTTAAATCCTGGTTCTGGTTTATATCTTTCCCCCTCTCTATTCTTTAACGTTCAATTTTTTATTTTTCTCAAAAATGTCTTAATGCCAGATACACATTTTTTTTTTTTTTACATTTGAAAAACGATAACTATTTTTAAAGCTCCTTATTTTCCATTTTTTGGTAATAAAGTTAAAAACAAAAAATTAAATTGATATTACCAACAATCAATTTTTCATAAGATACATTTAAAAACACTCAAAATACAAATCATCCAACTGCTCTGTTACAAGTCTATTTTGGTGTCATTGATTAAAAATAAATAATAAATGACATTTATCAACCTTTTATTTTAGAGCTCTGTAGTACTTCAGAGACTAAATCAGAAATTCTACAGAAATAAATTCTCCTTGAAAACTGGGAACACTTCATTGTATTATCAGTGAAATGGATCTGATTTAAGAGGAGCTCAAACTCATGAACACATCAAGTAAAAAAATGTGAATGTAATCCTAACCTGATTTAAAGGCACCACTCTGATGAGCTGAATCTCTAAGGACGTGTAAAGCAAAGCCAAAAGCCACAGAAAGAGGATGCTTTAATCGAAATCTCGCTGATCACTACCTGTGTGAATATATTTTTATCTATCGTCTGTGCCACTGTGTAGCTCAAATAATTTGGATTCCACAATAAAGAAAAAAGATGTACTTTTTTATTTAAGGCAACTCCGATTCTGATTGTATATTAAATGTATTTGTTATCAGAAGAGGGTTACTGTGAGACGAGGTCAAACAGCACGAGGGCTGGATTATCATGGTCGGGGCTGAGCTGAGTAAGCGTAATTGTGACACGGGCCTGACTGACGGCGGGTGTACCGGAGCATGACTGCACACATTTAAGGTGGCTACACCCTCAGAGCATGTATGCACAAGTGCACGTCATGTGAGAGCTCAGGAATTTAGGCAATGCAATGTACTCTTCCACCAGCAAAACGTCTGCAAACTTCACCATTCAATGTTTTCAATCTCTTTTGTCAATCATAGTTTTGCTAAACCAAAAAAAAAAAAAAAATCCTTTGATCTCGCTTACCTTGATTGTATATGTTTGTAAATTATTGGAATAAGGAAAGAGGTAATCAAAATGGGATTCTGACTAAGGAAGCTACCTCCTCCTCTGTAGTTGCTGCCTGCGTGTTAACAAACAAGTCTGTATTCATGTCTGTCTGCCTCGGCTTCATGTTCATTTTTTGCTGTTTTGTGCTAACTGTGGGAGGAATCTGTGTACTGTAAACTGTGATTTCTTTTTTTTTTGTCCACTAAACCGTAAAGTTAGGTTTCTTTCATTTTTCAGAGATATAAAGTTGCAGAACATATGAAATATTTCACCTAATTACAGTTCATATTGAATCTTACATGTTCTTTTCATGTCGGATCTCGTGATGCTTTTTATTTTTTAAACTAGAAAATCAGTTTTTTATGCTAATGAATAAAGCTTAAAAAAGTTTTGGTTTTTTGTGTGTATCTTCACAATTTCCACAATTTAAAGATGTCACCTTATGCCACAATAAGCTCATTTTCAATGTTAAAAAAAATCAAAAGTATTCATAACTGTTTCTATTCTTGCAACAGGAAGTGTGCGACCATGTTCCATACAAGAACTAAAAATACGGAGATGCCAGAAAAATACATTTTTAGAATAAGAAATTCTTGTTAACAGTTTTCCTGTGAAAAACAGAAGTTTGGTAACGTTTTCCTCCAAATTGTTAAAAATGTATTGAAACTCAAAAAGCTAGGAGTGAACATCAATAAAAAAAAAAAAAAAAAAAGCTTTGAAAGGGAGCAAATAAAACTTTCTCAAAGCTTAAAACTTTTATATATATATATACATTTTTTTAGTAGGTCAAAAAAGATTCAAAACTTCGAGGCTTCAATCTTAGTCAGACTGAAGCCTCAGTCATTTGACCACTAGGGACACCTGGTGGTCAAATGTAGCCATAACAATCATCAAAAAAGAAATTAGAATTACAATCAACAATTTAGAACTTTTTATTGATTAAATCTAACTCACAAAACATGAGAAATTGAAGAATCTGTCCTTGGCCTGAGATTTATTTATTGCCAATGAAGTAAGTTTCTATTTCTTTTAATATTAAATAGTTGAGAACTCTTGAGATTCAGGTAAAGTGGAATCATATCACTTTTGTGGTAAACAAGAAAGATTAGAGGCTCAGTGAAGTCCTCCTCAAGCTGTCTCAATCCAAAAAATTAGTCAGTTGGTGAGTCAAAAAAATGAAATATTATATGTTATAATGATTAACTGATAAGTCTTTGCACTCTTTTTTTTATGGATTTGAGCCTCAAAGCTGCTGTGGATTTTTTAAACTACTTTTGTATATGAGAACTGGACTTAGAGACCCTAACCCCCTGGTGGTCTAAATAGGAAGTATCCACTGTCTCAAAGAAGCAAAATGACAGACTTTATTTTATTTTTTTAACACATCCTTACTAATCCAGATTTTTTTTTTTTTTGTAGTGCAAGTTCTTCACATGTTGTACTACTTTTAAGCATTAGAAAGTCCTGCACTATATAGTTTTTTAGAGGGATTTTGGACATAGCCTTGAACTTGTGACTAAACCTTGAGTCGCATGCAAATCTCGTGCGTAGATGCGACTTCAGTGCTTGAGATGTTAGGTTTGGCACTTGTGAACATTGCTCTGTATATATTCATTTTTTCAATCTTGAGACCATTGCCATCAGAAAGGTTTTCTAACAGTGCTTTTGCATTGGGATCAACGAAACAGAATCTGCCTGGTATTGTGTCCCTTCAAGTAGTTTGATGAGAATTATTTTTTCAAATACATGGACTTGTGAGCATCACTGCCCTCTCATCTTTTGCAGCAGAATGACTGGAAGACTCGGGATGCCTGAGTGCGAGTCACTGCATCAAAAGAAATGACTGGAGTACTCTTTTGTGAGCTTTGGCTGCAGAAAAATGTCGGCCTGTGTTTCACGGTGCCGACGCGTCCTCAGTGTCCCTTTTCTGTGCTGCGCACATTAGGACCATGCCTCACACTTCTGACATAAGTGAGAATCTGAGTAATGAAGCCAACCACTTAACGGCTACTCCTCTTTCCTTTGGAAGCGCTTGTTGTGAGTTTGAAACGGCTCATTTGTGTCATCTGCCTTTGCTAAGGTGAAGAAAATAAATTCATTTTCTTGTTTTTAAAGCACTCTTTATACACACAAACCATGCTGATTGACAACTGTTGGCCAACTACCTAACACAGAATGTCAAAACCACAATTTATTCATGTCCCATCTTTTTTTTGTCACTATCATGTATGTTTCTAAAACACTGCATCATTTGGAAGTCGCCATCATCCGAGCGTCTGTACATCAGCTATTGTTTGTGAAGCACTATTTGTCATGTAGTGAAATATCTGGTGACGTGAAATAGTCAACAAATCTGAGAAAAGTTTTTCTTCTCTTCATCTGCGGGGCAACGATCTCACTTGTTGGCCTCTTTCTTTTCCTCCTTGGATATTTGAGCTGCAACCCAAAAAAAAAAAATCTGTCAATAAACTGAAAGATATGACAGATATAATCAGGCTAAGCCAAGAACTGTTTAACAATTAAACTAATATTTCAATAAGTTTAAAAGCAGAAAAGCACAAGGTAGAATATATAATAAATATGATTTTCTCTGCTAATAACTTGCTGTGTTTAAACTGTGGAGCAGCATAAACATCTGATGGTGTATTTCCAGGAATAAATTAAAAGAAAATCCAGCAACCAAAAAATAAAGCTCTAACTTATTAAGATTTTATAAAACTTCTGCTAAATATTTTTCATTTTTTCTGAAGTGGCTGAGAATGATTCAGTTTAACAAGTACAGTAAAGAAGAGAATGTGAGGTCCTTGTTACTCCTTTTTTTTTTGACGTCCTTGTCAGAACACTTACGTCGAACTTCCAGTTTGCATTCCACCACGTCCTCCCCACAGTCGTTGACGGCCTTGCACATGTACACTCCTCCATCAAACGGACAGGGCTTTCGGATCTCCAGCGTCAGCACCCCTTGCTTGCTCAGCATCCGGTACTTGGCCTCGTTCGAAATGTCCATTTTGTTTTTGTACCAAGTCACTTTGGGCTAATGAAACGAGATGAAAGGGAGGTTTGAGAAAGCTTCAGTGTTGTTGTGATGTCTCCTCTCACCTTTGGTATTCCTCTCACTGCACAGCTGAGCGTGGCGCTGTATCCTGCTATGATGGAGCGGTTCACCAGTGGATGCGTGAACTTCGGTGGCTCTGAGAAGTCATGCTCCTTATAGTTTGGAGCCTTGTACATGATACCTGAGGAGTCAAACAGAAATGTTTTTAAATTAGATTTCTACCATTCGGATTTCCCCCCAGCTTTCACTGGACTACACCCACCTGTTTTGTGGATGTACACGCTGTCCTTTGTGGTGCACGGTTCTGGACTCAAGCCCACCAGGTTGATGGAGAAAACCCGGAAGATGTACTCGTTTCCCATGATGAGGTCGGACACAACGCAGTGTGTTCTCCTGTAGTGGTCGTGCACCGTGTACCACTCCTTTACAGGAACCACAGGAAGACATTTAGAGACTAATTTTGTGAAGCTGGAACAGCACTGCTGGGCTGTGGAGGAATCTTTTAACATCCGTGCTGAAGCTCTTATGGAAACTAAAGCGACTGGAGCCAGGTGCAGTTCTAGAAGCCACCACTAGGTGGCTGCATACACAGTTTAGTCAGTGTCCATTCATTTAATTGTGAAATGGTTAATTTGACATCAGAATAAACACACTTAAAGTCTAAAACAGCTTTTGGAAAATGTCTAGCAGACCTGTGCAGGAGGACATTAGTATGTTCCTCAAATTGTGGTTTGTACCCAGATGGAATTACAGTAAATGACACCAAGACCAAATCTGAATTCTTCCCCTTTGGCGCCCCCCTACTTTTCCAATTATAGGGGCATTTGAAGGGGTAGGGGTGTCCAAAATATTTTTTTAGAGCTAACCTTTGCGGCGGAGGGCTCTGCATTCGTCCGCCGTAAAGGTGTTCCATGTTGTGCTATGGAGAAGTACATTTTCTTCACGTGGTCTGTGCTCTAAATCACAGAAGTTTACATTTAAACAGTGGCGGGCCGTGCATTTCACACCTAGGCCTTCAGTAGTGCTCCGTCTGAATCAATCCAACATTTATTCGCGGAGCGCACACGGACCGGAGATACGTGCGCGCGCAAACACACACACACACCCCCCACACACACACACCAGTTCCCGTCTCTGTGTGTCCTCGACCCCCGCGGCTGAAGAATGTCCGTTATCGATCCAAACTCATCGAAAACACTTATGATCTGCTTTAAAATCATTTATTGAAGAACATTGGAGTGTTGATCAACATGAAGAGATTTTTTCCCGCTTTTTAATTCAGAACAATAGACTGTTCTGCAGAGCAGCCCCAGATCCTCCGGTCATCTTTTTCATTTTCCCTGCGTTTCTGAGTCAGCTGATTGCAGATTCTCTTGAGACGCAACTACGTCATCAGTCTACACCCCGTATGGGCTTTCATGGTCCAACCCTCAGAAATGTTCACTCAAAATGCCAGGACTATTCAAGTCCGATCCAGTCCGCTCTGGACCGCTCGGTGGAAATAAGGCAATAGTTTGTGTTTGTGGATCCAGCGCTCTCATCATGTCCCCCAAAATGGAAGTTCCTTCTTGCTTCTTTCTTATCATTTATTTCAAGATTTCCCTATTTTTCTTCACCTTTTCGTTGTGCAGCTCCATTCCCCTGCGCACTTGCTCGCTCAGCTGTAGATCCACTCTGGTTTCCCAAAAGTTTTGGAGAGCGCCGCTGCTGTAAGTGTCGGGCGGTGCGCTGATGCCTCGTTGCTGCCTTGGTAAGGCAAAACAAATTCACAACTCCAGTGTGGCTCCAGACACCATGCCGATCAGTGGCAAATAACAAGCATTCCCAGTAATACAATTTACAATGTTCCTCGGAGCTCGTAGTTAGTGGACTGAAAGTGGCGGACAAATCCTTTCCCCGGTTGTGACAGGCTTGCTAGCTTCGGAGTTGCCCGACCTTGTTCAACAATTTCCAGCTTTTCTTAAAAAGTCCGTCTTGAAAATGGTTTTGACAGCAAGTCTGCCACCAAATCAATTTCTTCTCCTCCTTCATCCATTGTGGGTTGACAAAACAGCTATTAAATCCTCTATTTGCTTGTAGAGCTCGATACAGATGCAGTTTGCTAGCTCTGCCTAGTACGCTCTCTGACTATCCAATCAACGCCTGTGAAAATGCTGACGTTTCCGTACGCCTGCTAGAGGGCCTTGGTGTCGCCAACTCCAACTCTGATTGGTTGAAGCAACAGTTTGCTCAACATTTATTTTATGCTACAGGGCCCGCAGAATTGACTGTGAAGGCCTCCGGGCAGATTTCTTTTACCCTAGCAACAAATAGTGCTGAAATGTGATTGGCTAAATGCTTACATATGAAAATACACGTCTGGAAGCAGCGCAACCAGGGGGCTAGCAATGAAAGGAAGCGGACAGACAATTTGGAATTATTGAATACATATTCACGGACAAAACATGATTAATATCAGTCTGTGATTCAGATATTTTTAGGCCAGCAGAGAAGGCCTTGCAGGCCCTGACGGCCCACCACTGCATTTAAATATAGGTAGTGATTTCTTTTCTTTTTAGCATGACATTTTTAAAGTTATAAAACCTATGTTGTTATGTATTTCTAAGTGCTAGCAGCTCCACGCTAATGTAGCTAACCGGCGACCATCGATTACATCATCAAGTGCAATGTTAATTTTGACAGAGCATTTTAATTTATTAGTCTCAGTCTTTTGACTAAAATAAGGTTTAGTTTTAGTCGCAATTTAGTCATGTTAATTAATTAGTTTTAGACAAATTTTAGTCAACTGAATCTCAGTAGATATTTAGTCGACAAAAATATAGAGTAAAGGTAAAGCACTTTTATCAATTTTTTCTAAGTATGAACATATGAATAACATGCTGAGATTTCACTTATTTGGAAAAGAAAAAACATTTTACTTCACTTTGCGTTCCAAACTTGTCATTTCTGCTCTTTATGAGCTGCTAGCGCTCAGAAATACACAACAACATCGGTTTATAGCTTTACAAAGGTCATGCTCAGACAAAAAAATCATCATCTTCATTGAATGTTAACCTCTGTACTTCATAGCGCATAACCCCTTAAAAAAAGTTATTTCAGATAATCCTGGCGTTTAAAATGTCACAACATTTGTAAGGGTAGGGCAAGAATTCAGATTCAGCTCAATACGCTCGAAATAATAGTGATTGCATCTTTAGCTTTGGGTGGGTTTCAGGGGGGCTTCTCTGCAAACGTCGCTTCAGGCTTTATTGTGTTCTGCCTATGATGGTCGCTTCACACAACGTACACAAAGTCTTCTTGAAGGTCGCGTTCAATGTAAAATTTTTCTATATATCTACTCTTCTTTTTCTACCCAAAGTAGATATTTTTTCACGCAATTCATTAAATTAGCATCTTTCTGTGCCGGCAGCACGACTCTGTGTTCTGATTGGATCACTTTGCATTTGCTCCCGCCCTTCTTCCCCTGCAGTCGTTGTGATTGGATGTCATCTTGGAAGAGCATTTTCGTTTCATTTTAATTCGTTGACGAAAATGTCAATCAATTGAGTTAAAGTTTTCTTGTCTGAGCGGGACTTTTTGTTAAGTCATCATTTCGTTTTCGTTGGGTGAAAAAGGTCGTTTTTTGTCATTGAAATTAACACTGATCTAGTGGAAGTAACAACTGAATTTGAAGACACTATTTTTTCATGTCTTTCATTTCAACTGTAGGTGGCAGATAAAAGAAGTAGAAGCCCCTCCCTGCATGTCCATTGTGAACACCATGGGATAAATGTGTGTTCAAGAACCCAGGTATAGCTTGTTCTTGAACGCTCAC
The DNA here is from genome assembly GCA_003999625.1 of Oryzias javanicus. Classification (NCBI taxonomy): domain Eukaryota; kingdom Metazoa; phylum Chordata; class Actinopteri; order Beloniformes; family Adrianichthyidae; genus Oryzias; species Oryzias javanicus. Next base: position 17,987,483 of record CM012439.1, read on the forward strand.
CACATACCCAGAATGCACATCGCTTCAGACTTTTGTACTCGGTACAGAAAGTTTTGTTTCAAAACTAGTCCTAATCAGTGACATAGAAACAGTTGTTTCTTGATTCTTGTTCAAATGTGGCGAAAACAGAACAACTTTTCATGATGCAACCTTTATAAAAGCAGTAGTTCATTGTTTTGGAGCAGAAGTGAAACAGGATAGGGGCAGAATTATCACACATTTGCCCCTTTAGTACTTTTATCTCTCATAAAAAGCGCACACCAGTATCAGTAACATAATAATCAACGTTTCAAAGCTCACTCTGTAGCCAGCCAAATCAAATTGATCTAATAAAGACTCCTGTGTAACATGAACCCCCGAGCGTCCAAGCCGGCTGGGGAACTTTGGCTCTGCGTCACCGCACAGACAACCCACTCCAGGTCAAGGCTAGCGGGATAAGATTAGGACATTCCTGGGCAACATTGTTCCTGGCAGATCGCGGTGGAGGAAGGTGTCAGTTGAAGTTGTTGCCAAAGGCTCATAATGCTTTGCTGTGGAGTAGACTGTGTGCTCGGCGTGGGCTAATTACAGAATGCATGTCACAAGAGGGGGCCGAGCTATTCCCCACTGTTCCCCGTGCTCGCCGAGCACTGATCCTGCTAGATTGTCCGCGAGTGGGGACACGAACGAGGCCAGATGGAAATAAATGTAAACTAATACTAATGATTCTAAAGCGCATCTAGGTCATGGAGGACTAGCTGGAGCTGCAACCTCACACTGCTGCGCGGTGTGGTTTTCCAAGGCTTTCCATGGTGCTTATTACACACGAGGGGTGAGGGCAGTTTCACCAAAAGATTTCTGGGATTTTTCCCTAAGGATTTTCATGCACAATTAGATTTTTGCTTAAACTGATGACGACATTTGAGGGACTGTGTGTTTAAGTCTCATTTCTGTAAACTGAAGCCCGAGTAATGAAATTACCTTCTGGTTTCAGGAGTTTACCCTCCGATTATTGGGTTAAACCATTACTTTTCTGTTGAACTGTTGTCAGCGTTGAATATTTTTGCTGTCCTAAATTCAATTTAGGAGCATTCACAGACATTAGGATCCGGCTGAGTCTCACCATGGTCTTCTTGTCGGCTTTCTGGATGTTGTAGCCGCTTATTTCACAGTTCCCGTTGTCCTTCGGTGGTTTCCACTCCAGCGCCACATTGAAGCCCCAAGTATCCACAATCTTCAGGGCCTCAGGAGGACCTGGGAGATCTAAAGAAAAAAAATATCGTTTAGGTGTTTGGATGCTGTTGCATGTCAACCTGCATGCATACATGTAATCCTCCTACCAACAATCTGCAGAGTGACTCTGGCTGTATCTTCCACGTTTTCAATCTCCACCTTCAGATCGTACTGTCCTGAGTGGATTCGGTCTGTCTTACGGATGAAGAGGATCGTGTCTAATTCACTGTTCCTCACACTAGCGATAGAGGGGCTGAGAGGTTCCCCATCTTTAGTCCAGGAAACCTTTGGCCTGGGCTTCCCCTGGTTACCAAGAACGGCAGAATGAGAGAAAGAAAATATTTATTAAAGGGGTTTAAAAAGAAAATTCTTTAAAATGTTGATAATAAATTTCAATTAAAGACCCACTCTGTAAAAACATTATGGCTATGTTCAAATACACAAGAAACTCTCTAGTGCGCTGGATTTTAAAAGGAATTTGGACACCATGCTCACTACTTTTCATTCTTTTTTCAAACGGCGGATATGACATCAATGTCTTATCAATATGAACATTTTATGATGTCTATTTGTGACTCCACTGTGTTCTGATGATGAAATTAGAGATAGTTTATTAAAAAATGACATTTAACCCCTTAATGCCTAATGTTACAAATATGCAACAAACCATTTTGGCTCCAAAATTACCAAAAAGTAGCAAAAACACAAGTGATATATATATATATATATATATATATATATATATATATATATATTATATATATATATATTTTGTAGCTGAAAATAAATTCAGGCTTCAAGGAGTTAAACACTTTTTTTTTCCCCAAAAGTTTTTTGACCCCAATGCAGTGGGGTCTATAGTCACTAATGTAGTGAGCATCAGTGCACAATAGTTTTTCGCAAAGATTTATGAGAAATTATTTGGAATTGTAGACTTTGACAGCTCTAAAAAATGGCGAATGCACTTCCTTTACACATAATAAAGGAATTCGGGTGTAGTCTGTGTTTTTGGTGGTTTTTTATGTGCTTTTGATGGATCTTTCTGATGATGGAGGACAAACGATAACAAAATAAATCGTAAATTTGTATTTCTGAGTAGTTCTTTTTTTTTTTGTAAATCATTGTGAATTAAGAACAAAAAAATTGTAATTTAAAAACGGTCTTATTTCGGATGTAAAAAATTTGTGATGCGAGCTAGCTCAAAAGTGTGTAAACAGAGAGCTCTCAGCAACAGGAAGGGGGGCTGGGGTTGATTGGGCCAACATTTCCACCCACAATTTGATGCAAATTGAGCTACAGCCGCTCTGCAGAAACTATATCCTAGAAAACGACACATTTTTTGATTATAGCTAAAAACGGCATAATTAAAAGACCGATGGGAACAGTTTTACAATAACTCAAAATATGATCAAAGTGGGTCTTTAAGCTTCCAATGGATGGTGTCTGTTAACTAATGTGTCATTGCCATGAACGCATTTTAGCTGATGCACATAAACATTATTTACACTTACAAAAATTTGAGAAATTTAAAATAAAATATTTAAAACATGCATTTATCATTTTTATTTAAAGAAAACCAAAGATCAACCCAACTTTCACTTATTAGAAGCCAAAATGTTAATGTGTGGAATCTGAGTTTTAAATGTGACTGACTACATCAATAGATTTCATTACAACATGGTAAAGATGTTCAAATGGAAGAAGCACAAAACCTGAAATGGGATCATGATGTTGACAAGGTCTCCAACTTTTTTGATGATAGTCTGCCGGAGGTTTCTTGGGAGCCAAATTTTCGGGCGCTCTGAGAAAGAGGAAGAAGCATTTTTATCATTATTAGAGGAACTTTGTGGTTACATGAGAAGTTCTGTGTTAGCCCGCCATGGCAGAAGAAGGAAGTTCTGGGCTTCTCTAACAACCGGAGCTGATGACTTAATCGGGAATTTTGTGACATTTGACCTGTAAAAACGCTACGGCTGGCTGTCATCATATCTGCTGGAGGTCAGACCGTCTGGAGAACTGGTATCTTTTTTAGTGTCACACGACCTTTGAATACTCACGCATAATCTCTCTGATGGTGACGGGTTGAGCTAAAGTGGCCGGAGCACTGGGTCCTGCCATGTTGTAAGCTCGCACCCGGAACTGCAGTTTGTCTCCGGTGTTCAGGTCTCTGATGGTCGCTGTTGTCCTATCAGTCAGACCCTGGAAGGCTGGTATCCATTCATCAGCTGCCACCAGAAATCACACCGTAACTTCAAAAATACATTTGTAATGATGGAAACTCAACAAAAAAATCCAATCAAGCCATCATGCAAACTGTATGTAACATGCATAAAAACTGTTAACTAGAAAATGTTTTTTTTTTTTGGCTCCAACACTTACTGCCCTCCTTGCAGTACTCAATCCCATAACCCTTCAGCTCAGCAGCGCCGATTCTCTCAGGAGCTCGCCATTTCAGAGCGATGGAAGTGTCACTGATGTCCTCGACACACAGCCCGATAGGTTCGCTTGTAGGGGCTACGATCAGAGCAGAGGTTTATTCTGCATAATCGGAGCATCAAAGTGTTGCTTAAAAAAAAAAAAATCTTGATGAGTGTCTATATGGGATGTTCAAAGACAAAAAAAAAAAAAAAAAGCATCAATACCCTTTAATACTATTGATGTACGCCGTTTTAGTGCAGTAGCATCATTACTAGAGTTCAGGTGAAAACATTTCCTTCTTCCATGCAGTGATATGAATTATTAAATCAGCATTTATTTGAACAATTGGATCTGTTCCTCCTGGACTGACTTTCATTAAGGCCTCAGCCTCCTAATGTTTATTGAGGTGTCTAATTATAGTTTTTTATGACTGTGACAAACAGGATTTTTGATTAATTTTTCTACAGTAAATGTTAGGTTGTTTACCTCATTTTTTGTTAGTTTTTAAGTTATTTTTACGTTTATTTTTGCTCTTCCTTGTCTTAAACTTTTAGTTATCTGTTGTTGCCTGGAAGACCCCATACATTTACAAACAGACTTTTTTTTAAAGCATCTTTTTCTGTTGAAGCCAGCGCAGCATCTTCCCTCATACTGAGAAAAAAGGAGTTATCTGGCTGCCCTGGACTTCCCTGCTGGGTTAGAGTCACGGTACATGCTGTGCTCTCTGCTCCGAAATTTGCACATGACGACATTAACAGCTGATTAAAAATATCTAAATGATACTTTAGTTGGAACTCTGTGCGTCAAGTGTTTGCAAGAAAGTAAAAATATAGAAAGAAATAACAAATTTATGATGGACTTGCATGTTCATACCAATAAAATAGCTTCAAGATGAGTTATAAAGGTTATTTCTGTTCAGAAAAAGAAAACTTGGCCAAATGAGTTTAGTTGATTGTGTATTTACAGCAGTGTGTTGAGAAGTACGAAGCAAATGTTTCAAATTTGGGAAACCAGACTCACGGCTGCAGGGGTTGCAGATGCAGAGCATACATAAATCTGTTAGTTAGGTCAGGAGTAATCCTTGAAAACACACAGAACACTGAGGCTGAGGGATCCTCAGAAACACTCAAACTACCAGAGGAAGACACTAAATGCCTACTGCGAACAGGCTGCAGCTCAGGCTCAGCATCAGCTTCCTCGGGTGTTTCTTCTGTCGGGGATGCAGCTTCATTCTCTGCAGGAGGAGGAGGAGGAGGAGCACCCCCTGGTGCCTCCTCAGCTGGAGCTCCCTCCTCTGCACTGGAGAATACGTCTGCTGAAGGAGCTGCTAACAGGTCACTGCTGGCTTCGGGAGGCGGACACGTTCCGACTTCACAGACCTCTGGATCAGTCGGTGTGTCCACTGCGCGTTCTCCTGCTCTGTCCTCCGGATGCAAAGGCTTTTTATCTGCCATCTTCTGAAGCTTGGGCTTTGTCATCCTTTCTCAGAGCGGGACGGTCCTGCTGGAAGCTGAAGCTGCCGGTCGTCTCTCTCATGTCTTTAACGATCACTCTGTCATCCTGTATCCTCTCCTCACATCCAGACACTTTCCTTCCCCATCCTCTTTTGTAGCAACAATGCAGCGGCCCCCCAGAGTAGTAATAAACACCTCTGTGTTTAGCAGCTTCCTAAGACAGAGTCCAGGTCTCCCATGCCATTATTTATAGAGTGAGATACCATGAATAGTTTCCTAATCTGTGGTCTTACTGATGATTGGACATCTGCACACACTGGAGCTCCCTCTTAAATCAACAAATCCAGGAGCAGGTGGTTTGAAGGAAACCCTGGCCACTGATTGACAGGATTCTTCACGGCGCTGCTTTGAGGTCTGGAAGGAGACCTACTTTTACCAGGAGGTTCCTTTTAGCTCGATTCACATTGCATAATCCCTTTGGATATTTTTATTTTATTTGAAGATATTCCTTCTTATACTAACTACAGTCACATTTTTTTTGCTATTTTTTTAGGGGGGGAATTCTTATCCGTTTTCAATTAAAACAAAAATTAGTTCCTGCATTATCATTTGAAGGATGGGATATTTGTGAAAGGTTTTTTATAATTTCTTTGCTAAATTCCCCCACAAAAAGTAGCAGTACCTTGGCAACAACAGAAATAAATACAGAAATAAATGTGAGAACATCAATGATGTTGTCTTCCAAAAATTTGAACCTGTTATTGGCTAAATTGTTATCATGTGAAACAAAGAGCAGTTTTTTTATTTAAAGAAAAAGCTTTTTTTTTTTTTAACTAGATAATTACACATTAACAAAAAATTGTTTGTGAGTCACAAAACAGAAAGAGGCCATAAATACCTGCTTTCACCTGTAGGGGGAGCCTGTAATTTATTGCTTTGTGTGGCCTATTGGTAAACTGTGCATTAAGGTCTGAGATCTGGAAGCCTTTTAAGGTCATAATTCAAAGTACTATGCAATTCTTGTATATTGAATTGTGAACTGCAAAATGCATTTTCACATTGAATTATAAATTGAAAATTGCATATTACTTTGAATTATAACAAAAAAAAAATCCGTACTGACAGACTAAACAGGAGAGATGCTAATAAAAGGAGATTTTAAAGACCCACTCTGATCATCTTATTGATTTATTGTAAAAGCATTCCCATTAGTCTTTAAATTATGATTTTGCTGTTTTTAGCCAAAATATAAAAACCCTAGGATGAATTTGCAGAGCAGCAAGAGTCCATTAGAAATTTGCCTGAGTTGAGGACGGGACCATTGGCGACCCCTCCCCCCCCAAGCTGGGAGCACGGAGTGTGTGGCCCACCAAACCTATTTTCAACATCACAAATAAGCTATTTTTATAAACTTATTTTTTTTCTTTTTGGCCAGCTCCTGATTCTCAACAATTTGAATTAAAAATTTAAAAAAATATATATTTTGGGCTTAATTTTTGAAATATACAGTGTGTCCCCAATCATGAGGGAAAAAAATGCCTCAAGAACATATTAAATACACAAAAACAGGATTTTCGTCAGAGTGGGTCTTGAAAAGTGAAAAGTCCAAAATTGGAGGTTGGAATAATTTCACACATGCTGCACAGTGTTTTAATCTTGTGCACTATTTTTTCATATTTCACTGTTAATCTGGGTAAATCTTCAAAAGTTAAACTTAAAGAATTATGTAAAAAAAATGAAGAGTGTCCATTTTGAGGCTAAAAACTCACCAACAGGCACAAATGGTTGAGAGGCGGGACTGTGGCGAGACATGCCAATGCTGTTGACGGCATAGACTCGCATCTCGTAGGGCACGCCTTCAATCATCCTCTTGGCTTCGTAGGTTGTTCCAACAAAAGGGTCAAAGTTCAGTCTCATCCACCTATAACTTCTCAGCTTCTTCCTTTCCAGCACATAACCTGAGAAATCAAAAAGCAGTTTTTGTTTTCCTTAAAAAAAAGAAAAAAAATAGTACATCATTTTTTTGCATAGTTTGGCCGGGAGTGTGGCACACATTTTATTTTTTCTAAATAAATATGACCAGGTGTTTGTTGTTTTCTCACTAACAACCACTAGAGGGTGCTGTAGATGTGTGTACAGGTATTTGCTACTAAAAGTAATGCAGAAGAAGTAGTGCTGGATAGATTCCTCCTACGTTTCATGAAGCTAAATAAGCATCAATGGTTACAGGAGTGAAGCGTGCATAGATTAAGTCTATTGTTGTTATCTATTCTGTTTGCTTTTCAAGAGGAAATGTCCATTCTTGTTCCCGTAGTTGATTAAATACATTTTTCTCAAAAGTGCAACTTATATGAATTTTTCTTCTTTATTATGTATTTTTTTGGCATCTGCGACTTGCTCTCCACTGGGCCTTATAGTCTGAAAGATACATCTTAACAGGATCTTATTTTCATTCACCAATGATTGGCTGTCCACCATCAAACTGGGGAGGCTCCCACTGAACAACACAGGAGTCTTCACCCACGCTGAGAATCTTGGGGGCTTGAGGAGGATCTGGAACATCTAGGACAAAAAAAAGCACCTCGTCATTACGGACATGGCTGCGCCGCTGTGTCGATGTTCACTTTCAGGAGGAACTTGCCAACAACTTTCACATTGATGTCAGCAGTGTCTTCTCCAGCAGGGTTTCGTACCACCACAGAGTAAACGCCTTCATCCTGCCTTTCGGCTCCTTCAATGGTGAAGACGCAGTGGCCCATAGTGGTTTCCACTCGGACCCTTCCATCTCCTTCTGAGATGACCTACACAATAAAATGCATGGACTTAGACCACCTTTAAGGATGTTTGGCTGACACGTTCGGCATCAATCCACACCTGCATGATCTGCAGATTTACTCAATACTGTTAATCAAATCAACACAACTGATCCAATATATTTTGCGGTGCACTTTTCTGCACATATTGATGAAATCTTATGCAACTTTTGATAATAATGGAGCTCTAGTTTCACACAAACATTGTGTGTAGCTGCCACTGCCTTTTTTTTGTGGGATTTCACCCTCACAGAATGTAAAGTGGACAACTTCAGAGTACTTCTCACTGTGACCAAATCAGAAAAATCTCTACATTATATTTGCCAGAACAGGTTTTTCTCACTCTCCACATCTCTCTGTTCTGCAGCTCGCCAGCTTTTCATCCAATTCTTCAGCTTGATAATGATTTGAATTCCATGTTGAAGCAGGGAGACATGCACATGGGGGTGTTCAAGAGCGACAATCAGAGCGTTATTCCACTTTCTGCATGAAAAGATACTCACTGTGCAGTCTGCTGTCCCCCCACTGAGGCAAGATTCAGACAATAAACTTACCTTATGGACATGGATAGGTATAACATACTCATTTTTAAATCTTTGCTACATTTAGCAAATTAAACTGACATTTACCATTAACATTTTTTTTGTACATGATCACCAAAAACCATGGTACCCTTTATATTTTAATGCCCGTTTTCTTTACCTTCAAATGTGGCATTGTCCAGTCATGTCAAGAGATTATTATTAAATATTCAGCTCTTTCTTAAAAAAATGTTCATATATCAATGCCCAATATTATTTTGAAAAAAAAAATCTAAAAAAGGAAAGTAATTTAATAAAAATCAAACTAAAATATTACTATTATTTTACCTATAGAAAAAAGATCTGAACAGAAATTAATAATTTAATTCAAGTCAAAGTTTGACATTTTTGCCTCATTTGTCTGAAATCTCATGACTGAGACACAATTTTGTGGCAACTAACAGTTCCTTAAATGTGTCTTAAGTGTGAATTGTCTAAACCTAAACAATCATCCTGCGCTCTGTGAACTCTTATAATGACATTAAAGGAGAATTAACTGGCAAATAAAAATTTACTTTACATTTTGTATTTGAAGACCAGAAACAAAATAAAGAAAAAGTCACTATAGAGAAAAAAAAAAAAAAACAACTTTCGTCAACATTGAATCTGGGTTCATCTGAAATATTACTATTCATTACTGAATCCTCACTTCTAAATGTAAATTATGTGAAGTTGCAGCAGGTTTACAATGACTTTTAACAGAATTTAGGAAATCACAATGAAGAAATTGCACAGAAAGTTTGTTGATTTTATGGCAGGAACCTGCAGGCTGGTTTATTCTATACTTTCAAACCTCTAAAAATTCTAAAAAAAATATTTAAAAACTAGAAAATCACTAGAACTGAAGAGACTTAGGAGACTGCGACTGGGCAAACTTACCTCTCCATCCTTTAGACTCCAAGAGGCAGCACAACCTTCATTTTCTTCTCCATCAGCGCTAACAGAACTATCCTACGTTTGAGGAGAGCAAAGCGGTAAAAGCCAACGAGAACAGAGAGGACGCCTCGCCTCTCTTTGTTAATCCTTGCAGTCAGCTGTTAATGGTAACCAGCTGGGTGAAAACATACATTTGTGGCAGAGCAGCGGAGATTGCATTAGCATTAGCTTACATTTATCACACTAATGAAGACATTAGTTAATAAAATTGCGTCTCCTGAGCTCACACTTTTCTTTTCATTTTAACCTGACATTGTATTAGTGCAGCTCACTTGGTTTAGACCTTACCCCATGGATATTGGCCCGGTGGGACCTGTCGGTTTACCTTTTCTTTTTTGGTCCAGATCACCGTGGGGGCCGGGTCTCCTGTTATGGGAACATCCAGCCGGAGCTTGTTTCCAGCCACAACTATAATGGTTGAGTCAGCTGTGCGACCCACGCAGTCAAGATGGATCTTTGGAGGATCTGTAAAATAAAAATGGTTTGAAATGGTTTGCCTTTTTCATCTCATGAAAGCGAGCAAGAGTTTAGGTGGTTTCGTACCTTGTCGTGGAACAAAATCAATTTTCACCTCTGTGAATTCAGGGGAAAAAAAGAGGCAGAAGTCATTAACATAAAGAGCTTTATCAACTATTTTAAAGTACCAACAATGTGTTTTACCTATGAAGTTGAGTTTAGCTGACAGGTTGAAAGCATAGCCGTCTGGCACAAAAGTGTAATCTCCTTCATCTTCTGGTTTGACCTCATCTATAGTCAGCTTGTGGATCCTACAAGAAATTATGACTTTGTTCAACATGAAATACACATTTTTTGTACAAACTTTGTACACTTGTTCTCACCTGCCGATATGGGTGATATTGATTCTGGGGTCGGCCTTGACTTCCACGCCGTTCTTGTACCACGTTCCTCGCACGTTCTCGTCGGACACCTCGCATTTGAAAACCGCCTGGTCCTTGGCCTTCACGGTGAGGTCAGCAATGCTCTGGTACACCTCCAGTTCTTTCTCTGAAGTCAGAAAAAAAACAGCTCATGAAAGAAAATGGAAATACATCCATTTGTATGCATTATTAATGAGATAACGGCGCTCCATTGTGAGGTGTTTTTTCTTTGTGCTCCGTATCTTGGCAACCGGGAACATTTCATTGGGCCCACGATTGGAAACAGGAGGATATGAAGAGCAGGAGCTTTGGTTTATTACTGTATATCACAGGGCGTACACCACACCAAGTTATTAAAGTAAATACGCTTTTATCTGTGGAAGATAACAGCATTTTAAGAGTTTCATGTCAGCCAGAGGAAGCAAACATAGGCGTGGATGGCATTATAATGTGAGCTCTGCTACGGACCGAGGTGTTGATCCCTGCAGCTTGGTGGCAGCTGGTAATTCTCGGCAGGCTTGATGTTTAAATAACAGGTTACAAAAAACATAACTGGACTTAACAGAAAGAAAAAATCTGAATTTGCACACAAATTCTAAGACATAGCCTCTAAAATATAAAAAAAAAACTGTTTTAAGATTATATTTGTCGATATTGTAATCTGTCAAAAAATATGTTGCATTAGAAAATATAATAATGTTGCTTTAAATATTTAAAAAATGAAAAGTAATTTTCTGTCATATAAATTAGTTTATTGACCAACATTGATGGTCAAAAGAAAATCTACTATTTTTTATTAGCCTTTTCATTAGCAGCATCAGCTGCTCATATTAAAGGTTTATACTACAGATTTAGTTATGTGCTGCGCAGCCAAAACAGGAGTCAAGGCCTCTGCAGACCTGTGCCCTTCAGGTGAAATCCACGTTTTCTAACTTTAGCTCGGCTGCAAGTTTGGCAGGAAGATGCAAGCTATACAAAGGCGAGCAGCATGCCAAGAATGGGAAAGCTGCATGACCAGCTGTTGGTAACCTGGGAAAATGTGAACTTGAATTCATCCGTGACGGCAGAGTCACTCCGAGCGCAGCCGACACACTCACCCTGCACCAGGAGTTCAGCCACCGACTCGCCGCCGTTTGTTTTGACCTTGTAGTGGCCGCAGTCTTCTTTAGTGGCTTCGTTTATGATCAGCACGTGCTTGCAGCCGTCTTTTTTAAAGCGGTATTTGAAAGACTCGTCTCGCGTCAGCTCCACGCCATCTTTCTCCCTGCAAACAAGGGAGTATTAAAAGTTCCAGAAATGCTTTTGGTTTTCTGTTTATCCAAATTAAAAATCATTCATAAAACTAGGGATGAAGAACAGAAGAATATCACATCGAAAAACCCCAAACCTCACTTTGAGTTAACTTTTCATCATACTTAACTACATAACAGAAACATTTGAAAAACATTCAGATTCAGTTTATTTTTGAATGTATGCAATAGAAAAATTATTTTTTATATGTGACATTATCTAACGTGTAAAAATACATCTTTAGCTTCCTTAGGCATAACATTTCTGGCAAAATAACTGTACTCAGGATCATCTCCAGGAGTAAAAGGGCCAACAATAGTAATATTTATTACTGTTGACAATGACATAAACAGCTAAAGGTTACTGAAAACAATCATTGAGTTCTCCTCTGACTAACAGCTTTGTGTGGCTGCGAAAAGACCAAATGGAAAAAGGTTTTCTAGCAAACAAAATCACACAAAAAAGTCCTTTTATCTGTTATTTATATTTTTATTGTATCTTTTTCAAGTTATTTTGTTAGCTGTTTGATAAATGTGCCCCCCCCTTTATAGAGTTTACTTCTCTCAGTCTTTTAAATATATTTTTTCCTGTTGAATTATTTAAAAAAAAATGTTCAAGTATTGGCGTGTTCCATATATCTCTAGAAATTTGCACTCCACACTTTGAAAAAGGTCAGTTTGGGCTTATTAAAGGACTCATTTGACCTTTTAATTGAGGATATGGCTTGTAGCTGTATGGCAGTCAGACACACTGAGCGGTGGCATCTGCCCGCGGACATGATACGCTCAAATGCCATCTGCTGGGTGTCCCGGCAACTGTAAAAAGATCACTGAATACAACGGAAATGAATGTTAATTAGAGGTGAGGTGTTTTAAAGGTTGGAGTTAAACCAGACGTTTTCTTCTTTCTTTGAGTTCTGTTTATTGGACTGTTTAGAAATCCAAATATATGGAAATAAAGTAATTCCAGAACATTGTTTGAGTTGATCTTTCCTTCTAGTTTAAACTCTTACTTCAACTTGAATGCATGCTTTAATGACCCACTCGGATGAAAATTGTGTTTATTTTCATGTTTTTGTACCATTTTTATCATAATAGATGACATATGTAAGGAAATTGTTGTTGTAAATCAAAAGCAGAGCCAGAAAGCCCATTGGAAAAAGCTTGTAGATGTGACGCAGAAGCTACTACGGCAAGCCACAAGCTCCATTCTAGTTGCAGACCAATAGATCCATGTAGGTCTTTGTTTTTGGACAGTTCTAATATTGTTTGTCCATTTTTGTTGCACCAAAGCTGTAATTTGCTGTCTTATCAGCAAATAGATGGTCTCACCATTTTACGTTTGCTCCTTCCTCGGAAACCTCACACTCCAGCTCCACCCGCTCGCCCTTCATCACCATCTGATCCTCCAGGGTTTTTGTAATCGTGACCGGAGGCTCTGCAAAAATCAGTTTTTGAGGGTTTTTGAAAGAGTTTTGTCAAAAGGTGCAAACCCGGCCTGAGTGTGTTACCTTTAACAAAGAGCTCAGTGGTGCACTTCTCTTCTCCCACCACGCAGGTGTAGGCTGCATCATCAGCCAAGGAGCAGTGGTTAATGGTGAGGTAGCGCATGTTGCCGACACTCTCGAATATGTACCTTGATAGACAGAAGAACAGGTGACATCACTCTCTGGGAGACGAGAGTTTAACTCTTGGAATAAAGAACTCCTTCTGTTTGAGTTCTGACACTTACTTGCTGGAGATGCGATGGATGTGTATTACAGGAAAGATGGCAGAGGCAGGAAACAGACATGAAAACATTTAAAGCTCAGAATCGAAACTCCAAAGCAAAGCATATTTATGTTTTTTTCTAAAACTGAATTCAAACCTTCCAGATTTTTGAAGTTCCTGTCCGTTTTTCAGCCACTTCACCTCCACATTTTCATCTGCAACCTCGACTGCGAGTTTGATCTTCTGGCCTTTTGAAACCTGGTAGGCCGGGTCCAACTTTTTTAGGAAAGCTGTTTTTTTGAAACAACAAATAATATACAAAATTACCCAACAGTTTTCACACAAGGGATTTCTCATTCAAGCTTGTCTGGACCTTCGCTCTTCTTCTCCTCTTTCTTCATCTTTTTCAGCCTCTTGAGCATGCCTCTCAGGTCAGTTATGCCATACTGGAAGGCAATCTTTTCATACGAAGAAGGAGGAGCCTTACTCAGAATGTTCCACACATCCACGTCGGGCTCTGATTGCACCTGCACAGCTCTGAAAGACGGGCATGAAGCACAAAGTCGCTGCATGAACAACCTTTACGAGATATCCTCACTGATCCTGGGCAGTGAATGAATCTGAAAGCTCTTTGAATTCACAGCCTGATGGTTCTTTTAAAATGGATTCAGGGCAAAACAAGCATTATAAAGATAGAAAACCTCTATAAACATTTCAATATATATATACATATAAAGGGTTTCAGATCATTTGTGTAAAATCACTCTATATTCTTCTCCTGCTGTCTGTTCACACATTTTAAATTAATCTATATAAACAGGATTAGGGAAAAAAAAAAACTACCGGTACAAAAAATTTTTTCATGAGCTCTGAGGGATCATTGAACTTTACTGTCTCCACTGGCAATATTTGTTAATTAAAATTAACTCACAAGAAGTGGATGAACTCATGAATTTTAACCCTTTAGTGCCATATGTCATCATAGTTGGAATGTACCATTGAAACTCCAGACAATTTGAGTTCACCTTGAAAAGAAAAAAAAAAAAAACTAAAGAATATATTTTTTAATAATTGGAAATCAATTCAGGCATGAAGGGGATAAAGATCAAACTTTCATTCAGGGAGTTGGAAATATTTTTTTTCTCTAACTTTGTCAAAATTTGGTCTTAATAGCAGCAAAATAAAAGAACAACAGAATTAAGTCTTTTTTCCCCCTTTTTTGGGCCAAATCATGTCTGTGAGAAAGGAACATGGAGGCTGGCATGCGCGTGGATGCTCTGAGTGTCAGTCATTGTGCGACTGAAGCAACTCTGTGGCTCCTTGCTGACCCACGACATTCACCTCCTGATTCGCCTGTCAACTTATGAGGAGCAAAGTGAAACGTGGATGTGAGAAATACAAGAAACCTTTGGTATTTGACCCAAAGCTTCTTTTTTTTCCCAATCCTGTCCACTTAAGTATGTTAACCTGTCAATGTGTATACTAGTTTTAGTTTAATGACCACATCAATTTGATTTTAACCTTTGCAAAAAAATATTTTTTTTATTATTTCTTAGTAAATAGACATTATCCAGGCTGTTGGGCGTGTATATTTTTTCTTAGCCGAGCCTTAATTGCACATCAACAACAACCTTTTGCACAATGATTAAAAAACTTTTAACTGCTTTAACAAGTGTCCCTTATTTGCACTTAATATCTGAATTCCCTCCCTAATACATAACTGATTAAAAGGTATATAGTGCTGGATTTTCTTGTGCCATGGATTTTAAAAGCAATTCGGACACATGTTCATTACAATTTTTTTAAAGGCAAATATAATTTCAACATTTTCAAGAAGTAAAAACTTGATCAATACAAGCATTTTACAATGACTATTTATGAATCCATTAAAAAAAGTTCATGGTTTGTTAAGAAAAACTTCAAAATACTTTTTCTATTTTTTTTTGCAAAATCATTCAAATGCAATGCATTGTGGTCTATATTTGCTAATCTGGGGAGTATCAATGCATGCTAGTTTTTCACAAAGATTTCTGGGAAATTTCTAGGTCACACAATTTTGGAGTTGTGGATTCGGACAGCGCCACAAAATGGTGAACACACAGTACAGTGCACTACATAGTGAGTAGTGAGGGAATTTGGACACATTCTAAGTGACACTTTCTTATTAGTCTAAAACTTGAATAAATGGTGTCTGGTTGTCTCTGTGGTTTTTATTTTGTAGGATTAAAACTGCATAACAGAAAACCAGATTATCTATAAAAATTAAAAATATAATGTTTAAAATATTAATCAGTACGATGAGTTTTGTTAGTTTTATGATAATAGATGAATTTCACATAGCATCAGGAAGTATTCAAGCAGTAAGAGATTTCTCCAAACTAGACTAAGATTTTCAGAATCATTAAACAGATCATGCATGTGAAATTGCATTAAAGCAAACATGCACGTTTGAACTGGACTCTGTAAAAAGAAATAAATATTCATAAAATACATGCACGGGTTAAAGAAAAAGACAGTTAATTATGCGCAGTACATTGCCAAATATTCTTTTTGGCAGATATTTACTGATTTAGTTGGACTTTTTTTAAAGCTGTCTTTATGGCATAAAAATACAGTTTTAGAAGAAAAAGATTGGAGAGCCATTGAACTGCCATCATTAAGGTCTTCAAGGAAAAGCTCAAAGCAAAACAGAACTTCACAAAATACTGTAACTGTTTCTCCTTTATTTTTATGATTCCATATATTTTAGGTTTTGGTGTATTGTTTAAATGTTAAAATGTTTTATTGTCTTGTTTTTTTTTAACTAACTGTGGCTGCTTCTTAGAAGAAGAGGCTTCTAACCTTAATGGGATTATCCTGGTTAAATAAAGGTAAATAAAAATAACAATAAAAGAATAAGAAGCTAAATTTAAGGATGGAATCCATATGAAGAGTAATGAGCATGCTCTGGTGTTAATAAAGTTTTCTGAAAAAACAGCAAAATTTGCATTAACAATAGATTCAAGTTGATCTTAAGTGCATTAATGCTTAATACAGTTTTTTAAGTGATTATTTCAACACTTCGTTGAAAATGCTGACTTGACTTACTCTCTGAAGACACAAGATGATCCAGACAGAACAAAAAGAGATTAAAAAAAATGAAAAAGGAATTTAAAAAGTTGAAAGAAAAGGAAAAAAACAGATTATAAATATCAAAATGTCCCACCTCTTTTTCAATAAGGCACTGAAGTCCAGCTCTCCTGAGTCATCATTCCCATCCGTGCTACTGCAGATACCAAAACGGACACAAGGTTTCTCCTCCATGACCAGAAGTGTGTTAGTAGGAAAGGCTCCCAGAGTTTACAAATTTGACCAAAAATGGACTGTGCCCTTTTTTGGCTTTATTAAAATTGACAAATTTGAAAAGATGAAAACATCATGTAATAAACAAGCAAAATACAAACCTGCTTTTTTGTTTTTTGAAACCAGAGTTAGATGAAAAGAAAGTACTGTGCAAAACTGATAACTGAGTGGATGAAAAGAGGAATATTCAGGAAAACGTTTTCCTTCTAGAGAGCTGTGTGCTGCTATGGTTACAGAAAATGTTTGCATTTTGGGAAATAGGATTATTTAGATTGAAAAAGTTTTAAAAAGGTTGGTTGGTCACTTTTTATCATCAGCTTTGGGATATTTTAACTGTCAGGTTTGGGAAGCCTCCTTTTCTTGAAAGGTGATTTATTCTTTCTGCATTGCAGATTTCCATAAACCAGTTAGTTTTGGATAATTTACTGGCATTTACTGGATAATTTACTGGCAAATATTATTTAAGATAGAGAAAGGAAAAGAAAAAAAAAGAAAGAAAAAGATAAGAATGCAATAAGCCTTAAAGGGTATTTCCCCAAAATGAAACATTCTCACTCCAAGCCATAAGCGGCAGCAGCTCTCCACACAGAAACAAAACCAAACACTCACGTTGGAGAAAACATGCTGTCCAAAAAAAAAAAAAAAAAAGTGGGCTTGTCGCTTATCAGTGGGATCAAAGATAAAGACAAGGGCATAGATTTGACAGAGCGTGTCTGGCTTCTGATCTAACAGCAGGATTAGAAGGTGCGTCTCTGGCTTATGCGGTGAAGTTTCAACACAACATACAGTAGTTGCACTTCCTCTGTTTGGCAACCCCCCCACCCCCTGCCCCGCAGCAGCTCAGCTACTGAAAAGCCTATGTGTCTTAGCACATCCTGCACTTTCAGCATCATCAAACCACCGTCAAATCTCACTCTGCCGGGAAGCTGTTTGTGCAGCTGGCTCAGTTTTGATGGAGACGCAGGAGGAGATCAGAGAGAGCGGACAGACCCACATTCACGCCGCTCAGCTGTTTGCTCCAGCGGCTCTGGATGCATGGATATTCACACATGACGATTAAGAGCGTGTCTTAAATTGAGTTTTTTTCACCTGTAGACATCTGTCTCTTGCTCTCTTGTGAGCTTTCCTCCAGGGTCGGCCTCTCAAAACCCCGCAAACTAGAGCGTATGCCATTCACAACACTGGTTCTGTTGAACTCGAGTGCAGAGAAGAAGCAGGCCACAGAAGAGAGAAGGAGCCTCTGATCCTGGTCCTGGTTTCTCTGTTCTCCTGTGAGCTTAAGAACAAGTCTGCCGGGCCTGTTACTACCTTGCTCCTGGTCCACTTCTCTTCTTACCGGCTTCACTCCTGACAGGTTTAGCATTTCCACAGTTATTAATCACTCATGGCATCATCTAATAAACGTTGCATGTGTGTTCAGGCTGAGCTAAAAGATGCATTGGGTTTTAAAACATACATTTCTGAAGATTGGATTTGATGTCTTACACAGAAAATGCTGTCTAATGTAAAATAATGTTAGAGTTACCGGGGGGGAATTGGAGTCATATACAATATTCTTTGTTAATTTTCAATATTAAAAAGAAAATAGTGAGCTTAAAAAATGAAGAACATAAACATTTTCATGCGACT
The DNA here is from genome assembly GCA_003999625.1 of Oryzias javanicus. Lineage (NCBI taxonomy): Eukaryota > Metazoa > Chordata > Actinopteri > Beloniformes > Adrianichthyidae > Oryzias > Oryzias javanicus. Next base: position 18,005,745 of record CM012439.1, read on the forward strand.
TACGTGCGTCTAAAAGCCGTTCTTATATCCAGCCCTCCTGGAGCTCTGGCCTCTGGAAGTTAGAGTAAGACGATCAGATCAGTGAGGAGTCAATCGACACAAAGCGAAGGTGAAGAAGAATGGACGCTGCACTCACCGTGCACGGTCAGTTCGAAATTACAGCTGTCGAACTTGTCCTTAGATGAAACTTCACATCTGTACCCTCCTGCAAAGTTAGCCTTCGCAGCAATGATCTGCATCTCAAATGTGTACACCTGCAATCACGATGACAATACCTCCATCATTGGTTTCGTTTTACTCTGATACATCTGTTTTGTAAGCACAATCTTAAAATTATTAAGTTGGGGATTGATTTCTTATCTTCTTTTTTCAGGATTATCGTGTCTTTGTAGGCTGTTTTCCAGATGTCAGTCTACCTTGCTGCTACGATCATAGGTCTCCTTCAGCTGTAAATGCTTTCCACATTTGGTGGCGAGGTCCATCCACTTCCCTTTGAACCATCTGATGGTGGGTTTCTTGAGCAGGGACTCAGCATTCACTTTGGCCATAAATGTGAAGTTTTCCCCTGCACAGACGGAAAGCTGTTACCGAGCAACCAACATGACTGCACTTTTGGATGTTCTTCAGGATTTTTATCAATCTGATCATTTGTCATCAACCCGTTTATTTTTTCTACCATGGATTCGTTGATTTTTTTTTTTCTTCCTACAACTACTGACTAAAATGTCTGATATTTTATTTTGAAAATTTATGTTTTTGTTTTACTTTGAAAAACAGACATTTAAAGACTATTTTTGTACAAACACAAAAGGAAAAATTCCTGTTGACCAAAGTAACATTAAATTAAAACAAAACATTAAAATAATTTAAAAAATTAATCAAAATAAAATCAAATAAAATATGGTGAAAATAATAATAATAAGGTTGCACACCTACTGTGACCTCTCCACTCTGAGGTTTCTCAGTGAAGAGTCCTGTCAAGTCTTGTCTGGTGTCTGGAGCATCTGCTGCAGAAGGAAAATATGGCAGTTTACTAACCATAAACAGATTTGAAGATGACATCTACATGAAATGTAAAATGACCATGTTTTTTCCCAAATAAAATCATTAATTATATTCCTTGGAGGATTATTATTGCTGGTTTTACTGTTTGATATGAGTTTTAGGTAAATCTCTCTTTTGAGTTATCTTTTTAAACTTTTAAGGCAATATATCCTAATAAATTATGCTGAAAACACACACACATAAAAAACCAAGCAAAGTTTGTCTTACATTTAACTGTCACTATATCACATGCAAAGGCAGAAAATTGCAAAATATGCTTTTATTTCTGTAGATGGAAACAGGTTTCCATCAACTCATGTACAGTGAAAATTGGCTGATTCATCTGTTTTTCCAGTGACAAACACCATAGGCTCTATATTACAAAGCTAAATAACAGAGGTTGTAAGATCCATTGCAGGAAAACAATTCTAACTTAACTAAAAACAATTCTACCACACTCAATGATTTTGCATATGTTGACACCATTCTCAATGTAGGCCATGCTTTGCATGAGATTATATTTAGCGTGACCTTTTACATGTAAAGTGGCCACAGTAGCATTCATGTTTGTGTATTTCTAAACATTTTTTAAAAAATACAGTCAGTAGTAGATAAGGTCAAGCCTAAAAAAGCATATTGTAGCCAGGAAAACCATCACTTTCTTAGTTTCACATGTTGGTAATATTAAAACTTGTTTTAGTTTGTTTGAAAATGAAGCCATTACGATTAAAAGCACATTAGAACATCTATGAAAAAGTGGATAACTGCTTCAAAAAAAAAAACAGGAGATAAAAAAATGAGCAAACACAAATATGTATAATTGATGGAGTATAAATACTGGGAATGCTCCTCTGTCTTTGGAGTGCATAAAGTGATGATAAATCACTTTTCATGAGATTAAGATTCAAACTGCAACTGTGTGATATCATGCCAGATTTGATCCCGCTGCCTGATTTTTTTTTTTTTTTTAATTGTTGGCCTGCTCATGAATGTAGATGGTGTGCAGAATGACCCACTTTTTATTTATCCTCAGTGGGTGGCTGGTGGCCGGCGTCACTTGAAATGGACAGCCACCGCCCGGAGACATTTACGCATTGTCCAGTCATTGCTGTCGGCCAGCGATCTGGCTGTGGCTGCCCAGCTGTTGGCAGATTTTGTAATGGCATCATCCTCGCCTCTCGATAGATTGCCACTGCAAAACCTCGAAATGTGCCCGGCAGCCAATGACTGATATCAACTTCTACAGAAAAATCTTTTGGCCGTTTCATAAAACCTCCACAGTCACCAAGTAACATGTCAAAATGCGACTTGATTACAAATGCCGCCGCCCCCTGTTGAATTTGCTGAACAACTTGCATTCAGGTCGCTGTGCTGTGGCATTTTGGGATATTTTAATCTTAAGAACTGAACTTGTTTTTCGGTAATAAAAGGATCCCTTCACATTCTAAACCCATCTATATCCCATTTGGTGACATGGGGTTGCTGGATTTTGTCCGGCTGCTGTTGGGCAAAGGTGGGGTACACCCCGGATCAGTTTGCCACTCCATCATGGGGCCACTGAGACACATACAGTGGTGCTAAAAATGATTTAGTCAGCCACCAATAGTGCACATTTATCCCCTTAATAAGGTGAGAGAGAGGCCTGTAGCTTTCATTACAGGTATACAAATATCAAATATAAGAGACAAAATGAGAAAAAAAAAATCCATTATTTGATTTTTACTTTTTTTGTTTGTAAAATATGATGGAAAAAAAAGTATTTGGTCACCTACAAACAAGCAAGATTTCTGTCTCTCACAGACCTGTAACTTCTTCTGTAAGAGGATCCTCTGTCTTCCACTCGTTATCTGTATTAATGGCATCTGTTGGAACTCGTTATCTAAATAAAATACACCTGTCCACAACCTCAACCTCTAACAACCCTTACACTCTATGTTTAAAAAGAAATATATATATATATATATATGTTTAGTTAAAGTGAAAAGAGAAAATGAATAGAGAAAAGAATCATTATGGGATGTGGGCAAACAGTAACTCACCTTCAGCTGGAGGAGGGTCCTGTGCAGCTGGGGTTTCTCCCTGCGGGGGGGCCTCCTCCTTCGGATCAGAGGCCTGCTCTGGCTTCATACTCGGCTCCTCTGGCTTGCCTGCAGGAGCTTCAGCTGGAGCGTCTGTGTTATCATGACCGCAAACAGGTCAAGACACGCGTTAGAGAAGAATTCCAAAGAACAAACTCAGTTTCCTATCCCCCCCTCCATCACAATTGTGTACATATATTGTGACATTTGTGCCATCAGATCCTTGCATTTTTTTTAAGCAGGAGACCCTTCTCTGGCGACAGTTTATCTCCCAAATGTTCCTTTTGTCTTATCTTTTCAGAGTGACCCTCTAACTTTCCGTGCGTTATCAGCTGTCCCCCATGCCTGTCCTCAGCACCAGTCAAGTGCTGGTTACTCATGAGGAAATAATGTGTTGGTGTGGGGGGTCAAGGTTATCGCACAGACAAACTGAGACTGAAGAGAAGCCATGATATGAGCCGCAGACAGCTGAAGGCAGGCGCTGCTCACGCTACTCTGATGCCTTTCTTAGAGATTTGTTTGCACCTTATGGTATCCAAAGAGCACAGGCAGGTCTCACTGACAGACTAATGGCACAAATGTTCCTCGCTCGGCGCACTGCGCAAGGAATACAACTGTACTCGAATAGTGAAAGACTTTAAAGGAGAAGTTGGACTTCGTGGAAATTTGTTCTCAAATAGCAAACTCAGAATAAATAAACTGATCAAAATACTTGAATGATTTGCAGATTAATTTGTGCTTGAAGTGGCCTTGAAAGGAAAAGAAACTGCACAGCACAATTACTTTGAAGCTATCTCCTCCTGCCCCTTCGAGGGCGGTTTTCTGACTTCATTTAAAGGGGAATGAATTTTAGTTTAATCTATTTATTTTCAATTTCCATATAATCAAACAGCACTTTTAAGGGAAATCAAATAAAACAGGTAGAAGGCGGACTCAAAGCATAGTCCAATTACATTTTATTTGATCCAATTCAGTCCAATAGCTTTATGTAAAAATAAACTCAACACAAATTCTTTAAATGTTTTGTACTGAAAGTGTTTTGAAACTGAAGCATTGGAGCATTTGTTGTTCTAACAGACCTGTCAAAATCCAGACTTTACCTCAGCCAAACTTTAAGCCAGAACTCTAGCAGTTTGAGCATCAGATTCTGTCAAAAAAAAAGCCTTTTGCAAGAACTTTGTGGGCTTAATTCCTAAATGTTTAATTAAGAATTCGTTTAGAAAGAAGCTGTTTTTGATGTATTCTCACTTTTGTTTGTGAGACAGAATTTGCAAACCCGTTTTTCCAAAAATAGTATTACCTTCCAAAATAGAAGAAACTTTGTTTATTCCTATAAACTGCAGGACTTTGCAGAATGAAGGTGTGGGGAGTGGCTGGCAGGAGAAGTCCTCACAGTAAATACATGGAAGGCAGCTCCCTTAAATGAAGCATTACAGCAGGACATAAACTAAACAACTTGTGTCATTTGGCAGCATCAGTGGATGTTTAAAAAATGAACTTTAAAATTAGTTCATGAATTTGGTCCAAGGCTTTCTCATTCTGAATAATCAACATTTAAAGCATATTTGATTGATGATTTTTTTCAATGTCTTTAAAAATAAAAGGTTATATTTAAAGAAGCGGCAGTTTCTTTTCCATTGTCTTTTCTTGTCCTGTTAACAGCTCAATTTATTTTTATATTCCCATATTTGTAGTTTGCATTTGTAGAACCTTTTTTCCCAACACGTCAAACCAAACCTTCAAAGACTGAGTGATGACTTTAGTCAAAGACCCACTCCAATCACCTTTTGAGGTATTTTCAAAGCGTTCCCAGAGGTCTTTTAATTATGATTATGCTATTTTTAGGCAAAATAAAAGAAAAATATCCTTGTTGTTTTCTAGGACATAGTTCCTGCAGAGCGACAGGAATTTGCCTCTGAGTTGTGGGGTTGGATTTTTGGTATTAAGTAACTCCGCCCCCCTTCCTGTCTCTTTTACTTTGATGGAGCTTTTGGCCAGAATAGTTTCTTCATCACAAATACTATATTTTTCAAACAACATTTTTTCATCTACTCCTGAATCACAACAGTTTGAATGAAAAAAATACTCTAAAATACAATTTCAAGCTTAATTTACATCATGAGAGAAATGCCACATCAACGCCTTAAAAACACCACAAACGTGATCTTCTTCGGAGTGGGTCTTTAATCCATTTCGTGTGGTACTCTACAGGTTTCGGGGTGGTGTGCTCTGCTTTGTGCTCGGTGAAGACTGCAAAAAGGATGAAAGTGAGAAAGCAGGGATCTCAGATGTGCAGCTTTCGCATCAAAGTGCCCCCCCACCTGGCTTTGAAATTACTTTCAACTCAAACTTGACCTCTCTTTTCCCTACCTACACACTAACAGACTTCACCTCCTCCTTGGTTACGGTTTGAATAGTCAATGAGTGCTTGTTTCCTTCAGCTAGTATTAGATACTTGTTGCCACTGCTATGTCCTTTGAGTTGCACTGCCATCGCACTTTGGCGTCAGCCTTCTCAGTCTCTGCTTCAAAGACCACGGAGGACCCCTCCTCCGCCTCCTGAGCTTTTGGTCTCTTGGTGAACGCCGAAACTAAAGTGGGTGAGTTGAAAATGCAAAGTAAATGCACATTTTCCTGGTGAGTTGTTTACTGATCTGAGCACGATGAGAACATGGTGTATGATTTCAAAAGTGAGAATCAGACTTTGACTCCATCGTGTTGCAGTGAAGGTCATCTATTGCAAAAACATGAAAAAGCACGTATTAAACTAAAACTGACATGAAAAAGTGGCTTTGAACCCACCCAGCAGATCTGTCTACACCAGGATCTAATCTTCATCCTTGACTGATTGTACACTTTCAAACCTGCCAGTTTGGTAGCAATGAAACCGGCTCTCATAAACAAGTCCTTCACGGAGAGGATATGAGGCAGCCCCCTCAGGGGGGATGTTGGTATGCTACGCCCAAAACCCACTCAAGTATTCATGAGGGGATGAAGGAGAGCACAAAAATACCAACTGACTTTAATGATAAAAAAAACACCTGAAAAAAATAGCAGCTTGAAACATTTCCAGTCGTGTGGCCAGCGGGGGAGACAGCAAGTTGGTTCGTTCCGAGTGGAGACACAGACAGCTCGTAAATTCATGAGCCGATTGTTTCTCAAACAATATACAGTGAAGTACAGTCTGTACACTGGAGGGGCTAATTTTAAACTTTTGTTGCTCCCTCGGACAAATGTTGCACAAAAAAAAAAGATCCCTTTAATAGCATGTTCTAAAACAAAGAATAATAATAATAATAATCAATTTTATTTGTAACGCACTTACACTTAATGAAAAGTCTCAAAGTGCTACAACAATAGAACACTAAAGAACATACTTAAGAGTTCATAAAAGATTCAGTCTTAAGGATTCCAATCAGTTGTTGATTTGTAGAAGGTCTATTTAAATTTAACTCTATCATGTAAATTTAAATTGTGGTAGATTTGAAGAAGTTCTGTAACTGCAAGAAAGGTAAAAAATCAAACAAAACCTCATTGAAAAAGTGTTAGTCAACATTCTTTTTCCTAGTTAATCATCACATTTTCAGATATATTTTACTCCAGTAGTCAGAGATAAAGGTGTGCATGTTGCTTTTAAACTCACAATATTCTAGCTTGTATTAGTCACAGGTAAACATGTACAGTAGTGCTATTATAGTGAAATAATATGGTTGAAAATAATTGGTTACAACACACTGGATTAAAATAAAAAACAGAAAAAAACAACCTAAAAGTATAAAGTTATTTTGTATGTAAGATCTTTGTAGCATAGATGTCTTATTCTCCAAACCTAACAAAAGTCATGAAGCACTAATTTGATGAATTGGCTCAAAAATGACAGAGAGAATTGAGGAAACTGACAAGAAAGGAGCTGTCAGCCTTTAAATGCACCAACTATTGTGTTTAAGGCCCTCATATGGAATACCCCTTAAAATTAACTTATACAAACACCATTTATTCATATTTTGTTGTATTTGATTGTAAAAGTTCCCAAGAGCTCTCAGAAATGCCACTTTCATGGTGATTGTTCAGATTTAAGACACACAAAGATATAACGCCTATTCAAGATTTAATAGTGGAAGAGTGTAATAAAAATGTTTAGATTAAAATAATGAAAAAAATGTGTTTTTAAAAAATCCAAAATTTAACAGTGACCTTCAACGTAAGAGTTTAAATTTAGGATGTGCTCAGTACGTGCAGGTCATTTAAATGAGACGTGCTGGCTTCAGCTGCAACAGGTATCATAGCTGGCGGATTAGCATGAAGCTATTTTTATGGGTCTGGAGGCAGTCAGAGTGATGCGCTTCTCGTCAAGTTGTCAGTCATACATGCTAATACTTTGCTGTTCAATCACACTATCTTTGAAGTTTCAAAAAAGTGAAAAATATCAAGAATCTGTGACCTTTAGAAGGACAAAAAATAGAAACATTGACATTACTTTGATTCAATGCAGAATATCATACTGGAAAAGTTATTTTTTTATTAAAAATCATAATTTTTTTTAGATTTTATTATTTTAATAGCAGTTTATATTGGATATCACCCACAATTGAATAAATAAATAAATAAATAAGGGTTTTAATGATACAAAATAATATCAAATTTACAAATTCAACTAAAACCAACTTAGAATAAAATGCTGCATAAAAAAACGCAAATAGAGGCATAAAGGACATCATTAATTGACAATATTCCCTTAATGGATCTGGATAAAAGCTCTTAACTGTTATTGTTCTCCATGAATCTCTCATGCTAAAGGTCTTATCACACACAAGTTGGCCATTTGGGCACCACTCCGTCATCCGATATGTGAGACGCCGCCGGCCTTCTCGCTCCACAAACAGCCGCTCACGCCCACTCATGAGAGCAAAAAGAAAACTGTGGAAAGCCATTTGTCAAGCTGGAATCCTGCAGGGGCATTTTTGGATCAGTGGGTCACTTTGTGAATGCTGTAATGCTGGAAATGTGACAGTGTCGTGTTGGCATCTGACAGTGTTTCCACCTGGGCTATGTTGACAGCATTGGAGGGGGTGAGAAACGCTTTGAACTGGAGGACACATAATTACCTGTGGCATGTTCTGATTTTGGCGTCAGGCTACAGGAGCAGCAGTACATCTTATTAATGAGCTTAGAGGGGCTTAAAAAGCCTTGAAATTACATTCTAATTAAAGAAACAGGAAGCACACTGGGAATGAAGATGGTGTATATATTGCAGACAATTTTACCGATTTATCCATCATTTTTTTTTGTTTTATAAAGTCAGGTCTAACAGTGGATTGATGTGATTTATTATTATTTTTGCTTTCCATTCAGACTCCAAACAAAAAAAAAAAAAAAACAGTTTGCTTCATGGTTACCCAGGAAAGCCATAGTTGAGTTTCTGTCATAATATTGTTCAAAAAAGCACAATTAACATGCTAGAAAAACACAGAAAATTGAAAAATTTTGAACCATCACACAGTTTGATAGTTTATGCTGCTAAATACCTGACTAGAGTTTGGACAAGAAGATAAGACGAGGACACTCACCTGGTTTTTTGACTGGCTCTGGCATCCTGAACGCGTTCCCCTTCACAGCAAAGAGACTTTACAGATGGCTTTCTCTGCCAAATCCTCTGCTTTTAATAGTGGCCCTCCCCTCCTTTATGGATCAAACCCTCCCCTCTACTCCTGCTTTTTTTTTTTTTTCCCCAGTCCTACCATTAAAATAAAGGCACCCCCTCCCTGCCCCATCTACCCTCTCATGTCTTTCTCCCCATCCCTAACACTGTTTAAAATGTAATATCACTCCACTCTACCTTTAGCCCCGCCCCCCTTTTGTGTTAGACTGCAGTCGTCTTTTCCACAGCACCTCAGCTGACTGATAGGCCTTAAGTGCAAAAGGAGGTAGCGAGATGCAGTGAAGAAGTTAATAATAGAACTTTAAATGTTTTGGAGCGCTTCACAGCCAATCGACCAACAGAACTAAGAGGAGTTCAGAGGATGACGCTTTGAGGAAGAATTTATTCTCTGTGGTGAATTTGTTATTTTTTCGTCTTCCAGGATATTATTTTGAAATTTCAATATTCTCCATGCTGTATTATGTCTAGTTTTAAATAATAACTCATGTACAAAGTTAGAGGTTTCAATGAAATTATCCTGAAGCAATTTTATTTTACTTGTTTAATTCATATTTGAATTTTATTTACTGTACTTTTTGGCTGCTGTTTTTAATATTTTTTTTTCTTTGTTTTTGTTTCTATTACATCAAAGCACTGTAGTACCCTAATGACAAAGTAAAGTGCTAAAAAACTGAATTTAATTCATTTGCATATCTGTATTACCCTGAATTCGGCTTCTTGGATTGTTTCCCACCTGTTAGCAGCAGCTACAACATGACTATTGTGTGGAGCCGTACGCTTCTGAGAACTGGGACATCACAGCTGCTGTCGTTTTATTTTTACAGAGTTTGATGTCTCGCTAACAAGTTTAAAATGTCCCTGAGCCAAAAAAAAAAACATGTGCCCCCCCGAAGACTTTACCTGTGTGTTTGTTGTGTTTGATGCATTTAAAAGAAAGCTAAGGGGAGCAAAACGTTAAATATAGATCCAACTCTCACTGTGAAGGTACTCTGAGTTCACTATGCAAGAGAAATACCATTACACTTCACAATTTAAGATACATAAAGATTTTCTTCATAATCCTATTTTTTTTTATTATTTTATTTTTCCAGAGCAAACAGTTTTTAAGATCAAAGGTGTGACCTTGTATTTTCTTAACCCTTTAACACCTGAGAAGTGATAAATTAATTTTATAAAATGTATTTGAATTATTCACAAAAACAGAAAAACTGTTTTTTGTGAAAAAAAATGTAAATCTTACCAATAAAAATAAATTATAAACTGCCTCATGAATTTAAATAACCACTTTTATTGTCTTTTCACAGAGGAACTTTATGCTGTTGTTGTTTGAAATTGTTTCAATGGTTAATTTTTTTTTTTTTTTTTTAACACCAGTGGACCGCTTAGATGGGGATGGAACACAGTTAGAGTCGCTGGCCTCTAGAGGGCGGTATTGCATGAAAGAAGCTCTGAGTGACAAATATAAAAAAACCCCGAAGAAGAAAGCTGGCTCTTTCTGCTCGCTTATGGATCTAGTTCAGATAAGGCCAAAACACAGGATCAATTCAACTTTCAGTTCTATTGATTAATCAAATCAATCAGTAAATTTTACTTTGAGTCAAATTTTGGTCTTTTTTTTCAATCAAAAACAGATGTCTGCTGTCTTTTTGTTGTGAAAATTCCTAATTTGATTCATGCAAACATCACCTTTCTACATTTTGATCTACTAAATATAGAAAAACAGTTCTAAAGTGTGAAGAATTTTAGTTTGAGAATGAAACTTAGATGTTTTCGACCATTTTTGCTCACATCATTTCCTGTTTTTGGTTATAGCTTCTCCTCTTCGGTCTGGCGGACCGCTCATGTGCTTTTGAACCGCATCAGAGGTTCTTTGTCAGTGAACAAAGATCCTTATTTCAGAGTCTTTGATCCACACTGCACATGCACAGAAGAAACAGAACATCCAAGGGCACAAACCAAACAATGTATGTGATCTTGCTAGGTTTAGTGATGAAGCAAAAAAAAAAAAAATCTAGATTAACCCTTCAACACTTAAGATGCTGGCAACACCTGAGCAACACACGCTCTTGACAAACTGTATGTCCTCCACCAATCATGTAATCAATGTGAATTTATGATATAATGTGGGGAAAAGCGTCTTTTCATAACCGTTATGCACCGTTATGCAACACATTACTAATGCAGTGTTGCATAGAGGCACAAAGCCAGTTGTCTCAGTGAGAGAATTAGCTGATTTACATGGATTGCGTAAACATTTCACTCCTGGACATTGTTATGAGCGTATGGCTGCTTTTCTTAACTTCAATATCTGCTGGAATTACATTCATTGTGCAAAAAGTTAAAGAATCAAGGTAGTTGAAAGAATGTAAACCCATTCCAATGAAAATTGCCTTGTTGGTGTTTTTTTTAAACATATTCTTGTAGCATTTTTGTCATGATGGAGGATATGTATGAAAAAAATTAAGATTCAAACTGTAAAGTCATTCTTTATTCAAATTGTCGTGAATCAAGAGCAAATGAAAGAAATGACATTTGATAAAGATTGTAGTTGTGACTTAATGGCAGGCTCCCAGCTCCCTGCTCTGTTCCATTCTGATGCATCTGCTTGTAGAAGACTAGATCCATGAACACATTTGTTTTCATCGTCTGAACTGACATCTGACTCAAAGCTGTACAGCTGCGATACTGCGCACCATTTTTGTTGAGGTTAAGGGACTTTAAGCTAGCAGGAGAGCATGTCAACAGATGGATGATGGGAAATAGGGTATATGATGGACTACTTCAGAAACGATCAGAACCTTATTCAGAACATGCTTTCGGACCAGTGGAGACGGATCTTTCCAAACTGTTGCTCCTAAACTCTGGAATGAGCTCCGTTCTCCCAGTGTTTTCTGGACTCTGGGAACTCTTAAAATCCAACTGAAAACATTTTATTTAGCTGAAACTGTTTTTAATTGGGATTGAGGTGATTGTTTTATGTAGTCCACATTATTGTCTTTTGTGTTTTTAAGCTTGCAAGGTTTTTATCTTTTATTTTTCTAACCTCTGAAGTTTTTATCTTTTATGTTTTAACCTTCTTCGTCTTTTAACTTTTGGAGCACACAAATAGTAAATAAAACGTACGTACTTACTCTGTCCAAGTAAACGACTCAGGGTTTTTGATTTGAGTTAAAAACAGCAAAATCATTGTTGAAAGACTTTAGAATAGATAAAGAAAATAATTGGAGTGGGACTTTAAAGGGTTAAAGCTGGCACTGACTTGTCTTCTGTCCAGAACTCATCAATAGTTTGTTTTAAACACTAAAAAGCATTCATCGTCTCTACCTGCTGAATGGGAAGTATTCTTCACCAAACATATTGCTTTCTTCCCCGTATCCATTACAGGGATGCAGATGCATGATGACATGGGTTGAAAGCGATACACAGACTATGTTAATGAACTATGAGCTTTAATTTCTATGTGCAGACTATTGACGTGATGTGACACCTCAAACGGAGAGCTGGTCCCTGCAGCGTGTCAGGATTCACAGTCAGATAATGACCAAGCAGTGACAAGTCACTTCACCCTCTGGGCCCATTTTAAGCCTCCAAGTTCCTCTAAAGTTAACATGCACCAAAAGCTATCAGACCACATTTGTAAAGCTAACACTTCTCAATTGTGCAGATTAGTTTCTTCTTCCTCTCTCTTCAAACACATTTCCATTGTCATTGATGTTTGTTAAAGTGAACCGTCCGCCGTTGCACATCAATACATGTAAAACACTTGATACAAACCAATTTGGATTAAAGACACTTTCATTTATTTGTACAGTTACTTTCCTTTTATGTAAATATTTGCATGTAGCATGATATATTAACTAATCACAGTTAATCCTGTTGAATGATTGCGTGACGTCTTTAGGCTGCTTTAAATATAAACTTGCAACGTTAACAGGCTATGTACACACACACACATACAAAAATGATACACAATGACGAGAACTTTTGCATGCCTAACACAGGAGATTAAAACTGGAGGAGAAGGAACATTGAACGTGTTAAAAGATCACTGTAAAGCCTTCTTCAGGACCTTTTTTTAGCCTTTCCTTAAGAAAAAAAATGCTACACAAAAATATATGTTTGTGTTTATCTTGTAGCATCATGTTTACAAGCAGTTCTGAAAGTAATAAGGAGTCTTATGTGGTTTGTACAAATTGTATTTTACTTGAATAAGATTTTAAAAATTTTTATTATTAATATGTTTGTCTATCTGAAGTCCTCTGAAGGGCTGAACTTAACAAATAACCATTTATAAATGACTAAAAAAGTATTTTAATTTTACATTTTTATGTTGTGGTTTTATTTGACTGGTAGATTTTTGAGTTTCAAAGGGACTGCATGGAGGACAGAGTCTGTGTGAAACGGTGAGAGCCTGCTGGCAGTTTAATGCATCAGTTTCTTTAGGGGACCGCTGTACTTAAACCAGTCCTACACTAGATCAGACGGCGTGACTAACTATCTAACTATCTACAGCTACATCCGAAAGGATCCCACCTGCTAAATGAACGTTTTTCTCTCCAGATGACTTTTCCCCAAAACTTCATCGCTGAACTGATACGTCAACTTCTTTTTGATCTTCTTCACCTCTCCAGTTTTGCCGTAGTTGCGCAAAGCCCGAGCCATCTTCTGATAGGTCATCTTCTTGCGATTCCCTTTCTGGATTCCCCAGCGGTGTGCGAGGGCCTCTTTGTGTTTGGATGAAAACTGGAATGTCCCTTTGTCTCTGTCCACCCACCAGATACTGTCCTTCATGTCGCCGTTCCTTAAAAGGTCCAGGAGGAACTGGTACAGACGGATCTTCTTCTTATTGCCTTGAGGAACATCAGATCGCACAATTAGAGGTGGCTTGATTCAGTCGAAACTTCAGTTTATGAAATCATTTATTAATATTTTACCCATTGATATAAAAAAGTAATCTTTTTTTGGAATCGTTGTTAAGCAACATGTGTGCTTGAGTAACTTTGAGCACAGTGTGAAGACAAAAAAAAAGAGATCCTCAATTTTATAAAATGCTGACGCATGTAAGATTGCAGTTGTCAAAACTTTTGTGTTTTTCACAATGTTTCTGCCATGTTGAAAAAAGTAAATTAAATGATAAAAAGTGTAAAATAACACAATAAATTAGACAAGAAGGAAGTTTCAATCAAAATTTGTTAAGTGAAAGATGCAAATTTGGAATTCTAAAGTTTTCCTAAAACTGACGTGACATTAAAAAGGTTTAAATAATGTGTTTGAAGGAACAACACTGGAATATTTACAATAAATGACACAAAACTTTTTATTTAACCAGATAAAAGACTTGTCTTTAGCAAAGGGGAGCAGGTCAAGAGGTCAGCAGCACATGGCTTTAAAAACACAGAAATAGATGATTACTAATAAGGACGAAACCTGACAAATCATTGATTCATCTTACATGCAATAAAACAGAAACAGAATAAGTGCTTAGAGCCAAATTTATCAATTTTTTTTATTCTTGAATTTCAATCTCCTTCAGAAATACGACTTTTTCTCGCAATTTTGTTGTTTTGGTTGCTGGGATTCAGCACAATTTCAGAAATGCAGATAATACGAATTAAAAACGAGCGATTGAAACTTCAGACTTGCATCCTTACCCAGCTCTCCTGGTGAGACATAAGGGACTCGATCTCTGGAGTGCTCCTCATCGGACACCTCCAACGGAGGACTCCTGCCTCCGTGCTCTTCGTCGTCGGAGCTGCGCTGGGACACGTGTGGTGGGTAGACCGCCCGCGGAAAGAAAGTTACCTTCAACAAAAGAACCAAAAACAATACAAATGATTACATCTGCATGGGTGTGGTTGGAACTTAACATTTAATTTCCAGATAAAACCTTCCCATAAGTATAATATATAAAATAATAATACACCGTAGCATCACTTGAATGTTGGTATTATCAGTTATACTGAAGTCAGTACTTTGTCCTGCTCCCCAAATCAGGTTTCACCCTTCCATCCAAATGTTTGTGGTCGTCTCCTCCTCGTCTAACTTCTTCTTTTTCTTTTTATTGCCATGCGTAACTTAGGAAACCTCGCTCATCTACCCAGCCACAGCAGATGAGCTCAGCACCCGAACAATGTGACTGCATGTCTTGTTGCTGCCGTTACGCAACTTTTCCAGCCTTGTTTTTCCCCCCCAAGTTTCAACTTTTTGTGAACAAAATGGTTTGAGTCCATCAAAAGATGAATCCACAATTGATTTTTAAGACTATGTCACATTTTTGTTATTCGTTGAGGTAAAAAGAAAAACAATAATGTTTGATGTTGTGTTTACTTTTTTGTGAACCTTACATAACATGACAAAAAAACCATCTTTTTCAGGGGTTTTCTTTATCTGGTTTCAGTCATGCGTGTCTGAAATTGTTCTATTTTAACTCTAACATGATTTTATTTCCATTGACGGCGGCTCTACGTTTTTACTTTTCCCCTCTCACTTGGAGCACGTTTTGCTCTGCATGAGCTGTGATGTGTGGACGCTGCTGTAGCTGTCAACCGGCCCAGGCAAAATTATCTATAAATATCCTCCCGCAACGATAAGAGTCAGTTGTGGAAAACTATACATACATGTGAGCTCCTTTTGTGACCAGCGGGTTTCACATGGTATTTTAATATCACATTGAGAGTGACATACTGACACCTTCTCTTGTTTACAGCAGCATTCTTCAAATGTAAAAATGGCAGACGCCGTTCGAGGAGGGAAATTTTCTCCCACAGGGGACGGTGGCATAAAAGCATATGATCTTTGTGACACCGAATGTTTTTAGGAGGGAAGACAGTGAGGTTTCTATAAAAAATAGCTTTAAAATACTCAATTAGTAATATAATCTGCAATTTCCTTTTTTTTAAAATGATTTCTCGCTTATGCATGATCGTTTCTCTTTTAGAACAATGCTTAAATGTTCATTTGGAGCAACTGGGAGGCACAGATATGTGCGTGAAAGCAGCTTTTGTTTGTTTGTTTGCTGCACAGAAGTTTGTAATGCCTCACCAGCACTCAACATGGAAATGAAGCGTCAGTGAAACTGGCTGCACGGGAGTGTGTGTGTTTTGCTTACAACTAGAGAGGTTGAAGATGCAACTTTAAGCAACTTTAGCAGAGTTTCCTAAGTCTGTTCACAATAAAAAAAAAATACTAAAATTAAGGCTTCTTGTAACTCAACAAGATTCACTTCCTTAATTCTTTTAAAAGACCTCCGCTCCCTTAAACCTTCAAATATAAATATTTTCTCACAGCTTTAATTAGATTTGGCGTTTTAGAGGTTCTATGGGACAAAGTCTAACACAGAAATTCCTGCTAATATTTCACCAGATACAAGTTTTTAAGGATGAAACTGGACTTTGGGAGTTCTAAGTTCTCATTGGAGAACAAGGGAACACTAGAAATTCCTGCAGATATATTATAAGTTCTAGTGCATCACTTAAACAAATCAATTTTTTGATCAACTCAAAGTTTAGAAATAAAAAAAAAAAATGGTAAAAGCAATTACCAAAAGATTTGAACATTTACCAATAAGTGTGCAGGTTATTGTCAAAAAGATTGCCTAACAATAATCAAACAGGCCTTATTTAAGGACGTCTAACAGTGGAGATAAAATATCTGACTTACTGACTGCTGCAACACATGTGGATGAGCGGCCAGATTAGCATCCAGCAGGCTCTCTGCGTCGTATCGAATGGCGTCGTGTCGTATGAGGGCAGGCGAGTGGAGGGCCTGCACGCTCTGCAGCTCTGTGAAGTTGGTCTCCTGGAGGTTTTCAAACTCCACTGGGTGCACATGAGGGTGAGGGTGGTAGTCCCAGTGATCTGAAGGGTTTTCAGACGGACAAATAATGAGAAAAAAACGTTTGCTGCTTGGGTGCATGGTTGACATAAGATAGATGTGAATCCCTTACACAATGACAAGGCTCACACTCATAAAGCACATCCCTAACGTCTATATCGTGACAAGTTGATAGTAGCTGAACTCAGCAAACACAAAAAGCTGCAAACTCTTATACTTTGAGATGGCATTAAAAGAGAGATTTACAGAATATTTTACTGATTTTATTCAACTTTATGATGATATTAGAAAAATAATTTTGTCATTTTATAATGGCTCCTATTTTATTTATAGATTTGCATTTAAAAAAAAGTGATCTTTAATTGATTTGCATGCAAAAAACAGCAAATGTTAACTATGAAGTTTCTAGTTAAAACACATTTGTAGTTTTCTACTTTATTCCATTTATCAAATATATGAAAAAGCAGTGTCCGAAACGCTTATCTGCCAACACTCATCCCCCCTTCAGTTGTTTAGGCATAACATTAAAACCAGTAGACTGCAAGAGAAAGTAAAGCACCCTTCATGTATTAACAAAAACCCCATGGGGCGAAAGTTGTTCTATGTCTGTAGCTGTAGCAGCCCGAAAGAAAGGCATCTGTTTCCTGTGTTCCACCCGAATGTGGTGCGCTCCTCCAGCTGCACACACACGCCGCTCTTTTTATGTACATTAAACCAGAAAAGTCTGCATTGCCACAATTAACCATGGAGGTAAAATACAAATATAGCTGCTTGATGAAAACGATTATTTTTCTTTATAAAAAAAGGGGAAAAAATCCCACATTTTTTGTCATTTTGGTAGAATCAGCATTTATCTTAATATAAAAAAGATTTTAAAAGACAGCTAGAATATAAAAAAATATACATTTCAAGGTGAACATTCGGGTAAAACTTACCTGGTTGGATATCTGCATCTAACACATATGGATTATAATATTCTGTAATAGGATGTCTGTAGATGTCGGACTCGTACATTTCATCTGTGTGCTGCTGGAGAAGAAAGAATAAAACAAAATAAAAAAAACTCAAAATGTAAAAGTTTTTACTAGAAAGCAAACATGGTGTGGGTGCCACACCTTTAATTTTTCAACCCATTAAATTCTTTAAATTGGATTACTTACCTTCAGCATTTCAAATAAATGGATCATTTCTTGTAAACATTTTTACTTTCGTACTTTTTACCCTAACCGGTGCGTTGTAACAATGACACTTTATTTCTTTTTTTTTTCTTACACTTCTGAAACTCTGAAGAACTTTTGAGTTTCATTTTCATGTTGCCCGTAGTATAAAAAGGCTCCTACAGTTCGAATCCTGCATTCAAATTGATATGGAGACCACGTTTAGTCACCTTTTCCTCAAAAATAAAGAGTACAACCTATTTTTGTTGGGGCAATTTCAATTTTTAAAATGACGTCAAACACAATCAGTCCAGGAAAATTTGACTCTTTAAGCTTCAAGTGCAGAAAAGTCTCTGGAAGACGTCCAATAAAAAGTAAAATCATACTTACAGGGGGGATGAGGTAGCTCTCCATTCTGTATGGATGCAACATGGAGACCTCTTGTCCAATGGACCGATTGTCAGACGCTTCGCTGGCAAAACCCTCACACAACCTTTCAAAACTTTTGTGGCACCATTGCACAATGTTTCAAAATTTCCTCTCACTCAACGAAGACTGAAGAAAAAAAAATCTCCCTCTTGTCACTCTTATTGTATCGCATCTGCTCGTGGCCTCAGCTAAACTCTCACAGGCCTTTATTTCAGCCTCACGACATAGAATAAAAGGAGGCCTACTGTTTGACAGTAAAATGAAAAAAAAGGAACTTTTAACTTCTGTAAAAATTCGTGTGGGTGGGAGCAGTAGAGTGTGTCTGCTGAAGGTTCCTGGTCATTGATTTGTCAGAGGAGACCATGAAGCTCTGCGTTCATCAGGGTCTATATAATGTTCCCTGCATCAGCAGCCAATCACCATCGAGGGCTTCCCTCACTGAAATCTTCCCCTTTTAAGAAAGAATTATAGGTATTTAAGAAAAAATTCAAACATGGGAGCTTCTTCTAATGCACTTTAATTGAAAATTTCATTTTAATATTTAATCTTTTTTGCTCATACTACAAAATAAAAGCATTAAATGGTTTAATGGGCTTCACAAATCTCTATTTAGGTTTTGGAGATATGTGTTTTTTCTTATTTATAACATTTAAATATAGTTTAAAGTTAATCAGGACGCACCAACAAATGCAAGCATTTTTTCCTATTATTCAAAACAGTGTCTAAGTGTGTCCTATTTTTAGTTCAGTCCACTGGGGGCTCTTCTTGTGTTTGTGGTTCTTGACTTACTAGGCAGCGACTAGATGCTTTAAAATTATTCTGGGATGTGCAAAGTGTTGTTACAAAAGTAGTCCAAATTTAATGAAATAAAAAGGAAAACTTTAATAAGTCAACAGTGATCCTTTTTCCTGTCATTGCTGCAAAACTACGAGGATTTCTAACCCTAAAATCCAAACTTTAACTCTAAAATGCCATCTTAAATATCAAAGTTTGGCAGCCGGCCCAAGCAAAGCCCACTTTCGGAGGCTCGGCATCTACACACAAAGGCAGACACAGCTGGAAGATAAGATGAAGGTACAGTGTTGCTGTAACCACACTGAGATAAACAAAGATTATGATTGTCAAACTGAAAAGATGCTGTTCTGGAGAGGAACTGAGTGCCTCCGGTGTCAAACTGAATGGCAAATTGGGAAACTGACACAAAGGCAGTTTGTTTTCAATCTGCTACCTAAAATACTCTACTAAATAAGTTGTGTGGCCAACCTCTGAGCACACCATGACTACTGCAACTACTAAAAATACACTAATATATCTGCAATGTGTCTTTTTTTTATTGCACACTACCTGTCTAACTCAAATCTGCATATATTGTTAGCGTTGTCTGTTTAAGAGGAAGAATGCTGCACTCTGATAAGGCTGTGCACTGTAAATATTACTTGCTATAAGCTGAAAATACAGAGGTTATCTTGATCTCTTTGCAGAGGTCAGTTCTGGTGCAAAGTTGTCGCATCCTCCTCTTCGCACACCATATCCAGCAGATATGAAATCTCAGGAAAGGTCACAATAATTCACAGTTACAAGCTGTACAATTGGGGGGCTGTTAAAACCACACCTACCCCCGTGCATCTCCCGTCTGAATCACAGCAGTCTGCGAACAACTGATGTCAAACACTAGCATTTTACGAATGTTAATTTAAGCATTGCAACAAAGCCAGCCCGATTTCTAATGTGACTTCTTTCAGAGTGCTCAAAAGAAAAATCTTTGTTTATTTTTTTTTGTTTACTTGTTCAATTGTTTTTTAGCAAAATCACAAAAATTTTACTCTGAAGATCCATTCAAATAGCTTTTTTTTGTGAGCTATTTAGGTTAAGTAGTGTCATAGGAGACAAACTTATCAGGTCAGTCTTCATTTTAAATAAATATAATTGGTACCAAACTAGAGACCTTTACATTAATAAATACCACTAAAATAATTGTTAAATAGATTTTAATCGATGCATATTTTTATGGTTTCACTCCTTTTATTGCAGATTTTTTTGTATTTTAAATGCGACCAGCTGGCAGCTTATGAGTTTCATTTGGTATTAATAAAAATTCTTGTGAAGAAATCTGATTGTTAAAAGAATAATCTGTAAAAAAAAGCAATAATATACAATGAACAGATTAAACTATTTTTTTTGCACAATATCAGTTGAATAAATGTAAATTTAATGAAACTTAATGGAAAAGGTCACCCCATGATAATCCATTACAAACAGATACTCGGTTTTATGAAATAGTTTATAATTATTGTATACTAAGTCACGCATCTCTTGACAGCAGATTTTCTGTTTAGACCACCATGATGTTCTCTAAACATGACGCCCTGCAAGGATCTTGTGTCCTGATGAGTCTATTTCATCAGTTTTCAGGAATAAAAAATAAGTTAAAACGAGTTTAAAATACTAATATGTCATAAATAGTGACATTTCGATCTGTAATAAACACAAAGTAGATATTAAGTATCTAGAATGAAAAATAAGCTGGGATGTTTAAAACATTCATCCATTTTTTTTACCCGCTACAACCCTTTATGGATCACAGGGTTGCCGGAGCCAGACGCATGTCCTGTTGCCCAACAGTAGACGGGTCAGTGATCTTTTTCATGAAGGATTTTATTGTCATTTCAATTTTTTTTTAAGTTGCAACGACAAACATGGAAATTTTCCCTGAAGCTTTAGGCCCGACTTAATAATAGGCTAAGACGTTTACTGGAAAAGTAACAACTTGTGTGCGTTCAAATGTTTGCATTGAGCTTTAAAAAAAAACAAAAAACAACTTTTTGAAAATTTTGCTATGTGCAAATTTTGAATAGCATGAGGAAACAGGATTTGGAAAGGTGTGTACCTTTGTGGGCTTAAATGCATTCAGGAGAATTTTAAAACACATAGGGATTGCTAAAATAGTGCATGAAATGTACAACTAAATTCATTGGATATGAATTTCTCTTTATAATGTGTTTTGGGGAATATTTCTTTTTAATATGCATTTTTCATTTTTTATTATGACAACATGAGCAGAGTGTGGCTTTGTATTGTTTTTCTGTAACATGCAGGGCCTTCACAAACACTAGGATTGGCCTAAACTTTTATATGATGTATTGCAGTGTTTACAGCCCTTTTATTGATAAAATTGGTCATTTTAACAAGTAATGTGTAACTTTTTAATTATTTTTATGCAGTTGATTCTAAACATATTTTATTTCTATGTTATTGCTTTAACTGTGTATATTTTCTTCTGATGATGCTTTTTGGCCCAGGTCTCCCTTGGAGAAGAGAACTTATTTCAATGGAATTTTCTGGTAAAGTAAAGGTTAAATAAAAATAAAAAAATAAAAATATTTTTGTAAAAACACTCTTTTTTGGTAAAAATTCATCCATTCCTTGTCTTAAACTATTATATCTATTTTCGTTGCTGGAGCTTGTCCCTACTGGCCGAACAGGTCAGTTCTTTTTAATTAACTCATTAAAGTACAAAAGTAAAAAAATACCCACCCTACTTGTTTATCACGTTTTCTAATGATAACTACATGTACAATATTATTATCACGAGAAAACAAGTCCAAGTCATGAGTGACACACAGTCATTCCAGCTGTAGCCGGGCCAGACTTCTCTTCAAACGTCTGATTTGATCATTGTTTATGACCGACAATATCGGAAAAATCTCTAACTGATCTAAATTTACGATTAAAAAAATCAATTACAAATGGATTACTTCTTCTGGCGTTTAATGTTTTTTTTTGACAAACTGCTTTGTTTTACTGTGGATTGTAGAACAAATATATATATTTTAGCAGATTGAATTGGGCTGGAAGGCTTTTTTGGGTTCCGCTAATGTCTGGAGCTCAGTGAACGCACCACACAGAGACGTTAGTTACCCCTCGGATCTGTCATTCAGCCTATTGTCAGGGGTTTGGGCTTATGGTGTACAACTTTTGACTGAATAAGGGAAATGAAGGGAGAGGGGGTGGTGAACGAGACAGAATCAAGGTGTTTGAGGAGTGTAGCTCCGCGAATAAATGCGAAAAAAATTGAAAAAAAAAAAACAAAGTTTGGGGAGCGTTTTTTTTTTTTAATGTTGTTGGGAGTTTTGGTCTAAGCTGTACTGCTTTTGTTACGGTCTACAGTAACCACAAAAATGAAGAGACTTTAAACAGATAAAGTCTCGCCATCTCAGTCCAGGAAAGAGAGAGAGAGGCGCTAAAGTACATTCTTCAATATGTCGTATAAAAGAATTTCTTTCTATTTTTTGTGACAACGAGATAGTCCATGTCATTATGAAAGTTAAGTTAAAGTCCCAGTAGTCGTCACGCACCTAGGTGTATCAAATTTGTTCTGCAGACATAGCTGTGCTTGGGAACCAATAGGATTTAACCTTCCAATCCAAACCATTATAGCTGAGTGTCAAGCAAGGCGGTCTCATTTTTAGAGTCTTTGGTATAACTCTGCCTGGATTTTGAACTCACGATCATCCAGTCTCAGGGTGGACACTCTACCACAAGGCCACTGAACTTACGGGGACAGTCTAAAAAAATGTAGGCAAGGCCATTTTCGTCTTATGTAGAAAAGTTTTGCTTAACATGTTAGAAATGAAGTTGTGATGCTGAAAACCAGCAGCTACCCTACTTCTCTACTGCGTTTGATAAATATCAATATCTTAAAATCTTTCAATTTCAACTTTTAAAATTGCTTTAACTACAAACATTTTTTTTCAAAACAGAGCTGTTTTGAAAAAAAATGTGGTTTAAAGCCCTGTCAGTATTTGTGTTTTTGTGGCCTCAGAGATGACACACAGTGCACTTTGCATGCTCAACAACAGAAACATGCAATTAAAAGAGGAACTGTGAACTGTGTCTTTCAGATTCGGTTCCTTGACGGTCTCCTTTAAACGAATCCATTTACGTGTTCTGTGCTAAGGGTGATTCAGGCTCTTGCTATAAGAACCAGTTACAACTTTTGGGGCATTTTTGTTTGTCATTGGGTTACAGTGAAGACCCACTCCGAATCAACCCATTCTTTCATTCCTTTTAGGGGAAATGTTGAAATCGTTGCTCCTTGCAGGTGATGCACAGCAGTTGAAGCGGAGTGAAGTTCTCGACTTTGTGCTGGACCTTAACGAAAACTTGTGAAAACTGTTGTGTGCAAGCCTATTAAGTGTGAAAACATTGAGAAAGACAAAACGTGCAGAAAGCAGATGGTGGCAGATAATGCTACAGCTTCATTACACCAAAGTTATTTCCACATAGCCGACTACAGTCCTGTGAAGTAAGGGTTGCAAAATAATGCCATAAAAGCTATTAAAAATGTTTATTCAGTTTTCCTAAAGAAACCAGTTTGAAACATCATGTAAACACCATCAAAACCGTCTTTCCGGCAGGTCACATGCCACTGTTTTTAAAAGCCTTTCCTCAGGGCACAAGTGTATGACATGGAAGTGACTATGACTAACTCTGGTTAATGAAGGTATCATCAGATGTTGTTCAGTTCACTAGAAAATCAAACGAATCTCAAATTTTATCATTTTCTTCCAGAAAAGTATCCAGATACAACCTCAACTTTACATTTTGAAAAAAATGATAAAGTGGCAAGCAACCATCAGGAACTTAAACAAAGTCTGAGTCAAAGTTGATGTGTTGGTCATTACTGTAAAAAAAATGTGTTTTCTTCAAGAAATGGCATTGAAGAGACACTTTTTTTGCTTTGCTTTTTGAAATCAAGCACACGCGAAGCAAGGGAAGAGGACATTCTTTATTGTTTCCTAGAACTTTGGATCTGAGGGTCACCGAGATGAGCTCGCGTGTGATTTCACGCTGCAGGAAACATCGATCGCAAGAGCGCAGTGGGTGGAGGGGTGGAAGAACTTGCTGCTGGGTTCATCACTCTGTAGGCGAGTGTCAAGACTTTGAACCTCGACGCATGAAGCCAATGCAGAGATCTGAAGAGTGACATGATGTGTCCTTCTGGGACACATTTTGGATTCTTCAGGTGTGTACCCCTGTTGGAAAAGCATCTGAAAACATCAGTCGAAGGCTGGAATTACTGAGCATGAGTGAATATTCCAAATTAATCAAAATTACTGGCAAAGTGAATTATGAACCAAAAAGTTTTAATTAAAGTGGAAATGTTGCATAAAAAATTAGAAATATTAATAATAAAATAAATAAAATAAAATAGCTGCTATTATTTTCTCTTCTATTATTTTCTTATTTTCTCGTGACTTGATCTATTCTGTAACTTTCTGTCCTGATCTTGGTTCTGCAGGGACCGTCTCCTGCATGTTTTCCCTGATTCACATAACTGTGACTCATTATCAGCCCTCTGCTGAGATTGCATAGTGAATCAGGTGTCTGACAAAGGAAAAGAACACAACAATGGCACGAAAACGCTAGTCTGGACGACTGGAACAAAGAATCTCTCAACCCAATTTATTTACATAGCTGAATTATGCTTTATTTTATAATTTTGATTTATAAACCCATGATTGTACACAAAAAGCGGCACAATTATGCAGCTAAAAGCATTGGAGATAATAATGCAGCCTTTACTTAGAATTTAATCAATCTGCATTTATGTCTTTCTTTGTATGAAAATCGATGTGGAAAACAAGGGTGAAAATAAAGAATGCTTAAGCTGAAAATCTTCAAAATGTGCAACTCTGTGTCTGATTAATACTTGGAAAACATGCAACTGCATCCACACATCTACAACATTCTGTATAAAATCCATTATGCTCAAAGTGATGATGCAGTCTTGAACACGTTTTGCCACATCTGAGGCCCTAGCATCAAAATGAAAAATATACAACAATCTCCTTTTGTGGCCTCAGAGATGAGACTTAAAGACTAGAACAGTCTTTATATCAAATTCTAATAAAATGCATCAAAAATCAAGTTCACCACAAATCACAAAGAGTTTGTAAATTCTACAATAAGAATTTTAACTAAATGTTTTTTGAATGAAATACAATCTCAGTGGTTTTTAAGAATGCTGCAGAAGAGTTCTGTCTTTTGAGGTTTAAAGATAATTTCTTGTCCCCCTAAACGTTCAACGTTCTGTTGCATTGAAGTCTGATGCTTTTAAGTCATTTTGAGATGAACTTGCAAAAGAGAAAGATATGTTGTTGACAAAGAGGTAGGTTCTTGTGGAATTGCAGGCTGTTCCAAAAGTCTTGTGGCTCCTTAGATGAGCTTTTGTAAACCTGAACTTTGATGATAAAGTAATTCATATGGATTTTAGGGGATTTCTTTCTGAGAAAAGTTTCTAAATATGAACATAGGCTGTGTCAGAATTCCTTCCCTGCTCACTATACGTATAGTGCAGTGTTTGGTGTAGAGTAGTATATATTGCACTATATAGCACGTTTGCCATTTTATAATGCTGTCTGAGTCTACAATTCCAAAATTGAGTCCAACTAGAAATTTCCCAGAAGTCTTAGCGAAAAACTATTGTGCATTGATGTTCACTACAAAAAAACATGTTTTTTTTTTTTGTTGTTTTTTATAAACCATTCACATTGTCCCCATCAGAACACAATGGAGTCATAAATAGACGTCGTGAAATGTTTGTATTGATTCGATGTCACAGAGATGTCATATTCAGAGTTTGAAAAAAAGAAAGAAAACTTTTGTGCATGGTGGCCAAATTGATTTTAAAATCCAGGGCACTAGATAGTCCAGCGCTGTATAGTTTTTTAGAAGTTAGTGATTAGGGTGGGTGTTCAAACATAGCCATAGGCATCATCTTTATATTAGTAACCATTCAATCATTAACCATCATTTTTATTATTTGTCCATGGTTTATAATTAAATTTTTTCTTTTTTTAAGGTTTAATATTAGTTTTACTGGAGAAAAGTATAGTCCAACCTAAGGAAATATAGTTACAACATTTGCTCTCTGGAGAACTGATGTAAATGCGATGAAAGATTACATCAAACTGTACAGTTAATAGATGTAGAATACTTAGAAGCACAGCACTTCACACTCAACTCCTCACTGGTTATTCTCTAAGGTTGGCAGTAATAGTGATGTATTTGGATTTTTATTTTTAGCGTAAACCAAAATAATTGTGGTTAGCAAATTGGAAATACACCACACTGATTTCCTTTTTTCTTGTGAGCTTCTTGTTTTCAAGTTCAATCAAGATGTTTTTTTCTCTCTGTTTTTATATATATTTATCTCATATTCGTGTCATATGTAATGTTGTTTTTAGACACATGTTGTTCTCACCCACTAACTGTAAATAAATAGATTTTTGAGAACTAATTTTAATTTTTTTAGAAAATACAAGAAAATGTACATCTTTTATTTTTGACACAATACTACACATTTAAATATTATACTTCTAACTATACATTTTATACTCACTTTCTAGTTTTGATTATCTATGAAAATTTTGACATAAGAAAATTCAATATGTTAAAATAACAAAACAGTGCTTTCAATTGTATTGCTGTTTAACAGAAGTACAACAAGAATAAATGACGGACAACATTTTTTATATACATTTTTTATGTATCAAAATAATTACATTTAAGAAAACTTGTTTCCTAAAAATGAGAATTCTTGGTAAGATGTTTTTTTTTACTCCAGTGGCAGTTTTTTTTCCATATTTAAAGATTTTCAACTAAATTCCAGGAAGCCTATTTTTACAGTGTCTAAATGTTTTTAAAGCAAAGCATTCACACAACAACATTTGCTCTCTGGTGGACTGATACATGTTTTTGAAGCCAAACTTAAAGCATTTATTTATGGATTCACATGTATCACCCCCTCTACTGACAAACCATCACAATGTGGCATTTGTGTGCTCCTCTGCTTTGTTCTGCTTAAAACACATTACTAGTCATAGAAATGTTCTAATTTCTGATGGACTTATCAGTTTTAGCAAAAAAAAAAAAAAAACTGTTAACATTTGTGGTTTGGGTAAAGAAAAGACATGGCTAAAACTCCTGTGAAATGCTGTGTCAGACCTTTTTTTGAGTGCTTACTGGGAAATAAGTTCTGCCGTGTCTGCAATTCAAATAAAACTTGACTGCAGATTAAATAACAAAACATCAAATAGAAATAGCTTTGAAAGTTTTGACGATGTACATACATCAGCACAAATGGGTTTATTTTAGCACTTTTATAGGCGACATGGAGACCATGAAACTGGTTTTTAATAAATTGAGTAATTTGGGGTAAATATACTTGAATGCTCTCTTTAAGAGAGCTTAGATAAAAGTGTACTAGTTTGAGTGAATTGCTTGTTGTTGCCAAGCAGACTTTACACAACCAGCTAAAAAGAAAGAACCAAAGTGTGGTTGGGGGTTATATGATTTAAAAAAGTATTTTAAACCTTTTCGTAAATGTGTTAGCTTTCTTAAACGATTCATGCTAGCAAAATTAATTTTAGGACTTAATTTACACAATTAAAACAATGAATTGATTAATTAATTTAAAAAAAAAGAAAGAAACAGGATACTCAGTAGGTGCTAAAATTGTTCAAACCAGAGCAAAATAATAATAAAAAAAAATCTCCACTTCCTTGCCACATTTCTGCATGCTTACCAAGCTAAACAATGGTTTTAAATGCTTATGTGTGTAAGACATAGAATACAATAAAGCAAAGACATAGTTCTATGAAAACTAAAACATGTTTCATGCTACTGTTTTGTTATAAAGTGGTTAAAATTTATTTTGATTAGTGTTTGAGTAGTCTTTAGCAAAAAGTAATTTATGTGTTCTACAAATGTACTTAGGCTACGCCCAAATTCCCTTCCTACTCCCTAACAACTAAAAAACTATTGAGTGTGGGACTATCTTGTTGTTTTGATCTTAAAAGCAGTTTGTACACCGTGCTCACTCATATTTTTGAAATTTTAAACAGGAGATTTGACATCATCAATGTCCCAAAGTGAACCAAAATAAATATGAAGATTTAACAAAGGCTATTTATAAATCCACTGTGTTAAAAAAAAGTAAAAACCTTTCTTTTCACACGAAAAATTGTTAAAACGCGATACATTGCGGCCAATATTCGCCAATCGAAAGAGCATTGATGTACACTGTTTTTTTGCAGACTTCTGTGAAATTTCAAAGGTACTAGATTTTGAAATTGTAGATTCAAACACCCCAACAAAATGGCAAACACTCTATATTGTGCACTATGTAGTGAGAAGTGAGGGAATTCAAACACTTTGCCTATACTAAAAGTTAGGCAGTATACTTGAAGTTTACTTCATATATACTTCTGTATATTTTAAACTTAAAATGTTTCAATTTAGTTTGAAGAAATACTTTGTTAGTATACTTCTACATGTAGTGGTCTACAGTATACTTTATATCGTTATACTCAAATATACTTAAAGAGATTAACATCAGTGTTCTTCTTTTTGCATTGAATAGTCTTTAACACAAACATGCTTGTGATCCACTGGACCATTTTCTAAAAAAATAATTAATAAGTCCATTTACTGTATATTTTTTGCATAAAACTTCACTAATTTCTTAAATCTTTATTGATACAGTAAAACTGTGAAACTGTCTTTGTCCTGCAGCAGCTCTAACTAGCTTAATTTCTTTCGGTCGCAGTTCAAGGTGTAACTGAGCTCTTCACGGTTTTCTGTCTAAATACAGTCCTGTGATACTTATCTTCTACAGATAAAAGCCAGTGCAACTGTACAAACTGTTAAATTGACACCTTTTAATCTTGTCGCACAGTTTGGGTTGTCACGTTCTGGACATGTTTGTGTGCAAAAGCTGCTGTTTCTAGGCATTTATTTTAAGAAATTACTCATACTGTGGGGAAAAAGCATTTATCTAACTCTGGTACTGTGCCTTACATAACACTGCCAAAACCCTGTTGTTAAGCAACAGTGAAGTGTTCACCTGCTCATATTTTTAACTAAGTCGAATAAAACTGTGTTTTTTACTTTTTCCATTTTTTCCCCTCAAACATTTTAAGCTTCCCTTCAGTTTATAATACCAGCACAAGATCACAAGATTGCGCCTTGCACTGTTCTGCAGAGAGGAATGACACGCATGACCACTGACTGTGGAAAACAGGATACAGGGTACGTCGCAACAGGAAGTGTTGCACTCCTCCTCTGCTGAACATCAGTTTGGTCAAAATGATTGGAGGTTGATGTCCACACTCTGTAACTCCTGTGGTACTATCCAAGTTTCGTAATCCTTTTAGCTCACCATTTCTTCTGAGTCAGTTGAGTAATGCAGTGGGATAAGAAAAAAAAAGGTTAAGCAAAAGAAAAGACCGACATGTACTATTAGATACAATAGCAAATGTTTAATTTGGGTGCTTTTTAGCAGAACATAAAAATTTAAATTTGTAATGATATTTTATGTCTATAGAAAAAGACAACAATTTGTAGATTTTATAATTAAAATACAAAGAGTTGTTAAAAATCGAACCATAGAGATGCTAAATTTATCTTCCAATTCTACTAACTTATTTAAGGTCACAATATCATCCAAAACTAACAGAAATTTTAAAATGTATTTTTTTTTTAATTAAAGTAAAACATATTGGATCAAATAAGTGAAGAGGATGATGAAAAAACAGGATAATTTCCATGTAAATATAATAGCAATTCAACAAACATCTATTTAAAATGAACAAATCAGCTTTAAAGTATATCTAGCATCGGTGCGTTTGTTTCAGTATAGAGTTAAGTAACGCCCACACTAAGAACAAAATGTGCTCGGCTCTTACCGTCACCCTACATATCCAGCAGGGAGCTGTAAAGGTGTCTACAAGGGAGATGTTGAACTGCTGGAAGTAAATTGTCAAAGGTTGTTGAAAAATGCAGGCTTTCTATATATCTCAGTATTAGCAGGGGAACTAAAAACTTCCTTAATTCTACCAATTTAGGTTGGTACCAAAAGCCTTCTTCTTCTTCTCCTTCTTCTTCTTCCTTATTAAAACAAGAAGGTGACAAACTCTTCCTCTGAAATACGCCGTCAAGGCTGTATGAGTTCAGTATGAACTCCTGGCGTTGAGAGCTTGATTAGTTTTATCTGCAACAGATGGTTTCCAACTCCAATAGTTAAAATGTTGAGAAAAAGGGAACTCATATGTGAATATTTGGTCTTTGTTTATTCTGTTTTATAAAGGAAAAAAGGGGGCTAGATGCAAATTTATTCAAAAGATCATGTTTGTTGGTTACACAGTCAGACTTTGGGGAAGGAAACTGCTGTTTTCAATCCACTAGAATGCGAAAGAACCTTTAAAAGTGAAACCGTTCCCAGCATTTGGTGAAGAATTTCTCATGAAAGACACCCAAAAGATAAGTTGACCATATGGAAATTTAACATATTCCACAGAAAAAGGGAAAATATTCTTAAAATGTTTTATTTTTATGGGTAGATTGTTCAAATTTAGGGCCAAAGTTTCCTGCTCCATGGTCCCCAGAGGTTTCAGTGGTCATCGTGTGTTTCACAATGACAGGACGGTCGCTTGACATCCGAGGTAAGGGACATCCAGCCCTCTCACTTCTTATTCCCGATTCCTCATTTTACCGTGGAGTACACGAGGTTCAGTACCAGACTGAGTATTCTTAAACGAGGGTGAATCACAAGGCGTATGGAGATAAAATACACACAAGCACCAACAACTTAGTCACCGCGGAAAAGCCCAGAGTCTTTATTTTTAAATGACACATGTACAATTCCACAATTATTAAAAAATTCTGTTGTCTGGGGGACAAAACTCGACTTTTAACTTTTTGAAAGTATTTTTTCCCAAACAGAAAAAGCGCATGAGTCTGCCCATATTTAGCCATATAAGGTTTTGGGCCACAATCCCACCAAAGAACATAGTTCCTCTTTCTTTCTGCATGTATTGCTCAAGTCAGACAAAGATGACTAAGTGCGGATATTAATCATGTTTTTTTTTTTTTTGGTTATCTTCACATCTCATTCTGCTAAGACCAATTGTCAGTTGGTCTATTTTTAAAAAAGCAGAAAACTTAAACTTTTTCCTGAACCTAAAAACGTGTAAAACTGTGGAACCAAACAATGTGAGACATCAGGACACCTTCAAGATGTCCTTTTTCAATTTACTGGTGAGAATTGAGGAAGGGGCAAGTGTACTAAACTTTTTTTTTTAGCTTTCAAAGCTCATAATACTGATCCAAAGTTAAACTACATTATCATCTTTAAAGGGTATAATGATGACATTAGTTTTGGGGGGTTGTTTTTAGGGACAAGGTCATATGTCATATTACAAACCTACATGTTAAATCCCCATCAAATGCACCACCTGGTGGTCAGGCAGCCTATTAAAAGAAGCCTTTCAAAAGAGCTTCTTGCATAACAGACTGTGAACTCTTTAAGGCAAACAGGAGGGAGCTGGTAAGAAGGTCATCTAAATACAGACAATTGTTTTTGGATGAGCTGCTATACAGGCTGGAAATCTGATACACGAACAACAGCACACTGCTGTTAGAGAATTTGAAAAATAAGTGTAATCCGTCAATGTTTTATTTAATATTCATGTTCTCTACAATAGGGACTGCAGTCAATATTTCTAAAATTGTTGGTAATTATATATTGCATTCACACTGAGGATAAAAAAGCTGCTCACATCACACTCCCTTTGCCCATTCATTCAGACACATTCAAACAAAGAGACAGAATTGCCACATATCAGGTAGAAACCAGGTCACTGGGGGCAATGTGAGTTCTGCATCTTTACTTTTCTTGTTCATTTTGTTATGAACACATTTCCCTACTGCAATGGTAACATTAATGCAGAGGGATTTTATTTTCCAGAAAACTCCAACGCACATGAGAAAACAGTAGGAGCAGAACCTGGGATCCTGCTCATGTTCACATCGCCCAGGCAATGCAGGTTCAAGCCACTTTCATTGAAAAGTCTATGTAAACAAGTGTAAATGTGTGTTTTGTTTACGCGTTTAAAGTCCTGCATTCACGTGTTGCTATTCAAACTTTTAAGTCAGGATCTATGTACTAAACATGCAGCTGCTGAGTGTGTTAAAAGTTAAACTGGTTAAATTTTGACCAATCAGGGACTTGGATTTGGCAGCGACGTATGGATGGTGTCCCTTTTAATTCCCACAAGGGCCAACTGACAGTTGATCATGGAGTAATTAATAATTGCAGTTTGTGCAATTATTAATTTGGAGGAAGTGGAGGAGTTTAAATCTCTCGGGGTCTTGTTTACGAGTGAGGGAAGATTGGAGCGTGAGATCGACGGGCAGATTGGAGGTATTCCAGGCATGTCACTGGGCGTAGATCACAGGGAAGACCCAGGACACGCTGGAGAAACTATGTCTCCCGGCAGGTCTTAGAAGGCCTTGGGGGTCCCCCCAGAGGAGCTGGAGGAACTGGTCGGGGAGAGGGAAGTCTGGGCATCTTTGTTTAGACTGCTGCCCCCGCAACCAGATAAGCGGAAGAAGATGGATGGATGGGTTTATGTCCGGCCACAATTACATGATCAAGTCTTTCATATAAAGGAATTGAAATTGTAGGTGGCGAACATGAGCTAGTGAACAGTAGAAAAAGAAGAAGAAGCCCCTCCCTGCTTGCCCAGTGTGAAAAGAATGGGTTACACATTCTTGAATGTGCGTCACATGCCCAATGTCTTCATACCTTATGAGGTAGAACTATTAAAGTAACAATAAGACAATCTTCCAAAATCCTTTCTACTTAAGTAAATCATATAGTGGATAATTAATGTTCAGGAGAACAGAAGAAGCATTATTCTTTACCTTTTAGGTATGCATATAAATTAAATGTACAATTATTAGCCCCTCTGAGAAGCAAAATTATATGTTTCACAAGCACAACCTAACATATGAGTAGATATTTTGTACCTCATCGGTGCTAAAAAAGCCCAGATTTTATTTTATTTATAATCCTGAAGTTGTCCCTTTTTGCTGTTGTAAAAGTGTCTTAATGTGAACGCACAACTAAATATTACTGAAATGAACCCAAAATATACCGAGTGGACCTTTTAATGAAGGCTATTTTTGTAACTGGACCCATTGAAATTTGAATTGGTTACCTCTGTCCGACAGGATCTTTGCTCTCTCGTGCTCTATCACTTTCTGAGGTGTTTCCCATTTTGACTTTGGAGTTCCAGTCCATATTCTGCACATTTGTTTTTGTATATTATTCCAGCTACTTGGTTGTGATGCTCCACGTATGCTTTACTGGGCAGAATCTTAAAGCCTGTAGTTAAGTGCTGGATTGTTTCAGGTGCCTCTTTGCACAGCCTACACCTTGGGTCTTGTCTGATGTGGTAGATCTGAGCCTCTATCACTCTGGTGTTCAGGGCTTGTTCCTGTGCCACCAGGGTGAGCACTTCTGACCAGCCCTTTCGAGCCATTGGTAGACAGAGTAGGACTTTTTGACATCAGTGACTTCAGTTATTGTCTGATGGTGCAGCCCGTGCAGGGGCTTGTCCTCCTATGAGGATCTGTCCTTCTGTATTGCATCTTCTGCTCTCCATTGCCTAAAAAAATAAGTGAGCACATTGTCAGTTGAGGCCTTGAGCTTGATGTATTCATACATCTTGGATGTTTCATTCTGGATAGTGGATCCCACACTCACTAGTCCTTGGTCTCCTTCCTTGCGGCTAGCACACAGTCTCAGGGTGCTAGATTTGGGATGGAACCCTCTATATATGGTGAGGAGATTTCATGTCTTCATATCTGTGGTCTGTTTCTCTTCCTGGCCATCTTATTATTCCTGCAGGGTATCTGATGACTGGCAGTGCTCAACTGTTTATTGCCCAGGTCTTGTTCTTGCCATTTAGCTGGCTTCTCAGGATTTACCTTACTTGTAGGAGGTATTTGGCTGTCGCGGCTTTCCTTGTTGCCTCTTCCAGGTTGGTATTTGCCTGTGGAATTCCAAGGTATTTGTAACTGTCCTCAATGACCCCTTCTGTGTGGACCGCCTTGCCTCTCTTTGTCATCCAACTGCATTTCTCAAGCCTGAATGACATCCAAATGTCAGTACTATAGATCTTGGTGATGTGGGGGAGTCACCCCCCCCGGGGGGGTTCACCATCTAGCATCAAAGTAGATACTAACATTAGCCGAGTACAATTTTTATGGTGCAATGGATAAATAAAGCAAAATAAAATGACACAAATGTCGTAAAATTGATATTTTCTAAATAATGTAATTAACGTGAATCCATTGAGTCTCCAACATTATTATCTGCGTGTGTGAAACATTCAAGAGTCGGTCACCCCATATTAATAGAGAGGCTTCTGCTATGTGAGAACAACTTTCAATAAATCAGTATGTAGATGAAGACTCCTGGTTTTGTCTTTAAATAGAAGCTTTATTTTTCTTTTAAGTCAAAGACTCTTCTTTAGTTTCCTCACTGGCTCTTTTCTCCCCAAAGAAACTTTCCAAATACGTTGAATTGTTTGAATTGTATTAGCCTTTTAGCTTTGGGCTACTAACCAATGAGCCTTCATTGAACTTAGAAGCTAGTCCAAGTGACTGCTTTAAGTCATAGGGCCAAGACAGATGAACCTGGTAGTTTTCCAAAAAAAAAAAAACTTCTATCAGGATCAGAAAATATAAGAAAATTGAAATAATCAATCAATTACACTTAATTAGTGTATTACTCTGCAGCCTGGTACCAAGTGATTCACGGACTGACACCGTTACCGGTCTGCAGTCGGGGGGTTGGTGACTACTGCTTAAGGTTCACAGCAGCTCTAAAGATGTGCTCTAAAGAATATGTTTGAGTTCAGTCGTCGCAATAAACACAGAAGCATTAACAGACAGCAGATTCTCTTTTCTAACCTCTAACCAAATAATTCCATTGGGTAGTTGGGAGTATTTTAATTGGTCTACCAAAGGAAATGGAGACAGGATTTAGCAAATTTAGGGAGGTGGTGGCTCTCTCTGATGAGTGCCTAAAAGTTTGCATTTTAATTAGAATATTGGATAAAGTGCGATACTATGAAAATGAAAAGGCATTTCATCAGGGAGGGAGATGTTTTGGAATTTAATTTTATATTTTTACACAAGTACACCATGATATATTACACTGTAATATAGATTTTAAGTTACTTTAAATTGAAATTAAATTACTTTAAATCATTTATAGAAATATCCTTTTTTTTTAAAATACTGTACGACAAATTGCAAAATGGATTTTCAAAATGAATGGTCAAATTGCATATTGAATTGTCAATTGTAAAATGTATTTTCAAATTGCAAGATCATTGAAATGTCAATTGAGAATTGCATATGACTTTGAATTATGACTCAAAAACATCATTTTAAACGCCATAATAGTTGTAAATACCATAATTTCAAAATGAATAAATAAATAAAAACAAGAGCACTAAAATGTTTATTTAAAAATTATTTTGTTTTTTTGTTTTTCCAATTAACAATAGACGAAATGTGCCACCAGAATTTTAAAAACACAAGTCCTCGTGGCATTTGTTTTACTTTGTCGTTCTGTCCGTATTTGTGTGACAGAGAAAACTGGAATAAGCAAGAAACTTCCTGATTTTTTTTTTTTTTTTAAGGGGCGGAATCCATGTTGAGACTCCCCCCTACACCCCTTCGTGTTTCTACTTTTCCCTCCAGGATCGGGATACGTGGCTGTTTGGGAAAGCAGCGCGCGGCGGTTACCGTGGCTCCGTGTCATCAGCCTGCAGGAGCAGCAGCAGCAGCTGGGAGTCTGGAGCAGCTCAGCGACGCTGCCTGTCTTCACCAAGCCAGCCTGGATGGCAGGGACACACTGGTGCACAAACAACCAAAACCACAAGGTATCGGGGCTTAGAACGCCACATTTGATCCACTCTTTTGCCATGTTTCCCCTCTCTGGACGGGTCTCTCTGTCTGTTGACAGCAGCCATAAGTTTCTGAAAGTGGCGCTAGCGTTAGCCTGTTAGCATTGCGGGTCAGAGCTAATCTTTCTAGCGCGCTACGTCCCACTGCGCCTCCACTGGCTAATGCGGACCTGCTAACTTTTACCATTAAAAATACAGTTGGTTAGTTTGTAGTTTTATTTTTTAATGAAGACATGTTTTCACTTTATTTACTTGTCTATTTTGCCCGGCATCGTATCTTCTTGTTAATGCCTTGTGTACATTTTTCATGCTAGCAAACCTGAGTGGAGCGATAAGTACCATATAAAATTGTTCTTTTCGTGTTGTTGTTTTCTTCTGCATTTTTAAGACGTCACGTGTCAGGGAAGGCAGCTGTTTTCACAGACATTACAGGGAATGTGTCCGTATGTGGAAAAAATCGACTGTAACTGGAGTCAGGAGGAAGTCTGAGTGTTCCTTCTGGAGTTTTCCATCTCTGGAAAAAGTGCAGCATCTTCACACAACACATTGGAATGTATGGGGATTTTTTTCTTTCACAGCATTGTTCTTTAATGTTTGCCAGTTTATCGACTTTGTTGAGAAATTTAGTATCACATTATACAAAAGGAAGGAAATTATTTAAAACAAAGAAAAACAAAAATATTGCCAAGTGACATTATGTGATCTGAGTCAGAAATAGAAATCTGGATAGAACGTGATTTACAGAAATAACATACATATAGAATTAATATTAATATCTCAGACATTTTGTGCAACTAAGATCTATGGGATATGATCAGCAGCACATTTTAGTTTGGCTTTTCTATTGGTACCACTATGTTTGCACTAAACAAAAATGCAGTCAGGCTCTTTCAACATTTATTTTTTGTTTGTTTGTTTTTTTCTTCTTTTTTGTTGTTTTTCTTTCATTTAGATAAAAACTTGCACACTTTAAAAAAAGAATGTGACACATCCACTGCAGAAATGTCTGTCTTGTTTGTACAAACCCGTGTTTCTTTTGCAGGATTACTGGTGGCGAGTGATTTTTGGACCGTGGGACGGATGAATGGTGGACGTTACTACAAGCCCAGCTGGGCTTTTGCTGCTCTGTTTGTCGCTGCTACTCTGCTGATGCTGATATCCAGGGGTGCGTCAAGCAGCCGGAAGATGACACAAACCGCTATGTCTCAAGTAACCGCCGCAGCTGCAGGCCCGGGCCCCAGTCTGACAGATGACCTCCTCGGCTTCCAGGCAGTAGCAGACTTTCTAGCCAGCGAGCGCACACATGTTTGGATCCTGTCCCTGGTGGGCTCTGTTGCTGTAGGCCTCAGTGGGGTATTCCCTCTGCTTGTGATTCCCATTGAAGCTGGTGCAGCCCTTAAAACGGAAGGTAAGTGAGAGAAATACAAGCAAATATTGCTTTTTATAATTCACAATTTCACTTTTTCAATTCACAATACATTAAAAAAAAGGGCTTTTTCCTGGAAAAATAAACATGAATGTAGTTTCAAATGTTTGTTTTTAGGCATTGAAATGTGTACATTTTAATCAGAATCAAGTTGTTCTTAAGTGGAAATATAGAATCAACTTTTATTGACATACACAGATAATAAATCAGTTGTATGGATATCCTGATATGATTTAAAACTGTCCTTTATTTGTTCAACAAAGAGCATAATCCTAACATCAAAGCCAGTTTAAGATCTTAAGCTTTACAATCAATCCCATCAGTGCAGAGAGATTAAATTTTCCAGAATATTCTTGACATTTTTGCAAACTTCCGTCCACGTCTGCACAATGTGACACAACCTTCTGACATTCCAACTTCTCATCCTTATGTTTCTCCAGCATTGTCCAGAATTAAACCTTGCTTTGATTCAATTTTCTGTAATTCTGGAACTTAAGGTAATCCTTAAAAGCCTAATATTTATTATCCCAAATTTTTTTTTTCTTGAATGCAACAACTGAACATAGATTGCTTTCCACAGTAAAGTGTGGACTTGCATTGAATCACAATGGATTTGAGGCCGTTTTTTTTTGTCTAGTATCTAAATTGTAAATTTTAAACTATAACTGTTTAACACTGGAGCTCCAGGATTTATTTTCTTTGGTTCTCTGTAACTTTTCAACCGTTTATCTATTGGAATTGCAGTGATTGTGTCAACGGTTTAAAATTTACTGCATTTTAAAGAGTTGTGTTTAAGCCTCACTCAGGCTTTAAAACGTTAACATCTTAAACATCTGGAGTATATCATCACATTTTTTTAAAGATTTACTTTGACAGACCGCAATCGGTAGTAAATCATTTTTACACATTTTTTTAAAAGGTTTTTCCTCCAACTCCACCATATGACTTCTGTAAAAAATAAAGTTGTTTTTTTTAATAGTTGAATTAATTATATAATTAAAAAAAACAATATAATAAAGTCTAAAAGTGTTATGTTGATGATAAATGAACTAAGACATTCTGATAGATGATAAAGCCAGATGAGAATCCAATAGACTTTTAATATTTTAGTGTTTTCTGTGGACATTATCTTTTCTATTACCATTAGACCTTTTACAAAGTGCTGTACACACCTGCTATTGTTGCATTTCAGTGAAAGGTTCATAGAGTAGGAAATCCTGAGGTTTTGGGATCTTTTGAAGGGCCCCACCCATAGGAACGTGGCATTCCAGATATAGTTTAGTCTGCGGGCTGTCGGATGGAGCTGTGACCTCAGGTTAGTCATTAAAAGGAGGATTTCTCTAGAATCCTGTTTCTGTGAGCTGTGTTGGTGTTAACGTGGACAGATATGTTTAAGTGACAAATAAAAACCAACATGAAGGAAAGCTGTGGAAACGTCTTTTGATCTAGAGCTAAAACGAGAGCTCACAGCACATTACTCCTTGGATCTTTATTAATCGTTCTTTAATTGGAGCGCTGTTGCGTCTGTTGTGTATTTTGCCAGCTGGATGCCAAAGACTGAAGCAGCTCTTGAGCTTTGCTATTGGCGGTCTCCTTGGTGATGTGTTCCTTCACCTTCTTCCTGAGGTGTGGGCGCTCTCCAGCTCCTCAGGTGGGTTCCTTGTTCCCATTGCGTTTGACGTCTTTTATTTAAATGTGTTTGACGCAGGACTTGATAGCTGTGCTGAAATGACAGTCTGCTCACACAGCTATCACAGACTGGGTCGTTTTATTCAAGAGCACAATGAGCGATATCTCTTGGAAATCTGATCCAGACATAACTCTGCACTGTACTTTTTGTAACACCAACCACTGTGTTCCAAACATCTCCAGCCCAGATAATAACAATCTTGTTTCCGCCTCCTGATAGCTGGTAAGCATAACCACTACATGTCCCAGGGCTTGTGGGTAATCAGCGGTCTCTTGGCCTTCCTCCTGCTGGAGAAAATGTTCCCAGACCAAAGCAGCAGTGAGGATCACACGTCAGATTCAGACCTGAACTCCAACCTGCATGTAAGTATTTCCAGCAGAAGTTGACATTCTCTCGTGTCATTGCTCGCCCTCACATGTTGCAGTCTTCATTGGTATGCTAGGTGCAGATGCCTTCATGCTTGGGCAGCATATCTGTCAGCAGTGTTTTGATGACTACAGCGCGAGGTGACCTGCTGTGCACTCCAGAGTTTTCATCTTAAACAAAAATATACATATTTATAAAAATAAAGTCAAAGTGACAGTTCTGTTTGTTTCATAGATGTTTTTTTTAAGGTTATATAGTTGGAGTTTTAAACACCTTTTTGAGATTATGGAGATTTCCATTGTAATGACGGAGCTTAGAGAGTGGCAGTTCCTAACAGTCAGTCCCTTCAGAACATAGCGGGATGTTATTTTTGTGATAGCTGCCAGAGTAAATTAAAACAGCAGGCTCTTTATCATATTTACAAGGCTACACCACATGGGGTAGACTGAATTTGTATTGATAGCATAAATGGAACCCAGTTCCTCTAAAGTTACAGACTGTCCTTCTGTCTTTGCTGTAAACAATGGAGTCTGTGTAGCATTTTGTCACTAAAGCAGCTTTAGCTGATAAATAAATCTGCTGCATAAAATAAGAAATAAAATTCCCTTTATGTAAAGCGCTCGATGAACGATAACCCAAATGAAGGGCCCGGTCACACCTGCATCAGAGCGGAAGCCCAATATTTGGAATACATGTCTTATCCGGGTGTGATTGAGTGTTTGGTTGCTGCATGTTTGCAAAGGAGGGTTCATCCACCGCGCCGTCTCTAATTCCATTGAGGAAGAAGATTGGAATCCGCGGCTCAGCTCTTCTGCCTCTGTCTATTTTTAGCGCTGGGATGAAGCAGATGCTTTAGCCATTTCATTCTCCACACAAGAACACTTAGCTCTCACTCTGAGGCACAGGAAGAGTGGATTGAATTTTAACAAAGCAGTGAGTTAGGCTCTAAGTGTTTTCACAGGAATAATGTATTTTGGGTGAATTTGGCCCAAAGACACAACAGCTTGATATGCTCTTTTTTTTTCTTCGATTGGGAAAGAGATGTATAGTGAGACAGTAAAGCTTTTTTGTGTCATGTCTTCCTGAACTAAATTCATGTTTTGAATCTTTTTTAATCAAAATATACTTGAGCTAATTAAAGGAGATGGATGGTACTAAAAAAAATCCTCTGATTTATTGTTTCTTCAAACCTTAGTCAGAGGCTCAGTTCAGATCTTAGGCTGAAACAGCAGGAGGAAAGAGAGTTATTTCCCTTTTACTTATGTTGATTATCAATTTAAATGGAACCATTAGTGGTTTGTGATTTATGGAAACGGGAAGTTGTCTATTCTCAGAAAACAGAAGCTCTGGCCTCAGAATAATCGGTCGCTTTTAATTCCATGGTGTCATTTCGTTTGGACTCGGTTTAAATAAAGCTTTACTTTTCTATGTGGGAAATGAAGAAGTGCAAATGACAGCGAGTTACATTGTGTGTGAAGATTGAATGTCTTAAAAGCTGCTCTGCTTCCAGTGGACGAACACTGTGACACGCTTTTGAGGCAACAATAAACTGCAGTCAGTATATGAATGTTGGAGGATGTTATGGGCCGTATATATTAGGGATGCAAAAAGGCACTTACTTCACAATTTGGTTCTAAACTTATTTTTTAGGGAGTCACAGTTGCAACAATGAAGATTTGCTTTTCAGCTAGTTTTTTTTTTTAATTCTTGTGTAATGTAATAAAACAATAAATGATCAAATTTCCAACTTTAATATACTGATATGCAGTAGCGATGCCACAGTACACTTTCCCCACAATGCAATTCAGTGTTGTAGCATATAGTTTGGTTTTAAACCGAGAATTGTGGCATCCCTAGTATATACATACATATATAGGAAATAGGAATTCATTACTAATTCATTAGCTTGTTCTCAATGACTCTCAGTGCTTTGTAGTGAGTTGCAATGCGTGTTTCAGCTCCACAGTGTTTGCTACTTTGATCAGCTATGACATTACTAAACACAGCATTTCTGAAAATATGCAAAAAGGTGGAACAACTTGTCAAAGTGTGTTTGGATTTGACTCAGGAAGGCTACTGTAGCAGTTAGGATTCCCTGATTTTCTCTATTCTAAATGCAGGTTTAACCCTTTAACACCTGAGGCGTTGCTGGTGACGCTTAAACACAAAGTCTTTAACATACGTAACTTTTCAACCGTCAAAACGATCGAGCCACTTTTCTCCTTCAGAATCTGCTGGAATGACGTTGCTCTTGTTAACATTTAAAACAACTGACTGGTGTTAAAGGATTAACCCTAAATATAAAATGGAATAACGGGACTTAAATGAATTTATCTCCCAGTTAATGTAAATAATAAAAGTAGCCAAAGTTTAAAAAATGGCTGTTGACCCATGACAGTGAGTTGGAATGTTTTACAATACGTAGTGATCAGATTGAACTGATCTGGCTCCAGTATAATTCACAATATGGACCCTTTTCACGTGACGTCACACAAAATGGCGAGTGTGCAGAGTGACTTCCGGGTTATATAGTATGTTTATGATTTAGAATGGCAAAGCTGACAGCCAAATGCAGTTTAAAGCAATTTTACATAAATAATTAAAAGTAACCTAGCCAACTATAACAGAAATTTGTACAATATTTATTTTATAAAGGTCCTCCCAGGTTGTATTAATTTTTCCTCTTTGATCATATGTCGGTAGTCCTGCCTGCAAAATGCTCCACAGCTGCTTCCCAAAAATCATATGGATGATATTAAACAAGTCGCGGATTATTTCTCTCTGACAACCCAGTTATAGTTAGACGAAGGTTACAAGTACTTCATTGAACGCTGCTTGGTTGATTAAGAAGGTGATCATGATTTTCTTCTTCTAATTTATGCTAATGCTACCTCTATTTTTCTCGACGGAGATGAGACGTAGAGCTGCAGAAGATCCTTTCTGCCCAGTTAAAGCTGCTGACATATCCGTGTTCTCAAAATCATGAAAAACAGATCTAAAGTAAAACAATTTTACAATAAAGACAGACTAAATTTAGCCAGTGGCGCAGTTACAAGGCGTGCGGCCAACATGCAGTAATGTGCTTCTTGGCTGCGCATATTATGTGTGGTCAACACGAATTTGCAAATAATTTCAGGTTACGTTTTATTATGTTTTCTAAACCCAAACACCAGAGGCCCTGTCACCATTTTGTCATTTTGTGACATCACAGTGTAAAGGGTCTATTCTCTCTTTTTTTATTGATTAATAGGGATGTAACGATTCTGTCAAGTCACGATTCGATTCACAGTTTTAAAGTCACAAATTAAATTTTCTTCAATTTTTTCTGTTTTGTTTTCTTTTTGACCCTTACATCAAAATGTCTGTTTTCCTACTAACAGAAAGGATTCCATACAAATAAACAAATATAGATAATAGTGACATGATCACAAATCCTTTCATACTGTGTTTATATTGGGTTTCATGTTTACGGTTGAACGTTTAGCACGCGCACACACATGCCCGATTTGTGCTCGCGACTCGACTTAAACACTTGCGTAGCCATGCTCGCTCCGTGCATGGAGGCCAAGAATTCTGGTGTGTGCGTGATTGCATTGAATCTTCTTTGAAAGTGTCCGCTTGGTTGCACGGTCGGTGTGTGCGCGCGCACACACTTAACAGGCACGTCTACATGGAAAGCTGTCAAATCGATTTTTAAATTTACAGACAAAAGATTAAAAGACAAAAATATATATATAAAATTCAGATGAACATGAAATATTTCTTTTTTTTTTTTGACAGAGGCAGGCTAATGATACGACTTTGAATGGAAAAGCAGGGGCCTCGCTTACAAAT
This sequence comes from Oryzias javanicus, assembly GCA_003999625.1. NCBI lineage: Eukaryota > Metazoa > Chordata > Actinopteri > Beloniformes > Adrianichthyidae > Oryzias > Oryzias javanicus. The sequence goes on from CM012439.1 coordinate 18,049,088, forward strand.
GGACACCATGCAGAATCCTGGACATATTCAAAGCAACAAGGTGGACAAGACGGACCGCAGAAAATCAAGGTAATGAAGACCGGAAAAGATTTATGAAATACAAATGAAGCTAAAAACCCTTTTTTTTTATTTTTGGTTCTCCAAGGTCCTGACGTTGCCATATATTTTTAGTTTTCTCGTGGCTCTTTTTTCATGGGATATTGTTTTCTTTATTTTTGTTGTTGCATGTGTGACGCAGACGAGTGGATACCTGAATTTACTGGCCAACTGCATCGATAACTTCACTCACGGTTTGGCAGTAGCCGGCAGTTTTTTGGTTAGCAAAAAGGTAAGAAGCCGCCATGACTTCAGCAACAATAACATCTTACATTTCTGCTCTCGGTTTTCAGCTCTGAACCGAGCCGACCTGAATGTTTGTTCAATCAAATACTTCTTTAACGGAAAACTCTCTGTGTCATGAGGGGAAGCAGCTTTTATTAGTTCAGGTCTAGTTAAAAATGAAAGCATTTCTTGTGTTAAATAGAAATACAAATATTTAACTAGTTTTATATAAGTTAGAAAGCAGAGGCATAAAATCATGTTTTTATTAAAGGTTCCTTTATAAATGTTGGTAAAGCTGATTTTATTTTATTTGCCTCTTCTCCTCAAGTCCTTGAGATTTAATTTGTGACCCCTCTTTTTTGTGAGCCTATTACAAGTCACAACAAACTCACATTTTGCCTTATTCTATTAGACTTAGTTTAAAATAGACCGAGTGAAACCTGGTGAATTAGTGCTGCTTCAGGAGGTTATTGTATGTTTGAAGCTGTGGGTTGAGAGTCCAGCTGGAGAGACATAAGGCAAGCAGCAGGAGCTGTGGACCAACGCGCCAGAGAGGAAGTTAAATAGATGTCTCAAACATTTTGCCAGTATTTTGTGTTTACTCCTGCTTCTTTTATTACAAGGTAACATTGGCTGCGTCAAAAATATGAGGAAGAGTTGCTAAATCAAACCGCAAGTTCAAAGTTTCTAACTGAGAAAGTCGGACACAGAGCTGGTTTCTGAAAATAATTCATCCCATTCAATAAAGATGTTCTCATTTTACCAACATTTTTAAAGTTTTGAACTTTCTACTTAATGTGTCTTTTAGGTCACACACTAATATTTGACTTAATTTGATCTACTTTTTCTAAAGTTGGTATTTCTGATGCAGGTTTGACATTTTTAGGATTAAAATTTAAGTTAAGATTCCTTTTTTTTTTCACTTTAAAGCTGTTCAGACAGATTAATGTGTCGTCTTTTTGTGAACATTACAAAGATCATGGAAATAAAACATTCTTTACAGGTTGGATTCCTCACCACCTTAGCCATCCTGCTCCACGAAATCCCCCATGAGGTGAGAAACCGACTCTTTCTTTATAGTGAATGTAAACCTTGTAGTCGTCTTTTGTTGCATTTTATCTGTGACTGTTGTAACCCACAGGTAGGAGACTTTGCCATTCTGTTGAGGGCGGGGTTTGATCGCTGGAGTGCTGCGCGGATGCAGATGTCTACAGCCCTGGTGGGCGTGTTGGGGGCTTGCTTTGCTCTGTGTGCGCAGTCACCCAAAGGGACAGGTGGGATTTTTAAAAAAACTAAACGTAAAGTTGAAAATGTTGTAAAGCTGTAACACTTCTGATGCTAAAATAATGATTAATTCATGTTTTTCTTGTTGCAACACGTAGAGAATGCATGCAGCTGGATACTGCCTTTCACTGCTGGAGGTTTCCTGTACATAGCCTTGGTAAATGTTGTGCCTGACCTGCTCAAGGAGTCTAGTTTAAGGTACGTTCCAACCTGTGAATCTGTTTTGGTTTAATAAGATTAGCTTTGATGTTTGCATTGAATTCATGGTTAATTTCAATTGGATTATTAATTTGAATTAGACACACCAGGGATCTTTTTAAAACATGGCTTAGTAGTTATATCACTATTCAGATTTAACCTGCAGGAGTCCTGAAACAGTTTTGTTGAGTTGGAAGGGTTGATATAGTCAAACTTCCTCCAATAGTCCTTTAAACGCTTCGTACATGGGGTTTTGAGTTGTACTTTTATTTGGGTGAAGGGGATCATGGCAGTGCTTGATGGGGAAAAAGAAAGCTTGTTTTTAACATTTGGTGCCAGCAAGCCAAAAAAAAGAAAGAAAGGAAAAGAAAACGAGCAATGTTTCTCAACAGCTATATATGAGGGTGCTTACAAAGTCACATAATGTCACAAGAAAGGAGGCCAGCACGAGCGCACCTTTGCCTTTGACCAGTCCAAATGCGTTTTGTCATGTTGGTAATGCCCTACAGTGCGTTCCCAGACAAAGCTTTCCCGGCCAATTTCCTACCAACAATAACAATAAAGTGTTTAAAGTCCCACTCTAACCATCTTTTGATCTGTTGTGAAGGTGGATTCACACTGAACACAATTCATGTGAAAAATGTGCGTGGTCCACACTTCTTTCGCAGCGCGGCGAATTCGTTGCTTGTGGGGGGAACTACTCACTGATCGAGTCACTGAAAACATCACGTGCCCAAAGCTCAGTTCCTTATTGGCAGATGCGACACAGCGACCTGTCAAACTTCAGATATTTAAATTAGGTCATGCTGCCCAATTCACTTTGCTCCGCTCAAATCGAGCTGCTGCCAGACCTTCATGCTGCACTCATCGCTTCAGACCACCTCAGTTTGCATCTGTGCCATTGACTGCCTCTTTGGCGGGAATCGCCATTGGTGTGAATGCACCTTAAAATTCCCAGTGGTCTTTAAGAATAGAATAGAAATACTTTATTCATCCCAGGCTGGGAAATTAGGCTGTTGCAGCATTAGGTGTATACAGAAGATATTGACATATTTAAAAAGAAAAAAGCGATATTTACAAAAGATAAGAAAAAAATATATATATACAAGAAAAAAACAAGCAAATTGTAATGTGTAATTATGTTCCTGCCATTTTCAGCCAAAAATAAAATAATTCTGTCATTTTGTAAGACTTAATTTCTGCAGAGCAGCGAGAGTTTATTAGAAATCCGCCTCCTATTTGTGGGCGGGACTGTTTGTGTGGAGAAACCCCGCCGCTGTTACTTGAGAGCTCAGAGCAGGGAGATAGAAAATTGATGGAAGATACTTTATTAATCTCTAGAGAGAGAAATCCCGTGTCTGGTAGCTCATCCATCCAAACCAGCAGTCACACTCAGAAGACAGTAAAAAAGATAAACGAAGAGAAAAACAGATCTTGAGTTTGTGGCAGCCCAGTGTATTTTTGTCTGCTCTAATTCACAATTTGAATAATTAAAAAAAACATGCATAAATCCAATTTTAATCTTATTTTTTCTTTATGTGTCCTCCATCTATAGGAAAACGCCACAAATACATGTTAAAAATACAATTTACATTAGAGTGGGTCTTCAAAGTTGTTGATTTTATTGTGTGTTTAATGTGAAACTATCCTGTTGCAGTTATGATTTAAGGTACAACTAACTTCAATGATGAAGAAATGGCTTTCAGAAAATGTTTGAATTGGTAAACATTGTGTTTTTGTCTTGTGTTTCAGACACTCTCTGCTGCAAATACTTCTCATTTTCTGCGGCGTGGCAGTCATGGCTCTACTCTCCGCTATTATCGACTGAACTCCTGCACTAACAGACATTCGTGGACCATATATATTACTTGTTCATGGAAATTCCATTTTACAAAAGAGGCCTTAGTCGACCCCAGAGGTTTTCATGTTACAGTGCAGCAAAGGTTTCACCTCCAGAGTGGCACTTTAAAGACTTGTCTGAAACCAAATCTCTGAGCGAACAAACAGGAAGTTTGTCTTGAACTCTAAAAGTGTGCCATTCCTGCAGATCACAAGAAACCTTCTGAGGTTTGAACTCTGTTTCAAAAATGTCTTTCTGACAATCATGATGTTTGCACATGTATCCACACAGGTACAAATATATATTACTGACCCTGCAGGCTCCAGGACCTGCATCTTACAGTGCAGTCCAGTGTAAAGCTTGTAAATGTTGTTGAAATTCTGCATTCTCTGCTTCTGATGTAGCTGCTGCATATTTATTGAGATTGATTACACTTTATTTTCTCTAAGCATCTTTTTATATAGAAATAAGCTGAGATCAGTAAAGATTATGTTACAAGTGTTGAGATCACACCAAAGTACTCTGGTTTTTATCTGTTTTTTTGTCTCGCTCACACATTAGTTTGCACCTTTTGAGCCCATTTCTGTGCTAAAGAATATGTTTTTATGGTTAATTTTAACATTTTAACATCCGTTATTGTTTTGTTTTCAGTGTTTTTGTTACTAACAACTAAATGAAGACAAGGGACTGACAATTTTAGAGATTAGATGCCAGGAGATATTCATGTTACTTTTTTGAAGAAATAAAACTCTAAATTTTACAAATGTGTGTATAAAGATGTCTATTTATTTACACATTAAGCGAAGTGTTGCCTCTGCCTTCGTGGATTTGTGATGTCACCATATCAGTGTTTGCAAAGATGCTGAGACAGAGAATTGGTCTCTGCAGAGAGATGGGTTTGGCTGCGCAGGGGTCTGCGCAGAAAATGTCATATGGAGGTAAGGGGGAGGGGGCATGGGCTCTGGTTCACACTGCTCTCATTGCAACAGTCTTGGCAAGCTTCTGTTGCCATAACGACTCCGCCGTGGGTTGCCTTCCTTAGTCATCAGCGCTTGAGCAGCTTATTGTCTGTGGGAGCCTTCTTCGGTCACGGCAACAACAAACAGCCGCTTGCCTAACAGTGTAGTAGAGCGTTTACTAGTGAAGTGAAAACAGTCCCTCAGCTTCACGCACCATCACTCCTAGCTTTTCTAATTTCTTTTTTTTCCACTCTGCTCAAAAAGATGTCAACAACGTATCCAAAGTATCCATAGCCAAAAAGTTCTCATATGTCAACTCGTCACATTTTTCATGACTCAAAAATGTTCTCCGATGCTGTCAGACTTCTGCAAGCTTAGCTTCACATTAACTGTGACTTTTTCTGGGTCTTGTCTTTGTATGACATGCGATTCATTCAGGGGGTTGTTAGTGTTTAGTACATTTTATGTTGATCGTAACACCAAAACATGTTTTTTTTTTAAAGAACAAACAACTTGCAGAAGGTGCATGAATAAATATTCAAGTTTATGCAAAAAAAAAAAAGTGTTTTGTGAATTCATATTGCTATGTTTGGTATGATATGTAACAATCTGTTAAGATGGAAATGAGGTCCAAAACAGTGTTGGTGTGTATTGAAAGTTCTCATGCATGCATGGATGGAGTATTTATATACTGCTCATAAAAATTAGAGGAACACTTTTTTTTTTTTATTGGGCCTGGCATGAATTGAATTAAACCTGTCTGATAATGTTTTTGTTGTTAAGCTGAGGGCCTCATTAATCAATTTTAGCTGTATTGGTGTTGATGGAATTAACAACAGGTGCACTTCAGTGGCAACAATTAGAACATTTTTGTCTTGTGTAATTCTCTCTACTGGCAGTATGAGGTGATTCCTTAACCCTACAGAAGTTGCACAGGTTGTCCATCTTCTCCAGGATGGCACATCCACACGTGCTGCAGCAAGAAGGTTTAATGTGTCTCCCAGCACAATCTCCAGAACATGGAGGAGATTTGAGGAGACTGGTGGTTATTCTGGGAGAACTGGACAGGGCCGTAGAAGGTCCTCAACCCCTCAGCAGGACCAATACCTGCTCCTTTGTGCAAGGAGGAACAGGCTGAGCACTGCTCGTGCCCTACAGAATGACCTCCAGAGGGCCACTGGTGTGAATGTCTCTACCCAAACAATCAGAAACAGACTTTATATATACACAGTATATATATATAAAAGGTGATGAGATATCAGAAACGTTTGAACTGGATGCTGCTTCTTCTACTAGTGGATGAGTATCCTCAAAAATATGAGGAAAATGTCTTTTTTTTTTTTTTTTTTGTCAGTTCAGATGTTGCCCACAATAAACAGAAGTCTAATCTAAATTATGTTGAGATTAAAAGTATGTCATGTCTTTGGAGAAACGTACCTATGAATACTACAAACAGTATTAATTTCTGGTCATTACAAGAAAAGCAAATTCCTGTCTCTGACATATATTTCTGAACAGTCTTTGACTGTGTTGGTGTCTGTACAGATCTAATTTTTACTCCCACTTTAATTCTTAAGACTGCAGACACTCCTCTGTCTCAGTCAGTTATATCCGTAGCCATATTTGAACCACAGCTAAGCAAACATGGCAGTAAAGCAGGAAGTTAGAGAACAGACTTCCAGGCAGTTGTGAAAATGGGAAATTTGTCAGCAAATTAGAAAGTCTTTAGTTTGGTGTCTCAAAAAAATTCAACAGAATAAAACAAGTGTTGTTGGAAACAGGGAAAAGTATTATTTACCTTTTTGAGTAAGATATAAATTATTTGGTAAAACTAAGTGGTGGTAATTTCATTTTGGGAAAAAAAAACAAGAAAAAGAATGAATTTGGAGAAAGATCACTAATCCTCACTTTGCATGAATCTTCTTCCTTTAGGATGGAATTTATCTTAGAAAAGACTTCTGCCTTCAGTGTCCATCCATCCATTTCAGTGGGTTCTGAAGATGGATGGATATTTGAGAACACGTGGTGCCAAAACCTTAATTTGGGGATCCTCCAAAAGTTTAGGAACATTTTAGACACATTTTTGGAGACATTTTTTTTGTAAATAGACCCTGAAGCACTCTCAAAGTCTGCAGTGGCATAAGGAAGAGCATTATTGTAGGATCAGTGTTTTTTTTTTTTTTATTTGGGGGGGTTGGCAGCTCCTGGCTAGGTTTTGCATAAAACCGCATGATTTTCCAAAATAGAAAACAAGACAGAAATATAGTGTTGCATAACTATTACTGATGTAAAAATCACTTCTAACAACAATTGTTGTTAATGATACGGTTCGTATTAGTTCCTTTTGAATTATCTGAACTGTGCAGGTGAAGTTTGTAAAAACAAACAAATACAAAATAATTTATGGCAAATGCATTCATAAGATCAGGCCACTGTTGTTTTTCTACATCAAAATAACACAAACAGCACATTATGAGAACATTCTACCACACTGCTAGGTCACATGACTTTGTAAAATTCAGTGTTTCCACACATTGGACTGTTATGATCGCTTGATTATTATTTGCTTCCATCACTTTTGTGTTGTCCACTCTGTCTGAACTTGGTCTTTTTTATGTTTTAGTAAAGTAAACTTACTGTCTATCAATCCAAATGGTATTTTCCAACATCAATATAATCCCTTTTTTGTTTTGATACAATTTTATATGTAGATTGTTTCAATTCGATTAACAACTTGCCTCATACAGATCGATAGTTGGATAAATCGTTCCGTTGATGTTCTGACTATTTTTCTTTTTCTTTTTTTTTTTGTTTGTTTTAGTTTTTGGAAAATCATTTTTTTTATCCTAACTGTTTTGTATAAAAACAGATTCTAACATAGAAAACAAAACACTGAGACATAGTGTTACATAACTGTTGATGAGTATTTTTATGTGTTCAGTTTTATCAAAAAAATAAATGAGTTTTTTTTTTAACTTGGAGGATGAAAATTTCAGGATTAACTATCTCCTAATAATAATAACTACTAATCTAGTAGAGATCACTCATTATAAGACCTATTTCATTTGTGAAAGTTGCTCTATTGCAGTGCTTTTGCTGGATATGTTCTTGGAAAGAGACAAAAGGACACAAATTGGGTCAATAGTTGAAGGGAAACTTCAATCTGGTGCTTGGTGTAAGAACATAAATGCTCAATTTGCTGTAGAGATGATTGTCCCGTTATTACTTCTGCCTGAACATCTGATCGACTTGTTTACCCCATGGCAGGGATCTCATTCACGCATGAAAAATGACCACAGCTGCCACTTCAAAAGGAGCAGATCTGTATGTTTCTCTCCATACCACAACAACCTGGAGGAGAGACAGCGCCACTACATCACTGCCCCTGCCTCCTCTCAGCGTTGGGAGCCATCCATCCCCTTCTCCTCGTCTCTGGTAGCAGATGGTGGGAACGGCGCAGCATCCACCGGCCACCACAACAATAGACCGACGCAGCGAGTCCAGACGGCGCGGGCTTCGCGGCATCATGCTCCCATCGCGGGACTCCGCGCGCCGCCGTGATTGATTTCACGCGGTCCCAGCACCAGCGCCTCGGTCACGGAGGAAGCTTCTTGTGACTGTTCGGGCTCTCCGTCGAGCTGCATGGGAAGATGGCCGCTATGAAAATATTAACCAGCGCAGGGCTCTTCCTGGCTCTGTGCGCGCTGGGGCTCCTCACCATGGCGATCTGCACCGACTATTGGTACGAGACGGACGCGCGCAGGCACCGGGAGAGGTGTAAAAACTATGCCAACAAGCGAAACGACCCGGGCTACATCTACATTTCCAGCCACAACCTGCCCCTCCAGATGCCTCCAAAGAGCCTGGAGTGGAAAGGTACCGGCCCGGATGCTGCTCCCCTCATCAGGGGGAAGCGGCACTTTCTGGCCGCAGCATCCGCCATGGAGTCTCACTGCAGCCGGCAGTTCAACTCCACCATCTCCGGCCTGTGGAGGACGTGTCACCGGGAGGGATTCGACCTGGAGACCGACGACCTTATTTACAAAGGTAAACAGTGGAGGCGTCGTGGTGCTCACCGGGCCGTGATGCTCACACCTGTGCTGAAACAAACACAGGCCTCTGACGGTCAAATCTGCTCTCAGGATGCTTTTGTTTTGGAGGGACTTCGCTGTCCGTGGTGCTGAACCTCCAAAACAGAAGGGCGGCCTTTGCTTGTTATTCACAACAATCCTTTTCAGGGTTCATCAAAATGCTAATACTGGTTTTAGGGTGACTAATTTGTCAATCCATCAATCAGACATCAATCATAAACAGTCCTAGTGATGATTGACAGGTGATGGAGGAGCTGACACTGAGTGCAAACAAAACTGCTAAATACAAGGGCTGAGATGTTATTGTTCTGAACTCAGCATGCCCCCCACATGTTGTGGAGCAGAGTCCACCACACACTAGATCATTTACATGCATACAAATCAGCACCTGTCACACCATATTATGCTCAACAACCTGAAATTAGGAATGTAACAATTAATCGACTTAATCAATAAATCAATTCATATCCCTATAATCCAATCAGATCGATATATCTACGGAAAAATAGGAAATCGAATCAACCCATATCATTGTAAAATGGTATCGAAATGAGATAAATCGATACCATTAGATTTATTTTACTATTATATAATGCAGACAACAATGGCAGCAAAAATGATCAAGCCATCATTATTACACTCTGATGTGTGGAAAGACTTTGGATTTTTAAAAGATGTGTGAGCATACACTATGGTGTTTAGTTCCATTAATGTTCCTAATGGGTTATTTTGATGTGAAAAAACACCAATGGCCTGAACCTTATGAAACTCATATTCCTAATATTTTTTGTTTACTTGTTTGTTTGTACACACATTGAGTGTAAAATTGATTATCTTGCAAAAAATGAAAGGAATGTAAAACTTTCCCTGCACTGCTCAGTACCAGGTATTTATCTTTGAGTCAGACTGGTTGAAAGTTTTGGCTAAAGACGTCCTTGATTGTTCAAAATGAACCAATATCGACTACATGTCACATCATCAGCAACAAGTTATCTTAAATAGTTGAATCATTGTTTAAAATGGAATTGCTATACCCTTATCTGAGACAACGCAGTATTTTCTTAATCCAGAAAAACTGCACTACTTTTACAACCAACCAAACATCTCAAAAAGACCTTGAGGCACAATAGTGCGAGTATCCATGGTGACATCACTGTACATAACGGTGCAAATATGATTTGTTTCCTCCTATTACATCTTATTTGTCTGTTTCTTTAAATGTAATGATCTGAGCAAACACAGAAGAGTTGTATGTTACCATGAAGCTCCATTTAAAGTAAACATGAATCTGTTTACTGTTATTTTCACCAAAAAAAAAAAAAAAAAAAATTTCAAATGTTTCATGCATTTAAACAAAGATTTATTCAAAGCAAGGACTAGCTTCACATTTTTTCTTGTCTCTTTTCTTTAATTTAAATATTGGTTCTTGTAAACGAGCAATTAATATTATTCATTCATTTTTTTTCACCTATTATTTATAATTACTGCAGGGTATAAAGAAGTATATTAAATTAGAGACCAAATGGAACAAAAAGAACTATTGTTTGAGCTGGAACCACTTCTATTTCATACCCTGCAGCTGATTTATTTGGCTGTGGGCTGATGTTTGCAAGTCTGAGTTCATATGATGTTAAACATGTTTGTTAAGTGTTGGACTTTCTAAGACAGGCCTGACAAAGTCTACTATCTAAACGGGACAGGATGCATTGAAACCCCAAAGCTGTAAAAGTTTAATGGACTTTTAAAGCACACATGAATCCATCAAAGTTGATGCACTCGCTGTAAAAACAAATGTGGCTTGTAAAAATAAATCTTTGAATTCTCAGAATAATAAAAAAGCAGCAGTCATTGCATTTGGTTGATCAACTTCTTTTCACTGGGACTGTACAATAAGTGTGTTAAAAGTACGATTTGGTAGCTAAAATCTTCTAAGAAGGATCATTTAACACGTCTTGCCTCATAAATTGGCTTTGCAGGCAGTAAGTGACCTTGGACTAAAACAAAGCAAAAACTAACAATGGAGAAATCTGTTTTTCAAATAAATCTTGATATACTGAGAACTAACATGGTTCCTATTAAATGTTTTATGCCAAACATGATTAAAACGAGCTCTAAACATTTACAAAATATCTTTGATTTTTATGTGTAAAGATAAAACATTTGAATTCCTTTAGAGATATTTCACAAACTAAATGTCCTACCTTAAATCATATAGTTCTGTTTAATGTAATATATATTTGCATAAAAACCAAAATAATAAGATGCTTGCAACAATGTGAATCCATTTACTTAAAAATGTATGTGTCAGCGCTTAGGAGAGGTAATTTATATTTTGCATTGTTTCCTAATACTCCTTAATTACTGTGTGGGAGTGTTGCAGATAAGGTTAATAGAGCCGGCTCTGAAAATTAAAATTCAGTAAAGGTGGAGGATAAATCTGAAGCTCCAAAGCCACGTGCGTGTTCACACGTTGTTCTATTGTCTCCAAAGAGCGGCAAAAGGTTGTGAGTTCAATTCTCCCTTCATTTTCTCCTGTGCAATTTCTTTGACTTTTATGAGACTTGGAGGTTTTGATGCTTCGGTTATGATTGTTTTCTTCATTTTGTCTTCACCAGGAAAAATCCAGAGATGCAGTCCTGTCAAATATCACTACTCCTCGTCCATCCTTCCACGAAATTTACCCACTGATATTACAAAGACCATTCGACAGGATGAGTGGCACGCACTCCGTAAGTCTGATTCCACCCATCAGTCTTTGCCTGAATGTAGAGGCGGGGTCAAATAGTTGTTAGTACTGTTATCTCCCAGGAAGAGTCTCCTGGTTTGAAGTTTGGCAGAGGCCTCTTCTTATGGAAATGACATTTTTTTTCTGAAAATCAGGTTTCTTCCTACATTCCCACTCTCTTTTAGCTTTTTTTTGATGACTTAGCACTTATGTGAATGTGTGGTTTGTCCACATGGAGCCAGATCAGTTCACCAGGTAACCACTAGGTGGATTGTTACGTAAACAAGTCAGGTGACATCCACTCTAATGTCAAATGTAAAACAGAAATAAACATGCTTTTTCTCTGGTTCCCAAACCAGTTTCTGTTTTTGCTGAAGGGGATGATGGGATGGCGGGGGTGTGCTTCTTTCAATTTTTCTTTGAGAACGCTTGTCTTTTTATCTCAAGAATCTTTATTCTATTGGATTTTAACTGCTGTTGCATTGACAGTGCTTTGAAAATAAAATGTTTGATACAGACATTGCATTTAAACAAAAGGGCAGCATTTTGATTGACAGGTGGATCCTCAGTCTAAGAACAGCTTTAGTGGGTGTGCACTAGCTAATTTATTTAACCTTTTTTTTTTTTAAAGGAGAGCACTCAGAGGCCTTGATGTCAAAGATCAGGGAGGTGACTATTTACAGTCGAGCATTATCGTAAATAATAACACATATATAGTATCTGTATAATTAAGTAAGAATTACTGATGGTTAAGAAGTATTTGGCAGTCACCATCTAAAGAAGATGAGAGAGGCCTTTCATGTTCATAATACACTTCAACTGTCAGAGGCAGAATGTAAAACATATAATTCAGAAAATCACATTCAACGATTTTTAAATAATTTGTATGTTAGTGCAGAAAATAAGGTTTTGACAACAGTTCAAATCGATACTCTCTAATATAACCTTGATTATCAATGACAGAGGTCAAAGATTTTGTGTTGGTTAACGTTTTGACATGCTGTTGTTTTGGTCCATTCCTCCATGCAGATCTTCTCAAGAGCTGTGATGCTTTGGAGCTTTGACTCAACAATATGAACTTTCAGATCCTCTTTTATATTGAGGTCCAGTAACTGGCTAGTCCACTCCAGAACCCTGAAATGCTTTTTCTGTTCCCATTTGGAATAATTGTTATGATGTTGGATCAGTCATATCCTATGATAGAAGGAGGTTTTTGTACAAAGGCTGCCTCAAACCATAATGTTTCCATCCTCATGCTTTACAGTATGGTGCTATTGGAATGTAACATAGCATTCTCCTTCTTCCAAACATGAGTGGTGTTTATATCAAAGAGTTCCATTCTGGTCTTACATGACCAGATGACATTCTCCCAACGCTCCACAACCATCCAGATAGTTTCTGATAAACTTTAGACAGGCCTGAACATGTGCTGATTTAAGCAGGAAGACCTCTGGGGGAGATTGTCAGTGAGCTTGTATTTATTCAGTTTTCTAAGAATTGCTCCAACGGTTGATCTCTTTCTACCAAACGGCTTTCTTTTGTAGATTACTTCATCCCTGTCTTGTTTAGGTGGGCCGTCTGGTGTCCTTTGACAGCTCTTTGGTCTTTGTTATGGTTGAGAATGGGGGCAGTCTGTCTGTTTGAGGGTGTGGACAGGTGTCTTTTATACAGATAAGCAGTTTAAACAGTGGACATTAATTCAACAAAATACAGGTCTGTGAGGACAGAATAGTTGCTTATTTGTAAGAAAAAAATCCCTTCACTGTTGTACAAATATATTCTTAAAAATCAAACAAGGTGATATCCTGGATTTTTTTTTTTTTTTATAAATACATATTCTGTCTCTCACAGTTGAAGTGTTTCTATGATGAACATAACAGACCTCTCTCATCTTTTCAAGTAGGATATATACATAGATAAAAGGGTTCCTACACGTCTGTTTGTAATAAATATCCCTGACCCGGTTTTACCTTCATAACTGCCTGTTTTTTTTTCTTTACGGCATAGACTCAACAAGGGGTTAGAAAATTACACTGACATGATAGGAATATTCTGTTCCTCCAGAACTTAAAGCAGTTCAAGAGCCCTGTAATTAGTGTAATTAGTGCTTTATGCCATGGTGCATTATACTGCATGAAGTATTCATCAAAAGATGGGTACTCCGTGGTCATGGAGGGGCAGATCAGTAACAACACTAAACTAGACTTCAGAGTTAAAACTCAGTTGGTACAATGTTGGTACAGAATGCTCAAATCCAACCATTAGAGGCAGGACAGAATTGATCTACTGCAGTCCATCTTCTGTAAACATATTTCAATTTAAGGATTTTAGCGTCACTTTTTTTGCTTATTCTGCTTTTCAGAAATAGTTTTTTAAGATATTATAGTTTTAGGCTTTTCTCATGTACTATTCAGTCTGTTTTTGTTTCCCAATAACTAGTCATTTTTGTCAAAACGCAATAAAAATTCCTTGAAAGGTATTCATGTTCCATATTTCTCTTTGTTAAGTCTAAAGGCTGTTGTCAAGAAAAGTCCTTATATTTTTCTGCATTTTTTAATGTAGGAAATTACAGGAAAGATAAAGTATATTTTGAGCAGAAAATACACATACACTCAGTGATCTTTTAATTATGATGATGCCATTTTTACCCCAAATCTATTATCCTGTTTGTTTTTTAGGATATGGTTTCTACAGAAACCTTTTTCTGAGTTGTGGGCGGGACTGTTGGCAAAGATTAAGCCCACCCTTACTTCCCATCATCCAGCTGTTTACACTCTCTCCTTCTAGCTTACTGGTACAAAACACAAGCAATATTGGAGCTATCCAGCAGTTCAGTTTTGTATCAGATGCCAGCTCAGATGAGAAAAATGAAGACGTGTACGGATCTAGTTGTCTATGAGTGGATACATCAGAATGGAGCAGAGCAGAGAGCTCGGGGCTTGCCGCAGTAGCTTCTACGCCACATCTTTAAGCTTTTTCCAGCAGTATTTTGTGTCTGCTCCTGATTTATAACAATTTGAATAAAGAAATACACTCAAATGCTATTTTAATGCATTTTTTCTTCATGAGAGAATTGTCACAAGAACATTTTCAAAACACTAAAAACACGTTTTCATCAGAGTGTAACTTTAAGCAGTTACCAAGGACTAAATGTTTCTTTCTGTAACCTGAGAACAGTTTCTCATAAATCAAGATAAACTTTAACTTTTTTTTTTTAGGAAGAATAATCTCAAACACATAGCATATGTATGTTTCATAATATTTTGTTATTTTGTGGTTGAACCTCAGGAGTTTACTACACCAGCATTAGGGTTTTGTACATTAAACTGACATTAATACACTTGAGATTGTTTGGCTTTTTATTTTATCTTTGACATAAAAGCCTTGAAATTCTCTTATTTTCTGTTTTGGTTCATTTACTATCTCATTTCTATGAGGCCAGTTATGTTTGCTCTATTTGGCCGATTTATAGTAATCAGACAATTTATCAACGCACACTTGATCAATTTTTATGGAGACTTTTTATCTAATGTGAGTGATTTGGTGTCACTGCACACTGCCCATAATGATCTATAATTCATTAGCTGCTCCAACGCTTTATCATACATTTCCTGTCTGTTATGATGGTGCAGATCTGGGTTTAATCTGCTCAAAGAATGCTCTTTCTGAGCCAGTTAAGCCTCCTAAAGGTTTTTTTTCTTTTATGGCAAATAGCCGGTTTTGTGGATTGCATTTATTTGGCATCAGTTTTTCGTTTCCTTTCAGGGATTAAAATTGTATTTTTGAATTAAAGTGACCTGAGTTCTTTTGGTGGCTTGCTGTAGCTTTACGTGCTTAAGCCATGAGGATGTCAGAAAGGTTTCGGCCATAATTTTGCAGATAAAAGCATTTGAGTCATTTGTCAACTTATACTTAAAGTCTGAGTAGAGTGATGGTAATACCTTTACCAGTATTTTTATAAAACTCAGCTGGTGGAGTGTACATCCCACTTCTTCAACCAGTCTAGGTTCAAGTGTAAACTATGACCATTCATTAAACTTTCATATCCTTTTTCTGCTGTTTTATACTGCAGCTCAACTCTCATTTTTAAACAAAAAAATGTCCAAAATATTTAAAAAAATGAAATCTAAAGTCAGAGTTACCTCAGACATTAGATATTCAATATTAAATTACATTTGACACATGCACTCCAGTGTTTACATTACTGCTGTTCAGATTTAATTAAAAATAACAAATCTAAAGAAAATAGGATTTTTTGAAAATACACATTTTTATTCTGAGTGCAATTGCCAATTTCCTGTCACATACAGTATCTCTAACATTAAGATTTTTATTTTAAAAATTAGATAGATAGATAGATAGATAGATAGATAGATAGATAGATAGATAGATAGATAGATAGATAGATAGATAGATAGATAGATAGATAGATAGATAGATAGATAGATAGATAGATAGATAGATAGATAGATAGATAGATAGATAGTGAATTCAAAGGATCCTTTATTTTATTTTTTCCTTCTTCCATATTTTAAAATCCGGCAATCTCTTTCCTGGTTGCTGGAGCCTATCCCTACAACTGTTGGGCAAAGCTTGTGCACTAGTGAGAATCTTCACAAACAAGTGGTGCTTTTCTTAAAAAAAATATTAACACAAAAAAGATTAAGCTTTTTAAAAATAGTTGACTGAAGTTAAAACTTTTATGAACTAAAATGATATTACAGCATGTCCGTCTCAAATTGCAGATCTACGAAGAATGACAGCAGGCTTTGTGGGCATGGCTGTGTCCATCATTCTTTTTGGTTGGATCATCGGAGTGCTGGGATGCTGCCAACAGCATGACCTCATGCAATATGTAGCTGGGCTACTCTTTCTCATGGGAGGTACGGTTCAGAGCACATAAACCAACATCCACCACTCAGCAGCCTGCAGACAAACATTATTTTGTTAAATTTTCCGTGTTTGTTGGCAGTTGGACAATTGAGATTAATAGTAAATGTCATAAAACAACACGCACACACAGATTCTTTAATCAATCAGGAGAGCCTCTAAATGACTACTGGTGTCTTCTGCTCCAACAGGAACGTGCTGCATTATCTCTTTGTGCACATGTGTGGCGGGAATCAACTTTGAGCTGTCCCGTTACCCTCGCCATATGTATGGCCTCCCCGAGGACATTAGCCATGGCTATGGCTGGTCCATGTTTTGTGCCTGGGGGGGACTCGGCCTCACATTGCTTGCCGGCTTCCTCTGCACTCTGGCTCCTTCTCTGAGCACGCCCGCTCGCACAACGACCCACAAGCCGAGGCAAGAGAACGGAACAGTGTGACACAGGCGTGTCCGACCCACCAAACGCACAAGCCACACCCTTCCAACTTTGATGTTTAACTCTGAAACTGTTTTTCGTCAAACTACCATGTCACCCCCACACCTCGCAATGTTCGGCGTGCCTGAGTTGTGACGGAAGCAGCAAAAGTTATGACAAGCTCCTCACATCTGATCTGAAAAAGCGCGGAGGGACCTGCGGAAGCATCCAGAGTGACAACACAGCAGCATCTGAGCGGGGAACAAACAGGACTTTTTCTTTCAGTTCTTTGCCATCTGAAGGGGACTGTCTTCTCAGAAGGGAATTTGTCTCAAAATGGTGCTTTTTGAAAAAAAAAAAAAAAAACGAAGCCACACTCACTCCAACACACTCGAGCAGAGACACCTGCTTATGCACACGAGCTCCAGAGAGACCATGAGGGAAATCCTGAGAAAATTCAACAAACAAACATCAGGTCCGAGTGTCCTGTCAGCAGTTCTATTTCATTCAGTGGCGTGTTAATGTTTAAACAAAAAGTGCTGACAGTGACTCTTTCCTGCTTGACTTCAGTGAAGCACAATAACTGACATGAAACATTAGTTTGACGTGTACAGTCTCTAATGGATCTCGAGATAAAAAGAGTAAATCTGCCTTCAAAACAAATTCTATTTGTACAAATGCATCTGTGTAGATTAAACTCATTGTTTGTGTAAAGTAGGTTTTTTAATTAATAAGAGTTTTTTTTTCTTTTCCATTATATAATGTCAGTTGACAGATCAAGATATGAAGATACTTGAGTTTTGAGTGAAGCAAACTGATTTTTTTGGGTGAATAACTTGAAAAAAGCATGACATGTTCTGTGACTATGTCGCTGTGCTTTTACTGCCCCGTCAGTCTCCAGATTTTTGCTGAACCAAAAACTTGAGTTTGTGGAGGATCGGCTTACTTTAAGTAAACAAAAATCTAGATTCTCCTCATGACATTGAGTTGGCAGGTTATGATTCGGTACAGAGTTAGAGATAGCAACATCAAGAAGTACTGCCTTTTATCGAAGAATTAAATTTCAGCAAAGTCACATAAAAATATTTGTCATATTTGTCTAAGGCTTCTGGGAAAATGTATGTTTAATCCGTCAAAACCGTATTTGCTATTCAAATAGTGAACTTGTTCTTGTTCAAGAATTCTTCAAAAGTGATTTTATTTTGAAATCCCAAATTTTGCAGTGACTCATTTCCATCTTAATTTCTTTTTTTTTTAATGATAAGACTCAATTTCACCATCGTTAAAATGTCAAAAAAGCAGCAAATTTGCTCAATTTTCATTTTTTTTGTCTTTGGCTTAATTTTTTTCTAAATCAGCTCTAAAAAACAAAGCACAACTCTTTGACTGCTGCAATTCTCTCAAAAAACAGCTTAGTATTTTTTTAAATTCCACACTTAAAAACACCAGTTTGGATCCCTGAAGTTAAATATTTCCATACACGACAGTTCCATTATGAAAGCTCACTGATACCAATCAAGTTCAGCACAAAAGATGAGACATTTTCTATTGAATAAGATAGCAACTCTTGGGGGCATATTCTAAATATTGTATTTAAAAATATATTAAAAAAAACACTTGAAAGTGGAGTGTAGCGTGTGGGTTTTCAAAATATTCTATAGGGAAATCTTCGATTGGCCTGGCGACAGTTTTAGGCGATAATACCAACAGAAATGTTTTGAATTTTATTGTCTCGTAGTCGGAAGTAATTTATTTTGATATGAGGATTCACCACGAGTTAATGGTGTGTTTATATGTCTTGATTGCCTGAGATAAATCAGGAGATATTTTATCAACTATGTCAATTAACTCTCTGAGAAAAAAAAGAACAAAAAAAAAAAACCCAAAACAAATAAGGTATTGTTGTGTGTTAACAACACTGTGTGATGTTTGGTCCTCTCACCATCACCATTAAGGAAATCATTTGAGGCATGAAATCTTCAATGTCTTGTTGAATCTTTGCACTTTGCTCCATCTCATGACGTTAGGGTGTGAAACAGTTTTACATTGTATGCTTGCAGGGAGACACAAGTGCAAATGACGGCCAGTACAAGCAACAAGCAAATGGTGGTGTGTTTTCACAAAGAAATCTTCTTAAAAGTCTATATTCCTAGGCTCTTATTTTGAAAGGAATCAGACAAACTATTGTAGGAAACCATGAACAAAACGTCTACACATAAGTGTTATTCAAAGCAGTAAAATGTATTGTGTGTACTTGATGCAAGTGTGTTGTGAAGGCACACAATGTCGAGCCTTTTTTCAAATTTTGATTTCGTACGTGTGTATTATTTGGAAGACTTGATATCTTAAGTTCTGAAGCTCCAGTAGGAGAGGTCCAAAAGTATTACATAACTAAACCTTTAAGTGACATGTTTGCCCCTCTGTATTTCAAGTGATAAAGTTTGCATTAGCAGATTGAAAATACTAGTTTGATTCAAACAAATGAGGTCAGAAACAGCATTTAAAAAGGAGTTGTGGGTGGGGGGTGGTTGTGCATAAGTGGGGTGGATGGGGGGACTTCCTGTTTCATGAGAAACATTGTACAGAGTGCAGAGGGAAATGCCCTGCAAAAATGTCACGGTTGACAGTGGCATCTGTTTCAAGAGCACGCCTTTTGTTTCTCCAAGTCATTTGTACTGAGTGCATCCACGTCAGGTGTTGTGTGAGGATAATAAAGACATTACAGTCTTGCATGATCTCATTCAAACTAGTTTCTTTAAAAAGCTATTGAAGAGGAAAAAAAATAGTGTGTCCATTTTTCATTAATTTATTTTATTGAAATAAAAATATGTAATTACTACAATGTTTTGACTTGTCGTCTCCATGCTTTCTTCCACAGTATTGCCTTTCATACTCTTGACTAGGAATAGTAAATAAAAACAAAAAAACAAAAAACTTTTGTTTAAAAATTTCAGCAGGGTACCACTTTTCTGATGAGGCAGCAGAATGTTTGATACAAGTGCATGTCTGTGTGAGGTCATCCAGGAGTTAAAACTGAAAGCAGATATCTAGTAAATGTGCAGAGTGAATATCCAGGAGATGAAAGTGGTGATTAAAGCGGCAGCACGCGGCAGGGGGAAGCCGAGCTTTTTTCTGTTGTCACTTAGGACATGGTGCCATCTAGAGGGACGACTTGATGCTTCGCATTTGCATCACTCTGATGTGATGTTATTGCTTCCTAGAGGCCTTTGGTGATTCTCGCTTCCAGCAGAAAATTGGAAATGAGAAGGCAGTTTGCGTTACATTTCAATTAAATGTTGTCAATTGTCAGTCGGGCTGGTTTTTCATACATTTTCATACATTTCTGAAATATAGCAATTTCTCCTTTTGGCTTCAGCCCTGTTATTACAGAGGATACATAGAAATGTTTGTTTTCATTTCAACTTGAAACAAACAGGCAATTAGTGAACGGAAAATGTAAATATATATTTCAGTACATGTTGCACCCTTGAAAAACACAGAAAATACAGTTTATTTAAATTGCAACACTACAAGGAAGGGGGTGTGGCCAAAAAATTAATTAAAAGACCACTGGGAACAATTTTAAAATAGCTTAAAACTTGGAATGGGACTTTGAGGTCTAGAGTTTATAAAGAAAGGTATCCAAAAGCTATAAAAAAAACACAAGTAGTGCAGGTTAAGAAAAATATTCAGCTGTTTATTTCAGAAAATGCATAATAACAGTACAAATTATGGCTGATTTAACTCTGCTAACATTTGTTGCAGAGAGCTATGCATAACATGTAAAACAAAAATAAAACCCAAACTGCAGCATTATCAACTGCCAACATTGCTTTACATGCATAAATGAATAAAACACCTTACTTTTTCTATCCCAATTAGCAAAAGCCTTACATGACTACAGCAGAGAATGTTTGATGTTTGTTGCAACTGTTCAAATGCTATTGGGAAGTTTTTGTGACAACCTGCCACAGGTATTTATCAGTAAATTAAGTTCTATTTTTTATTAGAGGTAAAAGGTAAAACTTACAACCTGAATATCCATCAGGTTAGAGCTGCCTGGTGCCAGAAGAGGTCTACTTTTTTCCATGGAAATGGGCGCCAACCACCATGTAGTTGTCTGGTGAGAAGGTCAGTTTGGGTGCTTTGACTTTCTCCCGCAAGACCCTGACCTCAGGTCTGCCCGCCGACCCTCCTCCACCTCTGCAAGGGTCGTGCTTCTGCAGGTAACCTACGAAGGTCTCCCATCCTCCACCAACACGCACCATCACATGACGCTCGTTCAGCATCTGCAAAATAACAAAGCGATGTAAAACGTGGTAAGGAATGCGATGTAGTGCTCATATACCGCTCGGATGTTTGCCAAACCTCTCTCTTCCCGCTTGACTTTAATATTTACAAGCTTTTTTTCGTGCACGTGTCATGAAAAGCAAATGATCTCTGGGACAGCTTTGTCAAAATCTCATTAAATCGAATGAAACTGCACCTCATGTCACCAGCTGAGCACACATGCTACCCTAATCCACCCTTGAGCATGCGCGGGCACACACGGTGACGCACAAAGGCACGCAGGTCTGCGGCGCCCTCCACATAATAAGCACCGTTGAGAATTAAACCACTAATACATGAGATTCAGCTTCCAATAGCTTTCACTGAGGCCAGTCGTACATGAATCAAGGCAT
The DNA here is from genome assembly GCA_003999625.1 of Oryzias javanicus. Classification (NCBI taxonomy): domain Eukaryota; kingdom Metazoa; phylum Chordata; class Actinopteri; order Beloniformes; family Adrianichthyidae; genus Oryzias; species Oryzias javanicus. The sequence continues at coordinate 18,070,493 of CM012439.1, forward strand.
CATTCGCAGACACCTGTCTTTATCGCTGAATAAAATCTGCTGCCATGGTAACAACTGCCAGTATATGAAGCCCGCAGAGCAAAAGAAAAAAAAAAAAAAAAAAGAGGGGGGAAGAAATTGAGATGAGTTTAGTATGGACCCTCACCTCCCAGAAGACATTAAAATTCCCAGGAGGCCTTGCAAAGCCATCCATTGTTCTGTCTGAGGCGGCCCAACCCCCTCCCCCCCTTATCACCTATAAACCCTTCATTAGATGACCATTAGGAATGTGATAATAGGCGCGTGCTGCATAGGCGAAAGAGAAAAAAAAAACTGAAGGGATAAATCAGTGGTGTGAGCACAGGCGTGCATGTGCAGACAGGTGACCCCTGCAGCTACAGAGGAAGGGTCAGGGGGGGTCACCTCAGCTGTCACTCCGCAGATTAAAATGTTTGAGTCTGACAGGGGTCAAATCTGACATTCTGGATAAATCCCCTCTGCTGTCAAACGTGGGAGCGGCACACATCAAAACAGGAGTAATTCACAAAAATGAAAGTTTGTCAGTTTATGATGCTTAAAAATGGAAGAAATATTTGAATTGCTCTCCTTTATTAAGTCTCAAAAATTAATTGCGTTTTTGGAGGTTAATTTTTACATATTTATCCATTGACATTTATTTTTCCTTTTGTAGGGTCTTTATAAATTTTAACTTTTTTACAGCTGACTCAAGTCTGCCTGCAAAGTAAAACGATCTTCTGAGGAAACATGTATAATTTGTGTAGGTAAAAAATGGATCCTTTGTTGGGCAGAGTCTTTATTTCTGTCTGTTCTCCCCCTCCTCCTCTTTTCAGGACTCTGTACAAAGTGTGCTTCGTCTGCAGCCCCACCGTCTGGATTCCCATGTGTCCTTCCTTGGCAGCTTCATTGATTCGCTCTTCTATTGAAAGATGCATGAGGAGTCATTCACACATGTACCAATAGGAGGCGGGCTTTAACCACATCCTCATCTAAAGGTTCTGCCCTAAAGAGTATTTTGTCTTAAGTTTAAGAGTATATGCTAAAAAAAAATCTTACGTCAACCGGCCACTTTCTTTAAAAAAAATTGCTGCATTTCTAAAGTTTTTCTTTTTACTATTTTCTTTTTATCTTTATAACAGTTTTTAATAGAATGTCAAAATTTGATCAAATAGGTGTAACATTTTTCAAACACACCATTATTTAAGTGAAAGTATTTCAGAGCAGAAAAATAAAACTACAGTAGTACTGAGCAGTTTGATCCTTAAGGGCCTATACCGTCCAAAATCAACTTTTTCATCTTTTAAGTGTATTACACTGTTTATTCCTCACAATAAACAACCCCAAAGAGATATTTTGATCTGTTCGCTCACTTCTGAGTCTAAAAACCTGCACTTTGAGCTCCATATACACAAAAATGGCAGGTTACCATGATCTGATGTCGCAGATTGAGAACAGCCCCTTCCAGGAAGAGTCTGCGCTGCCAGCACTGTGATGTAAGCTAACACAAACACACAATTTCTTCCATAGAGGTCATTATCACTAGAGATGACACGCAGGCTTTTTACTATCGTCCAAGATACGTAAAGAGCGAAAAATAGTGAGACATGGCTTACGAAACACAGTAAAATGATCATAAAATGCTGAATTTTGGTCCAATTTTAAAAAGAAAAAAACTCTGATCATCAGAAAATAATTCCCAGGTCATGGTAATAATGTTTTTGTACAAAGTGCAACAAAGGAACGACCTTTCAAACTTTTTAAAAGAAACAAAGACATGCTGCCAAAGGCTCTAGGATGATGTCATGAAACGAGCAGCAACCACACGCAGCGAAAAAGGAGCTTCAGAGATAGAGACCTCTTACTTCCGGATAGGAACAAAACTTACAAAAATAACTCAAATTTCATTTAAATTGTTCTTTAGTGTGCCAAAGGTAATATATGAGCATATGAATGGATACTCTGAAAGACGTAAGAAAAAGCATGGTATAGGCCCTTTAATACTTGATGTTAGTTCAGGAAATGGGGACAAAAAAAAAGAGTGAATAAAAAACTAATTTTAAAATATAAAATAAAACTATTGGCAATGCAATATGTGGGACAAAGGCTAAAAAACAAATGTCAATAAACAAAATAACTGTTGATTTTTTTTATAATTAAACTATTCAAGCAAAATTAAAACATAAGATGTGATAAAGTTTCTAGTTCCATTTCTCTTTCCCAAAATGTATTAAATAAATTTAATAGCAGAGTAAAGTGTCACAACCCTCTTCCAGAAATTCATTCCAATGAATAAACAAAATGTTCCCCTCTCATGGCTCCCTGAATGCATTCATTTATGAGGGTTTCATTAAGCTCAAGAGAATGTTTTCTCAGATCTGGATAGTCATTAAGATAAATACAGTTTATGAAACAAACTAATGGCTTTGCATAGTCATCTGACAGTTTTAACCCCTTGATGCCTATTGATGCAAATATGTATCAAACCAATTATCGCTGTTTAATTTAGCATCTGATCGAAAGACAAAGCACAAGTTCATTTATTTTTTCATAGCTCGAAATAAATGTAGGCATCAAGTGTTTAAATGAAAACATTTTGGTAGAAATTTTTGAGTTCTTGATCTCTTCCTGATGTGATTCATTTAATCATATTTTATTACTTTGTCTTTTTGTTGCTTTGATGTTTTAGGTCAAACTAAAAAACCCTTTTAAGGTTGTAGAATATTTAAAGGCTGAGTCAATGTTGAAAATTGTAGAAAGAAAGACTTTACCTTTGAGTGAATGTCTAAATGTAAATAGTTAGATTGTATCATTATCATAAAATTGATAGTTTTACTCAACTACATCGTGCTGAGAGAAAAACTATGAGAAACAGAGCAGAGTTTGCATAATTTTGTCAAATGTTTGAACATTTTTTCCTTTCAGTCACACAGCCAGACCAGATCCTGCCACAAAGCTAAAGGAGAGCCTAATTGGGCCGAGAGAGAAAGGAAAGCCTTCCTCTCTTTACAACACCAAAGAATGGCAAAGCTCTCCAGCTCCAGAATGATTGAATAGCCTCCAGAGGGAATTGAGAGGAAGTGGGTAGGTGGGGGGGGTTGAGGAAGCTGGGGTTGGTGGAGTGTAAAGTTTACACGAGAGGAGGGGCGGTCATGCTCAGTCGCTCATTAACAAGCTGTCTGATTAAACCCCTCGCTAATGACTTTGTCCTGGTAATCAATAGTATCTGCTCTTTAAAAAGGTCTGTACACACTGAGGGAAACGCTCTCCTAGAAGCAGCACAGGGCTTGCCGGGGTGTATGGTAATTGAGGTTTACGGCGTATTTCCCTGCACAAATGCAGACATCTGTGAGCTGGAAGGTGATGGGTGCTGTGAAGGTCGATGGGCTGCATCGCCCTGTTTAAACAGTTGAAGGCTGCTTGCTTGTCAGCAATCAGGAGAAAAGGAAAGGGAGCAGTGCAAGTTGTGTCTACAAACTAGTAATTATTGTTGAGGAACTGACAGCTGGACAATGCTTTACAAAGACACTGTATCCACAAGGCTTAATGGAGATCCAGAGCCCAAATAGAAACACAGGAAACAACAAAAAATACCTTTAAATACTACAAAAAAAAAACAACAATTTTTTTTTACATGTTAAGAGATGTTTGAAAATGCTCTGATTCCAGTTTCTGTTTTTGGTGCTCAGACTTTACAGCTGTGAAAATATCTGTTTAATGTTCACTCTAATCATCATTTGATCTATTGTAAAAGCATTCCCAGCAGGCTTTTAATGACAATTATGCCTTTTTGTTTTTTTTTTTGGCAAAATCAAAAGACCATCGTCATTTTCTTGGACATAATTTCTAAAGAGTGGCAGTAGTTGTTTTTCGCCCCCTCCTGATTCACAACAATTTAAATAAAGACATTTTATTCTCAGAAATCTATGGAGAGAATATTGTCTCATTCAATTTGTGACTGCATAATTCTTGATTTGTAACTCATACAACACATTTTGTGCATAGCTATGTGTACTTGCAATTGTGTAGTAACAAGTTCGAACATTTCAAATACCATTTAAACACACACTGTTTTAAATGACAGCATGCTTTAAACCAATTAAACATACAAATCTGTAAAATGTGCGCACGAATCGCCTGACAAACAGACACAAAGTACATTCATGCAAAAATTTGTTTCGTCTGTCTTTTTTCTTACATTAAAATGAAAATGCTAAAGTGGCTAACGTGTATCACTGTCAGGCTGTGTTTTTTTTCCTGTTGATTACAATGGTTTGAGTTAGAATTAGTTAGGGAGTTAGTTTCAGTATTGTTTGCTTTTAGCTGTATCAGTCTTTTTTTATGTCATGTAAACAAGGTTGGGAGTAACAGGCATTGTTAATATGCTAATGTGGCAAATGGTTCTAATATGGCTAACCCTTCTAAGGTGACACTTTTAACTGTGTGTAGTGATGTCAGACTTTTTTTTCTCTCTCCATTTTGCTAAGAAGGTTATAGGTTAATGTGCCGGTAGTCACTGCAACGTTTGTTTAAGTGAAATAGTCTGTTTTTTTATGTTGAAAAAAAAATGTTGGGAGTTACAGGTATTGTGGCTGATGTTAAGCATGTAACAAACAAGTTCTACAATGACTGTGAACATAGTTTATAAAGTCTGACAGATGTACAGACAAATGACAGTTCAAAAATAGATCATCCACTGATGATGTGAAATATAATCCAGTGCTCCCTCTAGTGCAGAGAACATGGAACTTGAAAGCCAAAGTCTAAGTCAGTTTTTTTTTTTTTTTTCATTTTACATCAATAGAAATTAATTAAGACGTCATGGGGTTATGATGAGTTTTAATTTTTTTTCAGCCTCAATCTGAAGTACTTTTTTAATGTTTTAATCATTTGGTCTGCTAATATTTCATCTCAGTTAAAAACATATTGCCTCAGTTGTTTCACCGTCAGTACATATTGTTCTTTTTCCTGTTTCTGTTGAAGAGTCATACCTTAAATTCTCTCTAGAAACCCTCTCATAGGTTGGAATTTTATTCCCAACGGAGCTGCCATTTAAAAAGTTCACCAGGGTCAGGCCTTTGCAGAATCATCTACAGAGACGTGTTTGTTTGTCCTCTCGGTTGGTACTCTTTGATGAAGGTTTATGTCCTGAATACAATCATTGTCAGCACAGTCTTATCCTGACCATTGGTTGCCAAGCAACCTTGCCTCCTGGTCCCTCTGCCTCTATACAGACACATAGTGGTGGAGCACAGCTGAAGGAGGATGAGATGCACAAAGTAATTGTAAATCATTCACACTGATGCTCTGCACTTGTTGCTGACTCAACTGGTGATTAATAACCACAGGATCCTTGTACTTCATGAATTATTACATGTTATAGAATCTGTGACTCACTTTCCTTGTGGATCTGATAGATTTAAAACAATTTTCTTTGATATCAAAATTGTTTGAAATTCCTAAATACTGGACCGCACAAAAGTGTTATAATCTGCTTCAGTTAAACATTTTTGTGATTCATGATGTTTGGTATGAATCGTGCTTTGCTTTTGGTGCAGACACACAGTCAGGTGTTGTGCAAGTCAAAAAACAACAGAATAGGAAATGTTCCTAACAGGAGAAAGTGTGTTTTCGTCATGACAGAAGATTCTCACCCGTATGTACAGAACTTTATCCCCGACACGGTAGCTGCCTTTTGGCTGCTTCTCAACAGAAAACCTTGTGGGGCAGCTGCAAGGAGGATTTTCTATGATGCTTCGAACCTGAAAGATATTCAACAGACATGATCCACAGGTTCCGAATGTTCCAGACATCTTCAATAATTTAGAAGATTTTACTAACAATGTCATCCAGAATGCTGGTGCCTGAACTCCTCCTGCCTGAAGATTTGTTGAATGACCGTGAACTGGATGTTACAGGAGGGGAGGCACTAGTGACTGAAGGAGAGTGTTTGTCTGCTGTTGTGGGGCAGACTTTGCCGGCGGACGCCAGAGTTTGGTCTGGCGAAGGCTCAGACAGCAGAGACGTAGCAGATGTGTCCGAGACGCTGGGCGAGGAGAACAAAGGTGTTTGTGTGGGGGCTGCATTTGAGCATGAGGGGTCAGGTGGGGATGAACGTGTAAGCGCTGGGTTTGTGGTGGCTGATGGAAGATCAGAGGCAGCAGGGAGGGCTTCAGGCAGACTGAGAGCGAGGGGAGCGGTGAGAGGAGGAGAGGGCGAGGGGGTTGGAGGCAGCGAGGACGGAGACGGGGAATAAAAGCAGGTGGATGGGAAAAAGGCGTGAGGGGATGATGGGGAGAAGCCTCCTTCCTCTTCTCTTTCTATTTCTCTCTCTAACTTCACCAGACCTGGGGGCTCCACACCAAACCTGCAGGAGAAGTTGAACAGAAATGAGCTGCACTGACAAAAACGTTAAAGGTTCATAATTTTGTTCATATAGTAATTATACAGTGACCGTTAATGAGTTGATAAGTATATACATACGATAGGTTGAGGGTTGTGAGAACCGGAGTGAGTGAGTTTGTAAGTTTGTTTGAGTCATCATTTCTATAGTATCCACTCTCACCAATCAGGAGTGAGCTTTTTGGAAGGCCACGCCCCTACTTGAAAACAGGCTGCGCAAAATCTGTCAATTAAATGTTTGGAACATTTGATCTCATATTAACCCAAATTGTAAGTGAACTTATTTCTGTTGAAAAGTTTGGCTGTTTTACAATAGAGTGAATTGAGTCAAACTAGCTTGAGTAACATGACACCTTCTGGTCACTGTTTTTTTAATCATAATTATGTTATTTTCAGCCAAAATCAAATATCTGTGCCATTATCTAGGTCAGACATATCTTCTGCAGAGTGGCAGCAGTTCATCAGAAAGTTACCTCTGAGTTGTATGAGGGACAGTTGGTACGGAATAAGCCTGTCCTCATTTCCTATCATCCTCTACGACCTAACTTCCCTCGTCCAGATGAAACGGCGAGCAATATCAGAGCTGTCTAGCCATACAGCGTTTAGTCAAATGGCAGCTCAGACGAGGCAAACAAAGATGAACGTGGATCAATTTGTTTGCAAGTGGATGCATCAGAATAGAACAGAGCAGGGAGATTTTGGCTTCCTGATTGTAGGTTCTTCTATTTTATCTACTCCTGATTAACTACAATTTAGATAAAAACAATAATCAGAAATATGATTTTAGTTTTTGTTTGTTTAAAGACATCCTGCATCAATATGTTAACCATTATCGTTGGCGTGGGTCTCTAAGGAGGGAGATTTGAGGTTGTCTAATAAATAAAAGTACAGCTTTTCACTGGTAGAAGTTTTTGAGTGAGTTTCTTTCTATGAAAAGTGCTTTTTAAACAAAGATTTACTTACTTATTTACTTTCTATCAGCAGTTGTTTCTTCACAGATGACAATGTTACCTTTTCACATGAATTACATCTCATAAACTGGCTGAAACGGAACTGTAAATATTGCCTTTTACTATATTGAGGATGGTTTTATTATTTTGTATTGAAACTATTTGTCCTCAGTGCCTTTTGCACAGTAACATAATAAAGCTGTCGTCATTCTCACCTCTGAAAAAATTGACCTCATTAAGAGGCTTCCCTAATTGAAACATTGAACACATTTTCCTGCTCTTTGATGCTTCTGACCTTTTCTAAAATCCACTGACATCAATGTGAAATGACGAGCAGATGAGTTTCAAAAAGAGATAAAAAACAGAACAGTTGCAAGTTAAAGCTTCAGTTTCTAATTTCTCTTTACCTGGCTGCAATCCGGCCCACATCCATCAGACACAGACACACCTCCCGAGGCTGCTTATGGAGGACTTTGCACAGCAGACACACGATGAACAAACGATGGAAAAACAAACAAAAGTCAACTGAAAGGAGATGAATCTGCAAATAAAGTTCTACACTTGACGAAAGGAAAAGGACATTTCAGGCAATATCCCAGCTCCATTGTGCATTTCTATCGTTAAAGATGAATTCCTGTGAGTTCCAGCTGGATAATGGACCGGAGTAAATATTAGAAATTCATGATTGTGTCAAAAATCCACCTCACAAGTGGAGAGACACTGACCAGCGTTAATAAAGTGAAGCAGGTTACTGTGCTGGCAGGAAGAACTCATTGTTGGTGAGGCTTTACCTGCACATTATCTCTGTCACGCATCTGCAACCTTGCTTAGACATGCCCAGTGCGATTTTCATAAAGAGCAGTATGTTTAATGACAGACAGGCACGTCAGTATGAAGGCTAACATTTTCTGCCACTGCACATCATTTTCAATTTATTGCATTCTGTGTTTTATTCAAATAGCATGTTCTGCAGACAACAGTCACCAAAGTGTTGCACAAAGTTAGATCAATGCTCAACAAAAGGAATAACATCTAAAATTAAAGATTAGAAAAAAATAAAAAGCAATATCTTAAAAAAATTGTATCACAAGAAGTCCACCATGTGCATTGTGAGTTTTGTCTTTTCTAAAGAAAAAAAGGTATCTCAAGCCTCATCTCACCCAAATCCTCAGATTCAAAGAGGTAAGACTCATCGACGCCAATCTTTCGACACCAGTAGAGGAAGTTGGCTGTGTTGTCTCGTGCAAAAAAGGATCCAGACGTTGCATCAGCTCTCCAGTGGATCACTCGTCTCGGCTGGGACTGTTTTTTTTTTTTTTTTTTTGATGAACACACACAGAAGTAGGACATTGGAAAAATGTCTGTCCATTCAAAACACATTACTGGATTAATGCTCATAAGCCAGAACCAACAATCTTTAGAGGCGAAGCTGCGCGTAAATACGAGCACATTAAAAAGGGTTGACACATCTTCCATTATGAGGAGCGTTTTATGTGCAGAGAGGTAAAAAAAAGGGAACTTTTCAAAAGACAACCGTGGCATTATGAGGCTTAGTGCAAGGAAACATGAATGGTGTAAGAGAACTAATGCACCACTGACAGCTTCAGATCTGACCTACTTTCTACTTCTATTCTTTCCAAATTTTCAATAGAGCACCTTTACAAGTGCTCAGTCTGTGCTGTTTACCCACAGACATGATTGTATGGTTAAAAGCTTTGAATTGATGCTTACGTTACACCAAAATCTGCTATTTTATTAAATACAAAATCAGACAAAAAACACTTATTTGCATGTTTCTAATGATTTGTGCAAAGAGGTTACATATCCAGGACCCCTTGATGAATGGAGGGTCCCAGCAGATTACACAGTCCACTGCAATGACTGTTTTTGTGTTGCAGGGGTCTGCTGTTGCTTTCATAGATCTCCATGGAAACTCCTGTAGCCACTACACATGTTTGAACCTTGGGAAGATGTTTAGTGTTTACAAGCAACATCCACATTATCATCTTCCTGCTGGTTAATGTCGCAAAGTCCATTTTCAATCATCTGTTGGCCCACTGTAAAAACATTCCTAGTGGTCTCTAAATTAGGATTATTCTGTTTATGGCCTAAATTATAAAAAAAAAAAAAAAAAAAAGGTTGTTTTCAAGGACATAGTTTCTGCAGAGCAGCAGTAGTTAATCAGATATTTGCCTCTTAGTTGTGGTCGGAACTGTTGCCATGGAGTAAGCCTGCCCTCACTTTTTTTGTTTACACTCTCTCCCACTAACTTACAGCTCACAACTCCAACCTAACATTAGAGTTGCAACGAAAACCGTAAGCAAAATCTGAGCTGTTCAGCCGTACAGTTTCTCATGAATCTTATTGTCTGCAAGTGGGTGCATCAGAATGGAGTTTTGGGAGTTTTTCCTTACCGAGAGGGAGGGTCTAAGAGCAGGGATATCCACTTTATTTAGTCTGTTTAGTCTTTGGTGATCTTTCTTTCATGTTTCATGACTATTTTTTTGCAACTGTAAAATTACCTGCATGAAGCCCAATGAGGCAAAATTCTTTGTGATTTTGGGCTATATAAATAAAATTGAATTGAATTGAATTGGAGTGGAGCAGGGAGGTTGTGGCGTACCGATTGTAGATTCTACATCACCCTTACTAGCTTTTTTCCAACAGGATTTTTTTCTCTGCTCTTGATTTACAATGACTTAAATGAAGACATAATCAGTAATACAAATTTATGTTTATTTTTTTATGTGTTCTCCATCATCAGAAAAATGCAACAAAACATGTTAAAAACACAAATTATTTTGGGTGGGGTCTCTAGACTTTGTCTTCTGCCTTCATTTTTGAAAAACAAGTGATTAAAAGTTACATCTTTGTCATTTATACTATGTAGTGGGGTTAAATGAATCTAGTGGGCCAGCTTGTTATTTTATTGTTATTTTTAATTGTTTTATTGCTTTGACTGTTCAAATGTTTTTATTGTTTCAGTAATTTTATTGTTTCTTTTTTTGTATTTTATTGTTTCATGATTTTATTCATATTTTATTTCCTGTCCAGCACTTTGGTTTCTCCTGCTTGTAAAAGTGCTATATAAACAATAAATTGATTGATTGCTAAACATGCTAAAATCACATTATTTTGATTTAGATCAATCAGCTGTTGATCACTTAATGACATCATCAGTTAAAGGGCAGAAATTTTAGTGTTATTAAAACAATGTATAGTAAATATTTAATCAGATAGAACATTTATAAAGTATAGTTAGTATAATACTTCTACAGCAACTATATACATTTTAAATAGTTTAATTTCTTAAATTTCATTGTAACTGATTATTTAAATGTACACAGTTGAATTGTTTTTGTCTTTTTCTATTTGCGTCTGCGTCATTGTCGCACCTTTGCAGTGTTGACGTTCGTCATCTTCTCTTGGAGGAGCTTTGCCAGCTGACAGAGGAGAACACCGTTATCCAGCTGCTCCATCAGACCATCTGCAGTCAGGTTAACACCTGAAGGAAAATCCATAAACATGCAAAAAACAAACGTTAAGAAATCCTATTCCATTAAATCGTGTCTCATCAGACATGCTAACTCATGAGCTGTTCCTTTGTGCTAAATCTTTAAATCTTCAGGATATTGTTGGAATTTCCGTATAACTTGTAATGCTTTTTCTGTCTGTTTGAAACTCTAGAATTTGTGCAGTACAGATGAGGGCATGCATCTTGTGTAGAAATTATTATTATCTGATATTTTTCAAATTTTCATGGCCTTTTCTTTTGTAATCCAGTTTGAAAAGTAAATGATCATCCTTGACAGATTTTTTAAAAACCATCAATGAAAGCGTCAAAGACCTGAAGAAAATGGTTTAGTCAAACAAATTACAGTGCGTCTATTACAATACCAACATTCTGCTTCTACATAGATAATACTTACTGCTCCACATCTTGTTTGAACACGTGTTTTGTGTTTCACTTTGTTTTTGCGACATTAGACACAAATTCATCACAAATCTCTTTTGCAGACATCAGTTAGCAGGTTGTGACATGTGCAGACTGCATGTTTTTCTTACGCTGAACAGCAACAAGAAAAGAAAATCTCTGCATAGAGAGGGATTTGAGGGATTTGGACAAAAAGTAAAATGCTGTTTTAAACTGAAAGATCGTTTCAGTTCATTCCTTTTTCTCAAAGAAAACAAAAGCTGCAGTGAAAACCAAAAGGAAATTGATTTTTGTGTTATTTTCAAATCTGTCTCAGACGTTTTCTGTTTCAAAAGAAAAACCTGTGTAAATCTTTGTTTTTTACAGAAATCGGTTCACTTTGCTTGTTGCAAACCACAGAGACGAGCATGTTTGTCTGACCCATGATGTTGTTGAGCCACAGAGCCAGGTCTTCTTTCATGGGCAGGAGGCTGGCATCATGGCGGAACGGCAGCCACTGGTTGAATTCCTGTGGACTAGAGAGACCTGGTCCCGAATGTCTGTACTTAGGGGAAAGAGGACCGTTCGTCCCCAAGCCTGTCAAGTGACTTGGACTCATAGGAGAGTCGAGACTGGGGGTCATTGTTTCCATTTCACTGTCCATGATTCCATTCGGCTGGACTTTGAACCTGGAGGACAAAAAAACAAAACATTCAAGTGATTCAAATACTATTTTCAACCAGTATTTGAGTTAAAACATCACAAACTCCTCAAGGAACAAAACAGTATTTAAGTAGCAGCGAAGTATAGTTTATACTAAAACCAAGGCAACTTAAGACTTTAAGACCTACTATGATCATCTTTTGATCAATTTAAAAACCATTCCCAGTAGTCTTTTAATTATGATTATGACATTTTAAGTATAAAATAAAAAACTTTGTTGCTTCTCAGGACACCGGTTCTGCAGAGCGGCAGGAGTTCATCAGAAACTTGCATCTGAGTTGTGAGCAGGACTGTTGACGCAGAGTAAACGTGCCCCTTCCGAACATCCATGCATTTATTTTGCATGTTCTGCTGTAAATGTTTACACAAGAACATCTTAAAGGGCCTATACCAAGCAAAATCAACGTTTTTAGCTTTTTAGTGTTTTAAAATGTTTATTCCTCATTATAAAATACCCCAAAACGGTATTTTGATCTGTTCATGCATTTCTGAGTAATCCTCTAAAAGCCTACACTCTCAACAGCAGCTCCTCCCATATATCCACTAAAACCAGCGGGTCTTCACGTGCTGATGTCACAAAGTGAGAATAGCCCCCTCTGGGAAGAGTCTGCACTGCCAGCACTGCCCCCAGGCTAACACACACACATACACACTTCCTCCAGCAGCTTTCTACTAGCTTCACAAACTGCCCCAGCTTGTGCAGACGGCAGCTGTCTGTGCTAAATGTGTTGTAAGCCAGTGTAATGATGGTCAAGAAACGCCGATTGGATTTAGCGTTTGAACATGCTGGTGAGGAATATGCATGACACGTCGGGGTGCATCCTTAACGTATCTGAGAATGATACAAGTAGGCGGGTGATATTGAGAAGAAGGCAGGAGAAAGAGAGCAGACTATTCCCTGGTGGTAAAAGAGAGCAACAAATTTGAAGAACTGGTCTGAACATGGAAAGATGGAAAGGTGCGCGTGTCTCCAGGAAAATGATTCACGTGAAAGCTAGGAGCATTTTTGATATGGAAATTGATGATGCTTCACAGAGTAGAGAAATGTTCACAGCCAGTGCTACTTAAGGTATTTACAAAATATGTGAACAAAACTAAAGAGATGGTTTTAGACCCCAAAGGAATACTGCTTCATGAGTCAGTAATAATCGGCGGCAGGGAGACAGAACAGGTGGAAAGTTTTAAATACCTCGGTGTCTATGTAGACAACCTCCTTAAATGGAATGTGGACAACTTATGCTCTAACCTGTCCCAGAGACTCCACTTTTTAAGAAGACTCAGAATGTTTGTGTCTGCGCTAATAGCATGGCATGTTTTTATAATGCAGTGCTTGAGTTACTTATAAGATACAGCATGGTCACCTGCTTCGGGCCCCTATCCGTAAAGCACAATCATCATTGGTAGAAAAGAGTATTCGTCTCTACAAAAGGTTTACGAGACCTGCATCAGGAAAAAAAAAAAAAAAACCATAAACATACCCTCCCATCTATTGTACAGTGAATATGAACTCTGACCATCAGGGCCGCACTACCGAGCAATAAGACACAAAAGCAGTAGATGCAAACTATAATTTCTCCCAACATCTGTTGCACTACTAAACAAGTCTGACTAAGCACATGAGCCCATTTTATCTAAATTATGAACTGCAGTATATTAGAAATATATAGTTATATTTTTAACTACCACTGTTTTACCAGTTTTTTTCAATGGCTGTTTTGTACATTGTGTTTTTGACTTGTGACTTTCATGGATTTTAGATCATTTATTTGATATTTCATGGGGGGTTTTAAATTTTTTTTACAATTTTTGATATCGAGTCACAGTGCAAAAAACCTCTTTCTAGAGGTTAAGAATCTAGCACAGCACTTTTAATATCCAAATATTTTTCTTCATGTCTTATGTTCTGAAGTGTATGTTGCTTGCTGACACACCAGAACTTGTTTAGAGTTGTATGTGTGTGTAGTCATGCAGCCACTGGCACTGTGAATCCAAGACAAATTACCCTTGGGACAATTAAAAATGTGGATGTTTGTTTTCTGGGCAAAACGCAGACCGAGGCTGGTTGACGTCATTAAATAGGCATCACCCACAGGTTGACAAAGATGGCGCCTCAGAGATCGAATCTCTTTACTTCTTGGTAGGGGATGACTTCACAAAAATAATTAATGTTTCACAAAGAATTTGTTCTTTTATGTGCCAGTGGTAATATATGATCATATATCTGTTTGAGTGTCAGAGTGTTCATTTTTTTATGTCAGAGTATATGGTATATTCTCTGAGAGGATTAAGAAACTCATGGTATAGGACCTTTAAAACCACCAAAAACATGATTGTCATCTGAGTAGATTAGGGACTGCAAATGGAATCTACAGTAGCTATCTAGCTATAATCTGGTGCAGAACATCTCTTTGTTTTAAACTTAATGAATCTGTACATTGTCCCTTCAAATAAAGACTATAACTAAGTAATTAAGTAGGTCTTTAATTCAAAACTAGTATTAAATCAAATGATTCATTTTGATGTTGAAAGCTTTTTAATGAAAGTACTGTAACTAAACACTGAACGAAAGACAGTTCCATTTATTGTTATTTACATTTTTTTTGTAAGAATATTTAGAAACAGAGAAAAATTATCTTATTTTTACGAAAAAGAAATCTAAAATCTATTTGACCATTTGCCTTTTCAATCTTTTACGGCTCTCATCAGCTCCCCAACTCTGATCCTACCTTTTCAGGTGACTAACCTGCAGCCAGATCAAATATTCCAGCAGGTGTGTTTTTCCTTCTCAGCATGCTAATGTTTACCTTTAAATCTGAAAACTGACAGTCCTTCTTATCCAGATTTATGGCACTGAAAACTGGCAATTACAAAGTCAGAACATTGTAATTGTCGGTGACCTTTAACCTGTGGCATGCCAACTTTCAATAATTTCCCTAATTACACTTTTCTTTAAGAGATGCCGTGATAATTAGTATTCTTAAAACATTGGCCTTCATCCATCAAATTCCAACCAACTCATCCACAAATGCCCCGCCTGGAAAAAAAATCATCTTGTGGTTTTCAAGAAATAACTCCTTGAGAAGCGGTTGAAGATAATTTCCTAGTAAAGCAAACAAAAGATGTGTTTGAAACCAACAAAAATAACAATACAAGTTTCAACTTCACAATTTTGGCTTATGTTCATGTGCCTTATTTTCACAATCAAAACAAACATCCGAAGCTCAAAAGGATCTGAACGACTGCAGAAGACTGGATGCGCAGCTCCTGGCCTGAGATTTCCTCCCGCCGCTGCTGCACGGCTCATTTGTCCTGTT
The DNA here is from genome assembly GCA_003999625.1 of Oryzias javanicus. Classification (NCBI taxonomy): domain Eukaryota; kingdom Metazoa; phylum Chordata; class Actinopteri; order Beloniformes; family Adrianichthyidae; genus Oryzias; species Oryzias javanicus. Next base: position 18,085,789 of record CM012439.1, read on the forward strand.
CTCAGAACAGACTCCGTCATCAGGTTCTGCCCCCATGCAGATTCATGCCCACAGTTTGTAACACTTGCAGTTACTCAGCTGCAATTAAGACCTCAGCTCAGTTTGTACCAGACGACAGATCTTTGTTTAGTTAACACGTTTAAACAGGCCTGCCGACTAAACTGCTGCCATAACGATGGCATTACATTTTAGGATAAAATACCAAATTTTTTGAAAATTGTGATGTAGCTTCATCAGCCTAAAAGTGCTTGAACCATAGCAACAACTTCCACTGGAAACAATTAGTATATCATTTTAGTTTTTTAAAGTAAGTTCTTCAATTTCCTTTTACAACCAGTACTTACAGTTACTTGACACGGACACGATGTGTTTTGAGACTGTTATTAACCTTTGGGGTCTCATACTGAACGGTTGTGAAAAGCTTTTACTTTCAAAAGGGCAAGAACAACAAAAATGCTTCAAAAAAGTTTTTGAATTTTCTTTTAAAAAATTTTCAAGCATTTAGAAAAATACAATGTTGTAAACGAAGATACTGTGTGTCCTTCAACATGGAAAAGATGAAGTCAAAATAACTTCCATTTTATAAATATTGTTACCGGGCCAGATTTGAGTCAAGTTTAATACTTGTTTTTGAAAAATGAAGATTCTAAAATTTGTTGCAAGGTATATATATTTTTGTACAGTTAAGTTAGTGATTTTGACAATATTAATATAGTATTTTGTTCTTAGTATTTTGCTTGAATTACCTAGTTTACAGAGGAAACCACCTTACTTGTGGATTAATTCAATTCAATTTTATCTGTATATCGCAATATTACAGCTCAATTGTTTCAATGAGCCTCTCACCGGTAATTGCACAAAAATATAAAATCAGTCATAAAATATAAACAATAGCTGAACTATAGCTAAGAATTTAACGACATCTAAACTAAACAGACTAACTAAACTGAGCGTCTCTGCCCTCAGATCAGAGGTCTGCAATCTGAGGCTCTTTTATCCCCACATTGTGGTTTTATGACTTTCAGGAAAATGCCAACAACTTGATTAAATTTTAAATGAGTTGAAAAAAGATGCCTTTTTTGCACTTTTAATTTAAGTAAATCTGCTCCAGCAAGAGGACCTTATTTGACACGCAGGATGTACCTTATTTTAAAAGACCCTTCTAGACCCTACTTCTCTGTGAGGAAAAATTCCTAAAAAAAAATTTTGGGGGGGGGGATAAAAATTGAATTAATAACACCCCAAATGTGTTCCTCCTTGTCCCTATTATGTGGCTCAGCAAATCTTAATCATCCAGTTTCGAGTTTTTTTGTAAATTATTTAATTATGCTTTTTTGTTTTTTGACACCGCTGCTTCTAAATTTGAAAAAATAAATATTGCTGACCTATTATACTATGTGGCTTCAGGATCCAGCCGTATAGAGGCTCCCATGAACATGCGACATGTCAAGGTAGGGAGGGAAGTGTTTATCAAAGCCCTTTTTCCATATTCTCTCTTCACAGAAGCATTGTGTGAACAATTCAAAAGTTGTTAGTACCAAAAATCTGACCCAGGTCAATGTGCACTCAGTCTGAAGAATACAGTGTGAAATAATAATAATGTTCGGAGCCTCGTTTTTCTTTTCGTGTGTGAAACAATGTTCTTAGAAATGATCATGTTGTGTCCAAACAGGCAGAAAATTAAAGTTTTTGGATGATTTACTCGATAGTTTGAACTCTTTTCAATGGCTAAACACACACAGATGCTTCAGATGATTATTAGAAATTCTGGTGTTGTTTCTTCTAAAGTTAAGTTGCGTCACGATTACAGAGGAATTTGAACTGAGGCATTTTCTGAGATGACTGTGAGGGTGTAGAAGTTGAGTTCTCACAGGGTTCAGTGAAGACCCAACACAGGTCTGCGTGATGTGTTTACAAGGTGTAGGTGGGGGCCGCAGGATGCCAGGCCTCAGCTTTGACCAGAAGGCCATGAGAGCCTGTCTCTGAGGAAACATCCATGTGCAATAGTCACACTTCTGCTACAAGATGGCTTTTCTGGGAAGACATGGCAAAGGTCACCCAAAGGCCCAGCTCTCAGACAGTAGCAGCCTTCATTCCCTGCAAAGTGTGCACATCTGTAAGCACACACTGCACACGCACACACCCACACAGGTCCCTGCATGCATCACTGTGGCTATTCCCCCTCATTTATTATTATTTATATAGCATGTTTCCAAAGTATGCTTCAGTAGTTTTCCACAGATGTATGTTGAGCTGTGAAGCCAGCATCTTCATCAGCTCATCAGTCGTTACCTCAAAAGGACAGAATCACAAATGTTCTGAAAAGTCGCACCATGAATCATAGCAATGAGTTGCACCAAAAGTCATGCATGTGCAGCGCGTGTGGAAAATCAGAGCGTGAATTAATGATTTGTGTGCATGCGGTCTTCGGATCAACGCCAAGACTGACATTTCCAGAAAGGGTGTCTCGCAACAGCTAACTTTACAACCTGTGGGGGATTTAATTGTCGCGAGTCACATTTTTTCTTTCCTTTCTTGGTCGAGTGTTGAAAAGAGCTTTTCATAGAAAAGATGGTATGTCATGGTAGTAAATGAGCAACAGGAGGGAAGTTCAGTGCAGACAGCTCAGACGGAGGCTTCATTGATAGCTGTTCTGGGGTTCACATCTTGACTTTTCTTCTGCTGCTTCTAGACTAAATAAACTCCACATCAGCACAGGATGGAGGGGTACATCTCCTGCTTCTGCTGCTTTCACACCCGCAACAACAGGGCTGTGTGCTCTGGAACTCTAGCAGAACCCTATAAAATGCCAATCTGTCTCCAAATATTGTAAAAAAAAATCAAAGTAAACAAATCTAAAAAAAAAAATGTAATAAAGTTGTAATTGTTTGGAGAATTTGAATCATTCTGGATTTTTTTAACACTGAAATGGCAAAAATAATAAAAAATACATCTAGAAAGTGATAAAAATGCCGACATATGTCAGTAAATTTAAGAAAATACATCCACTGTGAGAATCTAATTCCAATGTAAATTTAATTCCATAATTTATAGATATTCAAAATTGTTTTCTTGTTTTTAAAAAACGTTTGTTGAAGCCAAAGTCCCTTAAAAAGTTTATTTCAAATTCTGGTAATTTGATTGGTAGTTTACATAATTTGATAGAAGAGGCTCATGGATAGATTTTTTAAAAACTGTTTTTCGTATAAGTTATGCCAAAGATCAACAACTATTTCAGCTTAGAAGACAAAACTGGAATCCACTCACCGAACTCTGAAAACAAGTGCAGGATTCCTTCTTCACAGCGTCTTCTCCTTTCACACACAGACGCTCATCCCTCTCAGCCAGATGTTAGCCTCCCTCCAGGTCGGCACATGTAAGTATCCAACTTAACAGGGGCAGAGTTAAAACAAACTCCTCTGTGCACGCCTGGAAGTTTGTGGTGTCAATTTACAGCAAGTGAGTTTGAGAAAATGCGCACAGACAGACAGACAGAAAGCAAGAATGCTGAATGCTGTTTCGTGTCATTTCAGGATTTAGTAAACCCTAACTAGCAACTCCAAGATGGAATAGACTAAAACATTAAATAGAAATCTTTATGACTGCTCATAAAGTCAATTTTAGTAAGAAAATTTAACTTTAATTGATCCCACAATGGGGAAATTGATTTAACATAACATTGCTACGTTTAATTTTGTTCAAAACACCATTTTTTAAAGTAGAAAAACAGGACAAAATCATGTACTGTACACTAGGAAACCTAGTTTATGTCCTAGTGTACCAGAAAGCACAATCAGGTTCACAAACCCATTATTATGGGATTTTTCAACTTTCTTTTCTTTAGTATATATCAATTTACATCTATGCTAAAGTTCACAAACCTCAGAAATGACACTTTTACTTGTGTTGTTTTGCTTTTCTCATACAGTCGCTGGATGGCTCAGTTGGGTGCATGCATCTGCACACATGAGAAACCAAAATTCAATTCTCTGCATCTATACTCATGCTTTTAATGCTGTTGTAGACTCCTTTCTGGTGTAACAATTTAAAGTAAAAGAACCGGAGGTTAAGCTGCACACCAGTGTTTAATTCTGCATCATTAACATACACTTACATGTAACTTTTTTTTTTTAATCTTTTTGGAGATAGAACATTCTATGGCAACACAATAAGGACAAAAATCTCAATAAATCTTTAACAAATCTCAGATGCTTTCAGTTTGTGGTGCACTGTAAAAACCTGTGGTGATGTGAGTCAACTGAATGATTACAAATATACAAAAAAGTGTCAGTATTTTTCCTTTTTGTTAATGATTTTTTCAAAATCTTTGTGAAAAAACTAAGTTCAATTTGTCACTAGTTGTTTTCTCATCATCACATACTACCTTTGTATATTTTGTCAGAGTTTGATATAGGTCCTGTTTACTTTTGATATTTTTTACCCAACAAAATAATCCACTGTTTATCATGAGTGGTAACCCAAAATATCATAAATGACATTTGATGTGCGAGTATTATGGTAATGGATTTCCTAAACTTTTCTGATGGAGCAAACTGATGGGGATGAAATCTGTTTTTTAGTCACAGTAAGGTCCGGCGGGGAGCGGATGCAGCAACAAGCAGAGTTTTTGTCTTTGTGCATATGTGTGTGTGCGTGTGTGTGTGTGTAGCCTCAGCTGTGGCTGCTGGTTCATTTGCGGCCTCTCCCGGGGGACAGGTCCCTCATGTTGCTGCGTCTATCAGACACTCCCCTCTTCCTCCCCAAACACACCTCCCATCTGACCCCCTGCTCATTTCCACTGGTTAACATTCATCCAAGCCATCCTATTGTGAATATTAATGAGCACTCGAGTGTGCCCTCCCCTCCAACCCTTTCAGATAAGATTAGATTTCCTTTAAACGTGTTCAATCTCACGTCCTCCGTCCAGCCTAAAAAAGATTCAGCGACTGTGTGTGCACTCTGCATTTGCTGTGATTCACTTCCTGCATGAATGTGCCTGAGAGCAGGTATAGCAGACATACTAATGAAGTTTTAAAGGCCTATTAAAGTTAATGTAACAATGACTCAGAAACACCCACAGAGTTAATAAATAGTCCCAGAGCATCTGGAATGCAGCTTTGATTGTAAAATGAAGCCAGACAGCACACTCAGGTGTCAGAGACTCTTAGCTTGTTATGGATCACAGCAGGAAAATGAAGCAAGGCAGTCTACGGGTTTTTGTAACCTAAGAAGCTTCAGCGCTCTGTTTTTTAAACCCGACTTCTTTACATTTCATCCTGACAATGAGGATAGGATTGAATTAAAACAATGTCTCAGCTACACGATGTGGATCAGCACACATGACAGATGGCTTCTTGGGTTGCCAAGACAACTGAACCCTAATCCGCCTTCAACTTGTCATCCCCTTCCTCTATGGAGCTGCTGGTTGTGAATAGATGGGATTGGGGGGGTGGGTAATAATTCAACAGAGTACCATGTGCTGTGTTCCACTCAAATTGGTCCCCTGGGTCAAGAGGACCTTGGGCCGATCAGATGGGGCACACTTATTAGAGACACACAAGTGTTTTATCATTCTGTCAGATTAAGGCAGATCTGATTGGAGGTAGAATGAGGTGTGTGAGTGTGACTGAATATTGTTGGTGTATTTTATTACACACCTGTGCGTGCTTTTGGCAATTAGCTTCATATTGTCTCGCTATTCTTAAATGATAATTCATTCATCCTTTTTTTAACCCTTTGACGCTTAAACACAAAATCAACCACGCTGCTTTTCTCCTTCACGTTGATCGTGTTAACGGTTGAAAACGTACAGCAAGTCAAAAAGCATAAATACTGGAGCTTAAAGGGTTAAAGCATGGTTTTAAAAATGCTAAATAAAATCTTTTAAGTTTACCTTAGAAATGTGAGCAGGCGATTATTTATTTTTCTCAAAATTACATTTTTTTAATGGGGAGAAATGGAATTTATACAAATTAAAAGAGATTATGATCAGATTGGAGTATAAAAATCCTTTTTACCTTCACTTCTTCTACAAATATTGGCCTGGAGGAAGAAAACATGCTGATCTTGTTATAGAGAGCAAACATAAAGTTGACATTAAAGTCATAGACTTCACATTTCACGGACAATCACAGGGTAGGAACTGTGTAATTCAAAGATTCCACCAGTTTCTTTGATGCTACAATATGTGTGATTCACTAGAGCTCAAAAATCCTTCTATTTTCACTGCAACAATGTTAGATTTTCACTTTTTAAATACAAAAAAAACAAAAATATTATAGCATTTGATTGTTTTTACCTTGACGGCACGAACAAAGTTGAAACGTGATAAAAATAAAATGCTAAAAGAATTCTATGAATTTTTGTGTGTCACCAAATATCCCCTTAGTCAGCCTTTTCCTGTCTAAAAGTAATTTACAGAAGTGTTAATAACGTAATTCCATCATTATAATAGGGTTTCTGGCAAAATTTCAAACCCCGTCTCCCTGTCACAGCCTGTCGGAGGGTGTGTGGCAGCCAGACGTCCTAACAAACGACTAATAAATAATATGTCAGCCTGTCCTGCTCATGACAAATTGATGCCGGTTACCTCGGCTCAGGCTGGCAGGCCAGGCGCTCGATGGCTGCAGGGCAGACCTTTTCTTTAATTAAACCAGCGAGCGTCTGAATGAGGTCCTCAAATTACTCTATACTTTACCTTTGAGCCTGCAGCTGGAACAAGACAAGGAGACTGTGTTTTCTGTTGTTGTGTGTTTTTTGATGAGGATCTGTTTTAAACAAAGCCTCATGCAGAAAATGGTTTTGATGGAATGTCTAAAAATAAACACTAGAGGGCAGTAGAGGGACTTAATCTCAACTCTTAAGACTGAAAAAGAAATAAGGAGCCATTTTTTTTTCCTTTAACGGTAGGTAGTTTTAAATAAATGTACATTAAGAGAAGAAAAAATATTTTAAAAAAATCAGCACAGTGCATGTCCTCCCTGAAGCTGCAGGTAACAGACAGACCTTGAAGGGTCCTGCTATGCTTTTAAAGTACCTGTATGCCCACGGAGCTCCATGGTTACCTGACAAAGGCTCAACGCACTTCAAAACCTTTATTTAGACGAGGAGAGAGCTCAGCTCCACAGGGAGTGACTCCATGTCATTTGTCTCTGTCACAGGGATTCCAATCACCAGGATTTTAACAAGATTACCAGGAGCGAGTGGAAGCAATGGAGTACCAGTGTAATGTAATTATCAAGTGATGGAGTGCCTGAAATGGCTGTATTATCACTGGCGAGTCTTTTAACCCCTGTCAACACAGGAGAGCTCACACCATGTCTCAGCCTGATGATGGGCAGGTTCATCATATTTATCTCAAGAAAAATATGTTCTCTGAATGTTTCATTTTACCCTATAATAATTCGCTAATGGCAGATGCTCGTGTGTAAATGTCAGCCTTTGTTTCTGTATCAGCGTGGGACTTATTGAGTCAAAGCAGAATGAAGAAAACAGAAGAGAGGAGCCAGAAAACACTCTTCAGCCTCAACCTTGTGGATCGGCTCCTGCCAAGAGCGTTTCTCCCTTTTTGCCATTCCTTTCTTTGCACATGTGTCCTCATCTCCATGGCAACCAACATGAGTATTAGAGCCACGAACAAAAGAGAAATAAATGAATAGTCAAGGACAAGCAGAAATATCCCATGCACGCACACGCTGATCAATACACAACGCTGCACTCAGAGCTGCATAAGCAGAGGGCCGACACAATGTGTGGCGATTGGGAAAGTTCAGAGTTCGATTTGGTTTGACGCAAGCTGTTCATAATGAAAAAAATTCTACTCTTACTCAAGTCCATTGAATCTGTTTTGGTTTTGTGTTATATTTGTATTATATTTATTTCTTTTTCAATTTCAATATTTCAACATTTTCAACCAAATCCTGCAGTGAAGTTGTATGATTTGAGAGTTAAGTTGCCACACTTGCCCTAATATTTAGCTTGGGGTCAAAAAAGGCAGATATTTAGATTTTCAACCTGCATAGAAAGTAACTCTCTGTGGGAGACTCTCTCTCAGTTGCCCTCTGCTGGCTGATGGAATGCAACTTTTAACGCACTTTCCCTGAACTGATTCCTTTGCTTATAGATGGTAAAGAAATCAATCCTTTATTTAGATCTAAATCTATTATCTATTTAATTAGCTTTTATTAAATCATTAGATTTTTATTATCATATAGATGAAAAACAGGATTTAATGCTGGAGCTGGAAAGGTATATTATCAGGTCTGATGTAAAGCAGAAACGATTGACCAGTGTGTTAATACCCTGCTACTTTAGGGTTAAATATAACTGTAATGATATTTAGACAATAATTAGTGAGACTAAATTCTTGTTATCATGACTTCAATGCTGTGGTTGCTATTCAGTGATGAACGGTCCTCAAGTTCAGAGGAAATCAGATCCAACCTCCAGAATAATTTGAACTGTTCCAATTTACTGCAACACAGTTCAACTGAAATCACAACTTTGAATAAATTCTGTTATGATTATATATATCTTCCCAAAATGTTGAAAATTTGCTTTAGTTTTTAAGAGTAACTTTTTCACAGCTTCAAACCTAACATTAGCAGATACAGACTTCCATCACAGGCCTAAACATTTCTTTTTCTTCTTTGCTCCTTTTTTTTAAAATATTGGGATGATTACATTTGCTAATTGTTTACATTCGCAGTGATTACAAAGAAGAATGACGGAACAGAAACTTGGTACATGTGAGAAAATGCAGCATGCAAAGGAAAATTAAGGTAAAACTTTTGGACTAAAAATGATGGACAACAGTGGTTTCTGGAAACATTTAGCATCTATAAACTGATCTGAGAAAAGACTGAAAGGTGTAATATACTGCAGTATCTCAAATGTTGAATGACAATAGGAGACTTCAGACTGATTAGGCTTTAGCAAAAGTTTTGTAAAGATCTGAAAGAATTAAATGGAAGTCACAATCTGAAATTGGATACATTTTCCTAACCTGATGTATCCCTTTTGGGAAGGGTACACGCACCATTAATCAACCAAACATTTTTACTTTCAGTAACATTTTCTGAAAGGAGTTCTCAGTGGTTCACTGCTTAACCTAAGAACCTGTGACTGATGAAAAGAGAAAAAAATCCTAAAATTTATTGGAGCAAATTGTTGATGAAGGTTCTCATTCGTTCAGGTGACGACGTCTCAAGGTTGAGTCATGGCGTCTGGATTCAAAGTCTTATTCCTCAAAGAACCTCCTCATTTTCATCCAAGTGGCTTGGATTCATTTTACTCAATAATTCATTTCTGTTTGAATATTTCAAAATTGCAAAAACTGTTGAAGCAAATTCTTAAGCTGAGGGCCAACAACACAATAATTTTTCTTTCTTTGCTTACAAGGTAATCTTGATGGAATTCCTAAATCCACAGAACCAAAGGTTTCTCATACATTTGTTAAACAAAGCCGTGGTTTGAATTCTGGAACCTCAAGTATTAGAAATTCAGACTGACAGTTGGACAGACGGCTGAGCAGAAACCTTGGCACTCTGAGGAGCAGCGGATTGACAGCCTCACAGTGATTGTACACACTTCCTGTGCAGCGGGGGTCAGGGCCGTGTAAAGGAAACACCATTAAAACGGGCTTGTTTGCGCATTGTGGAGGTGCAGAGGACAGACGGATAACAAGCAGCTGATACAGCCTGTCGATCAGGACGGCTCACTTTCACATCCGAATGAATGGATAGATCACACTTGTGCTGATAGCTCACTCTGTTTTTTTTTTTTTTTTTTTGGTCCACCTGTATGAGTGAGATTGCTTTTTCCTTATTATTATTTTTTTTTCGGATGTCCGATCAGTGCGTGACTCATCCAGCGTGCCATTCAGATACAGCATCTCTGCAGTCTGAGTCACCATGCAGCTGTGACAGAGTGAGGAGGAGCAGGAGGGAGCGAGGCTGCAGATAACAAAGGAAGCTGACATGATGAAAGAAAGATCATGACATTATCTTATTCTTTTCATCTGACTCTCTGCTGCAAGCGTCACTTAGCTCGCTGTACTCAGAGGCGTCTCCTTGTCTCAGAACGGATATTGTGTCCATCTAGAACGAGTATTGCTTTCCTGACATTTACCAGGATCGCTTGCGTGTGGTCAACTAAAACCCCTTCACCAAAATGAGATCTATTTTGTTTTTATATCCTAAAAAAAATGACATTTTGCACATTTACTAAAGGCAACATCCTTTGTGAGTTTTTCCCATATGTGTGTTGTCTGCCCCTTTCTCACCCACACACTCGTCCCAAGGTGTCTGCTCTCACAGGCTCAGCTCTTAAAGGCGCCATGCAACCATTTTTTTATTTTTTATTTTCACTTCAACGACGCTCGACACAAACCATTAGATCATTACGGTTGAGTGCAGTTAGATTGTCATTAAAAATGGCTTCCGGAAGTTAGGAGTCAAACAAACGTCTGTTTAAGGACAATCCCAATAGATGAGGAGTAATAGCCTGCAATTTCAAAGCGGTTTCGGACTCTAATTGGTAAATTGCGGTGTGCACAAAGGGGGGCTTTCTGTGGAGCGATTCATGCCAGCATTACTGCAAATGCTTTAACCCCTGTTTAGCGAAATAGGAGGCGTGTACCAATTTTCCAGGATGGTTTTGGTCAGGAACCACTGTCTGAATGCACAACAAAAGAGGAGCAGGAGGAGATCGTGTCTTTCTTGTATTATCCCTCCTCTTTGAGACCACTCTATCAGATGTGTCACATCTCTGCAGCTAATGAAATCAGGTGGACATGAAGTGGCGACAGCATGAAATCAGATCAATAAAGCATCAAAGAAAAACTGTGTGTGTGTGGCATTAGAGTGTCTGAAGGGGGAGATATATATTTATTTGTATCTTTATTTTGTTACTTTTCTTTTGTATTTGCCATAATGCATTTACTGTAGAATTTCTGATAGATCAGACATGAAGCCCCCCCCATCCCCAGCATCCCACTTTTTTAATGAGATTTGGAGTGTGTTTTTCACCCCACCGTGAAGCCATGGGTGACAGACAAGAAGGACAAAAGGAGGCCTTGGGTTTGGAAAAAATAACACCCCCCTCCTCCCTTTACCGTGCACACTCATATTCACTATTAGCTCCCATCTGGTGACAGGGCATCGAGAGGCAGGTTTGGATAAAACAAGTGTGCCCACAGAAGCACACCCTGTCTAAATGTCTTAGTTGCATTAATTGGGTTTATTTTTTTATCTGTATTTCTTTAGTTTGATTTCAATAATGCATGCAGGATTTTGCAAACAATGCCCTTACTTTTTAACATTTTCGATTCAATTACATAATACGTTCCTTTTAAACTGACTTCAGATAGATTTTTAGACCAAACAGACAGAAAGCTCCAATGAGCTATGTTCCCCTGCATGCTGCATTGCTCAGCTGTGGGCAAATAAATAAAAATGTGCTTCAAGTGTATCTTCAGGTTTGATCTTTGTAATGAAGTCGAATTTCTGCTCTCCTGATATCAGAGTGCCTCGCCCCAGAGGCACCCCTCTGACGAACTGATGACGCACTTCCTGACCGGGAGGCGCACGAGGATGGAAGGAGGAGCTGCAGGAGGTGTGGAGGATTTTGACGATGGGGCTGTCTAGCAAACATCTATCAGCTGCATATGGACCCTGTCCTGGAGGATGTGCAGACCAATTGGCACTGAGCCAGCCTTGTAGCAAAGCAAGGTTCAAACTTATGTGAAAGTGACTCGCACAACAGATCTGATCAGATGATAAATGAATCTTTTTTTTCTACTCCAAATTCTATCCATTAAGCACCACGGACAGCTCACATGTGAGAGTTTGTGGCTGCAGACATCAGTAAAAGTTAGATCAAAATTTTTTTTTGAAATGACTAAAGTTTTTGCTGCAAATGTTGAACCATTTACTGAAGTTTATGAGACTCGTTGCTTTGTGATTATAAATCCTGAGGAAATCCTTCCTCATCAGTCGATGACCTGCTCTGGCTGGTTGAGTGGGAGGCGATTGTGCAAATGAGAAGCTTATTTATGAGAGACAGAATCCCAGGGGTCCGAGCCCGACCTGAGCACTGCCCCCCCGCCTTCCCCAAAAGTCATTACAGAGTGATTTTGGCATCAACTTCCTCTCCTCCTCCTCCCTCCCTCCTTTGCTTGAGGCTGTGGCAGCACCTGCGCCCACCCACATCTAAACAGTCATTTAGGATGCCAAACATATGGATTCATAGACGCACATGCTGCAATCACATGAAATGTATATTAAAGCACAATTTATTATTTTTCTCCCTAAAATAGCTTAAACATTCTAAAATCTCACCCTTTTTTTTCTTCTTTTTGTTCTTTAAGGGGGAGAGACAGCATTTTTTTCTCTTCTTTCATGGTCATGAACCGTCACGGGTCGCTTCCCTTGCTTGTACTGGGACAGGTTGGCGGTTCTGGTTGGTTGGTTGTAAGAAAACACCATTCAGGGTGGACCGATGACGCATTTATTGAGCTTGTCAAATTAACGAAAGCAGTGAGCTGAGCCGGGAAAAGGGTCACAATAAAAACGCACGCCCACATGCTTGATCACAGATGGGAAGACGAGACGTGATTCTGGCATCACCTGATGGAGACCTTTTGCATCAATTAGACTCTTGTCTCTGAGTCACCTTGGGTCTTTCATTGCTCATGCAGAGTTGTTTGACGTCAGTGTTGCTAGATGCACGATGTGGATTGAATTTTATTTCACCAAAGCAGAATGCAAAAATCTATATGAAGTCTTTAAAGTCCCACTTCAATCATCATTTGGCATTTTGTAAAATCATTCCCTGTAGTTATTTAATTATTATTATTCTGTTTTTAGCCAAAATAAAAAAAAAACTCATGTTGTTTTCTAGGATATAGTTTCTGCTGTTAGTTTATTAGAAATTTACCTTTGAGTTGTGGGCGGGACTGCTGGCACAAAGTAACACTTCCCATGATCCCTTTGTTTATACTCTCTCCCTCTATCTTACACCCCTTCACACCCCCAACCAAACATTACCAATTCAACATAAATGGTAAGTAATATCGTAGTTACATACATGGATCCATTTGTCTCAAAGTTGATGCATCAGAATGGAGTGGAGCAGGGAGCTTGTGGCCTGCCGACTGTTGCAGCTGTGTCCTAACTACAAGCTTTTTCAAACCGCATTTTTCTGTCTGCTCAAGATGCACCACAATTTGAATAAAGAAATACTCATAAATGCTGTTTTAAGTTTAATTTTCTTCATATATTTCCTCTGTCATCAGAAATAGGGTTACATTTGTTGTCTGTAGTTGAAAGCTGCTGAAAAAAACTGTAAATAGACAAGGTAACAAAAAAATGATGTAGAAAGGGGTGGGACCACAAAAGAATTTTCTTCTACCCACTCCTTTTCAAGCACATTGTTTGTTTTACTTATCTATTTGTATTTTTTCAATTCTTATATTTGTATTTTTAGATTCTTATGCTTATTTTTTATTTTTGTACTTTTAAATTCTTATATTTGTATTTTTCAAATTCTTATTTTATTTTCATTTTGTGTTTGTATTTGAAACAACGAACAATAAAAAACAAGCCTCAGTACCCAATCTATCTATCCATCCATCCATCCATCCATCCATCCATCCATCCACTGGTCTGTCCATTTTCTGAACCCAATGAATTCCTTTAGAGGTCACAAGCTGCTGGAGCCTATCTCAGCTACTGTTGGGTCAAGCTGTGGTACACTCTTGACAAGTAGCGAGTCCATCACAAGGCAACATGGTACCCCCTACCTGGCAAACCGTCTCTAAAATGGACAGTCAGTTAGAGAGAGAAGAATCTTTGTGTACTCATACAGCGCGTGCAGACTCAGCAAAAAAGTGGCTATTGACTGTAAAGTAGCTGAGTTACTTACCTCACATTCAAAGCGGAATTCATTTAAAATGTCTTTTTAGTTTATTTTTTTTAGCCCTTCCTGCTTGTACTAGAACGAGATTTGACTCAAGAACTAAGCTTTAAATAAAAAGTTGGTTTTCTGTGGCTCACAGTGCAGATTCACCTTCATGTTTTTTTGTGTCAAGGCAATATTTGTTGACCCATTGATGCCTATTTATGCAAATACGCATCGAACCTCATATGCGCCAAACTTACATTAGCTTAGCATCTACTTGAGAGCAAAAACACGAGCATTTTTTTTCATAGCTGTAAATAAATGTGCTTGTCATGGGAACAAAACAGTATTTTCCCTGTTTTTTTGTTACTAATAAAGAAATATGATTAACTTCACTTGCTCACATTGTTATTAAAAAGAATGTTGACCACATAATCTGGTATGTAAGAATATTTCCTTTGGAGATTAATTTTTAATAAAAATTGCAATTTATTAACTTTATAGTAGATCCCTTGAATAAAAACAAACATTTACTGTACTTTGTATTTCTGTACTTTGAAACAGCATTGATTTATTCCACTGTTTTGTCTTTGGACCTTCTCTCTTGACTGAAGATTTCTGATGGGACCTGGCTCTAAAATCGAAATTACACCTCCAAATAGCTCGATAAGTGCTCCTCCTCCTTCTCATCTCCATTAAGAGGTTAGATCAGTCAATAGGTCCAGCCAAACTCCGGGGACTAACCCTATTGATTTCAGCCGTGGAAGGAGGAGAGCAGCCATTAGTTTTGCACTTCCTGTGGCCTTGGGTGAGCTGCTCACGCTCATTTTCCTGAGATTTCTACAAGATTCAAAAACAAGAGTTGATATTCCGTCTTTTGTTTTTCTAGTTTCTTCAGAAAGTTTTTGGTAATTTTTGAATTTCCAAATAAAAAAAAATGTTTAAATGTTTTGTTTGCTGCATCTCTAAAATCTTTTTTTTGTATCTGTGAAATATATTTGAGCAATTTCCTCATGTGGTTTTACAGCAGAAGCCTTTTGGTGTTGTTGTTAACAAATAAACCAATTTATTCAAGATTAAGCAGCCAACAGGATGCATAGATTCCACAAAATTTGGATTTAGGGAACATTGTTTCCACCACCAAAAATTCAAATATTTGTGAATTCTGTTTTCCAATTTGCAAACAAGCTTAGAGCATAAAATTATTTAAATTATTGCAGACTAAAACTGACTGGGCTTCATTTTTTATTGCATTCCACCCCTTGGATGCAAAAGTAAGTGGGGTCAAAAGCGACCCCATAGATTGTTTTTTATAAATGTATGCATATTAGAAAATTAAATGATTAAACATTTTAAATTCTAGCTTTATCTCATATGTCACAGGCAGCCTTTTTTTTCTTTTTTAAAGAAAGCTTGTATATATTTGAGGGTAATTGCAGCTTTTGCATCACTACCCCATTTATCCATTAGTGGGGTCAAAAACGACCCCAAGCATTTGCTTTGGAATATCAAGGGTTCAGCCTGAGAAGTTTGATTCTTATTGACTGTGACTGTCATTAAATATTTAATGCATCTGATACCAGCAGTCTCAGGACGTCACTTTTGATGTATTCTTGTTTTGTTAAAAATCTAATAAAAATCATAATCATAAGTGTTGGTGGGTCATGAATCTAATGGTTAAAGCCGATTTCTCCAATTAAAAAAGAACACAGAAAAAACACAGACTTGTTGTTTAGGTTTTTTATATCTAAAGAGGATATAGAGTATTTATTTTGACATCAACAAACCTTTCACTTTACACAGCAACAGAAGCCATAGAATCACACTGCAACTTCAGAGGCACAAAAACAGGAAACTTCTCACTATTTCAAATTGCACATTTTTCAGTTATTCTGAATCGCTTTGTTAAGGTTTCATCCATAATGTCAATGAATATTTTTGTGACAGTGAGAGTAGGGGTTTGGGGTGGTGGGGGCTGTACAGGGGGAAGCAGGTACAGGAAGAGCGATGGGGGTCCTGCCACTGAACCAAAGACACAAATTCAGCTAAATGAGGAGGGAAAGAGACCGACGCACATAGGAGGCTCGATAGCGTACAGTTAGTGTGGACCACACCAAAGCAAAAACTTAAAAAAAAGAAGAGCGGCCGCCTTTCTGGCGGGGCTCTTCGTATCATTCTCATCTGGTGAGCAGCCCGACCACAAACTCCCCGACTTCTCGCGTCAGGAACGTTTGTGTCGGACTCAAGTTACTATATTTTCATACATTTATGTTCCTATTTTCTTTACAAGTTTTTCTTTTCTACATTTTGTTTACACAAAAACATGACTTCTAAACAAATGCTGACGGAAAAACCTAACGACTGTTCATGACACTTGACCAGAACTGTTACTATGGATTTATTGCTTTGTACACTGAGTCGTGTTTGGTGCCGACTGCCCGCTGCAGGCTTCTCCAGTGTGGACCTCAATGCTGATGGTTTGTACTTCTTTGAAACATTGGATTTCCACATAAAAACCCAAATCTGCTTCTCACCTTTGGTTATTGTGCAAAGAAATTTAAGCATAAGTAACAGTTTCTGAAGAAAAAAAAAAGAAAAAACATTGGAAACAACAAACAGAAATGGGAACAAAAAATACATAACACAAACCTCACTTTGTTCCATGCATAAATACACAACCAGACACATTTACAAGGTGAGGTGATGCATGGACTCACTACAGTTTCATGACAAAATGAATCTAATCTTTCCCTCTTCAGATCTGCTTTGTGAATGAAAGCGTGGATGGTTTTTCATGTTGATTGTTGCTCCTGTCAGGAGAATTTATTTCTCTCGATTCTACTTGGAAAGGGAGCACAAGCTAATTCATGAGTCATATATGTTGTATTTTCCTTAAGGTCTACATTGGCAAAGCCCAAAAAGCATCATTTCTACAAATGCAAACTTCACCTAAACTAAATCATGGCTTCAGCTGCAACAAAGCATCTTTTTTTTTCTCGTTTAGGTGAACTTTATGTAAACTGCATCTAAATGTAAACAAGTATCAAATACTTGATTAGGAATGTTTACAACTTCTAGAATGATTTTGAGTCAGAAGCTCAAAAAATAGGTGTTTTTGTGCACATCTAAGATCAGACGAAAAAGAAACAAAGACATTTTATAACAACCAGTGATTTTTTTTTTTCATTCAAACTGCCTGGTCATCATGGAATACTTGACAAAAGACAAAACAAATCCTATTTTATATGTTCTTAATCACACATATAAAACATTTTGTATGAACGAAAAGTCAATTAAAGCTGGAAAATTACATAAAAATATGTAAAACTTGAAAGTTATGGTTTGATTTCAGGGGTTTTGCCAAATATGCATTTAAATTTGCACTCATATATTGTACGCTATCATAAATCATCTTCATCTGTCTCTTTAAAATAGAATAATTTGACTTTTGGCTCTAAGCTACAAAGACACTCATACTGATTTGGATTTCCCATTGCAAATACCTTGTTTAAGGGCCTATATCATGCAAAATCAACTCTTTTTGAGTGTATTATAATGTTTAGTTCTTTACAAAAGTTCAGATGATTGCTTTCGTGGGTGAAACACAGACGTTGCCGAGGCTGGCTCTAGGATGACGTCATGAAATGGGCGGCACCCACAAAGAATAAAAGGTGGAGCCTCAGAGATTGAGGCGTCTTACGGGTTGGAAAAAAGCCACAAAATGAACTCAAATGTCATCATTTTTTTCTTTAGCATGCCAAAGGTAATATATGATCAATTATATGGATATAATTAACCTGAAAGACTAAAGAATAGCATGATATAGGCCCTTTATGGTCTTCAGTCACCACTTTTTGTGTGGTGTTCTAATGTTTTATATGTGGTCACTTCTGTTATATATATATACTCAGTTTAACAAAAAAAAAATGTAAAAGTTTAAGTAGTCCAACAAAAATGTGCAATACAAGCAGTGGAATGGCTTGGATGAGACTAAAATAAATATACAAAATTAGTAGTGAGCACAATTTCTCTATAAACATATTGTTCAAATTAAGAAAAAAAATGTATGCATGTGTAACCACATTACAAGTCATTGTGCCACAAGTTAAATCTCTGCCAGGTCCCAGCAGGACTTTACATTCACAAACAGGACTCTACACACACACACTCACACACACAAACTCACACACAGAAGCCAGTGATCGGAAAACAAAAACTACAAAGTTGTGCATTGAAAAGACACTAGTGTGAGTGCATCAGGAGATATACAGTACGGTCTATTTTAACATAGTGTCTAGTTACTGTGCTGTGCAGTGACATGTGTGTACACTGAAATGGTTGTCTTGCTGTCGTTCGTGGGACAGCTCTCATGTCGCTTCATTGAAACCCTACAGGCTTCTGTGAGGCTGGGAAGCCTCGAGACGTGATGAAAATGTTTACATTTAATCACAATTGCACTCAAAATAAATATATCTATTTTAAATATGCATAATAGTACATATACAGACTGCCAATTTGATATGTGCTACATCTCTATTGATCAAATATCATAAATCTTTTTTTTATATATATTTTCATTATTCTTACATTGAATTTTATTTATATATTTTTATTTTTAGAATTTGTGCAAACATGACAATGGACGGTGGCTTTTTTTGGTTCTTTTTTTTCTGAATTCTGAATAAATCGGAGGCATGTTCTGGGGAATGAGTGTGGTTGGCTCTAAGAGTATCCCTCATCCTGCCTGTATCCATAACTCCCACCCTGTGCCTCCTCCTGGACGTACTCCTCCGTCTTCTCCCATCCTGTTGCCCAGCCTCCGTTCACCTGCGTGGTCGCACCGTACGTTTTAGCGGGGCCTCCGAAAGCGCCGTAACTCTGAGTGATGTCTCCAGTCTCCTCGGCCAGCTCGTCTTCGTCGATGAAGCCGCACTTCTCCTCGCTGGTCAGTTCTGGGTCGGCCCAGGGCTGTTTCTCTCCAGACGCAAAGATGCCGTAGAAGACCACGCCCCCATAATGCACCAGTGAAGCTATCAGGAAAACGTACTGCCATTCTTCTCGAGTCTGAAAAACACAGCACACATCACATACAATGTTTTGGTGAAACAGAAACAATCCCCTGTGCTTTAGCTACTGAAGGTTTTTCTTTAAAACCCCCACACTGATCATCTTGATCAAGTTACAAAGCATTCCCAGTGTTTTTTTTTCAGATTATGATTCTGTTGTTTTTAGGTAAATTTCAATAACCTCTGTCGTTTTCTAGGACATCGTTTCTGTGAAGCTGCAGGATTCATTAAAAATTCATTAAAAATTCAACTCTTGAGTCATGGAGAAACCCCAGACCCCGTACCCATCCCACGTAACTTAGCTGTTTACGTTCTCTCCCACTAGCTTACAGCCCCTCACAACCTCCAACCTAACATTAACTGTGCAACAAAAATGGCGAGTAATATTGGAGTTATCCAGCTGTACAGTTTTGAGCCGGATGCCAGCTTGGATGAGGAAAACGAAGACATTCATGGATCTATTTCTCTACAAGAGCATTCATCAAAATGGAGCGGAACAGGGAGCTTGTGGCCTGCTTAGCAAATTTAATACTCTTTTTCAAATGGCATTTTTTCATCCTGAATCACAGCAATTTACAGTATATGGAAATACTCAGAAATGCAGTTTTCAGGCTTCATTTCTCTAAATATGTCATGTATCATGAGAAAAATGTCACAAGAACGTGTTTAAAACACCAAAAAATATTTTTATGTGCTTTTACACTAAAAGTGATTTTTATTTAAATAAAGAATGAATTTAATGCAGATTTAAATCCCAGGTCAAAACATTTTCATTTAGGATAGCTCTTAGCTGATTTTATTCCTTATTTTACCACGTTATATATTTTTATGTTTTGGTTTTTTTTATATATTATAGTATTTTGATCCCTTTGTGTTTTTGATTTGATTTTATGCTTGAAAAGCACGTTGTGCACTTTGATTTCTTCTGGGACAAGTGCTATTCAAAAAAATCTATTCTATTCTATTCTATCTGTACAGACATACACATGTAACCTGAAACTTAAAAAAAAGTACGTATTTTCCTTTGTTTACTTTTTTGCAATTCTTTGAATTGGATTTATTTATTTTTTTTATTTTATCCAACATTTTTTTACTATTTTGTCACAACCTTTTTCCACGTTGATCTGATGTTCTATATAAAATAGAGTGCTCTTGTTGTGCAGATTATTAAGAGTCTGCTGGAGATGAAATGTATCTGTGCATTAACCCCTTAATGCCTGAACTTCTTTCCAGTTATAATAAAAAACTCATACATGTTTTTGCTTTTGAGTAGATGCTGCATTTAGGTCATTTTAGAGCCAAAAATGGTCAGGCACCAAGGGATTATTCTTGCATACATTATCTGCTGCATGAATGCACAAATATTAAACACTTAACCAGCAAAGTGAAATATAAAGGGGTCCTGACTTCTCTTTAAAAAAAAAAACAACTATTACCTTGTTTTTTGTCATGGCACCAACAATCAGTGGACACACCATTCCAGACAGAGTCCCAACACCGTTGGAGATGCCCATCAGGATACTGGCGTAGCGAGGAGCTATGTCCAGGTGGTTGACGTTAAAACCTGGTGCACAGCATGCGACACACAATCAAAGACCCGCACACACTTTTGGAGAATAATCTCCGGTTTGTCCAGCTCGACTTGCCACCTTAAGAGAGAGTGCAACCCCATGTGTCAAATAAAAACAGCAGCATTGAGGTGAAAATAAAAGCAGCTCAAGCAGTGACCATTTTGTTGCAAAAAATAGGCATGAGACTCTCCTCCCCCACATGGAGTGGCTGCATGAGTAAGTGTTCCTGTGTGCTGTTGCACATAGCCTGCCCGGTGTCTCCCCTGAGACCTTCTGCACTGAATTATTAAACACTCCAGGAGAGAGCTTGACAACAGGAAGAAAACGGGTTTTGCACCCAGTCGAAGAACTCTGCATCCTGTATGACTTAGAATAAACAGGAAGGAATCGGTTGTAGGAGTGAAAGAAGAAAGGAAATCGCTGCATGCAGTCAAATGTTGAAAGGAAATTCTCAGGGCGCAAAAACTGTGAGGTGTTATGGGACTAAGGATCCTAAAAGTGACTAGAAATGCCCCTCCTTGACATAAATAAAGCACAAAACACACAAAAGCTAGACCAAATGGTTTCAGTTTCAACCACAAAACCTTAGACTTCAGTTACAGAGAGCGTGACACCAACCTGATATAGCAAATCCACTGAAACCCACCGCCAGCACGAGGAAGGAGATGGCCACCCCTTTACTGTGGGAATATCCCACCACCAGCAGCAGAGTGGCCTCCATGCCAAATCCTAACAAACACAGACAGCAGGTCACACGCACACAGAAAAACCCCCACAGGCTGTCGGTCAATGCGGTGCCAATTGAATTAAGCAGGATGCAATTCTCAGCTCGCATTACACAAGTGGCGCAAACAAAATCGATGCCCAGCTACAGTCCAGTTGTGAACTGGAAAATTGATCTGATCGATTTTTACAGAAACAAACATCGTCGCTGAGAGGAAATCTGGAGGCCAGGGATGGAGCAAAAAGGAAAAACAACAACAAAAAAGGACAGCTTGGCTCTGACATTTGGACAGGAACACCTATCTGATACGGGGAGAGGAGTGGACATCTGATCTCACCTCCACAGTTCATGATCTTCCTTACAGTGGTGGTCGTCAGGATGTTTTTGCTGCGCAGGTGGTCGGCCAGCTGACCACCAATGGGTACGATGATCGTCATCACCAGATGAGGAAGGGCAGACAGTATACCAACCTGGAACCACACAATGTCAATTTAAAAAACAAAGCATTTCCTTTTTTTAGGAAGATACTCAAAAATCACCCTTTGAGGAAAAATGTATTAAATAGTTATCAATAAATATCAAGTGAATTTGATTTTTTTAGAAGTAGAAGAAGCTCATTCTTGGCACTTTACTACGCTAATAAAAAAAGTAGCTTTTTCTTTCACTGTCCCATTTTGAAAACATTTTCTCCCTGTACTTCTTCAATGTGGCTACTAAATGCTGATTGTAGGTTGAGATTTTATATCACAGCTGTCACTTTCATGTTTTTTCTGAAGATTTTCTAAAAGCACAGCAGTTTACAAAAGGCAACTCCAGAATGTGATCCTTAATGTGACTGTATGGAGTAAGAAATAACTTTATTATGGCTATCGTCTTACATATGTTTATATTATATAGTGATAGGTAATTATGTTTCCTATGACAATGATTTCATAGTTTGTTTCTTTTCTTTCTTAATGATTTCTTTAGTATTATAGGGCCTGAATGAAAGTTTTAAAGTATGTATGTTTCGGTTTAACTCTCCAGAATTAAATATGTGATTTATTAAATCTATTGTTGGTCTTTTAAGTAAAAAGATGATTTGCTACCAGCGCTTCCTTATGCACAACAAAGGTTTGTTAAAAAGCTCAACCTCACAGTTAGTTCATAGGTGCCCAAAGTGGGGACCGTGGACCAATTTTGGCCCCCCAGAGGTCATCTTTTGGCCCACCAAGTCGTGGCTGCGCAGGCTGTCTGTGGAGTGTTTAGTTAAACCTCTAACCCGTTTCCCATTGATTCTCTATGGTGTTCCACAACTCTACGGCTGTAATATACTTTTGGCATCTGGGTGACGCTGTTAGCATTTTCTTTACCAGTGACAATGGGTGAAACAACCCACAAGTGAGCCAGCCCTGGATTTTTTAAGTGAGTCAGGCCTGAGTTTGTTTGTTTTTTGTATTAGAAATTCCCAAAAGCCTTCACAGTCACTTCCGATGCTTTTAGCTGGCTTTTTCAGTTAGTCAAGATGAATCTACAGCAGCAGTGGCAAACAGATAAAGTCAAAAGCTCCAGGCCTAATTTAAGCAGATGTATGATCTGCAAATGATAGATTTAGCGTCTCTGTGTTGAACTCTAGTCTGATTTTTATCAATAAAGGTATTCTCGTGTGTGTTTTGATTTTCGCTTTTTTGTTGCTGCCGTTTTGAGTTTTTGACTTTAAGCTAATAGACATATTTTTTAGTTTGTAGAGTCTCTGCTTACAAATGGGACTGAATTTGTTTTCTTGAATGAGATTTTTCCTTTTGTAGTTTTAACATTTTCTCAAACTTATTTTGATGTTGAATAAGGATTGAGTTGCAATATCCGTTATCATGACGTCAGGATTCAACAAAAAAATTAAAATAAAAAAGACGTCCAAAGTAACAGGGTCAGCACCATCCTCATCAATTGACAAACTTTGGTCTGTTCGTCAGTTCTAACCTGCTTTGTACTTCAAGCTCACCTTGCTTATCTCAAAGCCGAACACCTCTTCAAAGTACGCAGGTTGGCTGATCAGCAGCAGGTAGAAGGTCCAACTCCGGCAGAAGTTTGCCACGATGATTGCATAGACAGGCATAGAGGTGAAGAACTTTTTCCATGGGGTTTTGAATTTCTGAAATACAATGAAAGGATTTCCAGAGATGTTGACATGCTACCCATCAATGATGCTGCTGTGCTTGTTGTGCTGCCCAGACAAAAATGGGAATCATCTTGTACTTGGGGTTCTGTAACCACTCCCTCACCTCTGAAGGACCCATGAGCTTGGCACTCTCCCCAATACTCTCCTCGATGTAGCAGCGCTCCTCATCGGTGATGGTGGGGTGATCAGCGGGGCTCTCGTACGACACCAAAATCCAGAACATGTACCAGAAAATGCCGACACATCCTACATGTTACAGACAAAATAACGGTGATTAGTTGAGGACAAAATTCATTCTACTAAGGCGCTCAATTCAGAATGTGTCACCAAAAACCTGAAAGCTTTAAACCCAGACAGAAAAGCCAACTTTATCCAGTCTAGAGGAAAAGATGGAGGCTTATTTATTGACACCAAAGCAACAGGGGAAAGAAATCAATGCAGTCTGCCTGGATAAATCCATTTGACTTTCACTGTACTTTAGCAGTCGCACTCTCAAGGTTTGCTCACAATACAGTTTAGAACTTCCTGTTTTACTGTGCACAGGCTCTCATCACGAGCAGATCACCATCAGTTTGTCTCACCGTAGACATAGAACACGGAGGACCATCCTGAGTACTGAACCAGGATCCCAGCCAGAGGCATCGCAATCACAGCACCAGCATAGGAGCCTGTAAGGCAGCAAAGGGGGTCATAAACACGCGGGGCATTCCAATTAGATAACAGGCGTCTGGAAAAACCTGTCAAATTTACCACAGAAGGAGATTGTGGCCAGACGACTCCTCTCTAGCGGCGGAGCCCACTTACTCCATATACCATGACAGGCCGGGTAGGTCACCCCCTGAAAACAAACCACAGAGTTCCCCTCACAGAGAGCAATACTTACATCTCTGTTTAACACAGATCATCCAATACTGACTGCAGATTTTTTTTTCTCCTCATTCTTATTCTAGTTTTAATTTAAGACTACGTTTCTGTTTCACTGGAGTTTCACTGTATCAATCTGGACGACCCGGTTATGCATGAGGCTGAAGGATAAGCAAACACATATTAGCACGCTCGCCCCTTTAATTACACGAACAAACTGAGTGGTTGATGAGCTAGAAAAAAAAAAAGGTTTGTGAGTGTTAAATGTTCATCAGGCTCTGATTTGAGTGTCAATGTTGAATAGCATTTGCATATTTTCTCTTTGATGGTGGTAGAAAATAGGCTGGATTGGATCATCCATTGTGATTCCTCTTTTGATGAGAGGATTCCAGCGTTAGGACACAAATTCTCTTGCTTTCTTATCTGCGTTGTTTGTTTGAGCGATCTTTGATTTTCCAGCACATACAGAGTAGCATGGTGATCTTTGATGCACAGCAGCCTTATTCCAGGCTGCTGCTTGGCTGTGACTCACAGCGTCCATTATATCAGCTTGTTTTTTTCCATCCTTTTTCCATTCAGAGGTACACAATCCCTCTGCTGTTTTCCATTCAGCGTACACAGTGTGACAGCAAAGCAGAATGAGCCGGACTGCCCAACAAAAACAAACCGCGGCGGAGCGGATCAATAAAGCCCCTCTCACATTTCATCTGTCTGAATATCTAATGCATGGATACAGTTGTTTGCTTTCTGTTGCTTTTGTGGCGCCTTTTTTCTTTATTTTTGTTGGTTGCGGCGAGATTTTTTCATAGATTCAACAGTGGTGCTTTGAAACAAAAGGATGATTTAAAACATTTACAATATAGGGTTGTAATAGTGATTTTACCTCAACCAATCCCTGCAAAATCCTCACAAAAATGACACAGCCATAGTGGACTCTGGCAGCTGAAGGAATGAACATGTTGAGAGTGGAGGTCAGGACGATAGCTGCCCCAAATACCCTGGAAATGGGAGGAAAATGTCATTTCAGGATGATTGACATGTGAATAAATATTTATTTTGAGGAGAAAGAGATCCATGACTTGGAGATAAGCAAACTCTTTTTTTAAACAACACTCTTAAAAGAGGATACTATTATTTTTCTTTTGACCTCATTTTTAAATTTATCCCATGCAAAGCCCCTCGGAGCGCGTTCAGACAAGCGCCTTGCGTCCTCAAAAGTGATTGGCCCATTTGAGCGCACGCGCTCTTTGTCATCACAAATAAATATTTAAGCAGCAACGCCCCACATGCAGTCACATCCATGTGTGTCGCTTAGCAACACCTCCCACATTAGTGGTTTATTTTTTGATTTTTCACATGAAACTCATTTAGTTTTTTTTTTTTCTTGTCTTTTCTCAATGAAGAAATTACATTTCACTGTTAGTTGGATTAATAATAACTATTATTGTTTTCTATTCTGCACAGAAGACTGAAAAACATTTAAACATGTTTTAGGATATTAAAAACGAACCGGTATTTATGAAGTTTACGTCTAATTTTGGAGGCTCTGCTTTTGTTTATAGATGGAGCCTAAAGAGAATCAGTGTAGGCCAAAACCACGGAGTTATGTTTTCATGTCTGCCACATCCTCCTATCACCTTCATATCCAGGTCTGCAGGAAAAAGAAATAATAATAACGTCGTTCTGTTTTAATTTTTTATTTTTTTGCAATGAGAATTTCTCTCTTCAATTCCTCTTTTCAATTTTAAATTCTATTTCCGAACTGGCAGCGTCGAAACCAGCATTTCTCGTTGTTTTTCGTTTATCATAAAGAACTGGGTCAATAGTTGAAATGTTTCCATTCAGCTTCTGAAAAATTGCATTGTCATATAAGCTCTGATCTGCAGCCCGTGGCGCAATGGAGTGACGCACAGGCGGTGCTGATGAGGATGAAAGCCTTTGGCGACCAGATCCAGTCTGGTATCCATGCCCCTAGAGAGACGGGGGCAGATTAGACCCGACTTGCCCCCAGGGAGCTCATTAACAGGTGGCAGAAAGCCCTGCGCCGAGAGCGGAGGGCCTGTCTGCCAGATCTGCCCTCCTCTCCAGCAGCGCAGAGAGAAACTCCCCGTCTGCAGCTTCACAGATCAGGGTTCTTGGAGAGAAATGGGATTTGTGTTTTACCTCCATGCTTCTCCAGCATTTATTTATTACTTATTGTTGTAATAAATAGAGAAAAGACGCATTAAGTCAGTTGTTGACGATAACAACAGCCATGATCCTCCCTGAGCAAAAACAAAAATGATCCTGCTCACCTGTTTGCTGCGAGCCTCGAGGAGATGTATCCTCCGGGGATTTGTGTAACGATGTAGCCCCAGAAAAACGAACCGTGGATCAATCCCACCGTCTCTGGATCCCAGTTGAACTTGGCTTTCTTAAATTGCGCAAACAATTAATTATTAATGAAAATAAAACAAAAATAAGCAAGATTATTGTGTGCAGGGGTTCATCTTAGTATTTATTTGAAGCAAAAATGTTCCTGATAGAACGGTTATTTAAACATCCCAATTTAAATTAACAGGACTAAACATATAGAGAAAGAAATGGAAAAAATATCTTATATTTGAATTTCTAAGTGGATTATGCGGTAAAACAGAAGAACACTGTTTAGTCTGTTGCGTTTAGGGACTGTCTGTCAACAACAATTGCGTAATTTTATTTTTTCTTTGATGTCACAGAATGAGCTTGAAAAAATAAGCCTTGAAATAGAAATTTGTAAAATCTAATCAATGTTTTTTATTGAAATGTTAAAATAAGATCTACTTTTAAAAAACAAATGTTTTATTTGATGACAAAATAATGTCAGTCACCTAAAAAAAATAACCAAATTCACACAAAAAATTGAAATAGGCCAATTAAACATTACAGATGGATTTTAAATGTTCCCAACATGATTTTAAAAATAAATATTTTCCTTAATCGTTTTCTGAATGATGGGGCATGTGTGAGGATGTTGGATTATCCGTGCGTAAAAGCGCGCGCCAGCCGTTGCCACACCTCTTTGATGATGATCTTGCCATTCTGGTGGATGGTGCTGTTGTTGACCATGCCCACTATGGCCACGCCCAGGTTACATCGGATGCCGAAGGAGATGCAGAAGCCCAAGCCGCTCATGATGGCGATGATGTAGCGGCGGGGCAGACCGAAGCAGCTGCAGTCGCACAGCGGGGGCTTCTTCTCCGCGGCCTCCCGAGGCCGCCCATCCTCCGTCAGCTCGATCACCTCCCCGGTTTTCTGCCTTCTCTCTATCACCCTGCAACAGCCAGGTGGCAGAAAAAACTGGGGGTCGAGTCTCTTTCAAAAATTGACTCCAGCAAAGGCGACTTCAATGTTCATTGAATTGTTTTGTTTTTTTCCAGTGTGAGGTTCTCTGGGGCCCCATATTTGTTATGCATCCTTGAAAACGAATATTGCAGTTCTAAACTATCACAAAGATAAATTATACATGTTGACCTTTTATTTCTATCATGTGGATTAACATTCGAAATTATATTTTAGGTGAAAAAGAGACCAAAAAAGAAAGAAAAAATATCCCTATCGTTCTCTGATTGATGTGAAATCAAAATTCGGTTTTGACAAATATAAGTTGGAGTGGAAAATAAAAATGTCGTATCAAAATTGAGCCTAAGGAGCTCAGAAGAGACCAACATGTCCCCGACTGTACCGCATTGCAGCAGCGCGCTCACTTTCCCTCTCATTAGCATGCAGGGACACAGAGTTGCAGCCTGCAGACATCCGTCTGCGGGCTTTCCTCGAACCCACTCCTTAACCCCGATACCAAAAAATACCACTTTTTTTTTTAATTTGGGAGGGTTATTTGTTTTATGTGATCCGATTTAAAAAAAAAAAAGTCAAGTAGATTGACAAAAAAGCTTTTTTTATTTCAAATTGGCAGCATTTATGGCTGATTAACGAAATAAAGAAAAATAAATGAAAAACCTGAATATAAACATGGATTTAAAATAATAAAAATCGAACTGTATATCTCGATTTTCTGCAGAAATACATAAAGAAATGCAACATTGGAGCAATCCCCGTGGGTACAAATAATATATAAAGATAATATATAATCGAATAGAAGAGGGGAAAACTCAATTCAAGGCCACAATTGAGGCGATGCAACGTGCTTTGAGCCTGACATGCCAGACGGCGTGAAGGTCGGTCGTGGCGCATCAGGCCACGTGCGTCCTAACATCAAAACCGTCAGAAAGTGTGAATTCATTCCCTCCAAAAAATCCCCGCGTGCGTGACCCGCGCGTCCTGTGTAACCTGCCTGCCAATAAGATTCGTGTTCAGGCCCGTGCACCGCGGGCTCCGGCTGCATGCAAACCCCATGCACGCGCGCACACGCACGCGCGCACCCCTGATTGCATAATTTTGTCCTTAGTCAGAGGCGTGACTACAAACCCATGTTGGGTTTTTTTTTTTTTCTAAACACATGTTTAGGCGGCCTGCAGAACAACGTGTGCTTCTGTTGCTGCATAAAAACCCAAAATAAATAATTGAAGAAGAAATAATTTATAAATAGATATTGACACATGCTGTACCTCACCTGTACATATGACTCAGGGTCTTCCCCGCGAATTCCTTGACCCCCGTCGTGGCTTTCGTCTTCATGGATTCCATATCCAGTTTCTGTGTGTTGGCCTGTTTTCTCTAAATATTCTATTTCTATGTTTTACTGCCTCAGCGTCATGTTACAGGGCAGGATGGCCGACTGCAGCGACTGTACCAAAGCAACAGAGCAAGTTAGAAACCCAGTGGAGCCCGGCGAGGCAGCGATCCAGCAGCAGGAGGAGGATTTTCACCGCAAAAAAAAAAAAAAAAAAAAGCACAAACACCTTTTTACAAGAAAAGCTGAATCAAACGAGGTGCGCGCCTTCATCCAGCTCATCTCCCGCCTGGCGTAAAGTAACCGCGCCAAGTGCCATGACGACGGAAACGGCGAGCGTCTGTCAGAGCTGGAAACAAAAACACAAAGGCAGCCTCAGCACCAGGACGTGAGAATTAAAAAAAAAATAAAACAAAATGAAGTCACAGATTTGGACGCAAAGGTGTCTGTTTGAAGTAGCTTGAATAAATCAAAGTGGGAGTGAGGCTGTCTCGTGTCTCCTGTGGTGAGCGCAGGTTCATCTGACGTCGTTCAGCACCGAGGTCAGCGACAGCAGCGCCGCGACCAACATCTGTCCAGCTGCTGAGCGCACCCAGGACCCCGCTCAGGCGCGAGCGCGCGAGATCACACTCAAAAAAGATGCGTTTGACACATCTGGAAATGGAGCAGACAGGAATATCTTAAGCTTGCAGACAGATCAAAGTCAGATCATTCGACAGCCGCTTTCATTGAAACGTATTTTGGCTTAAATATCCCCTTAAAATAATAATAATAATAATAATGATAATGATAATATGTATATGTGCATTTAAAAAAAATGAATCAATCAGGGGCTGAAGGAAGAAAGCTGTAACTCTCTGGAGGGCGGTGCTATGGAAACCAAATAAACCCCCCCCCCCCCCCAACTCCCCCATCCCCTTCCTTTCCTACTCCTTCCAGCAACACTGGAATCCATCAATAATTTAAGCACATTAGCTCTTTTCTCCACCTTTATTGAAAATGTCTTCCTTGAAAATAATGACTATGTGTAGAAGCAAAAAAAGGAGAAAAAAAAAGCTGTTTTACAGTAAAAACATGCATTAAAAATGTGTTAACCACAATTAAAATAATAATAATAACAATATCAAAAGCTGTAGACATACATTAGTGTAAAATAAAAATAAATGTATGAATAAAGAAAGGAAGAAAGAGATTCTGTGCTTGGGAAGCTTTCCTCATCATTCGTGGGCGTCGGGCGCCACCTGGCGGCAGAAATCAAAACCCCAATGATTACTGTAAAAACTCAGTTTCAAGTTTCTTTTTTCAACTTTTTTGTCACGAATTATATTTTGTGTTGTATATTTATTGAGCTATATTTTTTTTGCCGATGGTAAGATTCTTAAAAGTTTTGTTATTGTGGTTCACAACATTGAAAGGAAAGCCTCAGAAAACCAAGACTATCTAAGTGTCAGTTCATATAGTCTTAATAATAACAGCAATATGACTTTTATTAAAACGAAAAAAGAGAGATAGAGTCATAATGCTATTGAAAGATACTTGATAACATATAATAATTTTTGCATCATAGCAAAATAATAACATTTAAATATTTATTTCAACACAAATGTGAATATATACTAGAAATAAACTAGAGATTGACAAAAAGTAACATAAAATGTGCTTAATTCTTTTTATTACAGTCACATAAATACAAACATAAATCATTTTGAATAACACTTACCTGAGTGTTCGAGCATCATCGTCTGTTGGAGAGCATCCAAAGGACAATAAATGTAACTTCTGTTTTTTATCTATGCAAAGGTGTTCTGCTATTTCCAATATATTGTGCAGCTTGGTAAATGGTAAATAGCGTATACTTGTATAGCGCTTTATTACCTTCCTTGAAGGCCCAAAGTGCTTTCACAGACTCTTTCACTCATACATTCACACACTGTTTTCATGCGTTTCTTTCACTCATTGTACTAATTAAAACAACAACATTGTACTTTCCACATTGATTTGAAAATCATCATTCTACAAACAAACCCCTCCACCCCCATCATGTCTGATTACATAAACAGCCCTTCAGTGCATTCACAGCTAAGCTGAGGAATATCTGCACTTTTGAACCTCCTCCACACGGATTACCAGGATTTCAATATGTTTCCACCTAATCCCACATGTTTTAAAATATCCAAGAATGTCATCCTACACAGGACTACACAGGCGGTGTGGTGGGTAGCCCTGTCCCCCCAATGTGAGAAAGCCCTATAGGTCAGGGGGCCGGAACCTTAAAGATTTAAAAAGCCATTCAAGCTGATTTTCCACTGACAACAACTCAGTTGGAGCTACAAAGTCCCATTTCATCCTTTAGAAAAATAAGACACTGACTTGTATTCATGCATGTCATTGTTACTGTTATAATAAATATAAATGAACTGTTCATTTTATTTTAGTTTGCTGGGATAAAGAAACCCCAAACATAAAGAGAAAATACTATTTTTTTTTCCCAAAATATAAAGAATATAATATAATATAAATTTGACATGACTTTTTTCAAAATAAAAGACAGCCTGTATTACATAGAATCATGTCAATGCAGCAAATGTAGTACGAGGTACTGTGAAGTCAGTAGTGATTTCAACTATTTATTTGACTATAACTATAAATCTGTAAATCTAGCAAATCAAAATTAAATCAGAGCTACTCAAAATCCTCAATTTTATTTAAAAAAAAAGTTTGTTGCATAATTGAGAGCACCTTGATTCTGGTAGTACTGACTGGCCTCCAATGGATTTTCTGTGGTAGCGTGACCTGTGATACCAGCTGCTCTTTAATTGTTTGTGAAAGAGTTGAAAAAAGTTTGATTTTACTTACTTTGCTTTTGTTCATTTTTTACTATTTACTTCAGTTTTACAATTCAGTTCCTATTTAAAATGAAAGTTAGTTTTTCCTTAACCAGAGAACCACAATGGAGAGACAAGAGAACCACGTGACTCCAGAGTCACAGGTTGCAGACCCCCGGGATAGATGGAATATAATCTCTTATCATTTGACGTACTACTCATACTTATATCTATCTTTGCAAGAAATGTGTTATTAATTATTTTAAACTAAAAGACTTAAAAATGTAAATAGTGGACAAACGTGCAGCAGCATGGCTTCCACGATGCTGCATGCATATTACAAACAGTACCTTTACGAATAAACACACACAGAAGAGTCTTTTTTTCCTGATTATATTTGAATAAACATCTTTAAATATCAGGAAGCAACACAATATTTTCACAGACATGC
The DNA here is from genome assembly GCA_003999625.1 of Oryzias javanicus. Lineage (NCBI taxonomy): Eukaryota > Metazoa > Chordata > Actinopteri > Beloniformes > Adrianichthyidae > Oryzias > Oryzias javanicus. Next base: position 18,117,998 of record CM012439.1, read on the forward strand.
TTTTCACAGACTGTTGAGACATTACAAATGACAAAGCTGCAACAAACAATAGAAAAAATGCTTCCAGATTGTACATTGCTCTTTAGAAAACATATAAAAACAAGTAAAACGTTGATATTTAAGGCGATGGTTCGTCAGGGAGATCCTCGTGCATTTAGTTGGGAGACATTCAAACTGCAGATATTTAATGATGATGATGATTTATCCTGAGATTGGAGTCAGATTTCCATTTGGACTGTCAAAAGAAATCCTGCTGAGGTGTAGAAAACTCTGTAATTTACACAGTAGATTACAGATTAGTGAATAAGTACTAGAAGATGAGCAATTTGTTTTTAGGAATGATCCAAGAACTGTAAAGACAGAAATTGTACTGTTGTGGTCCCGTCACTGAACAAAAGTTTGAAATAAACACTTTTTAAAAAGAAATTAAAGGAACTGTAAAGTTATTTTACCTCTGACTGGTGATATTTATCTTAAAAAATGGAGATTACAAATACAAAAAAAAAAAAATTGAGATGAAAATGTTATAAAATATGTGTTTGTAAATCATTGAAACTGCAAAGCAGAAGCAAACCAATAAATGAATAATTACACTAACATCTTTAAATACATAATTATTGATATTTACAGCAACTTGATATTTATAAACCAGAGGTGAGGACTGCTTGTTTTTTTGACATACCTGGCTCAGGTGTGTTCTGATTGGCTGAGCACATCTGAGTAGGTAACCAGCTATGAATAAAGTGAAGATATCTGAATCAGAAACTACAGCTTTAAAGTGACTTGTAGCTTGTTGCATGCATTTCAGCAAAATAAAGAAAGCACTACTGTCTAATTCACTAAAGAGAAACTCACACTTCTTCATCTAAATATGCAAGAACCAAAATATGCCGGGTAAAGTGCACACAAAGAGGTGACAACAACATCAGCCCACATCCATCCACATCGGTTGTAAAACAAAACCAAATCAGTTTGGTCCAGATATGCAGACATTTTCACTTGATCGGTGGTGATTGGTCATGCAGGATGTTAGTAAATCATTAGAGAGATAAGATTCTGACTTCTGTGAAGTCGGTGTTTGCTTTTTAAACTGCTTCCCTCAACAGAACACACATACAGAAACTAAAGTCAGTTTGATGAGAACAGGAGATGCTGTTCCCACTGCTTGGCTCCTCTTTTAGGGTTCAGAGTTCACAGCTGAATCATAAAAAAAAAGGTTAGTGCTACATTTTTTTCTGATGCATATTTTGGCAAGTGTTGGGAGACAGAAATTAGCGCTTTTAGATGAGAGGTTCAAGCCCTTGCAGGAAGACTCCCAGACTCGTCTTCTCTTTGTTTGGTTGGTCAGATAACCGGCTGCAGGCACTCGGACAGCATCTCGTGCTTGTCGGGCGTGAAGGTCGGCTCGGAACCCGGCTCTGTCATGAAGCTGGCGCTCAGCTGCAGTTTGACTCTCTCCACCTCGTAGTTGTGAAGGTATTCCTGGATCAGGTAGCGCTCCCGCTTAATCCGTGCCTTCACGTCCGAGGGGACGTCTGGGATCATCCACGCCACGAAGAACTTCACCACGAAGACCACATGCTGCATCACAGGAAGAACAACATCAATGAAGAGCTGAATGAAATGCAGGGCAGGAAGTGAGGAGGAAGCTTACTTCCATGATAATGATGAAGGCCATTTTGGCTGCCAGGATGTGCCAGAACTGCATGTTGTGATCGTACTCCCTCTGGTGGCCAGGAGGGTTACGGTAGTCTCTGTATCTGTACAAAACGTGGCATCACACAATTATTTTCTCTGCAATCAAACTCATTAAGAGGCGCAGAGTAATACAGCCTGAAGAATGTAAAAAACAGAAAGATGCTGAAAAAAACTGTGATTAAATTATAAGCTCAACACAGACTGAAGAATGTTTTGTGAGCCAGAAAATGATCAAACGGATGGAAAGTCATTACTAAATTCTACGGAAGCCGAAAAATGTACAGAATTTTACAAAAACGGCTTGCCTAAAACTGATTTTTTATTGTTTTTTTTCGTTTTAATGAGATAATGAATCTGAATAATGAATGAATACATTTTGTTTTCTTGTGATAACAAGTTAATAAATTAATACACTATAGTGTATCAATTTATTAAAACCTCCAAACAACCAGGTTGATGAACAGAACGCAGGGCCGATGAGCATCTCTATGTGGTGCATTCACCAAACTCCAGACATTAGCAGAACCAAACAGCCTCTCAGCCCAACACAATTTGCTTTTTATACAATCTGCAGCCCAACAAAGCAGTTTTTTAGAGAAAATGTCAACACTATTAATTTGATTAATTACAAATGGATCAGTTTTTCCGGTGTTTGACATGTTCTCTGATAAACTGCCTTGTTTTGCTGTGGATGTCCAGAGCTCAGTGAACGCACCAGACAGACACACTCGGTGACTCTGGGTTCTGTCATTTAACCTGTTGTTGGGGATTTTAGGGAAAGAACCGACAGAAGCCTGCCTGTCAAACACCAGAAGAACTTATCCATTTATAATTGATTCATTTTATTACATTCAACATTTTCTCTGCTTTTTTTGCTGAGGATTGTAGAAGAGTATATTATACTGAGTTGGGGTGAGAGGCTGTTTGGTTCTGCTAATGTCCAGAGTTCAGTGAACGCACCACGCAGAGACACTCGTCACCCTGAGTTCTGTTTTGCGACCTGTCGTCAGAGGTTTTAGGGATATAAAGGGAGGGGTTGGTGGTAAATGATACGATTTGAGAAGCGTCGATCCAATAATATATAAAAAATAAACAAAAAAACTTTTGTTAAGTGTTTTCTTCTGCTGTTTCTGTTGTTAACCCCACATACACAGATAAAGTCTCTAAGTCTCATCTCAGGAAGGGAGAGAGAGAGAGAGAGACTGAGACGCTACAGTATATTCTTCATTATTTTGTTAAAACAATTATAAAATGAATAAATAAATATAGCAGGGTAGGTCATTTTCGGCTTTTGTAAATCCCATACATAAGGTCCTTTTTTTCCCCTTTTTTAATAAATGAAGCCAAAAGAAAAAGAGCAATAAAACTACGACATATAATTTGATACCTGCTACTAGTTTGCATAAGAATAAAGCAGAGCAGAAAGCTTTTTGCTTGTTTATAGTAGCTTGTACTTCATATCTATCAGCTTTTTTCAACTGCATTTTTATGTTTGCTCCTAATCAGCTACAATTTCAACAAAGAAATACTCAGGGATGTAATTTTAAGTTTAATTTTCTTCATATATGCCCTCCATCATGAGACAAATGCCCCAAGAACATGTTTAAACAACAATTTCTTTGGAGTGGGTCTCTAAGGAGAACAAACGCACAGAGACTTCTTCATCTTCCTTACCTGCAGGTGGTGGTGGAGTTCTCATACCAGCCCTCCTCTGGCATATTTTGAGGATGGATCTGTGAAATGTTGTATACTGATAGGCTGCTGTTGACGTAGCCCCTCATGCTGCGGTCTTTACTGAGGACGTAGAGGTACACCATGCGCGGGATCATGTCTGAGGTGAAGGCCATGATAAAAGCCTGAAACCACAACAAATATGAGATATACTGTATCTAAACAAATATTTATCTTTATAAATGTATATATATTTTATTTGGTATAAAGGACAAACTCACGTTGGTGACGACAGACAAAATAGCCACAGCGTTAAGGATCTCCTGCCAGGCACCGATATTTCTGGCCTTGGAGGCCACCGGTCGCCTGAACTGCGTGGTGAACTTCCACGCATCCACCCTGATTTCAAGGATGTTGTTGAACAGAGCCAGGAGCGGAGCCAACGGGAAGGAGGCCACAAACAGAGTGATGAAGCCAAACTGGATCACTGACCGCACAGACGGGAAGAGAGGGGCGCTTTACCATCGATTTGCAAGCTGGAACTTTTGGACTCATCATTTGTGAAGACTCCAAAGCCCGACGAGCTGAAACATGTCTCACCCATCTCCAGGTACTCGTAGAACAGGCCCAGCTGGCTGAAGTTCTGCAGAACGTTGTCCTGCTCCCAGCGGCTGTAATGGTTCTCAGGGTTGTGCCGTCCTTTCCTGCTGCTCCACCAGTTCCGCATCAAACTGTCGAAAAGACAAAAATACCTCAGCACACAGAAACAACTGTTTTCACTTTATCTGAAAATATCAGCAGATTGACGAGTTACTGCACTAATGACATGCTGTATTTCACAGCTATTTCTGCATCATTAAACACATCTAAGAATATTTCTTGAGACTTAAGCTATTCTTAGATTCACTGCTGTCATTAAGAGAGACATTAATCTAGAGACAAGTTCCAGTATTAGACAAAAATATGCTTCATGTTAAAGTTTAATTTTATACGAAAACTCTCAAGTATTCAGATGAGATGACCTTTTGAAAGCTCACGTGATCTCCCTCGTTTCTGGCTTTTACAAATGTTCTTATGTGTGTATACATGCTGATGCCATGATACTTATTATTTAAAAGAAGCCTTCAAAATCAATCAAGTCTTTTTTCTAATTAAGAATATGTATTCCAAACTTTTTGTTTGCCAGAGTAATCGGTTCATATTCTCATAGTAAAATCCATCAGTTCAGATAATTGTCCATGATTTAGTTCCGGCTGATATTATAACATCAGCCAAAACAAAAACATGGACAAAATGATGGAAATTCATGTTGGCCACACACAATAGCCGAGATTCCCAGTACTGTATCTCCCGCACTTATTTTAAGTGCATCCAAGGCTGGTTTTGTTGTTAGCGGCATGTACCACTATTTAAAGTTAAGCTTAAGTTAAAGTCCCATTAGCTGTAATGTTCTTGTTTGTGTGAAAAGTGTTCTCTGCATTTGATTCATCCCCTGGTGGAGCCATGAGCTGCAGAAGCAGCAACAACCAAGAACCATTTGGTGGTTTAACCCTAACTGTAACCTTACTGCTAACTTTAACCCTTCCTCTGTGAGACCAAGAAAAAAGTTCTGCACTGGTCGCACCAATTTTCAAAAATATATGTGAAAAGATGCTTTCATTTGTTTAAATGTGATGTGAAGACTTTTGATCAGCGCTTCAGCATCACAGCAGGGGGTAGTTTCAGTTCATCACAGCTGTTTGGGTTTATAGATTTTTTTATTTTTGCTCACTATCACACCTTCACCTGTCACCTCATTTGTTTTTTGGTCGTATTTTTGTTTATTTATTAGAACTTTCAGGCTCCTCCCTATTATGGATCTGTCAATTTTAACAATCATAAAATATAAAACCCACCAAAAATATTTCAGATGAGTTTATTGATACTAGACGCACTGACATTAGCAGGTAACTTATTAGTTGATTCTGCATCCTAAAGATTTAAAATCTTCACTAAAAAGCTTCACTAATCTACTAAAAAAAAAAAAAAAGTCAACTTGCAATAAGTTGATAAATAAGCAATTTTTTTCCTTTTGGCACATTTTCTGGTTTAATTCAAGTACAAAAGTATTCAGAATTTATTTACAAATAAGTCATTTTATGACAGGAAAAAAGTTGCCCTCTTAATTTATTTTATTTAAAATAAATAAGCATAATTTAAAATCCAAATAAAATAATTGGAGTGTATAAAATTAAGCATTAAAAAATTGACTTTTCATTAATCAATCATATGCTGCATTGAGGTCAAACCAACAACAATTTATAGGGTTAAATCTGCCAACCTGTCTCTGTAAGTGTTGGAGTAAACTTATTTTTATCCTATAATGTGTTCACTATGGTAAAGTCTAAGTAGAAGGATGAATACAAATACTGAGAGCTAGAAAAAAACATTATTTAACTATTTATCTTTCCTAGTCATCTTCACTACTCCTTAATACTGTATGTTTTGCAAATATAAGATTCAGCTTAAAAAAAAGGTTTTTGGGTGGAACTCACGGCAGCAGAGCCTCCTGAATGTTTCCCCACAACTGCTTCCCCGACATGACGATCACCAGCTGAGTGGTCAGCTCTATCAGACAGCCTCCGGGGTCACACTGGCACAGAGAGAGTTTGACTTTTACACAAAATCTTTGATTCGTGCAGCAGGTTTTAAAATCTGACTTCAAGACCCACTTCAATCCTCTTTGGAGACATTTTAAAATCCTTCCAGACAAGCTGTTTAGGAGCTAAACTCACCTCCTCATTCCTCAGCTTGGTCAGGTTGCCTAACATGTAGGAGTATGCACCAGGATAGCCCACAAACTTGCCTTTGAAGAAGGCAACATAGAAGCAGGAGGAGTAGTAGTTGACAAACTGGAACAGAAACATCTTCATAGTCAGCTTGTTCTCATACTCCAGGTGAGTTTTGGGGATTTCTGCAGGATCAGAAAGCGTTGTGTTAGGATTGGAGACCAGAGAGCAAACGCGACTATAAGATGTTCAGATGAAATCCTCTCACCCATGTCAGTGATCCACACGGCCACCTTCTCGTAAAAGAAGTTCAGGATCATGATGATGACGAAGTTAATGCAGGAAGCGGTGACGGACGTCGCCAGCTGAGGAGTGATGAACCTGCCCACCAGCTGGATCTTCCTCATGGGGTCTTTGATGATGCTCGCAAAGGCGGCGTACACAGCCAGCCTGTAGGCGATCACCCCAATGATGCAGGCCACGATGAGAGAGATCTGTAGGGGAGCAGAAACGGGACGTTGAAAGCGCACGACGTGGCCGACAGGAACGCCGCATAGGTATTTGTCATTCACCCAGAGGAGAACGGTGGCTGCAGACAGCGAGAAGCGAGCACATTTGCTCCTAAAGGGAAGATACGGCTCACTTTCCTGAAAGAGAAATGCAGCTTTTCTGTGAGCATGCAGGAATCACAAGGAATTTAATCAACAGGAGGTTCGGAGGCACCTGCGTGATCTTATTGATTCTCCTTTTGGTGCATTTGATCTCAAACTCGGGGCGGATTTGGAGCTGCTGCTGCTCCTCCTCGAAGTCCACCAGGTCCCACTGGTACTCCAGCCGAGCCTGACGGCGCTTCCAGAACTCCAGGAACAGAGTCACTGTCAGAGTTTCACAGATGCACGTCATCATTTGCAGACGTTCATCTGGTTTTGTTCTGATACAGAAGAAAATCACGCTTCCTTTGGCTTCCATTTACTATTAGGTTTTGCAGTAAGTTGTTAAAGTAACATTGCAGGAGTGCAGAGGCATAAGCAGAATAAGACTTACCCCAAATCCCCATAAATATGGCAAAGAACACTGTTCCTTCATTATCAAACAGATGGGATTGCTGTGAGAAAGAAGGCCAAAGAGATACGATCAATATTTTTCAAAAAAGACTGAAATACTTTTGAAACTTGAATTTCTCCTTTTATGGGATCCAAAATGTTCCCTTTTGTCTTTAAATAAATGATATTACCCAGGAAGAGAGGCAGGTGGAGTTGAGCTTCCAGAAAGGGCACTTCTTATCGCAAAGAGGACACATGACGATGCTGCCGCCGATCTCTGCATCACAGATTTCTTTGCTATGAAGGAAAACATAATTTTCCTCTGAGTATCTAGAATATTTGGAATTCATTTTTAATCAGTATTGATATTATAGTACAAAACACAAATGAGGGAATAGTTTTCTTAGAAGGCAAAAACTGCATGTGGAGGAGGAATCATCAGACATTGCTAAGATTAAAAGGCTCAATACCTCACAGTTAAAGTAACATAACAAAATCTATTAAACTTTTGGAACCTGGGACCTAAAACTCTGTTTTTGTCTACTTTTAAATTTACCTCTGTATTTTCAAACAGAAAGACTACCTGCTTGCTTATTTAGTATAATTTTAATCAGCACAACCTCAGCTACAGTATGTGGCACAGTAGACATAAAATCATGTAAAAACAGAAAATTCCATCTGGGAAAAAGAGATTCATTTTGCTGTGGAAACCCCAAAAATATTTAACAAACTATTACAACATAGAACAAAAGTTTTAGGTGTAATTTTAAAAAAACAACAAGAACAAATTTTGCCAACAAACTCACCAACATATTTTTAAATGAAAATAAAAAAATAAAAAAATCAGAAAAAAATTGAGATTTCTTTGGGCCACATGTATAAATGATTTCTGTTGATGGAGGAAAATCACAGACCTCACAGCTCAGTGACGTGACCTTTCTTGTGCTGTTATACAGTTAGTGGCTGCACTGCCATGTAAGAACTTTTCTCCTAAGAGCACTGCTCCCCATTGACATTTTTCCTGGAATTTAGGTTTTTTGCAACCTTTGTCCTTAAATTTTTTCGTTATTGTGTTTTTAACAAATAACAAAGATGAGTTTTTTTTGTAAAAATTTGATCCAGCTGGATTGATGAACTTTAAGTTTATATAGACAGAGTTTTGTCTCACAGCTGCACAGCAGGATGCCTGAGGGGGATTCCAGAGGGTTATAGTTCTGAGAGAATTGACAACTGCTCATTCAATGTAGGACACATTGTCTTTGACAACACCAACCTTGATATGTTATCATCATAGCTGAGTACTCCATAGGTGAAGCATATAAGGCCCATGACGGCAGCAAAGAACAGCATCTCTGTGTAGAATCCCAGCCAGGCAAAGTAGATCCCGATCTTTTCCCCGTAGTACTTCCTACAACAAAGACGAAAGAACAGAACCAGGAGAGGTTCAGAATTCAATGGAAGAGTTTGAGAAATGACACGACGAGGGTTCAGACTCACCGAATGAGGTTGAGAGGCTGCTCCTTGTAAAAGCAGAGGAACCTGGCCCAGTGCTTGTACAGGTTGTAGCGCTCGCTCTCGCCGTCGTCTTTCCTCGCCTTTTTCCAGTATCGGCACTGCATACAAAAGCAGAGGCGGAGACTTCATTAGTTTAACTTTTCTTATCAATCTTCACAGCATCACCATCAGATATCTCAAACCAGACCAGTGTTCTTGAGGTTGTGTTACATGTGGCAAAAGAAATGTTAGCTTTGCATTTGACTTAACCAAAAACACTAAAGACTGGAGCTGTGTCTCTAAGGCTGCTGTTAGCATATCTCACATCGTGAAGTGGGAAGGCTGCGTTGAAGGTCCCGTTGCTTAGTAACCGCTTGATTCCTGTCTTCTCCCGGTCCTTCCGACCCTCAGTGTAATACGGACAACGAGCCAGAATGTAGAAGACCTCAAAGCCAGAAAAGAAAGCAGGAAGTGTTTTTAGAAATGTCTTGTAAATCAGTACAAGTCTTAAGTTGATGGATACCTACGATTCTGTTTCTGGTGGACGGTGGGAAGAACGTGTCTTTGTCTGCAATAAGAAAGAAGTCGGTCTTGTTCTTGTCAAAGGGGTATGTGAAATAGTCCAATTGTGGGTGCATGATGTCGTCGGGCAGGCGGAAAGGACGCGAGAGCCACTCCAGAGGAACATCCTGACCGTGAGGGATGTCACTCTCCCTGAAGGGAACTTTTATCTTCAACACGTCCGCGTATTTGGCCAGAACCTCCCATGGAGCGTGGATCTTCAAGAAATATGTCTTTTGGTCTTTGGAGTCCTGAGGGAAACATAATTAATAAACAAAAACTTAAAGCAAAGTCTCTTTCGATTGTTTACTTTAAAGTGATGTGATTTGAAAGAATTTTGCAGACTGTCCACTAGATGGTGCAGTTGATCCATGGCTGAACTTCTTACTGATTTGTCTTCTGTCTCCAACTGGAGTCCAGTTTTCTCAAGGTTGGCCTCAAACGCCCTTCGCCTCTCCTGTGGAGTAAGACAACAAACCACACAGACAGTTTAGATTTTTGTTATTATTACACGTGAAAGAACTGAGCCTCCTGCTCTACAGTTCCTACTGAGTGTTTTTCCGATTTGGAAACCCTCCAAGTCCAAAAAGAGTGAGATAAGGCTTTTGAGATAAAAAAAGGAAAACTTTTTCAGTGCATTCTGGGTATTTTTTAAGACAGTATACTCAACCTTTGATCCAAATTCACAAAATATTCAAATTTAACGTGGTTATAATAACCCAGAGAACTAGTTTGTATTTCATTTGTAATGCAGCAAATATTAAGGCTTTGACAAAATACTAAAAACAAACATAAAACTTATTTAAATCAAAATTAGAAATCAGACGTTTCCTTTGTTTAGGTCATTTTCTATAATACTTTTTGGCTGAAGGGAAGCTGTCACAAAAACCTTTTCATAAACAAGGGTTTGATTTATTTAAAGCAGTTGAATTGGTGGAAACCTTTTTGAACCTTCTATTGTTCTGACCCCCTCCAGGACTTCCTCCTGTTTGTCCAATAATGTGTAATAACCAGAAGAACCTTTCACTTTAACCATATCTGTGTTTTACCCAGGGAATTCTCTCACGGTGATGAAATAAGTGCAGTTTAAAAACAACAAGACTAAGACAGTGTATAAACACACAGAAACTATTTTTCTTTTAATGGCTGCTAATGTAGGTAGAAGGTTGTGGGTCAGCGCCAGCTCCAAACTTGTACATGTGCGACAAAAAAATGTGGCATCTACAACTCCAATGTTATAATGTTTGAGCCTGAGTCTACTTTGTTTTTTAAATAATCATATTTTATCATAAATACTGTTAATAACAAAAAAGTGACATTCATTTTTAAATGAAATCAAAACTTTTTAGTGCAAACTCCTTTTCTGCCACAAGGGGGCGACAAAGACGAGCAGTGAGCACAAGACTGATAGAAACGGCAGCTGTTTGGTTCTGAAGGACATCCAGTCTCTGGGTCTTACAAACATTTTTTTCTGTCTGTTCAAACAAAGCAGTACAGCACTGAAATCACATTTTACTGTATGTCAGTCAATTCACTTTAAAATGATCCTCTTAAGAGTAAAACAACTTTAGAGAATATAGCAGATCAAAATAACCTTTTTGAGAAACCAGAGCTTTAGGAAAAGATTACATTCTCTTATGAATATTTAATAAAGACTCCAGAAAAGAGTGAACACCAAACCAGTTGCAGTACACTTCCTTCTCCTTTCAGTCTTCCAAAAATGATCCATTCTCACATGATTTCTTACCCACTTCTCATTTATGTCAGCATGAGGAGTTTATATTATTGCATCATTATAATCATTATGCAGATTTTAAAAAAGTTATTTTTTACTGACTCAGCTGCTTTGTGTAGTTGTTTCAGGGATTCTTCCCAAGATATATGTTGAAATGTGCTTCCTCTTTCCAGTTTCATGTATTCCTCCTCTGGATGTGAACTGCTTCAGTCTCATCTGCTTCACACCTTTTTGATTTAAGGAGGAGCAGCGAAAAAGTATATAAAGAAAAGAGGCCACACTTTTCTGTTAGACTCACCTGTTTCTTCTCATCTTTATCATCCACGTAGGACAAGACAAAGTCAATCCTGCGCACTCCGTCCCTGAAGAACACCGTGTCTCTGTTGGGCCGCAGCTTGTCTGTCTGAATGAGCAACAGTTACTTTTGAGTGATTCAAGCTTTCAAGAGGGGAAAAAACACAGACTGAACAAAAGTGACACTGGCAAACCAGATTTTAAACACACGAAAAACGCCGGAAATAAGTGTTTACCTTACAGCAGAAAATCCACATCATTCAGGATAACACAAGGGGTATTCTGACTGGAAAAGTCAGTTTATCTGGACAGTCAGTTTAACTTGGTCCGTCTCGAGTCCTGAACCTTGTGTTTGGTCTGTGTTCAGACTGTCTTCAACTGATCGTTTCTGTTTTGAACCAAAACTTGTGAACAAAAGTACACGACTGAAGATCTCTTCAGTCATTGGCCAGGAATTATGAGGGCGGAGCAACGAAACAAGAGAAAGAATAATGGAAGTTCTATGCTTTACAATTTATGTCAGGTTTTAGCTCCCTTGTTTAAACCATAGACTGTAAAAACACTGGACAAAACAAGCAATGAGGTCTCCCATTGGAAATGCATTACCTCCTCTCCTCGCGAAAGTAGGCCGCCGCTTTCACCGTCACTTCCTGAAACGGCTATCGCCATTTTGCAAACAATCACCAGCGATTGGTCCGAGTCTCTGTGAGTCATGGAATCTATGGGAAGTACCTTCCACCAATCTAAGGTGAGTTTATTGTGAGTCTCCGCCTCTTTCCACGCCTCTACCACGAGACAATGGAATGTAAACAGCTTCCACTTTAATAACGGCGGCTCGAGAGAATCGTACAAGTCATTGTTCAAGTCTTTGAGGGAGAACCATTCTAACATTTGATTCTGCTGTTAACCTTTCCTGCTTCCTCGTCCTGACCGTGGTTGGGGCGAACCGACCACAGCTCCTCGGACGAACGTCCTCGTGGTTAAACCCGCGGGTGTTTGGTTCTCCAGGCAGATGCTCTCACTGTCTGGTTGGAGGCTGGAATCCACCATTTATTTTCACTTTTGTTTTACAGCACATTGCTTTACTCCAACTTTCCCCGGACACCCGCTCCTTTTCTTTCCGCTCTCATCCTCTCTCTCTCGCACACATGCACTTGAAGTAAACCAAATATGTCCAGTCAGAATACACACTTTAATCCTGCATTGCTGAAATTTATCATTACAGAGAAAACAAATTGAAGAAGGATGGAGAAATTCAAAATGACAAAATATTTACTGTATTGCAAAATAAAACAACCTTAATCTAATCTAAGATGGCAAACTGAAAACAATCATTTCTCTCTAGCCCTTATTCTATCATCTTTGTTTATATGCTGCTATTTAACTATAGTCTTTCATACTGAGTGTCTCCTAGAACAGTGCAGGCTTATTTTTTTTTATCTTAATCTTATTCAAATTATCCTGATAATGCCTCAGTTCCATTAAATAACTAATGGTAAACCAGTGTCTACTAGCTTAGTTTGATCCTATTAACTTAGTATCAAAGGGGATGAATTTGCAGGTAATCAGGTGATAAAAAATTTTATCCTTTCTTTTTTTTCTCAAAACTTTTCACATTTTTTGTTCCCTGTTGTCATATTTGAGCTTTTTCCCTTCATCTATTAACATGTTTAGCTGTGTTTTTTAATCAGAAGATCATCTCTGTTGACAGAAACTGAAGGTGTTGTTGGAGAATGCTTCAACTCTGCTAAACTCCACCCTGCCTGTTTATCAGTCTGTTACTGTTTTAGAGCCCGGCTAACACCAACACACCCGGCCAGCACTGACGGATCCACTGATGGGGCGGGGTGTAAAGACTTTTATGTGTTACTCACTGTAACCACACTGAGGGAAAAGTAAAAGCTTCCATCGAAACCAAACAAAACCCTCTGAGTCAGACGATAACTCGATCAGTGGTATTGATTTCTGAACCATCGGAGGGAGGCGAGCAGGAAAACAGCTTCCTGTCTGAGCAGCAACAGCTTGCTTCTGTCTCCTGTTTGGGGCTGTGGGAAAAGCTCAGAAGACGAGCCACAAGTCTTGTGACTCAGCAATCAGAGCTGCGAGTCATAAGAGGCTCAGTCAGACGGGATCAAGGACAATAACAGAGGGTTTGTGGTGATGAAAAAGGAAGAAAAAATAACTATAACACAAGATGACAGGCACAGCTAAAGCTGAGATGAACTGAAATGTAGCACATCTGTAGCTACAGTGCAACTATGTATGTAACCTACATTGCATTACATTATCTGGGAATTAAAAAAAAATGTGCATCACATGAGAATCCGACAGTGAGGCACTTTTTTCTGCTGAAATCCTGCTTTTCTTCTGTTGATACACCACAAAAGTCAGGATTTATAATGTTCAGATGCCTTCCAGCCGCTGGCACATCTCTCATTTTATAGAAATGTAACAAACAACTTACTTCCGTGTGTCCGGGCAGCTGAGCCCGCTCCGATAATACACCCACACCATTTCCACTGCTGTCATCTGCAAAGTAAAAGACATGGAACAGTAAATTAAAACCAGATCAGATTAGACATTTGGTTTGCTCATCCTGAACACAAAGTGGGTTATTTATTTATTTTAAAACAATATATTGAATGGTTATTTTTCCCAGAAACTCTCCTCTGCACTAGACTTTCTTTAGTTTAAAAATAAAATCTTATTTTCATATGCATTGATTAAGAAAAATGCCTTCCAATATACAGTTGAGCTGTTTCTTTATTCATGTACGGCTTAAACAGAAATTAGTGTTTTTACAGTACTGACTGTTATGTTCTTAAGTATGATTAGGATTGGTGTTTATGACCACAAACTGACTTATTTTTTTTACTTTCTTTGTAGTATTTACTGCATAAAAGAACTGGACTGAGCAAGTGTGACATCACTCGGATTATTTTTGGCTCCAACGAAATTAAGTCAATTCACTCACCATTTTTTTTCAACACGGATGTTGCCATGTTGGAGCCAGATGATCAGTAGTAGTGATTGGTCTGAGTGAGTACGAATAATTATTTCTATGGCGAATCAGGAGTGAAGTCCACACCTCGACCACTTAAGGCAGGCTCGGGAGAATCTGTTAATCGAATGTTTCAAATGTTCGAGGTGGGGGCCAGCTGGCACCACATATTTTAATCAAAACATCTGATTGGTCAGTTATAAAAAAAACAGGTCGTTGAGCAGAATGGTCATTCTGAAAAATTAAAAAATGGAGTAATGGCTGTTTATTTCTTAATTGAAGTCAATGGAATTTTGGCTTTTTGGAGCCAGCAGGTTCTTCCTGTTTGGAAGATGTTAGCTCTTATATAATGTGAGTGGTTTGTAGGTATAAAAATAAATAATAAAGAATAATAAATAAAGACAGAAAGAAAACTGTCCCACTGTTGTGAATCACATAAGGATTCCTTTGCAAGTGAACAACCAGAACCAGGTTTTTTTGGTCTCCTTTAGAGTTTAAATGAGCGTCCACAACCGCCCAAAGAAAGAAAAGCATCAAAACACTGATGCAGACCAAACTTAGCCTGACCTACCTTCAGATCACAGACACTGATAGGCCATACAACCATTTGGATGCTCATTTAAGGCATAGAAAACATTCAAACCATGTTTTTACTGTGGACCTCCTCCTTCTCTGTATTAGATGCACAGAATATTCTCCAGCTAGAAAAATGGGTCATTAAAACTAATTAGTTAATTAGGCATTAACTAACATGCACTGAGGGCTTTACTGACAGATGCTTCATTCAGTTTAAAGCAATTACAACCGAGGCTGACAGGTTGGGTTTTGTGCAAACCAATCTATCCCTTTAAGAAGAATGAGCTAGCCAATAACTGTTTAACATATAGCCCTCTCAGAAAGCTTCAGTCTAGGAACCAATGAAAATGCCTGTCATCTGGCAGCATCACCACAAAGAGGCTCTTACTACGATGCTGAGTCCTGAGCTGTGAGGGGTGAGTTACACAAAGACTGCGGTGCGTGCTCACTAATGCGCCAGCCCACAGCATTCCACTTCAGTCTCCCTACTTCTGGATGGCAGGATTTGGCACAGTGAGCACGCTCATGTTGCAGTGCTCTGAACGGTGGGAAACGGCTCTTCCGTTGGGGGAGGCGGCATGAAGACATTGGAAAAGGAGGTGGAGCCTAATTGCATCAGCAGACCTCCAACCTCTCTCCTGACTGAACAAAAAGGGCTACAGCCTCACATAGCTTCAGCCAAACCATGCAGGCAAACATTAGAATGAATGTAGGCAGCAGCCAGAGCCAATGAGAAAGGACCAGTGCTGTGATTGTGGGCCTCCAGAAGAATGTAAATGTGTAATTTCACTTAAGCCAACAGCAATCCCCGGGATGAAATCACACTGCGATTGCTTCCTGGAGTTTTGTGGGAAGAACGGCAGTAGTCAAATGTCTCAGAGTTTTGGTCATTTTCCAACTTAGCACAGACTCTAGCTTAAGCAAACAAAAGCAAAAGACCAGCTATGTGTGTTTTACCCTCCTCCAGGTTTAGAAAATGGCCGGAAAAGCAGCTGAATAGCTTTTCTTCTTGAAAAACTAATGGGTTACACAGACATAGAATTTCAAGTGGCCAAAGCTGAGAGTTTATTCATGAAAGGTTCCACACAGTGTATTTTAAAAAGATTCCAAACCCAATCTAGAGGCATGAAGATGTTCTTATCAAGGGAGGAAAAGATCTTTCAAATTTGAATCAATATTAGAACATTTTCTTCAAAAAGGACACGCTGTACAGTTCCAGTTTCCTAAAAATGCCTTTTAAAGACCCACTTCAATCCTCTTTTGATCTATTGTAAACATGTTCCTAGTGGTCCTTTAATTATTATCATGGTGTTTTTTGCTAAATTGAAATATACCATTTTCTAGGAAATAGTTTCTGCAAAGCAAAGTGGCAAAAGTTTATTAGAAATTGACATCAGAGTTGTGGGCGGGGCTGTTGGCGCTCGGAGCTTGTGGTCACAAATAAGCTTTTTCTTTTCAGGGAATTTTTCGGTCTGCTCCTGATTCATAGAGATTTGACTTAACACATATCCAGAAAGGCAATTCTAAGCTTAGCTTTCTTTATGTACATCTTCCATGCAATGCTACAGGAACATGTTAAAAACATAACTTTCAAGGGAGTGGGTCTTTCAATAAGAACCAAACTCCAATGATAGTAGATGTGAGGTTGCAAAACTGTTGTGTATGCACTAAAAATTTTAATAAATGATTCCTAATTCTTAGAACTACATTTGCAGGTAATGTTAAAAATAAATGACATGTTAAAAAACATTAAATATAAAAGCATCGTGGATTTAGCTTGGTAGAACAGTAATATGATTAAGACAAGAACAACATGTAAACCACCTAACATTCACTGATAATATTTTTAACTAGTTTCTGCTTGAAGATCCTAAAGATCTGATCAAATGTTTGTGTTTCTCCTTCTTGACTTCCACCTGGAGACGCATTAGCCACATATCAGAACTTTTTACTCTGAATTATTAATGAGGTTAGTGAAGGAACTCTACATTTTGAGCTTTCAGCAAATCATAATCATGGATAAATTATCTGAGGGTACTGCTGAGCTTGCAGTTTCCCTGGAAACGTTTTTCTAAACAAATGCATCATTTCCCAGAGGAATCATGCTAAACATCAAACTGATAACTTCCATTTAAAAAGAAAAAAAGAAAAACAACCCAGAGAATGAAATTATATATATACTTTGAACTTTTAGAGACAGAATGTAAAACAGGATCTAGGACATTATCTGATTTTTTTGAGAATGTGTTTGTAATAGAACAGGAAGTTTTGATTTGATCAGTTACAAAAGTTCACTTTGACACCTTGTAATGTAACCGTGGTTGTCAATGAAGGAGGTCAAATGCTTCCTGTTGGTCTTCAATAGGTTTGTACTGTTTTGGTCTGTTTTTTGGTCCATTCGTTGTGATGTTTTTGGGGCTGTTGCTGGGCAACACAAACTTTATAAATTCCTCCACAGATTCTCTATCAGGTTCAGGTCAAGAGACCAGCCTGATTATTCCAAAACCTTAAAAAACATTTTTTCTAAAGCTGATGTGTTTAGGATCAATGTTATGATAAATGATCCAGCTACATTTGATTCTCTTCTTTTCATGTCTCATGGTCCCATTCATCCTTTCCTTACTACAGATCAGTCATGTTGTACATTTTGCAGAAAAGCATGATGTTTCCACCTCCATGCTTGACAAAAAGTTCTTGAGATCCAACTCAGACATGATGAGTGTTGGGTTATTGTCGACTGATTTGTCCCTTCTTGTTTAGGTGTATAATCTTGTCCCTGGTGACCTTCGACAGCTCTTTGGTCTGGTTGGTGGAGAGGTTATAATCTGACTAATTATGTTACCTTTATCCAGATATCCAGTTCAAACAAATGCCATTAATCCAGCTAATGAGTGGAGGAAAAAAACTTCTTAAAAAGTAACAGATTTGTGAAGGACAGACTTCTTCTTTGTATAATAAAATACTTATTTTCTGCATCATTATAACAAATTAATTCATTGAAAATCATACTGTGATTTCCTGGATTGTCTTTTTACATTCTGTCTCACACTTGAAGTGTATCTATGATGAACATTACAGACCACTCTCATCTTTTTAAGTGGGACAACTTACAGAATCTGTTACACAAAGCCTGACTGACTGTACATGTTGTCTGAGTGTAATGGTCTGAACCACAATCCTCTTCAAAATGGCTCAGATTTGAGTCAACTATTTAAACAAGAAACTTGAATTTTACTAACAAGTCATTCCCTTTATCACTACTTTGAGTCAAATTTGTTTAAATATTTAATTTAACAGGTCTTTCTTTATAGACTGAACATTTAGACATCAAATGATTATCAATGATATATAAAATAACAAAAAAAGTTCAGTAATTGATGACATCAACAATTATCAATGCAGATACAAGTAAAGGTAGTCAGCAAACCAGCGTGTAGCCTCACACCTCCATCTTTAGAATTGAGGTGTTTCTCGGGTTGCTTCCATAAAATATTTACAAGCTCAGCCATTGACTCTTTCATCAAGAAAACAGATTTCCTGAAGCAAATGTTCAAAGA
Organism: Oryzias javanicus; assembly: GCA_003999625.1. Lineage (NCBI taxonomy): Eukaryota > Metazoa > Chordata > Actinopteri > Beloniformes > Adrianichthyidae > Oryzias > Oryzias javanicus. Next base: position 18,136,396 of record CM012439.1, read on the forward strand.
ATTTACTTGCAGTAATGTGACCTTAAGACTGGAGAGCTTTCTAAAGTCAATATAATATTGGCACATGTTCTTGTTTTTTCTCCCCCCCAAAAAATGGATACTTTTTTTGCAAAAACAACATGATTAAACAAATAATGACCCATCACAGGGTATCTAGTTGATCCTCAGTGATGCTGCAACACAGGTAGAAAGCCCTTCAGAACATTACTTGTGACTGTGCTCTGTTCACAACGGTTTACATGTAAACAGAGTTGATGTTGAGCTTACAGTCTGTTTCACCCTGACACAAATCCTGGCATAAAGTTGATGTGTTGTTGCATGGCAACAAGGCTGAATCACATGTAGGCTGTGATAACAGTCAATGTGTAGGTTGGAAGTACAAACACTACATGTACTAAAGCAGATATATGCTTTCATTTAGGTGAACAACTAAAACTCATAGAGTCCATCAGATCTGATGTTTCAAGATCTCCAAGTGTGCTTTTTAATTTGAAACATGGCATTTTTATATCAGGCAACAGTGGGTGCAGTTTATTTTTTTATTAAGCTTTAATATTTTGGTTATTGGGTGGGTTTTATCAGATATTTTACAGAAATCAGATTGATGGACAATGAAGGGGGATCTGCCACAAAGCTGCTTCTTAAAACAGAGTGTTTTTAATACAAACTAGCTAGGAGGCTGCTGAACACTGGCAGTCTTTGTCTACTTTTTCCCTACATATTTTACTTTGAACTATGCGTAACACTCACTCACACACATACCTGATTCAGCGCATTCGCTCTGCAGATGGTGAGTCACAAAGTCATGGAGCAGCTAAATTCAACGTTATCTTTATAAATCCACTATTTATTTTTAGGTTGTGTTTTTGGGCAAGCAAACGCCTCCATCTCTGCAGCACAAGCGCACATGCATCACCACAGAGAGGAGGCCTCCGGAATGACAACACACTTCACTGCCAGGAGCCAAACAGACAGGAGGAGACCTGCAAGCTGATATGGAGCGGACACACAGATGCGTGTTTGGCTCTGATAAGGAAACAAACTCTATAGTAAAGCGTGCACTAAACACAGTCGAGAGCTAAATGCACTGCCGATGAGAGAAGAGTGATGGCGAGCACACACCGGCGAGAGGACGGACAGACAGGTGTGGCGTGAACCCCGAGCTCTGCCCGTACCTGAGTGCAGGTTTATCCTGAAAGCGGTCAACACAGCCGGACCATCTTTATAGAAAAACAAAAGTACAAATTATTTAGTGGAAAAATATTTTATGTTGATATTAACTTGTAGTATTCATTTTTATTAAAATTGGAGCTTTGATTCATTAAAAAGAAAAAAAAAGAGCATTAAAGGGGTTTTCTGATTGATTTATTTTAGAGAAGCTCCAGAGACAAGCTAAAAAAGTAGCCAGTAACCAAATATTATTTCTGTGACTCAGGAAAGGCCTGTGGGTGTCAGCTCAACAGTAGCTCTCCATACTGTCTATGTTTGTGGTTGTTCTCAACTCATAGAGGTGTGTGGCCTTGAACCTCCACATGAAACATCAGATTTGCAACCTCTCTCGGGGAGCGATAACATGTCAAAGCTTGAAATACAACTTCCCTTCAACCAGGAATTTGATTAATACCATATGAGCCAGAAACAGGAGATTCCTCAGGCTGAAATGAATGGAAACCTAGCGTTGGGAGTTTGACATATTAGTGATGATCAATGTAGCAACAAAAAAAACGACGAAAAAAATTAATATTTTATTTATTTATATCAAAAAAATGGGACTGCAGTTCAAGAACTGAGTTTCCAATCGTAACATTATGGCAACTCTTAATTCCTGTCAGCACAGCTAGCATCTTGTGTACCATGTTACAGCAAAGCCACAACATCCTGAGGTTGAATGGGTCGCGCTCAGTCTTATCTCTATCTTACACCCCGTATTTCCTGCCATGTCAGTTTAACCCGTTTGCAGAGAAAACGTGCACCAAAAAAGTCAAATTCTCAGAAGCTAAATCATGAAAGCAAAAACTATTAAATGTTGTAAATACAATTATTTGTGGTAGAAAAGAAAGTGTATAGATCAAAGGGAGAAAACACATTGAAAGTTGCAGAAAAACTACCCAGCTTGTACAATCACTGGGCAACACAATTTCCTCCATGATCAGGAAATCGAATATGACCTCTGCAGCAAATCCGGGAAACCTCATGTTTACAGAGATACCGAACAAGCGAAGATGACATTTCCTGGATAGAAGACATGCTAGGAATGACTGTGAAGAAAACAATATGTTGAATGTGCATCAATTTAAATAAAAATACATATACAAAAACACTAAATGATAAAATGTTTTCTCCTTGTGTCTCTATTTTTCTTTTGCATAAAAATAATGTCAAGCAAAACTATTAGCCCCTGCAGGCTGAGCTAGCTTAAATAAAATGTCATTCACTGGCCTGTGAGTGAGCCTGTTTGTTTTCTTCATGTTCCATGGCAGGCTAAGCAAACAGGTCAGCTCAGAGGAGAGATATCAGGCAGTGCACTGCTCGTTTTAGCACAGGAAATCCATCTTCATGAAAACATAATTCGGAAAAAATGATCTTTCCAAGTCATGACGGTGTATTTGCACGACTGTAGGAGTTTGAGTTTAAGTTGCTTTTCCTCTCAGATCTGGCATCACTCCACCAAATGGGGCAATAAAATTACAAAGCCTGTTTCCATAGCAACTCTTTTGCTCCGCTTCACCTCTGACTAAAGGATGACTTCATCTGCTAGGCTACACAGATCAGATCGAGATCACCGTCGGAGGATATAAATCTCTGAAGCACTTAAAGGAGGGGGGGTGGTCTCTGACTAAGGCCTCGAGAAGGATCACACCAAACACGAGGTGCAATCGAGCATTAAGTCGACCACAAAAACAGGACATGGCGTTCAGCTTCATCTGCTGTTCATCTACAGGCAGTAGCCCAATCAAAGCTGTCTATAAAACTGTGTTTGGGCAGCTGGGAACAAGGTAGTTCACCCCACACATAATAGGTGAGGACAGCTTTTTCCTCTGCTTCCCTTTTGTCTTCACTAGTGGGCTCCTGAAGGGTTGTCCTGATAAGAGCCTGAACAAAAAGCCTCTATAAAGACCCATGACTCACCCAAGATAACGTGATAGAAGTCTCTTTTTGCAATGCAACAATAAGCATGAAAAAATGATCAAAATGTATGCAGGAATGCTGGGACTAAGATATGAAAGCATGCATTGTCACAGTGCATGCTGGGAATACTTAAGGGTGAATTTTAGTTTTTTTGTCTCTCAGTGACGATTCAGTGATAAAGCAAAGTGTTAAAAAGAAACTTAAATACTTATGTTTGTTGTTGTTTGGGGCTTTCCTTTATTGGTTTTGGTGTTGTTTTTTTTGTGCTTATGTTTCTGTCTGTTTTGTGCTTCCAGAGTGGTGTGGGGCAGGAGGCGTGGCTTTAAGCATTCTATAATCTATGAGCCTTGAAAGGCCTTTCCCTGGCTCTTCCACTCTGCCAGGTTATTGTTTACCCCATATGAACGGCTCCTGGTTCCAGTGAAGCTCCCTTCAGCCTAGCTCCCTGCCTCCGCCACCAGTCTGCTTCCTTTTTGTTTGTATTGTTGTCCTGTACTATTAAAACCTTTCCTACCCATCTGTCTGGCTCTGCTGTGGGATCTGTCCGCACCCCGTGACAATGTTTCTTAACCTTTTGTCCAGAAGAAAACATGTTGCTGAGGGCTACATGATATGAGGAAAACGTGCAATGTGCAAAATTGGTGATCAACATTGCCATGACGATATGATTTGCAAATAGCAAAACAAATAATACATTATTTACACTTCAATGAAACAGTTATTTAAATAGAAGTCAATATATCTTAGATTAAACTCCAAATGACCCGCGTTTATATGGGAGGCGGACATCTAACATAAATGAGCTCCATTTGATTGGTCAACAACATGAAGTATAAGTTTGATTGGGCAAAGGAATAAATTGTTCTATTTTACTGCTTTAATACTGTGTATTTTACCCAGGCTGGGGACCAGCACAGGAGGACCCAGACTTACTATAGGTCCCCTTGCAGCTATGTAGTTGGCAGTAGTGAGGCAGAAGGGGGAAAGGTCTTGCTTAAGGACCCACACTGCTTTAAGCTCATTGCACTACCTAGGAAGCAAACACAGGTTTTATACGCAACAGTCAACTGAGCCACTCTGCCACTCCACATTTGCTTAGTGTAATTGCCTAGTTAATTCAACTGTGTTCATGTATATATATATATATATATATATATATATAATATATATATAATATATATATAATATATATATATTATATATAAATATTTTTTTTTTTTTTTTTTTTTAACAAAAACAAAGGGAGAAAATAATGTTGATTTAATGTACCTGATTAACAAAGGGCAGACAAGGTGAGAGCAAAGAAAACAGTAGTGTCAAAGTGATTAAAAAAAAGTTTAAAAAAAATAGTGGTCAACAAAAATAAACAGACAAAGCTTTCCTCTCCTCCTCAACAATTGAGAGCTGGTGAGTGGATGCCTATCAAACTTTTCACCCAGGTGTTGCTAATTACCAATTAAAAAGGTGAAATGTGCAAAACTACAGAGTAAACAGGGACATTTGCAAAGAAACTACACCAAAAAAAAAAAATTGACTTTACTTAAAAATATTGAAGTCATTGGGGAAGTCATTGAAGTCATCCCTAATATTATTAAATTTACTCAAAATTAATGCCTAAATTGATCAAAACCCATCACATTAGTGCCCTGCTATCATTTACATCATAGCTGTATCATATTTGTTTACACTCTCTCCCGCTAGCTTCCAGCCACTCAAAACCCCACCCTAACATTGACATTACAACAGTTATCCAGAATTATCCAGCTGTACGTAGATCTAGTCGTCTGGAGGATGCATCAGAATTGGAGTGGAGCAAGAAGGCTTGGCCCATTTTAGTTTCTTTGTCACAACTGAGGGTTTTTTCAAACTGTGTATTTTTTTTCGGCTCCTGATCCATTAGGCAGAGTGGAGATGTTTTTTAATATCAATAGATATTTAAAAAAGTTTTTTTTTTTTTTTTGAAAAAAAGTTATATCTTTACTTTCCATAAGGGTATATTTATCTGTCTTCCAAACACCAATGTAATTATATGAGAATTTTTAACTGTAAATAATTTTAAATATAATATGTTGTAATGGTGGTTCCTTTATCTCTATAGCTTGACTTACATATGTTAACTTCATGTCTCTGAATTTAGAATATTCCCACAAAAGTAACAGTCACTGAACACAACATCAATCACTATAGGATCTAGATTCCCATCTGTTATTTCTGAACTGAACATCTTCCCTTTGCTTAGTATCTTGAAGCATCCTGAACACTGCAGTGACCTCCATGCATGACAGCAACAGTTTAATTATGTTCAGTGCACATTTTGGGTCCTGCAAAGGAATTTCTATTTGTTTTTCAAGAAAGAAAAAAAAGTAAGAAAAAAATGCCTCCCTGAGCTTTTAATAAATGTTTTGTTTCTCCTGAAGTGAGGTCTCCTTGTGATCTGACAAAAAGTGGTTAAATCACTTAATACACACTCATGCAGTAGTAATTATACCTTATATGCACATATATGCTTTGCGTTCTAAGGTGCTATCATTATCCTCTACTCTTTTGGTGAATTCCTTAAAAATATATCCAAAACTATAGCACTGGTTCCATTATAGATCACCTTATATAATGAAATTAAAATAATGTATATCTTTCAATAGAAAAATAAATAAAGTGAAGCTGCTGATCCAATCAAACTGTGGTGTATTCTCTTGAATGAACTCTGAAAATGACCTGGCAGTTTCACCAAAGACCCATCTCAACCCCATCAATGTTGACAATGTCCAAAATGGAGCAAACACTGATAATGAATGAAAACTAGTCCAAAAAGCATCTTGCTGATGACATTCGACGGATTGATTGAGTGGAGTAATTTATTGGGAAATATCTAAAAAATAGAAATAATGTCTCTCTCTCTGCTTTTCAGGTGTCATTCATTTGTTATAGCCCCTCTATGCAACAGATTGTGAATGACTTCTCTGCGCCTTTCGACTGATTTGACTCAAACAGCTTGTTTTGATCATTAGCCCGGATCATTTGGGATTAACGGATTCAGTAGAAACGTGGCTCCTGTCCGGCAGCAGCGCCAGACGGAACCCGCGAGACCAGACTGACAGAGAGAGTCCTCCCCACGAGAGAGTCTGAATGTGAGATCACCTGTAACGTGAGAGTCTGCGGCGCTCTGCAGCTCGATCAAAGTTTCCTCCTTGGCTTTTCCCGTTATCCGTCTCATCTCGGCTAACGGTGCGCCGACGGCAGCCTCACCTTTCCCGCAGAGAGGCTCAGAGGAAGCCGCTGCCCCCGGTGGTGCCGAAGAGAAGGCGAACCATGCGAGGGTGGCTCGGACGGAGCAGTTCGGTACCAGCTCAGGGGGGTGAACTATGGGTCATGTTTGCATTCAAACAGAACTGTAAGTGAAACTGTAGCCCGCTGCTGCTGCTGCTGCTGCTGCTGAACTCCCAGACCCGAGGAGGAGACGTAAAGGGGAGGAGCCACGCGGCTCTTTCTTTTTTTGTCGGCCAAAATCATGACCACAGTGTCCATACCTGTGTGGGGTAGAGTAGTAGAGGCAGGATGCTTCTACTACCACATCTAGTTGTCATGTTCATGAATTACATTTAAGCACATTTCCGCTGATGAGATCAGAGGAGCCGCGGCGCTCAGGATTTTATAGCCAGTGTGATGTCGCCATCTAGTGGCCATTCAAAAAACTGTACCTATTTCTCATCCAATCATCCACTTAAATCTGTCTAGGAAACATTTACATCTTTATATAAAAATTGTATTTTCTAGTTTTTGGGCTTATTTCTTGCAAATAGACCAATAACTTAGTCATTATGGTGCAACGGTTCATGATGCAGTAAATACATAGATAAATAACTAATAATAAATATTTGAACACTCTGTACTTTTGCAAGTTCTCCCACTTAGAAATCATGCAGGATCTTACATTTTCATCTTAAGTGCATGTCCACTGTGAGAAACAAAATATAAAATATTCTGGAAGTCACATTGAATGCATTTTTAAAATACTGTATTTGTATGCTACTGCTGCTGCAAATAAGCATTTGAACACCTGAGAAAATCCATGTAAATATTTGGAACAGAATGTTTACAATGACACAGGTCAAACATTTCCGGTAGTTTTTCACCAGTCTTGATACGCTGCAGGACGGATTTCGGCCCACTCCTTCACTCAGATCTTCTCTAGATCAGTCAGGTTTGAGAGTTGTCGCTGAGAAACAGAGTTTGAGCACCCTCCTTCTATTTAGGTCTAGAAACTGGCTATGCCACTCCAGAACTCTGATATGCTTCTTACGGAGCCACTCCCTGGTTCTCTTGGCTGTGTGCTTCGGGTCATGACCAATCTTCAATGCGCCAACTGAGGAAATTAGGTTGTTCCCCAAAATCTCATGATACATGGCTTCAGTCATCCTGTCCTTATTACCATGCAGTCGACTGTCCCATTAGCAGTAACCTCTCCCATAGCATGGTGCTACCACTCCCATGCTTCACAGTAGGGATGGTGTTCTTGGTATGGTACTCATCATTCTTCTTCCTCCAAGCACGGCACAAAGTTATATTTTGATCTCATTTTATCACATGACTTACTCTCATGACCCCTCTGCATCAGGGGTCCCCAGACTTTTTTCTTTTGAGGGGGACATAACTGTTTTCTTCTCTGATAGGGGGCCGGAGTCAGTTTGCGAAAAGGAAAAAGTGTCTCAATCACAGGGTGTGTCTAAACTTAACAATTGTGTTTTTCCAGATAGCCACACATAACTACATTTGAACAATCTCTCTCTGTAATCTTTCTTCACAGAGAAAATAAATCTAATGTATCCCAAAATTTAGGAAATCCTCGCCTGTTCTTTAGAGGCTTTGGAGGGTTGCAGCTGCTCTCACAGGGCTCTTCTCAGCCATCTGGATCTTCTGGATCTTTAGGTCGTTGTATTAAACTCATCAATAACTATATGAACTTGTGCATAAAATGAATAACTGATGTAAAAACATGTTTTTATGCTTATAAGTGTAAAATATCTTAAAGATTTGATTTTCCTCACAGGTGAAAAGTACAAAATAAATTATAAAACTAAAAAGCAATTTTTTACTATTCAACTTCTAATGTGAAACACCACATTAATGTGTGGGGGGGTCACGTAGCCAGGATTCTCAGAGATATAACAGCCACATAACCAGAACCAGCTGTGCTGTCAGGTAAAATGCAGACAAAAATGAATACAATTTATGAATTCACAATTCACACTTATTTAGAACTGTAACTTTAGGGTGTGTCATTGCACGTACTGTAAATGACTGTGTGTTCTCATCATCAGACGTGTCCAGATGTGTTACTAATGGTAGGAAAAGTCTAAAAGTTTCTGTTATGTCTGCCACATATGAAAGAGTCATATACTAATAACAACAGTTAGATTTTCAGGCAGAGGAACACCAAAGTGTTATAGAATGTATTTTTATAAGACTGACAGAATGCATTTTAATCTGAGTTTAGTATTTTGAGCTCCTCCCTAAAGCTTTTCCTGTATAACCTGTTTTCTCCTCATCTTGATGAGCTTGACGACCAACAGCAGCTGGCGGTTTTCTGTCGGGGATTTCAGTGGAGCTGGTGTCCAGTGCTGAGGAAGCTGCAATGTGATCAGGAGCTGGGGTCCCTTACCTCAGTACCTGTGTATGATGTGATGCTCAGCAGCAACAAGCGCAGACTTTTCCTAACCTGACTCGTTTAGCCACAAACACAGACTTCATCATCTAATGTGACTGACAGACATGCAGGGTAAATGCTGAATGTAAATATAAAATTTGATAGAATGCATGAAGAACACCATGAATTCCAACGGTATATATTTATGTATTTATATTTCTATATAATTTTCTGTTACTAAAAACATGTTCTTGTAAATTAAATTATTCCATTGAAATCCTGACAGAAAACCGCCTTCTGCTGTTGGTCTTTCATTCAGAAAAAGATCAAGCTTATGAAGATGAGACTCGTGTGTGGCTTCATTTTATCATGAGGGACAACGAAAGCTTGCTTTGGTATATTTTTTATATTTCTATCAACCAATAAATATATATTTATGTATTTTTAAAAAGAAAAAGAGCAAAAAGAACCAGAAGTAAATAAAACTTTGTTGTAGTTTTGGTTAGTTCACTTTAGATAATTAAGTTTTGTAATTTGTGTTTAATTTACTGTGAGAGTACCGATAGTTAAATATTAGAAAAAACAAAACACACATTCTCCTCTTCTGCTACAAAACAGCATCCAGTTACGAGAGGCGAGGTTTTTAAAAGTCACATTTTATAAAGAATGACCTAATGGTCTCAAAAAATATCTTATAATTTCAATTATTTTGTAAATGATAAAATGGGACTTCGCAGTCCTCGCTGGGTTTTGGTTGTAAGAAATTGTTCTTTAAAGGTACTGGGGTACCTCATTTCTTTTATTTAAGCCATGGAGGTTGGAATTTACCTTAGTTTATGCACCCAATGCCTGTCCATGTAGAGATAAACCTCAAAAACGACATGTAAACTATCCATTGTTTGATTTAAATATTTGCATTCACTGACCTAAACAAAAGCAGAATTAAAGCCCAATCTAGACAATGGATCCTTCAGCTCCTAAACTCTGATCTAAAACTAGTTGGACACAAAACATGATTACCAGTTTTACCCAAACCACCCTGATAATAAAAACATATGTAGCAAAAACAGACGTTACTTTAGCTATTCAGGGGTTAGTGTTCTATTCCTCTCTTTTAAAATGATCAGTTTTCCCTCGTAAAAAGCTTAGATCATGCATCATAGATCAAATGAAGTGGACCCTCCATTGTCTGGCTGTCTTTTCCTCTTCGCCATCACGTTGAGGAAAAGGACAGTTTGATCCCTCCACCTATCCACTCAAATCAGGGTAAAGGATAAAGGTAATAAACAGGTTAAGTTTAGTCGTAAGGGGCACTGGTTTGTTTATTTTTTATTAATGTACAGAATAATAGTTGAAACAAATGAAACAGTCATCTTCTTTGTCCTTTGTGTTTGATATTACAGTAAAACAGAGGTCTCAAACTTCTAATATTAAGATGTTGGCAAGAACCTGGCGATACAATACCTTTCCCCGTGTGTATTTCACAATATGATACATATCGCAATATAATACAGAACCAGAACCTTTTTTTAGAGTATGAATAAGAAAAAAAAAAGCTTTACCTGGATATTAATACAACTTTCACTGCGATAAAATGGTAAAATTATTGTTATTTAATGACTGAACTTTTAACACAAGCTGGTTCTTGTGAGATCTTGTTATTTTGGTTACGGTGTAGAGCTGCTCAAAGAGACTCGGTGTGTAGTACTGCCAACTACCGGTTGAGGCTTTAGGCAGAAAACAAAAACTAAGATGCTGAAGGACGCTCATAAATAATTAGTCAAATATTGTCTTGTCAGCATTTTAAATCAATACAAGTATCGCCAGATCAAATATCGTGATATATTGTCAGATTGATTTTTTCCTACACTTAGTATTAACCCCCTTCATATTTAGCCCAGACTTGATTTAAATATTCCATTTGGCTATAGAGGTTCCTTATTTCTAACATTTTTTGTATCAGTAATAACTAAAATATTCATGTCTTGTTGAAAATTCTTTATTATTTTTAATAAGCAAGCATTTAAACAACAAAATGAAAAAAAAAAGGTATAACGTTTTGCAGATTTGTAGCTCTGTGAGGATCACAACTGTGAGATCAACATCGAGCCCCACAAAGAATCAAAAAGAGAAGAAAAGAAAACTTATACAGTACTTTATATACAGTGTATATATATAATTGTAGAATCAAATAAAAAATAAATAAACAAAGTTAGGGATTACCAACTGTTTAAGTTGAATTCCCATATTTGTATTTTAACTTATACCGTCATGAAAATACTCGTGAAAAAAATCAACTTGCTTCATTTCGAGTTCATATAAGTCAACATTTAGAATGATAAAATAAAATAAAGAGCACCAGCATGTTTTAGTATCATTTGCACGGCAAAAACGCCTTCCAGTGAGATAATGTTGGCAGAGGTGTCCCCTAATTCAAGTAGTTTAAAATCAATGAAAAAAGGCATGATACTTGTGTAACATTGAAAGTTAAAGTGTGCTTGGTTAACATTAAAAAAATGGATTGAAATTTGAGAAATATTTAGTGAATAAATGAGCAAATATGTACATTAAGTAGGAAATGTACATGGATTTATTGATGTCATCTATTATACACAACAAAATACAGTAGATAGCAACTTTTTCTTTTATTAAAATCACTAGAGTTGAAATAATCTGATTCTTTCACAAAGCGTAAGAAAAAACGACATAAAAATCCGACAGATTTCACTGTTTACATTGTTCGTGTACTACTCCATTGTTTCATGCACAACCAAATTCCTGCACCCAAACCCTGGGCTATTTCATGCACATGAGCATAATCCTTTGCAGGATAGCTTTGGGAATGCCAATAACAGCTCATAAACCACAAGATCCAAATTATACCACGATGGCACAGGTTAATGGGATGTGGCTCTCTGTTTTAAAAGCCACCACTCAGCAGATAAAACAAATACCATCGATGCCCATAAGTGGTGCAACATCTTAATCACAGCTGGTGTTTTCAGATGATACAGTAGCTCCTTTTATGACTTAATGGAAGACACAAATCCCAAACTCCCTCAATAATAAACCAGGACAGCAAGGACTTTTGCAAAAAGCATGTTTAATCCTTTAATGACGGCCCTTAGTGGTAAACGAATTAAATAAAACTTTCAATTTTGGTAAAAAACTAAAACAATAATATAAAATTGTGTCATTTCAGGGAAATATGTTAAATAAAATCCCTTTTAATTATTAATGAAAGACCACAGCAGAAGTAGTCAGTGCGCTAAAAAATAGCTTCTGAAATTGATATAGCTGCCCTAAGGCGTTACTAGTAAAACTAATTATCATTGTGTAAGCAGCTATATTTTAAAGGCAAGGCGGAGCTTCATTTAATTACTTTTTATGTGGTTAGACAGCTAATTTTGCTGGCTCCCAGTAAATTACAAAATTAACTTTAATACTTTAATTGGGAGGAAATTGGTGTTAAAATTTTATTAAAAACATTGCTGTTGTAAAAAATAATATAAATCACAGTCATCTCAGAAACAAAACAATTGGAAGCGGTAGAAAAACGGAAAATGGTAGAAAAAAATCCTGTGTGAGTGTTGTGAAAAGTTTAAATAGCATTATGATTGAGCACGTGTCAAAGTCAAGGCCCAGGGGCCGGATCCGGCCCGCCGGGTAATCATATCTGGCCCTTTAGGTCATTTTATTTTATTGTTATTGATGACCTGATGTTATAATTCACTTATTTATAATTTATATAATTTTGACAAAACGTATTTTTATGGAGAGTAAAATATTGAAAGTGATTCAAGGTTTGAATTGATTTAATCTGGAATAATATTCCTCCCTATTTTCATTCATACTAATATATATTAAAAAGTTATGTTTCTAATGTTTTAAAAATTGGCATGTCACTAGCTTTTTGGACCATTTTGTTATTTACGTTTTTTTTTTTTAGCTCTTTTAGAGTTTAGCTTATATTTCACCTAATGCAAGCTGTTTTGGTTAATTTAGGCTTTTTAATAGTTTTTTATGCTGTTTTGGAGTTAGGCTAATATTTAAACGCTAGCTGTTTTGGCTATTATAGGCCTTTTTTTTCCTTTTTTCAGGCTACTTTGAAGTTTAACTAATTTTTCCTCTGCATCCTCGCTGTTTTGGCTAACTTTTTTTTTTTTTAGTCTTTTAGGATAATTTGGCACTTATCTAATTGTTTAGCTGACTGTCAGCTTCACTGTACTGAATGCTATGTCAAATCACAGACCACCTAATTCTTGCACATTTTCCCTTGATTATTGATTTATCTGTATTGACCTCCCACACTGATCCCGATTGTCATAATAACATGTATAATGACAAAAATTGCTTTCTTTTCTATTCTATCATGAATTTAAAATGATGGAAAAAACAGATAAAAGTAATTTATTAGTAAAAAAAAAAAGAAAAAAGAAAAAATAATGAAGATGGTAAAAGATGATGTCATCTTCTTAACAGTGTAATTACTCATAATCATAAATAGACTTTTTCTTCAGTGATGCATGCAGTACACACCTATGTCACAATAGTCACATTTGTGTCACACGGTGGAAAAAGAATTAAACCTATTCAGAAACAATACAATAAACAATAAAAAAAACAAATGTTAAAAATAATCCTCTAGTCGTAAAACACATTAGAATTTAGCAAAAACAGCAAGTGAACAGTAGAAAACCCACATTCACCAACAAAAACAGAATACACTTGCTACAATTTACATAATTAGTCCACTAGAGGGAGCCAGAGCTCCCCTAAACTCAGCCCTCTTTGTTGCAGCAAAGTGCCAGCGGTTCTGCTTGATTTATCATCTCAGGTTCACATGTGCTGAACCATCAGCTTTAAATAAGACACAGAACCATAGTGCAAATGTCTTTTCCTTTATTTAATCTTTATTTAAAAAAAAAACTCCACTTTTTTTCTAAGATGACATTGAGGTAGAAGTATTCGAAGGATGATGCTTTTAAAAGTTTGTTGAGCAATTTTGTTTGTTTATGTAATAGTTGCCTATACTTATTATTATTATTGTTATTTTTTTTTTATTCTATTTTATTTATATATTTATACATTTATTGGGGGGGGGGGGGGGGGGGTCATTTTTTCCAGGGGGGCGGGGGGGGGGGTAGTGGTATGTTCCAATTGATGGGCCAGAATCATCTTTCCAGCTGTGATTAATGATGTCACCCTAAAATGTTAGAAAAAAAAATAGAAAAGAGTTGATTTTAATGTATATGATGAGCATCATTATAGCAGCTGCTTCCAATGGTTTAAATGTTTCACCAAGACTAAGATATGAAGACGTTTTTAATCCCGGCATTGGGAGCAAAAACAGTCAGGAGTCGACTCTTTTGTTCCAAAAGGAGATCCAGTGTGCGCGCGCGCGCGCGTGAGAGGTGGTGTGCGCATGTGTGTGTCAGAGAAAGAGGCAGAGAAAGACAGAACCTCCACAGAGGCAGTCTTTAGGATACAGCAGTGTGTGAGGAGGATAGAGAGGCTGGGATGCTGAGAGACTCCTCATAGATGGATACACAAAAATGGCGAGATCTCGTTCGAATCACTAGTTTGTAGCTCTGGATGTCGGAACATGTCGTAGCTGAAGCTGGATATTCAATTTTTTATTTTATTTTTTTGTTCTTCTGCTCAGTGCATTATTTTTGAAAAATCAGCCGTTTGTCTCCCACCACGTTGTTCTGTGCTGGAGTCTTTATTATTTTGGAAGGGGAGGGGGTTTAAATGGCACCCACACGGCGGCGGCTGCGCCATGTTCCGTGCTTTCTGGGAGTTCTCCTTAACGCTTTAATCGGTAAGTGCCTCCGTCGTCGCGGGGATCGGCCGCCCGTCAGCCCCGCGTGCTGCATGCGCGAGGATGGCAGCGCGCCGTGAACTTGGCCGCTCTCCTCCGGCTGCAAAATGCCAGTGTGTGCATGCACGGATGGCGCTTTGCATGCGGGATTTGGTGCTTTCTGCACACTGTAAGATCACACGTGTGCACAGAAATGAAGCAAGTGCACCCAAAGAACAACAAAACCTCAAATCAGAAGCTACTGTTTGTGTTTGTTGTGATGTTTGGAGCCAAATCCGGTGAAGTGATGTGCAAGGAATAGCTCATGCAGCTGAGTCAGTACTTAGTTTGCACATTTGTTTAGATGGGATGTTAGGAGGAGGGTGCATCTCATTGAAACCCTAAAATCTGCAAGAAAAAAAAAAACATGTGAAACTTAAAAGTCCCTCTCCTAAGTAGAGTTTAATTTTATATCAGGGGACTTCCAAAGTAGATGGATTTATTGACTGGTCAGTCATTAGAGCGCACCACCCTGTGGCTGGGTGAAATGACGTGGTTATTGCTCTGAGAATAGATTAAAAGACTGTGGTTATTGCCTGCTGGGGAGAATATTTGTACAGATTAAATGTCAAGGCTGTCTCTCTCCTCCTTTTCAAATTTTCCTCTGCATCCCTTTGTTCCCTATGACAGTCACTTTCCCTCTCTATGTGGGGGCCCCTCGATTCAAAGGCTGGAGAGAGTATTGAGTATTTGCAAAGCGCACCACACAGGGACCCACAAAGGCCCCGCTGGAATCATATAAAGGCTCATGGTTCATAACACGCACGCTCAGAGGACTGGGAACAAAACCGTCAGAAACACACACTCAGCTGTGTGATGGATGCACTTCCAATCAACCCATCGCACTGGAGAAATGAAGGCTTTTTAAGTGCTCGTCTTCCTCAGGGAGCAGATTAGGTTCGGATAAAAGCACTTTTATGTCTTTTTAAGCCGTGTTGATAGGAGTGAAAGAATGATTAGGATGAATATCTGCACCACATCTGCTTGGAACAAACAAAAAGCTTCAATTCAAACGGCAGGAAAACACACAGTGGAGTTCATGGGGAGATATTTCAGTTTAACAGTTGCTTTGAATGGACTCATCCACCTGTCTGATCACGCCGCATATAGTCAGAGGTCAAAGCTGCACAACTTCATCCCTATTAAACTGTCTGCAAACTCCTTTGTAATCAATGCAAAGCTGCAATAAGGATTATCACTGTAACACCAACACATCCTGTGTGCTAAAAGTCTGCTCTGCTTGAATGGCAGAGGGAAGAAAACAGCGTAACAGCTGCCCTACTTTCACTCCAACTCAACGAGTGTTTTCCTCAGAATCATTTTGCTCCATATTTATGATCTGTTTTTCTTCGTATTTCTGAACTTCCACTGTTACAATCAACACAAATACATATGAGCATGAGGAACATCGAAATCTTAAAGTCCCACTCCGATCTTCTTTTGATCTATTGTTAAAGCGTTGCCAGCTGTCTTTTTATTTTGATTATTTTAGGTAAAATAATAAAAAAAAAACTGTTGTTTTCTAGGACATAGTTTCTGCAGAGCAGCAGGAGTTTATCTCTGAATTGTTGGTGCCGTTTGCCGTAGTAAGTTCTCCCCATTTCCCATCATTTATCTGTTTACATGCTCTCCTGCTCGCTCAGGGTTTATCACAACTCCAACCTAACATTAGCAGTCTATCAGAAATGACGAGCAGTATCAGAGCTATCCAGCTGTACAGTTTTAAACCAGAGACAAACAAAGAAATACACACAGATCTGTTTGTCTGCAAGTAGATGTGGCTCAGGGAGCTTGTGACTCGCCATAGTAACTTCTACATCACACTTTAAAAGTTTTTTCCAACTGCGTTTTTTTTTTTTTTTTCTGTCTGATCCTGTTTTACAACAATTTGAATAAAGAAATATTTAGAAATGCAATTTTAATCTTCATTTTCTTCAAATATGTCTTCCATTAAGAGAAAATTGCTGCAAGGCCATGTTAAAAAAACATAAAAAACATGAAGTCTGAACCCCAGTCTCTGATATTGAACTGAAGTTAACCAGCAAAAGTCCTATTACATGCATTTCTTCATACCAATAACAGGAAAGACACAATAATTATGAATCTTACTTAAAAGATTCAGTTTCAAATAAGACATAAAATGCTTGGATTAAACGATTAGCCATAAAAACATCAGATGTATTTAACTCTTTAACACCTGAGGTTTGTCGGTGACGCTTAAGCACAAAATCTTCAACATACTGTAACTTTTCCCGCCACTTTTCTCCTTCAGAATCTCCTGGAATGATTTTGATCGTGTTAACGGATGAAAAATTACAGTAAATCAAAGAGCATAAACACTAGATCTTAAAGAGTTAAAGAGTTGAGTAAGTCGGTCAAGTAAGTGAGTCTTTAAATAACAAATTATTGGAAGAAATTTGACAAATGTAGCCAAAAACTCCTTCAAAGTGAAAATCTCCATTATAGAAAGATGGCTTAAAATTCAAGTAATGTATTCTATTAATAATCTTTTATGATTACAATCCTTTTTAGTCATTTTTCTATCCAGCTTGCATGAAATGCTTTTATAGGGAGCTAGTGAGTAAACACAATAGATGAAATCATAGACTAAAATCCATATTTTTCCTTTAACTATACCTCTATAATTCAAATAGCTTGTGTGTTCTCTCAGCAGGAGTATATTTCTAAGCAATTTCCGATTCTTATAAATGGACACAAGGAAAAGTTGAGTATTAGTGGTTTTAAATGGGTTGAAAGATGTCATATTGTTTGCTCCGTGCAAGTCATTTCCTAGCGGTGTTATTACAGGGTCATGACGCGATATGATGTGGTGTCAGTAACCCATTGTATCTTCACTCTGCAGCCTGGAAGAAGCCTGCGGAGCTGCTTGAACTCTGTCAGTGCTGCTCCCGCCTGCTGAACACATGTGCCTCAGAGTGGCTGCTTTATTATCCTCTGTTTGTTTTTGCCCCCTGTGCCAGCTTACCTCACTTATCTGTCAAAATGAGTAGAAATCAGCGTGAGCCACACCTCGCTGACTCCTGTCCCCGGTGTAATCCCATATTCTGGTGAGAACATCGGAGCGTTTTGGATGGGACTGAAATCCTGCTGTTTTTTGCACTGCAAATCCTGTTTCGGTGCTGAAAAATGCTCCGCATTGACAGATGACTGTAACCTTTTTTATTGTCTTTGTATCTCCCTCATCGTATTGGATCTGCCCCATAATGAAGTGTTGTGCTCAGAATTATTTTCTCTGACATTTCTCATGGCATTGCTTGTGACCATCTACCCGCCCGGAGTCACTTTTTGTGTTTGTCAGAAGGCAGCATTCTTTATTCACTGGAAACTAAAGCTCAACAATGTCAAAGTGCTCTCACTAATGGAAAAAAGTCTAATTACTTCAGCTCAAAGCAGCTGAAATAGTTTAATCCCTTCATAATAAAAGACATTCTGGCACATTAACCACCTAACAATGTCATTTATTATCTTCAAAAGCGACAATCTTTCAATCAAGGTTTCTTGTTTCAAGGAAGTGTTTAATGTTTAGAAATATTTAATTATTTCTGTGAGCATTTGGCTCGATGTATGAAATTCTCCTGAAGAGATTTAAGTGCTTGGATGAAAAGTCATCCACAAGTGTAGAAAGTTGTCTCCCACCTGCTGCCGGACTGAAAACCTGACCTTTGCTGGATCAGAGGAGCTGGCGCTCCGTGCCCAGCATCGCTTTGCAGAGCAGCAGCTCGGCCTGAGGGTTCACCATCTGCCAGCTAAGGGTTAAATATTTCCCCAACACCTCCCCCTTGTTTTTCACAAGTGGCAGCGCCTATGCCTCTTTGGCCTCATGGCCATTTTATTTAAATGCCCACTGAGGGGGAAAAAGAGGGAGACGGGCACACATATGGGAAATCAGAGGATGATTTTTTTATTTTTTTTTGCATTTGCATCGTTCCCCATATGTGGAGGTGTGTGCAAACCTCGGCTGCTCCTGCAACTAATTCTTCTCTGGAATTTGAGGGATGAAGCTGGAGGTTCTCTGCGTTGACCCTTGTTCTTTGCCCCCTCCTTTTCGGTTACCCTCCTCCGGCCCATCCCACCAGATTCCAGGGCCCGGGGCAGAGGCTGGTAGTGCTTATTATCAGCAGCTGAAACATGAAACCAAGACTGTTCACTCAGCTTCTCCTTCATAAAACTAAGTCGGATCAAGACCTTTGCATCCTCTTTTTAGTGTCCACCTCCCCACCCTCTTGCGTAGATGCCCACAAATCCCCTTTTCCTTGTCAAGTGTGAGGTCTTCAGAGTTAAGTTCAAGTCAAAATCCAAGTCTGGTGGCAAATTCAAGTCAAGTTTTTGGCTTGGATTTCAAATTAAGTCTCACGTTAACAAAAACAAACAGGAGGTAGTTCTGCATTCTCAACGTTTTCTTTAAAGAGATCTTTTATGTTTTTTTTTCAATATGACAAGGATGTCCTAGCAGAGAACACTAAGAACATAAAAGTGAGCTTTGTTCACAAAGTCATTAACTTATCGTTGGATTTGGGATGGTGTTCACATGAAATATCAAGGTCGTAGATAATTCCGAAAACCTGTATAGAGAAAATGTTCTTGCATCAAGTTTCATATTGTTCACAATCTAAATTCAAAACGAATGATGAGAAAACTCTGATGACCCAGCATTCTAGCTGCATTGAAACGCATCACTTACGGACCAATCCTGGAGATTTGAAAAGACGCATCAGATTTGTGCATAAATGTGGTTTTGTGTATTCATATCAGGTGATTTATGGGTATTTTTAAAGATTTGTGGGTGTAGCTAGTTTAGAGTTGTTGTAATTAATAAGCTAAATTTTATATTTTTGGAATTTTATAATTGTTTTACTCGTGAACAGACAATTGCAAATACACAAAGTTATGCTCAAAATGTGTTGTGTGAATTACAAATAAAAAATTATTCACGCACAAATCCAAAGTTATACAAAAACAGGCAGACACGAGTTACAAATCAAGAATTAGGCATGCACATACCCTATTCTCTCCATACACTGGTACGATTCAAGGCATAATTGTGCGTTCCGTGCATGCAGTCTGGCTGTTATAAATTAGAAAGTAGACGACCAGACCTTAGATGTGTGGACATCCTATGGGTGTCCTAAAGGCCTTTAGGTTACCTGTACACCCCATGCGTGCACCATTTGTGTGGAGGTCAGTACGGAGTCAGTTCTGGCATCCTACTAACATCCAGAATGTTGCATGAGGACACTGTAAACGGCTTTCCCCGTACGTTCCATTTTCATGACGTCCTGTAAGATGGTGGCTTGAGTCTTAAGACACACCTCTTAAGAGCCTCCACCCCATGATCAGGTCAACCCCCGTTCGGTGGTCATGTGAAATTTAAGTTAAACATAGTCCAAGTCCGAGTCCCCGTCTCTGCCCTGTTCACTACTAGAAAAGTCTTGCCACATCTGTGTGTTCTGGAAGCACCAGCACAAACAAATCTGTCCCTCTGGGAGTTCTGAGCAAGAACATTTTCTCCCGAAGAATGGAGAAAAAAAATGAAGAAAATTGTGTTCATAATGTCAGAGTTGTAGCCATCGGTTAGCAGTCCAAACATATGTCACGGCACAATGGAACACTTGCTCTAAATGCACCTGGTATAAAGACCATTAATTCCCTGGTGATGGTAGCCTGAAGGTAGCTCAGTCAAGGCGATTTATTTATGAGGTGCAGGCCCCAGTGAGAAGCTATCAGCACGTAAACAGCTTTCTTCTTTCTTGTTGCAGTGAATTATATGAAAATGATCATCTCTTGCTAAGGCTGCAGGTTAGAGTGACCTTGGATGGTCTAGAAGGGGCTGAAAATAAATGAGAGAAGGAGTTGATGCAGTGGTAGTTACTTTTGTGTTGTGCAGTTAATGGTACAGATAAATATTTCATGAGGAAAAAAAAAAAAAAATCAAGAACAAAGAAAATCTCTACTTTTAAGTTATCCTCCACTAGATTGCGGGGTGGATTTCCTATAATTAGATTTGGCTCCTGCATGAGTTTGGGAAATTTTACTCACACATGATCAGATCTCAGAGCAGAAAAACATATTAATTCTACAAAGACTCACTCCTATGAGGGAAAGCGTGTATCCTTTAGGAGAAACTACTACATTTATTTCAAACTAAAGACTCTTATTTTGGAGAATATGCTGACCAAGTGTGTCCCCCTCAGGTGTGGTGTGTGAAGCGGAGCTGTCCTTCACGTTGGAGCCCAGCGACGTCATCGCGGTGCAGCAGCAGCCTCTCATGCTCCACTGCCAGGTGGATGGAATCCCACCCATCACCACGCAATGGAGGCACAACGGCCTGCTCATACCTCAGGATCAGCATCACACCACCTTCATCAACGGCTCGCTCCTGATCGCCCACTTCCAAAAGACCAAGTCTGATGGCTCCACGGATGAGGGCGACTACGAGTGCATGGCCCAGAATTCTTTTGGGCGGGTGGTGTGCCGGAGGGCTCGCATTCAAGCAGCCAGTAAGTCATCCAACTTGTTTATTTATTAAAAGTTATTTTTTTATTTTTTTTTTTTAAGGCAAATTGTCTTATAATTATTAAATAATGACAGCTAAAATAAAAAGATATTTTTTGCTCTGCAAGGACACCATCAAATACTTGACTGGAAACGAAAAAAGGCAACATAAGAGCAACTGAGCACTGACTGTAAACACAGATGGATGAAACGTGTGGTCATGTGACTCATCAGTTTCTGTAGGAGCAGCTTTTGCGGCCGCTCCTCTGGTGGGTGACTGACAGGTGTACCTTATGGCCGTGTACCAAATGTCCGGTTCATTTGTTTGTATTCAGGAAGTATTTTGGGGTGTCTGGCCAAGACAATGACAAGCCCACTGCTACAAGAACAGGTTTTAGTAGAAAGTATTGGGTCATGTGATCACATCATCTGTATCTCATGCCGACTTTGGAACTGAAATACTTCTGCAACAACCCAGCTTTGTTGTTTTTCACTTAATTTTGTTTACTTTAGAAAATGGATCATCCTGGAAGCTGGGCTTACTGTTTAGTTGTTACATGACGGAATTAATTGTTTTCAGCTCAATTTTAATTTAATCAGTAACCCTAAACATAAATATTTAAGCAGAAGACTTTCCTAAGAGCATGTATTGTTTTTTAATTTTATTTTAATCTGATGCATGATTTAAAAAACAGGAGATGTTGATTTCTCGGATTATAGAATTATTCTTTTGTCTCCAGTTTCCTTCATTTGTCTATTTGACTAGCTTTTATTTGAAAAAAAAGAGAGAAAAAACTGGTTTGGATCAGATTTAAATGAGTTTCCCAGAAAAGCTGATGTTCTTTTTGAGTTCTTGATGTTCCAATGTGACGGTGTGGAGATTCCAACAGAGCGGTCTGTCTTGACCTGGTTGTGTAATTATGACACAAACAGAGGGTGCTTTCACACTCGGTGATGTGACTCAGTTTAAATAGGCAGGTAATGCATTCTCACCTCTGTTTGGTTTGCTTCCACGCAGAGCAGAACCAACCTCCTGGAAACTTTACAACAACGAAGGGAAAGACAGACTAGGAGGAAATGAAAAGCACAAAGAAAAAAACACTTGTCTATTTATGCACTCTCAATTCATTAGTATGTTTATTGAATAGACATTTTACAATCTTTTTGTCATTTGTTCCAAAAAGATTTGTATTTTGGATAATTATATTTCCATACATAATGCATTTGTTTTCTTTGATTTATCAGACACCTTTAAGTCAGCGAATGAGTCTGTTAGCATCAAAATCAACCCAGGAAGAAACATACCATCCTAAACTCTTTCAGTCCATTTTTTATTCTTCATTTACTTCCAACATACATTTATTTAAGCATGATAATCTCATGAGAAAAGAATCAAACATCACCTTAAAGACCTACTCTATTGAAAATTGTGTTTTTAGCATGTTCTTGTTGCATTTAGAAAGAACATTTAGCTTTAAATTGCATTTCTGAGTTTTTCTTTATTCAAATTGTTATGAATCAGGAGCACAAACACAAAAAACGGTTGGAAAAAACTTGTTAGTGTGACATATAATGTATAATCGGCAGGCCACAAGCTCCCTGATTGCCTCAGTTCTAATCCACCTACATGCAGACAAATAGATCCATGAAAGTCTTTGTTTTCTTCGTCTGATCTGGGATCTGGTTCACAACTGTAGCTGGATAACTCCAATATTGCTAACCACTTTGTTGCACTATTAATATTAGCTTGGGGTTGTAAACTAGCAGGAGGCCGTATTAACAGATGAATGGTGGGAAATGGGGGCGGACTTACTCTGCACCAACAGTTCCTTCCACAACTCAAAAGCAATTTTTTTAACGGACTACAGAAAACATGCCCTAGAAAACTGCAGTTTTTTTTTTCATTTGGGTGAAAAACACCAAAATCAAAAGAATGCTGGGAACGGTTTTGAGAAACATCAAAAGAGTTTTGGAGTAGGGTTTTCAATGACTGCTTTAAACCTGAATTTTTGCATATGTAAACATGCTAAGTCCGTCACACGGCTCTGTAGTAACATGCATTTTTCAGTGTCATTTTTTTAATGAACTTTTTGTTGGACATCCCCATTGCTACTCACAATCCAACCCTTTGAATGCAGCATTAACAAGCAGTCATGCTGAGAGCATCCCAACTGCTTTGTAGAGTGGAAAAAAAAAAAAAAATGGGAGGGAACTTAGCAACCCGCTCCCAGCTAGAAGCTTTAAGATGCATTTCTGCTGCTTGACTCCCATAAGGTTTATTAGAGGACATTCTAGTTCATCAAGTTCCCCGCATTGTTGCCATGGCTCGTCTTTAGTGGATTTCTATCACATCATACTACGACAATCTGACACTTCATCCTCCTCACTTGGCCTTTGTGTCACTGCATTTCTCATCTTGCTTGAAATCAAAGGCATCAGGGAAGTGCTCTCCCTCAGCGGCCTCAGTAATAACGTACAGTTCCACACTGTGCTGAGTTAAGACTATATTCTGCAAGATGGAGATGGACAAAGACTCACAGAAGTCTTTTGATTCCGGGGCTATGAGTAGACAGGACACTGCTGTGCTGTTGTGGCCAATACAACTTTTCCACTCAGTGGGATATGGAGGTTAGCATGGATGTCTGACTGACCGCAGGGAAAAGTCACTCAGCTCAGTGGCTGGCCCTGTCAAGCACACGCAACCTTTCAAGGCCTCCCTGAAGAGTTTTTCTTTTCAAAGGTTAGTTTAAATCTTCCATTGTAGCACTCCTTTTTTTCAGTTCTGCATCAGTGAAAAGTCAGCAGTGTGGTGCCCCTAGTTGCTAATTTCACAGAATTAGTTTGACATTGTTTTGCGTATAAAGTGCTAGAACGAGGAGTTTTTAATAACCACCTCAATGAATTCCAGATAAATAATCGTAATAATGTTTTATTCCCGAGAATCCCACTTCTGCATAAACTTTAAATTGCTATTAGTGCACAAAGTGAAGTGTTTTAACAACAGAATTCCCGGAAGGTGTGTTGAAATTATTGTGTGAAAAAGTATAGAAATTTAGATATTTTCTCAAAAGGGCAGAATGAATGCCAGTAGCTGAAACTCAGGTTTTTGCTTGTAAAATTATCTACCGTGCTCAAAATAATAAGTCATTCTCCAAGGACACATCATTTAATGTCAAATTGTGCCTCACAGTTTAATCTTTGTATGTGATTTTCTGTGAATTCAGTCTGTCGTTGAACATTTCAGCTCTGTGTTGAAACATAAAGAGTTGGTCCTCTCTATGTCATTGAAACATTTATTCATTCAGTGTAAATCCTGCGAAAAGCTGGTGAATAAAAAACTGTACTTCAACCTGTGGTGAACCGTGAAAACATTTAGTTCTTTTTACTCTGCATTTCCAGCTTTTCCTTCAGTTTGTACCGATTGCAATCTCTTGAGAATCATTGTAACTCACTTTAGAACTCTGACTTCTATGGCTGACTTGAACTTTTTGCAGTTTCTGTTCACTTCCTTTCAAGCCAAACACCTTTTTTGCAACGATAAATGCAAAACTTGTCTTTGTATTTTGTTTGTGTTTATATTAAAAATGCCCCCGATGCCACAAAAATCTGTTTAACAAAGCTGTCCAAGGACTACTAGTAACAATAACTTTCTTTTTACTCTTCCTACACAAATGCCAAAGCAGACCCAGCATTTTAAGCTGATCTTTACATTTGTCTGTGTTATACTCTTGCATTGTTAACTCTTTTGTGTAACTTTATGAATCCCTCAGATTGGTCTACAAGCATCAATTCTTTCTCATAAAGTTTTTTGAGGGTGTGTGTATCAGAGTTAGTTTCCCTCGATAATGTAAGACAAATTTTCCATCTAAGCCGACCCTGGTCCAGGACCAGGAACCGTTCTCAGAAACATCATACAAGGTGATCTCGATTCATTTCTTATTGGGCAGATTTCTGGTTAGCTATGAGTATTCTCAGTTTTAATAGGCTCTGTGCTCGGAGTGGAACAACTGGACCAAAACATCTACCGAAGCCGTGTATTACAGGATGTAGCAGGAATGAACCAATGATGAGCTTCAGACAAATGTAAAGCAACAATGAGACAGCAACTCATTGAAATGTGGTGGGATGAATGCAGTCTCATTAAAACAACTTTTAAAGATATAGACATTGCTTTTCACTCTGTTTTTTCAGAAATCTATATTTCAAAAACACTCATCGTTGTACGTTTTTAGCTGTTGTGTCCTCTAATTGTCTTGCAGCATGCCTCGTACCAAAGTAGCAGTAAAATGTGCCTGACACTGATAAAGACGTGCAAAATTGATTAGCGAAATATTTCAAGTTTAAATTGTTGGACTGTTCTGACAAGGATCACAAAACTTAGGACTTCCATTATCATTTCTCTTGCAGTTTTGTCCAGCCTGGCCAATGATTGAAGACCTGCTTAGTCATGTGGTTTTGTTTACAAGAATGACAGAAATGACCAGCCGAATAAATACAGACCAAATATAAGATTGAGGACTCGATCCAGACCAAATTAAGCGGACTCAGTCTGTACCACAAGATATTTTCAGTCTGAATTCACCTCTAAATGCTTTCTACATAACAATGAATTGTGTTTACTGTATTTTAAAATGCTTTTTTTCTGGATTTTATATCCCATCTTGTTGTCTTTGACATTCATATTTTGGGTAAAATGGTTGTGACTAAAACGTTCTACAGAAGTAAATCTCTTTTTAGCAATAGTCATTGACAAATGTTTGTTGGTGGTTTTCTTGTGTTCCTAATGTTAGTTAGTGTCTGTGTTCTTTTGAAGTCTTCCTCTGTTGCCGTGACTTGTTCCACTGTGATCCCATGTGTTTGGCGATCGCCGTTCGATCAGATAAAGCCTGCGTCCCTCTCTTTACACCAACACCCCACCATAAATTGCACTTTTCCTTTGCTTGACGAGCTTTTGTTGGAAGCTCGCGTGGGGACAGCTGTGGGACGGACTCCCCGCTGTCCTTTGAAATCGCCGGTCCGCGTTCCAAACACTTCTCTCCTCAAATGATATCTGTGGAGATGTTGGTTTCGCTCTCAGTGCGTCTCCGTCTCCTTTCTACGTTCACCTCCTCATTAGCTTAGGTTCAGGAAGCTTTTCATCATTTGGATGAATGACAAGCCCGGATAGTGGACCTGGCCCCTCCCCCACCGAACGCTGGCGTCACCAGGCAACACACCACAAAAGCTCCCTGTTACAAAATAGCTTTTAGGATCAATCAGTGACTGGCTTTATTTCTGTTTGTTTGCCAGAAATTAATTGGAATGAGTGTAAGCTTTTTTTTTATCCTTTCTTTATATGTTTGTAAAAATAGTTGACATTTTAGAGATTAGAAAAGGCTAATTAAGGCGACTGTGGTTAGTGATGAAATTTTAACGACCTAAAAGTGTGGCCACTGGGCTATAGAAGGTGTTTATTTTGTAGATTTCTCTTGATATCTAACCTATTTGACTCTGGGGAGTTATCTTCCTGCTACAATTTTCATACGATTTAAATGGAAAGAAGGAGTCCGGGGGGGCATTTTTGTTAAATGGCTTCTCATTAGTGTGACTTTAATTTCCAAAAAAGAATAAGCTGACAGGAAATCAAGTTGCAGCATTAAAAATAATAATAATAATAAAGAGTTGCCACAGTGGTTAATAGGAATGATGCATGAGTGGGGGGGCGGGGGTCTTGTTGTTTTTACATGATGGAGCTCGTTCGTGGCGTGCATGCATCTCGTCGACTCTTCATCACACAGCGGGCTGACTGTCCCCACCCCTTTCATGGCCTCCTGTTTTGGTAAACGCTGGAGCTCCGTCCCCGCATCTCCTCATAGCTTCCTTTGTCTGCCAGCTAAACCCCCACCCCCACCTCGCCTTTGCTCCCCTCTGCTCGCTCGCCATACAGCAAATCATCTCTCTTGTCATATTGATTAGCCAAATATAGTTTTGACATTTAAACACAGATGCCGTTCGCTGTTTCTCTCCGTTCTTACATGCTGTTGAGTATGTCTATACAAGAATTGGGTGCACAAATGATGGCGTGTTTTGACCAGAGGTCACGATTTCTTGACTGCTTTGGTCAGAAAAGCAGCGCCGCAGTCACCGCTGTGTTTGTTTTGCTGGCGTCGCTCTTCTCATTTATATTCCTGTCATGTAAAAGCCTTGAGGAAGCTGCGTGGAGAGCATCAGAGTGCACGGGCATGGAGTACCCTGCTCCTCGTCGGGTGGGGTATACGCGAGCTGCTGTGAACCCACAGCCATCCCACCTGCTGTGCAGTCCATACCCCTCCATCTGTCCACCAGCGAGTCACAAGGAGGAAGTTAAATACTTTTCCCTTTTTCTTCATTACCGATGAGGTGGGCTGAAGGAGTGAGTGCTTTGACCCGCTCTGTGTAATTACACCTGAAACCAGTTATTACTGTACGCCTCCTCGCCAAACTGTCAGATTTTATTATTTGACAGCGTATGAACTGATTTTCAGAATTACATCAGAGCAGGTCCATTCTGAGCCAAAAAAAACAAAACAAAAAAAAACACACAATTTAAAAGTGATGTTACAGTTTAATCTCTCAAAAACACAGATTTCCCTAAAGGTATTGATTTGGAAAAGCTCTCGCAAAAAGCTTTCTAATTATTTTTAGTGGCCATGCTTTAGTTCACCGCCTCTCAAGTGTGCAACAAATGTAGCAAATGTCCATTTTTCTTGATGACACATCTTTGACCTTGGAGCTGTGAAAATAACCCAGGGATACCACACTGCTGTCGTATTGTTATAGTTCACCGTGTGCCATTATATTTTGCAGAGAAAAGGGAATGAAATTGGGCTTCAGAGAAATGTTCCCACTAATGGCAATTTTGCTACTTTATTTGGGTAATTGCAAATCAAATACTGTTTGAAAGCGTTCATTAATATTTATGCTTTCACAGAGAGGCAATAATGCAGCATCGCCGGGATAGAAAAGTGACAACCACCATGACTCGCTTTGCTGAAGTACATTAATTGCATTCTTGCTGCTTCCTGCATAATTAATAGGAAGTTCAAACAATTCAAAGGAACGCTGGTTTTTTTTTTTTTGATTATTGGACATAAGAATTCAGTCTCTAAAACACAGATGTGCTCTGACAGCTTTAGCTATCCTGTGCTGCCCACTGCAGCTCATGACGGCGGAAATAAATCGTGGAGGCTCTAAAAATATCCGCCCGTGTAAACAGCATTAAATTGCAAATGAAACGTCGGAAGACAGAAAATGAATGAATCAATCAATCATATCAATCAGCGCCACAACCGGGTGATAAAAATATATAGTTGTTTAAACAGACGAATGTTAGTGATGAAAAATAATAGATTTGTCATGTTTTTTTAATGAAATCTGTGTGTGTTTTATGAAACTACATTATGTACATTACTATGCAGTGGATTATAAAAAACGATTCTACTGTACTATGCAGTATGGTGGCTGTTTACAAGCACGTTTTTTCAATTCAAATAGATCATATTTGCACAAAGAAGTATTGATTTGGTGAATTTATTTCCTTTTAATGTCATTTTTAATGTGTTTTGCTGTTTTTCTTTTCCTTACAAGCAGGTACGTATAACAATTTGAATTTTTTTCTTTTATTTAGACTAGTTATGAGGAAATCGTAAAACTGGGGAAACTAGTTTTTACATTTTGAACTGAAAATATGCCCTTGTTAAATCTCTGTTTGATTGGAATATCAAGATTTGCAAAAACTGACTTTAAAAAAAGCACATATCTACAAGCCCTGACCCTCTCTTATCCGCTACGCTAACATTTCAGCAGCTGCTCTCCTCAGCTGTGCACACTGCAGTTGATCATCCAGATGATGCACATTAAGATAATCTCTTTTTATTTCATTATCATGCAAAGCAGTGCTTGCTTCCTGAATGGGCAGGAATTATTTTTGTGAGAATGGCTAATCATGATTATAATAATGCTAACAAGCCTTCAGATTGAGTTCAGTGACAAAGATCAGACTGCACCTTCGGTTTCGGTTCAGTCTATTTGTGTCCCAGTCGGGGCTTCTGTTGTGGCCAAAATGGGATGCTCTCCTTGAGGGTCTTTGGACCACCCCAGCTAACCCAAAGCAAACAAATGAATGGAGGGGGTGGGGGGCCCAAAAATTCCTTCCGCTTGGTTTTAATGCTCCTGGGAGGAATTCCTGAGTAATAGAGGTGAAAGGTGAATAGAGAGAGGGATTGGGTCAACCTCAAGGTTACAAGAGTCAGACTAGAGTCCAAATTTGTTTTTTTTGATTCATCCCTTCATCCCAATCTCTTAAGGTTATACATACATAATCATGAAATGCTTGATGTAATACTGATGAATGAAGAAACCAGAAATCTCGTTTTTACAAGGTAGGTCTTCTAAAGATGATTGGGGTTTGCTCTGAGCGAGTTTGTTGGTGTTCCTGTGATTCCAGGCTTGACTGGGGGCTGGACTTAGTCCTGCTTCTGCCCCGTCACCGCGCTTCACTACACTTTACAGAGGCTTTATGGCCAGATTGTGTAGTTAAAATTCTTTACAGGGTCTGCGCCATCCACCAATAAAACCTCCACAAGTCCCTCTTCCTGTCCTTCACAAACATTTTTGGTGCATGTGTGAAATCACACGGTGAGGTTAAAGAATAAAGCCAGCAGTAGATACCACTGCTGACACACACACACACACACATATGCACACATTGGGCCCCTCAGTTGAGTTTTTCACTTTGTTTGAGCATGGATCAGGAAATCTTTCAGTGACAGGCAGGCACCGGCTTACTTTTGGGCCTCAGCCACCTCTCAATCACGAGTGCGGGTGTGCTTTTGTGTGTTTTGGGGTACCTCGCTGCACAGAAGAGCAGCTTTTGTGAACCACCAGAGTGGTGGCTGGGAACAAGCAGAGGCAGTGGAGATGTTCATCCTCTGTTGGCTCCGTTTTGTACCAGTGGCCTGAGTGTTTATTGGCCTGGCTGCGGCTGAGGCCCTTTTGTCACTGCTGACTCTCCCCCACCCTCCACCCCCCCTCCACAACCTCTTTCTTCTTCTCCCTGTTTCAGTGCTAGCTTAGAAAAAGAGAGGTCAGAGATCATGAGGGGCTGGACCAAAGAGTGGGGGGTTGATCTGGGAAACTATGACCTTTCAGTGTGTGCACCAGTGCAGAATACCCTTTCCTTTTTTTTTTTGATATTCTCCTCCCACTGCACCTCCCTCCCCTCACATGCTGCTCCTCCTGCTCATTCCCTTGTGGAGACCCATCCCCCTTTCTGGTGGCCTTGGGGCAGTGGCAGTGACCTTGGTTTTGGCACTGAAATGAAGAGGCCTGAACCCGCCAATGCATCAGCCTTTCCCAAACCAGCAGCATGGCCCACAGGAGAACAGGAGCAACATTTGATTTGTCAGAAGCAACATGCATTCACTTCACTCCTGTGTTTTCTTTCTGCCAATGACAGCTCAACGTTTCATCCCAATGTCTCTTAAAACTTTTCTTCTTGAAATTAAAATAAGACTATTCTGAATTTAGGAAGTAATTTGAGTTTAGTCGTTGCATACGGTGGTTTTATCTCCTTTCCCTACTCTCATCTAAATCAGAAACTTCTTGAAAACTTTCTTCTCTCCTAACAAACTTGTCAAAATAATTGTAAATTATTTACTGTTCTTACAGGATCTGACTTTTTGAAAATTACAAAGTGAAAACTAATTCATACTATTTGAGGCAATTTTTGAAGAAAAAAAAAAGTTTCCTTGAGAACAATAATGTATACAGTATTTTTCTGAGCACAAGTCAAGATTTTTTGCATAGTTTGGCAGCTTAGTGTGTATTCAGACTGCAAAAGTTCATTGGTCTGATCTGCTTAATTTTGTCTGGATCAAGTCCTCAACCATTTGGTCTGTACTCAGACTGCCGTCAAGTAGACTTTGTGGAGGAAACTCATAGTGACCTGGAGCTCAATCTGTTTGAAACAAACCCAGATATCCACAAAAGATGGATCCCACAGCAGTTCCTCATGCCAGGATCTGTTTCTGTGTATCCAGACTGAAAATTTGTTCCAGATTATGGGGGGAAATGAACTCTGCGTCACTTTAAAGAGTAACCAAAGCCTAAATAAACTTTTTTTGGCTGTTGACCTCTATAAATGGGGCTTTAAAAGTGATGTCTGTTGGTTGTTGCTATATTTTTGACAGATTAAAATAAACCTGTTTAATTACTGAAAATAGTCAAAAACCATCTGTGTGTTGCCCTCTACGGGTTAAAAAGAGGTATTTCAGTTGAATTTTGGATTGGTCAACTGGTGTAAGTCACAGGAGTCTGACGTCATCATGCTCTGAGCTCCAGTATAAAAGCCCCGCCCATCTTTGATTCAGTAAAGGTCGATTGTTAGGAACAGAATGCAGCTGTTTCAATGAGACCTGCAGGCATCAGCTCAAAAAAATGTCTTAGCTCCCTCATTTTTTTAACCAATATTCACAAAATATGGCTCGAATTAAAGCTTAGAAGATGATTGATGGGATGGTATATTTAAATTTTTAGTATTACTAAAAACTAAGCTGTAAATAGTGCAAGAGTTGGACTTCTAGTGTTACAGGCAACACACTGATATCATATTAACAGATTTTGCCTTTGTGCCAGAATCTATATAGAACTGATCTTGCAAATGTAATATATTTTATTTTTATTTAACCTTTATTTTACCAGGAAATCCCGTTGAGACTTACATCTCTTTTTCAAGGGAGACCTATGTATATCAATGGTCTTGAGCCAGCGCCTCAAAACATTTCGGTTCTGGACAAAGAGTGCCGGCCTAGAGAGATAGGGGATGCGGAAAATCCTCAACCTCCACAGAAAGTTCTGTGGAGAAATTTGCATCACTTTTCTCGGTACTGCTCTCCATGCTTTTTAGTTGAACATAACAATGACAACCCACTCTCCATATTGAAGACCCCATTTACACAGAGCACACATTTCTTAAAGCTAACCAAACTGTCAATCATTGATCCAAGCCACACCTCCACCCCTCAGTCTGGCCCCGTTGATATATACTACTGGATTGGAAATCACGTGACATACGGCGTGACAGACGCGCTCCATCATTATGCATTGAGTCTTCTCGAGTTATGAATGGCGGAGGCCCGAAAAAGTGCGAAAAGAAGCTCAAAAGAAGCTCAAAAGGTTTTGCAACCGACTTAAAAAATCTTGACAGCAAAATAATCAGATGGAGAGGAATCATCACAGGACAGGAATCGCATTTTAATAGAGAGAAATTAGACTGGGAACCGTGTGCTGAAGTGGGTGCTAGCAACTCGTGAGTAGCATGCTAGCGAGATTGGTTCTTCAATGTATGTTCTTATTAATGTTTTATGTTTTAAAACATGGCAGATGTTAATCGCACGTATTTATGTTCAAACTGCACAAAAACTGAAAACACGTAAAATGTGCAGCCAAGATGCACGTTGCTGCATTGTTTTGCTAGCTCGTGGCTAGCTACTTTAGGAGCCTAAATCTGGTTATTGCCCGCACTTTTTTTTTGTAAGAAGTGTAAGTGAGTTCGCACATAAAGAAAGCTTGGCTAGAAAATACTGCGCTAACGCTAGCTTTCTGCTCAGTGACATTAACACTGCAGATAGCAGATGTTAGGGAAGGAGCTGTGACCGTAAACTTTAACCTGCCACACCATTTACTGCTATTATCACTTTGTTTTGAATCTTAGCAAATTGGCAGATGTATTTGATGTTATGATCTAAGTTTAAAAAATAATTTTTGTATTGGTTAAAGATGCTAGCTTGAGCCTTTTTCTTAAAGTACTATAAAATTGTCTATTTGAAGGTAAATTCTGAATGCAATTGGGATTTATTTACCATGTATGAAATCCAAAAATAATAAAAGTTTTAGTTTCATTTGAAAATGTAGTAAATGGTATTATTATTATTATTATTATTTTAGCACTTTGAGATGTTTTTAATAGGGAAAGGACCCTGTTACTAAACTTTATCAGTCAGTCTGCTATTAAACTTCATCAGTCTCCCTCCTTTCTAGACTTAGCACAAAGGCAAAATAAAAAATCATGGATAATTAGAAGCTGTTCATTTGACAGCAATGCAATATCTGTAGCAGTAGAAGACACAATGCTTGCACTATTTACAGATTAATCTTAGTAGATAATCAATTTTTAAATATACCAAAAGATCAATTATTTTTCACGCTTTAATTTGAGCACTATTTTGTAAAAATTTTCTAGCCAACAGCCGACTTTTAATGTTGGTTATTGTTTATTGTCTTGCTGTCTACACTCTGAAACAGTCTGTGGTGTCTCTCTGGCTCCACTGACAGCTGTGTGCCCTGTATAGTGCATTGGCGCCTGCGCGCTCACGTCTCTGTCTATAGCAGCGAATAGGCAAGGGCCAATCCAGAAATATATATCAATGTCTGGCCCCACTAGCCCCGCCCCCTTTTTGGCATTTTTCAAATCTGGGCTGAGAATGGAGTCAGCCTCCAAGTGCCATTTTGGGTTATCCTTTAAGTGAAAAGCGAATGTGTCACCCTTATACTCTGGTGCAATTTGCATGTGATTAAAAAAAAAAACAAAACAAAAACAAAATAGAAACAACCACCAGAGGGCACCATAAGTGTTCATCAATATTTGCTACTGACAACAAAGCAGAAGAAGAAATGCCGCTAAGTTATATGCCTGGCTTGGTAAAACTGTTCCAACTGTTGATGGAACTGTTTAGAATTCAACAGATTTTGTGTTTTAAAGTGAAAAGAGTTCAGTTGACTTGCTTGCGTGTTCTTTCTGCTATGGTTATCTGAATAGTTGTTCACATTAATATAGATTCTCCCTTTGTTTCATGAAGCTGAAAAAGCATCAGTTTGCTACGGTAGGGAAGTGTGTTATTTCTTCTGTTATTATGATTTGTTTTTCAAGATGCAATGTTTGTCCTCTGTCCTGTATTTTGTAACATAAATTTATTCAACAAGTGCAAGTTATTTATGAATTTTTTTCCTTCTAAATGATGCATTTTTTTTGCATCTGCAACTTATACTTTGGAGTGAATTCTACAAAAACAAACAATAAATTTGATAGGATTTGGAAGGAGGGACTGAAACAGCCGAATGTCGTCTTTGAATCGTTTTCCTCACAGTTGTCATGGAGCTCCTGACATGCTTAAGGTCAAAAACCCATCAGGCTGCATGTGCGATGTTTGGTCACCAGGGATAAAATAAATTCCACTGGAACCAATTAAGAAAAGTTACTGCTGCACGGCTCAGGATGAAGGATTTCAGGGATGACCAATTCTCTCCTGACATCCAGTTTGCAGTGTCTGTAATCTTACAGGGACAGATCACTCGTGGGAATCTGATGCGGAAAAAAAGACTTTATTTATAAAGCTATTTGTTTTTTTTCATGTATTTGGTTAAACCATAAAATTTGAAAGTTGAAAAACGAGGAGAGAAAAAACCCCTTTACCCCTTTGTAACGTCACACATTTGTCAACGAACCAAAAAGTGATCTTCAGAACAAAATGATCCACATTAAAAGCAAATCCCATAGCCCCTCTGGTGAATGAAACTGAGACTTAAGAGGAACGTTTTAGATTTTCCGTGCTGTGACCTCTACAATCCAGGAGTTCATTTTCCGAGCAGCGTTCAGGAGTGAGAGGGTGATGCAGACTCTAGCACTGAGCTCCACAAAACCCGCCTCTGCTCACGGAATATGTCGCAAAACCTCTCCCTGGACTCAGAGCTCGTAATTCATCTCTCTAACATGTGCATTACCCACACTTAGGATCACATAAATGCACAGACATGCACGTGCTCAGGCTCGTGATCGTTCACGGCACATAGTATGACCTGCTGCTTGTGCGCAACAGCAGCTGCACTTCGCTAACACATGGACATAATAATCTTTTATCTGGTAAAACTGTGAAAACATAAGACTTAATTTATCTCAGAAGATGCAAACACACGCTTCACATAACCTGTTTGAGTCAGTGTGCTTAAAAGTCACACATGGGATATTTGTACCTAACATCCAACCGAAGTCTTTAATCATATTTTATAACTGTATCTCCAGTTTTTCCCCTTTCCAAAAGGACTTTCATGTCACATCCTAGTAAGTTGTAAGGTGGGCTGTTTCATTGCTGCGGTGTGAAAAGATGAAACATGATGCTTGTAGAGTAATGGCCCTCTCCATTTTCCAGCATGGGCATTATTTGTGAGTGGGAAGACAGCTTTAAAGGCTTAGCAGGCTGATGGCGGGTTGGACGAGCTGGTGATATGTGCTTATGTCTGACAGCTTATGGTAGTTTTCCCTCCCATCCGCTGCAATGAATAAAGGAGACAAGCATGATGGTCAGGGAGCTACAGGTCGCTCACGTGTTAGAAGTTAGCGGATAATATCGTATATCTTGAATCTTAAGAACAGTAACGCACAAAAAAAATTATTTATTGCAATATTAGGTGAATAAAAAACCTAAGTCATGCAAAACACGAATACATTTTTGAATCATTAAAAACATGGACAGAATTTTAAAAAAATACTGTTTTGGTCTATCCTAAAGTAAGTTTCCTCCTTGACCAAAGATGTAAAAGCTAAATTTAAGGCACTTTCAAACAGATGCAGATTCATTTTAGATAAGGTTGGGGTCAATGCCAAGTGTTCCAATGGCTTTAGTTGCTCTGGTTTGCTTCCACAACTGTTTGAAAAAAAGAAACAGTTCCAACTGATGCTCACTTGGGGGGAGTATTTCCAGAAACAACCTCTGATTATGAAGGAAACAAAATGGAGAAATACGAAACCTGTTCACGGTGAACCCCGCCTTTCCCAACAGTAGCTGGGATAGGCTCCAGCAACCCTGTGACCTTGAAGGAAATTTAGCAAGGTTTGAAAAATGGATGGATGGATGGATGGATGGATGGATGGATGGATGGATGGATGGATGGATGGATGGATGGATGGATGGATGGATGGATGGATGGATGGATGAATGCCAAAGGAGACTTTTTGGAGAAAAAAAAAAGTGTGAACCTAGCAGCTCAATATGAAAGTGCCCAAAAATTACATTTGTTATCATTGTGTAAGGCCCAAATGTGTGTCTAATATTTTCAAATGAGTGAAGAATGATTAAATAAAGCTTTTTTACAATATAGATTTTGACTAATTGTCCCGATAATGGATTAATTAATTGCACAATAGAAAACAAGTCCAAAAGATACATCTGAACTCCAATCTTAACTGAGAGCTAAGCTAAAACTTACTTGTTGTAGAAGGCTAACGAGACAAAAGATGTGAGTAAGGGCTGGTATTGGCAAGACTCTGGCGATACGATACATATCGTGATACCTGATTCTTGATGCGATATGTATCACATATATCCCAAGACTGTACCTGAACAATTTTAATCCTTTTTTTTTAAAGAATATCTTAAAAAATAATTCTACCTGAATATTAATCCATTGTAATAAAATGGTACGATTCTTTTATTTAACGACAACATTGAGCACAGCAGCTGTATATCGTATACAAGTTTCTTTTACCCAAGCAATTTCATAGTGTTTTTCTTTTTGTCAATTAAGAAATATTTGTTTCTAAAGGGAGGAGTCAACATTGTTTGATTTTCACAATTAACAATGTATAAGAAAAAAAGTGCAAAAGTAAGACGCTAAAGGACGGCCATAAATGATTAATAAATATTGCTATGTCGGCATTTTAAATCGATACAAGTATCGCGATATATCACAGAATCTTTTTCTGAACTCCTACTTTGGAGTGAAGAAAGAGTGTTTAACAGTGGATGGTGCTAATAAATAATAACATTTAGCTTTATTCATTTATTTATTTTATCTAAAAAAGATAAAAAGACGTCATTATGCAAAACATGATGTTTATTGGATTACATAGACTTTGTACCAATCTACATTCATTTAGTGTCATTCCTCTCTGTAGATCTATTCTGTATTTTATGTGGTTTTCACACTAAAAGCATTTTTTCTACTGCTATTGACATTGCATAATTCAGTTACAACAGATTCAAAATGTCCAAAAAAATGTATAAAGTCAAATAAGTGATATATGAAGAAGAAATTGGAAACCTTATTGAAAACCTTATATATGAATGTAACTGTTTACCTTTACTGTATTTTTTTTTCTTTTTGCCGACTGACAGGAATTTAATTTACAGAGGACTCACTATAAAGATTTTATTTCATATTGTTGTTCACTCTGTTCAGCCCTGAGGGTATTCTTTTTATCGAGACTAAAATATTCTCTCCATTCTTTCAGTCTGGAGCTGCTCTTTGTCTGTCTTTTTTACAGACCTTGAGAAAGGTACTTCATTATCCGATAGAACGATTGCACAAGTGAATATAGTATCTGCATCAGCTTTGTTTGCCCGCACTATAGGTTGCTCCAAAGACAAAGGGCTTTCATTTCTCGCAGTCTGTCTTGTAACGCTGAGCGGGACTGACAGCGCTCGCACTTGCGTTTCCTCTCCATCCTGTGCTGCCACGGCTTTTTTTTTTCTCATGATTTGCTGTGAGATCGAATCCGTGCAGTGGGCGTGGCTGGGGGTGTTACACATGTGTGTACAAAAGGAGATGAGCAGGGGGAGACGAGGGGGTAGCTGATGGCATATATTACCATGCATTCATCAGAATTATTCATTTTTTTTGGAAGGGGGGGGGGTGGGTGTATTTCTCCAGGGAGCGAGGGGCAACAATGGCTATCCCGGGTGACCGCAGTCAGCTGGCAGCCTCTGGGGGGGACGGAGAAGGGAGGGGCACAAAAAAAAACAGTGAAAGGCAAAAGAAAAGGAGGCTTTGCTGCTGTCTCGATAACAGGGACACAGTGGTGACTCTTTCCTCCCATCACAAGGCGAGCTGATGGCAATTTTTTCATATCATAATGGCTACGGCGCCTATAGTTATTGTGTTAACTGCTCCGTATTCACAAAGGGCTGCTGTCATTGTAGCTGCTTATTTTGTGATTATCCCACCGGCTCTTGGATGTCACCCGACACATTTTCAGCTCACATGAACGGAAAGGAATTTGTTGATGCACAATTGTCCACCAGCCTTGTTAAGTTTGATTGGTTTTCAGCATCTTTCTCCTTTTCCTCAGTGGAAACGTATCCTTTCACGCTTTGTTTTGCACCAAAGTCCCAAACCTGCCCCGAACAAGCTGCAGGTTGTGTGCTGTACCAGCTCAGTTGCGCTCTCCTCTCATTCCTTCCTCATCAGCCCGCTCCCTCTGTATTCAACACAATCAGCGTCTCTTCCTTGACTGTGTTGTAGCCGTGCCCCCCCGCCGGCGCATTCCTGTTTGCCACACACGCAATGGCACAGAGTTGCCCAGGATTGTGATTAATGGCCACAGTTGAGCCTAAAAAATTCCCCTGAGTGGGTGCCAGTTGGCTAACACAGAGAAGAAACTCATTACTGTTGTCAGTGGAGCTGATGGAGCAGGGACGGGTGGAAGTGATGCTCGCGCGTGTGTGTGTGTTTGCGTAGGTGTGGGTGGGTGTGTACAAGTGAGAGACAAAGAAACAGTGAATGTCAGGAAGTGCATATATTTTGTTTACCCTAAATGTGTGGGTGCAATCATGTGTGATTTCTCCATGTTTCAGGTGAACTGCAAAGGTGAGACATGGCCAGCATCTGAATATTACATGAACGATGCATTCAGGTTTTAATAGAGAACATCTGCACATCATGTTGCATTATCTCATTCCCTTTGCCATTTAAAGCCATGGCCTCTTGTGATTTTTTTATCCAACCAATGCAGTCTTCCATTCTTCATTCAATTTGCCTCTGTAGTAAGTTAGATAAAGAAGGTGGGTGTGAAATCTATTAATACTGTGCTAGCTATTATGAAATGGGAAAAAAGCCATAACAGCATACAGAGCTGTATTTATGAGACAGCGAAGGAGTAAATCAATAGTAAGGAAGAGAGAGGAGAAAATCTGTGCAACACTGATAAGTTATGCGTCATTGACAGCCAAAATTTACTGGATTCATATTAACATCAGGGGACTATATATGCAGGTTGGGGCAAAGCTTTCAACGGTACTCTCTGTGACCTGGTTTGATGACTTGCTGTCCCACATTAGTCTAAAGAAGGAAAAAAAAGGAAAAGAGGAAAAAATTGAAGTTCAGTAGAAAATAATCAAATTATCCTCCATATTTGTTTTGGACAGCACTTCTTCTACTATGTTGCTGTCAGAAACAAATTCTGACACAAATATCTACTCTGCCCTCTTGTGGTTGTTAGTAGAAAAATAAATAGCTGTTAGCGATAAAATATGGGTGAACAACGAGCAAATATATACATATGTTATTTTTAGTTACATATTTGATTCAGTTTGAATTGGTTTATTTCATCCAATCAAAAATAATACATGGGCAATATAATCACTAAAAGTTTACAACCGCACAAAGATATGTCACAGATAGGATACCTATAAGAATCAGATTTTAGATAGCTTTTAGATTTTAAATCGCTTAAAGGGAGTATATATATATATATATATATATATATAAAATCAATCTAGTTTACGATAAGTTACATTTGAGTTTTTTTAAAGAGTTAACATTTTAACATTTTAAAGCTGAAAAAAAGACATTTTAAGCCATCAGTTGCATCTAAAGTCAGTGCTTTGAAAGCACCACTGGCCCATATGTTTGGCAGAATAGACACAGACTTCACAGACACGGAATAGACACAGCCTGAGTTCACGTCACACTCTTGTAACAAAAACAATGAAGAAATTTAGACTGACACTGATGCCCATGTCATCCCACCCGGGGGAGTCAGAGCACATCCCAGCTGTCACTGACTGAGAGGCTGAGAGGCGGGGAACAACCTGGACAGGTGGCGAAATCATCTCACAGCAACAGATGTTCAAACTCACTTTGAGGGACTATTTTTAACCAAACACCCCAACATGTGGTAATTTTCTATGGAATATGTTGAAGACAACCAAACAAAACTAAATTTGATGGAGCATCTTTTTGATTATATTTAAACAGAAAATTATTGATCCCTGAGCAACTTTCAATGCTATGTGCTGATGTGTTTTTTGCAGAAAGTTTCTGCTGAATTAATGTTTTCACATTCTGTCTCTAAGCCTTAACTTCAGTGCTCACTGATATCTTAGAAGCCTCTGCTAGGATTTGTCTTGATATGATCTTAAAATAAATACATTTAGACCAACCTGTGAGGGACTAAACTAAACATGTTCTAGGACAGTTAAACAACATCAGGGTAATTTTCTCAAACTCCTCCTTGAGGTGAGTAGTCTTATCTTGAGCTCTCAATGGAGACATTTATACACAAAATTGCCTTTTTAGTTGTGCCAGTACATTAAAAAATAAGTCTCATATAATGTTGTCTCACCTAATCTAAGTACATAATAAAAAAATATCAGCTTTGAAGAGTGTTTGATGTTACATATGTTTTTGCCACTTAGCAGATTTAATCGGTGACACTGTGCAGCCTCTCGGCTTAAAGTGCTGTGCTTGAAAGAGCTTAGAAAGAGCGTTAGCTCATTTCCCTTTTCTTTAATAAATTGCACATATAAGCAGAAGCGTGTGTGCATGAGGCTTCAGGGAAAAGGAAAACTGTTTACTTCAGCTGTAGAGTCAAACTTCTGACTTTAGAACATCCATATCTCTCATTGCAACCAAAAAGGCCCATTATCACGGACAGCTAAGAGAACTGTTGCTAAAATTGTACCAGTAGGACTCAGTGAGGACTCCGTTCTCTGTAGTCAGGGTTTCTTTTTCTTTTTTGCTGAATGGAGTCCAGCATGAGAAATGCAGATTTATGATAAAGAGACAGCTCAAAACTTTGAACTTGTCACGCTCTTGATGGATTTGTTTGTGCCGATTTGTGACAAGGCTGCATTCTGGAAGACTTTGCAAACCGCCTTGGACAGTGAGACAGATAAGTACACAGTGGGAACCACACCTCTGAGGCCCAGTGGACCTCCCGCTTCTAAGAACTCCTCTTGTGTGACTGTTTGTTGATGTGACGGAGGGAGATTTACACAGCCGCTTCAGTCATTTGGGGACCCCAGCATTTTTTTTTTTCCAGAGTGGGGGTGGGAGGACGGCGAGGGGCAGTGAAGCGCATGGACCCGCCCTGCGTCTTTCAGATTTCCCGTGGGAGTGCCAGATGCTGGGTCATCCATCTATCTCCAGGATCAAACCAAACCCTTTAAGTCACTGAGAGATGGATAGTAAACACTGTCGACACTGTCGGGAGGCAACTAGATAACAGTAAATTCATTTCAGCAGCAGCACACAATCAGGGATGAAAAGTCTTCTGCTGCGGAGATTCATCGGCGTCCTCTCAGAGTGGCTTCGTACCTCCACAGTTGTCCTCTAATGAGGGGAAAGTAATGAGCATTAGGCTGTGAAAAATCCTGATACCTACCGTCCATCCAGGTTGTTAATCAGTGTCTGATTCTGTCTGTGGGCCTCTCCCGTGTCTGACTTCACAAAACAGGGGGCGTGGCCACTCTGAGGAGGAATTGAGCGTCATTTCCATTTGAATGTAGATGTTTCTTGAGCCTAACGTCTTAAAATATCACAAACAGAAACAAACACCGAAAGGAAATCAGGTTTTCTTTTTGGTGTTTGGAACAAATTGTTGAGAGATTTTAAAAGGGGATAAAGAGATGGATTCATAAGATTAAACATCAGCTGGTGATAAGGAGAATTAAAGAATGTATTTATGTGTAAGCTTCCTGATGAAATACAGAATTTATATGATGTTTTGAACACTGTAATCGGGTGTAGAATTATTATTATAAATAATATTTTTGGTCTTCTTAACGCTATTTTTAGCTGTAGATATTTAAAATGGGGAAAAAAAAGCTACCATCCATTTTTTTCAATAAGAAATACAATTTAAAACATTCACGATAAATATGAGTGGAAAAGAAAACGTCCCCTCTGAGGTTAGCAGAAAGCTGACAACTTCAACAAGGGGATAGAACTTTATCCTTCACTCAATGTCCTCTAATAGGATGGTAATTTGGCAGAGAGAAGGGCAAAGTGAGGAGGGGGCTGAGTTAAGAAGAGATCAAATTCTTTCAAGCAGAGGATTTGAGAGCTTACAAATGAGACTGAAATGCACTTTGAGGTGTTTCTGACAGAGATGTCTCTGTCCACAAATCCTCTTTATCTGGTCGCCTTTTCTGAAATTTCTTCAGCTTTTCTTAATTTGAAGCTGAAATAAACTGTGGTCTCAGTGCACAACCAAGAAAAGATGCCGAATAACTGAAAGACTCACTTGCTTTCTGGAGGGGGGGGTTATGTGTGTGATTACATTTTTGATGATGAAACGTATAGAGTAAAAAGATTTTTACTTCCAGGATCGCCTTAATGAAAACTTAAAACTATATTTTTTGTGTTTCTTGCAAAAATAAAACCATGTTATAGAACCGATTCAGTGAAAATCATGTTTTTGGTGTTTTAACATGTTATTGTAGCATTTCCTTCATGATGGAGGACAAAAAAAAAGATCTCAAAATAGTATCTGAGTAGTTATTTAAAAGTGTTGTGAATCAGGAGCAGATGAATAGAAAATGCAGTTTAAAGAACCTGTAGTAGTGATGTTGTGCAGGTGCCACAGTTGGTAGGGATACAAGCTACTTTCTCCACTCTATACTGATGCATCCACATAGATCCATGTACATCTTTCTTTTTCTCTTCTGAGCTGGCATTTGACTTAAAACTAGCTCAATTTTGTTGCACAGCTAATGTTAGCTTTGGGTTCTGAGGGGCTGTAAGCTAGCAAGGGATGATGGGAAATGAGGGCCGGCTTACCAACAGGTTCTTCCAACGGCTCAGAGGTGCATTTCTACTCTTGCTGCCCCGCAGAAACTATGCCCAAGAAAATGACAGGTTCTTTGATTGGAGCTAAAACAAAAAAAAACATAGTTAAAATGTTGTCAAAAGATGATCCAAGTAGGACTTTAAATTGCCATGAAGTCAGCGACTCTCTTTTTGGAACAAAAACAGAAAAAGTTAAAAATAAAAGCAAACTAAAGTTGCAAAATGACATCACTTTAGAGATGTATTTAGATTGTAAATGCTGTTGCTCTCATTTCATAAATAAACAAAAAACGTACTATTACTTTGAGTGACATGGCTGCTTCCCATTCTC
Organism: Oryzias javanicus; assembly: GCA_003999625.1. Lineage (NCBI taxonomy): Eukaryota > Metazoa > Chordata > Actinopteri > Beloniformes > Adrianichthyidae > Oryzias > Oryzias javanicus. Next base: position 18,179,737 of record CM012439.1, read on the forward strand.
TATACTCCATAATATACTTTTAAAATATTACGGTCGAAGATGCAAACATCCATATGAAGCTGTGCTTTAATATCTAGGAGCTGAGTGTTTCTCTGTTGCCCTGGAGAACAGGGACATCAATGCTGCGCAGGAGCAGCTGCACAGGCAGCTGATCGTCCTCCCGCCTAATTACGATGTGGTGGAGGCATAAACTTTGTTAGATCAGTACTCTGGTGATGACCTGGAGAGTGTATACAAGTATTTGTATGCTGAGAATAGTGAGATATGCATTAGTAAACACAATTACAGGACTGAAAGTCTGTACATTAGGAGAGTAGACACTATTTATGAGTCCATTTAAGCAATCTCTCTGATTGAATTGAGAGAAAGTCTGAACTTGTTTAATGTGCTTTACGTTCACTTTGTGTTTAAGTGATACAAAGGTTTTTTTTCTTTCTTTCTCTTTTAAACATCTAATCCTGTAGTAATTGCCTGTGGGTACATACAGATTCAAACACTTTTTAGATTTCTTTCCTTTTCTCTTTCCAAGGCACAACATCAACAGTATTGACAGCAACAAGAAGAAACACTTGAAGCTAATTTCAAATCCATTCAGCTTTTCATGTCATGGGTTTGTATGTTATTTCAGCCCTACTCTCCCTGATACCTCCCATCCTCCATCCCACAGCTCCCACACTCGCTTTCTTTTATGCACGTCTCTAATCTAACAAAGCCGTGACTTGGAATAATTTGAATAATCCCTTAATTTTTAGCATCTGTTCAGTTTTAATGACTCCCTCTTTAATTAGGAGCTGTATGCTGAAGTAAGTGTTGGGAGCTAAGTGTGGAGATTTGGGGGGCCACTGAGCAGAGCGGGAGGGTAGGCGATGGGGGTGCTGTTTAAATTTAAAGCAGTGAGGTGGAGGCGCAGGCAGAGTGAAAGCTGTTGCTTTGTTTTCTGTGGCTGATAGGGTGAGTCAGGGGAGCAAAAGAGGAGCAAAATTAAAATACCAGACAATAGGAAGTGGGTCTATTCTGTGCTATCTTTGTGCAGTAAGTTATATCTGCGTATCACAATCAAACCAAATTGAATATTCCGCACAAAGGCCATGCATCTATTTGTTTGAACAACAGTTAGCAAGTTTGTTTATAAAGATGCATACAGTCAGTATGTTTATGAACATTGGCAGTTATTATGTTATCTATTTCTGATTAAATTAATATAAATGTATAAAATGCATGAATCATATATAACTTGTATAAATACAAAATTACAGACCATAATGCATCAGTTAAGTTAAAATTACATGAACAAAAAAAGAATCACGTAGTAAAAGCATTATAAACACACAGTTTTTTGTAGTATAATGTAAAAATGTGCATTTTACTTAAAGACTACTTGATTTCAAATAGTCGTACTATGGTAATGGCATATATTATATATATTTTCTACCGAACACTGGCACCAACCTTCCACCAGAGGTGGGGTTCAATGTCTTGCCCAAGGACACTTTGAGACATGGACAGGCAAGGCGGGAATCAAACCTGCGATATTCTGATCGGGACTCAACCTCCCTACCGCTGCACCACGGCTGCCCATCCAAGGCTAATTAATTCATTGATATATTGACACATATAGTACAAACTTGACTTTAAGGACCTATCTTTTGCATTCACATAGCTGGGAAACTTAATCAAACAAAAAACAGTGAAACCTCTGTTAATTAACCCAAATGACAACAACTTTAATAGTGAAGGTTCAGTTCAAAAACAAAAACAGTTTTGATCCAATTCAACATGATTTCTTTTTTAATAAGTCTCGTTGGTCTGGCAAAGTTTTACTCTGGATATCTTTCCTAACACAACCCTGTATTTTACAGGGAGACCCAGACTACATAGTGATGCAGTAGCGTGAAGGGTCTTGTCGCCCCAGGAAACATGTACATTAAAAAAAGTCAACTATAAATAGAATTATCTAGTTAAATCAAAAAAAAAGATGAAAATGAAAAAAATTTACTGTAACAGTTTACAATAGTCAAACTGAAAGAAAACATATCACATTTTAAATTATGTAACAGATTTAGCAGTAATATTTCACTCAATTGGAGACACATTTACAATGTTTGCTGTTCTGCCTGTTGAATATATTTTTAAAACCTGCATTTTTGTTCCAACAGCTAAAACAAAATCTGAAATGACTTTCAGTGGATTCACCTGCCCAATCATCTAGAAGTGCAATTCCACTGTTGGATTGCATCATAACTAGCGTGTTTGTCATCTCTATAAAGGTCTGCTGCTCACTCCGTCTCCTGCTGGGACTCTTAATAGCAGCCATCAGTCTTCATATATTTAACATCCAAGCACACAAGCTCTGTTCTATTCATCAATTCTGCAATCAACAAACAGGCAAACCAGAAATTATTGCAAGCCAGTTTCTGTTTACAGAGAAGGCATTTCTATTTTCTTTAGTTATCAAAAGGAGAAACTTGAATGGTAATATCAAGATTTTGTTTTAGAAAATAAGTTATCTGAGTATTTATATCTCTTTTTATACTGTAGCTCACATCAGCCAAACGATAGGACTATAATCTTTTGTTGGGCTAAACTATTTCCTTCCTAAATACAAGCAATAAAGTCAAAATCAGTGTGAATGCTCAAATACATTCGCCCCACAACATTTCTTTTACTGCCGCCATGAGAGGTTCCTCGTCATAAAGCAATGCAAAGCAGAAAACCTTCAAGCTGGACTCCTAGAGATAACTGTACGGTTCTGCCTTATAGATTTTATTACAGAAATATTGGCCGGGGTGCCTTTAAAATAAACGATCGGTTGGTTCGGCTCCCGAGCCTCATATACATCTGAACATCTGTCACTTAGCTTCTTGTAGCAGATGTTCTGGTAAATTGATGTGCCCGCTCATGCGAGCTCTGACACACGAAGGTGTTGCGGTGACAAAGCATTAAAGGAGGGGAATGAGTGTGTGTCAGGGAAAACATCCCCCCGCTCCCCTCCATGTGTAACCGATCCCTTCGTGGATGATAAGCATCACACACCACAAACCAGCAGATGGATCACAGCGCTGCCTAAGCATGGGCGTATGGTTATAGGAGGGGGGGGTCGTAAAGGGAGGGGTAAGCCAGTAAAATATCACATCTGCATTAAAAGGCCATCTTGAGGGTCCCAGCACAGAGCCGCCTATTTCCAAGGATGCCTATTTAAAGGTAGTTGAAGTGTGGGCTCTCGTATCGGAATTGCACCGCGCACCGTCCCCGTTATTTATGGGCCTCATCTCGGTTTGGTGGGGGTGGGGGTGGGATGCGACACTCATCGCTCCTGCTTGAACAACATGTGCCTAATGATGTCACGGGCGTGAGGGGACTTGTGGGAGTTGGGGCGAGGGGCTGCAGCGGAGAGCGGTGCAAACGCACACCGGGGGGTTCAGAGTTGGTCGGAGTCGCAGGGAGAGAGGGGGCAGTGATATTTTATCACCCGGGGTGCACTGGAGCTGCAAGCTTGATTGGCGCTGCAGTGCGGCGGTCTCTCCGTGTGCATCGTTACGTTTATTAATGCACCGTCTTCAGCAAAAGGAAAAAAAAAACACATCCTCAGGTCTATTAAAAAACGTGATGTGACGGCATGATTCGGTCCATGAAGTGGGCATTGTGTGAGAAAATTGTATTCTCAGCCTTATCTATTTGAATACAAAAGGAATGGATCATTATTTTTACAGTATTTGGCAAAATTTCACTCAGGAGTAATTTCACTCTTCACCCTTTGAAGTACTTTTTTTTTCTTGCAGGCTATAAATGTGAGTGATTTATTGGAAAAAGCCCGCAAATCCTGCAGTTTAGTTGTGCTGTACATGACCTGTAGTGTTGAATCCATCAATACTAACTGCTTGTTACTGGTCTCTAAATCCGATAATCGACAATTCCACATCTGCACTTGCCTATATCTCATTCCTCGTGTGTCTTTGTGCGGCTCCAGGGAAAGCAGGTGAAAGTTGGCTCTTTCAGGCTGATTTTTATGCTAATTTCTGCCTGATTTTGAATCCTTTTGGAACCACTTGATGCTTTATTGTGAGGCACGCAGCGGGACGGTGTCTCTCACTTTTGACAAAATCTGATTTACAGCGCAGCTACTCCACATTTCCTGTCTGTGACCCTCCTTCATATAATTCCCATAATCATTCTTCTTTTGTCGGTGTCACAGAGAAACTGTCTAACATATGTTGGAGAAGCAATCTCCTCCCCGTGCACTTGTGTATGGAATTCTTTTTAGTATGCAACCCATCCATTCTCTCTCCTACTGCAGCAATTAGACCTGCCTCATTTGGGCCAGGGGCGTCATGCTGGCTGCGGACAGTCTTTAATCATGTGTGAAGGTCTGTCAACATTCTGCAAAGGAAGACTAAAAAACAATGGCTGAACAGGTCTGTGGGGGCCATGGATTGAAGTAATTGAAAGCCCTTTGTTGCCTCACGCTTGTTTGTCTTTACTTACAGCGAGGGGGGGTGGTGTGGAGGTTGATATGATTATGTGATTCTGTTGAAGCTGCCGTTTCCATCTGTTTATATCAGTGCGTTGCTGAGGAAGGCCTGGTCAACCGTGACTCCACAACTTGGGTCGTTTTCCTTCACATTTAGTGAGAACGTTGCCTTCGTTTGCGCAGTTTTTCTTGATTGTCTTTGTAAAATTTGTGTATGTTTTTGTGAATTTGCCAGGGGCGTGGTGGGCCTCTCGGAGAAGCCATGTTTTATGCATGAAGGCCAAGGTTGGGGCCTCTTTGGGGGTGGTGTCAGCAGAGATACACAAAGCCAAATCAGTGGACACCATGACTACTTGGCATAGTTGCACAGGACAGCTTCTTCATGTACTGTTCCCCTTTTGTTTTGGAGCAATGGAGTGCTCTAATGTTCTTGGTGCCCATGGACAATCCAATATGAACATCTGCGTGTTTGCACACACATGTTTGTGTCATTGTCCTACAATTTTATATATCATTGAATGAGCACAATTTACCTTAAGATTACGTTTGCAGACCTGAGTATTTAAGGTAACTTTTGTTACGTTTTTGTGTATTTTAATGTGAAATTGTTCAGATATTTGCAGGAATCTAGTCAGTCCTTTGTGGTTTTGTGGGTTGGTGCTCTCTACTAAAATATACTTTTGTGTAGTCAGCATTTTGACATTAGGGGCATCTTAGGTCTTTTTTTTTGGAATTTGGTTCTATGATCTCAGCGTCATATCAAATTTCTCAATCAATAATTGTATAAGAACTGGACACAATATTATGTACTAATGTCATCAGCTGCCTTTTTATTATTTGTTTTAGGGGGGTAGACTTTTTTCTTATTGGTCAACTCCAAATTGTTTTTAAAACTAGTATAGAATGTTTGTAGTTTTTACATGTCCACATGTTTTGATTTGATTTTATCATTTTTTACTAATAATTAATTCAATTTAATTTGATTGTTCTTGTGGGATTTGTATGTGTGCTGGTTTTTTAATGTGTTTTAACTTATTTTTTATTGTATTATCTTAATTACTATTTTTTTGGTCTTACTAGTATTTATTTTCTCGAGGAAAGCACTTTGAGATGTTTTATAGCAGGAAAAATGCAATAGAAATAAGGTTGAAGTTGAATTCATTTTCATAGATTTGCTTTCGGTTTTAAACAGAGTAAAACAGTTAAATAAACACAAAAAACTGAGAGTGATAAAGTGCTTATTAAAGGAGTGGGTCGTATTTTAGTATATTTTATTTATAAATATTTACACTTTAAACACATAGTAATTATTCACATAAACACAGAATAAGTCATTGGTTAACTGTGATTGCACCACATTTCAGACCAGGGTGTTTTGGAGCAAAACATTCCAAACAGAACCTGAAATAATACTGCTAAAAAGTAAAAAAAATAAGGAATAAACCCACAAATGTTTTGTGAAATGGGGTTGTTTTACCTTGAATGAACAAGGATTTAGTTGTGAATTGTCCTCCTTTGTGATGATCTGGTGATCTGATTCACTTCAAATTACTCATATTTTCTATCAGGCATTAAAGCAGGTTAAAGTTAATTAAATGTTGACGACACAAAAATTAAATTAGATTCCATCTGTCAGTCTCACCTCTTTGTTGTTCTTTTCTTTTTTTGTTTGTTTTGATACTTTTTTTCCACACAACTGTCTATAAAAAAAAGTCAAGCTTTTTAGTGACAAATTAATGTTAATCAACATCTTTTATGCAGGTTAATTACTGCGCTTTACTCTGTACATGTCTGCATGTATTCAAGAAGTATATGATGTTACTGTAGTTTTATAAGTATTTCCAATGCATTCTGGCGCATGTCCAACAAAGTGATGTCTGATTTGAAGTTTTTAATTTGACAGTTTCAAAAACTTCAGGATCTTACCTGGATAAATGTAGCAGAATGGCCTTTAAAATACAAAACACATTCAGTAGTTATACCCTTAGGCCTTATTATCTTTGTCTCAGTCTGTTTCTCTCACCCTCCTGCTTGAGACAGACACCTGCCTACCCAGAGTCTGGCTTCATTGTACTGCCATGTGTTGCTAAAAGGGGAATTGTTGTGTTTCTCTGTAATTTTGTAAGGTTGTGACCCCTGCTATGCGAATTACCCAGACCTGACCTTTTCCTGTAATTTGGTGCTATTTAAATAAAATTGAACTGAAAGTTGCCATTAGAACTCTATATCTATCCATCCAGAGAACTAAGGTCAAGCCGTGCTGGAGAATGCGGCGCTTTTGATTAAGCTCCAAAACAGAATAATTGCAGACTTTGCTGCATCGCTGCAGCTTGCTCTAAAGTACTGCCACTCTCTGTGAAGTATCAGGTGCGCTCTGGAACACGTTTCCAACTTGCCACACGCTGTTGCTCGGTCAAGGGCCCTTCCTGATGGATTTTAGCACACTCTCTGCCCCTCACAACCACTTTTTAACAAACAGGAAGTGCCTGTGTATTGCCTGGTATGTTGTCACTAAGTGTCAAGCCAAACTTGGAAGGAGGTTTGAGAGGAAAAGAGTTTCACACATATAAAGAAACGGGGGAAAAAAAAAACATAAAATTAATTATTACCTGGAAGCACATTCTGTAGACTCGAAATCTGCAGTTTATCGTATTTAATGTTTCTAGGAACTGTTGTCTGCCATCCTTGAGATGGGAACATATTTGTACAAAAAGTTAGGTAATATATTTTTAAAGAAGAGTCTCGAGAAACCATTTGCTAACAATGCAAGGCTGACAACAAAACAGAAAATATTCAGTGAGAAAATCAATAGGACACAAGTTGTGGTTGGAATGCTTTTTGTAGGCTGAAAGGTAGCTGGTTTTGTTTGACGAAAAGTAGCAATAGTGACATTGAACAGTTGAACAATAACATCTTTGGCTGTTAGTGTTCTGCACAGATTTGTGAAACTCATGATATTAGTGGAATACTTGTTGCTGTAGCTTCAGTCTAACAATTTAAGGGGAAAATCAAACTATTTTAGTTGCAATTTTAAATATATATAAAATGTATTATTATAATTTATGCACAAATGTCAATCTTGTTGGCTTTTACTCCACTTGCACCCATTCTTCATCTTTGAATGTCAATAAAGCAAGATAATAACAAAATTAGTTCACGTTTGTTTTCTTGTTACCCATGCTGTCTAGTGTGTGTTGCTGGGAATCTAACATAATTGCTGCATTAAAAAAGGTTAACACTTAATAATAACTACACACTATGAAGCCTCAGTTGAGCATGAGTTAACATTTAATTAATCATTTATAAAGCCTCACTCCTAGTTTATTAAGCATTAGAAAGTTGCTTATATGTGTTCTTATTAATAATTTATTCAGGATCAAATGAATATTATAAAGTGTTTATTAATGGACTATAAACCCATATTACTGTTGTAACTTAAGATGAATTCATTTATTTAAAAAACATTTAGTACTTGCTAAATAATTAACTGTTTTTGTGACCTAATCTAAAGTGAGGACTATTTACGTCTAATAAAGTCTTTACACATGAGATGTAAGGCCTCTATAACTATGTTGAGAAATAATTTATGCACCAATATTCCTGTTGTATATCAAGATGAATTCATGTAGTTATAAAACATTTAGTACTTGTTAGTTAACTTTGTTTTTTACATAATCTTAAGTGTGTAGTTATTATAAATTGTTAAAATTGTTTAAAAAAAAATGGGAGATTTTTTTTTTTTGTTGGGTGTTGAAGAAACAAATTACGTTGACAGAAAAACCAGAAATCTCTTCCTATGTTAAAAGGATTACTTAACCATCTGGATGGCTTATGGCAACTTAAACCCACTTAGAGAAGTTTATTGAAAGTTCTTATCAGGGTCACAGACTGCTCAATGAGCTGCCTGAGCAGCCCCGCGCCCCTGCTGTCCTCCAGCGTGACACTGAGCTGCTGTTTGGGATCACTCGTCCACAGCCTGCAGTCTCACAGAACTTTTGCTCCTTCTGTCTGCCCTCTTGGTTATGTGTGTGGGCATGAAATTTGCTGCGATCAGGCTTAAGCCCAGGGTTATTTGTAAAGGTTCTGGTTCAAAATGTGCATCTGCTGGTTGGTGGAAATGCTCCCGAACAAGCGTCGATACTTAAACTAAAATAAAACTTTCTAAGCTGGCTAATGTTGTTCAAATGCTTTAATTTAATACAAAACTTGGTGAAAAAATCCGGCCTGGTAAAGATGAAACCCAGTCAGATTTAAAGCAACAGTGAGTTTGTGGAGGGACTAAAAAAAGAAAGTCATTTCACGGACGGATATCATTTTCTGCTAATGCTTTTCCTGACGCTAATGACTTAAAACAGGCTGCATGTCGGAACAAGAGGTCATCAAATAATAAAGGGTTCTGAACTCTCTTGTTAAGCTACAGTTCTAATGTTCAGACAATTCTTCCTCAACCTGAGTTAATTACAGTTGACATTTAAAGGACACTCTTGTAAAGAAGGTGGAGTAGGTGAGGAGGACGAGGGCCGCTCTGCCTAATGAGTTTGTTTCTGACTCCACTTCTGATTAGGCTTTTGTTCTCCAGGTAGAACGAGCGTGAAAAAAAATAAAAACAGCTGCAGGGATGTTGATACTGCTATTGTAGTCCTGTGTACTACAAGCAATTGGAGGCAAAAAGCCTGCAAATGAAGGGAATGTTTAGCACATCTGTCACATTAACCACCGGCGACGTTTAAAGACAAAAATCTTTATTATATTTTAACTTTTCAACCATTAGCACAATCAGCATAAATCCAGCAGATTTTGAAAGTTCAAAATCAAAGGCTTTTCCAATCAAAAGATCTAAAACACTGGACGTCAGCTGTTGAAAACAATTTAAATGTATTGGTTATATTGAGATGTATACTGTTTATATATATAATATATATATATATATATATATATATATTATATATATATATATATATATATATATATTGAGTCTGAGATGTTTCTAAAATTCCTTTCCTCCTCTTCTTTATTCCCCAGCCATGGCAGACTTCCATGTCCAGCCAGAGTCGGTGCTCGCCGAGGAGTCTGGCGTGGCGCGATTCCAGTGTCAAATCCGTGGTCTGCCAGAGCCTGTCATCAGCTGGGAGAAGGACAGCCATCCGGTGGACACTGAAAACGACAGGTGGGAGCTAGCTACAGCATGCTCAAAGGCTCTGTTTTTTATCTAAACACTTCTGAGTTCATGTCTCATTCTTTCTTTCTGTAGGTTCACGCTTCTGCCGACAGGCGTCCTGCAGATCACAGGGCTGCGTGAGGAAGACAGTGGAAAGTACTGCTGCGTGGCTCACAACAGCGCCGGAGTGAAGCACAGCACAGAGGCTCTCCTAACCGTTTCAGGTTTAACACATTTCAGTTTTTTATGCCCTTTGTCAACACTTTTCCACAAACTTCCAATATCTTATAAGTTTCTGCACTTTCCCATCTGAAATGCATCTTTCTCTTTTCCCCGCAGGCTCCCTGTCATCTGTTTACAAAGAGCCCACGATTCTGGTCGGCCCAGAAAACCTAACGCTCACCGTTCACCAGACCGCTATCTTGGAGTGTGTTGCTACAGGATACCCTCGACCCATCGTGTCCTGGAGCAGACTAGGTAAGAACAATTCCAATATATTATTTTGGCGTGGTACATTGGGTATGTATATGCCGTTAAATTTTTGCCCAAACTCCCCCACGAGTGTATATCAGCCTCCACACGAGCGCAATAAACGTTCCCCACGAGCATATATCAAACTCTATGCGCATAATGAACGTTTCAATTTAGTTTCTAAGAGTTCCTCTTTTTGTGTTTTCCCCACCCTGTCATGGAACATTGTTCTTATAAAATGAATTCACACACTCAATATGTGTTTGGTTAATTTTAGATTTATTTTTTTTTAATTCGAAAAAACATATGATTTTCCCTACAGTAGTTTAGAAATCGATAAATAAGAAAAAGCATCCCTATATTTATTTGTTCTTTTTTTTCTTCCTTCCATGTTGAGTTTCACAGAGGCGTGCAGGAGAAGCTCCACGAGCAAACAATCCAACTAGTTTTAGGAGCATAAGAATACTTTCACAGGCTCACAGGAGAGCTCGCAGGAGCGTAAGAATGCTCCCACGAGCGTGGAGAAGAGGTTTCACAAGCGCACAGGATTGAGCGTGGAAACTGTCCTGCGCCCGTGACGCGTTCTTTGCGTGTGTGGAGTTTGACGCTCACAGGAGAGTTTTGGCAGAAAAATAACGCCATATATGTGTTCTCATCTGTCGCAGTGCAGGTGTGACCATCATCTGTGTTAAGGACGTGTGCACATGATATTATGTACAGTAAATCTATAGTGCATGCAAAAAGGGAAATAGATGAAGCTATTGGGCTAAATGTTATGTTTAACTCTGTGCCGATAAGCGCACGCTTCAACCTTCTCGTGACAACGAGCATCTTCTCAGCTCCGGAAAGCCTTTGAGTCATTTGCTGCGAGTTGCTGAGACAGATAAGATTAGTCTGTCCTCCCACCATGTACACTTCTTTCTAAACTATCACTCAAAGTCTGTCATGAAAAATTTTTCCATCTCATGTCTGTTTTTTTTACCTATTATCCAACTTGATTTGCTGTTCCAAATGTAAATTGCTCTCCCTCCCAAGCAGTTAGGCATAATCAGATTGAGGGTATTGCCTTGCACAACGCCGCCACAATGAAATGCTAACACAGTTGGATTTGTATGTATTAGATTACAGCAGGCAGGCTGGGATAAGCTGCATAATGAATCTGATAGTTTCACATCAGTCACTGCCTAATGCCAGAGTTTGTTGTTATTCTTCGAAGAGCACCACCGCCTGCTAGTTTCCGCTCGCTCTTTTTCTGACGCTAAATTAATTAGTGGCTGAAAGACGCTGGAATAAAATGGAAAGAAAAAATGGTGGAGAAAAGAAAGAAAAGGAGAAAAAAAAACTTCCTTTGAAACACGGAGCTTTGAACTGTCAATAGATGAAATTTATGATAATTTAAGAAATGCCAATAAAAGCCATCTTCACAACAGCAGCAGCAGAACAAACGCATTTGACACGTTAAAGTGGTGAAAATGTGTTTTTACAGACTCCCGCTTTTCTGCTGTTGCTATTGAGCGACTGTCTAAAATGTGTTTTGTGGTAACCACGTTTGTGATCATTTGTGTGCTATTTGTGATTATCCTAAATGATCTCCATCCACTTTAGAACCTGCACAATCCAATCCAACAGCTGGTCAGTAAATCACACTGACATTTATTCTTACATGAAATTAGCCCTCATTCTGAATGAGACACTATATAGAAATACACTCGTTTGATTATCTGGGTTGTAAGAAGGTCATATTTTGAATAAATGTGATCATAATGGGAGATTTTCTAATTTAAGTTGGAATATTTTGGCATATAGAAACTTTTTTATTGACTTATTGACCATAACTGAATTTAATCATTGAAATTATCTCTACAGTATGTACTTTTGAACTCTGTAAACTTCTAATCAAACTCTAGTGGAGATCATATTGGTCCAGTGAGCTAATAGGCTTAATATAGAATAAATGTTTAGTTAAAAAATTATGTAAAATAATCAGGAAAAAATTCCAGAGGAGGTTAGTTCCAGGTCAGGATAAAAGTGTTTGCTTTTTGTTTGTTTTTTTTTTTCTGGTCAGAAAGCTACTAATAAAATGAATAAATAAAAACTTTGTTGCAACAAACAAAAAGCAAACAAACAAAAAAACAGTGCATTGCACTTTAAAGTCATTGACTGCTGGCAGTGTATTATTCATTATAAGCTCAGAAAACGGCTAAAATGAATATATCTCCATTTCTACAAATACTATTAAATAAACATCATTTTGCATAATATACTCTTCATTGATTATGTAGATATTATTTTTCAGCTTAAATCATAAACCAGTGAATTATTGTTACATTTACATTATATTTTATAGACAACAATTTAAAATTCCACTCTTATCATCTTTTAATTTATTTTTAAATCCTTCTCAGTGCTCATTTAATAATGATTATGCAATTTTTAGTCTAAATACAAAATATGTGTGTCGTTTTCTGCAGAGCAGAAAAGTTAGAAATTCACCTCTAAGTTGTGAGTGGCACGGATTAACCGGACCCCCCTTCCATCACCCATAACTAAGCTCACTGTTTACACACTCTCATGCTAGCTTACAGCCGCTCACACCCCAAGCTAGCATTAGCTGTGCAACAAAAATGGAAATCTATTTATCTACAAGTGAATGCAACAGAGCAGGGAGCTTAGCCCGCCCAGTGTGTTTTCTATGCCATAAATACAAAAATTTCTAACTGTAGTTTTTCAACAGATTCCCACCAATTTGAATAAAGAAATACTCAGAAATGCTAATTTGAGCTTAATTTTTTTTAACGCGTGTCCTCTATCAACAGAAAAATGCCACAAGGAACTTGTAAAAAAAAAAACACTTTTGTCAACATTGGGTGAAGTTTCTTGCCTAGTGACAAAATGACTGTCACACCTGGAGACTGAACTCACTGTCAACAAAACGGCTAATGGCAGCCATTACTCCCACTATCTGTTTATCACTGAGACGGCTGTGGAGGGTAGATTTGCCTCTGATCGTGCAGCTTGATTTAGTTCAGCCATCAACTTTATACTATGAAAAAAATCACTTGGGACCGATTTTCTAATGTCAGTTTTTTACGGGCCAGTTTTCCTCATTGTCTGGTCAAGCAGGTCAATAACTGAAATCCTATATTTTTTTTAAAGAAGAGTTTGTTTTTGAAGCAGTGTTTTTGTGCAAATGGCTAAAAGATCAGGACGTCAGAAAGTTGAAATGACAGTATCGGTTTGGATTTCTAACAGGTGGCCATTCCCCTGCATGTGTCCAACCTGGTGCCCATCTTTCTGCCCCCCCGCTTGGCCTTTTTCACACATCAAATCTGAACCATTCAGGCTTACAGGCTGCAGATGGTAATCATAGGTGGGATTAGAATGTCCCCTTGGACCCACAGCTAATATCACAGGCAGATTGAAGCCATTGTGGGGTTTGACACTGCAGATAGCGAGCGCAGAAAAGTGTGAGCTTATCGTGTAATTACAGCACCGGCAGAGTGAAGGCAGCTGTGGGTTGTGGAAGGAGACAGAAGATCAGAAGTCGTAGTTAAAGTCTCTAGTCCCAGGGTGGCAGCGAAAAAAAAAGGCAGCAAGGCTTTTAAAAATAAAAGTTACTCCAAAGATTTTAGAGGAAGATAAAAGAAAAAGTGATTATGTTGTTACATTCAAAGCCTCCTGAATCTTTGTAAGACTTCTGTTTATAAAGAGAAACATATAATATTGACTGACAGCGTCAAAAGCTCTAAATTACGGCAAAATCATCTGCGGCATTTGCTCCACTTCAGCAACAGACTTAAATTCATTGACCTTCCTCCTTGTGGCTGCTGCTGCAGCAGCCGTCTTCATCACATTTTAATTCTGTGCATCGCTCACTGTAAACGCGGCATCCTTGAAGGATGAAATAACCCCGGCTCAGTCAAAAAGTGGCTGCGTTTTGTCAGTCTTAAAAGATTTAAACCCACTTAAATCTTTACTGCCGCGCAAACACACACCTGTTAAATCCTGTCTAACTTCAGTGTATGCTCCACATGTGTGCCCCTAACCCTTTCTTTTTTTTTTTTTTCTTTCTTGCCCTATATAAATTCTTTCCCATCCTTGACAACTGCCCTGGTTTTTTCCCCCTTGTGATTAGACGGCCGGCCCATCGGGGTGGAGGGAATTCAAGTGCTTGGCACGGGGAACCTGATGATCTCAGATGTTGGTGTGCAGCACTCAGGAGTCTATGTGTGTGCTGCTAACAAACCCGGGACCCGCGTCCGAAGGACAGCTCAAGGACGTCTGGTTGTCCAAGGTGAGATCTGAGCTAAAACAGAAACAGCAAAACAAACGGATGTTTGATCAAATAACATCTCAGAGTAATGATTACTGTCATAATTATAATGGAGGCCTCTCTGTTTCTGTCACAATAAAACAGCTTTACCTTTATGTCACACATGTACAGTTTTAATGTAGAGGGATATTTTAATGTTTTGTTTATTCAGCCTGGCATGAGTAATATAATATAGGAGTATCGGGCCACCATAAAATAAAATAAAAATAATTTTATGAGACTAAAGTTGTAAAATTATGAGAAAACAATAGGCATACATCCACTTTATGTTCTGACTAAATCCATCAATGCAGCTACTTATAGTGATGCCATAAAGCTTTTGTTTATGGTAGGAATTCATCTGCTCGATGCATTTTGACCTTTGCAAGGAAACTGTCGATGGCGGAAAGAATTTTCTTTTGAAGAGTTCCAGTTTCCTGCAAATTCCTTTTCATGGCCTTATACTTACAACAATAAAGTCACTAAAGGTGTTTCTATTTCTTTATTTGTGGTACAGGTGCTAAAATAACCACTTACGGCGCGCTGTTTGTCTCTTGTACTGGAACACGACAGTGGTTTTTTTTTTGTTGTTTTATTTTTCTTAGTAAACAGATTTCCCTTATAAATTTAGGACTTTAATCTCTTAAATTCTTCACTATAATGAATGAAATTATGACTTCATTTGTAATTTAATTTAATTGGTCGTAATATAAATTTATTTGTAATTTTACAAGTCAATTCTCATGAAATTATAACTTTTTTTCCCCCAAAATTTTACAACTTTATTCTTGTAAATTTTGGAACTTATTTTCATAAAATTACTATTTTCACATGATTTAACGATTTTATTACTTCATTCTCGTAAATGTGTGAGTTTTTTTCTTATAACAATTTTCTTCTCGTAAAATTACAACTGTTTTCTCATAAATTAATGACTCAATTCTTGTAATTTTTTTCTTTCTTCTCTTAAAAACAACTTTATTCTCATAAAATTAAGTCTAAATTCTTATAATTTCACAACTTAATTCTCATAAAATTACAACTTTCTCCTCAAAATTGTATGACTTTTAAACTCGTTCGTTTATTTGAAATATTATTATTTTGCATTATGTTATTTTTAATATTTCCGGCTAACACTCCATTGTATCCTGACATTTATTTTGCTTTTATGCCATTTTTTATATAGCCTATGTAGATGTTCTTCTTTATTTTATAGGAGTCGCTAATTTCTATTGTCCAAATTACCATCATTGCAGAGAAACGGAGAAAACAAACAGGATTGAAGCCAGTGTGTTTATTATTGCAGCCCCTCTAAAGCATTACCTCTGCAGAGCAAAAGCTGCAAATTACCAAATTAATTTGTAATGACTTTCCCTTAAGCAGTGGGTTGTATCAGTGTCAGTGAAATTAAATCCACACCACTACATAAACCTATAAAGTCTTCTGTAAGACCTTCATATGTTTTCTACATTGCAGTTTAGAGATACTAACATTTTTCTTCACCACTGTTGGCTATTACACGAAGGCACGTTATCATGTGCTGTAAATTACACTTGTGGAGGTGCATGTGATTACATCTTTTATGGCATGTAGCTTGTGTGGTGAGAGAAAAGATTGTTTTTCATTTGCAGGCGCTGTGACTACAGGGTAACCTGATGATTAGAGTAGATTAGAAATAGGTAAAAAAAAAAGCAGAGAGTACTGAAATCAGCCTGGCACAAACAACATTCTGACTGTAGAAATACAGAGGATCATTAGGCACCCAATTCAAAAGACATTTGTCTGGAAAATGAGTAGAATTACGGTTGCTGAAAAAATAACTCAAAGACGATTGTTTTGGTTTTTTTTATCCTGTTTTGGTCTAACTAACTAGGAAAACCATCTAAAATAAATGATTAAAGTAGCTTTAAACATTTTTATCACTCAGTTTATTACCTGTTTTCCTGTTCCATTTGTTGGAGTGCATACATGATATTTCATTCCCATTGATCTCAATTAACAGACGCTATAAAAAGCTCAAATACACACTCTGATGTTGTAGACGTCTTTTTAAATATTGACAGTTTTTATGTGAAAATATTCAGTGATGTTGCTTTGGCAGGTTTTATTGCTGGACTTAGGATATGTCAAAAATCTGTATTTCTCTTTACTGTGAATTGGATTGTGTTTTTTTTTATTGTTTTTAATTCCATAATCACAATTTTTTCATTAATTTTGTTGAATGTAATAATGTGTTATAATTGAAGTCCACCATTCAGCACGTTTTTTCTCTTTTTTGTTGCCAGAAACTACATTTATTCAGTTACCACTACATTGCTTAAGGCAAAGTAGGTTATATAAAATCTCTTTAGCTGTATAAATATCAGAAAGGTGTGGGTTTTTTTGGGCTTTTGTCTCTTAAAATCATCCATTATATGCCCCACTTTTTAAACTTTACTACCAAAAGGGTAAGAACACTGTAAACATTACAGCATAATTAATCATAGAAAAATATCTGAAATACTTCAAAACATTATAAAAGTTAAAGGTAAAGCAAAAATAAGACATTTTTTAAGTGATTATTCAAACTAATAAGGTTACAAAGATTGTAATAAAATTATCCAATTTACAAACAGATAACACATCATCTAATGAGTATTAGTAGATAACCTGATTACACGAACAATAATTTACACTTAGTGTTATTAGATCACTTGAAATGCAATTTGGTTACAAACTATGATTGGATGATGACGTTTGTCATCCAATTACATGTTCCTCAATAAAATTAAACAGATTTTGGCAAATATATAAACCATATGAGAGTTGAATTGTAAAGTTAAGTAGTAAATAGCTTTAGTTACTCAGTTACATTTACCTTTTGTGATCACTGTTCTTTCAGTATAAATTATAATTATCCAAATAAATTATTAATTTTTTTTGTTTTTTTGGTTTATTTCTATTCATTTATTTCTACATTATACAAAGATTATATTGATATGAATCAATGTTTATAATCATTAACATTTTCTACTTTTTATTGATAAAAATGTGTATTTTTACCCACTTAAAACAGGCTGCATTTGTCAATGTACTTGCACCATTTATTCATGAGATTTTACATCTCCACAATATCATGTATTGCTGACAACTGCATTAAAATGATCATTAATATTTTTAATGATATAGTTCAAAACATGATGTGTTCAAACTATTACATTGTACTTTTTACACTTAAATAAATGTTTAAACAATCCTTTTTAAATTCAACTATACTGAGATAAAAATTATTATTTATGTGTCCAGTCCAGCTCTCAGGTTAATATTTTATTTGCATTGGGATTTTTTTATTTTTTTTAGAATTTTTCTTTTTTTTTTTTTTCAACAGGTATTCCCTGTAACTAAAAGAAAAAAAAACTTTATGAAAGGAATAAGGATCATTGTATGTGGCCCTGTGCATTAATTGATGAAAAGTAAAAACATACCTAGCTTTTGTTTTCTCTCGTATTGATCAGGTAGACCACACGTGCATATCGGGATTGATGATGATCAATATTCCATCACGTTGTCAGGTCCAAGACAAGCCTTTTCCTCACAACTCACAAGATGAAAAGTGACAGATGTTAATTATGAGTCAATGTCTTTGGTTTTTGTTATCGATTTCTGGAAACAAAGAAATGGGATTAGCTCAGAATGAATGAGTGCTGGAGCTCTTTCATGTTTGATGTGAGTGAGAAGTGATCAGCCGATGAGGTGGTCCATATGTGTGGGATGAAAAAATCTTTGAAAATAAGTTCTTTATTCAACACATTTACAGGTGTGAATAGAAGTTGTTTTAATAGGAGATGAAGACACATATAGGCCAAAATGATTTACGCTTTTAAATAGGTTTTTTTTATAATGATGATGATAGATAGTAAGAGTCTGGACAGTCACACGTGTAAAGGCTAATTATTCTCAACCCCTTCTGATTTCTGCTTAGGAGTTAACCATTTTAAAATAGGTCACTATTTTAAAGCTGTAGCTTTACTTTTTTTTGGTTTTCAAAACTTCTCCAAGTTTGAACAAGCACACAATCTCAGAGTGAAGAAAGTCCAACTTTGTCAAAGTCAAGCACTTTTTTGCCTTTAAAAAGTTTGAATTTGCATTAACATGCTAGAATGAAGATTTCCTGATGGGGTTTATGATTCATGCATTGCATCAGTTATTACTGATTCATTGGGTTACTGCTACCATGCAGCTTTAGAAGATTTAGAGCATTTTGTAATGTTTTGAAAGCTTCAGCAACTCTGAGCTGGAAATGAAAATGTTCAAAAAGGAGAGAAAAGAGAAAAGCAGAGGAGATTACGTCAGTCATACTTTTAAATGTCTTTATACAATCATTTCTGTTATAAAATTGATAATTCCCTTGAAGAAATAACACTTTTATTTTTCCTTCATCATATTTGCACATCAAAATCAACCATGAAAACAAATATTATAAAGGACTTTGAATAGGATTGTAAGATAGCTATCATTTGTGTAAACAATTCAAATGAGTTTATGTCTTATTTTGTTAGATAAAAATAGTGATGAGATATATAACAAATTTTTTTAAGGGGAGATATGATGATATCGATGGGTGAAACAGAAGCAGGTGAATAAGATTCATTTTCTTAACCTGCTTCTTCCATTTTGGGGTCACTGTCTGGGCTACACGTTGGGCAAAGGCGTGGTACACCCCGGATAGATTGCTAGTCTGTCCCGTGCTGCATAATTATTCTCACACATGTTCACAGAGCAACTAATGTGAGGTTATATCCGCTAATCTCTGCATGTTTGTTGATGAGGAAGAAAGTGACCAAAAAACTCAATTGGAATTTAGTCCTTTTAATAAAAAGTTGCATCAGATTCATACTAGGTACTCTGGGTCTCCGGCATGAAAGATAAAAGCTTGTAGAATAGAGTTCTCAGGCGGGCCCTGTGGCTTCAGGCTGATGCTTATCAGGAGAGAAAAAAACCCCAAACATCACCTTATTTGGTCATACTAACAAGGTTTGTGTGGTCAGTGTCCCTAGCCCTGCTCCTGCCAACAAGATAATTGCAGCTTTGTTTTTCAGTGGAAAAGTACTGATGAAGCTTCCCCTAACTGGTTTCAACTGGTCTGGAAGTCCATGTGGATCAATGTAACAATGCATTCATCCATTTGTTAACAACAAGGTATTAAAGTGTAAAATACGATAAAAGTATTAAAAAACCTTAATGTAACATAATATAAAAGTATAAAAAGTCCAACATTTAGTATGAAAACCTTTAAGATATGAAGCATGTTTTTGGACCCAGGAGGTGAGAGTGCTAACCACTGCTTCACCGCTCAGTCCAGATGGAAAATTATAAAGTTAAAATACTTTAAAGTTTCTGAAGGTATGACTTCAGCAAAGTCTGTTATTTGCCTCCAATGGGAGGCATGACTTAAATCCAACTTCTTTTACCCTTTTTTATAATCACTTATCTAAAGTTTACAGTAAACTAGAACAGAATCAAGGTAATAAAGCTTCCTGCTTTTGAACATTTTTCTCGTCTAGCAGCAAATCAAGCTTGAAACTGTCTGAGAATCACTTAAAAGCCCAACAAAAATGTGTTTTGTTTTTTTTAACTGCAAAGTCATCTGACGAAGTGCAAACTAATTAAAGTTGTGCTGTGATTCCGACTCACTGATCACCTGCTGAGAGTGAGAGGTGCGTGTTTGGATCATTTCTCATCACACTTGCAAGGAAACAGAAGAACTAGACTTCAAACACTGCAAACAACTCAGCGAAGCCGTGGAGCAGACAGATGGAGGTGCTCCCTGAAGGAGCTTGCGCTCTCCGTGCAGGACTGAAAGTGTTTTTCCTCAAATCCCCAGAATCTCTTATTTTTTTTCAAAAGAAAAAAGTTGTAAAACATTGAAATATGCGTTGTCTCGAAGCTGTTAAGTGAAAGCGCTGACATCAAGTTTTAAACTTAGTAAGTCTAAGCTGATGTTTCAGTAGTGCTTATGAAAATGCTTAATTATTAAAAAGAGCAAAAGGAGGAATTGAAATTAGCAAAATGTTACATTTTTATAAAAAATAGATCAGAAAGAGAGTAATTTTGGAGTAAAACTATGTTTATGAAGGAGCAAACAGAGCACGGGTGTCAAACTCAATCGCACAGGGGGCCAAAATCTAAAACACACATTATGTGTTAGGATAACATTTTGTTGAACACACTAAAACTAAATTTTTAATACTTTAAAAACGTAACTTTTTAACATTACTATGAATAAAAAACAGGCAGGATTATTCCAGAATAAATCAACTTAAACCTTAAATTACTTTCAATATTTTACTCCCCATAAAAATATATTTTGTCAAAATTATGTAAGTTTGAAACAAGTGCAGGATACCATCGGGCCATTAATAAGAATAAAAGAAAATCTGGAGGGCCGGATATAATCACCCAGAGGGCCGGATCCGGCCCCCGGGCCTTGACTTTGACACGTGTGTCTTAAGTGAAAGATTTGAAGTTTGTCAGACTCACTTTTGAGCCTAAAAGCAACTCAAAGAAAGTAAAGGGTTTAAAATATTTACCAAAAAAGCTAAAGCAGCTGTGATCTTAAAAGGAGACAACAGAAAAACACATAACAAAATGGCTCAGAAAGCTTCCTTATCTCTTGAATGGTCCTAAGTATGATAAAGCTCACACCTTTAATCTGTTTTATTTAAACCACAATAGGCCTAAGAAATTGTTGCTTAGCAGCTGTCACTCCATTGCTTTCCTTTTCTCTCAGTCCCTTTTATTTACCGGTTTTGGCATCGATCTTGTGTCTCCCCATCATGGTAATTGACCCGGGCCTGCATTATAGATTTCCTCCAGTATTTACACGTTTACTACTCCCCAACGTTCTCACACTTTTTCAGCCTCGTTGTCACACTTACTTTTCATGTTTCTAACAGTGGACTTCTTTGATTGTTATCAGTCCAGCTATGTCTGTGGCGGAGTCAGAAACACGAGCGCTTTACATTCTTCCTGTCTGCTCTTTCAGCTCCCGCTGAGTTCGTTCAGCCCCCGCAGTCGGTTTCCAGACCAGTCGGCACGACCGCCATCTTCACTTGCCAAGCTCAAGGTGAGCCTGAGCCGCAGCTCACCTGGTTGAAGAACGGGCAGGTCCTGGAGCCAGGAGGACACGTCAGACTCAGGAACAACAACAGGTAAAACAATTTGAATAGAAAAAAAGGTTTTATTTGGATACAAAATAAAATTACGCCTGTCAGAACTATTCTTTTATTCCCTTTGAATTCCACTGATAATCATTCTACAGAAAATAAAATATGAAGATTTTAGCTATTAGTTGTCTTTAAGTATTTAAACAATTCTACTAAAAGTGTGGTAGTTAACGGGTATTTATCAGATTTAGCAGAAAGAAGAAGAAACATGTTTTCACATTTGTCATCTATTTTTGTTTGACTGGGAAATCTGATTTTAGTTTAACAGTTTAAAAAGAAATTTCTAACTCATCATTTAATTATGAACCTTATCCTCATAAAGCAGAAACTAGCTGATCAAAGTCAAATTACTACTATAAAGCCACTGTATAGACCTCACCTCTGGCCTCAGGAAATGCTCAGTTTTGCTGCGTTGTTGTTCGTAACACCGCAGATTCTGCATTACACACCCGCTCTGACCCGATCCACACGTCTTAATGCCTTTAACACAAACATGCTTTGGGCTCGATGCTGGAGTCACTCTTATCACAGTCTATTTGGAATTGAGAAAGGTAGCGGCCCCGGCTGATGCCAGCCGCAGCCTGCTCCTCCATAAAAATGATGTTACAGCCACAATTTTCTACATAATGATGTTTGTGCAATGCTGGAATACCAGAGGTGATGCAAATGACTTTTACTACGAGAGTAAAAACTGCTCATGGCCAAATTCTTGTGGATTTCACCCTTTAACTTTTGTATGTGCAGACTAAACTGCAGCAGCCTAACATGTTTTTAACCACACACACTCACAGATAACGGGAATTGCAAAGTTCTGCTTTGGGCTTTCAATAATCTCTGTTATTTTTTTATGGAACATGAGACAAGTCTGAAGTGCATGTATAAAAATCAGACACGCACAAAACAAAAATCAATACTCGCACTCCACTGCAGTGGCTAAAAGGAGCAGACTGAAGCCTGGCTTGCATTTATTTCCTCACTCCCACAAGCTTTCACCAGTTTGTTTTGGCCAGACAGACAAAACAAGAGATGAACAAAGAATAAAAGGAAACAAATAATTAGAAGTCAGACAAAGTTGTTGGTTTAAAAAAGGAATAAAAATGAAAATAACCCTCTAGCGAGAAATTATAAATTTGCAGGAAGAATAAATGAACAGTAACAAAAGATAAAGTGAGTACCACAGCCGTTCCACTTGCTATCATGCATATGACCTGCTATGATAAGTATCTCATGCATCACAAGCTATGCATTGTGATTGGTTACGGAGACAGAGCTCAGCTTGAGATCTACCATTAGCTAATGAGCTCCTACACTCAGCTGGTTGACCAGGAAAATGTAATCAGGCATTTGAGAACAGAGCTGCTTGAAGTGCTTCTTAAGAAGTGCACAGTGTAGCTGAACCTCACAGCGGGTGGATGCTCTGATATTACATGAGAACGTGTTTAGTGTTTCTATTTTAATAAATAATTCTACTTTTTAAGAGGGGGAAAAAAACTATATTTTTCATCTATTTCTATAGGTAACCGTCTCTAGGATCACTGAAACCCCCTTCATGATAAATGTCATATTAATATGTAGACATATTTACTCTCATGTGTTTGTCTCCATCCAAGAAATTGCATTTTTTCACATTTTAATTTTTCACACCAATATTTTATGGAAAACAAGTAAATTCTGATCCTACAAGTGTACATTTTATGGTTCATTTTATGGTGTGACAATGATTCGACTCACATCATCATTTGTGGTTGACAATACGATTCATATTTGATATTTGTTCGTTCACGTGTTTTCTGCTGCGATGACACTTGATCATTTTTACGTCATAATAAAATAACTCAATAACTCTTTTTCAACATTGATTATGATTGATTTAATTTTGAAAATTTTTTTAAATGGTATAGGTTGATTTGACTAACAGCTTGCCTCAAGTAGATCCATCTGGTTGAATTGCAAGAATACACAGCTTTCCCCTGTGTATTTACGTTTCTTCATTCGCAATTTCACGTGTTTGCCGATTTTTGTCAGTAACGTCACTCCTCCAGTTCATCACAAAAACTCAGACAACTCAAGTCACCTGTATGAGATTTTTGCACCCGAAGGAGGTGCTGCAGTACTAAGGTGTATCACCGCACAGTTGAGTGCCGCGGACCCCCCTTCAGAGTGCGGAGGGGAAGTACCCGTCTGTGCCCCGTCCTCTCACCATCCCCCCGCATGGAGAAATGGCATCAGCTGACTCAGAAGAGGCCGAAAAAAGTCCAGATATGCTGAAGAAGTTAATGGCGGAAGATATTCATCATCTGGAGCAGGTGTTTATTATTTGATGAAGGAGAAAGAATGTGCCTCTGGTTTGACGGCACAGAGAGACAGAATGACACTCCTTATCGGCGTCATAAAATACTCTGCTGCTCTGAATTAAAAAAAAAATCTCTACGTTGAGCAATACTCCAATGTTCTTTAATTAATGTATTCAAAGCATGTTCAGAAGTGTCTTTGAGGAGTATGGATCGGTAACAGACATTCTTTGAGTGAGACGGAGACGGGGGGTTCGTTGTATTCGTGGATTTGGCGTATTCGCAAATACTCTTCGGTCCCGTGAATAAGGGCAATTGCTGTAAATTGATTTATTGATTAAGTCAATTAATCCTTACACCCCTAGTAAATTATTTTTAAAACTGGTAACAAATTAAAACTTGTTGTAGGATTTGTTACAATTTACTTTAAAATGTTCTGATCCTGAAAAATGTCATGCATAGATGCAGATACTTCTGTAAAGATACTCATAAGCAAGGTCCTCCGTCCTCTCTGCGCTCTCTTGTCTTTAACCTTCAACTGCAAGGGAAGGGAATGCATTTCATACAATATTCACATGCAAATATGCCCACATACAGGTATTACTAGAAAAAAAGAAAAAAGAAAAAAACATTCCACATGTGCACAAACATCCCCACGGTGCATGACATTTTTCATTATATAAACATACATGTTTACGTATAGAAATTCTGGTGTTTGAGCCATTACCCCTCATTTACATGCATCTCTTATACGCAAACTCCCAGAGAGGACATAACAATGCTGCAAAGAAAGCAGTGATGTCACAGAGGAGCTGACCAGCTTCACCTGTAAACAGTCATTAGTGCTCATAGTGAAGGTGAGTGCTCTTTCTTTCTCATCTCATGACACCTTGAGTGACTCCCCCTTCCCACCACCACCACCCTCACACATACACTTCACTGAAAGTCTTTTCATCTTTAGCTGCTGAAAAAATACTATTTGAAGCTTCAATGGTATATGCTAATAATGCATGTAAATGATTGTATGCAGTTTAGAGTCTCTAAAACACACAGTTATCAGTATGTGAATGGTAATCTCATAACACGTTCAACTGTGAACCATTAAAGAGTCACTAATAAGGGCAAACAAAAACAAAAGGAACACGCTTCAGGCATGTTTTACGGCTCTGTTGTCTTAAGTAAAAAATTATATCAAACTATTGATAACATCAAATGTTGTGTACATCCTCTACCACCAGCTACCTTCATGGCTTCATTCAATAGATCCATAAACCTCCTCTTTAGTCATCTGGGAATACCTCTTGACCACCCAGAGCTTGTTTCAATCTTCTTAAAAGTCGTGCAACATTCTTCCTTTTTTAGCTCCTACCAGTTTGTCCTCTTCACTGCCTTTGCTCTTTCTTTCTTCACCTTCTTCTTCCACAGTCATTCTACACACCACCATCCTATGCGGTCACTGATCTTCAGATTACATCGTCTTCACAAGATGTAGTATATGTAGTAAAAAGCAGCGGATGTGTGAGTTTTAAACTTAAAAAAATTGATGAAGATCAAGTTCGAACTTTTAACTTTTTCTTCTGTCACTCATAAAAAGCCCCTTTTTTGTTTGCTGTGTCTTAGCTGGCTGGGGCTCAGGCATTGGCCTTGAACTCTGACCCGTCTGCAATCAGTCATATCCTTCAGCTCTCCCCTCCTCTCTAACCGCAGACAGCTCATGGACAGCTCCAGCCCCCTCCTCCCCACCTGCCCAAATCCCTTCCCCTCCTCTTCCTCCTGTTCCCTCTTTGTTCCCTTTTTTCCCCCTTCAACTTTCACTGAATCCAGAATGGCCCTGCTGGCCTTTGAGGGGGAACGACTCAGAAACAATGAAGAGTAAACACAGCCCCAGCAGCTGAAAACGCACCCAAACACCCACTGTCAACCACTCTTCTGGCTCACAGCCTTATCTGTCAATCAGTGAAATGACCTTGAACTGATGAGTAAATGATGGTGTCAACCTGTCACAACAGGAAAGCTTGGCTTCAGAGCTCACGGCAAACAAAGAGTACAAATTCTGGCAAACCAGTTCCATACTTTTTGTGTCTTATCTATCACTCCATGTTTGTTTTGCACATAGATCCACTGAGAACATCTGCTGTGGCGTATTATTCCTAAGGCTTATTAGTATGTTAAAAGCAGCCTCTATAAAGACTTTTTGAGACATTCAGCAAACTACATTGATTATTAATTAATTGATTGGACTTATTATAGTACCAGTGTTATAAATATAATATTTTTTCCTGTTTAAATATACTGTACTATAGAGCACGCTGGATTATAAACCACATCATCACTGAATGGTTTATTTTTGAGCTTATATGAGGCACACTGAACTATAAAGGCGATCAAGCAAGACAAAAGAGTCAGAGATAAGGCGGTCAGTCAGACTTTATTTATTGCGTTCACAGTAACTCTACTTGTTTGTAACAAGCTACAGATTAACCACATTATAGGATTCAGCACACCTTGTTTACAACTTGTAAAAAAATATACTTATACAACTAAAACAAACACTACTGGGATTATGGTAACACCCAAACTTGTTGGTAACACTTAAAAAAACAGCGCTACACCTTACCCACTTTGTAAACGTTAGCCATATTAGCATATTCACAAAAATTGAAACTCCCAACCTTATTTACAACGTGTAAAAAACAGACTAATACAGTTGGAAAAAAAAACAAAACTTTACTGTGATTATATGCTAACTTTTACGAAGGAGAATTAGGGCCAGTTTACAAATCAACAAAATCTTGTAAATTTAAATTTCGTAAATTTGCAAGAATTAAGTTGTAACTGTTAATTAGAACAATATTACATATTTTTGACTTAGTAACACTACTTAGTACCGACTAAGTCTTAGGCTCAATTTATGACTTTTTTCTTGTATATTAGCATGTTTTAAATTCATAAAAATTTAAACTTTAAATCCCATAATTTAATTTTTTTGGTGGCCTTAATGCCTAATTATAAACTTCCAACCTTGTTTGTAAAAGAAAAAAAAAAAAAAACAGTCTAAAACCACATTTGATAACATTTTCCCTCTTTTTTTTACTTGTCCTATCCAACAGCTGAGCAAACAGATAACCGCTGAGAGCCTCTTGTGTTGGTCAGATTTTACTGTGTCAACAGGAGGTCATTGATCTTCTGACACATAAAGTGTATATTTGTATAAACCCCTTTTTTTATTTTCTGCTAAACTTTATTTATATTAATTATGCTTGTATCTAAGGTAAGATAAAATAGGTGAGTTGAGAGAAAGTAGAAGATGGTAACGGTGGGGGGTAGCATCATAAACAACCAGGAGTAAAAATCAATCTGGAATGGGCGGGGCCTGTCCACACACACTCAGTAGTTACAAACATACCTGTTGGCTAAAATAGTCTTCACATATAAACTAGTCAAAATGTACACAATACAACTGCAGTCCAGACACACACTTATGCATATAAACCCACACATGCAAAGCCTTTCATTCTGTCATGAAAACTATTAGTGCAAAGGTGAGCTGACACCTGTGCTCAGGTGAGTGTTTGTTTTGCTGTGGTGGATGGATGTACAAAGAGGGAGAGCTCCCGGCCATCCCCATACCAAGACCCCCCGCTGAAGCAGCAGCAGCCTGGACCCCCTTCGTTAGCATATTCTCAAAAACACCAAGTCAAACATTATGAAAGAGCACCATGTTCCTTTCACAATCTCTTCAGCATCAGTAAGCAAAACCAGAATCATCCATTAATGAGGCACTTTGCATCATAAGACACTCTCTTCCTTTTTTTTTTTTTTTTAATTAAGGCTTTTAAGGGTGGCTTATAGTACAAATAATATAGTCGAACTATAAAGACACCAACAAGTACCATGTGACATTATTGTGACTGCGCGTGCATATGTGCACAAATGCTTTGAATTTCACTTTGTCAGACAAGCAAATTGTTGTGAAAGCCTCCCTCCTTTTTCTTCACACATTCATGGTGGCCCCTCACCAGCAGCTTTAGGTCGCTCCTCCCTGGGGGCCTATTTCCTGCATCTGAGGTGTCCGATCAGGCTGCCTGCTGACAAACTGTCCATCCATCGCTGATATGAAAGGCTGTCAGAGATGTGATGGCTGAGTGGCAAGCTGGAGGCTGGCGACTGCTGCCACCTCTGGGATCAGAGGTCAGATGGGTGCAGAAAAAGTTAATTTTGAAACTATTCAGATTGAACTCACCTGAGAGATCACAGGCAAAAAAAAAAAAAAGACTGTGGCACAGCGGTTTCACCCTCAGATTAGAGAGAACTTTATGTAAGCACATCAGAGTAAAATAGGGCAGAATTGTTTTACTCTCCATCTTAGATGCGGATGTCTAATCAGACTCCCCTGTCCACATAAATCCACCCTGACAGTACGGACCGTGGTGAGGCTGATAGATCAGTTCTGTTGTGTCCTGAATTCTCGCTTTCCTCATGCCCCAGTTTCAGGTCCAGCAAGTGTGAAACGCAGCCTCTGAAGACGTCAGTGGTCTTTGAATAAATCGCTAGCTTGTCATGAATGAATCGTTATTAGGTCTTTTTTTTTCTTCTTTCAACAAACTCCCGAGCGTAGTTCTTGTCATTCAAGAAGATGACATTTAGTTGACAGATTAGGTGACAGAATAGGGACACACTCTTTAAGACGTTGAAGTCCAGTGACATTACGTTCAAATTTATAGCACTTAAAGGCATTAAAGCTAGAAAAAGATGTTCTTTTTTAATAAAATACCAGCTAACACTTCAAATATCCTCACCAGTAAATGCACCACTTGAAATTAAACAAAACGGTCCTTTCATTTCCCAAAGGAATTTAAACATTTTTTTGTCAATTCTTTTCTTTGTGTAGCCTTTTGTAAGGAAAAACAAGTAGCCTTGATGTGAAAAATTGTGTTTTACACCACGGGGCTTCCTTTCCATACTATGTTAGATTTATTATTCTTTCTTTTGCCTTAGGATAGGCAATATGTGAGAAGTGGAATGTGTATTCTTGCTTTAAAACACCCACTCAGACTTCACACTGGTGCCCACACGAGGCAAAAACACGCACACACAATGCTACCTTTGCCTTTCACAACGGTTGTTTTCTCCGGAAAAGTAGACTAGCCAGGTTGGAGTGAGGACAAAACAATCAAAGATAGAAACGTAGGACAAAGAGCAGAGGGTGGCAGAAGTAAAGGTGTTATAGAGCGCAGGGAGAGTGCTGTCAATTGGTAGTTGAGGTCATATGTGTGCAGGACAGATGAAATGTTTCACTGATGCAAGCAAACCCCATTTTTCAAAACCCTGAAATAGATTTATTGACTCCCCGGGGAGTTGCAGCGAGAGACGGATCCGTTTGAATGTATGCGCTTTGCATGAGTAGGGACCTTTCTATACGTTCTGCTGCTGACTGTCTTAGGTGAATATGTGCCATAAATCTATTTGCCGCCACACAGCCGAGCACGGGGCTTTGTGCACTTGACATAATGTCACGTTCACCTCTTGTGCTATATCCTCCTCTTTTCGTAGGTGTGAAGCAACCACATTAAGTGCATTTTCTACAACACCAATACTTTGTCGGCAAACTGCATTTCTCTGAGGATGTTGCATTTTGTTGCATAACAAAAGCAAACGCAAGAAAAAAAATAGCTGCTTTTTCAGTCAATTAGAAATAATTTTTAAGGTCAGAAAAACACTTGAAGTGACTTTTTTTAAGCAATGTATTTAAAACGTTTCCATGCTGTTCTGCTCATGCTTCCATAACATTTTCCTCCAACTACTGCCCCAAGATTACTTTTTTGACATCCCATAAACTGCCACACCACTCCTGATCACACACTCAACAGCTGTGAGCAATTCCAAAAGGTCAAGACGGCATTTCTGCCAACACCAACTTCAGAGGAGCATGACCGATATCAAATGATCCACACCTCAGTGGCTTAAAAGTTTGCACACGTGTCTCCAGCGGGAGTCCTGTAACACTCCAAAAAATGGATAAAGTCAGTCAACACGTCTGGCTCCAGATTTACTTTCTGTACATTTTTTGTTTTTATTTAATTGTTTAATTCTCATAGGTCAGTTCTGGGAATTACAATATACTGTATATGCAGAACCACTCATTTCAAAACACAACCTTTAATACAATCCATCCTTTTTTTTAATAAGTTGATTGTTTCAGATCTTTATTCAACCCATTCAAGGTTTGCAGCACTGAAAAATATACAAGATCTCTTTCATTTTGGTTTCTTAAAGTTTATTTTTCCTTTTAAATTTTAGTCCTTATCACTGTCAGTAAACATTTTGAAAATGATATGCCAGTATTTCTGATGCTCTACATAATAATTGCAGTTTGGCCAGAAATCAGAACTTCACAGTCTGTCTGTGACATCTTTGAGTCTTTGTTGTTTGTGTTGTGACAAAGCCGTTTGTGGCAATAAAGCGGCACAGCATGTTACAGATTCTGTTTTAACTTTGCAAAGAAAAAAATGACACCCGTTCCAGTCTTAGCTTTTTCTTTATTCTTGACCTTTTCACACCCTCTCCCTCTTGTCCTTGCAGCACTCTGACCATACACAGCATCAGCCGTGACGACGAGGCCATCTACCAGTGCATTGCCGAGAACAGCGCGGGCTCCACTCAGGCCAGCGCACGTCTCACTGTGCTGTGGGCTGATGGACTTCCCGGTGTTCCCACCCATGTCCAAGCAGACGCCCTATCACCCACCACCATCCAGGTGTCCTGGAAGGAGCCGGATCAGAACACTCAGGACATCATTGGATTTGTGCTTCACATCCGCAGGACCTCAGGTGAGACTGAACTGTCAACTTGAAGTGGAGAACAGATAAAGTTAGGGTATTTAAGAACTGGTGACGTGATGTTGGTCTGTTGCAGCATCATTATTGTTTTACAAATGTTATTTCAGCAGCTGCCTTCCTAATGTGTGGCTTTTCAGGTTCCAGAGTCATTGATGTAGTATGTAGTGGTTCTATTTGGTTTTAGTATCTGTTTAACTAAAAACAAAATCTTAGTATAACATTAGAAAGAAAATCTCAAGTAAGTAAAAAATGTCAAGTTTGGCCTCAGTTGCTTTAATCTAAATATTTCAATTGATATTCCAGTGATCTTTCACTATATTGCAATTCATCTCTCACAAACTTGCTGTTTTACACATTTTTCTGCCGTTTTATTTTTTACAGTGCATTGAGTTCTGTACTCTGATTTTCTATAGACCATTGTCAATCAACTTCCTTTGTGTCTGCTGCATAGAGTTTGTTCAGTTCCCCAAAGTTACAGAACTCTTCAATCGCGAACAGATCTTAAGTTTTATTCTATAACACTGGAGTACTTTTCTATAAAGGTTCGATCTTTGAGAGTTTAGCAAGACCGAAGAGCTTGAAAAGGTTTGTCTGCGAAAAGTGTGTAGTGAGGGTTTTGAACACCTGATTACTCTGGAGATTTCACTTATTGTGGGTTATTTTTTAGAACGTAACTCCCGTGTTGAACAACGGACCACTCTATAGACCTGTTTATACTATATACTAGGCGGGATGTTTGGTAAGAATCTGGCGATACAATACGTATCACGATACACGTCTTGCAGTGCAATACATATCGCTATATATCTTAAGACTGAACATTTTTTTGCTTTTTTTAAAGAGTATGATTTAGAAATTAACCAAGTCATTCTAAGTACCACATGTCTTATAACAACAAAAATCGCGAGGCTGACTGAATTAATTAAATATTTAGGCTAAAGGTGCACTCACACCAAATGCGGTTCGCGCGACACATTTGGATGGCCCTCTGTCATCGCGCTCGAATTTACTGGTCGTCATCTGTCACAGAATGTGTTCCTGAGTTTGACGCCGCGGCTGCGTGTGGAAGAAGCTTCCAGCTAATGCATCTAGGATGATGCTATGAGGAACGGTCTGTGGATATCTCACCTAGAATGTCTGGAAGACAAAAATGATGTTGAGAAATTATAAAGGTTATTTATTGTGAAGAGTTCTACAAAAACATCAGTAATCATGTATCCATGTTCGGGTTCATACGACCATTATTAAAAGATTTTCTCAGTACAGGGGGCTGTGTCTGGATGACAGCCGTTTCCGCTGTGTCTCTGTGGCTGAGCTTGAAGGCTCACTGTGTCGTATTAACGCAAGGGGGGGACCTTTTTCCTTCTTTTAAATGTCTCAATGAGGCCCGAGCCAGCAGCCTTCGAACCCCGCAGCATCTGTCTCTCTGCTGGCATATCGAGCGAGTGAGCTCCACCGTGGGAGTTAAAGCCACGGATCTGTCCAGAGTGTATCCCACCTTTGCCCAAAAGTAGGCAGATCTGCAACCCTGTGGCTCCAAGGAGTAAAGGAAAAAAATA
The DNA here is from genome assembly GCA_003999625.1 of Oryzias javanicus. Lineage (NCBI taxonomy): Eukaryota > Metazoa > Chordata > Actinopteri > Beloniformes > Adrianichthyidae > Oryzias > Oryzias javanicus. Next base: position 18,212,040 of record CM012439.1, read on the forward strand.
AAAGTTCAGGACACAAATTAGTAATAGTATTCTACCCGCTGATCAAGTCACTGAAAATGTCACGGGCCCAAAGCTGAGTTCCTGATTTTTAGATGCGACGTGGCGAACTGTCAAACTTCAGATATTTAATTTTTGGCTTTTTCGCACCTCGTTACTCAAGACGAGTTGATGGCAAACCTTCATTTCACACCCATCGCTCAAATCGTGTCACAGGACTTCAGATCACCTCATGTCGCGTCTGCACCACTGACTCAATATTGAAACTGGCCGCCTTCGCCGTGCGAATCGGGTTCGGTGTTAAGACTTTTAAAGTCATAAATGTAAAGGCTTACAAGATCCTCAGTGTTTCATTTTCTAAAGGATGAGTAAAACTGTACCTTTGAAGGACAGCAGATCAAGCCCTTGATTAAAGACACACATTTGCAAATACTAAAGCGTACTTAATGTTGTTTGTGCTAGATCTATAATAAAACTTGTCAAACAGTTGTGACGCCAGCAGATCTTATTCATAAATGACTCAGTAGTAAGCAGAATCATATTTTCATGCAGTGTAATCCATATCTCCGTACATGTCGGGGACGTGAGATCCCATGACGAGCGGTGGGCGTTTGTGTTCGAACAGGCTCTAATGTCAGATGCAAAATGACGCACAGACAGAGCTGTTCGCCTTTGATTGGATCATTTGCGACTCGTGTCAGCTCCAGGTTTTGAGGGGAGCTTAAACGTGCAGACTCTGCATCACGCTGCTGTTCAAACACTCGGCTGTACAAGTGCATGTGATGAGCATTAGTCTGTGTCTGATGTGGTGTGGCTCTGACATGTTTACACTCGTTTATGCTCATCTATTTCTACAGTGTGCACATGTCGTACTTGCGTGGGTGTCTGGTGAAAGTCCTACACCTGATGTTCTTTCCAGTGCTTCTCAGTGATGGATAATAAAGAGTCCCCCAGGGCTAACCAACAGGAATTATAATTACTCTAAGATGGCATGGCCCGGTGGATTGAGAACTGGGGGTGGACGGTAGTTATGACTTAGTGTCTTTGAATTATAAGCCATAAAATGCTTTAACACGTTCTGTATAACTTCCCCCTCCATGTACTCTCCCCGCCCCTGCAGTTCACCCCTCAATTGTCGTCCTCCCCCCCAGGATGGAGATAGATTTACAATAAACTAACAGAGCAGCTTTAATAAAACCACTGAAATTGGCAGTAACCAGAAATAATGACAGGAGCAGATGGTATTTATGGTTTTGCTCCTTATACTCATCTTTTTTTTTCCACCTATCCATCCTTCCTGTGTCCATCCCTGACTCTTCCCTAACCTCCCCCCTCTCCGTCCATTATTCCTCCTTCAGACCCGCAGGAGATGGAGTACGAGGAAGCTGTTAGTAAGACCACACTGCAGCAGGTCATCCGCGACCTGGAACCCTCTACTAGTTACACCTTCTATGTAAAGGCCTACACCTCCCACGGAGCCAGCAAGCCATCCGAAAGTGTTACTGAGAGCACTCATGGGGAGGGTGAGCAGCAGTCGCTCAACGTTGTACACAAACCGTATCTTTCACACATAGTAACACAAACTGCTGAGTGTTAAAGCAATTACCACAGTTTAACTGCTTCAATACTTTAACAGTTTTTGCTTTTTTAATGGATTTTTTTTTCCCTTTAATCTCTGTCTTGTTTACTTCGAAGCTACTAGCACAGTCCCTGTGATTGACGTACTTGTTGACTGATTAAGGCTGTCACTTTGCGGCTTTGCAGTGCCAGCTCCTCCTTCGCTCTTCACTAAAGTGTTGAACAGCAGCGCTGTGCAGGTCACGTGGGAATCGTCCTCCAAGATGGGCCAGCATGAGGGCTTCAGACTGTACTACAGGAGAGCGCACACGCCGCTGTTCACCGGCCCCATCATCTTTCCACGCAATGTTACTCAGTTCAACGTCACTCAGCTTGGTGAGGCAACAAATATTAAACGAAGAGTGTCAAATGCTTTGAATCTTTGGAGACAGTAAGCTAAATTGATGTTATAGTCCCACTCCAATCATCTTTGATCTATAGTAAAAGCCTTTTCAGATTATGATCATGCTGTTTTTTGCCAAATTTTAAAAATCTGCTTCAGATTAACAACACTTTGAATAAAGAAATATTCATAAATTTTCTTTATGTGTCCTCGATCATAAGAAAAGTGCTACAAGAACTTGTTAAAAACACAAAAAACACGTTTTTCATAAAAGTATAATTATTTAATTGCTGCTCCCTTCACTTAACTTTTGATGAAAGTGCACAATTCTTTGGATTAAGGGAGCACAAAATCACTCTTTTAGATATCTATGGTTTTTCTCTGTTGAAAAAAATCTGCATCTCAGGGATTTTTGGGCAATCAGATTTGAATGTTGAGAATTGTGACAGACGAACTGCCAACAAAGCAGAAAACGGAGACATTACACATATTTTTTGAGATCGGACACATTTTCACAGTGGTTTGTGCTTTTAAATATCCCAATTTTGGCATTGATTACTATGCCGATGGGCACAGAGTCTCTAATTAAAAAGAAGAAGAAAGAAATCAAGTTTGACGTTGCAATCAGGGCTCCTAATGGAGCATGTCAAAATCCTCCCACGAGCCTGTGAAACAGTAATCAATGTGATTTTGAGTTCTAGCCTGGAGAAGACAGAACTCCTGGTTTAAACATGAGAAACAAAGATTTGACAGTTTCTGAAAAACTTTTTTTCTTACCAAAAGTCATAAGAAATATCCTGGAGAGAATGTTGATTTTGCCCTTGAAACACTCAATGAAGTGACCTTGGTTTGTGCGTTTATATTTGTCCAGACTCTTCGCTGGTCTACGAGATAAAGCTGCTTGCATACAACCAACATGGAGACGGAAATGCCACCGTGAGATTCGTCTCCCTTCGGAGGCTCTGGAGAAATCTGGTAATTCACAAACTCACACTTAACTTTTTTTCATTCCTGAAGTCTGTTTTTCCCTAACCGCCTCCCGCCGTTCCTCAGTGCTGGACGGCTCGTGTAACTGCGCAAAAGATGAGCACGGCAAATCATCAACAACAGGGATCATCATCGGGATTCACATTGGAGTGACCTGCATTATCTTCTGCGTGCTCTTCCTCGTCTTCAGCTACCGCGGCAGGTCAGCGCAGACCTCCTCATTGGCTAATGAAAGCAAGAGAAAATGCTTTTCAGTAATTGTTCATGGCTGGATTAATGATTATCATGTGTAAACAGCAGACGAGTGTTTCATGTGTTTATGCTCATATAATCCCCAGGCTAATGATGTGTAAGACAGTTCAAGCCACCCCCCAGGCAGGGCACAGTGTAGTGCTGGAGTCCTCCTACTCCTCTCAAGGGCCCTCTGGGCTCAACGGGGCTGCCAGGAGAGACAGGGAGGTCAACGGCTGCGCCGCAGGGAAGAAAGCGGTCCACGGCGAGCTGGAGAGACTTTTCTCTCAACCTGATGCACGAGATACATGCATGGTAAGTGTTAACATCCAGCACTGCAGGTCAGTTGTATAAATAGTTCTTAATATGGTTAAAGTTACGTTTATTAAAAAAAAAAACTTGTGTTTATTGTGGGAGTAATTATTATTTATTAGAGGGTTTTTGCAATTATTGACGTGTCCGTGTCTTTAAAATTTCCATTTGTAGAGAAAAAAGTACAACATAGATCTTATTTTTTTAATCAAAAAGATGTTTTTGAACATAAAGAACCAGTCATTCTTGAGTTAAAAGAAAAAAAATAAGGTAAAGTGTAAAATAAAGGTGGAACCACACAGTGAAACATTGATAAAAATAGTGGCAGGGAAGCATCTCAATCGAGGATCGCTTTTCACATTTTCATATAACACTTTTGATGTAAAATAAAGTCACATGCTAGCATTTTTTGCCTTCATGTTAGATTACAGCATACCCACGCATGCATTAACTTTGATGTGGTCCGCCTATTTCACAGCATCTATTTGTGTCTGGAGTTGCATTACATTTTAACCCTTTAACACCAGAGCTCCAGTGCTCTTGCTGCTTTTCGAATTACGTTGACCGTGTTAACAATTTAAAAATGACAATATGTTAAAGATTTTGTGTGTAAGTGTCTGCGGCGACACCTCAGTGTTAAGGGGATAAACAAAATCTTCTGCAAATTCCAAAAACTATACATGAGGTTCACTATTCAGTCCTGAAGAAGTCTGGCATTATCATCACAGAACAGAAGGTCTGCAACCTTTAATAGTAAGAGAGTCATTTGGGCCTATTTTGTACCAATCAAAAGGAAGAGCTGCAAAGTCTTATGTTCTCCGTTGATACTGCTTTGTATTCATGACATTTCTGCATCTACAATTATTATTAACTGCATTACTTTTTTGGAATGAATAAAAACATAAATATAAAGAGAAATTAACATGTTGTGCAAATGTTTTATTTTTTTCAGTTTTGACATGACTTCCTTTCAAAATAAAAGACTTCCTGTACACACCCCATCCCAGTGCAGCAAATGAGCAATCAATGGAGAAAAGGTTTTAACAGCGTTAGTCAAAAATGGTATTTTCTCTTGTGACTTCTTAGGTCCACTTTGAGGACCTCTCATCCTTTTTCTTACTCACTAGTGCTGCTAACCTGAACTTAAACATGATTTCAGTGGTTTATGACCAGAAAGAAAATACAAATACATGGTTTAACAACTCCCCTCTGGACCACCGCTAACCCTTATTGTGCAGCATAAGATAAAATGTAATTAAAACTCATTAAATAAACTGAGAAACCAGAAAAGATCAGATTTTTTTTACTCATTTTATTTGAAACGTGTCAATTCTGAAGGAAATAAAGAGCAACAGCCTCTTGATGTCAGCAGGGATTTTTGTAAAAAACCTTTTCATAGTTGATCTTACTTCTAGATACACCTAACCTATAAGCCTAGCTAGTCTAAATCAATTCAGCGCCAATTGAGTTACCCTAACTTTAAAAAATTACTATTATTTTTTATTTTTCTTCACCCAGAGAACCACTAAAGGAGGACAAACAGATCCAGATGTGGTTCCAGAGCCTCAGGTTTCACACCCCTGTTCTAATATGCTCCTGACATCATGGGAAGAAATATATGATTGAAATAATCACCTACTCTCAATCTTTAGGAGCAAAAATGTTGCTGAACCCATGGGCTCAACCAACCACAGACCATAGCACTGCCTCCACAGGTTTGCATGATGGGGACGGTGCATGTAGAGCATCGTTTTAAGAGCCTCTCTTCTTATCTGAATAGTTGAAGTCATCAGACCACACGACTGTCCTCCACTGCTCCAGAGTCCTAATCTCTACGCTCCTTAGAAAATTGAAGCCTTTTGCTCTGATTAGCCTCACTTATAAGTGGTTTTGAAGACTCCACAGGTGTTTAGTGTCTATTGAGTTGCATTCAATGTTTTTTCCCTGTTCATCAGGTCCGGTTTTTTCTTTTTTTTCAGTTTAATTCCACTCAACGTTAAAGCTAATCACAAATACTTCAGATTATTCTTTTTACAGCCACAATTCTTTCTAAGAGATGACGGTCCTCTTTTCTTCTTCCAATTTTTACGGAGTGTGCAACAGTTCTTAACCTAGTTTTAGAAGTTACAGCAATCCCCTCAGTCCTTCATGCATGCCTGCACATTGACCCGTCCTGAACAGATTAACATTTTTATAAGTGTCTTCTAACAAGGTCTCACTGCATCAGATAAGGCAAAAGAACATGTTACTAACACAAATTATAATACTGTTTAATTCTTGGACAGAAATTATGTCATTTTTAAATGGGCTACACATATGATGTGTGTACAGCAGGGGTATCCACTGTCCTGCTTCCTTTATTTTGCTTCTCATTAGTTGAACACACAATCAAAAGGTAATCAGCGTTAGGTGGTAAAATTACTGGAAAAAACAGGCTGGACTGTCCTGGACTTTTGGGATTAAACACTCCATCTCTGTTGAGAAAAGTTAGTCATTTCATTTTTAGGTGAACTTTATGGAAAATTGAAAAAAATGTATATATCAACAATAATTTATTATAAAGTAGAACCTACTGTCTTAAACAGAAAACTAGACATAAACTTAGAAGAGAGAAACAAAAAACATGTCACAATCTCTATAACCTGTCAGGTGTCAGCTCAAGTATCGACTACAGCTTCACTCTGACGTTTCATGCTGTTCACAAGTTGACTTTTAGTCTGATGAAACATGACCTTCTACCTGGACCAGAAGACAGATTCAGGGTGCAGATTCTTATTATTTCTTCTGTCAGTCATTTTGTTAGAGAGCTGCAGAAAGTCCCGACCCCCTGAACAGGTTGGACATTAGTATTTTAACTGTTCAGTAGAGGTCAAATTAAGATCAATGTTAAACTTTCTTACGGTCCTTCTTAAAGTCACACTTCATTCTTTTTTTGATTTATTGAAAAAGCGTTCCTAGTGGTCTTTTGATTATGATGATTTAGTTTTTAGTCAAAATAAAATAATCAATGTGGTAGTCTAGGTCAGGGGTTTGCGACCTGCGCCTCCGGAGTCACATGTGGCTTTTAACCTCTTCATTGTGGCTCTTTTATTATAGAAAAATAAAAAAGTTTCTAAACGTTAAAAAATAACTGTAAAGTAAGAAGTGAGAAAGTAGTAAAGTGAAAATAGAAAATAAACTAACTCAAACTTTAACTCAATTACAAACAGTTGAAACACAGTGCGTATCACAAGACGAACTATAATATTTTGACACATTTTTGTACATCCTGTCCTGTACTACAGAAAATCAATGGACGTCAATAAGCAAAACCGGAATGAAGGTGAACTAGATTATAAAACAGATTTTTGTGTTTTTGAAAAATGTGTGTCCAAAAAGTATAAAAAGTGTTTCCAAAAAATATGGCAGGGGTCACTAAATTAGCTGGGATTTAATTTTGGTTTGCTAGATTTAGATTTCTGATAGAGACCAACAACATGAACATTAATAGTTTTTATTTTATCACACCTGCCATTACATTTACTATTACTACATTTGCTGCATTGAGATGATCATATGTGGAGGGTGTCTTTTATTTTGAAAGGTACTCACATAAACTTATGTCAAAGTTAAAAAAGGCCATTTTCTTTTAATGTTTGTGTTTTATTCATGCAAAATTAACATCTGTTTATTTGTTTATCATAATAGTAACAATAGCATGAATACAAATCAGTGTGTCATTTTTGTTAAGGGGTGAAGGAAGACTTTGTGGCTCCTACTGGGTTGCTGTCAGTGAGAAATCAACCCAAATGGCTCTTTCAGGGTTGAAGGTTGCAGATCCTTGTTCGTGGTTTCTGCATTTGTTCACAGGACCGTTCACACGGAGCAATCCCCTTCCCCTTGCTGAGAGTCAAAGCAGGGAGCTTGTGGCCTTCCCATTGTATTTTCTACATAACAAAATAAACTCTTTTTCAAGAGTTTTTATTTATATTTTTTATGGTTCCTGATTCAAAATGACTTCAATGAATAAATGTTGGAAATGCCATATAAAGCTTAATCTTCGTCATATATGTCCTCAATTATTTTTAAAATATGCCACATGAACGGTTTAAAAACACTGAAAACAATTATTTAAATTGGAGTGTGTCTTTAAAGCAAATATCTCGTGAATACTTTGTTTTTTTTCCTTCAGTTCGGATTGCTTTTGTTATCCTACAGTGAGATTTTTCCCCTTTTAAAATGTAATTGCTCATAAATGTTTGGGCCATTTCCTGCAAAAAACAAATTCATCTTTAATATTCTTGTATTTCTATTTTTTCTTCTGTTTTTCCTCTGGTTTTATTTTAACCTCAAGTGATCCCAAGCAATAGTTTTTTCTTTAATCTAACCAGATAAATGCACTCATTCCCTTTATTAGCAAAAGCTGAAAATGCATTGCTGTCCAAGTCAGTTCTGTCTTCAAGTCGCGTTGCGCAACTTTTAATCTAAAGCTGCAGTAAAATGTATGTTTCTACAGCCTGGTTGTTATTGAGGTCACAGCAGGTGGTGGGTTCCTACTAGAGTGATAATCAGTAATAAACAGATCATAGAATTAGCACCATTCTAACAGCTTTATCAGTGAATTGGAGAAATTACACCCATGTTGGAGTAATATTTAAGTCAGAACCGCTACACATGGTGCTATAAAATTTGGCAGGTGCAACAAATAAAGTGACAGATATGTGTTTGTTTCATTTGATTGCATTGGAAAAGGAAAATCGGTGCACAGTGAGCTTCAACACTCGCTTGCCTCTGTCTTTCAGTCCAACTCCTTCATGCTGAACGACACCCAGCTGTCCACCATACCGCTGGATGAGGCTAAAATGGAGAGCGAGACGCAGTTCCAGGCGCATTCTGCAGCAGACGCGGCTCAGCACGACCAAGGCTAACCATGTATGAAGGCCCTTTTACGGGATGCTTTCTAGTGTCCACTTAGACTTTTCTCTCACTCAGGTTGATAAGTGTTTCTTTTTCAGAGAATAGTTTTTTTTTCCCTTTGTGCCAAGTTTTTTTTTTTTTTTTTTTTTTGGTCTTCTATCGCTCTTTAAGTGGTTTGTTCGGAGGTCTTGGGAGATCAAGGACTGTGATTGTGGTCAGGCAGTTTTTAGCTAGATGGACCACTTTAAATGTCTTTTGGTCTTTTGAAAATTTTCTGGTATTTGGCAGCACAGAGAAGAGAGAGCCCTCCCCCAAATGTCCTTGTTATACAATGACTTTATTTTTAAGTTTATATATATATATCTATATATCTATATATAAATACACACATATCTTTATTGTCTTTATGTCGAACCAGTCATAAGTTATTGGTCGTATCTCTGCTCGCATCTCTGTGGATGTCAAAGATTCCTGCTGCCTGTTCTCTCCCACCAATGATTCCACCTTCTTACTCACAGAAGACCTCAGCTTTCTTCCAGGGATTCAATATATTCTGTCTCAGGACTTTATTTCATTGATATCAACATTTTTTATCAGTTCTTGGCCTTCATACAGGTGCTAGACTTGGGCGTGTGAACCTTACAAGTACACAAAAACCTACCTCAGCCGGAATGAATGTGTTGTGGGAAGCTTTTAGGGACTGGACCTTCCCCGTTGTTCACAATACTTTACATGCGGAGGGAACCGATTGGAAGGAAAACCACAGGATCAGGTGCCGCTCTACCTCAGATGTCAAGAAGCGTCGTCCCCCCCCTCTCCAGCGTTCTGGACGTGAAACAGAAAAATGAGCATCCAACATGAAGCACTTCCAAATGCTGAAATGAATGTTCTACCTCAAGATAACAATGTAAATGTTGTCGCTGTTGTTGTTGTTGTTGTTAGTTTGTTTATTGCATAATGAGAACCGTTTTCCTTTGGTGAAGTCGTGTCTTTCCTCTGTTGTAATTTTTGCAGAGTTGTCAGTACCTCATGCAAGCTGACAGACTGACAACATGATACACAGTCTGCCAAGAAAGTGTCGATCATGTTTTGAAGTTTTCTTCCAGAATGTTATTTAGAAGACATTTTTGTTATTATTATTATTTTTATGTATATTTTTTTCCCCACTGGTAGCTGATTTAGGTCAATGACAAGAGATACACTGCGTTTTGAACCAGGAACACTGAAATGTATTGTTGCATAAACAAACACAAAACTGTTCATGTCACCACCAGCCTGAGACCATAGGAGTACGTTTTTCATGATTTTGTTGTGACATTTTACTACAAAATGTTCTGCCAAAAGGTTAACTGAAGGAATCGTTTTGAAAATCTTTAATTTTTTTCTTTTTCTGTTGAGGTGAAGAAATCAGTTCTATCACGGCAATCGCATTTCTCCTATTGTGAAACAGTTCAAATTTTATAAAGTCGTATTAGCTTCAGCCAAAAAACAAACAAAAAAATGCATTTACATTTATTTTTGATCAGAAATTTTAACAAATAAGACCATTCTATTCATACATTTTGATTTATTAGAGTAAATGAGAAGCCTGACATTATTGTTTTGTAAAAAAAAAAAAATTTTAAAAAGTGATTATAGAACCAAACATTGAGGGATAAAATTTGAAATGAAATATTTTAACAAATTAAATGTGGGACTGATCTTGTTGAAATCTCGTGTAACATCAATTGACAGCAGTTTAACTCTTGGCCTTTTTTCTAAATGTCTTTCTCTTCAGTCTTTTGGTTTTTACATCACATTGCACGCCTCCTTTTAACCGCAGCAGTAGCCTTTGAAGCATCTGGTGCCGTGTAGATGAGGCAGCCTCTGACCTTATCTTCTGGTTTTCTTCCCAAAACCGCACGAGCTGCTCAGCCTCCTGCCTGCTGTCAACACCGACCGGTTAAAGGGTTTCAGGAACATCAACCTCTTCCTGTTACACACTGATCACCACACACACTGACACACACATACAGCTAGCTGAGGGGAATGCATGGTCGTTGGGTGGTCACACAATCTGCATCACCACATCCTGCACAGGACTTACTTTGATGCATCATGGTTATCTACCTCAACCCTGTTTCTGGCCTTCTACTCAGGTCTTCACGAAGGAAACTCGACACTATGAACACACACACGCTGTGTAAAACAAATGTGAAGTCGTCATTGCAGTAATGGGACGGCGATGGACCGATATTTTCTAGAAAAATGAAAGAAGACGTTTTCAGGACCTTAATGTCATGCACTAATTAAACCCTTCCTGCTTCATTTCTTCAGGAATCGGACGTCTGGTTACTTTTAGAGTCACAAATTGAAAAACTCTCAAAAAGCTGGAGAAAAAGTGAGTGATGCATCTAGGAAACACAATTCTTCTCACACGGCTTATTGGTTTAAGCAGATGTAGATTTAGTCGGGGTGAATTCATCCTAATTAGCTCCGAAAATTACAAATAAAAAACACTAACTTTTCACATATGCGCCGCTAAAAAAAACCTTCCAGCATCAAATCTCAAAAGCGTTTTAGCTCAATTTCAAACATTCGCCAACATTTAACGCCATGCATTCAAAATGAAAAAAATTAGTTTCCACTTGAAGGTTAGAGGCGTCGCCACAGCGGATAATTATCTTTTTTTTTAATGTCTTATGCAAACCAGCAGGGTCTCCATCTCAGTGATCATCTCAAAAAATGTATATTTTTTATGCCTTTTTTGTTAATTATGTGTTATTTCTACACAGATGTTCTGACTGCATCTATTTCTTCTATTTAATTGTACACTTGCGTGGTATGTCATGTTGCCTTGAGAAAATGTAAATTGTCAAAACAGCCAAACAAATGCCCAACTTTAACGTCTCCTCTGTGTATATTATTAACCGCCGATGTGGTGTTTTTCTCTTCAGGGCCGCTGAAATATCTGTGGGGGGTTTTTTAACCTCTGTTGGGAGTCATTTCACTTGGGATATAAGAAGTGTGTGTTTTCTTTTCATTTCTGGTTCCCCTGTTGTAATCTAGGGTTAATCTCCTGCTGCAGCAAATTGCTCACCCCCTGTAGATGTGCCATGCTATTAAGCCTGAAATGTGGAGCAGAGACATACGTGTTTACGTGATTAGACTTTCATAGATCGGGTTAGGATCATTTTAGCATTAGAAAAGTTGTCAGTGACTGCCTTTCGTGGTGTAAGTCATCTGTGGAGGGGGATCGTACAGTTTGTATTTTTACAGCTAAGAAAAAAAAAAGGTATTTTGTTATTTATATTTAGGTCTCGGGCATGTTTTCCCTTTCCTGTTAGCCTGCTTCCTTTACTGCTTGTTTGTGAAGCCCGATCTTTGGTCAAGTAGATTGTGTGCTCAGGGACGCAATGATCTTTGCATTACTTCTGTTATCTGTCTGAAAATAGCTGACCTTCTGAAGACGCTTTACCCCCCAGTATTTCTGCCCAGTTTAGACTTATCTGTTTGTCGTTGAGTTTATCAAGACATTACTTTACTAGTCTGATAAAAAAAAAAAAAAAAAATGATCACCTGTTAAGAAAATATCATCTTTGTTGCTCAAAGTCCCACTCTGATCGTCATTTGAGCTCTTTTTAAAGCATCCCCAGTGGATATTATGAAGATTTTAGCCAAAATTTAAATTAAAAATGTTGCTTTCTTGAATATAGTTTATGCAGAATGGCAGGAGTTCATTCGAATTTCCCTTCTGAGTTGGGATTGTTGGCTCAGAGTAAACCCAACCTCCCTTTCCCACCGTCCATCTGTTTACCCGCTTGTAGCCCCTCAATTCTCTAACCTAACATTAGCAGTGCAACAAAAATGGCGAGCAATATCAGTTCTATCCAGCTGTACAGTTTTGATCCAGAATCCAGCTCAAATGAGGAAAACAGACTTACATGAATCTATTTGTCTATAAGCGGAATAGGGTGGATCAGCTCTCCACCCTACGTCACATCTACAAGCTTTTTCCTACTGCTTTTGTTCATCTGCTCCAGATTTATAACATTTTGAATAAAGAAATACTCAGAAATGCAATTTGAAGCCTAATTTATCCTCTATTGTGAAAAATGAAGCAAGAACATCTCATCGGAGTGGGTCTTTAACGCATTCAATTAGAAATGTGTAATAATACTTCTTTTTTTTTTACAAACTTTTTGTTTGCTTTGATGTGGAATCAGACAAAGATTAATTCAAAAATGAGCTTTATAAAAAATGTAAGACCTTCAGTTTCAAAGAAAAGCTCTCAGACGTTTTATTCAGCTTCAGATGAAAGTTTAAAGTTTTAGAACAAAGTCTTGATTGTTGTTTTATGTCCTCTTGAGTTGCGAATAAAGAAGGCAGAGCTTGATTTACTCAGAATATACATCCAGGAAAAAGGTTCTATGATCGGGATTCCTAAACACATTTGGTCAGACAGAGAGGAATAAGTTGGTTAGAATCGTTAAGTGTTGTGTTCTGATAGTATGTTTACCTCAGGGGTGAGGATATGCGACTCACAAAAAACTCAGTTGTTCTTTTCCCTGAAAGCCCCCACCACACACACACCCACCCACACACACACACAAGGCAGGCATCCCTTACATCAGCACCAAATCACCATCCTGATTTTCATGTGAACTCCTTCCAGTTTCAGTCAACGTTTCTCCGGTGTTCCGCTCTGAGACACGCCGAACAATGCTTAGTTTCATGATTTTCTAAGTAATTTGTTGTCAGATGGTGATTCAGTGTAACTGTACTTTAATGTTTGAGATCAGTATTATGATATTGATACTTCTTTTAAGGAGAAGGATTGAATCCAGTGTATTTAAAGGTAGTAGGCAGAGTAAAATCTACAGTAGATCTGCATGAAAAAAACAAGCGAAAAAGACAAAGAGGAAAATGACGTGTTCTTTTAGCCCGATTGAAAAAGTGTTTGTTAACCTTTATTGGACTTGTGATGGTAACACTGTGATATTCAGCCAAATAATGGCAAAATAATGTTGTGATCTCAGTATGGTACTATTGATGGTCCTGTTTCACATTGTCAGTCAATCTGTTTTGATGGTGTGTATTGATGAAAATAGGCTGGGTGACCTTTTCATTTGACGGTGTCTGTCTTGAGCTTCCTGACACCCCCCCCCATTCTGTTCCCATCATGCATCGTGTTCACATGAGTGAGTGGAGGTGAAGCTGTCGGCCCCGTTACTTTTTCACGCTCCATCTTGAGTTGACAATTTTTATAGTTACTTAAAAGAGCAAACTAAATAAAATATAAGACCAGCAGCAGCTTAAAACAAAATCAAACTCTCAATTAGGAGACAAAAAGATTGTAAAGGTTCATGGAGGATGCTGGGAAACAAGAGTTTGAAAATCCCCTGCAGGGGAAATCTATGTCAATAGAAATTGTCAACATATCAAAACATGTAGGCGTTGGATTATTTGACCAGCTTTTTTCCTAGTGCAGCTGCAAGGTGCATCAGGAATTTGACTCATATGCATAAAATCGAAGACCAGTGTAAATCATTAATGCTCCAAACTAAACTGTAGTTTGACCAGCGATGGGATTTCAATGCTTAATGGCTAAAGAAACCATAAAAACTTCTTGCGAATTGCCAAAAATGCATCAGTTATGAAATGTTTGATTTAACAGAATTGGCTTAAATTTTGAATTATTCATAATTTGAGTTCAGTTATTGTGAAGACAGAACCTCATTTATTTCCAGTGAGTTTACCATATAATTACACATTTATTTAAGCGAAGAGTATTAGTATCACTTTAAGCTATGTGTTTTTATCAGCTTGTGCTTTTTCTTTTTTGACTCACAATTCTCATTCCATCTATGCATTTTTTCTTTTTTTTTGGAAGTACTGCAGGGTTATAACGTGGTGCCAACCCGAATACAAAATGTGCAAACTGTGCATTTCAAGTTCAAACTGTGTTTACTGGGTCTGATTAACTGTGTTAAAGGGAGCTCAGATCTTTCCATTTAGCTCACGGTCACACGAAATGACATTTGTCTGTCTGATTCTTCTGCCTGTCTGTCTTGTTGTGTGTCTGTCTGCTGAGGTCACTGCTAATACTTGCTCCCGGTTTGATTCAGGTTTGAAGAAGTGTTCTCAGAGCTTTGGCAGGGATCACTACTGTATGTCTACACACATGTTTCTACACTCTCTCTAGACCAGGGTGTTACAATTATAAATTATAAATCTTTATACATATCCACATGTACTGTATGTACTGTATGTGTGTATGTATATGTGTAAAAATAGACCAATTTTAGTGGTTTGTATTGTTTTAGGGTTCATTGTGAAACACTGAAGACATAAAAAAGCATTAATAGTAATAAACTAGAGCTAGTAAAAAAAAAAAAAAACAGTCTGAGTCTGAGTTCATTGTGTTGTGTAAAGTGGTGTAAACTACCGCACACGCGTGTGTTTGCTCGCTTGCTTCCTGCAATCCACAGAGAAGCCGTGGATCAATGTTTTTCAGGCTCCTGCCTTTTCTCCCTCTACTCTTCCTGTTCGGCACATTAACTCATGGCGTCCCGGCCAGACGAGCGGTATTGAGCTCGGGGCCCACAGCTGCTGGTCGATGAAGGCTGGTGCCGGACTTGTAATCATGGTAAATCCCAGCGCAGGACTGCAAAGGCAGAGTCCGATACGAATCAACTGCCTCCATATGTGTCTCTCTTGGATAACAAACCCAGAAAAATGATAACAGATTGTTTTTTAGGCATTCCTGAATATTTAATGCTGTAAAATTCCCATCAAAGATGTTCAAATGGAGAAACTAATGTACGCCCCAAAGCGACTTTTCAAAATCTCAAGCCTGTCAAAGGCTTTTTTTTTTTGCTTTTAAGACTAAAAGCTTGACTTGATTATCTTTTTTTGTTGAAGTGTAACAGCACTGACCTCATATGCAGATTTCCTGTGCTGAGAGGTTTTTCCAGCACCTGAGGTGTGCTCACCTTCACTTTTACCTCCTACTTAAGAGGTTTACATAAGCATTGTATTATATAAGCGTTACATAAAGGATTTTTTTTTTTTCTTAACAACATGTCTAAGTGGATCTTTGAAGGTGTAACCACTTACATAGATCAGGGTTTGAGAGGTTGGAAAACTACACAATGAAATTCTTAAGTGAAATTTGCTTTATTTACATAAAAATATGACACAAATTGCAAAAAAAATGCTCTAGAGTGTGAACAGAAAGGAATTCTCTTCCTCAGAAGACTAAAATAAATTCTTTGAGAAGACATAAAGGAATGCAGGAGCAACAGGAGGTAAGTCATCGCTGCTTACAGCTGTGAACTTGAGGAGAGCATGACTTGCTCCTCTTGTGGAGCTGCTGCATCCTATATATACACATGTGAGTACAGACTCACACACAGACAGTCCAAAGCTGTGAAACCTTATACTTGGCCCGGACCCCGATTCCTCCTGACCCCACACATTTAAGGCAAACTGAGAAAGGGGACCTCAGCTTCCCAGAAGGAACCTAAAGAAAGGATGGGAGAAGGCGGGGGGGCTATCATCTGGCTCCCTGCGCTATGAAGCCTTTTAGTGGCTCAGAGGGAGCAGCCAAGAAGCAGGGAGGGCAGAGGTCACCGCAGTCTCACCCGCCTGCCTCTAATGCTCCTCGGTTTTTTCCCCTCCTCTCCTCTCCATATTCCGTTTTTACGGTTTCCAGATTTCCTCCCAGGTGACGTCGCTCCTCTCAGGTCACAAATAATCTCCTCAGCTCCCGTTTAAATCATCCTTTTAGTGTGTTCGATGGATCTGTCTATAAATGACCCCTTTCCATAAACATTAAATGTTTCTCAATTAACATTTATGATGAGTCATTAACCTGAATTACAATCAACTTGTAATGGTTTAAAGAGAATCAAGTCAAAAGTTAATGATGCTGAATAAAAAATCACGGCTTATAAATAAAAAATATTTCAGTCAGCAACGTCTCAGTGAGTACTCATTATGGAAACAAACTGATAACATTTTTGTCCTTGAAAGACAGAAATGCCACAACTATAAAGACGTTTGTACGATTTTTGGTGCAGATTTGTTAATGTTGCATCTCATCTTCTTCACTTTCATGGTCACAACTGATTCTTTCTAAACGTCTACAGAAGCATGAAGATCAGCCAGCAACTGTTGCAAATACAGCCAATATACAGTTCTGCTCATAGGTTTACATACTCTAGAAGAAACTACAATCTCTCATTTTTCATATGAATCTTAACACAAAAGCTTTTTTTCGGGGACAGGTACAAATACAAGCTTAAAAAGCAAAGATGCTTGCACCAGATTGTAGCTTGATGGCTAACTTACGCATGTAGACAAAACAATACATTCTGGCTAAACATTATAAACATATTTACCAATTAAAAAGTTTTATTTAAAACTAAATGCAATGTAACACACATTTACCAATTTACAAAAGAAACACAACATCACTAAACAATGCAATATTAAATATAATTGCAATTTGAAATGAAAAAAATTCTACCAATGGTCTGGTTCTCTGATAATCATCAAATGATTTACACAAGGGTAACATCTGATGGCAAAATAACTGCCTGATAATGACAGTGTGAGCAAGATTGATGATCCAAAAAACATTTTTTGGATGTTGGTGTTTGGTGAAGCCATTTATTGTCAAAAAATTCTGCTTCGCCATTGTGTTCACAAAAAGTCTTGGAGCTTCTGGGATCCCAACAAACCCTTGGATCCTTCATCCACTGATATTTCAGGATCCTGAGTCATGGGAAAAGGTAAAGAGCTGTCAAAAGATCGACAGGAAAAGGTAACTGAACTGTATAAAACAGCAAAGGGGATATAAAGTGTTGTTTCCAGCACGAGTATATTGGACATTTGAGTCAATTCTGGTGAGGATTTCCCTTCAGTTAAAGCTTTGCATCCACTGAGCAATTTGTTTTCACTGTGCATGTGTGGTGTAGACCGCTGGCAAGTCATGGTGTCATTGTAGTATGACAACTAGCACAGTAACAACAACGGAGGTCATCCAGCAGCTCGTCTTTTTATTTCTTTGCTTTTTGCATATTGTGTGTAATAAGAATTCAATGTTTTTTTTAAAGAAGATGAATAAGCAAAAATCCAAAAGCTTACAAAGGCTGGAAATGTTAGCTTAGTGAGATCTGCAATGGTGCTTTGTATTGTCGTCATCACTTTCTGCCACTTTTTACACAGGCTCTGCACCAACCATCCCGTTCCACTTTTCAATGGACCTACAACCAATGATATGGTTCGGTACTGTTTCTTGGATCCATTTTACAGTGGAAACGCTCAAAATACTGGACTGTGTCAGACCGCTCAGTGGAAACGAGGTTAAAGTGTGTGCATATAAGGTCTTTGAGTTTCTAGATTCCCAACAGACCCTTGGATCCCTCATCAGCTGATGTTTCTGGATCCTGAGTCATGGGGAAAGCTTAAAAGCTGTCAAAAGATCTACGGGAAAAAGTAACTGAACTGTACAAAACAGGAAAAGGATATCGGAAAATATTCAAGGTACTGAGAATGCCCATCAGCCGTATTTCTTCCTGGGTGTGTAAACTTATGAGCTCAACTATAGCTCTGGGGTTTGGTTTTGGACAAAACCTGCTTTTGCAGCAGCTGTTCTCATGTCCAGGTGCTCTAAAAATCAGGGTCAGGCTGATAAATTTAGATGACCGGACAAGAGTGGATTAAAAAAGCGACTTTATCTTAGAAGTAAACTTATATTTTCTTTTCTGATTTTTATTTAACAGCACCTATTTTAGTTTGAAAGTTGTTATGGTAATGGGTCTCCCTTAACGAGTGAAGCTCTTTTAATGGTTACATTGTTTGGCAGTGCCTCATAATGTGTGAAGGTCCTTGAACAAGAACGATGCAGATGAAAAGCACATTTTTAAGTCTTCTGAATAAAGCTGCTGTGATAATGAGGACCTGATTTTACAGCAAATTATGTATGGAGTCCATGCAAATGGGCTTTCTGCTTTATGCCATGCTGAGTCGGTCTGAGCTATTGCTTGAGCAAAAGAACAAGCGTGAATGGAACCAACATCCTTCCTGCCACTTTTCCTTTTTGCCTGCCTGTGGCCGAAAGGTGGTGCTTCTTGGACGGAGGATGACTGATGGAGAATGTGAGCATTAACATGCCGAGGCCACAGGAGACGTGGCACTGAAAGCATTAATGGAGTGACTGTTTCTGAGAAAAGTAGGGCTGATGTGATTGCAATGTGTGCCAGGGGAATCGTTTCCCTGCAGATGACCACGAAGGCGGTATGGATGACCTTATAATACATTTATATGTATCTGCAAAAAGAAAAAAAAAAAAGGTTGGCCTTTTCTTTTTTGGAATGAATGTAGCTTTTACACAAGGAGATAGGTAGATTTCTTCTCTTTTAGCGCTCAAACACACGTGCGCACACAGATGGTTGGATTGACTACTCTTCAGTGAACATAATGTACCAATGTACCCGAGCGCACTCAAGAAAGAACAGGGGGGGGGGGGTTAAGGGTAAAGCGTGGGGGAGGTGGAGTGTCAGAGATATTGCATCTCCTACTTGCACACTGAGGTGTGGAACAGTACAAAAGAAAAGGATGGGGGTGGGACGGAGGGAGCAAGGGACGGAGGTGTGAGGCGGCTTCAGAAAAAAAGAGAGAGCAGCTAAAGATGGAGGAGGTGGCCCTGTGTGACAGTCGGTGTGAAAATGTTAAAACTAAAACGCAGGAAAAACAACAAGATTCTGAAGTCAAATAGAAGGCAAACAAGATTCAGAGATGTTTTCAAGGACAGTTTACTGGTTTTAACCCAGAATCTTTTTTTGAATAAAAAGATAAATATATATATATATTTTTGAAAAAGCATTTTATTTTAACCTATGCCATTTAGTTTGTAATTTCACCTTCAAAATAAAATTAATCAGAAAACCACAAAGAGTGCTGCTGACAAGTCTTCAAGAAAAAAAAACACTCTGTAGCTGTTCTGACAAACATCAAAAATCAAGTTTAAGATAGTCCTGCAGAAAATTATTAACCATCAATGCACGATCATGCAAAACCACTGCAAAGATGGAGAAAATAAAGATACTCTTTCTACAGAAGAGGGAAAAAAATGTCTGTATGCCAGAATGCATTGTTGCAGCGATGCATCACAAAAGTGTCTGTTTCATTGGAACTAAGATCTCTAAAAGTAAATGTGGCCCAATAGAGAAAACAACAATATAAAAAATAACTTGATAAAAATAAATATTAAGAAAATAAATAATATAGAGAAAGAAAAACTTATAATGTTCGATATGTTTTGTGTTTTTTTCATCAATATTTAAAGAATACAGTGCACAAAGCAGTCAGAAACAAATTTGCAAATGTATCTGCAAAAGAAAAAGAGGGGGTCATTTTGGGAAAACAAACTAAGGAGTCAGGATGTGGTGGATGAAAGACCCAAACACAGGAAAGCAGGCTTGGTGACAGAAGAGTAAAACATTTAATAAAATAATCAAAACAAGAAAAAAGCCATGGGAACAACAAAAAGATGACCTGACAGTGAAGAAGTGAAAAACCAGACCCTTAAATCCACTGAGGGTGATCAACTAAATGAATACAGCTGTGGATGATTAACCTGAACATGGTGACACTGAAAACAGAACATGGCATAGGCATGACAAAACCTAAGCCCAGAATCATGACAACAAGGTAGCTTTTAGGATGATGTCACATGTAACAAAACACAGAAAAGTATGTAAGAAGTGTTTTCAGCTGTGTGACAATAAATTATGTGGGGGGTCAGCAACTTTTAACAGTAAAAGAACCATTTTGGCTCATTTTCCGTGATCAAAATCTAGAAGGAGGTGCATAGTCTTACTTTAGCCTTTAAGAAATCTGAATTTGCATTCATAACCTTTGTTTTAATAATGTCTTTTTTTGTTTTTATAAAAAAAAACAAAAACAAAAATTTAAAAAGAACCTAGCGTCTTTCAAAATGATTATTTATATATTTATTTATTAATTTTACATTTGACAAAAGTTCAAAAAAACGTATTTTCAAAATAAAAGATGCTCTGTGCCAAACAGGATCATCTTGGCAGATAGAACCGATGTTGTGAAGCATGAGATAAAATGTGCTTTTGACTCATAAAAGATCAAACTTTTTACCAAAGTTTTGCTTTCCATATTAAATCTGTACATTCTGGAGGTAGCATGGAGCAAACAAGTCATCTTCAGGTGGACATTGATGAAAAACCTACATAGTTTATCATCTATGTGCACTTCAGCCATCAATTTATAAATGTAACTAATCTAAATTAAATAAATCATACTTAAGTAATCCTTGCTTTAAAAACTTACTATTTTCTTTTTCTTTTCTTTTTCTTTTTTTTTTTGTTCTTTTCCCCCGTTGTCCTCAGCAGTCTAACACTGCTGGGTTTTGTTATGTTAGTTTGGGATTGGACCTTGTTATTCTAAGTTTGCGGGCTTTGCTTATTTGTTTCTTTTTGGTAGTTTTGGTTAGGCAGCCCAAAGTGGAGAGCTGCTGACTCCAACAGTCGACATAGCTGGGTCAGCAGTCTCTCTGACTTATTTTATGTTTGGCTGAGGAGCCACCATGGAGAGATAAAAGAGCCACATTTGGCCCTGGAGCCGCAGGTTGCAGACCCCTGTTCTAGGCTAAGCAATTGGACCAATTATTTCTTCTTTGATAACACGACAGCAATGCTTTACATTTGTCCATGGCTCACAAATCACTTCATTCCTAATCTGTTTACATCGTGTGACCACTAGCTACAGTAGCCGTTTTGGTTCTGTCATTCCTCTTTGAGAATGAATAATGTATTCAGACTGAGTAATCTCCAATTCTGCTCCGATCTTCAGCGATGTCAACTACCCACCTGACCTATCTGAAACATGGACATAGGAGTCTAACAGTTTGTGTAAATCTTAGTCTGTGCCACCACCATGCATTAAGTATGTATTCTGTTTCCTGTATAGTAAATTATTTATATATAGAAAAGTTTGAAATGTAGTTCATCTGTTACACTTTGTACAAAAGCATTAATACCACAGTCTGGATCTTGTCTTTGTGAGATTTAAATTCTAAAATCAGACCAAAGTTAAGAAGTTTATGGTCAATTTTCACTTTTTTTTTACTTTTAAAATCATTCCAAAGTTATAATATTTCAGTAAAAAATAACAAAAAACACAAATAACCATTTCAAATGTTCCCTAATAATTTTCCTCTCCCCTAATTTCAAAACGAGTAAATGAGGGATCTCGGTCAGAACAGCCATGATTAATCCTGATAGAAGTAAAGTTAGAGTTTGTATTTTTAGCATTTTTTAGTGCAGCAGCAAAGCATCAAGTGACAAAGTATTTTACACTAATTTGATGTTCAGCAATCTGGATCATGAGTGGGAAAACAGTTTTGCCCACGCAAAAGAGAACAAAACAAAGCATTTCAGCATGGATGTGGCAGTGGTGTAAAAAAGATCTCTGATGTTATAGTTGGTGCCTGAATGTAGATGACTAACAGTTTATGAGTAGAACTATATTAGCAATGCCCACTTAGATATTTAGCCCTCAGAGAAGAGCTCAGAAAATGAGAGGCAGAATGTAGTTACTCATTGGAGGCAGAGGTAAGGTTGCTTTTTTTGTTGAAATATCAAGGCTTATGAGTGAAAAACTATTCAGTTTATCTTTTTCTGTTCAAAAGCTCTGCACGTGTCATAAAAGGTTGAGACGTTTTGTGTTAGACGGTTTTGCTTGAAGAAAACAGGTTAAGCAGACTCACCACTTCAGGATTGTGGTTATTTGACAACTGGTTGTCTCTTTATTTTGTCTGGTTTTATTTTTTTAGTCTGAAGCTTAGGCTGGATGGAGAAGAAGAGTTGGGATTTGGGGGCTGGATGAAAACCAGATCAAACAGTGCACATACAGAAAAATAAATAAATAACCCAAACGTGAACCAGACAGAGAGTTTATTTGAACAAATCGAAAAACCACAATCTCAACGTTGAACTCAAACCACAAGAGTTACTATGTTAAAGAGCATGAACTCATCTCCAAAAGAGGTGCTTGTGTGAACCAATGGGAACTTCTGCTGTGTTTCTCAATTCAAAACCTGACCAAACTCACTAAGGCTCCTTCAGAGACCTTTCATGGCGTCTAGAGCCATGTTGAATCCGAATTTCTTCCCTACCTCTATGACTTCTAATTACATTTATCCCTCCAAGCAGAGATACGAGAAAAAAATAGTAGCTTTGTCCACATTCCTACACTACTCATTGCATAGTGTGCTAAATAGTGTGTTCGCCATTTTGTTGTGTTGTCTGAGGCTCTAGAAATTTCCCAGAAGTCTTTGCTAAAAACCAGTGTGCATTGATGCTCACTACACTATAGACCACAATACATTGCCTTTAAACATTTTTTGCAAGAAAAAAAACCATTTAAATGTAATTTCTTAATTAAACCATCCACATTTTCATCATCATAGCACAGTGGATTCATTAGTAGACGTCGTAAAATGTTCATATTGATCAGATTTTCCTTCCTGAAATCTATGATGTCGTATCCACCATTTAGAAAAAAAAAAGTAGTGAGCATGGTGTCAAAATTGCTTTTAAAATCCAGGGTACTAGATAGTCCTGCACTAAAAAACTATATTTACCATATACATAGTATATAAACCATATATCGTTTTTAAATTAATTTTGTATACTTTTTAGTAGTGTGGACAGAGCCAGTGTCTTTTTTTTAATTTTTATACCTGTTTTATTTTGCAGCTCATAGCTGTCTTTTGTTGACGTGAACTTTGGACTAATTTGTTATAAAAATGTAGGTATGTGCAGACCATTAACTTGATTTACTCTTGCGTCCCCCTGAACTAGAATGTACTGTACATTGTAAAAGTAGAAGAAATATTGTGAACTTTTTAAAAGAACTAAAAAGTTAAAGTCAAACAGTTCAAAATGAACAAAGTTTTTATGACCTATAGTTGTATATAGTGTTGTGGGGTAGAAGACACATATTGCCATTCTAAGATAAATACTGAAAGAACACAGTGTTATGAGCTCTGTGACTGTGAGCGCTAAGGCCTAAAACTGACAGCATCCAGGGCTGAATTCTACAGATTTGCTGAAAAATATATGATTAGTTCCACCTGAACTGAGAAGTCAGAGTCTCTTGATGCATCCTGATTATATTCATATTCTTCAAAAACTACAGAGAGACGAGTTTAAAAAAATAATCTTTGTTCCACCTCTTCACAGAATATGAGTTTTTTTTAAGGTTCCTCAACAGAAAGACAATCAGAGAAAGCATTGCTGCAGTACAGATAAAAGGTGGAATGAGACGTCACATATAAGCATAAAAATTGTTTTAAATGCAAAAATATAATGTAAAGAAATGTATCTATAGCTTCAAAACCACTAATGTAGCCAAATATACAGCAATTTACTTGAACCTAAAAGTAGAAAAATATTCCTAAAAACAAAACTCATTCAAATCTCATTTAATCTTTTTTTCTCTTTGCTCTCACTCATCATTCTTTAACCCTTCTTCTTTTTTTCTTCACACTTTGTCTCCATATCAGTTTAGCTGGCCTGTTGGCCTGGTTTGTCCCTCCTCATTACCTCCAGCTAACCCTTATCAATAATCTATGCGCAGGGAGAAAGCCACTAGATCTGTTTACTAGGCTTAGCTCCTGTACTCTTACACTAAGTGGGTTATTTCACTGAAATTAGAAAAAAAAAGGCAGAAAGTGGAAACGAACAAATCCCTAAGAAAAAATGCATCTTTAATCGAGTCATGCATATTTAAAATGTGTTTTGGTCTTCTAATCACGCTTTTCGCCTCAGATTGCTCTCTGTTTGCATGCCCTGAGCAGTCTAGTTGGAGGCAGAATGGAAGAGCACGTGCTGCATAACAGTGTGCCTTCACTTTACTCACCAGTGTGGGAAATGTGAAGGAGTTGAGCCCACCTGTGTCTGCTTCATCCCCCCGTCTATCGGCTCTCTTTGTTTCTCTGAGCACAGCCATGTGGATGCAGAGTTTGTTGAACTAATTAGACCCCAGGGTGTGGCCAAACACAGGGGAAGATTCACTCAGTTTCTGCGCCAGAGGCAGAAATGTCCCTCACAGTGTCAAGTAGAAGGATGGAGACAGGAGAACTGACAGAAATGAACTGTGTGGTACTTTTTACAAAGCAGAAAACCCAAAATCAAAGCAAAAAGGTTTTTTTGTGTCACGGAAAAACAGACAAATGTATGAGTTCAATCATTTATTTTTCTTTAAAAATCTTTTTTTTAGCATCAAATGAGGTCAAACCTCAAACATATTTATTAATGACATTTTATGATGGTATCAAATACTCAATTTTCAAGGTCAACTGAATTTGTTTTCTACTACTTTAAAGTTTTATTTATTTGTAATTCCTTTTCGTTTTAACATGCATGATTTAATTTAGATGTCATCATACGTACTCCATCCTACCATACTTGTGCTGTAGAGCTACATTATTTCCTCTGCTGTTCTGACTCCGATATTTCCTCACAACAATCAACAAGTGTTTCATTATCTAAAATTAAGTTTTGTCACATAGCGTGGGTAGCCTTAAAACACTTGACAAACACTAGAGTTGTAATTAGATTTTTTTTCGAGTGATTAATTAAATATGACCTGTAATTAAATAATTAATTGAATTAATCTATTTTTAATCTAACCATAAATGGCTGTGAAAAGCCTCATCTTGAGATATTTTCATCAAAATTTGAGACATTGTTGCACAGTAGAAGATTGAAAAAAATAACAAAAAAGTGGCTTTTTGAAGCTTTTCCAACCTTTACTTTACATAATGTTTTTCTTTCAAGAATGATCAGTTAAGAAAATTAAGAAAAAAAAGGTCAGGTGCAGAGTACTCTAATTTACCAGATCAGCAAACAGCAGAGTACTAGTACAACCAATCCAAAAAAATAACCTATAACCAATACCATAATGCCGGATCCCATGAGTTATTTTATAGTTTCCACTAACCTGTTTGGTGAATTTGATCATTTTGAAGACTTGGATGCAGCAGAAGAGAACGAGAGAAGAGAATCTAAAAAGGAGAAGAGCCGTGAAGAGGAAAACAAACTTGTACTTCATCGTGGTACAATGGAAAGTGGGGAACTTTCCCTCTGAAATGATGCTTTATCTAACCTATCATGACATTCAGCATACATACTATTTTCCTCAGCTGCAGCAAAGTGAGGTTGGTGCAGGCTTTGTAGCTGTTACCATGGCAATGTGTCAAACCACGTATCAAATAGTCCGTGATTAATCAATTTAAAAAATAACTAAATTCAAGAACAAATAATTTACCATTATTTATTTGTTAGTGACCTTGGTAGAGCATGATAATGCTCTTTGGGGTGTACATTATCAGAAAGGAATGGAGCAACTGTCCAACACACTCTGGTCTCAGTTATTATAATAGACACCTTGTCAAACATTATCCTTTACATAATAGATATAATGATATATAAATTTAAAATGATATTACAGTAATTGTTTAAAAATGTGCTAATTTGTCTGTAATTAGTTAATGACACATAATGCAATGATTTGACAGTCCTAGTTTTAACGAGGGTTGTGCATTTTCCCTCTCTCTTGATTTGGTACACATCTCAATACATGGTTCACGATTGGAAACTTAAAAGGAGCAAATGACAAAGTTTGACAGAAATGGATTATTTACTTCCTGATCAGTTTTATCTCCTTACCAACATAATCTTGTTCATATCTGTGGTTTCAGACCGATACAGCTGTTACTCCAAGTGCTCAATTGATTTTTCGAAATGCTCCCTTTTCATCCCAAGTTTTACAGATAAAAAAACACAGAAAACTCATCCAAATGTATTTTAGAAGTCTTCAGTTTTGACAAGTTCAGCAAAAATGTTGTCCTTCCATAAAACATACAATATACATATATATGGGTATCTTTTGATTAGCTTTAGTTTTGACAAAAGTCCATGTATACTAAATTAAGCCACGCAATAAAAGAGCACAGCTTCTGCAGATTAATAAACATGCATTTTTGTTTTAGAATTTGTAGCAGATGCTTAAGAAAGGCTGCTGCTACCAGTCATGTGGCTTCAATTGGGCTTCTTGAGTGAAAAAAGTTTATTAAAGTTCCTTTACTGAACATCTGCAGTCACTTCGTGTCCTGTCACTTACTGCTGAGAAATCCCTCAGGAAAAGGACTTAAATTGCCTCAACACTGTGAAGACAGCATGTAAAACACGCAGAGATCCTTCTTCTTGAAGACACACAGTTTTACTTTGGATATAAAAACATGGGGGAACATATGACACACAACATCAGCAGATTTCCATTTCCTTTTTAGATTTCTTATATCTCAGCAACTGGACCACTAAATCCCCTGAATCTGCTTCTGTCAAGTTCCGCCCCAGCAGAAACATTAAGCAAACAAGGAGATTTTTATGCGCGCCGTTTGTTTTACTGACACTTCTGATCAGCAAACATATCAACGAGATGGTTCGGAGTTTGTTTTATTGACAATAGAAATATCCAAACATGAGGATTTGCCCGAGGGTCCACTTTAATCTTGCGGTTGGCTGAGATCGGATCATGTGGAAGGATTGCTCTCATGTTGCATCATCACCCGCAGGATGAAGTGCAGTCATCCTAATGGATGCGCCAGCCCGTGTGTTGAAACACAAGCCCGTTTCTGAGCTTTGTGTCATCAAAACACGTGGAGCAAGGAGTGGGAGGATGATTACAGGTGGGGGTCACCCTGGCTGCTGGTTTGCCTAATCAAATCAGGGGGTTAGCGTGGAGGCAAGGTGAAGGTCAGAGTGGATGCTGCTGCTTTCCCAACCCCCTACCCCCTATCAACATGCTTTTCTGGTCAATGGCCATCTCCAAAATTGACAACTTACTCAATAACTATTACTCTCAACTGGACATGAAGGAGGTGGGGCTTCTGAATCATTAATCACATGATCGATAAGTTACCATAAAATACCAGAGAACGGGAGCGTTTGTATTAAAAAGGAAAAGTTATTCACGCATATAATGACTAGAATTAATCTCAGAAACCCTCAAAGTTGCAACAGTTAATAGCGAAACCTAATTCCATTCAAACATGAGATTTATTTATTGAAACAGAGGAAGTTTGAAGCCTTTCTTGGCTCTGCGTTGCAGGACTTATTGCAACTGATTGGTCTTTGTCCTGTTATTGCTGCCATTACAGAGAGCGTCCCTTCCTTTGTTGTGTCAGCCTATGGGCACAATGCTTGTGAAATGTATGGATGACAAAACGCACACACACACACACACAGTGTCAGGGCAACACAAAAACAAAATCTCCTTTGTGCTCTTGAAAGAGAGGCATTGCCACCTCATGGCCATACATGGTCACTGCACCTCCTACACTTAAAAGGCAATTCAGGCCAAATATGGGTCATATTTGTTGGATTATGTGTGATCCCACAACAGTTTGATGATTGGAGGGAGAAAACTGGCTGTTTTGCTGTAAAATATTTGATAATTGATTTGAGTTTTGTTGCAATCACAGCACAAATACCTGTGACAGAGTCACAAAGGGTGCCTTTCTTTTGTTGACGTAACAATTTACATACATTTTTTCAACATCACATATGTTTATTTTAATTTTTTTGACTGACTAAACTGATGTTTTCATGGTGATTTGAAAAGCTGCAGTGCTTAAAGTCACTCTGTCCCTCATTAGCATCCCTTTTGAGGTGTAGCCATGACAACCAGGATGTTGTTTACTTTCATCTCCACGAGGGAACAAAAACAGCACTAATTCCTACTCAACAATTAAACAAGAAAACAATTTTGGTTCACCAAACAAAGCTGAGGGGAGCGCCTCTTTTTTTTTTTTTTCCAAACACTATAATTTGAAGCATTTCAATGAACTCACGTTTAAACATCTTCAAAATCTTTTCCTTGTTTTAATTTAGCTTCCGCATTTGATGTCATGCTGTGAAAAAGCCTCCCCACACAGTTAATAGTGTGTTGTCCAGTGGCTTTGACATCGACATGCACGTGTGCAGATGAGTGTGCACGTATTGAGCCGCGGAGGAAGGGAGCCTCCAGATTGTGCGGACAGTGATTGACTGTGTTGCTGAGCTTTGCTGACGAGAGTGCAGTTTCTTTTCCATGTCAATACAAACAGACCTGAACCTCATTGACTGCACAAACCCTGCACACACTTTCACTTCCCCACATACGATTCAGTGGTAACAAACATGAACCCTCACAGGACGCTCAGTCAAAGCAGTGCTGCAATTGCTGTGTACAGTAAACCAAGTAGCAATAACACTGGCAGAAATGAGCATTTCCTCTTGGCACTGTCTGTGTCTTTGTGAGTGGATTTAACAGCTCTGCTTTCTGCAGCTACTTTCTTGTGTCATTTGAGGTTCAGGCTACACATAAATGTCTAAAAAGCTTCTGCAGCCAATCACTTTCCCCAGAGTTTGTCGTCAACCCCCCGAAGAGCCGCCTGACAGCTCCCAGCCCCTTTCTGCATCTGCAGATGTGATCTACCTGAAGTCTTTGGGAATTGTAAATTTAGCTTTGACTCCAGCCTTTGTTTGGTATTTCACATCGCAGCAACACAAAAACTCCCACTCCAATCGTCTTTTGCTCTATTGTAAAAGTGTTCCCAGTGGTATTTTATGAATGATTACTCTGTTTTCAGCCAAATTTTTTTTTAAATCTGTTGTTTTCTAGGACAGTTTCTGCTGAGCGACAGTAGTTCATTCACCTCTGGGTTGTGGGCGGGACTGTTACCGCCAAGTAAGCCTTCCCTCATTTCCCATGATCCCTTTGTTTACGCTCTCTCCTGCTACAGCTAACAGCCTCTCACAAGCCCAAATTTGAGTCAGATGACCAGGAAAAACGGAGGAATGCATCTATTTATCTGTGAGTGGATGTATCAGAATAGAGAGGAGCAGGGAGCTTGTGGTGTGCCGACTGTAGCACCTACGTCACAGGCTACAGGCTTTTTCTAATGGCATATTTTCATCCTCTATTCTCATTTCCACTATTCTTGATCATTTGTTTTTCATTTAGTTCTCCATGCCTTTGTTTGGTGCATTCATGGATTTCCCGCTTGAGAGATTCCAGATTCCAGGTGGCTCGTCTGTGCTGCAATCCTTGGCTGTGGACCTCGCCTCTGGCTCATCTTTTGCCCTGAGCTGTCCCCCAGTTCCATCTGGATGAAAGATTGTCTGTGCACGTTTTTTGGTCATGGACCTCGCCTCTGGCTTGTTTCGCACCCCCTGCTCCATCTGGATGAAGCCCATCTGCTACACTATCCAGACATGTAGCTGTAAAGTTAGATAAGCTAATTTTTCTTTAACAATCCTGGTACATCGCCTGACCATCCTGGGAGAGGATCCCTCCTTCATGTGGAAAGATATATATTATATATATATATATATAATATATATATATATACTGTATATATATCCAGAATGATTCCAGAATTATTTTTTTTAGGAAGTTTTCCTTACCATGATGGAGGGTCCAAGGCGCGTGTGTCAAAGTCAAGGCTCAGGGGCCAGAAGGTAAATTCTGGTTCAAATACATTTTAAAGACATTGTGTGTTTCTGTGTTTGCATGTGAGTCTTTAGGATTTGTTACTGTGGAGAGGATTAAGTCTTTTTTTTTAACCTCGTGATAACAAGGAACTGTTTTCCATATGTACTTTTCCCCTCCAAGCATCTTCTCCCTTTGTTTTATTCTTTGTCAACAAAAACACTGCAGACTTCAATAACCCAAAGCTCCATTTATGTAAAAAAAACCACATAGTTTGACATACAAACCATCACGTGTGACTGGCAGGTGGGGCTAATAGATGCATTCAAAAAAGTTGCAGATGAGGATGTGAATGAATAACAGAAGGTAAAGTGATTGTCACTCCCCCTGGTACAGAAGGTCCTCCAATATTATTCAATTATCTTCAATATCTCCAATAATTAACATACTGTACACACTCACATGGACTGGTCGTGAATTATTCATTGAGCATCACAATTGGCAGGATTGCTCACTCTGAGATGGGGAAATAGGAATTCAAGGGTGGCAGATTTCACTTGTTAATTCT
This sequence comes from Oryzias javanicus, assembly GCA_003999625.1. Classification (NCBI taxonomy): domain Eukaryota; kingdom Metazoa; phylum Chordata; class Actinopteri; order Beloniformes; family Adrianichthyidae; genus Oryzias; species Oryzias javanicus. Next base: position 18,242,555 of record CM012439.1, read on the forward strand.
CAGCGTGTGTAATTACAGATGCTTTGGCGACAGAGAACAAAGAGCAGCGGATCATGGATCCACACGCCTGCAGGAATTGTGTTTTCTGCTGAAAACTGCTGAACAAGGGAAATGGTTTGTGTAGCCGGTGTTACAGCACACTCCAGCGTTGTTACACGTTGCAGTCTTTGGCAAGTAAAAACAATATCCAAATTTCCTCTGCCTCTTAGTCTTTTTTTCATTAAGTACAGTTAGGGAAAATATCCTGTCAAGTTGGATGATTGAAAGCGGCCTCAGCACCGACGCGTGTAGGAGTCAGATGCTCTTTGGTGATGAGTTTGTTGTCCACTAATTCAGATCAAAGCGTCGCTCCTCTGGGCCCAGCTCAGCGGGAAACCTGCAGTATGAAACATTCATCCACTCCACCAGCTTTAATATCAGAAACATGCTGATGTCTGCCACCCATGTGGTGCTTCTAGAATTTGCATTTCAATAACCGAGTAACTGCATGAGGTTTCCGGGAAAAGATGATGGCTGTCAAGCGGATGGTAAAAACACTGAACAAGAGAGTCCTTTTGGTTTTTCACTCTCCCAATGAAAAGAAATTCTCAGCCAGCAGAGCCGAATCCTGCTGCTGCTGGAGACACATCCACGAATTGTCTGCCGCTGCTCAGTATGTATGAGTATTCATGCAACAAAGTCACCAATTTGTCGCTAATGCTTCATGGCTGGTTGTAGCTTTTCCCAGAAGTCGTCTCAGGCGTGAAAAAAAAGTTTCCTCCCAATCCTTCACTCTTTTCTTTCAGGTTCTGTGATCATTAGAATCATTTACGGAAATTGGAAAGTCCTGAACAGTTTCTAATATGGTGAGAAGTAAGGCTTAGAATAGAAATGTAATTTCCACCACTTGGATCAATTCACCTGCTGCCCTCCACCTGAAACTCTGAGGGAAGACGACACAAGTTGGGAAACTGCGTTTTACGAAGAGCTATTGCTTCAAGTGTCATTTTTAAAAATAAAGTACTAGTGAATGAAACTCGACTGCTCCGAACATGAGACACGAGTATTGCAGTTTTGTTTAATGAGGCGCAGGCACAGATTTCCTCCAGTTTGTGCTGCTGTGACAGTGCACAAGGGACCAATTACACTGTTACTGTCACAAGTCATCATTCAGTTCTCTTCCTTTAACTCATCATAACAGCCTCACTCTCATAAGGATCTAAACCCGCCCATCTGTGTGCATCACCACCATTTTTTTCCCAATTTTTGCAATCTGTAAACTAAAAGACTTTTGCTTAAACAGATACTTCTTACATCAAAAAACAAATAATATACAGTGAAATAGAGAAAATTTGCTCTAGCTTCTTTGGTCAAGGTTAACAAAGCATACTCAATCAGTCCCTGGAGTAATAAAGGAGGACAACAGCCTGTAACGATTGAAAATCAACCATGATTAATGGTTCAGTGGGGTCCAAAGAATGCAAACTTGTCATAAAATCAATGAGCCCTGAGCAAAGGGACAGGAATTGAACAACTAATTTTGGCCCCTCATCTGCTGAACTCCAAGACACCCCAAAAATCAATTAACAAAATTAAAAGGCATCAAAGCAGAGCTGCTAAATAATTAAGCTCTCGCTTTCCGCAACTGTTTTTGAGCACAGGGCAGCCATGTTTCCCTTTAGATAATTATGGAGTTTGAATACTTGACACATGAGTCTGTGATGATGGACTGATTTATCCACCTACACAGCGGGAAGGCGTTCTCCTCTGCGTTCCTCCTGAGTGGTGGATCTGTCAGCGGCGTCCCGCTGACGGATGAACAGATGGCCTGAATAACTGGGGCAGCAACAACAAGGAAAAGAGAGGGAACTCAGGAAAAAAAAATCAGAAGAAATAAAATACATCAAACAAACAGGGACTTTGAAAAACAAAGAGAAGCAGGAGTATGAGCTGGTAAAAAAAAAAAAAAAAAAAATATATATATATATATATATATATATATATATATATATATATATATATATATATATTTATATATTATTTTTTTCTTATTCCAACTGGTGCACGAGTTTCAGTTTCCGAAACCTCTGGAAATCGAAGGATCGAAGGAACCAAGCAATTGTAACAACAAACAAGGAAGATCAACTCCTGGAAAGCTGCGGAAATATTTTATGACACAATTTGTCTGATTTTTCCTTCTATTTACCCACCGCCCTGCAGCTGATCAGACTGTTACACTCTCAAATAGTCAGAGTATCAGTGTTTCATTTATGGTCAAAATTTCCTTTATTTCTACTGCTTCATCAAGTTTGTTCTCATTCTCACTGTTAAGACATTCTTGTGTAATACATAAATATGAATGTTTTCTGCAGTGTCAAGTCTTAAAACAATTTTCTGTCAGGATTTTGGATGTCTTTTTTTATTTTTTACATTTCATTATTTTTCCTTTCAGGAAATAAAGCTTTTGATTTTTCAGAATGTAAAGTCTTAGGGTTTGTAGTTGAAGGTGACTCAAATGAAAAGCAAACTCACGTAATCAACATAATCGAAGCCTGAACTAAAACATGACTGGCATTGATTAAAAAAGAGACCATCATGGATTTGACAATTAGCAACATATACAAATTGTGTATTTTCTTTGTCTTTTAGAATCTCCTTTCAAGGAATCAGTGACCAAAAACAAAAAAACTGAAGTGGCTGTGACGAATAGTACCTCAACCAGATAAACACAGTGTTGGAGCCATTTGGCTTAAATTAGATTGTTTATTATATTTCATGCATGCATGCACCTGTCATACCTTGGTCATGCGGCCGTTCTGGCCTCTTATTGGTTAAAATGCATTTTGGGAGCTGCCGTGTCTTTATTGGACTTTAGTTGGATTTAGAACTTGGGAAGCACGGCAGCACATTAATCTTTGACCGTGTTATAGCGTTCTATTTATATTTAGTACACCTTTTTGTTTCTTTTTTGCTTTGAAATAGAGTTTTATGGTTTTATTTTTGTACTTTTGAGCTTGTGGCTCTCAATTCTAATAAAGAGCCAGTCCAATAAAAATCATGGGGCTGGTGTTTTTAACATGTTCTATTCTCATAATGGAGGACATATATAAAATAATTTAAGATGACAACTGTGTTTCTGAGTATTTTTTCATTCAAATCATAATGATGAGAAGCAGGAGAAAACACACGGTGTGAAAAAATTCAGGTTTGTGGCACAGCATCTATCATGGCCAAAGTCTCATCGCTCCGCTAAATCCTACACTTGCAAACAAATAGCTTCAGCAACGTCTTCATTTTCTCATCTGAGCTGCCATCTGGCACAAAACGGTACACCTTTATAGCTTAGACTTTGCTTGCCGTTTTACCTCTGCGCTAATGTTACCTTGGAGTTGTGAGGAGAAGTAAGCTAGCAGGAGAGAGTGTAGACAAAGGAATGCTGGGATATCAACTAGATTTACTCTGCCCCAATAGTCCCCCCTTACAACCTAGAAGCTAATTTCTAATCAGCTCCTAATTGAACTCTAATATTTAATCACCTGGAATACTTTGTATACTTACTTAATGGCTTGTTGTGTAAGTTACTTTCAAATTTTAATACATTAAAGATTTTGTTCATAATGATCAGTCATTTTGAAAGATTATTGTCTTAAAGTAGTTATCCTAAATTATATTAAAATTATTTTTTATGCTATTTCTGAAAAAGTAGAACTGAATTGACAAATATCCTACAAAGTATTTGTCATCTATATGTGTATCTATACTTGGGTGTAATAACTTTAGTTTAATCCATAAAAATTATGGGCAATCTACTCTGCAATACAGGAAAACAAAGAACCAAAAAGAAAAAGAGTTATCTAGAAATACAAACAAATAAAAGGCTTCCTAATAAAAGTGGATTAAAATGACTGTGAAAAAAAAATAGGACTAAACAACACTTACAAGAATCTTTCCTGCTAGCTTACAGCCACTCACAAACACATCCTAACATTACAGGTGCAATAAAAATGATGAGCAATACTGGAGCTACGTCTGTATCAACATCAGGTATAACTCTTTTTACTCATATTTTGGCATGGTGAAGGCATGCTGCAAGACATGTCAGGAACAGGGAGTGGAGGACTCAAACGCAGAAGACCAAGCTTAGTTACAGAAACGTACAATTTACTAGATAAACATGAACGAGACAGACTAAAACTGTGACAGAACAGACAAGTCATGAACGGACAATGATGAACTGCCAACCAAATACACTGAGGTTGATTAATTAAATGAAGACAGCTGTGGATGATTAGCCTGAACCCTAGCAAGACTGACAGGAGCAACAGAAATTACAAAAGCATCACAAAACATAAACACTCACAAGACAGCTACTGAGGAGACGACGGCTAAGAAGTTACACTGAGGTGTTTACGACATATAGATAATCAGGAAAACAGTATGAGCCAGCATTCATCCAACCACATCTCAGAGAGTTGCTGTGTAGTGACAGCAGTGACAGGAAGCTAGGAGCGCTGCACTGCAGAGTTATTGATAACATCAGACTTTTGAGTTATTTTATTTACTTTTATTAATTATTACTTTTTTATTTTTACATGTAATGAAAACTGTTCAACAAAAAACAAAGGAAAAAATAAATTAATATATAATGATTGTGATTTTGCGCCCCCTCCAGCAGATGGCACCTTGGTTGGCCGCCTAGCTCGCCCATGCTCAGGACAGGCCCTGCTTGCACTACTTCAGTACAGCACAATATGATATAATGCATTAGATGACAAATATCATTGCATGCAAAGATTTTTAATTATTTTAATTCTAAGTCAAAATTTCTCCACATAATCTAGAAACTGGGAAAATAAAAGGTTGCGGCTGTTTCAACAGCAGCTATAGCTGCGTCTCTCTGTTAGAATTTACCTACATCAATACTCTCCCCTCTTCATGGACTTCTTCAGCAAAGGCCTGCATAGCTCAGATCACAGAGCCTCAGCATTTTCCTTTAAGAGCCCAGAGTTCGTCCCCCGTTCAGCTGTTTTGAACACAGTTTGAGAGCACAGTGGGTAGAGCAGAAGACTGTAGGAGGTTCTTCACACTCAGGGTTAGATTGCTTGATCAAAAGAGTTACTTAGCTTCGATTTCCCCTCTGGGTAGAATAAAGTTTTATTTTGTGTCTCCTAAATACACTTCACTAGTTAGATTTATGTGTTTTAATCACTTTTTTTTCCCCATGAATCTGTGTTCCTGGTATCGTTTTTGTAGGCTGCTGCTTTATTTAGAGCAGTTCTATGAGCTGAAGCAGGCTTTGAGGCAATTACACTATGGAGTGGAGCACCGACACATATTTGACTCCATCTGAATGAACAAACCAACTGAACTTAGTTAATAGGAAAGTAAAGGAATGAGGAGTTGAACATGTGAAAAGGATACTTTAATAAAAAGAGGAATGGGAGTAACAAGAGTGAGTGTAAGTGGAAAATTAAAGGTTGTGCTTGATTGGGACCTGTGCCTCTGTGCTATGTTCAGTTTAGGCATGTGAGTCCTCAATTTAACCAAGAATCTTCCACTGCTGTAAGAGAAGAATGAAAAACCTCAAACCTCCAATATAATAGACTCCAGCTCCGTACAAATGTAGATCAATGCTTGGCTGGAGTGGACAGGACATGGACCTTTCAGTTCTTTTAGGTGAGACCTCATCCATTTTCAGCAGCTGATTTTGAGTGTGTTAGGCTTTAGCAGTTCAGGAATATTACTGCCAGTCTATACTTCATTGTTTTTTTTTTCTCTGCTCCATCCTACCTCTCTCCATTGCACGGCAAAGATGGATTGAGAGAGAATGAAAGAGGGTCGCCCTCTCCCATATGAGAGTTCATTATCTTACACTCTCAGGGAGGAGGAGTTCACTAGGGATCCTTTTCACAGTGGGGAATTTCTCAGAGCTCTAAAGAGGAGCCAGAAGGGGAAGCTGGTCCAAAAAAGGCCGGTCAAGAGGGTCAGACTCAAAACAAAACACGCCATTCACTGTGGACAGACACTTCCACAAAGCCTGAGAGGAAAGAGAAGTGTACTTTATTGTACCAGCAACTGTTCCAATGTTATGGAAATGCCCCATTAGAAAAAGGTGAATCCTGGGTTTTTGTGTCTCTTTTGATGGAGTTTTGCGAGCAGCGCTGATCTCTTGTACATGTGTGCGTGACGAGGGTTACCGCTCGAATATCTGCTCAAAACTGTACTCTGCTGAATGAGAACAGGCGACTGTTAGTCCCCATATCGGTATGTCGCCAATTGTCAGGCTGGAGGCTGCTCTTTCAAATCAGCAACAAAAGACTCTTTCCCAAATGTTCCCTCTTTGCAGATACACTCCTCTGCTTTTGAATGAAGCAAAGCTAGTGCTACAGAAACAAAACGTGGATAAACGAGGAAACACAAAAGTGGGATTTATCAACTCATGTAAGCAGAATTATCTCAAGAGGTGTGAAATAAAGATTTGGAGAAAAAGGGGAAGGAAGGGGAGGGTTTGTAGGGGAAGAAAGAGCACCACTGTCGCAGGGAAACGTTCCCATAGCTGCTTTTTCAGATTCCCATCCAAACACTCATTATGATCTGGAGGAGTTCTGGCTGTGCCCAGTGTGGTGGCTGCTACAGTGTGACCCAGTCCAGATGGCCTCTTCTCCATCTGCAACTACTGCATGTGGTGGAGGTACAGCTAACGGTCAGCGCCGAGCACCATCCGGGTTTGAACCAGGAAGGGCAACATTTAATGGATGGATGGCAAGAGATGCTGACGTTTCAGGGATGTCACTGATCCAATGAAAGTTCATGACGGTTTTATACAGCAGATAATCAGTAGGGATGATTAACACCTAAATATGGACACTTATAATAAATGACTGAACGAATGAACAAATGACCAAATGAACGAATGAATGAATTAATTAATTAATTAATCTCGTAAATTTAAAGCATTTATGCTTTTCTGCACTTTTTATTCCTTTTGTTATTACACCTCATTTAAATTTGTTCTTTTGTTTGTTTTTTTGTACAAATTTGCTATTTTATTTTTCAAAATTTAAAAAAATTCCTTCAAATTTGCAAAGTATTCTTCAAGATTTAAAACTGTTTTCAAAATTTAAATTAAAAAAAATGTTTCAATGTTTTTTAAGTTTAGTATATTTTGTTATCAAATTTCCAATAATTCCTTCGAGTTTACAAAGTTTACTTAGAGTTTAAAGTTCAAAAAGTTCAAATTTACTTTTTTCATTTTCAATATTTCTTTTAAGATTATATGCATTTATTTATTTATTTGGTTGTTTGTTTGTTTACAAATTTGCTATTTTATTTTTCTAAATTTTAATAACTCCTCCTTTCCCGATTTCTTTTTTCTTTTTTTTTTCAAAATAACAGTCAGGTTTTTCCTTCACTTTATGCTGATCCTGATTTGACCCCTTGACCCCAAAAATAAGCTTTCACGTAAAGTGTAAACACACTAATAGGCCTAAATGTTTTTTTTTTTGTTTATTAATTTATCAGAACAGTGTACAAATATATTGATCTTAAAAAGGAAAGATGCTTGCCCCAGATTATAGCTTAATAGCTAATTTCCATTTGTAGTCCTTTACAAAAAATACATAATGCCCAAACATTATAAACATATTTACCCCTTCAAACAGTTTTAAAAAGAAATGTAATATAAAACACATTATCAAGCATGCTAAAAAACAAAGGCAATATCACAATATAAAACATGTAAAATATATTATAAAATGAATGTGATATAAAATATATTTTCCAATTTATGAAAGCAAAACAAGCACACAAAAATAAACAAGTTTACAATTTAAGATAAAATAAAATAAAGTTTCAATTACAGATCCCAACACCCCGCGAGACAGAGGCAGTGAGTGTGGCCTGCATGAGAGCATCTGCTGTGTTAGATACTATGAGCTCTACATAACAGTACAGAACACCCTCTAGAGAAAAATACCACAATAACATGTTTCTTTTCATTTTTCTTCAATCTAATTGAATATTTTTGTTTTATTTCAGTGTCTCAAAGTGCTGCCCTTGTTTTTTCGTTCATTTTCTTCACTTCTGCTGCTGTTCTGCTGGTGCTTTTTCAGTTTCACACGCGTGCTTGGATGGGTGAGATTCTGATACCTGCGCCCCGTCAACTCTCTACACCAAGCTACATTTCAGAGCAGCCACAACTCACCTGTCTGGAGTTTGAATCATGTTCAGACCTTTGACCTGCTTACAAACTAATTCTACTTTATATTGGTGTGTAGATGGATGTAACAATACTAATTGTTGGTACACTTTCTGTGGTCCAGCCCTGATATTCCATCCACTGAGACCTGACATGATCAAACTGACATGAGGAACTTTCTTTTGCTTCATGAGCAACTGTGAGCTCCATGAGCTGCATCCTCGCCTCCTCGCACCTCCACAGGAGCACACATCCTGTCTAACCGCTGCTGCACACCTCGGCTCTCCAGCAGACTATGTGCGCTGTGAGTTCCTGCTTATCTGTCGTCTCCAACAGGCTGGTGACACTTCAACACCGCCTGGATGAAACTCCCAACACCATATGGGATGTCTGGCAGTCCTGCAGACAAATCTTAACCAAAACAAGTTGCAATTCCCCTTTAAGTAAACTTATTTTTCGTTTTTGCTCTGTTATAAATTTATCAGGGTGGGATTATATAAGTTTGCTTCCTTGCACTGCCTTTCAAGCAATCAACTTGTGATTTATTATTTGTTATTTTTATGCATTATTATCTGATTGCTTCAAATAAACCATTTCATTTATTCATTCATTCGTTCATTCATTCATTCATATGAGCCTTCTTTACTCTTTATTACAAACCAAATTATTTGAATCTCCTCCTTGATAAATTTTAAACAGTTGACATTGTTGATGAATTAAAAGGGGTGCTACCCGTACAGTACATGACTACCGCAACAGGGTCCCAGATTAGTCAAGTTTGGCCTGATTATACTTTGAAGGAACATTCAATGACCAAAAACTGGCTTTTAAAATGTGCGAAGCTGTGCATGAATGAAATAATTTTGTATGCAGAAGCTTGAAAGTCATATTCATCCATGTTTACGTTCATTCTTCATGGAAAGTGGTAGCCTGGACGTACATCGCCAAAGACAGCATGAACGAAGCTTAAAAGTTTGATCCAGGATCCTTCTGCACAATAGTAAACCTGGCCTGCTTTGAACCCCAAAAACACTCAATTTGGATTCTGTGGTGCAGGTTTGACCCTAAACAAGTTGGCAAATATTCTTATTTTCCTTAATCACCCCTGTTGTAGCTTCCAACTTAACAAATCTGACATCTTAGCTTAAACTCCACATCTTTTCAAAAAAGTTCTAATTTTACTTTTTTAACACATAACATTCAGCTTAAATGGTAGTTTTCAGTGGGACCACCAAGGGCTGTTCTCGCTTTCTGCCAGAGTTACTCAAACAGGCAACCAGTGGCTGGAAGATCCTCGCTCCTACACAGACTTAATGAGCAATGAGGAGCAGGTGCACAGCAGCAGGGTGGAGCAGGCCAAGATGGATGCATACTCATGCAGAGGCCAGCAGAGAGAGGACGAACCATGACAACGGCTGATCACCCTCCCAGCTGATTATAAGGAAAGCAGTTGCTATTGTTGTAATGATTAGTACAGAGCTCAAACATTAACCACTTTATGCACATCACAATTTTTTGCTTGTTTCTTTTGTTAATTTGTGAATGCAGTTTTTGTTGACCAATGGTCTCTGATCCTCCTTCTGCATCCCGTTCCTGGATCAGGAGACTTTTGTCAGCAATTGGATGCAGAGAATTAGACTTATCCAACAAATCAGGTCAGACTGGAGCTGATAGACTGAAAACAATGGAAAACATTTCTGCTTGTGGAGTGTTGTGCTGCTTCTTACTTATATTTTACCTGATTTAGATAAAAGAGAAACTGCATTTTTAAAATGTAGCTATTTTAAATTTTACCAGAACATCTAATGTTCCAAATAGTTTTCCAGTTCTTGCCCACCCGTCTGAAATTTTTCTTATGGCCAAGTTATCTTTCCCTGAAGATTGGTGATAAATTTTTTTCATTGATATTGACAACAGTGCATCACTGTGTCGCCATCAGAACTGTCAAAATACCAAAATGAAACAGTTTTCAGAACTCCTAGTTAAAGTCTCAAACAGGTCGGGTAGAGAGTTCAATTTAGAGGATGTCCTTGTCAAATACAGTCAACTCTGGGTTTCCATATTTATGCATCTTTTTAAATGAGAAAATGTCTGTTAATTATTTCCAATAACAGCATTGTCGGTTTTTTTTTTTCAAAATTTGCTCAAACAGTAAAATAGTTTCAAGGACTTTGTGGATTGAAGATGCTTAATTAATGACAGTAGAAAGTCATGCGATGATGTTCTCCAACTGACTCCAGGAAGGACGTTTGAAATTCATTGTTTGCCCATCCGCCTAACTGCTAACAAAAAACACAGAAATGTAAGTGAAATGTAAGAAGAAAGAAGTGAGTCAAACATTAGGATGCTGTTCATTCGGTTTCACATGCTGCATCTATTTCCTTCACAAAAATGCTGTTATTCCATTAAAAAAAAGTTCCCCCATGTCTGCTAATAATGCTCACCCATCTTCAGAGCTGAATCCATTTCAGGGCCGTGGACCTCCTGAAGCCAACCCAGTTACTGTTGGGCGAAGGTGGAGTAGATCCTAAACGGGTCACCAGGCAGTCATGGACAGTTGATTTGGACTGTGGGGGATGTCGTATTACCTGGAGAGTGACCATGCACACTCCACACAGAAAGAATCCAGCTGGGATTTGAACCTTGACCTCTCACTGTGCTAACCACTGCACCACAATGCAGCCCAACTCCTGTTAATGTCTTGTTATATTTCTTAATATTCATAATAATCTCCAACAAGTGTGGCGTGATAAAGTTTCGTTCTGATTGTAGAGTATACAAACTGACGTGGGTTGTCTTTTCCTGTGATTAAAACTTCTCGTCTCTCCACTGTGGAGCTCAGAGGTGTCATCTGAGGACAAGAGCTCTCGTCTTCAGCGTGGGGCTTGTTGGTCCACTACAGTAAGTCTTTGTTGATCGGGTTTTCCTAACCCTGTACCAGAGTCGATGTTTGAATTCATGCTTTGATTGTGGTAAGCTGACAAAAAATGGGTTAAAAAAAAAAAACTAAAGGAAAAAACGTTTTTTTTTTTTTTCTTCAATAACTGATCAAAATTTTCTGATTCTTTTTCTTTCTGCAACTTTCATTCAAATAATTTCAGACCTCAGATAGGGAATTTTTTGTTTGTCTGAGGCTAAAATTGAACTTATCTGCATGTATTCTGTTTTCTTTGTCTCAGTACATACATGATCTGATTTGATTTGATCGGAATTATTGATTTACTTCAAACATTGATTGTAAGCAATACAATAAAATCACACAGATGTATCAAACTCATTAAAGAAATAATGAAATTCATTGTTAAAAAATTGCAAAATTAAAAAATGTATTTTTACAGTTAAGTTTGCAATACGTACATCGTACAGTATATGGAATCATTAAATATAGTGATGATTAATTTAAGTCAAGTAGAATCAAGTTTTATTTATTGCTTGAAAAGGAGCAAACATTTATAATCCCACCCGTATTGTGTTATTTTATATTTTTACATAGTTGTCATATTCTAGTTCTGATCAGATCAAGTGCAGATTTTTGTCAGGTAAAAAAATAAAAGGGCAAATTGATTAACCTATATGATCTCTGCTTCTGTCATGGATGTAATAGGAATTTCGGACTGCAGGTGACATTCTGCAACACAGCTTTCTCTGCATTGATAAAAGTGCTGAAGAGACTGTTTAGTTAATAAAAAAATTTTTTTTTTACCTTGATAAAATTGTCAGAATTCTTTAATATTCTCGGAGGAAATATCTTTCAAAACACTCCAGATTTTTAAGTTGTACAGTGAATTTACCAGGTTAAATATGTTTTTCAACTAACAAGTGTATTAAAAACAGTATAACACTCAAAAGACTCATAGTCGTCTCATGAGAAATGGTAAATAATGAAAATACTAAATGACAATAGGTGAACAAAGCCATGATTATTCAATGTGCTTTCAAAAACATTCAAATACAGCTGGATATGATCGATTTTGAGTCATTCTTACACACATTCAACACGTTGAAAATCATCCCTCCTAAACAGTAAGTTTAAATTTTTCACTCGTCTTTCTCTGAATCCTGTTTTTGTTAAATCCATTTTTAGGGCCGATAGAATCCAGAAGCTGACATATTGAAGCAGGAAAACCTTTCTTCTGCCAGAAAACATCTCCACATAGAAGTTAAGACAGTTTTGACCTTTAGGATCATTTGCATTAACCTTTAGAAGGCAGAGCTAATGTGACAATGGTTGTGGAACAAAACAGTTGGCTGTTTGCGTGCAAATGTGCGCTGCAACCTTTCGTTTTCACCACAGCTCCACAGCGAAGCTCCTCTGGGAGAAGATGCCTATTTATTTTGAAATTAAGAATCTCATTCTAACTTCTATTGATGCAGATGGGCAAAAAAAGAGAAAAAAAAATCACTGGCATCTGGTGACACCTAGTGGACAAGAGTTGTCTGACATATCTTCTTTTCCTTGTCTATGACACAAAATAATCACTTTTTGTACAAAAAAGGTACATGAACAGGTAAGTTTAAAATCTTATTTGCCTTAAAGATAAAAAAAAAAAAACCAAGATGGATAAAAGTTACATATATTAGTACAGTGATGCAGATCCCAAGATGAAATGCAGGTTATAATGAACAAAAACACTTGACAATTGTATTCAACACAAAAGTGAAACATCACACAAGAACAGATTTTTTATGAATATGTTTTTCTATTTTTTCAATTATTTTCTAATAAGAAAAGCAAATATTTGCTCCATGAACTTTTGTTGATGCATTTAGCACGTCAGGCAGTTTCACTGTTTGCTGTTTGTAGAGCCCAAGCCAACGACATGGAGGACTTCCCACGTGTGTCAGTGCAAAAACAGATTATAAACTTTCAAAGAGTTATGACTTTTTATATCTAAAGATGTGAGTGACTTCAGAGCAGAAACAAATCAATCCTTTCTGTGACATGACACCATCTAAACAATTCTGACACTGTTTAAACCTCCTTCAAACAATGAAAAATACTGAACAAATGACAGGATGTTGCAATCAATTATGTTGAAAATAGAATAAACATCATATTAGTTGCAAATGATGCAGATTGATGTGGGACTTTTTTTTCTAGTTGTTGGAAAACCAACTAAAAGTGACGTGCTTGGTTTTATTTTGGTCCAACAAATATGTATATGTTTGTTAAAAAGACACATTGAGGGGCTGAACATTTCCTACATGGCATATTAGACACTATTAATCATCAAATAAACACATACACACACACACGTACAGGTTATTTAGTAGCTAAAACTCCTGCCAGATCACAAACAGATGTTTAACTCAAAAAAGAATCACTCTTGGATTGACGATTACTCCTCTGCTACAGTATGCTAGACTGAAATGATCTTTATTGTACATCAGCGTGCTGAAATGACAGGCAGCAATTTTCCAAAGTACTTTCATTAAGTGCAGGTTGTGAGCAATAATTGCTCGGAGGGGGAAAAAAAAAAAAAAGAATGACATTACTGTTTTATCTGAGACAAATATGCTTGGAGTTGCGCAGATGAAAGCCAAACATAAAACTTAAACATTACCAGCTCTGAATATCTCAATCTCCTGGTGGGAACTCAAGAGGTTCAGATGGAGCCCTTGTTTGTGTGTTTGGGACGTGAGCTTGGCCAGCTGGAAGCAACCTGCTTTGGTTTGATAAGTCATGTGTCAAAGTGGAAAATGATTTCATAGGAAAAAAATCATTTCAGGAAAACTGAGCAGCAGCTCTGATTGCACCATTTTTGTTCTCCTCCATTGCTGGCAGTGTTTATATCACCTACAAGGTTGTGATTTGTACAAGTACAAATAGCAGTACCAATAGTGCCACATCAGTCCATAGAAATTCTCTTAAATACTTTTCTTGTAGCATCTAAGTTTATTATTTACAACTACTGTAGAACTGTTTAATCACACAAAAGAGTGATTTTAAGGACTTGTTGTTGTAATTACTTTATTTTCATTAAATACATCAACTATAATTAAAGCAGTTTATTTAATGCATTGAGAAGTGAAGAAAACATCTCATTTTTTAAGTCCTTTGTGTTATTTGAATGGCTTTGATGAAGAAAGTGATGTCCTTGACAATTCACTTTAAGATGAAGAAAGACTTACTAGCTAATGCAGTCTGGGTTATGTTTCATGCTGAGCATTATTCCAGATCGCTGAAAACTTTTTTTTTATTATGAGTGAGTTATGTGACCTGAGAATAAAAAGGCATTGTGAAAGAGTGTATGGTTTTCTACTCTGCTTCATTTTTCTTTGAAAAACCTAAAATGCAAAGTAAAAACAGTTAGCCTTGCATCACAATGTAACTTCTATTAAAAAAAAGGCTCATTTTAGTTGCTTTTTTTTCAATTTTGAGCTTCTATTTTATTTTTTTTTCCTGGAAAAATAAGACCCTTTTAATGCATGCTTTCTCATAAAATGAATAATCATGAGTCCTGATGAAGATACTTGTTTACTAATATTTTTTATTTTATTAAATACTTTTAGTTTTTGGTTTTTAAAAAGTTTTAAATGCAAAAAATGACAAAAAAAGACCCTTAAAGTTCAGCAAAGCGTGACATCTTAATGTTACAGCAAAAGCATTACACTCATGAGAACACTTAGTTGTGTAATGATGCTCTTGGACGGAAGCTGAGCCATAATCTGTGAGTCATCTTTCCAGATCTTGACTTCTTCCTTTTACTGAAAGATGAACATTTGTGTGTACATGAGTCACTAACTAAACTTCAAAATAAGTTCAATCTTTTACTAGATCATCCAAAAAGCAAAATAATAAAAAAAAAAGACAGCAAAATTACTAAATCTTGAGGTTTTTATTTCAGAGTAAATGTTCGAGTCTTGTGCTGTAGATGCTTCAGTAAGGCTCAACTATACCAGGTTTCATGTTTCCTCTTTCTGTCTGCTTGTTTTCCTCTCAATGTCAGCTGAAAAGCTACAAACTGCCTCAAGCTTTCTGATCCAACCTTTTTCAGGTTATCAGTAAAGGCAGGATTAAATCGCGAACACTGTGGAGAAATTGGAAAAGTTTAGATGTTTGTAGTTGTCTTACAAGATCTGAAAATCATTAGAGCTCCAATTGTGTAAAAAAAAAACTTGAGTTTTCTGCTTGTAAGTCAAAGAGCTTCAGACCTTGAGGATTCATTCTCCAGAGGTTTACAGGCTGTGGTCCAAAAGACAAATGGACTGAGTCTTTGAGCACATGTCATCTGTCTTCTAGTTCAGCATCAGATGTTTCTAATCATCTAATTCTGCGTGTCTTTTTGCTTTACTGACTCTCAGACAGCCAGAAAACACAAAGAAGGTGCTGTAACCTTTACATGTTCACTATAATGTTTCAAGAAAATCCATCCTCTCCCACTCTCTCACGTGTGTCAGTGCAGAATTGTAAATACGTTTCAGTGGTCCCTCTCTTCTGCTTCTGAGTCATTAACAAGACCATCAGTTAGAAAAACAGGCTTCGATTATTGCACATGTGTGCCAAAACAATTATGCACAAGAAAAGCAGGCTTTCTTGGTTTGAAAACACAGCTGTGCGGGAGTCATTAGCAAAGTTAGCATGAAGTGGATTTCATGATTATTCCCAGAATTTATCACTTTAACCTTATCTCATCAATCAAAAAGTAATTCAGGACATATGGACTCAAAGATTTCCCTGTACTGAGTCGGATGCTTTCTTTGTTTGAGTGGATTCACTGGTGTTTGTTGGGTGAAGTTCTCATTTTTATGTTTAATGTGAAACATTTGATTGAAGCAAAACCTAAACTGTGACGTTGAAGAACCAATTCTACAACCTAACTGGTGTTTTTGTTAAAACTTGGTTCTTTTTTTATCCTTTTCCCTCTTCTCTTAGAAAGAGGGCTAAGCGTTCCAAGTGATACCTCCCAAAGTCTGGAATTCTCCCCCTCTGTCCCCACGCTCTCTAGACTCAGCAGAAAATCTTTTTATTTTAGCAGGCCTTGAGGTAAACGTGGGTTTTTATGTTGACTAGATTTAGAAAATTTATGATTTGATCTTTAAAATTCTTGTATTGTGTTTGATGTTATTCTGACCTGTGCTGTTAGTGCTACATAATAAATAACCTTCACTTACTTCAGAGAAACCTTAGCAGGCTCCTGGAAAAGACGTTGCGCCTCAACAAGCATTTTATTTTAGTGAAAAACCAGCTGAAACCTTTTGATCCTCATAGGAAATACCTACATCATTGTCTGTTGATCAGAAGTTCATTTGGATGTCACAGTTTCAAAAAATAAATAAAAAAAAACACTCTCAAACCCCTGTATCTGCTTCTCTTTAAAAAAATTTCAGTCCCTTTTCAGAGGACGAAATATAGTTCAGATTTAAATTAAAGAAATTTGTTGTAATTAAAAATATATAATTTTTTTTGAAAAGAAAATCATTAATTAGTGTGTTATTCAAAAAGAAAATGTTGATGATTTAAACCATTTAAAAAAAGATAAACTCCTCTTTTCAGTGGTGACCTGTCCAGGGTTTACATCTGTCATGTTTGTATATCTCTTCCTGTCTTCATTTTAACTTTCTCACTTTTGACTCCTGCTCTTTTAAATCTTGTCTTCAAACAAATATTAAAAGTTTGTGAAAATAAAAAAAAACGCTCCTCTCTGTTTTATCTTACTTATTAGGTATGCTTGTAAGAAAATGTAGTAATTTTGTGATATAATTGGGGGAATTCGCCAGAGATTTGACCTGTTAGAAAAAAATCTATAAATAAATAAACAACAATCAATACAATAAAGTTATACAGTTGCTAAAGAATGACTAAAACATTCCCATGCATTAACCATTATTCCCAAAAGAAGGAGCCAAATGCAGCTACAGTATTTGTCTTTGAGAACTGTTTTCCAGTTTTTCCTTTATTTCAATATCAAGAACCATTTTAAGAACATATGAGTGAAAGTACTATAGATTAGTGGAGTGTCTTAGATTGTGTGGCTGCTGGTTAAACACTGCAGACTTGTGTAACAGAGACGGTGACGTTTTCCCTACAGCAGACAGGACAGCAAGGAGAAGAGGGTGAAGCAGAGACGACCATCAGGCTGCTGCTGTTAGCCTCTTTAATGACTGTAGCAGTGCAAAAATGCAGAGGAGCCTCTGCTTCTGTCATCAGGGCCCCACAGTCACACAGAGACCAATTCTACTTCCTTTCCTTCTCTTCAGGAACACAAATGCATATATAGTTCTATTACATTGTAGTCATTTCTCGATTATTTTAGCACTTTGGACACAATTGTGAGGAGATGGATGAAGTCTGATTCAAAGAAGGGACAAAACATTAATGTGTTTACCACTCTGGTTTTAAAATTTGAATAATGAACCTTTAATTAAATGTGGTTAATAGTTTTTTTTCAACTAAGGTTTAGTTTGAAGTCTTTGGTGGGGGTCTTGGTGTGGGGGTGACCGGGCGCTTGCCCGCTTGTTAAATCATCCAAGCACAAGCACTCACCTGAGCACAGGTGAGTGCTTGTGTGAAGCCCAATGAGGCAAATTTCTTTGTGATTTTGGGCTATATAAATAAAATTGAATTGAATTGAATTGAAGGTGCCAGCTCACCTTTGCACAGAGAGCATGTGTAACATGTATGTTTGTTTACTCGTCGATTTATGTGTGTGTGAGCTGAATTTGCAATCTGTGCGTGTTGACAAGTCTGTGTGTGAAGGTTTATGGAGCCAGCAGAGCTTTTTGTAATATTTGTGTGGGTCTGTGGACAGGCCCCGCCCCCTTTGATTAAATGCTAAACCTCCAGCAACTTGTTGCTCTGTGATTTTACCCTCTCCAACGTCTTTAACTCCCTTTTTTCTCCCCTTTCTTTTGTATCCTCATCCCCCATTTCTAACATCACATTCTCCTCTTTTTCTCCCATCTGGTCCAACAAGAAATGTCTACAAATGTAGTTAACAAAAATAAAGGAGTTCATACAAATATACTCCTTGTGTGTCAGAAGATTTACAACCCCCTACTGTAACAGTTACATCTGTCCAACACAAGAGACCTTCAGCTCTGATCTGTTTGCTCAGCTACTAGACGTAACATGTATGAAGCCCAATGAGGCCATTTATATTTGAATTGAATTAAACAGGTTAAGAACAACAATAATCATTTTTCCTAAATGCTTTTTGCATAATAACCGTCAATAATGACAGGGTTCCAGAGATGAAGCAAACAACCTGAGTAGTTTGACTTATAAGCATGTGTGATCTCTTTTTCCCTTTTCTCCCATCTTGTAACTGTACAAACTGGAATTTGGCACTGTTTCTCCTTATTTTCCTCTAACTCTCCACTTTGGCAAATCATGGGGATGGTTCAGGAAGTCTCTGCATCATGTCACAAGAATGAACTTCTTCTGCAGTTGATGATTAAACGTTAATCTCTCTCATTTTGCTTCTAGATTTAATTGACTCGAAGGAAGTTGTGAACAACTTCCTGTTGTTCACAACTTCCTGGCACTGAAGCGGTATAGATAATAATGACACCAATAATGCAAACATGATGCATTAAAACAGCTTGTCCCCACATTTTAACAAATAAAATTTCCTTTTGGATCACATGAAACACTTCCTTAAACCACCAGATCAGCTTCACCATAACTGTGTTAGGTCAGGCCAAGCTGGTTTCAACTATTTCAGGGTCACATCCTGGAAACAGTTTTTTTTCCTCTTTCAACAGAGTTTTCATCTGGTTTCGTTCACCGAGAATGCTTCCGTGATGTTGTATGAGGCTGAAAAGCCAGCTGTTTTCCACAAAGCGCCCCTAGGAGCACCTGTGTGCTCCAATCTTATCAGTAAAGCTGTAACAGGAGATCATTGTGCAGTTAATAAAAATCAAACATTTTTGTAAACTTCAAACAGGCTATAGCTGAAAATGAGAGAATATTATGCTGATGTTGCAAATACGTGAGAAGGCAGTTTCTTTCTTTAAAGGAGCATCAGCAAAATTAAGCTTTAAAATAAAAACCCACTGATCTCAGTGTAAAATAATAGATACATTTGGTGCATTCTATATTTTTAACATCTTTGAGAGTGATATAGATTACTTTCTTACACTGTCATTGCAGTCATGTGACAGATCATTGGCTGTTGAGAGGAAAAATACAAATCAAATGCAGTGAAACAAAAAAGCTTCTGAATTTTTAGCTTACAATCTGGAACAAGGGAAGCTCAGAAAAAGCACAGTCCCCCTTCCTACTATAGAAGGGAGGAGCCTTTGGCAGAAGCCCACTTTAGTTGTAATTATGTGTTACAACATTGAATATGTAATTAAACTTGGTGAAAATATAAACAAACACGCTTTTTACGACACTTAACATTTTTGAACCTGTAAAACGTAATTTTAGCAGTTTAAGCTATTTAAATCTAAATTTGCTTTAACTTGTAAATCAAGGCTGTAGATGTTAATTATAACTACAAAACAAAATGCATTCAGCTGTAAAGTTTTATTGTTACATTTTGGTGAACTTGATGCACAAACTACATCGACTACAAAAAAAAAAAATCAGCTCTAAAATCCTTATCGGAAATGTATCTTTATAAGGAAACAACAACAACATTTAAAGTCTTTTATCAGCTTTTCCTTTAATTGGGATCAACATGCTACAGAGATGGAGCAAATGTCCAGTTTGCCATAAATCTTCTAGCACAGAGTCTGTTCCCGGACCTTAAACTGCCCCACTTCCATGAGATAACCGTTTGGTGTCAAGACTCTTCAGGGGACTGTGATAAATGATAGAGATAAAGGCACGATAAAAAGACAGTCAGGGGGAGGCAGAGAGATGAGGAGGAGACGGTGAAGGAGGGAGCAGAAGTGGAAGTGGGAAGCAGAGGAGGTGGAGACAAATGTGAGGCGGAAATATTAGGAAAAGGTTAGAAGCGGCTTTCCAGTACAAGATATCAAACCAGAAGCTCAGGAAGGTTTACTGCAAAGAGGAGGTAAGAAAAGTGAATTACTTTGGTGCATCATTTGCTGTAATCTGTTTGCTGAAAATATTTTTACTGACACCAGATTCTCTTTAAATGTATTGATATTAAATGGAATAATAAGCTCTTAACTGTTTTAGCTGTTTTATTCTTGTTTAAATTATACCCTGTTTATTTTAATATCTTACTTACAATTTTTGAATTTGATTTTCAGTCATAGTCAATATTATTCAGTATAACAAGAACTACATGGATGCTTATTTGGATTACTTTAGGACGATTATTCAAATTTCTTCTTATGTTCAGTTGTAGAATCAATACCTACTTAATTTTAATTTTACTTCCTTTGAGTCACCGAATGCTGTCCATCAGTCTGTCTGACGGTGTTGGGGTTTGTTCAGATTGCGTCTCGACACTGAATGCAGAAATGTTTGAGCGTTCCCCTGACAAACGCTGATGGCGAACACAGATGTGTAACCTGAGAGTACGGTTCTGTCCCCCTACATTTTTTCACCCTAAAACCTCAAAGACCAAACTCAGGGAGCATGAACTTCCAGACACATTCCTCTGAACATTTTATTATTAACCTTCACTACAAGTAGTAGGTTTTTTTATGGTTGTGTGCAAAAAGCTGTTGCATTATTGAGCTTGAAAACAGCGTTTCTAAGATGTGTGGATTGTGCTCTGTTGAGATTCAGAAGTAAAACTTGTGTGTGGTGAAATCATCAGATGTGGCTGAAAAGAGGAAGAATGCCACACAGTTCTCTTGTCTTTCTGGCGATCACGGCAGCTGTTGTTCTTACTGCTCAAGGTGGGACTCCAACACACACACACGCACACACACATTGTGTTTGGAAAAAAATCCCCAACAAACTCATGCTATCAGCACAGCTTGTTTTTCTTTGCTCCTTTCTACCAGTCTTCAAGAGAAAAAAAGAGATTTGGCATTTTGTGACTGTGACCAACACTCAAAGAAAGCTCATTTCCTAATGTCTCAGTTTATAAAAAGGAAATTATAAACGCACACAGCTGAGGAAAGATTGTTTTCTGGCTACAAAGAAAAGAAAAATTAATACATTCAAAAGTAAAGATGCTACAAAAGCAGCTTGTAAAAGAACTTTAGATCAATCAATATGTTTTAGCCATCCTTTTTACTTGGCAAACATTCAGTTTATGTTCATGTCAAATTCTTCTCCTTATTGATTTTCTATTTTGTACTTTAAATATAAACATGAAAATTAGATATGATCATTTTTGTATGTTGTTTTGATGTTTTTGTGACACTATTTGACAAAAAATGAAAAAAATAATCATATTTTATAAAAGAGAAGAAAGTCGATTCAACAAAAAGCATTACAAATTTGAGAAGAAATAAGACTTAAAACTAAATAAATAATTTGTCAAGGGAGGTAAAGATTCTAAAAAAACCAAGAATATTTAATATGTGTGGTCAGAAGCAAAGCAATGTGGGGAAAAATTTTGAAAAAGAATTCAAAAGATTTGTCCGCTTTTGATCACATGGGTGATCATAAAGCCAGTTATTGCAAAAAAGAGGCCATTGTATTTTTTTGTGTGCTTGAAAAAATGCAATTCAATATAATTTAAATGTGTAACCCTTGTGCTATCCTCGGCAAGTTTACATTAAAAGTGGGGTCATCTAAACCCCACAAGACAGCGCGCAAAACATTCTTTTCCAAGGATTTTTTTATCTTCTCTAGTGTCTGTGGAAGACATAAAATCCTGTCCACTTTTGTCATTGGAGGGATAGCATTTAAGGGTCAAGAAATAACTTGAAATCATCACGTCTATTACAGTTTATCCAAGCCCATGGCATTGTTTACGAAACTATTCCAAGGTGAAAGAAAAATAAAAGTCCAACAATTACTGTATCTTATAAATGATCAATTTAGCTTCATTTTAGACATATGTGCTTGTTCTCTCCATCAAAAATAAACAATAGTTTGTGAAAAAAAAAAACATGTTTTTATATCTACCTGCAGTTTTGAATGTTTTCCAATTTTTCCCTGTGTGGTGTTTTCAGTTGATCAGTTCAGTTTTCCAACCAAGTCTTAACAAGTGTTGATTCATGTGACCCAGAAATGTCACAGCAGCGAAAGGAAGAAACTAAGATGTTTTTGCAAACTTTAAAAGCGAGGTTTTTCCTAAAAAGGGAAAATTATGACAATACCTGATGCAGCATGGAGTAAATTCTGCCCTGAACTCTGAACGATCGAGTACATGGGACATGTATGTAACTGTGTATTTTCTGTTAAGAGGACATGTTTCAACATCTGAGAGGAAAGTGTGTACAGTGGCTTCTGGAAATACTGATTTAGAAGACATATGTCTACATCCTATAAAACAGTCACTGTCTGCTCTTGGCTCACATGTGAAAACCATATAAAAGATCCATCTGTCTTTTTGGAAAACAGCTACACACATCAGTAACTAACAGGATTATTCTGAAACAGACACCTAAAAAATGTTTTTTTTTAACTATCCCTTAATCATAATGAGTAATATTTCTCCACCAGTCAGTACATATTTTAAGCAGTCATTTCAAGTATTATATACAGATGTGATTATACTTACTGTATACTTTAATTTTAATAGACATGCCTTTGAGACACAAATTGACACAATTTTGCCCATTCCAGGATCATGGAGAAGAGACAACAAAAACTCTAATGGTACCATTTTAAATTCTAATTAATTTAAACATCATACAATGTAATGTCCCCATTGTTACAGTAGGTTAAATGAATACATAAGATGCTCTTTGGGTCATTTTTCTTTTTGTGAACTGTGCATGACCAGATAACTACAAGTGGACAACATGGTTTAACGTTGACCACCCGGGCGGTCGTGGAGACTACGAGCAGCTGGATGCCATCCGATTCTACTACCGCTCCAGAGTGTGTGAGACACCACGATCTGTAGAGGCCAGAACCACAGAATGGATCCCAGCTCGGGAAACGGGGGAGATAGTTCATGCAGACCCTTCAGTGGGTTTCTGGTGCCTCAATGCAGAGCAAGGTCCTGGTCGCAACTGCTCCAACTATGCAGTTCGTTTCCTCTGTCCCAAAGGTTTGAACTAGATTTTAAGACATTTTTCTTATTCAAAGCGGCCCTTTGAAAATTGCTTAGATTATCATTTCCTATCAGATAGCAGTGAAACAATGGAAGGAACATGGGGTCCATGGTCAAGCTGGAGCCCCTGCACCGCCCTTTGTGGTCGAGTGGCTTTGCAGCACCGTTATAGAAGCTGCCAGTCACCACTGCTAACATGCAGTGGGCCTACAACAGAAGAAAAGCCATGTAACGGGCCTGAATGTATGAATGCAGGTTTGTGAGAATTCCTTTCATTGTTTTGACATCAGATATTTTAGAGACCACACAAACTTTAACCCATGTGGCAAATACATTTCTTTCTCTTTAGATTGCTCCCTGCGCTGTGTGATGGGGAGAGTAAATGCAGACTGTGATGCGTGTATGTGTGAAGAGCATATCCTCCTGGGCTCCGTCCGCAGCGCTGGCGGTCTCATTGCTACAGGAGCTGCTATCCTGAGGGCCAACAAACTGCTTACTCTAACAGACCACAATGGCCACTTCCGCATCCCTGGTATCTGCCCCGATGGAAACACAACCCTCACAGTCAGCGTCAAGGGCCATGCAAGTCTCAACATTGTTGTTCCCAGTAGCTCCGAACGCACCTCAGTTTTGGCCGTTCAGCTGAAAAGAGCCGGTAGATTAAATATGGATCTATAAAAAATAACATGTTTTGATTTATTTCTGATTATGGAGAAAAGCTCATTTGTAGCTTTTTTTTGTTGCTGTTTTTAGAGAAGTTGCACGTCTTGAGCAACCCTGAAAGCAAAGCCAGGATAGAGGGGCAAAGTGTTGCCTTTTGTTGTAAAGTTGCTGGAAATCCAGGACCAGACAAGTACCAGTGGTGAGATTTTATTTCAAAAATGCTTTGTTATTTTATATTTGAAAAAGTTACATTTTATTGTATAGACTTTACTGTCATATATTTGTTTTTATGTCAACCACCAGGTTTCATAACAACACAGTCATGGAGATGCAGACTGATGGCACGCTAGTCTTGAGAGATCTGCGTCCCCAACATGCCGGAGAATACTACTGCAAAGCAAGTGGGGCATCTGGGACCATCAAGTCCAAGTTAGCAACTCTTAAAGTAATTGGTATGTTGGTGTAACATTGTAATTTATATCACTTTTAAATCAGATCTGTCTTTGAATATGCACGTCTCCAACACAGGTAAAGATGACCACTTGTGCAACCCCAAGCCTGAGTCTCACCTCATCCGCCTACCACATGACTGCCGCCAAAACAGCACAGACTCTTTCTACTATGATGTTGGCAAGTGTCCCTCTAGTCAATGCACTGGACAGTTAGACAATAGCATAAGTTGCAAGGACAAACTAGCTTATTGCTGTGGAGTAGCAAAGATGGAGGAGAGACAGCTGACATGCCAAGGATACAAACTACCAACCATGGTGGTTACTGAGTGCGGCTGTAAGAAATGCGTGGACACCAAGGCCATTGTGCATGGCAGGGCCATCGCAGCAGACAACGGTGAGCCAATGAGATTTGGTCATATCTTCATGAATGGAGTCAGAATCAGCAGGACAGGCTACAAAGGCACCTTCTCCATCCAGGTCCCTCCAGACACTGACAGACTGGTGCTAACTTTTGTAGACAACATGCAAAAATTTATAAACACAACAAAGGTGCTGCCATTTAACACTAAAGGAGGGGCTGTCTACCAGGAGGTCAAACTTTTAAGGAAAAAAACACCTGTCACTATTAATCCCTTAGAAACTAACACTCTAGAGCTTGGGGAAGTAAAAGACCAGGAGGCCATGGTTCAAATCCAGATTCCTCCTCATTCCTTCTATAAAGAAAATGGGGAAGTCTTCACCGGTAATGTTAGTGCAAGTGTGACATTTCTTGACCCCAGAGATGTTTCCACAGCTGCCGCTGCTCAAAGTGATCTAAACTTTATAGGAAATGAAGGTGATACACTCCCACTGAGAACTTACGGAATGTTTTCAATCGATTTTAGAGCTGAGGAAAACAATGAGGTCTTGAATGCAGGTGAAGTCAAGGTGTTTCTGGATTCTGCCCAAGTGAAAATGTCAGAACACCTGGACACCATGAAACTGTGGTCTCTTAATCCTGACACAGGTTTATGGGAAGAGGAGGGCAGTCTAACAATAGAAAGGAAAAATAGGGGTAAAAGAGAAGAGAGGACATTTCTGATTGGAAACATGGAGATCAGAGAAAGAAGGTTATTCAACTTGGATGTTCCTGAGAATCGAAGGTGTTATGTAAAAGTCAGAGCCTTTCGCAGTGAACGCTTCATGCCCAGTGAACAAGTGGAGGGAGTCACAGTGAGCCTCATTAATATGGAGCCAACGGCTGGATATTCCTCCAACCCACGTGCCTGGGGTCGATTTGACAGCGTCATTACTGGATCAAATGGTGCCTGTCTCCCTGCCTTCTGTGATGAACAAAAACCTGATGCCTACACTGCTTTTGTAATGGCCAACCTAGGAGGGGAGGAACTAGAAGCTGTTCCATCTGCCCCTAAATTTAACCCAAGCATCATTGGAGTGCCTCAACCATACCTGGGCAAACTGAACTACAGACGCACTGACCATGAGGACCCCAGAGTGAAGAAGACGGCGTTCAGTATCAATGTGGCAAAACCAAGTCCAAACACAGCAGAGGAAGCCAATGGGCCTATCTACACTTTTGAGAATTTAAAAGAATGTGAGGAGGCCCCATTCAGCGCAGGACACTTCCGCTTCTCAAGGGTGGAAGGAGACCGCTACGATTACAACACAGTGCCGTTCAATGAAGATGACCCAATGAGCTGGACAGAGGATTACCTTAGCTGGTGGCCTAAGCCCATGGAATATCGTGCCTGTTACATTAAGATCAAAATTAACAGCCCACACGAAATCAATGTAAGATCTCGCAACATGGGTGGCACCCATCCAAAGACTGTGGGCCAGCTGTATGGCCTAAGAGACACTCGCAGCATCCGAGACATGGATTTGGCAAATGTTTCGGCTGTGTGCCTGGAGTTCAAATGCAGCGGCATGCTGTTTGATCAAGACCGTGTGGATCGCACCTTGGTGAAGGTGATCCCACAAGGAAGCTGTAGGAGAGACAGTGTGAACACAATGCTCCAGGAGTATCTTGTTAATCACCTGCCTTTAGCTGTCAACAATGACACCAATGAGTTCACCATGCTGGGACCTCTTGATCCTTTGGGCCATAACTATGGAATCTATACTGTGACTGATCAGGATCCCAGAACAGCCAAAGAGATAGCACTAGGACGTTGCTTCGATGGAACTTCTGATGGCACGTCGCGAGTCATGAAGACCAATGAGGGTGTAGCATTAACTTTCACTTGTGGAGACCGGGAGGGAACACGCCAGAGCGTCTTCCAAGCTTTACAAGGTTCTCGGGGTCAGATAGGTGCAGCTGTGAGAGGAGAGACCAGGAAAACCAGGCGTCGGCATAGGGCCAACAGTTCCCGCAGTAACCCCAAACGTAGTGCCAGAAATCCCGTGAGAAAGCTTACGCAAGGCACAAGCTAAATTAGACCAAGTTCAAAGCTTCATATGAGCTAAAAATTTGCACCCCATCACGAAGGAATGAAAGTATTGGGATATCAATAGTTTTTGCTTTATCCCGTTTACCAAAAATATATTCAAGTAAAGGTTATGTTATGGATATTTGCTTATAGTGCAGACTCTAAGCTTTAATGGGAGTCCACATTGGAGTAAGAACTTAGATAATATACTTTTTAATATGCATAACCCTCTTTTTCAGGGCTCACGTGTAACCAGACAAAATTGCATAACATTAAATAAAATTTGACTTTTGATCAAATTGAAACATTGTCAAGAATGATTTGTTCAAAGTTTAAAATAATTTGCCTCAAATTTGTATGTTTTGATGATCTTTTTTCCATATAAATTTTAATACATTTGTCTACATCAGGAGTGTCCAAACTTTTTGCAAAGGGGACCAGTGAGGTGCCAACCAATTAACTAGAAGTCATTGTCACCAGTTAAAGGGGCTACCAATCAGCCAGCATTCTTTGAACCCTTAATGACATGTATTGGACTATTTGAATAACTTTTTTTTGCAACGAGATTCTTTTTCATTTCTTCACATAGAACACAGCCACATATCTAAATGCATTTTACCAGAATTACTGCAAATTTCAGAAATATAAATACTGGAAAGGGTCTCTCTGGAAAAAATCAGTATTAAATCTGGGTTCACATGAGATGCTACATAATATTTACTATTAAACACTCACTGTAAACTTCTACAAATAAATCATGTGAACAGGAAAATAGCAAAAAGAGCTATCTTATACAGAAAACAGTGTTGTTTTAATCACATGAACAAATCTGTTCCTTTCATTCGGTCCTCAAAGCTCTGAAGGTCAAGAAGCTACAGATTGATGCCACAGCTTTACAACAGCTCATAACATAGTTCAGCCAATCACAATCAAGATATCATCTTCATTGAATCTGAAAATTATTGAATGAAAACACGATGTAGTTGTATAACCTAAAGCATCTTCTCTGCAAATAAAAGGCAGTCTACTGTCTTAAGATCAAATTAAATGTAAAACTTTGCTTTTATCAACTGTTACTTTGTTTTTAAGATCTTGCAAACCAATGAGTCTTGATTTGGTAACACCATGAGCCAATACAAATGTAGCTTTCACTTAAAATCGTACTTTGCTTTTGACTTTCTCATTAGTACTATGTACCCCTGTGATGTATGTTTGAGTATCCCAGAGGGTGCCTGCCCCCCTAGCTGAAAATTACTGCATTAGAGGCTAAGAAAATTGAATACTTTTTAGTGAAAATCTGAAGAAAATTGTCAGAAAACAGTCACTAGCGGGTTAAGAAACGGTCCAGTGTTATTAGAAGTCCATGTCATCACATTTTTTTTTTAACCCACCAGTGTACTTCACTTAATGAAACTTAATCAAACTTCATCATCTTAGTTTTTAAGCTATACAATGAAATTGACTATGGTTGTTTGGGTACATAAACAATAAGGCCAACCTAATCCTATAAAAACAACCGTTTTAACAATTCCTTTAAAGATGTGTGCCAATTCAATAAATCATTGCACAGTTGGGACTCATGAAGGTTCATACTACTAAAATTAATCACCAAAAAGAAAAACTTTACTTTTGACCAGTAATTTATTAAATTAGATGCTTAAAAAACAGATACTTTCATCTTTTACATTGCATGTATCCAATTCTCTATGTAACATTTGAAACTGGTCAACTGCTAGAAAAGAAAAGGAGAAATATGCCCCTTTAAACTAACTGTACCCCGTATGCGGTCTTTGGGGGGAAAGTGGAGCCCAAAAGCCCCACCCCTCATCTCACTTGATACAAGCCCACAGAAGCAACAACTAACAGACCATGAACAAGTTCATCCACTTGCCTGATCTATACTTCTTCTGCATTAGTAGAAATCAAATTAGTAAATTGCATTTGACATGCATGAAAAATACTTAGCATTTCTTTATTCCAGAGATGTATCAAGAAAATGGCTGTGCAGTCTTAAAGTCACATTGTTATAATCTATCCCTTTTATCTTACAGTCAACCTTTTTGCTCTTTTAAATTACTACTTACAAGTTGCGCCCGTCTCAAATGATCCACAATGCAATATTTCCTGAAAAAAGGATGAATAATGTACTTAATTGCTCTACTTTTGGCAACCAAAGTTATAGACTATATACTTTCCTGTAAAAGCCCATCCACAGACGAGGGTGCCTGTGGTATGTACATGACATTCTGGTTAAAGATTTGCATAGAATCTTGTTTCTATGTCACTACTCTCAATTGCGATACTGTGTCTGCGCATTTCTTATTCTTTAGACAAGAGCAATATTTTGTAATAAAAGAGCCCTGCAAAATTTAAACAGCACTTTCCATATATTTTCTTCTGAAGCTGGGTCACACAGCAGACTCCGTGATTTGTGTGTGAATCGCGACTGAATGAGACAAAAGGCAATTCCGTAAGTAAGAACATGAAGTGGGGCGAGACTGGATGCTCCCTGCTATCGTCCCTCTGGTCACTGAAGCAAAAATGAAGGGGGCAACACACAGTTCAGATTTTCCAGGATGGCACTGGACAGCATGAGAAGGTACAGCTGTAGTTCTGAAGATTGGAGAGAGAAGACGGCGGTGACGGAGCCATCGTCACATGAAGTCCTCATAGTCTTGGGCATAACCACCATCAAACTCTGCATAGTCAAGGTCATCTCTCAACTGTGCTTTCAATCCACCTCCGGCTATAACACCTTTCTTCTTCTTCTTTCCTTTGTTTTGCTGTGAAAACAAAGAGAAAAACTAAGCAAAAATTCAGAAGACAAACTTCTCAACACAATGTCGTGTGTCAACAGCGCCCCCTTTTGTAAAAATAAAGTCACTTGCAGAAAAACTCAAGTCACTTACTTTTTCTTGTTTCTGTTTTTCACTAAGTAGAACTGACAGGGAATTACTGACTTTCTTCAAGTCATCTACTTCCACTGCATGAAAAAGAAGAAAGATGAGCACATTAGGCCTGCTTGTATTTCAAAATCAAAAGTAAAAAACTACATTGTGGATAAATGAAACAAAGGAGGTCTTACATGAAATACAAAGTTCCCGAAACAATGATTCCAAGAAACTTGAATAATGCACAGATTTTTCAAACTGAGATATCTTTTCTTTCAGCACTTTTTCAAATTCTGTGAATTCTTCTTTGGAGGATGGACACATGGCATCAATGCCGGTGGCACTACCAACACCTTAGGTGAGAGAAAGAAAGGAAGTTTTCAGATGTCTTCTAAGACCGACATATATAAAAAGAAAAGAATAGAGGACAACTCTTACCAAAAGCATCTTTTGCCAACTCCAAGTCAGCCTCCTCCTGTAGTTTCTTCACTCTCAACTTTTCTGCAAGTTGTTCTTCAGGAGTTAGTTCCTCTTCTTCCTGAAGAAAGCAGTTATAACATTAGAGGAATTATATTTTTCATATTAATATAAATAAACAATTAAGGCCATAGCAACATACTTGCTCTTTCAACTCTTGCTGTTTCTTCTTTAACCGATTTTCCTTCTCTTTGATCTTTTCACTTAACCTTTTCTTATCAGAAACTTTTGTCTCTGTAAACACAATTTTAAACATTTCAACATGTATACACATTTTTTTACTTCAACAGTGCAGTGACTAAAATACCTGGTTTCTTTGCCTCATCCTTTTTCTTCTCATCATCTTCTTCTTCATCATCCCAGTTATCCTAAAAAAAAATGTAAGTTATTTTTATTGTGTGTATATATATATATATAAATAAGAATTGTTGCTTTTGTTTAATTAGTTCTTAATTATTAATTCCTTAAATTTGATTTTTGCCAAAAAATACACTTTTATTAATATTTGAGTCAGTGACACCAAAAGTTTTTTTTTGTGAAAAATAGTTCCTTGTTTCCGATGCCAACCTCATTTGACTTAATCTTGTTTTAATACTTGAAACTAAAGAAGGACAGAGGCTGCACGATTCATTTTAAAGTTTAATAACCTATCATCTTAATGTTTTTTTTAATTTTTAATTAGTTTAAAGCTAATGATGGTTAGGATGTGTGCACTTTGCCCATGACCCAATCAGTTGACTAATAGTTAAAAATAATCGGTGATTAGTCAACTATAAGAATAATTGTTAGTGGCAGCCATATTGCTTAATGTGCTTTATTTATTACAACATGAAACATTTACTCTTTTGTAACATGTTGCCAATCTCTTTTCCTGAACTACATCACCCACTTTGTAAAGTCCAACTCAAACTTTTACAACATGTCTGCTCTAAAATAAAATTACAAACAAGTTCAAGTAAAAAAAAAATTAAAAAAAGCTAATAAATATGAATTTAAAATGTATTAGCAGTACTTGTGTTAAACATTGATAATAATTATTATTTGCCTTGAAAACAAAGTTACTTTTCATTTATCAGTGAACGTGTACTTAAATAGGAAAACAGAAATCTCTGTCTTATTCTATCTTATAACTGTTTTATTCACTAATGAGAATTATTTTCTATTAACATGAGTATGACACTGTACACTTGATTACATAGCAACCTTAGCTTGTATAACAACAAAAAAAAAGTAATGTCACTCTCAAGTTTTTACACCATATGTGACGAAAATGACTCTTTACCTCAGGGAGGCCTTCACTAGCACTTTCCACGGCTGAACTATTTAGAAAAAAAACAATATTTTTCAGAAACGCCACCTGAGCTGCAGTGTCAGCTGAGCCACAGTTCACAACTCCTGCTCAGCCATCGTAAAGTGGGAAAATTCTAGGCCTCATTTTGGCCGGGGTGAATCATCAGGCGAGATAATGATTTCATCTGACTGAGGCTAAAGTTGGTTACTGAGCTAACGTCAGCAGACCGGGACTCCTGGCATTATTCAGCTATTTTGACTAAACGACTTTTGGTAAAAAAGAAAAACGTGTGGACTTTACAAACATATACATTTTCACATAACAAGCATCGTCGTGCCCAACATAATGCAGCGTTACAGCTGAGTCCAAAACAAGCTAAAGGGTTAGCATGTAGCTCTACCAACAAAGTCTTAAAAATAAACACCATATTTCAAAGTCTACACTACAGACAAAGCTAAATTAATTCGTTTAAAAATTATTAATAGTTTGCTAAAACGATAACGTTCAGTTGTCACTTTACGTCGGGGAATCTCGGCCATAAGGTTGAAGTTAGCCTAACATCGAGCTGTCTGTGGAAGCACGCGAGTTAGCCGCCAGCTAGCATACAGCTAACCCAGGCTCTAAGGTTGGGCTTGACAGACACGGAGAAAGCGTGGCATCAAAAACGACCTGCTGATCTTTCAACCCAACGTTGACCTGGTATTTATGAACGTGCCGCTCGCAAACACAACTACAAATATACCTGAATCAAACTATTCACGTAAAGCCTAGGGCATGGTGACATACCTTAACATCTTCCTCCTCGTCTTCGCCTTCCCATTTGTCCATAACTGCCGCCTTTTTAATCGGCTCGTCTGGCTCGAAGTTGTCGGCGTCTACAAAGAGAAAAACATTCTATTTGTCAAGACAACTCACAACAAAACACACAGTTAAAGTCCGACAGAGTGTTCAACTTTTAAAAGAAGATTACAGCAACACTATGGTGTTTAAATACATTCGATTCCCAACTTAGTTTCTCACCCCAGTCCGCCATGTTGGCTGTGTTTGACAGGCTCGGAGAAACGTGAACGCTGCTGCCGCTGCGCATGCTCAGTAGATGCTCCCAACGTCACCATCAGTTTATGTGACGTACCCGAACCAAAAAAAAAAAAAAAAAAAAAAAAAAAAGATTAGCTATTTCAAGCGAACAAATTAATGAGGATTAAAAGAAAACTATACTGATATTATTTTTAGAACATTATCACAATAACAAGAAAAGATGGACAACCCCCAATTAATGTTCAAATCCCTAAAAATTATGGCATCACTTAGGATGTTAAACCAATTAGAAAGCAATTAATGATCAACAATGCATAATTATCAGTAATTATTTTTTATATTTTTTCCAATTTTCTTTTCAGGTGGACAAACCTTTTATGCTAGATCCAATAATTTTATCATTATTATCCCATCCATCTTCTTCTGCTTCATCATCCAGAAGAAGATGGATGGGACAATTTTATTATTATTATTATTGAACCTCAAGTATCAAGATGTTTCAAGGTTTTAAGACAGGGAGAGAGGAAAAAATGAAGACAACAGAGATTCATTTGAAAGAATATGAATAATTGCAGCATGAAAATTGAGATAAAGACTGACTCAATAAAAAAAAAATGTTTTAGCAGTTTCCACATTATGAAGGCCTTATATAAGTAATGTAAAATTAAAACTGTATTTCTGAGTAATTCTTTATTTAGATTCCATTTGAACACTTCATTTTTCTCACCTGAACTGCCATCTGGCTCAAGACTGTAGGACTGGATATCTGGATAGCTCTGATATTGCTACACTAATGTTAGCTTGAGCTTGTGAGACGATATTAGCAAGCAGAAGGTTGTGTAAACAAAGAGCTGATGGGAAATTAGCAGAGTCTAACTTCTTCACCGCTCACAGCTCAAAGGCAAATTTCTAAAGTGATCCCGTTGCTCTGCAGAAAATATGTCTTGAAAAAACGACACAGACTTTTTGATTTCATGTAAAAACTGCATAATCACAAATTACCACTAGGAATGCTTTATCATTAGAAAAACATCATAGCTGGAGACTAAATGCAGCATGTTTTAGTCCTAGTTTGAATTGAAATTGCAAAATTATCCCATCAGAAAAACTTGACTTGGAACATGTTTGACAAAGACCAGTGAATATAATGATGGATTATTGATGTGTGCGGTACCCGGCCTCTAGCCTCATGACTGCTGGAATCTGTTTTTTAGACCTCCAAAGTCCTGGAATGTGCTCATTAATGAGAGAAAAATGAACAAAAAAACGCTAATGTGTAAAACTAAACTGTGAAATATTTGTGTGTGTGATGTTCCTTTTAATAAAGTACCAGTCATTCAGAGCTCACATGGTTTAATTGAACAATTTAGCTCAAAGTTAATGAAAAGAAAGAAAACAAAACAATACAAAACTCACATTACGATGGACTGTCATTTGTAACAACCAACTTGTCTAAAGCTGCCAGGCAAGAGGTCTAGAGGGAGACCAAAGAGAACATCCATTGATGCTGTAAACTAAAGGAAGACATGAAGGTGGCTGATGCTAGAGAAGAGGTTGCAGAAGACAGGGTTAGATGGAGGAAGCTGATTAACTGTGGCGACCCCTGAAGAGAAAACCCAAAAGGAAAAGAAGAACAAATAAATCTGACAGTTTGCAGTAACAAAGACAAATACTGTACAATTTTTAAATACATTTTTAGATTTATAATAAATTTACAGTTTTGTTTTGTACAATATACATGTTTTTAGAAAAACTAAATGTGAACTTTTATTTCATGTAAGTTTTCTATGTAGTTTAAATTCCCAAAAGATTTATGAGAATTAAAATTCTCTAGTTATGTTGTGGTTATGATAAAGGCTTTTGTTGCAACTACTTTGAATAAAGTCTCAGGTAACACAACATACAGAATTCCAGATGGGTTGCTTCTTTCTCCAGCACAAAAGAATGTATTAGCTTAATATTTTATTGTTATGCTTTGTATCAGTCCTGAAGCAGCTTAGCAGAGTCAGGTTATGTGTTTGAGCAGAACAGGACAACTAGTTGCATCAGCAGTCCAAATATGAGACACAAAGGGTTGACGCTCAGCACCAAGCCCATTGACCTCCCTGTGGGAAACAGAATAAAAAAATCCTATTAATATAACAAAAGAGCCATGCAAAATAGCACCTTACTCATACATCATTTCAAAAAAAGATTGTTGTAAGAAAACCGAAGCACAATTATTAATAAGTTACAGGCATTTTAAACAGCCAAGTTTTGATGAATTGTATTTGAGAGTTTTATTTCACCCAGGAATTTGTATTATTAATTTACATTTCAATTTGCAAATTGAACCTGCAATTTGAAAAGGCGTTTTACAATTAGTAATTGCATTTAAAAAAAATGCAATTGATTTTTACTGTATTCATTTACATCTTTAATGTAAAAATACAAATATTTTGTATATATTTTAAATGAAATTTAATTAACCAACTGTAATTTCTAAATGGTATGTGATCATACATTTTGTATTAACAGCTCCCTGTTGACAGCTCAATAAAAAAAAAAAAAATCACATCTTAACTTTGTGTTAAATTAGCTAAAAATATATATTTTTTTTATTTGCCATGGTGTTTTAGTGTCAAAATTCACCAAAAAAGGGAAAACAGCCCCTCCCTCCAGTGTAATTATTTTTCATTCACAGGAAATCAAACGTTTTTTCCCCCCAAAATTCAAATTGACAATACATTTGAGCCTCTCAAAACCTGCCTGCTTTTGCTGAGTGGATTGCCACTAGTTTTATGAAGGCTCATATTGCTAAAAAGAACAATGCCTTAGTGAATTATGTCTGATTTGTATGCCATTCTTTCCTAGGAACTGACTGTTAATTTTAGTTCATAGGCATTTATTGTAAAAAACTGCTAATGTATGAATGGACTTTAGAAATTTAGATAATATTAACATGATGTTGAATTTTACATTTAGAAATCCTTTGAGTGATGCCAAAACGTATGAAATAAAAAAACAAACAAAAAATAAAATAAAAAATAAGCAATCCGTGTAATGTCTCTTGGTGCATATTTTACATCCTTGCTTTTGTTTAAAAAATATACAAAGTTGGTAATTTAATTAAAATGTTCAAATCACGTTTGTATTCTGGATACTGCATAAACAAGACCAATTATCCATAGAC
Source organism: Oryzias javanicus (assembly GCA_003999625.1). Lineage (NCBI taxonomy): Eukaryota > Metazoa > Chordata > Actinopteri > Beloniformes > Adrianichthyidae > Oryzias > Oryzias javanicus. The sequence continues at coordinate 18,278,188 of CM012439.1, forward strand.
TGTGGCTCAACATTTTTTTTTTTACCTCTGAAGTCTACAGGCTTGTTCACCCAAGGAGTCAGCACCATATCAAGAGCTGTCCTCTGCACATCCGACAGAACAGAGATCTGCTGCTGAGTCACTGCAGCCGCCTGCTCATAGGAAAACATGCTGATCTGCTTCTGGTTAAGCGCCACCTACAGAAAATAATAAAAAAAAAATAGAAACCTTCATGCAATTAGACTATATTTTTTATTCGTTGATTGATTATGACGATCACAAAATCCCATCTTTAAATACCTCTACAGACTAATGACAACTTACAGCAAACTTTTGAGGGGAAATCATTGAGATTGCCAGGGGCGTGATTCCTTCAATTTGCTCTTGAACTAAAGCTGACATAGCAATATCAGGGAGACCAGCTGTGAAATAGACAGTTAAAAATGCAATGGATGTTAAGGATGTTATTGTCATTGATGCCTGTGTGCATAAACAAACAATAGAGAAATGACATGCATTCAATGTATGTAACCAGTAACCAGTTTGAATCTTTCGGTTCATATAGTACCTGCCAGGACTCCAATCTCCATGAACACATCTGTCCCCCATGAACTCATGGGACCAAAAGCAAGGCTGTGGGAGAGCAGCTCAACAAGAGCCTGCAGCTGCTCCTCCGAGCAGGAGAGACTCAGCCGACCCAGGCAGAGGACTGCTTTGCTGCGTAGTGGAGGACAGCGTTGGATAAATGCACACGTGTTGTTCAAGACGGGAGGATTCTTTTGCAGCATCTTGAGTTGGACCGCTCACCTGAACTCTACATTATTGAGTAGCTTGATCTCTGTGGTTTTAGCTCCACATATAATGTGTCCCATTGCCACCAGAGTGCTGGAGTCTAGCTGGTTCGGACTCTGCTTGGTGGAGTTTAACATGGCGGTGAACAGAGCAGCAAGCTGGGAAGGCAAGAGAGAAAAGATCATACACAACCAGGAATATAAACAATATTAGAATAATGAGCAACTTCATAAAACGTCCGGATTTTCAATGTAAAATACTCTGTTAAGGGAATTTTTGAAGGTTTGCTATAACTAGACATAAAAGTGAAGTCTTATTTCCAAAATAAAGCACTGAGTTTATTTCACCTTTGAAATGTTTCAAACTGTAGTCCTCAAAATAAATCATATGTTCTGTTTAGGCATCTATCAACTTCTTTTATTTTGACCATTCAGGAAAGATATAGTACACCTACAAAACATTCATAAAACAATTACATTATTTGTTTTGGATAATTTAGTATTATTCTGGTAGTTTAGACTGTCAATTTTAGCTTTTTTATCTGAGCATTTTTCATTATTTAATACCTAAAAAGACATCTGCATAAGTTGGCTGTTTATGTAATTGAATACGCAGATTTATATATTTTCATTGTTTTAAGTGATATATATATATTTTTTCATCAGTAATTTAGCACGGAGAAAAATTCTTAACTGATTTTTATTATTATTTTATCCTTTTAACATTAAATAGATCTACGCATATATGTGTGCATTTTTTTAATGTGTGCAAAAAATGTTTTTCGAGTTGTGAATTAAGAAAAAAAAAAGTTTTACAACATTTTACTGTTTTCTACAGAAAACTGAATGAACTGAATGATGTTTTATTTTTCATTCTGTTTTTAAGTAAAGAAGAATTCAGAGTTCAAGTTAAAGTGTGACTCAAAGCCTCCTTTTGAACTGATGTATAAAGTGTCGCTGGGATTGATTACTCATTTGAAAAGAGCTAAGAAACAATCATCAAATTTTAACAACTATAAACAAAGAAGCTACCTGTCTGCTGGACCAAGATTTGACAGCTCCCATGGCAGCGATGCTTCTTCTGTCAGTCAGTTGGAGAACATTAAGTTCTTCTGGTGTCAGCTCTGTCGCTATTACACCCAGCTGAGCAACCACAGATGGGGATAATGATGACACTGGGCCATACATCTTCATCCATTACAGGGTGATCCAGGAGAAAAAAAAAAACAACAACATTAGGACCTGAACAGATCAACATCAGTGTGAGGATTGTATGGCTTTTACAGATTCCTCTGACCTTTTTCACCCTCTTGAGCACTTCGCCGCGTTGGAAGAATGCTAAATACGAGTCTCTGCCCATCAGCTCCAGACAGTTGGAGAAGGCAGATGATGACATGCTGCTCAGACTGCTGGACGTCCAGACAGAGGGCGCTGTTGTGTGCAGCATCTCACAGGTGGGAACAATGGGTGTTGCTGTCAGAGGAGGAATGCACAAAAAATAAGCTACACATGCCGTGGCACAAAGTAAGGCCTACACATTTTAATCTGCATGCAGTAGAAACAGTTTATGATGGCTGTGAAAAACTGGTCAATATTGTGGTGCTACAGTAAAGTAACCCAAAACCACAAACTAATACCATTTGAGTTCAAAATGTTTTGATGCACTTATGGGAACAACTTGCATATTGCATTTCACGCAAAATGGTTGTAAATTTCCAATAAATGAGCAGAGAATTCACTGGCAAACATTTTTTTTTCTCTTTGTCAAATGTTTTTCTTAAAGTAACTTTAGCAGGAGGATACCACATGAGAGTTACGTGAAGCTTACATGAAGAAGGATTCATTTTGAGGAAGCCCAGGAAGAACTGCAGGACAAACTGCTGTTTGTCAAAAAGGGTCTTCATGTCGTTCTGGTCCGAACAGAGGATCCCCACATCTCCCTGTGCCCACTGTCGCTGGCTCATGAACAGCTTCTCTATGCGTCCCACTGTCATCAGATCCTTCGGGCAATAGAAAACAAACCCACATAATACACTGCCCAAAAAAACAAAGGGAACACCTCAACAATTCAACGTTACTCAAAGTCTACTACACTTTGGTGCAATCAACTTGTCCAAATAGCAAGCAACAGGTTTTTGTCCGAGTGGACTAGACAACAAGTGGAAATAATGAGCCTAATTTTAACCTGTTTCAAAGACATTATATCCAAGTTGGATAAGCCTGTAGTGTGTCATTCCAGTTAGATTTTGAGTTGTCTTCCATATCCAGACTTCCATAAGCTAATACATTTAATTTCCATTAATAATGTTTGAGTGGTTGTGTTGTCATCACATGTCATCACAAAAAATAAAGCATTCAAAAATAATATCCAATTTGTTCAGGTGTGAGATTTGTTTTTGTGGTGTTCCCTTTATTTTTTTGAGTAGTGTTTGAAAGACTCAGAGATTTAGAGGAATTCCAACAAAATAACAAGACAATTTCTTTTTATTTCACCTCATTTGGTTTCAAATGCAACACTTTATAGAAAAGAAGTTTGAAACTGAAATCATCTTTTTAAAGAAAACATTACAAGCAGTATTATTGCAGTAAACTCACCGGTGAAATGGTCTCCAGGACATTGTTAGGCAAGAAGAAGATAAATCGGCCAACCTGAGTGATCGTTGTCTTATTCCACTTTGGAACAGGGCTGTCAAAAAAAAAACATGATCGTCTTTTTTTTTTTTTTTTTAGATAAAACTGCAGCAAAACCTCTAATTTTTATTGTTTGATAACATTTTTTCTTCATAATTTAAATGTTCCTTTGTTAATGTCCTTTTTTAGCTGTTTGATAAAACATTGATTGGAAAAAAAGCAATTAGGGATCCAAAAGATGAGACAGGATTTTAGATGTGTGACAGCTTTACCCAAAAACAGCAGGTTCTTGCAGAATACGGGCCACGATTTCCATCTTACTGCCACTGTAGCAGAGCTCTTTGAGGCCGTCCAGATTTGCAATGAAAAAGCTGCGATCGACTTGAATAAAGATTTCATCCACCACAAATGGCGCCATGATCCCAAGTGATTGAAACTCCTCTTCTGTGAAGTCTGCTGTGTACATGCCCTGCAGTTAAAAGGACAAGATCAGATCTTAATGACAGAGCAAACGTGGAAAAAAAAACAAGTGAGACTATCAAACTACAGGTTGTGAATATTTAACAATATTTCTAAAAAACTCAATTATAAAATTAAAAAGCCACCTTTGGTTAAACCTGTGCCTGTTTGGGAGCTGTTGATTGTAAGATACATACCAGTCTCTGAGCTATTTTGTCCACCAGTAGTTCCTGTTTGGTTTTGGATAGCATGAGAAACTGATGAGGTTCCTGAATAATCATCTTCCTCAAAGTGTCCATCTCATCTGCAGCAAACTTCTTAATAGTGCTCACCCTAAGGACAAACATCAAACAGCGTAAGTTTAAACGCATTTTACATCTGATTCAAGAGGAACTAGTCTTTAAGTTTTATTATACACCATATTAGGATGTGTCATTGTATGTCAATGTGCATCATTTTATAAGAATTATTCAGGAAACAAAAAACATATCTCTTTTACTCACGGCATGGACAAAGCTATTTCAACTCCAAGATCCTCAAGCAGCTCAGAGAGGAATTCAAACTGAGAAATCGCCTCTACCAAACACTTTTTCTGTAAAGAAAATGCAAAAAATCACAACAGTTATGCTTAGTGATTGTTAACAATGATGTCAAACAAGAGAGAATAGAAGTTTTTCTCTCATTGCTCGCCATGCTGTTAGGCCTGAATTGGACACATTTGATCACATATTCTCCAGTGACCTAACAACTTTGTTGGAGTTAGGAAAACACCTCTAGATTAGAGGAAGACGTGATTGTATTTTGATTTATCCATGTGCCACATTAAAAACCATACACTGGTGCACCACAGGGTTCTGTAATTGGACCAATTCTGCTTTCTCTTTATCTGTTTTTTCTTGGTGATGAATCATTATATTTCCTCTCTATGCAGATGACACACGACTTTATCTATCAGTACATGTTGGTGAGATTGATAATTGCATTAAGTTAAAATCACATCTGCAGATTAATAAGACTTTGATGAACCCCAACTTTTGCCTTTATAACTTCATGACATGACAGGTAATTGTTTTGGGTTCCAGGTCAACAATTGAGGAACAACAATGATTTTGGAGTATTGTTATTTTTAACCTCCATATTAAAGTCCAATAGCATTTTTTATATGCAAAATATTTCTAAAATTAGTTCTATTTTTCCAGAAAGATGCACAATATTTGCAGTCTCAAAGCTTTAGCAACTGCGTTTTTGTCGGATTTAAATTATTCATTAATTCCTAAAGTTACTTAATTTTATCCAAAATTTAGCAGCAAGAATCTAAAAAAATACATCTTGCAACTTTTTTGGGTTTTTTTCTGCACATGTAACTACTCTGCCTGAAATAATTTATTTCAATATGTACTCTTCTGTGTGAGAGTAAAGCACCCTAACCTGCAATAACATCAAAACGATGCTACATAAACGCAAAAGTGAACAGGTTACCAGTGAAGTGTACAGAAGATTGGGTTGCTGCTGTAGGTATGCCAAGACTTTCCTCACTGAAGAAGGGGATGGATTGGCCTGGAAGTGATCCTGTAGGATCTTGCAGGTCAAACCTTGACCCAGTGTTCCCAAACCCCTGACAGCACAAAGAAAAGTGGGTCAACACTTAGCAGGACTTAATATTTCCGCGTACTGTGTGAAGTACTGTGAAGTTTTTATTTCCCATTTTCAAAGTTTAGTCTTTAAATGTTTGCTTACTTTCAGAAATAAATATAAAAAATTAAATATTGCAACTGATATTACTTTGGGCAATATTAAAATTCAATTCAAGCTCGTGCTGCTGCATAGTGGTGTGTTAGTTAGCACTCATTTTACACCAAAAGGATTCAGTTTGGATGCCAACTGGGACCATTCTGTGAGGAATTTGCACGTTTTGCAGGTATAGGTTTTCTCTGACTTCCTCCCATAGACCAAAAATATGCTTCACAGATTAATTGGTAACTCTGATATATCTAATGGGAGTGTGTGTTGTCTGTCTCTGTATGTCTCTGCAGTAGACTGGTGACCTGGGTGTCCACCGCCTTTAACTGACAGTAGCTGGGTAGATTCCAGAAACCCTGATCCTAAATGGCACCAGGTGGGATTTGATGTTCAACCAGCTCTTAAACTGGTAAAAGTGTGACAAACGCTGGTAAAATATCCAACCATTTTTAAAACCTGCTGGAACCAATCTAGCAACTGTTTGCCAGTCCGTCACAGAGACACACAACCCAAAACACACAAATTTATACCAAAGAGACCATTTAAAGTCACCAATTAACCTATGAAGCATGTTTGAGGACTTAGGGAGGAAAAAGCCTGTACATACAATAGGAGAACATGCAAATTCCACACAGAAAAACCCTGCAAATATTTCAATCAAGAACTTCTTGCTGTGTGGTGAGAATGTTGGCCACCACAAATTGTGTCGAACCATTGGTCAAATATGTCACTTTAATAGAAATAGAAGATAAAGAAAAAATGAATAAGACGTTTTGTATATTCCATTCTGATATGTGTTTGTGTCTGTTTCAATTCAACCTGGACAGAGTAATTTAGCAGATTGGATAGGCTCCGGCAACAATATGAGCCCAAATGGATAGTTGGATGTTCAGCTATAATACGCCGGTACATTGCTATTAAGTCATAAAGATTTTTTTTTTTTTTTTTTTCAGAAATTTTATTTAAGAAAGGTTGAAATATACTTACAGAAAATGTTGTTTAGCTTCATTTGGATTTGCACTGAGCAGCTCAGTGAAAATTGCTTGAGCCTATGGAGGAAAATAAAGAGTCATAACAGGCGTGTGTTGTCTGAATTTTCTTCCTTCTCAGTTTCCATGAAGAGTTGAGGGACACAAGCTGACCTGATAGTAGAGTCTTTTGAGAGAGTCAGTCACAAAAATGTTTCTACTTTTCCTTATGATGCCTAACTATTTACCAGCACTTCAAGATGTTATAATATTCAGTTACACAATTCTTTATGCTTCCCTTGCCCTTTAAAGTCTTTTTTAAACACCTTTATGGATGGAAAATGAGACATACATCCAACAATATACATATGTATGATACCTGCTGTGTGTTCCACTTTTTTGTGATTGTGTTGGAGAGATTGTTCAAAAGTGGGCGAGTTCTGCGCAGGACGCTAATCAGAGGGGTGCAGTTGAGTAACGGCTCCACGTTGTTCAACCAGTCAACAACCTCTGGAAAACCCTGATCGCAATGAAAAAGAAAACATGAGAAGAAGGCTGCAAGTAAGATCCATTCCCTAATTAAAACAGACTCCACATATAATTCAATTTTTGTCTTTCTCTCTCCATTTGTCTCTATGAAGGAGCTTTGCTGCGTGTGATACCCATAGTTTGGTAGTGATAGCGTTCGCTTGCTGTGAACAGAGGTCCAGGGCTTTGGTGATTCGGCTAAAAGCTTTCAGGATTGACAGCAGTTTGTCTGAGGTGAAGGTCATCAACGTCGCCGTCTTCACTCCCAAAGCCAAGGAACCGAGCTCCTGCAGCTGGCCCTGAGTCAGCTGGTCACATGGAAGATGGAATATTAATGCTCAAACATGCACAGAATTTAAAATTTGAAATGATTAGTTCAAACAATCACTCACAGTGGGATAAAGCTTTTCCATGATGATGGTGGCCTGAAAAGCAGAAAAAAGTTTACTTTTTAGAGTTTTTGTTGATCAAAATTAGGAATGGGAGATTTAAACGACTTCAAGCCCAGATCATTTGATGTCATCATGCTGTTGAAAAAATGTTAATTCGTTTATATACTGAAGTTAATGTCATCTATTTCAGTGGGTCTAGAGACTAAAGCTCCAAAGCTTCATATGGCTCTTTTCTCACTCTGTTGTCGCTCTTTGGCTTTGAAGAAAAATGCTAATGATTTGAATTTAAAAAATGGGTTTGTAGTTTTGGATAATTTTTTGTAGTTAATTAATTTTTTTTTTTTACATTTTTAACATGACAGATAACTGAGAAAAATGATGGAAAAGGGTTTTTATTACATTTAGAGAGATTTATTTTTGTTTTTCCTCATTTTAGTTGTTATGCTAATATGTATTTACACATTTTTTAAATTTGGAATTTAAAAGCTACATTTCATGAATGCAATTACTTAAAGGCCACAAAAACAGTTAATTTCTTATAATCGCTGAAGTTGGGTGTTGCAGCTCTTGCTGGGTTTAGAACAGTAAGAAATTGGACCAAATGGCTGTTCAAGTGTTGAAGGTTGCAGCATGCTCCAACATCTGCATGAAAGAGGAGCAATGCACTTACATTTTTTTCTGTTCAATGATATAATATCAGTGCCAGAATATGTTGATAGGAACCAGGCATTTAAAAATTATTTATTAAGACTTTTTTAATAGTGCCTTCATCTCCACAACTTTAAAAAAGGAAGTTTTCCACTTTGTTGGACAATAAAATTCTATTCTGTCTAAACCTGCTGCACTGAATCTACTCTCTCTATCTACTTATAATTTTTTGCTTTTCAGCTGTACATGCAAAAAATATTAGCGTGCACAGTAAGTATGAGTGTTGAAATGATAGCTGTACCTGTGCTGCAGTGAAGGGGGTGGCACTGAGGGCAGGAAGGGCAGGAAGCAGCTGTGATGCTGTGAGTCGCTGCAGGAAAGCCCCGCCTACCAAAGGGAGGAGGGGGGCGATCTCTGTCAGCCGGTCAGACGTAAGTGAGGATGGAGTCTGCAGCTCTGGGCTGTTCCTTAAGACAATAGAAATCTTTAAAAAAAAAAAAAAAAAAAAAAAAAAGGAAAACATTAGTGCATGTGAACTACAAATGAATAAAAGCAACATTATTGTTCGTCTGCATACCAGCTGGCTGGGCATGCTGATTCCTTTGAGTGCGCAGTTCATGAGGGTATCCTGGATGACTCGAAAGGTCTCAGTGTTATTGTATGCAAGGAGGTCTGCTGGCTCTGCCATGCATGAGATGTTCCCCAGCCTAGAATCCAAGGTTTTTGGAACGGTAGCCAAGAAAAATGAGCAGAATGATTATTTATATGCCCAGAAAGGTTATAAATGCCCTAAAATGATCATTCCTAACCTGATGAAGTCCTGAGCGGTCAGGTTCTTGAAGGTACCAATGACTGTGCTTGCTATGAACTCCTGCCTTACAGGGATTAAGGTGTTCTTCTGCAGCACATCCAGTCCATCTAACAGCTGCAGAAACACAAGTGGACAGATGTGAAAGACTTTTTTTATCTTTATTTCTAATAACTTATTTTAACACTTTTTAGTGATCTGTGAATGCTTCTAAGTTTTATTAGCCCAATAGAAAATAAAATCGTAAACTCTAAAACACAGTTTCGTAACCATAAAATTTAAATTGAAACATCTATACAAGTATGAATACTTTTTTGTAGCTTTTTGCAAATAAAAATTTACTTTTCCCAACATGTTCTAAACATTTAGGTAAATTTTATACCAATAGCATCATTTTTAATTCATGTGTTTTTACTTTTTACGCAACAAATTAGAAAACCACAAGAGTCCTGTGTGACACGCTCTGAGGAGAAGAAGAAGGACGCTATTCTTTTCCATTGACAAGTGTGTGCCCTGACGGCTAATCAAACTGTGTTCTGCCTTCTTAGGTTTCTCAGACAGGTGTCGGAGCTCTGAGGGCTGTTACCTGAGCAGCTGAGAGGTGTTGGAAGTTCGGGAAGGGGAGGTAGGCGATCAAGTTTCCGGAGTCTCGGATGAGTGACTGCCGACCTTTGATGATGTCGGAGGGAGACATACCTTTGCTGTACCACAAGCCGAAGGCCTCCCGCTGCTCCAGACTCATGCTGTTCAAGATTCTGTTGATGCTCTCTCGCCTAAGACAGAAAAATAACATGAATGCATGGTTAAATGTGTGTGATGTCCCAAAATAAAAAACTGAAAAGGTTGTTGTTTTATGTTTTTAAAATTAGGTCCCTCTTTTTTTTTTTTTTTTTTTTGCTTTTTTAAATAATTGTTTATAAGAATGAGATATTTTGAATTTTCTATTTACAAGAAAGTAGCATAAGAATAAAAATGTAACACAGGGTTATTTTATTTTACTTTTATATTCAAAACATTGAAGAAAGCACAGATACAATTTTTATTTACATGTAAACATACACAAACCTACATTTTATTGACAGAAAAGGAGTGCATGATTTTTTTGTTTGTTTGTTTTGATAAACATTTTTGCTTGTTTTTAAATATATATTTCTGAATACAGTCTTTAAAAAAAATTACATGATTTATCTTTGTAATTCAGTGATAATAATCATCCTTGTTTCTTGTATAAAAATATTTACCATTACTACAGAAAACTAATTTTATATCTTGGGAGTTTTTATCATTTTGAATTTTTATTCAAAATCCTTATTCATTAGAAGCATTTTTTAAAATACATATAACCTTTGATCTGATCATTTGTATTGGGATAATTCCATAATTTCATTCACTTTAAACAATGTGGATGTTTTCAATCTATTTCACTTTAGAAACTAATAACTAACTTAGGTAAAAAAAAAAAAATCATTTTTTAACATGTTAAAAATATTTAACTGCCCAAATTTTATGTTTATGTTTCTCTCCGGTAAGCATGACTCCAGTGTAATGCTAAAGCTAACTGAAGAATGTTGCTCTGAGATTAAAGACTGAATTCTGAGAAAAAAAAGTCATAATTCTAAGTTTAAAGTCAGAATTCTTAGTTTAAAGTCAGGGTTTAAAAAGATTGAAGTCAGAGTTTTCATTGATTTTCTATGACATTAATAATAAATACTAAAATCTGTTAAATGATTAAATTCCATATCTTAAACTGAGTGATGAATGTGTGTGGGATCTCTGCATTGACTCCTACTGATAATTAAAGCTTTTGATTGTGAATTCAGATCTCAACATATGGAAAAATCATGTTGATGACCAACTCCCTGGAGGATCATGATGGGCTGCAGTCTGAGTCATGTTCATGAACCATTTAGTGGTTAAAACCCAAATTTTTTTTCTTTTTGAGTGTCAATCAGAGAGGCATGGGGTCCCATTTTTGAAGACTATGAAATAACCAATACATATATTTGAACCATTGATCTCACAGTTTTAGGGGAGACACTCCACCACTAGGCCCCTGAGATGATTTATTGGATGATATTTTATATTTTTTGTAATGCAGCAATAGCAATCATCTTTATCTTTCAAAAGAACATAGTTCTGACTTTTTTATATAGTTTCTTTTGAATTTTTATAACTTCTACAATAGCAAAAATAAGAGATCCTATTTTGTTATGTGAGTCAGAGAACATAGGCTCTATCTATCTAAACTGAAACCTAGTCAGTAAATGTATGTATAATGTATGTCTCCGGCACACATTGTGGTGTAATGCAGTGATACTTTACAGAGCTGCCTGACACCAAGGGTGTGGAAACACAATATCTGCAGGTAAAGGATACTCTGTGTTTTTAGCACAACTGAAATAAATCAGAGCAAAACAAGTCAATGCAGATAAAACACAGGGAAAGAATATCATTAACATACTAAATAAATAAATAATAATGGGAAATGCTTCCTGACCCTTTGCTCCCCACCTGTTTGTACTCATTACAGGGGGAGATATAAGGGAAAGGAGGAAGAGAAAGAAATACAAGAAGCTGGACGGTCAGAACTTAAGAACTGCGTGTGATTTCCTGCAGATGGTTAACCTATCTTTAGGTTACCACTGGCAACGGTGTTTGATACATAAAAATCCATAAGAAGTTCTGAATACTTCAGTAAAGTATTTAAATATTTAAGAAAACAGGGGTAACAATGATGTCAACCAACAAATCTTACAAAGACAAATGATCAATTTGGTTGTTATTTTTGCAACTCTTTTGTTTATGATGCTGCTATTTATTGATCATGTTTCAATAATGATTTATTGTGTTTTTCAGTCTAAGTTTACCTCTTGATATGTAGCAGCATCTTTGGACCAGTTTGGTCTTTACATGATCTAATGGGTCATCACTATGAAGGAACAAACTTTCTTATGTTTCCTCTAACAGACAAGGCTTTACAATTGATGGAAATGATGGGGTTAGGAGTTTCCATGCTAGCTTATTATATTTAGGATACATAATTAATATTAAAGGGTGGAACCAAAATCCATCAATCTTTTAAGATCACCAAATCCCAATTTGTTAAAATAAATTAACCTGCGAGGGATTTTCATGGACTGTGGGCGGAAGCAGGCCCAGGGAGGACATCCACATCGATGTGTCTCAGCTGGGATTTAAACCCCAGAGTCTTCTCATTTTGAAGCACGAGTGCTAACCACTGCACGTGAAATTCTGAAAAGATTTAAAAACGGTTCCTTCGTGGTGACATTCCAACCCTCAGTGACACTCACACACTGAAGTTGCTCTGCAGGGGGGGCAGTGCTTGGATGTCAGCTGGACTGGCTGCAGCCAAGAGAGGCGCCAACTCAGGGAAGAGAGTCTCATCTTTTACCAGGTGAGTCTGCAGCAACACCGACACCATGGTGGACAAGTATCCATCAGGCAGCTGAAACGCCAGGAGAGAATGTCAAACTCTTTCATCAAGCTGCCGCTTCAGACATTCATCAGAAAGCTAAGAGTTTACTCACATTCAGCATGTTTTTAGCCCCACTGTAGTACTGAAGGATCAATCTCACAGTGCTGATGTTGGCTGCAGCCAGCACTGGCTTCAACCTGTTCACGGGTACGAGGAAGTACTCCTACATCAAAAAACAAAAAGGCAATGAAATATTAAAAAAAAAAAGGATGTGGAAAGATGTTGCAGGTTAGCTTTGTTAAAAAATATATATCTATATTTATGGAACAAATGTTAAATTTTAAGCTTACAGTAAGATTTATGACAGAATATAGCTAAATTCTTTTAATGTTAAATTTTATCTAACGTGAATTTTTTTTAACCCTTTATAACTCCAGAGCTCCAGTGTTCATGTTCTTTGATTTACTGTAACTGTAAAGCTACACGAGCTGCTTTTCTCCTTCAGAATCTTCTGGAATTTCATTGATCATGTCAAGAGTTAAAAGTTCCAGTATGGTAAAGATTTTGTGTTTAAGCGGCACTGGCGACACCTCAGGTGTTAAAGGAAATAATTGGATGTTTTTAAGTTGTTTAAGTCGTTCTTTTTTTTCTTTAAGATTTAACTACAATCATCTTTTGATCTATTTTAAAAATGTGGTTGTTTGATTATGATAATGCCACCTATGTTGTTTTTTAAGAACATAGTTTCTGTTGGAGTTCATTCGAAAGCCACATCTGAGTTGTGGACAACTGGCGGTGAGCAACCCCGCCTCCCCTTCCCCTCCCCATTAATGAGAGCTTTCTGATTACACATCCCTCACATCCCCCATTTAACATAATCAAAAAAAGGTGTGCAGTTTAGAACATTTTCTGTCACAAATAATCTCTTTTCCAAACAGCATTTTTATTTGTCTATTCCCGATTCACCGTCATCTGAAATGCAATTTGGAGCTTCATTTTCTTAATTAATGTCCTCCATCATCATGTTAAACATGTTAAAATGACTAAACTACCAACTTTCTTTGGAGTGTGTTTTGAGTATTTTCTTTCTCTCTTTTGATCAAAAACAGTCTGTAGAGAAACCTTTCAAGAAAATGTGTGTCTGACCTTAATGAGAAACATTTCATCACTGGTAACATCTCTTGTGGTGTGCAGCAAACTGCTGAGTAAAGTCTGTAAACAACAAAAAGACACAAAGTTATATTTAGGGGTTTTTTTTGTAAGGCGGTTTAACATCATATAATCCAGCAATCTCTGCCCAATCAGGTGTGAGATCTCAGAGATTACATGCACAGGAAGAGTCAGTGAACTGATATCAGCGCCACAAGTGTAACCAGATAAAGGCTGAGGGGAAAAGGTCAACAGCTCTAAGATAACACTGATTAAAACACCTTTAATGAATTTCCACATCAGGTTAAAGAAACCAATGAGTTAACTGCTTTGCATGATTGATTTCCAATTGGACAAATATCATGACTAACTCTCATCAGACACGACTTGTACAGCAAAAAACAAAAATGTGGTTCCTACCCCAAAGCACTGCAGCAACACCGTCTTTTTTTCTGGGTCGCTTTCATTCTTGAAAAAGTCAACTACAGAGCGAAGGAGACTTGGTCTTATGGCCTCGCCGACGTGCCATATTGTTCCCATGGCGTCCTCCAGAGTCAGCAGGATCACTATAGAGGTGCTGACTGCCTCATTCAGCATTTTAGCCACAGACGGCGTCATCAGCTTCGTCTCCTTGGTCCTCAGATTCGCCATCAAACAGCGCACCATCATCTGCAGGACCATATTCTGAGTGGTGCACGGCTGGCAGTCTGAGATGTAGAAGCTCGGGCAGATCAGGTTAAACTCTTTGATCAGTTCTTTTGCTATGCAGACAGGTTTCTCTATAGTGGTGCTGTTGTTGGGCGTAGTGGTGTAGTTGGTGAAGGTCTGACACATGTTGTTCACCCACACACTGGACGGCTCCCACGACAAAGAAAGCAGGATGGCAGCATTGGAACAGATAGAGTGTACGAAGTTGGACAAGTCGTGTTCCCAGCACTGAGCCAGCAGCGCCGCATGTGGGGGGGTGACGCTCCAGCTGGAGTACTGGCACTGCTCAGCAGCGTTAAATGGAGTCCCGCCCGTTCCCTGTCCCACACCTGGAACAGGAGTTTTGGTTATATTTGAACGGTTGCCGCAGTATTCGATTAACCAGATGTTGTCTTGATTGGCCAGCAGGTTCTGGAGGACGGTGCCATTGTTGCAGACTTTGGACGTGAAGTTATACGGGTCAATTTCCGAGCAGAGAGCTAGATCAGTCATGTCCACGATGACTGGACGGGTCCACTCAGAGTATGTGCACACCTTAGATGAAGAGAACAAAAAAAAACGTATCACAAAGAATGTTTTTTGTCCTTTCTTTCTTTTTCTTTGTTAGTTGCATGTTGATTTTTTTTTGTCTGGGTCACTTGATTGATCAGAGCTCTGCTATAAATGTAATTTAATATTCATCCATAGAATGCCTCACAGCTGTACATATGAACTATGTAATAACTTTGATTTGACAATATACACAAAACAACTGTATGTATGATAACATGCATGACTGGAAACTGCACCTTTATGTCATCATTTGCTAAAAAAGTCAAAAGTCAAATAAAAGTTACATTTTTAGCATTTGTTTCAAAGCAACTAAGTTTTTATCAGAATAATAACAATAAAAAGCATTTTGTATGGCAAAACATAAAAAAAAATACTAGCAATGAATTTAAAAAAAAAATAATCACTGTTTTTGTTTATTTGCTGCAGATCAAATGCATTTCCTTTAGGGATTCTGTGTATTGACTCCTTCACACTCCACTTAGCATCACATTGAACAGTAAAAAAACCAAAAAATGTATTATATAATTTGAAATAAATTCAGGAATGAAAGGTGAAAGAAGGGGAGAAATTTTTCTTTGCCTTTCCCAACTTTGTTTAAGCATCATACTTATATGTACATTTTATTTAAACTTAAACAAAGTGTGCACATCGAGAAAAAAGATCATCTTTAAGCACTTTAGCCCAGGTAGGGTTTCTGAAGTTCTGCTCAGCTTTTTCTGGGCAGAGGACGGGTCCATCCTAACCCCTTAACGGCTGAGTTTATTTCCAGGTATCCAAAAAAAATAATTTAAATAGTAATCTGTGTTTTTGCTTTGAAATAGACGCTTTAGGTAATTTTAGAGCCAAAGTGGTTTGTTGCATATTTGCAGGCATTAAGGGGTTAATCAGGTTGTTGGTAATTTACAGGGTCATATACTATTCTATTACATATTCAATAAAGATTAATCACATGTGCATGTTGTCATGTTATAGTAACTGATATAACATACAACATTGTGAAAATAAATGATAAATTGATGCAAAATTTAAATGTCATCTTTCCATTGATGTCACAGTTTTTAGGCAAAATTGATTTTTTTCCCATCAATATCTAAACAGTAATTGTAGCAATTATACAAACTACTTCCTTTATGAGTTTGAAAAATGTAAGCCTCCAATCCATCAATATACGATAGAAAACTCTTTGAAAAATTAATAAAAAATTGAACTCCACGTGTTGTAAGTATTTTGAGTTTCATTGAGATATTATTAGTGTTTATGGGGTTCAAGTTTGACAGTTTTCCTCAAAACCAAAAAGAGTAGGAATGACTATAGCTTCAGCTGCATTCAGAGAGAACACCCACCTGTGGAGTTAAAGTTATTTCCGACATGTCGGAGCAGACCGAGGACAACCATGTGTTCTGAGGGTCCTGCAGCAGCTTCTCCAGAACTGAGCGCTGGCAGCAGACTTTGTCGTTGAAGGACTGGGGGTCGTGTTGCCAGCAGAGCGCTACGATTGAGCTATCCACCTGCTTCTGTCCCCACGTCTGGTAGTCACACCAGTTTGCAAAGTTGAAGCCCAGGTTGGGCTCAGGAGTGGAGGGGATGAAAGAGGTACTGCAGTGCATCTCGAGCCAGGCGTTGTTCTTGTTTTGAAGTAGACTGTTCAGAAACGTTTTGTTGAGGCAAACCTCCATCGTGAATCCACTTTGATCAAACTTGATGCACGTTGACAAAATATCTGTGGTGATTTGACTCAAATCCTGCCACTCTGAGTACTGACATAAGTCCAGTGGTAAGGGGTCCAGGTCAGAGATCGGTGGAAAGGGAGGCGAGTTTGTGCAATTGGGCATGAACCTCCCGTTGTCAGGGTTGGACATTATGAACATTAAGAATCCGGTGTGCTCACACATCAGCTGTGTCAGTCTGGCGCTATCGTAACTCATGCAGAAATTAACCAGGGCGGGATCCGTTGGCTCTGTGGGCTGGTTGAGCCACTGCTCGTAGACACAGAGCTGGCTCACCAGGTACCCAACATCTGCTGAGGAGTTTCCACAGTATCCATACAACCAGCTGTTCATCGGGTACGACAGCAGCTTTTTCATCAGAGTGGCATTGTTGCACACCTGCCGCACAAACGCGGCACGGTCATTGTCGCTGCACAGGGACACAAGGCCAGCATCCACGGTGGTGTTCACCAGCCAGCTGCTGTAGTCGCAGACGAGCTGGCGGAGGCTCGAGGCCCCTCTGGCGACTCGCCGAGGAGCAGGAGTGAGTGGGAGAAACTCGTGGAGAGACGTGATGACACTGAAAGGAACCGAGTCCTCGGCGCTGCAGACAGACGATCGGGTGCTGAAGGGAGAAACCAGAGCCTGAAGGAAGTAGCACATGTTCCTCCATGTCAGCTCCACTTGATTGTGACTGAGGTTGCTGAGCACCTGACACAAAGTCAAGATAGAAGCAGAAGATTCGTCTCCTGCACCGGACAAAATGTCAGCGCACAGAGTTTCATTGAGACTGGTCAGGTTGCTTTGATCACACATGATCTCATAGTTGATCACAGTGTAATTTGTTTGATCAGAGGTGGTGCGTTGGAACTGGACACTAGTAGGATCCTGGCACTCCGACAACGGATAAGACAGCGTTGATTGTTCTAAAGGGAAGATGTTCTCCAGGAGGATTTCAATAAACGGAGCGCTGAAAGACCAGCTCACATTGTTCTTCATACCCCTAAACAAAACAAGCATTTCACAAACATTAACGATGACATAACATATGTAAACACTTTTAAGTATTTTATACAGACATTCTATTCCTAAGAACATAACCAATGTGCTTATACTTTTGATACATAATTTAGTGGTTAATTAATACAAAACCAGGGGATTTAAATAAAAGAATTTGGAAAAAAAAACAAGCAAAATTTGTTCTAATTCAAAAAATTTTCGGGTTTAAAAAAAAAGTTAACTTTTTAACGCCTAATAACACACAAGATACTTTCATCAAACACAAGTAAGTGATGAAACCCTTAATTTCCCCCGGGGCTTCAAAGATAGTATTTAAATGTATAGTTTTCTGTTATAAAGTGAAAAAAAAGACATAAGATGTGTGCATCAGGTGTGTCTACAAAATCAAATTGAAATGAAAACAAATACCGAAAAGGTTTGCATTTCTTTATACTTTTATGCACATTTAACATCTTCATATTCCTCTAATGACTTCCTCCTAAAAGCCTCAGAGTAAATTTTTTACACCAGCCTTTGAAGTAGTTATAACTTTTTAAAATGAAATGATTTAGTTGTTGGCAAAGCAATGCAATCTGCGTTTTGACAGGGCTGATGTGACCAGCACAACAACTGATTTAAATTAATGTTGCAACATGATGCACATTGCTATATATTTTAAATGTGTCTAAGGCTAAATGTATTTTGTCACACATGTCAACCAAAACCCGTCCTCCAGGTCAATGCGGCCAAGAGAAAAGTTCATCACTGGCCGCACTGTCTTTTGAAATGTATGTTTAAATAGTCAATTTCATTTGATAAAATACGCATGATTAAAATTTTTCTGTAAAAAAAAAAAAATGTTTAGAATTTTCTGTAAGGCTTGAAAACAGTCAAAAGCAGTCTCTAACCTGTTAAAATTAGGATCTAAAGAGTACTTTCAGTGAATTCCAGCACTTGAAATTGCATAAAATTAAAGTACGAAAAATTTGGATAAAAACTGTAACTTTTTTAGAGAATTAATTCCAAAACCAAAGCTTTTCATTGTGTCTGTCATTAAAAAAAATGTTTTTAATAATGACTGACTCACCACATAATCAGCTGTTTGAGATCTCCTGCAGAAAAAGAAAAATAATCTCACAAGTGGGAAAAAGTGGGCAATAGCAGATCTTACTATAATTTACAACTTATCACTTTTTTTTAAAATCTATTGATAGAGGTTTCTTACCTTGTGAACAGGTCTGTTTTTGATCAAATGATGGGATTTCAATTCCAAACTGTAAAGCTATCCTGATATAGTCTAAAGAGGCTTCCATAACTATTGCCATAAACTGTAGCACATATCTGGCAGTTGCATCCAGGAGTGCATTCATAATACTCTTCAGACTGTCAGAGACAGAAAGACTTGACAGAATCTTAAGAATTATTTGCTCAAAACTACTTAAATCCGGTATTGTTGTCCCTTCAGTGGCGTAGGTCCCAAAGATGCCTCTTAGTGCTTCATTACTGGTATCTAAGGTGCAGGTCTGCGATCTCAGAGATGATAAAAATGACAGCAGCGGGGGGCCAAACTCCAGGGAGGCAGTTTTGATCAGCTCTGCTTCCAGTCCACAGTCCTGTTTCCCAGAGAGAATACAAACTAACATTTTGGGAAAGTCCTCCATGAATCTCTCCCTCAGCGGTGAGTTTAGAGCAGAGAGTTCGCTCAGGATTTCATCATAGTTGGGGTTCTCCCCTGTGGAAGGGATGCTGAAGCTGCGCGTGTTTCCACTCGACAACAAGTGAATCTGATCAATAACTTTCTGCATGTCCTCTTGCTGTTTGGTCATTTCATCAGGTGGCTGATAGGATTTTCTTTGTATGAATTTGTTCTCTGAGCCCACCTGATCGACATCATGCATGATCCCTGCAAAAAATAATAAAATACCTTCAAAAAAGGATACATTTTGTAATATTTTTGCTAAGATTTTTTTTTTTTTTTTTTTTTTAGAAATAACTATTGCTATTAAATAATTGTCAAAATAACTTTTTTACATCTTGTCACGGTCGTAACAATCTCAACTATGTAACATAAAAAAATGAATACTCACCAAACAAGATACATGTGTAAAGAGCTGCTGAAGACCACATTTTAGGTTTTTTTACAAAAAAAAAAAAAAAGAACAACTTCAAAATCAATATTTCTTGTTAATTTTGTGGAGAAAAAACATGTTTTCGAAGAAAAATAACCGGCATGGTCGAGGTCCCATTTTACGAGCACTACAAAGTCAGTATTCAAAGAAAACTGAACCAGATCGCTCACATGTAGCCTACAGTCTGCAGACCTGCAACCACACCTGCCCCGGCAGCACAACAGGTGACACTGCTAACAGCCAATGCCTGGGTGAGAAGTCAGAGCTGTGAAACGCAGAAGGGATTTCAGCAACAAGCATGGCAATCTGTGTTGAATTATTAAAGGAGTGTGTTGATTATCTCCTGCTCCTGAAACCCGATTAGTGGCAGGAGTCAGAGGACACCTGCCAGAGAAGTTGTTTGATATCTGCTGCCAAAACTCTGATCAGTAGCTTGGAACTCCCATTCAAAGACTGCTGTTGGGTAAGGGGGTCCCAAATTAGAGAGGGCGGCACAGGAGATGACAGACATACCTTAGACTGAGGGCAAACCAACACAAAAAAACCCCAAAACATTCTGACGTAACATTCTGTTTGAAGACTCACTACAATAAAAAATGTGTTTTGGGGTTTTTTAACTGCATTCTTCCTCATGATGGACACATGTAAAGAAAATTAAGCTTAAAATTGTATTTCTGATTATTTCTTTATTCAATTTGTGGTCAAACAGGAGTGGATTAAAAAAGGCTTTTTGAAGCTCATAGTATATAGAAAATACAATTGGTAGACCACAAGCTCCTTGCTCATTCGTTAGATTACTTCTATGTTTACTTCGTAAGAGCTACTAATTGACATAAAATTGTATGGATGGATAGTTCACAGTTGCTCGCCATTTTTGTTGCACCGCTAACGTTAGCGTGAGAGAGTGCAAACAAAGGGATGAGGGGAAATCATCGCAGGCTAACTCTGTGTGTACTTATGATCATACAAAACTCTTTGAAACAACTATATCCATGTTTGGAGGGCTTTTTTTTTAGATTCTATTGCTGTTTTTGGTTTAGAACACAAAGGTACAAACCCTGAATTGCACCTTAACCCAGAGGTGGGCAAACTCTTTGACTTGTGGGTCACAAAGGGTTCTAAAATTTGACGAAAGAGGAGTAGATGCGTGTAGTGATTTACTGTAGAATCCACATCAATAGAGAAAGAAATAACATGGAATCTGGACAAAAACAGGATAAAAGTTGTATTGTTAATTAATATGTTCATTTTAAAAATAGAACCTTTTGGAATTTGGTTTTTATTCTCGTTTATTTTAGGTTTGATGGGCCGCACATGGCCCCTGGGCCGTAGTTTGCCCTTTACTGCTTTAATCTCTTTTACCTGGCGTCCACATGTGTGGACATCATATTATGGTTATACCACAGTAGTTAATTCTGCTTAACCGGGGTTCTGAGACTACTTTTGTAGAGGATTAGCTTAAATATGACCTTGAGTCTTAAGAAGGCAAAAGGAAACCATTAAAAACTGGGCAGTGGTTGTTAAAAAGAGTCTGTTTAATAAGCAAATGAAGCAAAAACAACAAACGTTATGATACTGAGGAAGCCTTAGTAAAAGTGTGAACATGAGAAAAGTTTTCTTTCATCAGATTGAGTATATTGGAAGGATTTTTTTTAACTAACTCTCAACCCTCCTTAATAAAGATTCTGTCACACAGCAACTTGTGCATATTGCATCGATGAAAAATAGACAAAAGTAAATGTATGTGGGAAAAGTGAGAAAAGTTGTGGTCTTCATGTGAAATTTGACTAACAAACCTCATTCAAACCATGGAAGAAGTACAAACAGTTTACCCGCGCTTTGTTAAATTTCTTCACTTTGACATTCAGAGCACTGAGCAGAAATCACATCACATGAGTGATGTCAGCACTGGCAGCGCTTTGATGACATCACATTTTCCCCACAAAAAATGGGGGAAAATATTGAATTGGGCATAAGTAAATACTATTCCAGCTTTGAGGAACTCATACAAAACTATCATGATAAGGCTTGTATACAGAAGTGCAGCAGTTTGTTAGCCTTCTTAAGCAGATGTTGTGTTTTGACCCGAAGAAACGCATCAGATGAGGCTCTCGAACATCCTTTTTTCTCTGTGTAACAAGAATCAGTAGAGAGAAAACAGTGATCATGATGACCTGACATTGAAAGAGATCACTGGATAGATCTGCTACAACCCCAGAGGCTATCATTGTACAGGATAAAACATGTAGCCCCTGTTTTTGTCAACTTGCCATATAGTAAATGATACGTTCCCCCCAAATGAGAAAGATTACTTAATGAAACACATAGACACAACTAAAGATATAATCTATATTTGCAAAAAAGACCATAGTCAACAATTATGGGGTTCCATTTGTGCCAAAGATACACTTATGTGTATCCACTGTCTATGTCGATTGAACTAGTTTATTGAACATTTGTTTATGTACTACTAAGAAACCTCTAAAGAGTGCCTATGCAAATTTGATTAGTGATTTGTATTTGCAAAAATTATGTCTTGTAAACATGCGTATAGATTGTATATATTAGTTTTATTCTTTAGTAAGTGCTGTTTAGATTGTATTAAGATGTCTTGGTCTTGTTTATCTATAAAATTTTGATTTTAGTTTTTTTACGCTGCTGACATTTCACTAAATCAACTATCTTCCACTAACTTCAAAGTCAAAATAGTGAAAAGCTTGTGTGTGTGTCAGTGAGCAGCACTAAACTTTTAATATAGACAAACCACTGGGCTCAAGATGGATAGATATACAAGAAGAAAAAAAAGAAAAAGTAATAAATAAATAATTGTTTTACAATACTGAGGTGAGGGGGGGGTTCTCATTTTGAGAAAACACGTTTAATATATGGGTTGGTACATTTGGTTGATATGTAAATGACAAAACAAAAGATTTGCATTAAAAATTGTAATCAGATAAAGCAAGAATAAGAGCATTTTCCTTTGGTATATGCACTAAAAAAAAAAAAAAAAAAAAAAAAAAAAAACAATAATGCAACCTCACAAGGTAACAGAAGTGTTCTCTGTGTGCTGGTCCCAAGTCCAGGGAAATTGCAGAGGGTTGTGTAAAGTAGTGCTTATACCATGAAAAAAGAAGTTGATTCTAAAGATATATATACATATTTTTTATCATAGCTAAACTTCACCTTTGGAGACATAAATTCACCATAAATCATTCCCAGACCAAAACCTGAAGGTTAGGAATGTGATTTAATTCCATCCATGACATTATTGCTTTACTTTGACCATCAAATCTTTCAAAACTTTGCTAATAGCGCCATCTACCTGTGAGATTGGCCTACTATTGTGGTCAGTCTAAAGAAGCAAATATTAGATGTCACTTTGTTACAACCCTGATGATTTACCTGGTTATCCCTGCAGTATGGTCAATCCTGTCCTCATGGATTTGCTCAACCACGCCATATGTGCTTTGTGGACATGGAGAGGGTGCTTGACCGTGTCCCCTGTGGTGTCCTGTGGAGAGTAAGGAGTCTGAGGAGCCTTACCTCAGTAAGGCTGTTCGCTCTCTGTCCGAGCAGGAGCTTAATTGTCTTAGTAAGCAGTAAATCAGACCTTTTCCTGGTGCATGTTGGACAGATGCTGCCCTTTATCGGTTCTGTTCATATTCTCTATGTACAGAATTTCTAGCTGCAGCCATGCACGGGCCGGATGGGGTCTGGTTCGGAGACAACAGGATTTCCTCTTTAAACTTTGCAGACGTCCTGTTGGCTTCATCAAGCCAGGACTTCCAGCATGCATTTTATGTGTGCTATCTGTATATAATCAAAGTTTTTTGATCGATTCCTTACAGAGTAGTTTCCGTTTTGTAACGGCGCATTTGATGATTTTTTTGAGTTCTGATGACTTCAGCTGCGTTTGGTTTTTGGATCGCTGACTGACTGACTGACTGACTGACTGACTGACTGACTGACTGACTGACAGCTGCGCGTTGCAGCTCCACATTTCCGCGCACACAGAGCTGGATCCACGGGGATCGCGCTCAGCGGGATGTTAACTTTCGATCCTGACTAACTTTTTGAGTTGATTTTGAGAAACAATAATGGATGTCGTCGACGTAACATTGAGTTAATTTGAATGACCGCGTTTGAATTGTAACTTAACGAAATACAAATGAATGTAGACAAATAAATCACAAAACTGCAGTGTTGCACAGAGCATTCAGTTAAAAATGCATATCAAACAAACCCGGTCTCAGTGAAATGCGTACATATTCCACGACTTTGCACCTTGGGAATACTGTGCATTATACACAAACACGGTTTAGCAGTATTAATCTATTCCTATTAATAATACATCAGAGGGTGGCGCTGTATCATCCATACAATTTTCAAGATATATAAGCTCTTTGTTTATTCAAAATGCATTGGTTTCTCTAGAAATGGGGGGAAAACATGTTTCCTTGGATTTTATTTGATTCTTTTAGGGGTGTAACAATTTTATTCATAACATATGTGGCTGCAAATCTCAATCAGAGTCGATATTGATTCATCTTTAACTTTCTGGTTTGATCCTATTCACTTAATACTGCTACTTCTACTACCACTAATAATAATAGATTAAAAATAAAATAAAAAAGAACAGTAAAAATTATATTTTTCTTTCTTCGTTTTGTCTGAAAGCATCACTCGTTATTGTCACTTAAAATAACTGACATTTGTGTTTGTTAATGAGGCAGAAATTAAAGGAACATTATTTTGATGCATGACAATCTTCGTTTCGGGATCACGTTTGACCGTCTCCTGGACCGGAAATAGTAAGATTGTGATCACGTTCTAGCTTTACAGAAGTCAATCGGGGCCCAATTAAAAACGGTTCCGGGCGGTTTCTCCGAACCTACCCCAACCTTGACCCGGCACCGATGCGGGTCGGGCCCAAAGTCCTGCTGATCGACCGGTTCCGTGATTGTTCCGTGCAGGCTAGACGATACTATTTTGCGAATTTTGAGCCCCTTTTGGGGAAAAGTCAAGCAAAACAGACAAACTACGAACTGTGTGTCCAAAATAAATGCATGTCGTGATAGTAACGGGTACATTTCTCGCTAGAAATATTACCAAAATAAAGATTAGTCCACAAAATATTTTATTCTGAGGGATTTTACACCGGAAAAAGAGTGGATCTACCACCATACTGTTAGCCAGCGACAGTAGAAACTCAAGTCACGTGATCAGTCACGTGATCCGGAGAACCCTGAAAAATCTGACCACGTGATCAAAACGAAACCTAAAAAACGTGCATGATACGCCGTTGCAACCCAGTGCGCATGCGTCAAAAATGACGTCACATCAAATCATAGATGAAAGAAATTTTTGCTGTTATGAATGCAAATCGTCAGACTCGCGGTGTTTGACGTCATAATTAGAACCAAATTTTTCTTAATACATGGAATGAAATCTGATGGTCTGATAAAGTTATTCCTCAAGATTTCACAAAGTTTCTTAAAGTGATTCTGAAGGTTTGTTTAACGATTTACTCGCCGAATTACAAAATAATTAAAGAGCACCATGAATTACTGCAGGAGAATTTTACAGCCCTTAACAGTCACTGCAACTAATTTCTACTGCAATAGAATATCACAGCAGTTTGCATATCAGCAAGCTAGTTTTGCCAAAAGGAATTTTCAAAGTTCTGCTTCAAGTAGCTTTAGCAGCTCTTCAAGTTCCTCCCCAGCAAATTCTGCAAGTAAAGATTACCAAAGATATTCTACCAACCAACTTCGAAAAGACTATTCTAGTTACTATAAAAACAGTCTGTTATTGGTGAGGAAAAGATTTGAAATAAAAGAAGGCGCCATCTTTCACAGTGAAAAAGAGTCATACCAGTTGGGAGAATTCATGGATGAAGGAGCTTTTGGACTGGTGGTGAAAGGTAAAAAGTTAAGAACAGATGAAGATGTAGCAATTAAGATATTCAAGAATACTAGCAAAGACATGGTTTCGATGGAATTTAAAGCATTAAAGCGACTTCAGAGGCTCGATGCTGACAAATACAACTTGGTCAAGTGCATTGAGAGATTTAGATATGGACGCCAAACATTTATAATCTTTGAAATGCTGGAACAAAATCTGCATGATTTTATGTGTCATAGAGACTACTCTCCTTTGAGAATCTCTGAAATCAAAACCATTTCTAGGCAGCTTCTGGTTGCCCTGAAAGGCCTAAAAAGCATTGGTTTGGCCCACACTGACATTAAACCAGATAATATCATGTTGGTTGACCACAAGTCACAACCTTTTCGGGTAAAATTGATCGACTTTGGTCTAGCAACTAAACTGGACGATTTAGAAACAGGAAGCATTTTTCAGACCACACCCTACAGAGCTCCTGAAGTCAGGCTGGGTCTCCCATTAGATGGAGGAGTTGATATGTGGTCACTTGGAAATATTTTAACTGTACTGTTAACAGGAATATCATTATATCCACAAGATAATGATTTTAACATAGTCCGAGCCATGGTGAAATTGCAGGGCATGCCTGAAAATTCCCTTTTAGATAAGGGACTCCACTCTCACAAGTTTTTTACAGAGAATGAACAAGGTATCTGGAAACTTGATTCACCTACAGAACATATGAAAAAAAACTGGGAAAAAGGGCCAATTGAAACTAAGATATAATTATGCCACCATGACGGAATTTTTACAAGAACGTAAAGATCCCTCTGACACTCAACAAGTGGAGCTGTTTGTCAACCTTCTTGGAAAGATGCTGCTTATTGATCCAAATAGACGCATCACCCCAGAGGAGGCTCTCAAACATCCTTTTTTCAATGAGGATAATGATGATAATAAACCAATTGTGAAAGAGGTCAGTGAAATTGCATATAAGAGATCCGCTCCAACCCAAGACTCCATCCATCAGCAAGATGAAAAAATAATCCACACATGCAAGGAACAGGTCCAGTTACCCTCTATACTAGAGATTTTAAAGCCCAAAATGACATTTTTTGGGAAGGTTCTAGATTTCTTTTCCAAACCTTTTAATTTTTAGTTTTTATCCACAAAAAGTATTTTTTGTGGGCTTTCCTCGGGCCCTCTGGTGTGCCCTCCGTAGTTTAAAACAGAAAGAGCAGGATTTTCTCTTCAACCTTTCTTTTAAGTGTTTTTTTTTACATTAATATGAACAAGTAGGATGTAGCCATTTTAGATCCTCAGCAAAAATGTAGGTCTTTTTTATGGTGCTGCTGGTGGTAGTGGCGGGGGGTATGGCTGAGGTGCTCCAATCGTAGCACAAAAATGTTACGTTTTTCTTTTCTGCTACTGGCATTACACGAAATTTAGACTACCTCAACACGTCCGCGACTGCACCGAACTTTCTTCATTTAAGAAATCTCTTAAAACTCTGCTTTTTAAAACTGCTTTTAATCTTTAATTTTACTGCTTACTTTGTATTTTATTTATTTAGTTACTATTATTGTTATTGCTATTATTATTTGTATTATTTTTATTCTTCGTACTGCTGTTTTTAATGTAACTTGTCTGTAAGCGTCTTTAAGTATCTTTTAAAAGCGCTATATAAATAAAATGTATTATTATTATTAGATATTGTAGGAGCTACTGTTTTACCAAAATATATTCATTTTAGACATTGAGCAAAATATTTGTAAAAAAAACTTCCTATCCAGACAGGAAATGGTAAAAAAATTATATTTGTATATTGTTTTTTTTCTATGATCACATCAATATCACAAAAGAAGATGGAATTTTCTTTATGTTCAAAATGTTAGTCGTAGCATTCATAATATAGGTTTATATATTGCATACACAAAAAAAAAAAAAAAAAAAAAAAAAAAAAAAAACAGTAATGCAACCACATTGGGGCACAACAGTGTCCCCGTGTGCTGGTCCCAAGTCCAGGTAAATTGCAGAGGGCTGTGGCAAAAAAAAAAAAGGTCTACCATTAAAATCAAACCGTTTTACATTTACATTTACATAGTAAACGTGAATCTCACATTTACTTCATGGATTAAACACATCATTACATCCTGAAGAAACCATTGAATGACAAAATGAATATGTATAAACAGACATTTTATTTCTCTTCCTCTACTTGCTTTTTCCTCCAAGCTCGGGTCCTCTACCAGGGGCCTGGGATCTTGAGGGTGCTGTGCATCATCTTTGCTAATCCTAGCACTGCACCGTTCTGGACTGAGATGTCTTAAGTGTTTCTAGGGATCTGCTATGTCCACTCCTGTGGTGATCGGAGCACTCAGGGCAATGACATTTTTGTGGACGTTTGTACCCATATTTAATTTACACTTGATTATCGAGGAACCTGCACTTTTCTGTACTAGGTATTTATCTCTGAGTCACAATGGTTTAAGTTTTTTGCTGAAGATGTCGTAAACTGATTTTAGATCAGTGAATAGGATCAAACCAGAAAGTTAAAGATGAATCAATATCGACTATGATTGAGATTTGCGGCCACAGATTTTATGAATAAAATTTTTTATGAATAAAATTGCTAGACCCCTAGAAGAATCAAATAAAATCCAAGGAAACATGTTTTCCCCCTATTTCTAGAGAAACCTAGGGATTTTGAATAAACAAAGAGCTTATATATCTTGAAAATTGTATTTTTTTTCTTTCAGATCAATAATGTGAACTTGAACTTCTCACACCACATCTGATATATCTAACGGTACATGATTGAAGAACAATGAAGAACAATGGCATAAATTTGGAAAATTATTATATAATGTGGAGAGGAATAAAAAGCCAAAATGCAGAACAGGATTTTTTTTTTTTTACTTTAAAACTTTGTTTCAGAAATTCATTGTAAGTATATATATACACACTATACAAGAGCATACAGCCTAACAGATAACAAAGATGTCTTAAAACATTTCTTTTAAATACATCTTGAGCACAGATAGCGAGTCTTGCAGGTAAAAAGACTTCCAAGTATTGAAACAAAAGAAGGAAAATCTTTAGCAGAGCACCCCTTTTCTGCAGAAGGAGTACCATGACTGAAATTTAATTCATGACTTTCCAACAAAGCAAGCCGTATTGTCTACATGCTACGTCTAACAGTTCAGTGACACTGAGCTAAACATACAAATATTCTCAAGAAATAAAAAAAAAAAGAAAAATCTTATGTAGTTAGATTTTCATTAATACATTTAAAGTAGATATGTCATGCCTTTGAGAGAAAAAAAAAAAACATTAAAAAGATTTTCCTTATTTTAAGGATTTTTTTTTTTCAAACAAGAAGCTGCATGTTTTGTACAACTCTTAATGTACAATAAACTTGTAATGCACATTAAAATGAGCTGGATGAAGGAAATCCAAAACCTCAAGCCTTTGCTGGAGGGGGGAAAGCAAAAGTCGACAGAGGTCACAAGTGAAACTTGCATTAAATATGGAAGGACAAAAAGAATGCGCCGACAAGAGAGCTTTAAAATTTGGAAAGACACTTGCGCTTCACCCCAAGTATAATTTACATTCATAGTCAGAAGATGTCTTTTTTAATTTAAAAAAACATTCGACGTGAGCAAATATAATTGTGCACGTAAGTCATTAATTTTTTTTTTTTTTTCAAAAATCAAACCTCTGAACAGTTCCTCACTTATGATTAGCAACCAGAAATACAGACAAATCAGGATTGTTTGGGTAAAGCAGGGTGAAACATTTAACCAAAACTTCACAGAATTTTGGCAAACAAATGAACACAACTTAAAAAAAAAAAGGGGGGGGGGGCAGTGACAACTTCAAAAAGTGTGGACGCCCAATTTATGATTGTCACTATCAAACTGTTATGTGGTGAGAACACAAGTCTATGGCAAGGAGTTATTTTCAGCATTGTACAAGCACCCCAATCTTTAAACCCAAAAAATGCACCAAACGATTACCAACCCAAAAATGTTCCAAAAATAACCAGCAATAGAAGTTGATCCTCCAGGCTGGACTGGAGTGGTGATAAACAACCTAACAGGAAAGATTGTTCTAATGTCTTGATTGCCCAAGTTCTGGCTTAACAGGCCAATCAGCACATCCGAATATCTGCTACTCACAAGTTACGATGAAGCATTGAACGAAGAGGGGGAAAAAAAAAATAGTCCTGGGGTGTAAAAACATTCGTATGGTTACCATTCTTTTGTAATAACTCAAAGAATGTGAGAGAAAGCAGAAACTGGGAAGCTGCTGTTGCCAGACGCGTCTCGTGTGGAATCTGGCCGTCGATGTCTAATGGGTAAACTTTATTACAGGACTGCCAGAAATGTGCTACATAAATCATGATGCTACTCTTACATCCATCAAAGTACACAGTACAACTTCAAAATAAAACTCCACCGCCTTAGCAAGAATACTTGATTAGGAGGATACCAATTACAGACGACAAATAAAATACTATAAAAAAAAATGTTAATGTTGACACGTCACTTTGAAAATGAATGCCCTCTAACCATAACACTATGTCAGATTTACAGGTAAGATTCTTAAGAATGATTGTGTGCACAAGGAAGCAAACACTCCATCAGAGTAACTCAAATATTCTGCGTTCATTTGGCTTGATTTGAGAATGCGTTGGACTGTGATGAGTGCAGACCCATGTTCCTTTGAAACAAAACTACAACAGAACTCACACAACCCTTCTTAAAATACATTTTACAAACATTTGTAAAACACCTTTGAAACATCATTTTTTTAAGGTCTTTTTTTTCCTCATCCTTGCACTTTTTTTCCTCATTTGTTTTTTTTTCAAAAGACAAAAATAATGAAAGACCAGTTTTACCAGAAAGAACTGCAACCAACATTAGAAACTTGACAGAGCTACAGAGGAATGCATATGTTTTCAATGGCTACAGGTCGTAGGCTTACCCAAGCGTTTCAATCAGCACGTGTGTGTGAGTGTGTAAGGGAGTAAAACATACACACCACAGATTTACAGGTCAGCCCATTCCAGGTAACCTTCCGTCTCCAGTATCCATACAGTGTCCATGTTTGTCACCATTCACAGAGTCAGCACCGAGGGATTGGTTCGGGTGTGGAGGCTGCCAGGTTCTGTGGGAGTTCTTCTTCTTCCAGGTGAGTTCTTGTAGGTAATAAACCAGCACCAAAGACTTACAATTTAGTGTGGAGCTGGTGTCTGGCTCCACAGCAGTCATTCAAAAACATGAGGGCTCTTCTAGCTGGGTCTGGTTCTTTTTCATAAGCTTACATTTAAAACTCTTTAAAAAAACATTACAGCCCAATCTTTACAAATGCGTTCTTTAAAAGTTCTTTTTTTTTTTCTTAAAGCAACCGTGGATTAAAAAAAAAAAAAAAAAAAGAAAAGAAAAAAAAGGCCGATTTTAAAGTAATGGCAATGTTGTAGTTTGTAATCCAAAGAAGCTTTTTACAAGCATGTTTTCAGTCTTTTCCTGTTGTCCCAATTCTAGAGTCATCGAATAGAGTTCAATCTGGAGGTAAAAGGTCATGAAGGCGGAACTTCTCCCGAACGTGTGGTCGCACGTCCTCGTTCTGACCAAGACAGAGAGAGAAAAAAAAAAAAGGAGAAGCGGGACACAGCAGGAGTTAATGGTTTAGCATGTGACCTAAAAGTAACATTCGAGTTCAATGGCTGCTTACCATCTCAACTAACTTCTCCAGGAAGGGCACAAGCTTCAGCAGCTCGTTGTCATTCTTATCCATGAACCAGCTCTCTATGGGAATCCCATTGGACA
Organism: Oryzias javanicus; assembly: GCA_003999625.1. Taxonomy (NCBI): domain Eukaryota; kingdom Metazoa; phylum Chordata; class Actinopteri; order Beloniformes; family Adrianichthyidae; genus Oryzias; species Oryzias javanicus. The sequence continues at coordinate 18,309,528 of CM012439.1, forward strand.
GCTATTGAGAAAGACATCTGTGAGCACATTTTCTAAGAGTTCTCTGTTTTAATCTATAAAATCAGCCTAAATTGTAGCTTCAAATGAACAGAGACTGAAAGAAGTTATTCATACCAGCTTTTATTAATAGGGCTGTGGATTTTTACTTAGGTGGCCAATTTGATTCACGAATCTATATTCTAATCTATAATCTATATTTTTTATATATATTGTATGTTGCTGTGTTTGTGTCTTTTTACTGTATGCCTTTCAGCGGGCGGAGCTTCAGTCTCAATTTTTGAATGGAAAAAAAAGAGCTCGCTAGTTTTACATTGAGAACCGGAAGCTTCACTGACACTTTATTTGGAAGATTTGTTTACTTCTGGTGACACATTTGACTTTGTTTTAGTTCATAAACTTGAAATCCAACAGTCTGCATTTTAGAACAATGAATACATTGTTGCTGAATTATATTTTTTATTTACACTCTACTATATAGGCGATCTTCGACATTGCAAATATTCATACTTGAATTTTCAGGAGCAGATCGCAAGTATCCAAGTACTCGGATATTCATTATAACCCTATTTATTCAAAATTATATATCAGAGGTCTGCAATCTTTAGGACAAAGAGCCAGTCAGCTCAATTTCTCTCGGACTATGACCCAGTCGGAGGCACAGGGTCTCTTTTAACCCTTTAGAAAAATTAGACACCGATTTGTATTTATGTCATTGTTCATATTATAAATATAAATAAACTATTGGTTTTTGTGCTTTAAAAAGCAAAAAAGTAAATAATTTTTTTCCCCTAAATATCAAATACTTGTAACTTTTGACAGAGGCTTATATGACTTCCTTTCAAAACAAAAGACACCATGTGCCATGTTGGATCATCTAAATGCAGCAAATTTGGTAGTAGGTAAGGTAACGTCACCATTGAGGAAAAAATAAAAAAATATGCATAATTTGTTACAACGTTGTTTGCATGTCCGTTACTGATCCATTCTCATCAAAAACATTTTCGATTGTACTTTTTAAAACATTTATTGAAGATCATTGGAGTATTGCTCAACATAGTTTTTTTTAACAGTGCTTCAACTGCAACTGTTTGTGAAGGATTTGAATAAAATGAAACTTATCTAAATGTTTTTGGTTCATTTGATGCAATTTGTAGTCCAAAAAAAAAAAAAAAAGCTTTTTTTTTTTTTTAATTAAAAACATTTCATTCTTTTTTAATCAGAGAACCACAATGGACTTCTGTCATAGATGTTTTGAAAAGATAATTTTCTGAAGCAATCTGATTTAATTAAACTATCTTATTGAGACAAAAAACATTCAATGTCTCATTGACCATCTGCATTATAGTATAAAAATGTATTTGATTTGTGAATGAAGGACATAAAATTGCAGACATGAAACACAGAAGTCTGTGCAGTTTTACCTGATATGCAAAGGCTTGCGGTGAATTGTCAATAATGATGGTCTTTGACAGATCTCTGCCTAAGATGTTGAGGTCCTTAATGTAGTTTCCCTGGACGCAGACACAATGCTCTCGAAATAACCTGTGTCTGCAAGGAAAAAGAGGGAAGAAAAAATACAGTTTCAGCACATTTAAAAAGTCAGAAAACAAAAAGAAAAAGAATTTCAATCTTTCTTCAGGTTTTTTCTCCCATACCTTACTAGCTGCTTTTTAGGATCCAAGATGTTGAGCAGTTTGTCTGCATACACCTTTTTAGAGGCTGTGAAAAGAATTATCTAGAAAAGAAAAATGAAAACTGTCAAATTTTTACATTCAATTTTACTGGCTGCAGTGGAGGGATAATATTTACCTCGTATATTTGAGACATGCGCTCCAGAAACTCCCTAAAGAATGGTCGCAGGCGCACATACACCTGTGGCAGACAGAGAAGTACGATAAACGTTACAATGTTCTGGGGATTGACACAAGAATATATAGCAAGACTGCAATTTTTATCACCATACATACACTTAATCACATTGACTACATTAGGGAGTTTGAGGAAAAGGCCTACCATCCCTTTGTGGCACATTTAAAGAAAAAAGTAGAAGTCTTTGTATCGGGGCAGCACTGACCTGATAAATGACATCTTGAAAGAGGACAGGGAAGGTCAGAGCTGCGTCCTCCAGCTCGTTCAAGCTGCAGTGAACCAGCGTTTCATCCTGCAAAACGAAGAGGGAATACTCCTGTCATGACGGATTTTCTCACCATGTTTAATAAAATATATATTTTAAAGGAGTTTAAAACCAACCAGATCGAGGACTAAAGAGAACTCGGGCGTGCTGCGCGTCTTCAGTGGTAATGCTGGCTTACGCGTCAGCTGCTCTTCAGTCAGAGGAGGGACGTGTTTGATGAAGAAATACCTGTGAACACATACACTTACTTTGAATAAACCAACACAATGCAGAACACAGAACAAGGCAGGAGCAAAAAAGGTTCTAATGATGTTTAAGTTCTGGACATGATTCAGAGATTGCGTCTGTGGGATCAAAAGGACATCTCTGTACCGGTTTGTGAAGAATCCATTTTGCTGCCCTTAAAATGCAGAGTAAAATGTGTAACTGAATGAACCGAGTGTACTAACACACAGGTTGATGGATCAATCTTAACCAAAATAAGGGAGAAAAACACACAATATGCCAACATTTAACCCTTTTCCTCTCCCTTTAACTGCCTCTCTAGTAGGACTTCAACAGTTGATGAAATTAATGTAATTCAAGTGGATTCTGAAGCGCAGCCTCGCGCTGATATGCAGCTCTGATATCCACAGCTAAAGTGTGGATATAATAATTGGGATTCAGCTGATTCTGTCGTGGAAAAAAGACCAACGTGTAATCCTTAGAACTGCAGACTGTTGAGGATGGGAATTTTCAGGATTTGTTATTCAATTATCCAAAACAACAGTGATTTTTATGCTTTTATGTTGTTTATATTACTGCTAAACTTAACCAGAAGGTTGACACAAAAAACTTGTTTTATGTAACAAACACAATTTCTTTCTAACTAAATCTTTATCAGTTTTTTTACTCTATTTTCCTGTGATGGTGACTTAATACAAATCATTTTTCAATGTTCATACATTCAGTAAAAAGACATACATATAGCAACAAACATGATATTAAAAAGTAAGAATCGTGGTTCGATTTGTGAATTGAATCGGATCGCCACCTGAGCGATGACCTCATCTCTACAGCATCTGTTCAGTGGGAAATACTATCAGACTAAGCAATACTTTACTAACGGGTCAAAGACTTCCCAGTCCTCCTCGTAGGAAACCTCTGGTGGAACAGCAGGGGGCGGAACATCCACATAAGTCATTTCAGGACTGGAACCTGGAGCTTAAAAAAAGACATGAATATATACACTTTTATCTCAACCATTAACATTTCTATTTATTTTGAACAAACAATCCTAATATTCCAAAGCTTTCCCAACAGCTCCCTCTACCTGTGAGTGGAGGAAGGTCAGCATCAGCTTCTAGCTCTGCTTCATCTATGGTGGGAGACGTCTCCAGCATGTGAGGGGGCCGTAAAGACGGCAGGTGGGATACGCTGGAATAGAAGTGGGTGGTGGCACATACTTCCTGTGTAACCGTGCTGGTGGGCATCTCCACCACTTCCTCCATATCCAGCTGCTTGACTATTTCTTCCGCCTCCAGGGCTTGGTCAGGGGAGTCGGAGCCTGAAGAGGCTAAAACAGAAAAGGGAAATCATTTTCTTTTTTCCAAACATTTTCTTTTAGTGGAGCAAAATATAGACATTTCTAACTATGTTAGCAGATGTAAACACACAGCAGTAGGAGCTTTCCTACCATTTTTAGCTGGTGAAAAGAAGTTGAAAACAGGAGAAAAGATAGTTCCAAGCAGGGTTGTTCTTGGGGGGCTGGCAGTCACTTCAACAGCCGATGCTTCCTCCAAACTACCATTGGGCTTCCTACTCCTGTCATGATTGGTTGCATCTGCAGAGGAAAGCCGACATGTTCAAGAAAGGGTGAAACGATACTGCGTCCGTTGTCCCTTCGCTTGTGCAGCACTCACATCCATTGACGGAGCCTTTCTTCCCCACTCTGCTTACGGTCCTCCGGGGCGCGTTGGTGTTCGGAGGGGAGGACGTGATGAGGTTGTTGTCCACATCACAGTGGAAGCGAGTTTTCTTGGCTGGGCATTCCTGCTGTATCTAAGGAAGGAGAAAAAGAAATAAAGCTCCTGCTAACTAGAAATCTGACAAATCAGAGGAATGCAGAGTGCATTAGGGAAACCGCCACCTCTGGAGCAAAATTCAGGAACTTGCGGGTGTTTGTGTAATCTTATCATTCTGAACGATGCATGACATGATGTCAAAACAATGTAGTCATACATAAACAAACTTCTAAAATGTTTTGACAATGCTGCCAAAATCCCCCCTCCACCACACACCTTTTAAAGCAGAGCAGAGCTGCACAAATCTGTATGGAAACTTAACAAAATAAAACGCTCCACAGACAAAAAAAATAGTGATTTAGTGATAGTGAAAGAAAAAAAAGTAAGTGGCCATTTCAATGTAATGATTGCAATGAGATATTTTACAGGTTGGTCATTCTTCAAGAATGATTTATTTTGATTTCTTTTCTTTTTTTTTTATTGTTAACACGATCAACGTAATTCCAGCAGACTTTGAAGGAGAAAAGCGGCTCATACTGCTTTTCTCCTTCAAAATCTGCTGGAATTACGTTGATCATGTTAACGCTTAAAAAGTGAAAGATGCCGACGCCTCAGGTGTTAAAGGGTTAAAGATCAGAAAAGCCTTTTTCCCTTTTCAATGAAAAGAGAACGATCCTCTTCATAAAAAATACAGAATGTCTCCATGTCTCCGCTACCAGAGTCAAACATGTTTATTTAAAATACAACACAAACATTTAGAAGTGCCAACTAAAATATTTGTCACGTTTTAGTATCAACTATAGTGAAGATAGTGGAGCCTGGGCAATGTAAGAAGAAGTAGGAAGTGCAAACATTTTGCATTTCCTGAAAAGAGTGACAGGAATTAAATACTCTCATGATGGCTTTTTAGCTTAGCAATGTCTGATTCTTGAAAGAAAAAAAACAGACAATCTAAATATGCTTGGAACTCAGATGAATATGGTTACAACCTTAAAAACACTACCTTTTTGGAAAGACTCTTGGCTACGCAGAATTTTCCATTAGTTTTTTTTTATTTTTTAAACAAACTCCTGTCCTTGCGCGCCAGCTTTGTGAGCTAAAAGCTAAAATTAGACCAGTCTGAGTTCTCGGACAAGCTGCTGCATTCCAGCAGACATTTCTTGGGAAACATGACACTTTGCAACAAGACTGCAGAACTCGAAGACCTAGAGAGTCAATGCATTGTTGAATCATGGAACCTAACATATTCTACATCTGGCTTCCTCAAACCAGGTTCAGGTTCAACATGTATTCATTCATGGTGGGAGGGTAATTCTGATCTGATAGCAGCGGTCTGTCCCAACCGATGAGAAGAGCTTCAATTACTGCCAGGATTTATTGTGTTTTGGAGTTGGAAAAAAGAACAGAACTTAAAAAAAAACACTATAGAAACAACAAAACGATTCTTAATGAGTTCCCTGCCAAAAAGCAGAGCAACATTTCTATTTTCAATTTTTTTTGTGCTTTTAACTTATGAAGCACCTTGTGACTTTTGTCTATGAAAAGGTTCTATATAAATGAATCTTACTTACTATTTGTGCAGCCTCCTATTCATAGAAATGACAAAACAAAATGTTTTTAAAAGTGGTCAGTTTCACTGAAAGCCTAGGATGTCCAGGTTAACCCACGCTTTGACCATTCACCCGATCAACAGGGATCACTTGTCGTCAATTTCACACTGGGTGCGGAAGCCCCGCAAAGCGGCGTGGAGCGGAGTGCGTGCGGCCTCCGCACCCTCCGCAATTCACGGCAGATGCACATTTTTCTACGACGGTCAACAGGCGTTTCTGGTAGAGTTTTTTTTTTTTTTCCATCATGAGTAAATTAATAACCTAAAATTATTAACCCGTGTGTCTGCTAAGAAGGAGCAAGTTAATGGACCTCTACTTCTTTAATTTATCTTTTTTGAGACACACAGAGAAAAGTATGTGTTGTGATTATATGTGTATTTTCATCTCTTCAGTCTGTTTAGATACAAAAACATGATCACATTTATCAATTGCTGTATTTTCTTGTAATATATAGGTTATATTTTGAAAATAAACCAGATTTTCTCATGTATCTAGATGCAACTTCTGCCAGAATTGACACAAATCGCTCGTGACTAGCACCCAAAACAGACCAGACGCCGAAACGATCCTCTGCACGGCGCAAGTCTTTCACGAAGGTTCACGGCGCTAAACGTCTGATGTGAACTACACCATAGGTTAACGAGGGCGCCGAATGGAAGTGGCCTCCGTTCTGCGCCAAGTGTGAACCAAGCGTGATTCTGATGCAGAATTTTTTTTTATTAGTTTTGCACCGATGTGCAACATATTACTAAAACAAAACAATGCAAAACCACTTTCTCTGCAATAAAAATCAGCCGATTTACATTGATTGCTTAAACACTTTACTACTATGAAGTGTTGCACATCTGCAAAAAGCTGCTTTTCTCCTCTTCAGAATCTGCTGGAATTATGTTCATTGCGTAAAGATTTGAAAAGATAGTCAAAAGACCGTCAGCACTGGAGCTAAAGTACGATATAAAAATGTAGGTGGATGCTCGAGTTGTTTTCTTGTTCTCTTTACATTGTTAAATCTAATATTATGCACAAAACCCCCAACTATTTCCATGCTAGCTGCTGAAGGTTTTATCTTCCAAGAAGGTATTTACCTTGACAGTATTTCCTCTTATGAACTTCTTGATGGTGGAAAACAATCCACTTCGTTTTGTGGTGGGTGGGTCATCTTCAACTTCTGAATGCCTCCTCTTGGTTCGGGATGAGCGGCTTGCCAGAGTTGGGATAGGCTGCTGAGACGCCTTACGCATTCTCAGCTTCATCGTCTCAGCAGTCACATGAAAGGCTGTTCAGAAAGAAGACAGAACAGGGAAAAACACATCAACAAAAGAAGAAATGACGGAAAAAATCAAGACAACGGGAGCAAAAATTAAACTCTCTCGCTTACTGTTGTTAAAAAAAAAAAAAAAAAAGATACTTCATGAAGGGTTTTCTTTTTTTCCTTTAACCTTGAAAAGTCTTTGGGGTACATCTATGTGCAAAGAACTACTAACATTGGACCTTCTTCTGCCAACATCTGGATGCATTCAAGTTCCAATTTCGCTTACTTCAGAGCAACACAGCAGCCACAGCTGTCTTCATTCTCTTTGGTACAGAATTTTTTTTTTGTTCCAAGTATTCGGACAATAACACATTCATTCTATGTAGCTGAGTAATTTAACCTCATCGGTGAGGGAACAAAACAATTCAAACAAGTTACATTAACTGTCAAGCATGCCAGGCTTTCAGTTACATAACAACAAAAAAAAAGTGTCCGGATATATCCCCAAGTTGTCATGAACACTCACACACCACACGCTCTTTACATAATATACATTCAGCATACTGTACATGTCCTCTTCAACATCTGTTTTCCATTGGCACAACGGCACACCGTCATAAACATGCCAAGTGTATAAATCCTATACCTCCAAAACACACAAGTGAATATATACTTACTACCAGGCAGAAAAAGGGGGAAATGTAAAACTTAAAATAAATAAACAAGTCACAGACAGTTCAGGTCATCAAAACAGACGAGAATGGCATGGAGTTCTTAAAACAAATGCTATTTGCAGAACATGTTCCTTTTTGAGGTGTTGTCGAACCCATCAAGTAAAATGCTATTGCGTTAGTACAAGAAAAGCATTTCAAGAAAACAACACATCTGCTCACCAGATTCAGGTAACACCTGCAAACATGATGTATGTATTATTTAATTTTTTTTATAATCGTCTTTAAAATTTCTAGGAATAGTTGCTGTTAGGAGACAGCTTGGGAGAATGCTGTCTATCATTCTCACACAAAGAATTAAAATGTTTCCTCTTCTTGTTTGAAGTTCTCTTATAGCAGACAGAAACAAGCCTCTCTTACAAAACTAAAGCATACATTTGGAACGCCACTTTTACTTCCATCGAAAGGTCATGGAGTTCATATTTACCATGAAATGTTGATTTTCAGGAACTGTAGACGTGTCATCTCTTTCTTTTATTCCATTTCACATAGTCAAACAGAAGAAAGCCTAAGGCATTTGTGTTAATTTAACAATTATGGATCCTCTTCCACAAACTTGTTCTTTAAATTTGTATTATCTACCTTTTTAAAGTTTTTCCAGTAATCATTTGCATAGAGTACTAACAACCGGCAATTGTGTTTTGTCTAGCAAAGTTTTATTCTTCTTAGTTTTTTTTAAAGCATGTGATCTCCTCTCTTCTCACATCATGGAAAATAACAACAATGCAAGATTCCGCCTTTTTATTTTCTAATGAAGAGCTTCATAATAATATTTAACTGAGTGACATTTTTTGTGAGTGATTAGATAGTCATGCAATGCATACATGAACTATGTTTTTGCTCATTTCTGTAAACATTTCAGTTTTCACTTATTTTCCACACTTGTCTAAAACATTTTACCATCCATGTAGTCACTGAAAGGCTGATGCCTCGCAGACATCAGCCTTTGTGGACAGTCCGATACAAGCTCCGCTTCATGCATAAGGCTAGGTGTGAGCAAGAGAGCGGGAAATAGAAACATCCGTGCAACTGTACGAGTATGCTAGCTAGAGACGGAGCAGACGGACGAGAAATGGGCCTTCCGATAGCTCATCTAACAAAAGCCTTCAGACGATGAGAACAGTTTGGTGACTAATATATCTCAAATCTGCAGAGTGTCTGAGTCAAAAAATAATGTTAAACCTCACCTACACAAAACATCAGTAAACTAATGTGGCTGCCAAGCTTCAAGGCTAATACTTTCAAAATACCGAACGCGAAAGAGGCTGCGACAGAAAATGGTTTTAATTTCTTTAAAAAAATTGTAAATTAAAAATATGTAGGGTATTGTTATTTTCTAAAGCCTTTAGTTTGAGATTGCTGTAAAAGCTGCCCTAGCAAGAAACGCTAACATGCTAGTCAGTCAAGAATGCATAAAAACCCCATAACATTAAACTATACGCGAGTAGTGTATTTAAAATACCAATTTGTTATTTGAGGTAAAACTGTACCTTGTTCTATAGTTTCATGCTCAACGAAAAGCATCACAATTTATGTACCGTTAAATCAAAGCCCACTCTATAGCTACGCTACCCTGATTCTCTGCTGAACTTGTCATTTTCGATTAGAGGCGTAAATGTTTATGTTAGCTGACTTATCGAACAAACATTAATGTCTGGTTGAACGGGATTTCTCCCACCACATGAGAGGGAATGGATGTAGCTAGCAGGCTAACGTACACATCTTAAAGCTCAGTAGTGGAATGCCATATTTGGACGTTAGCCTCAGCGCTCGCAAACACGTATAACCTTGCAATTGATCGTAATGGGCTTTCGCTGTCCATGTGTATGGTTAATGAATGTAAAATAACATGCGGGTAAATATTAATGTGGCGGTTCAATTTATATTAAAGAGTAATGTGAATCTTAAATGACATGCCGAGATAACCAGGAATTAGCCAGGTTCGTGATAGGCCGTACTTCAGCCGTCCTTAGCTTAGCACTGCTAGCTTAGCTTGAAACCACCGAGCATTCCTGAAAACTACGCCGGGCTAACACGCTCGCAGGCTTGAAGTGGAATGATTCCCCGCTTACGTAAACCGACATTCCATAACCGCAAACCGAGGAAAGATGCAATAACATGCTGGTTAACGTTAGTGACTTACTTGAATGTGACCCGCTGCATGTACAGATAGCGATTCAAGGCAGATTAAACCATCACAACACAGGCACTGGTTGTTTTTGCAATTAGCTTGTAGTTTGTCCGCGTCTCTACCGCTCAAGCGCCGTCTTCAGATGACACACCGCTGTGTTACCAGGCGCCATTTCCCGCCTCTGCTCAGGCTCTCCGAAGCAGATACCCGTATGGGACAGACACACCCCCTCTTACCTCCACAAACACAGCGCCGTCTCCAGCCAAGGCAGCTGCCAACACATCACAATAATGGATTATGAAAATAAATACAATTAATTGTAGAGTTTATCTTTTTAAACAAATATATTCCCCGACTAAATCAACTGACAAATGACATGGCATCACCTTTAATAAAATTACTTTACATTCAATGTGCCTTTTCATAGGAAATCATGTATCCTGGTTGCACAAACATAGCTTATTTCAGGTAACAGATCCCCTCCCTCTCAAAGGTGATAACTTGGGCTCCTTCAGTACAAATGGCAAAAGTTCAACTATATGATGACCTTTTGAACGGAAGTATGGTCTGGGAGTTCCAGGTGTGCTTGGTAGATGCTGCACACTCCGAGTATTGCTTCAGCAATAGTGTCTTGCTCAGTTTACTGGAAAGTTTCGACTGCATGCAAGGCCATTTGAGAAAAGAAAGAAAACAAAAACGGAACAAGGAACATTTGAGTGTCCAGCACAAAAAGAAAAGTTAGATTTAATAGGCCTTATGATGAGTCCTTGGCAAATGTGTTCCCACTCATGTTCACAAAAAAAAAAAAAAACTTCCACGCAAGAGTCCCAATGATGTTAGAAAGGCAGAATGCCACATTAGTCTTTCATAAACATTCCAGGAAGCATTTATCTATAATAAGCAGATGCAAACAGATAGAAAAGTAAAAAAGAACAACAACCGTAGAGTTCAGATGTGATCCAATGGCCTTCTGTAAATCCCTCTATTCCAAACTGATGCAGTTATCCAGTAAGAAAAAAAAAACAAAAAAACAGCACAGCATAGTATATCTAACGCCATAACTTCTAACCATTTGCAAATCTATTGCAGCTGAGGAAAAATATCATGAAATTTTCTTTGTTATACAACAGTATTCAAAATGGATTCATTAGTGTTCAGTCAAATAGTCTGTGACATGGAGAATGCACCTCAAGTTCTTCAAACATGAAACTATTTTGTCAAGTAGTCCTCCAGGACTTAGACAGGGTCTGACTGCTGTTTGAACGATTCCATTCAAAGAATGTCATTGGCTTGACGTCTTTTCCCATAATCCACAGCTCGGTCTCCTTGCATGTCCCGATCATCATCGTCTGGGAAAACAAAGCCACAAAATGATTAGCAGTTTTTAGACGCAGAAAATATCATACTCTGTTTTTTTTTTTTTTTTTTTCCTGCAAAGAATAGGTTTCTTTGGCAAAAATTACTTTTTTGTGAAGAAAATATTTTTAAACTCTTTGTAAATAAGGGTTGACGTTTGTAAATGAATACTTCAAAATCACATTTTAAAGTAGAAGTCAAAACAGACAAAGAAGTCACTGAGATGTTTGGATGGATGAAACAGTCATCGGAGATGCAAACAAACAAAAATAATAAATTCAAACAAATTGAGTCAAACTTTAAAGACAGGAAGCAATCCCAACAAAGGAAAAACACAAGCATGCATTTCAATGCTTCAAAAAGATCACAGATACAGGACCACAGTGAGCTATATATATATATACATATCTAGTGGTCTAGATGTGGGTCAGATGTTTGGTAAGCATGGACAGGTGGTTTGGCTACACAGGCACAACACAAAATACTAGATGGCGACTGAAATACTCTCACAGAACCATAAGTTGCAGGGTCACACTTTCCTTAAATGGAGGAAACAAATGCAAACAGTTGGTCCTCAATTTCACCGTCACATGTAAAGTTTTGCCACCATTCAGTGGTGTCTGTTTCGATGTTTCAAGGAGCAAACTCAGGGTTACTGTGAGCTACATGGGACAATTCAGGTGGTGCAGAAGCGGGACAAGGGTAGAGGAAGGAAGGGAGCACGGGAGGAATGGTGGATACACATTAGAACAGGCAGTCCGGGTCCCCAGGCACGCCTCACCTTGTACGTCTTCCTCCCCACCATCACCATCCTCTTCCTCATTGTAGGCCAGCTCGGCCTGCTTGTCGGCCTCATACTCACCCACGTTCCCATCGTCCCCATTGTAGTCCGCTAGCTTAGAGCCGTGCTGCGGATCTACTGGGGACTCATTCTCATCAAAGAATCGGCCTGCAGGAGGCAGAGAAGGGCCTCATCAGGAAGGGGAGGGAAGCAGAGGCAGTTGTGATGGGGTGGGGGGAGTGGATCGCTGCATGATAAATGCAGAAAAGAATGGCTGAGGATGACGAAAGACAGAGGGTGAAGTGAAAGCGCGGGCAAGATTTGTGTGGAGGTGTTTCCGAGCAAACAAAAGACGATTGTGTTGGACTTGAGGGGTCGAGTGACAACAGAGTAAACTGTTAACAAGAGTCCGTCAAGAAGTTATTTGCTGAATCACCTTTATGGTTCTACAGTAACACAGCCCTGCAGCAAACCATCTTGGTTTTGTTGGTTAGTATCCTCGAGCAATCAGTTGTTCTTTCAGCAGCGCTTTTATGTTGAAACTGAGACACACTGGAGGTGATAATGCACCTCTAAGGAAGTCAAATATTTGGAAAGAGGATCCTATGAAAATATTTATATGAATTGCATGAAGGAAAAGGTTGAAACAGTTGATGATCACCCTTTGTTTAAAATATACTATAACAAGTACTATCAGCAGAAGGAGGACTTCAAACAAAGATTCTCGAAATGTATGTGATTCTTGTGATTCTTTGTTAAGACAAAGTGTCAAAAGACAAAAGAAAATGAAGTTTTTGAAATTGAACAATTAATAAGCAAAATGAAACAAAGTCATGTACAGGCTGCTCTAAAATGGCATCATCCATCCAAAGATCACAATTTGAGGTTATCCTAACATGTAAACATGATTAAATGCAGTCAAATTTAAGGATGAAAGCATGAGCATGGACGGGGACCAAAAGGTTAATGAAGGTGGGCAACATTTACACCTAAAAGAGAATTGGGAGGAAAAGCCGTAAATTGAAGCCAGGAACAGGTGGAGAAAATCTAGGAGCCAGGTGACGGTTCGCTCAACTCTCTCTTCTAGCTAAATCCACATATGACTTCCACTCTCTATTAAGTACAGTCAAACACACACTAATAACGCCACAGAAATCTCGACAGCTGTTTCAAGGCACCAACATAAATCACTGTTTACTTTCTTATATTTGGTTAGATTTGAGGATCCAGTGACTGAACCATAAATCAATCACCAACTCCAAATGTCTATTTACTAGGGGTGTCGGAAAAAATCGATTCACATTCGAATCTAGATTCTCATTTTTAACGATTCAGAATCGATTCTAAATAAATCGATTCAGCCCCTCGCCGCCATATTCCTGCATTTATATGTTTTATTTAATGGCTCGAACCTGCTAGCTTACTTGCAAGCCGTAATGTTTGTCCCGAAACGGCTACCGTAGTTTGTTTTCCCTGGAGGCGAGCGGAGCTTACTGAGCGCGCGCGCTACGCAGCATGAGAGAAAAAGAGATTCCTCCTGTCCCGTTATAAATTGGCAAATGTATGGGCTCACTTCGGATTCCACAAATCCCGGTGTAAGGAGCTTGACATGACGTGCAGTGTGGAAAATCTGCTAAATCAGACACTTCGGGAACACTTCAAATGCTCGCGCTCTCGTCCATCACCGGAGCTTAAAGTTTGAAAAGTCTTTCTCTGCCTTCATACTGTTGAAATCATTCGTCCCTCCAGGATTTCCTGATGTTTCGATAACAACTTTTAATGCAAATCCAATCAAACCCCGAGATTTGTTGCGCACCTTGCAGCTTTTTATTTTCACCGCAACTTTATTGAGATCAATCTACCGTGACGACAGTCATGGATGACCACGTGACCGTTTCCCTTCCGACTCGGCCGTGCTCTCTTTAATTATCGTTCTATAGTCCTCTCACTTTTTCTCTTAATAACGCGCGTGAACGGTCACTCCGCAGGTGAGCATGCGCTGCGTGCACGCGGGGGTGAAGGTGCGCTGTCCCCGGGCGCGCACGCGGCACGGGGGTCGCAGGTACAGAGAAGCTGAGAGAAGCTTCTTTAAAACAGAGCAGATCAATAAAACCAGATCAACTCCTCAAACCTTTGTCTTCCTCTACCAGCAACTCAGCAGTGATGCTTTAGAAATAGATAAAGAGGAGGATTCTGAGAACATCTGAGGATTCATCTGTTTATCATGTTTTTAAGTTCATGATTTTTCACTGGAAATCTGGAAATATTTTATTCTAAAATATGTTTAAATCAACACATATTTGGGTTATGTTAGCAGGAAAGACCAAAGTTCATTTTATGTTTGACAGTTCTATTCAAGTTCAATGACAGCTCAAGGGGATGATGCTGTGTTGTATCTACTTTGTGCATATGTCATCATAAAAAGAATTGGAACATGAGAATATGATTTGTATTTCATAATTAAAATTTTTAGGCACTTTTAAAAATATGAATATATTCAAACACATTGCAACTTTTTACAAAAACTGCTGCAACATCGGCCATTTCGGGCCAGAACAATCATAAAAATCTTCTGTGAAATCCTTGAGGGTCTGAATAATATAAGTTTGCACAGTATCATAAATACATTCCCTTTTTTTATAAAAATTTTTCCTTTGTGTTTTAAATGTCTGAATCGAGAATCGAGAATCGTTTCAGAATCGAATCGGCACCCCAAGAATCGGAATCGAATCGAATCGTGACATGTTGTAAGATTCACATCCCTACTATTTACAGTATTTTTCCAGAACATGCTACAGGGACTCACTCTGGCGGTGGTGAACAGGCCGTGCTGGAGCTTGGTCTCTAACCCGGTGAGGCTGTATGGGATTGGGCACTTGAGCACCGTTGGGGGGTAAAGGAATCCTCTTTAAGTGTTCACTGTCAACCTTGGCATCATCAGGAGCTGCCAGTAACAAGCAAACACACAATCAGCTAACAATCCAAGACAACTGAATCCCTCCAGTATGTATTGACTTTCATAAAATACAACAAACACAAAACAATGTCACATTAAGATGCTTTAAGTTGTTACATTTGGGTGGTGAATGCCACATAAATTCCCACTTTTTTAAGTTTTGCTGGCAAAGACCCACAAATACCCTCCCTACACCACTTAAAGAGGTTTTTTTTTGTTTTTCTTGTGTTAAACGCATTAGGCCAACATCTCTGTTTTACTTCAGCTTTGTTTGGCTCACTTTTAACAAATCTAAACCCTGTTTTTTTTTTTTCTGCCGACCAGAGACAATGTCTTTAGTCTGTACAGAGCTCATACAATTTCTCATATGCTAAAGAAAGAAGATAATTAAAGACTGGGCTGCAGACAAAACAGCTTTGTGTGAAAAAGCCATTTGACAAATAAGAACGTAGAACTAATTAAAAATAGAGAAAACTGTCAGAAAAACTGATGCAAAACAAATACACTTCTGTAAGACATAATTCAAACCAGCTAGACAGTAAAATACTGGGGTGTTTGACATCTAATTATGGGAAATTCAGATTCTAAAGAATTGAGTTAATTGTAGTATTAGAACGTGGTGAGCATCAAACCTTGAACCTGTCGTTGTTGCTCTCCCAGCTCGTCCGCCTTCATGCCTGCTTTATTATTCTCTTCAAAAACGACTGGCTCGTCCGGCGGCTTGATAACAGCTTGGGGTCCCATCACCTCAGCTCGGCCTTCCACTCTGTCCAGCTGGAGTCTGGGCTGGTCCAGCAACAGGCCTTGACCTCCGGGACCATCAGCTGCTCCGAGTCCAGGTTCAGCTGCCACATTAGGGCCATCAGGGTGCTTCTGAGTGATGGCGGGTTTCTTCAAGGCTGTGGATAATTTGAATTTCCTTTCAATCTTTTTAGACTCAAGTATTTGCCAATTTAAAACTAGCAACTAAAACATTTAAAAGCATTTATAATCATTTAATAAAGCATATTTTAAAGCAGTTGTGTTGTTTAATTATAATTCTGCCTCAATTGGAACAGTAGTAGATAGTACAGATGAAAATTATGTTTCTTTTTTTTGTTATTTTTTAATATGGAAAGACCAAAAACAAATAAGTTTCTTGTCTAAAGGTATTACTTACCAAATTGGACTTCATCAATTTTTCCCACCTCACTGTCTTCAATACCAGGCATGCCAGCATCACTACCAGGCTTGCCCATTTCTTCTGTAACAAAGAACATTGATTCACAGATGAATTAACGCCGTCATCTTAAACTTTTAGAATCATTGTCTTGCAGGTTTGATATAATTTGGTCCAAAACAATAAATAAACATTGACTTTCATGTGTTTGTAAACTACCTTTTAGGTCGGCCTGTCTGTCATGCCGGTGAGTGGGAACAGGATGGCGTTCTCTGATTGTGTCCACCCCATGTGCTTCACCTGGATGCCTGCCTGTCATGACACCCTTTTGGCCATCTATGACATTCTGAAGAAATGAATAAAAATAGGAAATAAAATAATTGAACTTCAGCCTAATGAAAGAGGGAGAATTTGATCTGAAAGAAATGCGCACATTCTTAATTTATGATATAAATTGACTAAACTCAGATTTCCAAGATGTATTATGTATAACTAATCAGGTTTTCATCAAATACTGACCTGTTTTCGCTTGGATGTTTCTTCTTCCAGGCTCTTTTTAGTTTCTTCATACTCTCCTTTCAGTTCTGCAATCTGACGCCCACACTGTAAACTAGTCAACACAAAAGCAATGGAAAAGTGAGGCGGATAATCATTTTTGCCTTCTATTCCTACATGAATAACAGACCTTTTATTAAGGAGTTGCAATGCTACTTTCACGATCTGCTAAGCATTAAACTTGTCAGATTATGTCTGCTGAACTCTTTCTTCCAACATTATTGCAACAATTAAAAGAAAGGTATTTAAAAATTAGCTTTTTTTTTTTTGCAAAGCCACAAATTAATCCCAAAAGCATGCAGAATAATTTGTAAACACAAATAACATAGACAATGCCAAGTGAAATATTAAATGTTTTAAGAAATATATCAGCAAATTCTATGAAGTATTAAACAATCAAATACCTAATATAATATCAAATACCTAATATAATATTAAAGCAGCAACTCAATTTCCTTTTTTTTAACAATAAAAAAAAAATGTAACGGCTTGATAAAAGTTTATTACAGACCCCACAATGGTATAAAGAACATGTAATCTGCTGCACTTTATATCCTCGGAAATGTGTCTTTTGGATAATTTATTATTATTTTTTTAATCTCTGGATGCTTTTTTTGTTAATCAATTTGTGTTGTCCTTATTAGAATCAAATCAAAAGGTGCTTAAAGATTTAGGCGAGGTCCAAATTCCTTTACCACTAACCCATAAAAGACTTTATACATACAGGGTTCCTACAAGTTTATTCAAGATAAATTTGAGATATTTAATGGCCACATACATCAGAAATTAAGACCAATTTGGCAGCCTATTTCCAAATTACTCATATTGTAGATTAAAACCGTAGCTTCTTGTCTTGTTTGTGCCGTGGTGGTTTAGCACGCTTCTGCAGTTAGCATATTGGTCCATAACAATTGATTTTGCTGCTGTTTATTTACATTTGATCAAAGAAATTGTGGTCGAAAATTTGTATTTTCAACAAGAAGTTTCAAACAACACAATTTTAAAGGCTCACATATAAAAATCCAAACCTTTTTTTAAAGGCTTTTTAAGGTATTGTTTCCAAATTCAAATATTCAATGCTTTAAAGATTTTTTAAGATCTCGTGGGAACCCTGTATATAGTATGAGACTATCCAGTGCTATAGATTCTAATTCAATTCAGACTCTATGATCACTACTTTTTTTTTTCTTCAAAACCAAATTTGGCACCAACCATTTGCCAATCCAAAATATGGACATTTTACGAATAACATTTATGAATCCACTGTGTTCTGATGTTGAAAGTTTAGATGATTTATACAAATATATTCATAAAAATTACATTTACATAATCTCACTGAAGCGACTCGTTTCCGCTATTTTTCAAATGACAAATTGTTCAAACGCAATGCCTTGTGGTCTATATTTGGCAATCTAGTTGATGCACTTTTTTTTTTTTGCAGACTTATGGGACATTTCCTGATAACTGCATTATGGAATTGTAGATTTAGACACCCCCACAACGTTCCAAAAGATCTATATAGTGCACCAACTGTGGAGTAGTGAATGTATTCTCACATAGCCTTATACTTTGGCTATTGACAATATTGTCTGAATAAGTAGTGCATTGGGAAACCGCAGTGTAACTGTGTATGAGAACAAAGACATAATTGAGGATATGTAAACTGTCAAGAAAAAATGAACTACAAACCTCTCATACTCCAACTTTTTCTCCAACGTAGTGCTATTTTTCTTCACCTCTATTAGCTGCTGTTCTTGCTTCATGAACTCTTGCTTCAGCTCCTTTAGTTGCTCTATTTGTAGAAACACCACCATACGTGCAAACACATATTTAGTAGAGACGGGACATAAATCTGTTAAATAACCCATGACCCTTTCCTTGACAGGTTATCATTAAGCATCAAACTTTGCTCTAGGGCGCCCTCTGCTGGCCAGCTGTACCTTTCAGTCTCTGTATCTCAGTCATCTGGGCAGTGACATCATCTTGTATCTTCATCTGTGACAAGGAAAACGTCCAGAAGTCAAGCCAGGTAAACACAAACAAGCTGACAGTCAAAAAAACTCCGGGGATAAACACAAGTTATTTGAAACGTACAGTTTTCTTCTAGGCTGCCTGTTACAATTACAAACTTTTAATTTGTTTTGTTTTATGGATTAAACAAACAATAAAAGTTGTATAATTACTAGACGGCATTCTATTGTTTAGAGCAATGAAATGGTGAGTAAAGACTACACAGTAAATAATATTTGCAAAGATTAGGGGATTTACTCTCCGCTGTATACAGATCTTTATTGACAAAGGGTTAGGCTCTTGACGAAGATGTCTATCCTGCTTGAAGTGACAGATCCGGATGCTGAAATCCCAGGCATTCAACTGCAAATATTGGATGCCAAGTTATTCAATTACAAAAAAACGAACAAATACAAAGTAGGTTGACACCTGCTTTGCTAGTCCAGGTTTGTAAGAGTGAAAACCCAGGCTGACTTATATTTCATTTACTGTTCTGTTTGCCAGTTCATTGACTCTTCTGTGACATTTGCATTATTTTTGCTGCTTTAATTAGGGCTGCCACAATTAGTTGACAGCTAATCGACTATTAAAATAGTCGACAACTAATTTAATAGTTGATTAGTCGTTACTATATGTTATATAGAGTCTGAGTGTGGTAAAGTTGAAAGTTATAATGGCATTATCCAAGCTGTTTTGGAATATTTTGGCATTTATTACGTTTTTTTTAAAACTAATATGAAGTTAAGCTAATATTTCAGCTATGTGCTAACTTTTTTGGCTAATTAAAGATTTTTTTTTTTTTGGGGGGGGGGGGGGGGGGGGGGGCTAATTTAGATATTAGCTAATATTTCAGAAAAATGCTAGCTATTTTGGAAAATTTAGGTATTTTTATATTTTGTGGTTATTTTGGAGTTTATCTAATATTTTTGCTGGATGTAGGCTTTAGTGGTTTTAGCTATTAGCTTTAATGTTTTCAGCTATCAATTTCAGCATCTTCAGCAGCAGCACTAGCATCTTTTGTGGCCAAATTCAGTACAATTGCATAATCTTGGGTAATGCTACATATTTAAAGCTAATGATGGTTAAGATGTTTGCTTTACATCCAGTTTTCTTATGACCCGATTAGTCGACTAATCAGAAAAAAATAATCGGAGATTAGTCGACTATTAAAATAATCGTTTGTTGCAGCACTAAAATGAATACACGTTTTCTAACGACCATCTATTGAGAATAAGTGGTTCTTCAAACTGCATGAAACCCACACCAACATGCCAGCAGCAAATCACTGATATCCTCAAACAAATATAAAGAATTTAGGTTAAACCTAAGCCTGTGGCAGGGTGAAAAAACTATTTTATTACTGTAATATTAGAACTTTATCTCATGCATTGTTTGAGCATCTGCAGAGCAGCTAATCTAGGGTGATACTGATGGAACTTCCCAGTAAAACCAGTGAGATCAATACCGGTAACTGCAAAAGACAGGGGTTGGAAAAAGCTTTGTGAAAAGTTAATGCGAGTTACTCAGCTAGAAAGAAGAGTGACCAAACCTGCCTCACAAGAATGAAACCACCCTTAAAAGTAATTTAAAGAAAAGCTTTTCATGTTGGAATGAAGATGTTTTCTGTCAGCTGTCAGGTTAATTTAATTGATAGTTTGCCTGACTCCAATCATGAAGTAAAAGGGTGTTTTAGGGGAAAAAAAACAGTCAATTTTGATTATGAAGTCTCCAACAAATATAATCAAAAGCTTAATTTACCTTCTCATCTGTGCACTTCTTTATGTGCGCCTCTCGGGCCTGGAGTTTGCCCTCCAGGACGCTGTAATCTCCATCCCTCTGGTCGATTTGCTTCCTGTGCGAGTCCACCTGCACCATCAGCTCCGAGTTCCGCTTCTCCAGCCGGCTCCGCGCCGCGTCCGTGCGCTTCACCTGCGTCTGCACCTCCGCCAGCTCGTCCAGCAAGCGGCCGTGCTTGTTGGACACAGTCCAGTAGTTGAAAGACAGTATGGCGATGATCACCATCAAAAAGACGAGGATGAAGGAGGGGATCCGGCCCCCACGCCGGTTTGCACCAAACCCGATCATGTCAAAACAGCCCGAGCGTAACGTTACTTCTGGTCGTTTGTGCAGCCTACTGAGCTGTGCGCGCGTGTCGTCCCGAGGTTAAGCACATCCGTGTACGTGTCTTGCCGTGAATGCGGCAGCCGTTGGGAAACACAACATTTACATAGCCATGAATTGTGGAGGCTGTTCACATTTTTTTTCCTCAAGATTATGTACTTCCCTTTTCACTTTAGCACTCCCGGCATCTTTTCACAAACTGCCCCAGCGCTGGCCGGTGAATCCGCCCGCGGGGACGTGGCCTAGCCCAGCTGGCAACGTTGGACACGAGACGAGGCAACGAGACGTGGACAGCAACGCGGCGCTGTGACACTGAAGGAGCGAATACAGCATACAGATAAATGCCGCCTCAAAACGGTGCCCGTCGGTCATCTGGTGCAGGAGTAACCAAGGAGGCCTCCATATCCCCCTTCATTACAAAATGTCCATCAAAAATGATCCGAGTCTGACCTGACGTCGGTGTTAGCTTCTAAATTAACGTTTGGCTAATCACCCTGAACGAGCTAGCAACCAATGATGCACAAATATTTTTAACAGTTGTCAGATTAAAAAAAATCAATTTTCCGGTTACAAATATTATTACTAAAGTAAAAATATTAAAATTCTACGCACATATACATTGAATTTAGCTCTCAACAATTTGCTGCCAACCAAAAAAAACCTAAACACACTGCAGGAAGCTAGGTACTGACACCCCAGACAGGTTTCCGGTTTGTGCCACCAACTTTTCAAAATAAAAGCTAGAAGCTGAAACGTCACTGATATTTCTTTATATTCCCCCAATGAAATGTAATTTTATTGTATTGTAATTTTTTATTTGAAAATGAAATATCAGTAGCATTCAAAACTATTTAAAAAAAATTACCTTCCTGGGTAAAATTGACCATTCTAGACTGGAGATTCTGGTTGATTCAAGGCAGACCGGAAGCAGATACCTAACTAAAAAACTACCTTACATTCTGAAGTGGTCTACTTTATCATTGTGTCATTTTTTGTTTTTTGCTGTGTTCTATTGCACGTGTTAACATTACCATTTCTTTTGGTTCCTTTTATAAGAAACTGTGTCTTGCATTTTCCCTTGTTTATATTTATGGTTTAAAATGTCACGTAAAAAAATTCTTACCTATGGATTATTTAAACTCTAATACAACATAGATCATTTTCAGAGGAAATGTTACAGTATGCACTGAAATATATATATTTTTCCAGATGATGTGTGGAGGATGATTGGCTGTAAGGAGGATGAAGATGGTGAGGATGAGGACCCAGAAGTGGGAGTTGAACATCACAGAAGAGGCATTTATGGATGATTGCAAACCGATCAGGAGGTTATCTCACATTACTGGACACTTGTATTTAAAATGGAGACTGGGAGGAAGGTACTTGGTGTGTCAAATGAAATAAGGAGAGCCGATAAGGAGACTTGGTGCTGGAATGCAGAAGTTTCGTTCATTGTACAAAAAAAAAAAAGAAAAAAAAGTGGAACAATGGGAGTACAGAGTGGTCAATACCTTCTCAGAGGGCCCAAAGCACTTTACAGTTACAATGTAATTTACCCATGGACACGCTGATAGTGCCAACCTACAAACATCAGGAACAATGTGGAGTTCAGTGTTTTGCTCAAGGACACTTCAACACATGGATGCAGAGCGGGAACCAAACCTACAATCTTCCAATCAGAGGTCAATTGCTCTACCGTTGCACCACAGCTGCCCATATAGAAAATAGGACAGGGAGATGCTGAACAAGGTGAACGTGTGGGGTTTTACTCGATACAAATAACAAATATGCTGGACTCGACCTTTTGCAAAGCAGAGAACCTTAAGATTTTTGAACGAAAGATATTATTACTATGTTAATGACCATACAGATGAAAATAAGTGTAAATAAAAAAGTGGTATATTCAGTTCCCAAATATTTACAGAGTGATAACAAAAGACAAAATGTTAAAAAACTCATCAACCATCTTTTGTGTCCAGGCAGGCTCATTATCTTGTGCTGCTAAAAAGTAAATAAAATGAAACATATCATTTTTTTTTTTTAAATGTCCTGATGGAATGCAATGGCTGAGAGTTTGAATACTTTCTTGGATTTAACTTATTTCTTAAAGAGTTAAGTTTCTCTAAAGAATGCAATGATATATCCAGGGAGGTGCAGAGCCTCTAAAAGCATTCAGTCATTTATTCTGACATTACATTTCATTTAATCAAAAGTCCATCACTGCAGGCTTTTATAATACAGATAAAAATAACTGATTTTCTATTCTTTCTTGAACAACATTTCTTTTTAAATTCTGCATTTAATAATTAAGGCCTGTTAACTGGCATAAATTGTTATAAATGGACAAAAAGAAAACACATACGCCTGTATACAAATGCATATTTTATTGTTACACTGATAAGAATTGTAACACAATGAGGTAAGATAAATAATCCACATCTGTCATGTTCTTGAACCACAAAATATTCATCACCCTATCGTTAACAATCCCACAGAGTCGGCGAACAATGGCTAGTAATGCCCTATCAGTTCAGGTCACAGTTTATTACAACACGTTTCTTCTGTTTCTTTTTGAAAACAAGAAATGATACTGTCTGCACAGTCTCCTTTGTGTTTGAATCACAGTTTTTCAAACTTTCCAGCTGCTTCTTTGTTTCCTTTGGACAGATGAACCTCGGTACAAAAGATGACCTGAGGGGAGAGACATTTTTGTTGTTTTTTTTTTTGTTTTCTTCTGATGAGATAGAAGCCACGACAGACACTGGCAGGCTCTGCGTGAGTTTGCTACCATTTCTGCTGAAGACTTGGCATGATCTCACAGGGCACTAGGAACGGTACAACGGCATTTCAGTTGCTTTGTGCTGCAATCACGCCATGCAAAAAAAAAAAAAAAAGAAAGAATTCTGGAGAGTTATGAAATACTCCACAGAGATCTGCTGCACAGGACAGCAACACCTGCACCTGGAATGCTCTCAGAGTTTAAGCCCAAGTCCATGTTGGGATAGTGGTCAGAGAATAGTTTCTCTGCACTCAAGGCTTTGTTCACCCTGGGGGTCAACAGGGGAGCTGGTTCTCTGCGGGAGATGTTTTGGGCGGCGAATGGATGGGGAAGGGGAGGAGCTCAAAGCACCACAGCTCTGGAGGTGAAGATCCTCGTGTCCACGCTTTCTGGGACTGCCAACTATATGCTGAGTCATCACCTGACAGCACAGAGAGAAGAAGGAGAGAAACAATGAGATAAGTCCTGCCAGTGACTCCTCTGACCAAAAACTAGAAAGACAAACTTTTTTATTAATGAATGAATGACGTTTTTTTTATATAGCACTTTACAATTCCTTCAGGGTACCAAAGTGCCTCACAATAAAATAAGGACAAAAGAAAGATATAAATTAGACAAATTAATAACAAAAATTAAAAACAGCATCAAACTATAAAAAGCAATTAGCAGTAAGATACATAGATGACAAACAAGACTGCAATAAAACTTTTCATGCCCTCATTTGAATGCATACTGTATGAATTTTTGTCACAACGTATTGTGATTTAATAAGAAATTGAAACCAAATCCAAGTCTTTTTTGGGGGTCGTGGAAGTCCAAGTTGTTTTAGGTGTTGCCAAAAAATACTATCTAGCCTTTGTCTCACTCCTGGCACTATGAGCTATCCGGCTCAAATGGAGAGACACCTTTCCTCCGTCTCATGCCCAATAGCTACAGGATATCATGTCTTGCTTAAAATCAGAGAAAATCAGGGATTCATTCAAAATGTCTCTCAATACATTTGAAGATTTATTTGGTCTTGAGAACATTTCCAGCTCTTTGTTAGCACTTGTTGTAGTTCAATTGCTAATGAAACTTTACCGGTGGAGGGATGACATGGTTTTGGCAGTGACAGGGAAGAGCGGTATTGGTATCATTATTTTTTCATTACTTCCTTTTATAACTGTTTGTTTCAGCACTGACCAGTGAGCATTCTTCAATGTACACATGACAAGGACTATAATACATCTATTCTATTCTATAATAGAAATAGGTATAACTAGTTACATTTTAATTAATTTTTGTTCTAAAGGAAAAGAAGGAAAAAAGTCTCTTTTTAAATCTGCGTCTAGTTTTTTAACTTAAAAAGCAGTTGAATCTGCCCAAAAAATACTTTTGACCTTAGTTCAGCTTGCACACTGCACAGTCAAAACTGATAAAACCAAAACAGGAACTCACTCATTGATGCTGACTGGAATAACTTTTACCTGATCGATGACGTTTGCACTGAAGATAGCCTCTTCCATGTGTTTCTCGTCCGACTTGATCACACATTTGATGTTATTGACAACCTGTTGGACTTCAGGAGGTAGACTGCAGCTCGAATGCTCCAGGAACTTGGCCACTAATATTTTGGTGTCTTTGTACATCTTGAGGTCGGCGAGGGAGTGCGGGCGCTCGTGGGGAGAGTGTGCGTGGAGGGATCTAGATTTTAGGGGGATGTCTGTTTTTCTGCTCTCTTTCTGCTGCTTTGCAGGGTGCACGTGACTGAGTTTACCTCCAATCACCTCTGTACAAACACCTCTCGGTTCTGAAAAAAAAAGATTAAAATAGTAACAAAATGACCCTCAATTTCACTCGATTTTATTTGAATTATCAAATAGAACCAGTATTTTTTGGTGTCCAAAAGCTTGAAAATGATTAGAATTATGGTAACAAATGAATTAAATGATTTGACTCTTTTTTAAATGAAAAGTTTGACTCCAGGTTTATATTTTTAAAATGTAAAAACTTTAACTACATATTTTAATTAAACCAGTATAAATTATGTGCAATTATTGATCTACATTTTCAGAAATTGCAATTATTTTTTACCATTTTTTGGAGAAATGCATGCTGAGGTTGAGTCTTCAGCTGGTTGGTTATTTCCGGAGGCGCAGGCACTATTGTCTCCTGTAGAGGGAGACAAAATCCTTAATGAATCAAAGGAGAAGTGGTGGTTTAACATTTTTTATAGACACTGTAAAGAAAGTCTCTTCATGCACAATATACAATTTAGTCATTACCTTGGTTTAAAAAGAAAAAAACGCAAACTTAAATTTCCTACTTTTAATCCATCAATGATAAGAAAAGATCTAAAATTAAAAGATGCCTGATGAGTTTAATTGATGTCTAATGTAGAGATTTTTAGCTCGTACTTCCTGTCGTGGTGGAGCAGGAGATGGGGTCACTGGTGGAGCGAACGATGCGTGCCAGTTTGCGGTACCTCCTGGCTCCTCTGAGCGACCGAGGCTTTTCTGAGGGTGACTGGCCACTTTGACCCGAGGTAGACGGGGGCTGTGATGTGGGGGTGGGAGACCAAACGCTAAAACACAGCCTGGGACCTCTTGGCCGGGTGGGAGGGGAAGGTGATAGAGAAGGAGCTGATGGGCTGATGGCCGACGTTCCCCCAGAAGAGGCCACAGAGGTAGGGGAGCAAGGCTGTGGCGGTGGTGGGATGGCAACAGGGAGGGTGAGCTTCCTGCTCATCATCCGAGCTTTAATTAGGGAGTGCGTTGGTGCTTTCGGAGGATCCTCTGGCAAATGCTTGGCTGAGGCCAGTTCGTCACTGATGTGCATTGCAGCTCTGAGCTCCTCGCATGGATGAGTGTTTTCTGCTGAATCCTCCTGGTCCAGATTGCTGAAGTTCTCTGAGGACCAGTCTGGTGAGCGTTCCAGTGAGTCCTGGGTGTGAGACGACTCACTGTATCCAGTATCGCTTGGGCGGGAATCGGTGTTGGGCAAGCCACGGTGGCAGCGTGTGGAAGCACGCATGCAAAGCTCCAGGCTGGTGCAGCTCCCGCCATTCGGGGCCGTCTGCAGCATCCCATAAGGAGAGGAGTCCGAGCCCTGGACCTCCAGTGAGCACAAATCCTCAGAGGAGCAGGTCTGGTCATGGTCAGCCACCTCCGACACCATTAGTGATGCACTGTCCACCGAGGCTAAAATATGTATATATAAAAAAATGATGTGATTAGCATAAAAGCATCAACAGTGAGCAGACTTTGAGCGTCTTCTCCTTGCATACCCTGCGTGCTGAGTCCTGCTGTAGTGTTCCTTTCACAAAGACTGGACTCAGTGGCCTGCTGCTCAATGCTGGTGGTGACCTGAAATTTTTGAAAAATGGTCAAAATTGTGGCAAATTTGCAGCATCTATTTCTTTGAACTGCAGCAGCTGTAATACCCCTGATTGATCTGAAGAGGGCTCTATAGGCCTGCAGCACAACAACTGTTAGTTCTTGCATTTAAAAAGCAGGGCATCAGTGAAGGAAATAACAGTATTATGTGAACTAGTTTGTTGAAAAATACCGCATGCTCCCCTTTTTTAATGTAATGCAACAAATTATGGGAAACTTTTATTCTTCTATCTTTTTCCCCAAAACTCAAATCATTCCTGTATATTTCTGTCATTACTTTTTTCTAATTGATAAAAACGGTCAAAAACCCCAAACAAACAAGGATGTGCACTTGAGGTGTTGATTGAGATGAGCTGATCTGCCTTAGCATGACATTATGATTCTCACATTCAGTTAAAAGATCATTTTAATCTTTTCTGTGTGAAACAAAATTAAATGTAGCAAACTCAGGTTAAAGGAAAACCTACAGATAAAAACAAACGTTCTTAGGTCTTTATTACCTTCAGACTGAAATAATATTATCAATCATAATAATTATTAAAATAATTTTTTCCACTTTTAAGCAAATGTACCTGTAAAATGTGGTTATTTCATTTTAAAACACAACTGAAATTATAGCATTTAACACTACATTCTTGCTTCCCTGTCAGAAACCCATAGAGACTCTTATTTTAAATAGATATTTTGTGCTTTTCTTCACCTGGCTGGCAGGAGTTTGACCCACCACAGACTCGTACGGTGGAGGTAAGTCAGTTGGGTAAAGGGTTCCTGGGCTGTTAATAGGGACCCCATAGACCGCGCTGAAGGGAGAATGGGGGAAATCCAGATGCAGGCCTCTGCAAAAACAGAGAAAGCAGTCAAATAATGAATCAAAATTACAATAAAATCAATAAAAAAATATGAACACACTAAAAACTACTAATGTGACAAAATGTGAGGGTTAAAAATATCCTACAGGACCGCAATAATCTAAATCAAAAGTGCAGTAAACTGAAATTTCATTCCTTTCTCGTTGTTCCTTTATGTTCACAAAGACATGAATGTGGAGCCCATTAGGAGCATGCAGCCATCCGTGCTGTCCTATCTTTTAATTACAACCCTGTGGTCGGCTAATGTGACAGAGCATGAAATACTACCTGAGAGTTTCCACCAATCACTCGAAGCGTGATGATGTCATGACACATCCATGGCCTTGAGCGGGGACACCATAAATGCTTTTTCTACCCTGTATATATATATTTATTGCAGAAGTGACAAGCAGATGTGGCCCCCTGCCAAATGGCAACAAAAGAGCTCTCCTGCTGATAGGACTGAAGAAATGGATGTAGGAATGAGGGAGGAGTCACTGGAGAGTCACAGCTGCCTCATGGGGAGGAGCGCCCCGTGACCCGTGGGTCACCATGACACATGTGAGGATCACAGACACACAAACAGCACGTGTGCATGAGATAGGCTTGTGTTTGCATGTAAATACGGTCTCTTCCGTTTGAATATTGTGCAGTTCATGAAAGTTCTGAGGTGATTTTTAGTCGCCAGCATGGTTCCCCAAACTCTTTCCTGACCACCTTCCTCAGTAATAGAAACGAAAAGTACGGTTGTGTGTGTTCTCCCAGGATCTTGGCAACAACTTCTTTCTTTGACTTTCATGATTTGTAGATTTTAATTAGACCTAATTACCTCTGCCATCCACAAACTGCTTCTCAGTCTTGAACTGCTCAATTATTTGACACGTATTTTTATCACACAACTTACATAACTGCAAATGTTTTTAAGGAACATGCAAGTCTTTGGTGATCTTGGAAAGATGTGGGGCAAAAATCTTTATAAATTTGAAATAAAAGAAACATTTTTAGGAAATCCATCTCCTGAAATGCATTTTTTTCTTTTTTGCTTTGTTAACTGGGGAAAAAAATACACTCCAACTCTATTTTTATTCATTGTAAAAATGTTCCCAGTGGTCTTTTAACTATGGTTATGCAGTTTTTGCAGTCTTTAGCCAAAACCAAAAACCTGCGTCGCATTTTTAAGACATATTTTCTGCAGAAAAGCAGGAGTCAGCAATTCGCCTCTGGGTTGTGGACAGGACTGTTGGTGCTGAAGTGACCCTACATTGATAACCCAGCATTCCTTTCAGCCATACAGCTTTGAGCCAGATAGCAGCTTGATGAAAATGAAGATGTAAATGGATCTATTATTATATTTTTGATGTAGGCACCATTATCACCAAGACAAAGTCCTCATATGTGTAAAATCAAAGCTGCTTCTGATTCTTCTGATTCTGATCTATTTGTCTCCAAGTGGATGAATTGGAATTGTAGCAGTTCTTGCATCAAAAACCTGAGCTTTTCAAACCATTGGTTTTAATCTGGTCTTAATCCAACCTGATTTGAATAAAGAAATACTTAAAAATGCAGTTTTTATTTAAAATTATTTCATATATATCCTCCATCAAGAAAAAAATCCACAAAAACATTTTAAAAATACCAAAAACATGATTTTCAATTGAGTGTCTTTAAGGCTCTCAATTTTAGATCAATAACTTTAAAAAGCAGGCAGCAAATTTTAATTTAAAAAAATCCTTCACTGCATTGCATCACCACTTATTTTACCTTATTTTGCAAATCTGTTAACAAGCTTTGTTGATTTAGGCTAAACCTGAACCTTGTAGCAAGAAGGTCTGAAGGCTTTGTGGTCTTTGACGCCACACAAGCTGGTTTGCTCCAGAAATGCTAGATCTATTTGAATTTTTCCCACAACCTCTGGAGTTTATAGAGAATGGAGTGAAAAAAAGTAAAAAGCCTCTTTTGAGTGGCAGATCTGTGGGTAAAACTGCTTTGTTAAGGCCAAAGGTCAGAAGAGAATAGTCAGACAGGTTCAAGATGACACAGAGGCAACAGAAAAACAAGTTGTTGATAAAAAAGATGTGCAGAGGACAAGCTCTGAATACATAACAGGCATTCTTAAAGGAGATGGGCAACAACAGCATCAGAAAAAAAGCAGAAATTCCACCAGAAAAACAAAAAGAAGAAAAGAAAAGGCAAAATGACACCAAATCTTTGAAGATTTTGCACAAACAAAGGTTTAGAATTCTGCATAAGTCTAATGAACCATGAAGTAAAATTAATGTAAACTATTTTGTGCATGTTAATAATTTCAGCGCACAGGATGAGCTGTAGGGAGTCTGGTTTGAGAACACAGGATTTCTTCTCTGCTTTTTGCAGATGATGTCATCCTGCCGTCTTCATGAAGCCAGGACCTTCAGTGCACACAGCGGGGTGCACAGTGGGAGGAGAATTAGCTCCCCCACGGCGCTCACTCTGGGTCATGACCAAAAGGGCTAGATCAAGGTTACAAGTGGCCAAAATAACTTGGCAGAGAGCTCCTTTGGAGAAAAGGTGATGAGCTCCATGACCCAGACGGGAGCTTGGAGTGGAGCTGCTGCTCCTTCACATTGATGGGAGGCGGCTCAGGCCTCTTTGGAGGGAAGTTTCTGGTATTGCCTTC
The DNA here is from genome assembly GCA_003999625.1 of Oryzias javanicus. Taxonomy (NCBI): domain Eukaryota; kingdom Metazoa; phylum Chordata; class Actinopteri; order Beloniformes; family Adrianichthyidae; genus Oryzias; species Oryzias javanicus. The sequence continues at coordinate 18,339,984 of CM012439.1, forward strand.
TGTGCAGAGTCTCTTTCTACAGAAAAACTTAGGACACATTACAGGGACCGTGTCTCACTTCTGTCATCCAGTGTATTTCTGCTTGCATTTCTGCCTCCAGAACCTGGCTCCAGACAAGTAGAAGAAAAGAAGCATGGACAGCAACTACCAGGATTTTTTTTTTTTTTTAAATTAGTGATACCCCATAACTTTGACCCATCAAGCAGAAACTTGATAACCATTTTTGATTAATCCCCATTAAAACATGTTTTCACACGAACCAAGATGCAAAGTTTTTCATATAAAAAATGTTTTTTTTTTTAAATTGAAATTTTACTGTTGCACTTTCTTGATTGGACATTTAGCACATCTAAGGATTTTGAGGTTTCTATGAAAAATACATTAACACATAAAGTTGTTTCAGTGTAAAAGCGGCGCAGTAAAAGCGTTAAAGATCAAGCATTGAATATAGCATCACAGAAGTCTTTTGGATTCCAGGCATATTTAAGATACAGAAGTTTAACATTTTAGGAGATTAATGTCTGGAATTAGCAGTTTATGATTGTCATCCATCTACTATGTCTGAAAAGATCCTGGGGTTCTCAGAAGACGAATGTGCTCCTCACCTCTGTCCATCCATCGATGGGGTGCAGGTGTACTCCGGCGGGTAATATGGTGGTGGAGGGATGGGGGGGATAAACTCATCAAAGTCCAAGGTTTGGTGCAGGATGGTTCCGTAGGGGGTCACACAGTCTGCATTTAAGGCTCTGGTTCTGTGTGGCATGAACTGAAATAGAAAATGGTGTGAACTATCAGCACAGGTGAGGGATTTATTCATTCCTTTATTTTTTTAAACTAATTTTTTTCAGTTGTAAAAATAAAAAAGCAGCTTTTGTACAGAACCTGCTATTACAGGCAATTCTAAGTAAATAAGATCAGGGTTTTTTGTTCCCTGAATAAAAGTCACTACATCAACTATAAGTACATAATTGGCTCTGAAAATTCACTACCTTGACTCAGACTTTCTAAGTAGCTCACCTTCCCAGTGATAGCTAAGCCTTTCCTCTAATCTCCCCGTTGCCAGTGTCACTATTGATTTTTTTTCTCAAAGTTACTGAACAAAACAAAGGGTTAACATGCGGTAATCAGACGAGGAGAACAAACTCTGTGAGACTGCCGATGAGACACACTGTGTTTTAATTCATTGGGTGTTTGAATTTAGCAAAGTTCAGTCATTAAAGATATTTTTTATGTTTATATGAGGCTTGAAAGACTTTTAATTTATTTGCTATTAACATTAAAATATGAAATTCAAAGTGTGAATCTCTACTAATTTGTTTAACACACTGGTCTCACAATAAGGATGTTAAATGGACTCTCTAATTGATGTTAAACCATGAAGCCCAACCTGCTCGGAATAAAAGCCTAAGTCAAGATGAGAATAATTCTTTTAATTGTATTTCATTCCTTAGGCATTATAAGCCCAACAGCCTCTGAAGAATTAATTTTCTCCCTCTTTATTATGTTTGCTTTTTATATATTAAAAAAAATGAGGAGATAAATGATTTGTTTTCTCTTGTTAATGGATATTTACTAAAAAAAAAAAACCCAAGAGAGCCATTTAAATTAGTTCAAAATTGCACTACTCAGTTTCTCAAAACAATTATTGGTTAAAAAGGTGGTTAGTTTTCAAGATGTTTTTGTCTAACTTAAGATCTCAATCATAAAGTTACATTTTTAGACACTGCAAAAACATACATCCAAGAAAAAAGTCAAAATTCTTCTGATTTGAGAAAAAAAAATCCTTAAATTAGCAAAAAATATGACAGTCAGGTAAGAAAAATTTCTCACGAAGAATTAAAAAAAAAATCTAAAATTTCTAAAAACTAGGACATATTTTCTCAGGCCCACTTCAATTACATTTTTATCTATAGTAAAATCATTCCCAGTGGTCTTATAATTATAATTATTCAGTTTTTCGCCAAAATCAAAAACCTGTGTCATTTTTTAAGACATTTTCTGCAGCGCAATAGGAACTCTTTCTGGAGGGACAGTTGGCACAGAAGTTAGCCTTCTCTAGTTTCCCATCAGCTCTTTATTTACACTGCTAGCTCATTGCACCTCAGAAGTCCAAGCTAACTTTAGCGTAATGAAAAAATAAATGAATAAACGCAAGCAATATCGGAGCTATCTAGCCGTACATTTCTGAGTCAGATGGCAGCTCAGACGAGAAAAATGAAGACGTTAATGAATCTATTTATCTGCAAGTGGATACATCAGAACTGGAGCAGGGCAGGAAGACTTTGGCCTACCCATGGCAGCTGTTTTGTCATAAACCTAAGCTTTTTCAAACCGTGTGTTTCCATCTGCTCCTGATCCAACACAAATTGACTACAGAAATACTAAGAAATGCAGTTTTGATCTTAAATTATTTTATATGTAATTCATCATCAGAAAAATGTTACGAAAACATGTTGAAACAAGATTTTCCTTAGAGGGGACCTTTAAACTAAGGTTAGTTTGCTATTTGCTTTTTTGAAACACATTTTTTTTTTCTTTTGCAAGATTTGTTTATTTTGAAATTACTTTAATCAAGTGTTCCTAACATCGCTGAGACAATTCTGTAAATCACTGTAAAATCCGAGGTCTAAGTTGGGCGTCATGTTGACTCTTGATCTCCGTCACTCTCGGGTTGTTCTGTGTGTCTGAATGCATGAAAGAGTGGCTGCTGCTGTTACCTCCCATCACACTCACCATCTGCAGCACATCAGTCGACACCATCTGCATGCAGCACATTGCAGTGGCGAGAGCGCACACAATGGTGGAGATGACGTTTAGGGCACAAACACTGAACAACAGCTCCTGAAGGAGGAGGACAGGAGAGGAGGAGAGTGTTAGCTCAAAAAACACGAGTGTAGAATAGGACAATAAAAGGGGAAGACATTCAAGAAAATTTGCAAAAGTACCAAAAGGATGATGAAAAACAATTTATTGTTGGGGCAATGTTCTGCAGGGGGGTAATCAAAGAAAAATACTTTAAAAAATGAGTTTTGGTAGCTCCAAGATAATTCTGTCATAATGTCAGAGACCAACAAGGACCTAAAGAAATCTGAAGCTTTGAGGAAAAAATGGGCACCATTATGACCATTGATGGAGAACAGGAGCTAATAGGAGGTCACTTGTTGTCTCGGAAGAAAAAAATGTTTTTGTTATGTGTTATAGATTCACGCTGAAATACAACACAGTTGCCTCACACTGAGTAGGCATTGGTTCAAACCCCAGCAAGGTTCTGCGTATGTGGAGATTGGTTTGCATGTGCTTTCTCTGGGCATTTTCGCCTACTTTTTCCTCCCACAGTCTCAAAATATGTTTTATAGGTTTGTCGGTGACTGTAAATTTCCCCTCGGTGAGTGTGTGGTTGTCTGTCCACATATGAGGCTCTGTTGTGGGCCGTTGACGTGTCCAGGGTGTACCCCGGCTTATGATGCCTGAGTTAGGCTGCAGTGACTCCCGTGACCCCAGATGAAGCGGGTACAGATGATGGAGAGATGGTTTAATCATAAAATGCCACAGCACTGAAGAGATGTCACACTGTCTAGCATGTTCATCCACTAAACTACACAACTGTCAAACACTCACACAAACCTTCATCCTCACTTGTCTGCCATCAATGCACCTCTAATAGTTCTCAGCAAGTACTAGAGAATAAAAGATTATTTCAGTAAAATATAATTTTTCATATGTCCAATAATAATCACCACACCATCTTATTAAGAGCCAACTAACTCACTGTTTAAAACCTTTATATTATAAAAATTTGGGTGGGTCATAAAATAATTTACATAATATTAAAAAAGAACAATTACCGAACAGTCTGAGAGGATCAAGTAGTTTTATGAAACCAGCTGTGAGAACAAATACTAAACTTTACTTTATCTTCAGAAGAGGTTTTTAGATATGGAATTACTGCAGGGAACATATTAAAGATCGTCAATCCATAAAAAAAATCAAAGCAAGAGTCAACAAGATTCATGTATGTGTACTTCTCGAAAAACTTTATCTAACTTTTGTGCAAAGTATTGTTTGTGCCTGTTTTACCGAGTGCTATAATTCTGACCTGACTTTCCTGATCCAAATTCTGCCCCGACTCTGTTTGTCTGCCACCTGCCCCAACCCACCCCTCAACTATGTTATCCAAAGTCCGATCCCTTAAACTTGACCTCTGCCTGCCTGACCCTGCCTTAGATTTACTGACAGTTGTGTCAGACTCCTCCTCTGTCACCCCAACTGTCCAATAAACCTGCTGCACTTGCATCCAGTCATCTACCTTCCTGTTTTGACAGTGTGATTGTTTTGACTGCACATGGCCTTTTTTAAGATTCTGTAAAATACAGTTTGTATACATTTTACATTTGGATTGAATTGACTTGACAGGTAATTATTCTTCATTCAAAACTTTACATGTTTTTATTCATCATTATGCTTCTGTTTTTTTATCTTTTATTTAATCAGCTCAAAAACAAATAAATGAAATTAATTAAAAATAAAACTCCAAACTGTCTTTGCATTTTACGTCGCAAACCACAACTTCTGCTGAAAGAAGAGGACCAAATTTCAACATTTTCTTGACTGCAATAATTTTTCACATTTTTTAACATTTTGTTTTCAATCCTGACTTATTGTGCGTACATTTTTGAATAAAGAATACAATATTTTAGCATCTTCCCATTAGACAGACCTGCAAGCGTCACTCTCAAAAACACAGTCCCTATACAGCAGACGCCAAAGGTAAAGTTCATGAAAGCAGGAATTATGCAAAAGGGAATCAAGGTGAAGTGTGTAGCTCCAACTATACAGGGATAAAAATCTTATATACTGCATGCGGTAGTTTTGAAACCATATCATGGAAAAAAATCCCTAACGGCCATTAAACAGAGCTAATGTAATCAGACGTGCTGCCACCTTTACACTACACACAGCCAGTTTAACCCCAGAGACTCATCCTCCAGGAGGACTCAGTCAGGTCCCACAAGGAGACAACACACAACCCTCCCCCCTCCCCAGGGAGTCACATATGAATTTCAGTCATCTGGACCTTTGCCCAAGAGCAGCTCGCTGTGAAACCTCACCTAAGGCAAGTTCCCGCTGGAAAGCTCCTGGGTTTTTTCCGGCGCTCCATCCCTCCCCGACTAAAGGAGATTCATGAACCCTCTGGGTTTGACAGGCAGATCAGTGCAGCGTTTTCACTGATGCTGACACTGCACCAGACAGGCATGGCCAAGACAGGACTGAGCCAGAGGGCAGAGCTGTCACTTTACTTACCAACATATAGTCCTGTCCTCACAAATGATTACTGGCTGTGCCGAGTTACCAGATTTAAGAAAAAAATGAACAGCACATTAAAAAAAAGAACTTGCTTTTAAAGGTGTCTGGGCTCCCCCCATGAGACTGGGAGATGACTATTTCAGGAGCTGCTAAGAATAGAGCTGCTTCCTCTTCACAAAGGAATCAGTGGAAGAACTTTCTTACAGACCCTCTAGAACGAAGACTTCTAGTTCTGAGTGAAGGAGGTAAATTAGGTTTCTCTGCAACCTGAAAACTCAGATGTCCCTCAAATGAATTAGAGACTGCTCCCCCCATGACTGGCACCTAGATAAGAGGCAGGAGGACAGATGTTATCAGCCGTTTCCAGGGGAATCAGTTCAGTCTGAAGACGGAGCTTTCTCTAACCTTCAGCGAGCATCAGCTGGGATCTTAGCGATTCCTGTAAATATTTAGTAATAGTTTCATTCCTGTTGTCCATCGCAACCATGAGGGACTAACCAGTGCTCGTCCAACTTGAATTCTCATTTTAAAAAAATTTAAAAAACAGTAAGTAATAATAAAGGAGTGATCTGCTTCAAGATGAAAGAGAGCTTTACATTCAGATTCAGAAGTCATCTGCATCTCACCCTCCAGCCAACTCCAAGACAGTTATGACGCACACAAAACCTCAAAATGTCCTCTGAAACTGATCGGTATTGGCAGCTCCCGTGAATGCACAGCAGGAGCTATTAGAAGCCTCTTATTCTGAAAACCACAAGGGGTGATGAAAATACAAGTGATGTATTTCATTATTTCAGTATATGACAAGTATGTCCAGAACCAAACCACAGGCTTTAGCTTAATGCGTTAGTGTTTCAAAACTCAAACACAATACACCAGTCCTTTTGTTATCATTCACTGCTACTCTGAAAAGATCTGTCGGGTTTTATTTGGCACAGTTTACAAATGTGTTTGAGAATAACTGCAGTGGGTGTTGTCACTGTTTTTTTTCTGAATATGACACAAAAAACAAAACATGTTAAATCATTAAAAAAAAACAGATGCTAGTTTGGAAAAACAAAGATAGAGGAAAGCAATCCAGCAAAGACATGGGAATTAGCAAAAAAACAAACAGAAAAAAAAGAGGCAAAGATTTGAAATGTGGAGCCTCTTAAATCAAATGATAACTTCTAATTAATCCAATACTGACAAAATAATTGACAATCTGAGCTTGCAGTTGCCGAAGAATCACTCAAATAATTTCTGTTACAATTAAGCAAACAAATTCACCATGACATTAAAAGAACAAAACTATAAACTTATGAGCCTAACTACATGCAAGTTTAATGAGTAGGTCCATTTGTTGGGTTTTTACTTGATAATGTGTGAAATAGCTTTTAGAAAATCTATTTATATAATGGCACTTCAGTATATTTGGGTCAATAAAAAGCACACCAACAGCTTTATTGAAGCTGTTGAATAAGGCTGCTAAAAAATCAGTATTTAACCCCTTCTATGCTCATCAAAGCTAGTATTCATCACTACATCTGACCTCAATACTGTATCTTCATGCCCACATTTCCCAAAATGCCACTGTTTGGCAACCTAAATGCAAGCAGGTGACTGCGCTGCAGAATTTGTAATTGGGAGGCGGGAGTTACATTTTTACACGCCGCTTGATGGTTGAGGAAGTTTTAAGAAAAAGTTAAAATTTTACAGAGACTTGATGATTTTTCTTTAAAAGTTGACACTGGTAAGTGGCCTTGCCTTTTAAGGTCACACAGTTGCAGTCCAGTGTCAGGCAGGTGGGAGGAGGCAAGAAGGATTCAGTTCAATTCAATTCAATTCAATTCAATTCAATTCACTTCAATTCAATTTATAAATCTCAGCAGAGTTCACATTAGTAATTGGACAAAAACATAGAATCAGTCATAAAATATAAGCAATAGCTACACATGAAGGAGGGATCCTCTCCCAGGACAGACAGGCGATATGACTGTTAAAGAAGAATTAGCTTATCTAACTCGACAACTATATGTTTGAATAGTCTTCCAGATGGAACTGGGAGCCCGAGACGAGCCAGAGGCGAGGTCCACAGGTCCCCTCCAGGCCACCATCCAGAGACATTTACACATCCAGCTGCCACTTCCCTGTGGCCGTTTAGTTGTTGTACGATTTATGCCGGACTGCTGCTGTTTACATTCATGACCCAGCCAATGATTTTGAAAATAGATTGAAAATTGATTTTCAAAAAACTTTACTTGAAGATTCCGCTGATGCCTCTCTATTGTGCAGTGGCAGTTGTATTTGTGACCATAGCATAAACAAGACTTGCATCCCTGGCTGGCCAATACAAATGAAAACATGTAAAATGTGATTCAGAAATTAAATGGCAAACACCAGCAGTAATCTTATTTTAGTCTTTGATGGTCTGTAGGTGAAACTTCAAAAGAATGAAGTGCATGAAAAACACATTTACAGCTTCTTCCTGTCGTTCAGTTATTCGACATTCCATTTTAGTAAAGTGAATATATCAGGACTGCATTGCATGTTCATTAAAATTAGCAGCAGCATAAGAGCCATCCAAAGGTGTAAAGTATACTACAGGGACTTGAAAATGACAGCTTCTTCATATACATAACTCAATACATCTGACCACTTTGGCACTTAATAAAGGTTTATAGCAGCAATTTGAGTTATGAGCACAGTAACAAATGGGCTCGATCTTTCCTCTTTTCATAGGCAAGATTCATCCGATGAAGGCTTTTATTTGATTATCAATGTTTTATAATCAACTAGGGACATGAAAGGAATAGATTTGATTGTCATTAGCCAGTAATGGTACAGTATCTATCATTTATGCAGACACCAGGAGTCCTGATCATCTCCAAAGGTCACAAACTCAAAGACGAAAGCCGGCCCAAGATGTAAAACAGAGATTTCAACAGGAGATTTATTTGATTCATCTTTTTGGATGGGCTTGAATAAGCAAGACGCTTCACCTCAGTTCCTTTTGGTTAACGTTGATTATAGATTAAAAGTTGTAAAAATGTCTTGTTTTAGAAACTAATAATAAAAAAATAGAAAAAACTTTAATCTCAACTCTTCAAACTTTTCGGTTTTAGTGTTAACCCTTGTGCTTTCTTATGGGGTCCAGACGACTCAAGCCTTAAATTGACGTGTTGACAAATGTGGATGAAGGTGGACAGGATTTCATGTCATCAATATACCTAGGATAGCATTAGGATTTATTTCTAAGGGAATATTTATATCTGGCTGTGTGACAGACAGGCGGCCTCTTCCTGCCTTCTCCCCAACAGTGGCTTGGACAGGCTCCAGCAACCCCATGACCCCAAAAGTGACATAGTTGGTTTAGGAAATGAATGGATGGATAATTTCTTAATTTGACATCTAATTTTGATTATGATGATGCGTGGTCAGAGTTGTTGATGCTGTCTATAAAAATAATGAGAAGTTTTTGTTTTTTTGTTTTGTTTTTAACCATAATTAGTCATATCCTACAGGTTACCATGAAGCAACAAAGTGTTTTTTGGGCTAAATCAGATTCATATTTCTTTTATAAAAATACAAAACCATCTATGAAACATGTGTCAAAGTTGAGGCCCGGGGGCCGGATCCGGCCCTCCGGGTAATGATATCCGGCCCTCCAGATCATTTTATTTTGTTGCTATTAATGGGCCGATGTTTTCTTGCGCTCATTTCTAACTTGTATTATTTTGACAAAACATATTTTATGTAGAGTTCAATACATGTGTATCCTGTTCGGCCTGCGTTTTGTTGTGTTTTGGATTTTGGCCCCCTATGCGAACACCCCTGTCCATTCATTCCATTCCATACCTGCTGATTTCAGAGTAAAGACCAAATGGTTTCTACACACACATACACACAAATACTCATGGGACAATTTAGAGTCACTAATCAACCTAGGGAACACGTTTTTAGACAGTAATTTCATTAAATATGTAAAAACCTTATACCCACCTTGAGACGTAAGCGTATGGTGTTGCAGTCCCGCAGAGGAGTCAGCCTCAGAGTCTCTCCCTGGCTGCAGCTGGAGCCTTGCTTGGGCATCTCGCAGCACACGCACACCGAATCACTTAACTTGACCTGGGGGGAAGGAGGGTAAAACACACATCCACACTCAAGCAGGCATGCCACAGACACAGAGACACATGTCAGAGCAGCTGAGCTTGATTTCTGAATCCATATTTCCTGAAAAGACGTAATGATATTTACTGCTCAGACAAAAGTAGCAAACTAATGTTCTGATTGATGGACCAAGTACAGTTTTAGTGACACAACTACATGCAAATGGCTGCTGCATGTGTGCAATGAGACAAAGAAATGCAGGAATAAGATGAGCTACTTTGAGCTGAGATTGAGGTAGAGCATACCTCTGCTGTGTGTCCCAGATTGAGGGAAAGCAGGACATGAACTCAACAAGTATGGGTTAATTACATTGGGGAGAAGAGATGAGGAACATTAATATTTCACTCCTAACTGTAGCGGGGTCTCTCTGGGGAGCTACATAAAGCAGAGACGTCGGTGTACTCGCCTCGTCTCCCTTTAGGAGCAAAGCTGCTTATAAGGCTCGGCTGGTTGGGTGAGGAGGTTTGGTGCTCGATAAATCACTGGTGGCTTTTCCCAGTCATGAGAAACAAACCCCTGAGCTTTAAGCTCGAGTTAAAAACAGCAACTAAACATCTTATGATAAAACTTAGGATATTAATTTTTGTAAAGTAATAGCTTACGGTTTAGTTTAAATGGACAAAAATATTACAAAATAAACTGTTAACAACTTTTTTTCCACAATGGGAAAAAAGTCCGACAGGATATACAGTAATAACAGGAATAAAGACAATTATTGAATAAAAAAAGGATTTGACTGGGTTTGGGCTCTGTAAAATAAAAATTACATGATAAAAACACCAATATCGCAAACTAAAAGTCTAACAAACTGACTTTTAATGACTGTAATGTTTATTTTATCCACTATGAATAGGCTAACTCCTTTCTTTGTTGTCATTTTACCAAATTTAGATCTTTCTTTTATCCTTTTCATCATAAATGATAAAACTCTTGTCAGTTTCTTTCCCAATAAAAGCCAATCAAACATGTATATTTTTTGCTTTGTTTATTAAAATAGAACCGTTTCAATGTGATACTGCAGAGGATATGTAGAGTTTGTGGGCATGTGAAGTCAAGCTTTTGAAATTTTAAAGAGTTTCTATGTAACACACTCAAGATAAATGCTAGAGGGGAAGGAAACATAACAGCAGAGATCGCAGGAATTCCCGTAAGACTGCACGGATTAGCACTTGAATCAAATAAGAGCAAGAAGGCTCCTAGAAATCAGCAGGAAATGTTTACTACTTTCTGTACACTTTATACATCAACATTTGATCAAATAAAAGATCTTTCGTAAAAAAGGAAACAGAAAATTAGGTCTGCTTCTCCCGAAAGCGCGTCTAGTCCTCAGTTTAAGGACTTAGCGAAGATTTCCTCATATAAAGGTTCTGTCTTCACCTGAGAAAACAAAATGCCCTTTTGAGTTCAGTGCTGGTGTTGACTGAGACCAAATGCTGTCTGTAAGCCTGCCATCTGCTGTCATTTTTAAAATGAAAGGAACAAACAAGGAACCCGTAACCTTAAGGGATGAAATGAAAACAGGCCATTACCAAAACAAATTTCAGGCTGTCTTGTTCCTCGGTCAACTTAGCACTTGTTTGATTCACCCTTTGAACTGGTAATTTTAGGGATTGAGAGTAAGCCGCTGCTTTGTGGTGCAATTGTAAGGAGATTTGTGCTTGGAAGAGCATTTCCTTGTCCGAACATTACAATGCTTCTTGGGAATAAACGTTTCCTTTGGTGCCACATTTGTAAGAAACTTGAATTTACCAGCTGAGAAGGAAAGCTGAGGTAGACCTCCAAAAAAAACCTCAGCTCCTTCTGCAGTTAACTCCTGTTTGATTGGCTGAATGATCAAAGTTTGAAGTAATAAGACATGTTTTTTTTAACATTTTAACAACATTCTTGGGCCTCAAGTTGTACACTTAATAAAAGTGTCTAAAACGGGGATGCAAATCCAGGCCTTGAAGGCTGGATTGTAACCTGCCATTGAAGCTCGTTATTGGCTAAACACACCTGATCCAGATAATCAACAACAGATGAGGCAGGGCTTCTGGAAAACCAGCAAGAAGCCGGCCCTCAAAGCCTGGATTTGGACACACCTAGTCTACAATAAATTTTACACCCATTATTACCAAATTCTGGCATAAAAAAACACTCCACTGAAATGGCATAAGAATGATCATGTGAAAGTGTTTTGTCCTCCCCCGTTCCTCTGAAGCAATGGTATAATCCAGTCAACAGCAAATTAATAAGGAGAGAATTTAGTTTTCCCAGATTGGACAGTTTCCTTCTCAATTGAGCGGATTTGAGTCTGACTTTGCAGGAACAATTGCTTTGGACTTAACTGTGGCAGGTTTGGGAGCGATTTGGCAACTTTTACTTGCTTATTGAAATATGTTTCAACCAGGGACATGTGGTGAGGAGAGGCAGGTGAAGCAAGAAGGACCTGATTGCAGGCAAGATGGCGCCCAAACACAACATTAAACTAATCATTAGCCAGAAGTGGAAATGTCGCAACTGTAGCCAGAAGCTGAATTTGCATATCTATACTAAAAGATTACTAACCCTAAATCGGTTCTTGTGTCTTTCTGGTGTGCATGAAATGTGCACCCTACTAATAATAAAATAATTATGTGCCAACTAACCTGTTCAATAAATACCATTCACTGGTTTGATCCTAATCATTTCATTTTTCTCCCTAAAATCACTGTATTTTACTTATCTCCTGTTTAATTTCAGCGCAGTGAGGTCTGCCCCATGACAGTTTTTAAATTATTGCAATTTTTCAATGATCATCAAAACATTAAAATTTTTGATGCTGATTCTGTCTACGAGTGGACAAATGAAGAGGTTATTCAGCGTTTTAACTTAGGTAAGAATGAAACTAAGGAGATTAATACAACCGCTGCAGAGGACCCCATTTTACTGTTTAACTGGGGCTCCCAAACTGCTAAGTCCTCCCCATCTAGTCCCACACAATTGTGGATATCATCCTATAATGTTACCAGCACTTCTTGCCGGTCAGTGTTGTCTTGTTGTTGCTGTAACACAAACTTCCATACTTTGTGTACTATAGTTAATTGTAATAAGTTTTGGGGTTATCAGTTGAATCTTGCCACAGTTTTATTACAGAACATGGAGGTCAGCTGACCTGCATCTCCACTGTTTAAAGTCAGAAAGCTGACAAACATCAAAGATGTCCAGTGAAGTGAATTCTTCTTAAGCCTGCATTGTATTGTCCATGGATATTTCTCCAACGCTGAGTTGCTGCTGTATTTTGTTTCGCAGCCACAAGTAAATTAGTGGAACAGATTGAAAAGCCCGGGAGGAATATGCTCCACATCTGCTGCACGCAGCCATCTGCATGAAAATATATATGATAAAATGCATGCTAGAAGTGGCCAAAATCTCCACAGAGAACATGCAAACGTCATGTTTAGATGGGCATCTTGTTCACACTGAAGGCAGTAATTGCATTGGTCAGTGTCCAGTTGGTCTCACCAGCTGACAGTCATTCAGGGAGTTGACAAGCTGAGCGTTCTGGCAGGAGAGGATAGAGCCCGCCAGGTTGAGCATCACGCACACTGCAGACAGCAGCATGAAGAATGTGATCTGTGACAGACAGACACAGGGGAGAGAGAGATAAATATGTATTTATATATAAAAAAAACACATCAGAATACAACGTCTACAGACATAGATTGAGCAGTTGGTATTCAAGTCCTGACAGTGTTATTCTCTAATAAACTGTGTCTTGCAGTGAATTTAAAAGATCCATAAACAGGAAATTGGAGATGATGTTGCGTGAAATCAATAACATTGTTTCTTTGCAGGCTTTCAGAATCCAAAGTTTGGCAAAAAAACGTTATACAAAAAACTACAAAGAAGTTCTAGATTGTTTTTTGTAAGCCTCGCTCCCACTGAGCGGTTTGTTTTCATGGCACATACATGGTGTAGACCGCTAGCATGTCATCGCGTCATTGTAGTGCGACGACAACAATGGAGGTCATCCTAGCCAGCAAGGCTAAGTGGGTCCCACATGGTTTATAAGTGGACAGAAAGTGTGGGCGCCAGTTGGGTTTGTCTGAAGTTTCATTGGTGGCCCCACCTGTGGCCCCACATTGGCCTAGATACCCAGGGACCGGCAGCCTTGGCAGCAACCCTGCCAGCTCTTCTGGCCCCTGGGTAGAAGAGCTCGCTACGCTGTGCTCTGGGTGATTGGCTAGCATAGCGAGTCAGTCCCTCAGTGGACGCCGGTGGCTCACTTGACCTTTCTGGCTGGGATTCAGCAGCTCATCATTACTTTTTGCATGTGGTTTATAACAGGAATTTAATCTTGTTTGAAAGAGGATTGTGAGCGGCTAAGATGAATACTGTCCAATGCTTACAAATGTTGAAAACATTATTTTAAATGAGTGCTATATTGGCACTTTCTAATGTCTTCATCACTTTCTGCCAATCAACGGGCAGCTCCGCCCCAATCATTCCAGTCCTATTTTCAATGGACCTACAACTGATGGGGCCCCCCAAGAGGTAAAAGTCAGAACTGTCAATTTTACAATGGAAAATGGAAATGCTAAAATACTGTTCTGTACCACTCAGTGGACAGGAGGCTTACTTGTCTGTCAGAGCAGCCCATTTGACCCCTTTCTGCAAATAAACCCAGAAATGTAGCTTCACATACTGACATTGCACAGGTTCATCAACTTTGTCCAAAGACTTCCAAAAATAATATATTTATATATCAAGAGTTCAAGAATGAACTGCTTCTGTAGGATGTTAGTCAAAGAAGTTGACCTAATTGAGGAATGAACTTTTAAGAGTCAAGATAAGAGGTCCTGCTGTCTTTGGTTCAGGCCCTTTCGGATTATAACAACTGACTGCACAGTTGCTCTTTAAAAGAGCCTCTCAGAAACCCGCAATCAGGTAAATTGAAAACTACATCAAAAGCATAGTTTCAAAATGTGATCTTCCAAAGTGGCAGGTCCCTGGGAAGTTGATGGCAGAGGACATGCAGGGCATTAGCAGGAATCAAGTGTACATGTAAACAGATGGAGAGGGGTAGAGATGCATGGGAGGGGAGGACCTGAAGATTGCTTGTAATAAGCAGATGAAGAGATACGTTTGACTGCGCTATGGCAAAACAGAAAAATGAAAGGTTGAAGTGGAAAAGCATACAGAGACATGACCATTATGGCTGAGAGTAAAAAATAGATAGGCAGTTCATACAGAGAAATGGTGCATTTTTATAATGATGTGTCGATCTAATTAATTCACATTTCACAGAAATGTGATGTTTGTTTTTTCTGGTTGAAATATGTGTAAAATGATTCCTCCAGGAGCAGCTCAGAGCAGTTTGACTCAATCAGGTAATTTTCACAACCACAGTCTCTCAAACCCCTAAAACAAACGTCACACTATACTGAATAAAAGACTGAATTTTATTGTTCTTTATTTAATGATCATATTTAGACAATTCCTCATTTGGATAAATCACTAAAAATGAATCTTGTGAGGACAAACATTTCCCTACATAACTAAATGCTCTTCAGCTCATCAGTTAAATCATGAGCATATCAAATTAAATAGTAATGTACAGCCGAATGCCTCAAACAAAGAAAATATTTAGAAATGTTAAAGAAAAGTGTTTGCTTTTGTCTCTTTTAGGGACTGAATACTTATGACCGTGTTCTTTTTTCTTAGTTTTTCTTATTTTGTACATTTGCAGAAATTTCTACACCTCTTTTTCTGTCAAGATGGATTATTCACTGTACATTAATAAGAAATAAAATGAACTTTCGTGAAAGAATTTAAAGAGGTCAGAATACCTTCCATTCCTCCTATATTAGAGTTTTTATCGTTGTTTAATTCTTGCCAGAGTTATTTTCTTTGGAGCCTTTGTATTTTCTTTGCACAGTTTATATTTTGTTGCTTTTTTCTTTTTTCTTTATGATGCTGTTGTCCTGATTTAACTGTCATTGGAAGACTTAGTGAAGTACAATTCCTGTAAAAGAAAGCTAGACATTTACTGTGGTAAAAAATGATTTAAATATAAGGTATCCAATATACTGTTTTTTATTTACAACGCAGAGTTTTGCAATAGACCTACAATACAGCAAAACTAAAATTCCATTTGTATCATTACTGTGATTGATTATATTGACCTTTCACTGCAATTCTAAAAACACATAAATTAATGTGTCAATATGTGCCATAAATGTCAGTTTAAGGTTACTGGGCATCTTGAGTTAGCTTTTTGAGATCAAGATGACTTCCATGACTTTCCTAAAGGAACTGAGGACTTCCTTTTCAGATTACATCCTTTGATTTGTTCGTTTTGACAAGGAAGCTTGGAAAAAAATGTTTAACTACTGAGGTAGCAAAATGTCTTCCACATATAAACGTATTGGCCCAAACTGAAGGATTTTGTTAGGAAACTGATAAATCATTGCCTCGATTGTCACCAAACACAATCTAGGAATGCTAGTTATGTAACTGTGTATGCTTCTACATCTGATCTCCGAAAGAATCAATTTGTATCGGTTTACTTCTCTCACCTAGAATGATGGGACCTGTGTGTTGTGTGTTAATGGGCTCATTTAAATCCCTAAACAGCATTTCTACACCTGCTCAGACACAAGTATATCGAATCTCAGTAATTGAGGGGAACAAAACAAAATGTATTGTTGCTTTGGCAAGCACTTTTGTAAAATATTGATACGTTTATGCTATTTTTTTTTTTTAACAATCCTCATTTGACTGTTTGCAAACAACTTAAGAACACATTTTCCAGCACTTCATGCTGTATTAAAGTCATATAAAATATTTCCCATACCTAACAATTTTGCATGAAACCATGAAACTTCTCTATTCAGTTTTGTGCTTTCCAGGATCCATGACATCACCTGCTGTGCGCCAACGTTTTCCCTCATCTAATCTGACAATCATCACCAGCCCTGCGCACGTGCCTCCTCATTACCATGTGCAATCACAAAGTACCAGTTAGCAGTTACTCAATTACTGCTGCGCTGCCCTCTGCATGCCAACGACACACACAAAACCCGTGAACGCAGGTCCATGGTTGCTGTAGTCGCCAGAGCATATTCATCCTGTGCGTCATCGTTCAGCACTCCCAGTGGAGGACAATGCACCATTATAAAATCATCGTTCATCTCGATTACACACATACATCACAGAAGAAGACCTACGGTTTAGACGTGACACTAATTCCCCACATCTGTTACTGTTCAACTTAAAAAAAAAAGAAAACTGTCAAATTTCATCTGCGGCAAATACTTACATCCAGATGTCCAATCCCGCGTGTGACCAAGCGACCTCCATAATTCTGCTCTTCTAAACGTTTAACTTAGTCAAATAGTCAAACAAATATCTGAAGCTTTTCACGTTTTGATGCTTAGATCCTTCTTTTTCAGATTAAAATAATGTAAAGCTCGATAAGAAATGATATCTAAGAGTGTAGTAGCTGCATGAAGCTGAAGAAAAATAATTATGCAACAGATTTTTTAAAATTTAAATTTACAATAAAAATACTTAAAGAAGAATCTAACTAGCATTTCTTTAACTGAAAATGTCAGAAAAACTACAGGAAAACAGAAACCAACAGTTTCACCCCTGAAAAAAGTTTTACAAAGAATTAGAAAAGGAAAAGTTGCCTTTTAGTAAAAAAAAAAAAAAAAAAAAAAAAACTAATACTGTTGGAAAAAAAGTAGAATTTTTACTATTAAGATAATTTTGAGCACAACTAATGACATTGACTTAAAACCATAATACAGACATAGTCTCATTAACTTCAAATAATAATTTTGGTAAAATGCAGCAGACAAGGATGTAGATGAACTTGAAGGAAGGTTTTGGGGGATTTTTATATGCATAATAACCTCCCCAAAAATGCTTTTTACTGTTTCCAAATTTTATCTTCAGCTTTCTCCCTTTTCAGTTGCTCCCCACATGGGTCATCACAGTGAGCCACTCCATGTGATGTTGCTTCAGTTTCAGGGCAGATGTCCCTCTGTCCTGACCCAAATCTTGTACACTGGCCTGAACTTTAGATCAGTTCAGAAAGGAGCTGACGAGAAGTGCTCCATTGTGGTTACTGTAACTTATAATGGTCTATCTTCTAGGAGCTAACCAGACCAAATGCTGATTGGTCTCTAAAATTGGTAAAAACCAGGTGAGTCCTGGGTGGCACAACTGTAAACCCTGACAGCAGTGTCAGTCATTTGTTTAAATTGCTGCATAACCGGAAAAAGCTGCACGTATATTTATTCAAATCAAAATAAATACATAAATAAGAACAGCATGCTGAAACCTTAAATTTGACCTTGTCCAAATCTGCCTTTCAGCATGCTTCAGCCTCACAGACTTTGCTTCAGTGAGCAGATCAGATGATGAAATTCTAACACTCTTTAGCTCATCAGTGATGCTTTGAAAGGACAAACCACCTCATGCTATACAATTTAAGGTGCAGCTTATATCTCTCAGTGTTAAAGAAAATCAGCTTTAACAAATAGAGTGAATATCAGCACCAGATGTTTACTTAGAGAAAACACTGCAGGATGTACTTTAGAATTATACTGCAGGTTATATATTGGAGAATTATAAATATCAGAACCCTGCTTAGATTCGTATTGAATAGTAAAAATATTAAAAACAAAACATCAATGCTAAAATTCTTTTTCAGCAGATGTTCTTCACATCAATTACAACATTCATCCTCCTATGAACTATCAGACTTCAAAGATCAAAAGAGATATAAGAGGTTTAGCTTCAATTATAAGATATTACGTTTAAGAATCTGAATTGAAAAGCAAAGATTCTTGCAGCTGGATCTGCATCAGCACGGCGAGCTAAAACGAGCAAAGATTGGATTGTTTGATCAGAGGGGAATAGCCAAAATTGGAATTAGAAAGACTGTTTGCGTCCTCTGACTGCAGCACAAATTAGTATTTAGTCTGGAGCAGCACTGCGACACAACACAATTTATTTTCAATTATCCCCGAGCCACGAGAGATGGAAGCAATGCTGTTTTGTTTTTGCTGCTGCTCAGCAGATCACACATCCTCTCATGCAGTTTCCTTTTGACACAGCATATCAATCCTCCAGTGCTTGTAGGGCTCAGTGTGTACAGAAAGCACTCAGAAGACGAAACCAAAGCCACTTTGATTGTTGATTTAGAGGAATAGTCCTATATGTCCTGATTTTATCCCCGTCAAATGTTTGGTCTCACCCTTTTGCGCAGCTTAAAAGAATCACACCCAGCTCTGGGGTTAAACAAGAATCACTAAAAACCAAGAGATGTCTCTGCAGCTCCATTTTTTGATTTTGCAAATGTAAGAAACAAAGTCAAATCCAGGCCTAGAACAGCTGGTTCTCATTGGTCTGCTCTCAGCACCAGTTTGAGCTGTATGTTTATGTATGCAAGTGTGTGAAAGAGTGTGTGTTCAGGTCACATCAACAAGATCAGGTGTGGATGAAGCCGAGTGACCATGAGTTCACCGCTGGTCCAAACAAACAGCAAAGGTGTTGAAAGTAACTCTCAGCTCCAGAGCTCAGGCTAAAGCCCCATCTAGCCTAATGACTGTTCCTTGCAGAGATGCAATGAAAAAATTATGTTTTTAGCATGTTCTTGAAGCATTTTTCTCATGATGAAAGACATATTATAAGAAAATTCAGCTTGAAATTGCATTTATGAGTATTTCATCATTCAAATTGGTAATTGATGGGCCACAAGGTTGAGGTTGTGAGGAGTTGTAAGCTAGTGGGACAGAGTGCAAACAAAGGGATGATGGGAAGTCAGGGCGACAGTCCAGGCGAATTTCAGGCGAATTTCAAATGAACTCTAGTCGGTTTGCAGAAACTATATCCTGGACTTTTTAATGTTGCAAATGCGAAATCAACTTTTTGATCTTTTAAGTGTATTATAATGTTCATTCCTCACTATTTTGATCCGTTAATGCATTTCTAAGAATTCCTCTAAAAATCTGCGCTCTGAGCACCAGCCACGAAATCCACAAGCAAGCAGGTTCTCACGAGGTGACGTCACAAGGTGGGACCAACCCCTTCCATGAGAAAACTCTGTGCTGCTAGAACTGCCCCTCCAGGCTGACACAAACACCCAATTTCGCCATTCAGCTAGCGGTGAACAGCCGCTAGCTTCACCGTTAAACTAGCTTAGCATCAGCCATGCTAAGCTACACTAGTGTGGCGACGGCCAGTGCTTCTAAAGGCAGATATATGGTATGCACATCCATCTTTGCCAAAGTTCAGATGTGGTTTATTTTTGTGGGAGAATTGCAGACATGCTGCCAAAGTCGAAGCTCTAGATGACGATGTACGGTATCCATAAGTAGCAAAAGGTGCTGCCAGAGATGAGGCGTCTTACTTCCAGGTTGGAAAAAAACTTGTGAAAATAATTTTTAGTTCATAAATCAATTGTTCTTTTGTATGCCAAAGGTAAGATGTGATCATATATATGGATATAGTTTACTCTGTAAGAATAAAGAAAAGCATTGTACTGTATTGGCCCTTTAGTGAGAAATAGTAGTGATAAAACTGAAGCGCTCATGTCGGCTTGAAAAAGTAGTTCTTGAAGTCTGACAAAAACAAAAAAACGCAACAAATATATTGATGATTTCAGTAAGGAGGAGCTTAAGGTAGAGCAAGTGTAACTTATAAATAGTGATCTCCATTTTTTTCCCAGTTCTACCAAACCTGAATCTGTAGTAAAGCAGGGCACGATGACGTTACTCCAGACATTTTCCCAGTGAGGCAATCAGAGAAGGAGGTTGAACTCCTCACTTAGAAGAAATGTTTTGACATTGACCTTTTTCAAATATAAGCTGTTATCTCACAGATCCCAGCTTTGAAAGTCGAAACAAGACCTTCTTTCAATCTGGGTGGTCAGGAAAGAAAAAAGAAAGAAGTCTCTGTCTCTCCTCTTTTAACGACAGGAGTGAAACAATAACTCCTTGCCTCTGAGCTTTGATGTGACTTAGGTAGACGGCCTGTCAGAGTGCATCTCTGCAGGGTGTGATGGATTAGTTCCTGCTCTCAGAGGCATCACACATTCGAGTTACAGACCAGCAACTTTTACTGTTTTAAACCAAAGTAACAGGTATGATGAGCAAATCTAGTTTGTGGATTTCTTTTTTTATTTTCCCTTTCAATAAAACATCTCAACTTCTTAATAATTAAGTCGTAGACTGGCAGAGGAGAAGCAGTGAATCCTCTCTGTGCGGAGAGGAGCTCATTTGGTGCCATGTATTGATTAAAACAGACCATGAAAGACAATATCACCCAGAGGGTCAGTGTCTCATTAACCCCCACTTCTCCACATGTTAATGAACCGCTGACCTCCAAAGAGCTAAAACAAGGAGGCTCTGCCTTCTCTGCTCGCCTCCCAAGGCTCTTGGTGGGGGGGCTGCCGTAATAAGACAGGCCAATAATGAAGCCGGTCCCAGCAGACAGCACACGCGCATCCAGCAGGGAGTCTGCGCAAGCTGCTTGCTGGAGGCGCTTTCTCAAAAGGATCATTCTGTCTCAGTTAGGTTGGTCGTCGGATCTAAAGTACAGACATGTTTTTAATCCAAACCGTGCCAAGGACAAGTTTGATTAATTGTAGCTGAACTGAATACAAGTGCCAGAATCCTGGATTTTACTTGTTAACTTAGTTCCTTTTTTGTCTTCAGCTCAAATTTTCTTTCTCACTTACTTTCTTTATTTGTCATGTTTTTGTTCGCATCTGTTCTTTGTTTTGACTGATCAGGTCGTAGTTTTCAATCCTTTTTAGGTTGTCTAGTATAAATAAATTATCACATTTTCTGCCATGTTCAACACAAAACCCTTTTTCATCAACTCGTTTGAAATCAAGCAAATGGACATTTGATTTATAATTTTCGAGAGCGAATTATAATAGAATAAATGACAAATACCCGAGAAGGGGGGGTGGTGTCACCTGTCAAAACATGAACTTGACATTATCTAAAAATAGCATTGATTAAATTATGACTTAATAAGATTGGAAACAAATGTCAAGCAGCTTAGACCTGAAAAATCAATAACACACATTTGCTGTTAATTACTTTTCTTACTTATTACATTTCTTTAATCTCCAATTCAGTCACCTGCTGAACTGACATGTCTCCAGTTACTTTCATTTAAATCTGTCTTATTTTTAAAGAAGTACAAAGCAGAGCCCCGATTACAAAAAAAAAAACGATACACACTTTTGGAAAGATTGAAGGTAAATTAAAAAGACCAAGAGCAGCAGTGATGATAAGAAACTGTAAACAGGAAGGAGAAAATGAAGCAGTTTTCTTGGTTCTTTTGGCTAACACACAGATGGATTCTAGGATCAGGTATTTTCAGCTGATATCCTTTTGGAGAAACAGAACAGATTTGCAACGCCCTGATTCTAAACAGCTAAACACGTCTGGTTTGTCAGCAGGAAGCTAGAGAAAGCTGGAAAACATCAGCATTTGATGAGCAGAATTAGAAACTCTGGAATGATTCACCTGAACAAAACACAGAAACAAAAAAACCCCTCTCTTTAACAGCAAAACAAACCCTCTCCCTACTCCTGGAACTACTTGTTCTTAACAACATTTTTATGGTTAAATTCTCTTAAAAAATACCCAAATCAAAATAGACTATTAAATAACATTCTTAAATATGCTTTTTTGTTTGCTTTGTTTCGTTTTGTTGCATCTAAATGTGCGAATGAACAAGCTCCAGTTCATGAAAGATGCTGCGCCTCACTCCTGATTATGATTCTGCAGCTTATATGAGCCATCAGATAACAGAGCTTATCTCATTTATACTCTAATTAATATGGAGCTTCACTTCCTGCATCTCAGTGCCTTCAGGGCAAACACCGTCAGCTACGATCAGCAGCCAAAAGGTTTCATTTCAGACAGCCACAGTGCTCTTTTCCAGCTTTCTCTTTCACTGTCCAACTATTCCTTCATCACTTATTCTCATTTTAGTACAACTAAAACAAGGAGTTGTCATGAAAATACTTCATTTTATTGATAAAAAAGTAATACTCATGCATGTGTGAGTAATTAAGAGATAAAGGATGCTGTGAGATTTAAAAAGCCTCTGACGTAGCCTCAAGGGGAGACATTGTTGGTCTACGCAGCTCATCTGATAATCTGTTTCCACAGAAAGATGAAAAAAAAACTAATTTTATCTCTCTGTAATTTCAGTCATTCTGGATGCACTTTCATAAATGTCATTTTACAGGAACAAAACTATACAGCACTGTCAGCTGCAAAAATAGTAACACAAAAAAGTGGAAAGTCAAACTGTGAGGGAGACAAAAGCTTCTTTAATCCACACCCCCTGAGGATAATCTGCCGTATAATAGAAACGGGATTAGTAAATGGCTTTAACCATTTAGCATGGGGACTTTTGTGTAAATTACATTTGCGAAAATATACTTTTAACATTTATTTTGAGATATAATTTCGAAACAGAGTTGAACTGTTTGAACTAAATTATCATTCTTGTTTGCAAAAAGTTCAGAAATTACTCCATTTGGAAGATTAAATGATCATAAATTTGAAAGAAGTCATATGAAAAAAGTAGTGCTGTCAATCCAATAAAACAATATGTCACACTTTTTTATTGTGATTAATCACGATTAATAACGATGTTTTAATGTTCAAATTTATATGACAATATGCAGATTTTGAACCAAAAACAGGCCAGCAACAACATTTCCCTTCATTTTTATTGCCTGAAATGCTTAAATTTATAGTGTTCACTAAAATTTGCAATTTGTGAGCGCAAAACATATCAACAGCGAGATGAGCAGAACTGTCAACACTTTTATGTCTGTATTATTATTCCAAGAAAAAAAAAATGCTGATATAAAACATTAATAAACAAAAATTGTCTGGTACTCAATTCTGATTGGCTGCTGGGTGTGGCTGCACACCTAAAAAAGAAGCTCTGCTCACATAGCCCAAATGTTCTGTATCACTGCGCAGGCTTCTTTAAAAACAAACTTTTCTTCATCGTTTGGACAAAAACGAGTAAGAGGTGAACTTTCTCTCTGAACTGATGCTGTATTTAACCTATTGCGACGATCAGTATTACTGTATATCACTTTCCTTTGCTGCTGCAGTCAACTTCGCTTTCAGCTCAGCGAGGCGTTTTTGTGTTACCGTGATAAGAACATATGAAATTGCAATATGACAAAAGCAATATAATCCAAAAATAACTAGAATAAAGTACTAAAAATTGATTAAATATTTTTTTAGTTTGTAAAAATTATTTCTTCATTTTTTATGTTTCATTCTTGTCATTTTTTATTGTAAATATGAGCTGAACTATCTTAAAACAAACATATACATGCTTATTTTTATAATGGTAAGAAAATTCTTCTCACATAGCAGATCTTATGCCAGATAATTTACATTATATTACGAGTTTTGGTAGTTAATTATCTCAATAAGATAATAAGGCTTGTTACTAAGATTTTATTTCCAATAATGCATAAAAACACACTTGAAACCAGAATCTCAATAGTTACAACAGTGTAGCCTGTGACATTTATATGACCAGATCAATGCAAGAGTTTTGGCTTAATTCAATCATGCATTATCATGCATAGTGAGAAAAGAATAGTGCTAACAATAGATAAATATTTGTGGTTCATATGAGGTTAGATATTTTTACTTGCTTTGAAAAGTCTTGACAAGCCAAATTTTCATGTTCTGCAGGCAGATCATTTTTCTTATTTTAAGCAATATTTACCATATTTTTGTACATGTTTTCTTGTTTTTATGGCAGACTTTTTGCAGTGTGTGGGATGAATAAAGGACTATATTATCTTGTCTTAAGTGACTATGGTATAAGCGAGATAGTTCCTGACGAAGTGTTTTAGTGGAAGCCTGAACCATCCGACACATAGCGGAAGACGGTTGGCGTTAATTGGCATTAATAAATATGAACGAGTTAATTCTTTTTTAATTTAATCGCATACGTTAATGTGTTAACATTGACAGCCCTAGATAAAAGGAAAAAAAAGTATAAAAGTAAGGGAGATTTAAATATATGCTGTGAACAATAAAGCTTATTATTCAAAGATATGTTTAAAAGAGACTTTCCTTTATATTAGACTCAAAATTTTGCTTTAATTTTATACAATTGTCTCAAAAATGCCAGAAAGATTTATTTTAAGTGTATTACCATTTATATCAAATCCGCTCAAGAATAGTTTTGAACAAAACAATTTTGAAGAGCTTCAAAGAGTTTAACAGCAGAAATGTTCAACAGAGTTAACATTATAAAATATCATTAAACAACACGCATCAAAAATGATTACATAAATTCTGTAAAAAGAGCTGTAAAATGTATGCAAACAAATAAGACACTCAATAAATATGCTTATCCTGAGAGCAGGAATGATTTCTATGTCAGTTTGCATAAATTCTGTTCTAAGATTTTGCAGGAGCTGTCAGGTTACTCGAGGCCACAGGGGAACGCCGTCGGGGAAGAACAGCCCTGTTCCCAGGTGACAGTAACTGATGCAGCACTTTTTCCCAAAGAGACTTTGCTCTGGTAAATCCAGGTGGTGATCTACTTTTTTTTTAGTCTATATTTGTCAGAAGCGGGATTCCCGTGTAATGAGAAGAATAAAACAGACTTGTGCAGCAGCAGCAATAAACAGGGAATCATGCAGCCTGAAGCTCAGGCTCACTGAGCTCTCTCTACAGTGATTCAGCTGAAGATGTAATGTAATGCTCTTCAGGGTAGGCATCACTCCACTGAGGAAGCCCTCTTAATAACCCTCTTTGTTCTTCCTTCAGTTGTGAATCTCAAGGTGTCTCGTAGGCAGCGTAAAGATACTTTGACTGCTAATTTTGGTTGGTTCTTGACAGACTCTTTTGCCTGTGAGAAGACAGAGGTGATGTGAGCAGTACTGGGATACAGAGTGGCAGCACTAATGCAAACTGACTACAAGTGACAGGCAAACTGTGACCAGAGGGAGGACAGTCTTGAAGCGTCCTCACACCCACTCCCTTGTACCGCTTCCCCTCAGTGTGCGCGGCGCTTTAAGAATAAACACACCCTGCTCTCAGGATGGAGGCAGCAGCTCAGTTTTGGAGCGAAAACCAAACCAGCAGCTTCATTAGGGAGGAATTCTTCTGTGTTGGTAAATATGCTACTGCTACAGATTGGCGGTGCTCACACTATTGCTGGTGATTTGTTGTTAATTGAACTATAATCCTTCTTGATCATGCATTAGGATTAGATAGGACTAATTCTGTAGGGGCTCATTTCACCGCTGCTGTTAGCTTTTTTTAATAGTAGAAATTAATCTCTACAGTTAGATTATACTGTAATGGGACATAAAGTTACTTATTATCTTCAAAGTACGTTGCCCTAAAAAGTAACTTATCCATTAAACAAATCTATTAACATAAATAAACTGATACTGGTTTCACTTCTAAATGACCTCCACAGGTCTAAGGGAAAGCCCTGATCTCATCATCTGCAGTTTCTGTCGTCCAACATGAACAAAAGGGGAAATTGTCCAGAAAAATCTTTGAATTTGAACACAACATTTGTATTGTTGTGACTTCTTTGACAGGGGCCGGGCTGTCTGGGAAAGTCGTGCAAGTCACAAAGACTGCTTGTTGAACGGTGGTAAAGCCTAACAGTAGATCTAACCAATAGATAACAAAAGAACAAAAAAGAAAACGGCTCAATTCATGGTGTGACGACGAGTTCATTTACATTCTCACTACACCACGTATGTCAACTTAACGTTGGATGATTATTTTCTTTGTAGTTCAAACATGTTTTATGTTGTTCTAGCTCAAAGTGAAGTGCCCTCAAAGCACGGTCTGACTTCACCCTTTAAAGACAAAAGACAATGATTTGCATTTATGTTATTGGTACTATTGGGATACATTTAAATGAATTGTTTTTTTTGTTTTTTTTGCAGAGTGAAACAAAAATGAAGACAATTTTCTTGCGAAATATGAAATTTATGTTTGACAGAAAGTGACCCTTATTAATTTTTTTTGGACCACTTAAAATTCTTGAACGCTGTTCAATGATCACCATACGCTTTGAAATCCACTGGCTCTCATGTATGACTTCTGCTTACAGACCTCCTTTTGATTTACTGTGGTACACGTCACTAAAAATCAGTAAAAATGTTCTACATCGGTAACTTTGAAGCCGCACCGCATGATGGGCATTATGGGTACTGTAGTCAGGATCCTGGTAAAGTGATACTGAACTGCAACTGTTTGGTGTTGCTGAACTTTGTCAAAAATCCTTGCGGTATCAACAAAAGCTGCGTTTCCATTACACATATGTGCAAAATTTTATTGAAATTCTATAAATGTCAAAAAAACATAATTTCGCAATTACTGCTTCCATTAAATGATGACAATGCAATGAACACAAACCAACTCATGTGATAAGTCATTCAAAAACACGGCGATGAATGGGAAAAATACTTTATTTCACAGCAGATCTATTAAAATTTCTGTCACAGCACCACTAGCCCTTATCATCATCTATCAAAGGAGACGTTGGCGTCTTAATCAGGTGGCTGAAGGAAATGTGGGAAATCCTGGTCGATTTTACTCAACTTTTGATGAGCTGTGTGATGCTCCGGGACCTCTTTTAAACGTGGTATCCAGTTTACGGTCACATCACTCATTTAAGTGTTTTCATTGCAGTTTTGCAAAATATCTCAATTTCCCCAAAAACCACCTCCTCCAAGCACAATTGTCATGTTGCCATTCAGCAAATTTATTATCTCAAATCCAATTTGCGCAGTTGCTATAGTGGCGTTAGAAAACAACCAGACTACATAGAAACTTTGATGTGGAACATCTGTGGAATATCAACCTGTCAAAAGGATAATACAACTAAAAGAAAAATAATGAAAAGTTAATAAAACAAAAGAAACAATGGAGATGTTTTTAGCTTTGCAACGGAATTACAAGGAAGATCAAATATGCTGCGTTACAGTATTGAAGCCTCTCTTTTATATGCATAAATTTACAATCCATATGTTTCTATATAAAGCAAACCTCCAGCCTTACTCTTACTTTAAGACCCTTAATTTAATAAAAGAAAATGTTAAAAAAAATGTAATTTGACAAAATGGCATGTACAGTCAAAGACCATCTGCACCACATTTACATTTTCCACAGCGCTTTATATCTTCACTATAAGCTCTCATGCTTTTTCAATCACAAAAGTACGTATTTCATGTATATGTGCATTATTATACAGAGCATTTATTTATCTAATAGAGATGCACACACACTCACACACATACACTTCCCGTCACTCTCCTTTCCTTCTGCAGTTCCTGGTCCTGTGACGCAAAAGTAATTCAGGAGTGGGTTGTCTTTAACTGAAACCTCTTTCTCTGATTGAAGAGTAACATGGTCCTTGCAACAGTTTTTGTTTAGAGGAGAGTGGGGGCCCAACCAAGGCTTAAAGAGGATGAGGTGAGCTATCCTTGATCTGATGTGAAATTGCATTAAAAAGCAAAGGCTAAGCTGTTTGGAGCAGGAACCTCATGTCCTGATGCCAAAATGTCTTTATTTCTCTCGTTTTTTATCGCCCATCTTTCTTTTCTCTACTGTGTTGATTCCATCATCAAAAAATTTGATTTTTTTTTAGAAAGTCGTTATAAATTTATGACATAATAACTTTTTAAACCCAAAAGATCAATTTTTATCATCCTAGCCCAAACTAGTAACTCATTTCATTATTTACTTTTCAAAATAAAACATACAATTTTGACTTTAGCTTATTTGATACATAAACTGCTTATATCATAAGACTTTTTTTTTTTTTTTTTTTCCAGATCTTTTGTCTCCTTCTTGAGTCTGAACACTGCTTGACATCCTTTTTGACTGTCAGTTCCACTATGCCTAAAAGGGTGACCCATATGTTGCAGTTTTAGCCTCTCCGCTACCTCAGCCAGAAACCCTCAGGATCAACATTTAAATCTCTAATCCCACTGTGATCATATGGTCTTCTCCATATTGTATTCAAAAATGAATTTGATTGCTCCTTCCCTTTTACATTATTTGTTTTCTTGCAGATTTGAACATCTGTTTTACATGAAATGCCTGTTGTTACTTCAATTTTGAAAGTGCTTCAGATATAAAGATGTTATTGCTGCCGACCACGTTCCTGCCTCAAACCTCCAGACCTCTTTACTATTTGGATTTCACGTACCAAACTTGGCCTGTTGTTGTTACATGTTAAGCTTTTTGTGTTTCCCTTCTGGATTCTGCTAGCCTGGCGGCTTGAACTTTTGCTGTCGGATCACGTTCATTGCCTGCTGGCCCGTTTGTTCGCCTGTCTGCCAGGCTAAGACCAGTCTCTGCCAGAACAACCAAAACCTCCTGCCTGCTTATAAATGTTCAACCTGAACAAAGACATTAACTTCCCTCTTGGATTTGTCATCCTGTGTGTGTCCATCTACATATACACTCCATGCCCATTGCTTGTGTGGTATTAGGTTACACCATAAACCAAAAATCAACATGTTGGTCACTCATTTAGGCTATTTTTAAAATGCAATGATCAAGAACAGCCGTTTTGGAATAATTTGAACCATAAAAATATTTGAATGTTTGTAATATAAAAACAGAATTATATTCAATAATTTAATAGCAATTGACAATTTTGCTTGTAAATTAGTGCTGCATAAAAAACTGATGTAAAATAAGAATGACTATTCTAAATCCTTTATTGCTTGATTTGATTGATTGATCTGATTTATTTCAAAGCATAAATTGTGGACAATACAAGACAAAAAAGCTCACATAGGTTTATCAACCTTATTACAGAAATAATGAACTGCAATCATTAAAAAAACAAACAAAACCTAAGACTCACTTATATCACGGTTGATTAATCAAATATAGTGATTATTTACGAAAGTCAAGTACAGCTGTATTGCTTAAAAAGGAGTGGGACGAAACAAATTTAAATATAATCCCACCCCTACTTAGTTACTTCATTTTATAGTTTTGCTAGGTTTTTGTAATCCGGTTCTGATCAGATCAAATACAGATTTTTTCAAACAACAAAGTGAGTGTTTGATTATTGATTAATCTCAGAAAATATTTTATCATGATTTAAGTAAACAGTAACTTCAATCACACATTGTGGATCAGATTTGTAATACTTATTGTTTTTCATCATTTTACAATTTCATATTCATCCAGAAATTAACCTTTCAATTTTTGATCTAGCAATAGAGTGCTTATTAATCATCCTCTGAAAGAATTCTTACAGTTTTTTTTGTAAACAATACTTTAGGTAATCAATATGTAATGATCATTGATTATCCTTAGAACACATAATTACATTAATCCAGTAATCATTGTTACGTATTTCAGATCGAGTAAAGAAAATCAGTAGCTTATTGACTTCAGTAATTATTACTCCATATAACACAGTGTAATACTCACTGGTTGTAATTGGTTGATTATTTCACCACATTCAAGTTCACATGTCCATGTATTTGAAGTTATTCAAACAGTTGATCTTTAACTCATTTTATCCTCATATTGCAAACTTAGAGTTTCTTTAAACAATTTCTTGAATTTATGGATGTTTGAACATTGATTGAGTTCATTACTTAACCTGGTTGAATAAAAAAAAAAAAGTATTAATAAATATTAAGACGAATTAATTTTATTTGTATATGCTTTTACTTTCAGACAGGCATTTTTGTTTAACGTCAATGATTGTAATACAGTTTACTAAACACCAAGGAAAAGTGTGTTTTTAATTGTATGTTGTTAATTTTTTTGATGATGGATGACTATAATTTCTACTGCCGCTCTGCTGAAACTATGTCCCAGTCAACAAAAGTTTTTAAATGTTGGCCTTAAATAGCATAATTTTAATGAAAAAAAAAAAAAACACTGAGAAAAATTTTACAAAAGATGATTAGAGAAGGATCTATGCCAGAGTTGATAAAGTGTCTGCAGATGAGCTTCAGCTTAAGATCAATCACACAACAGCAGAAAGAGGAGCTTTTTCCTTTATCCTCACTGTTTGCTCAGAGACTGACTGGCTGCAGTGGATTTCTCATCGGCTACAATTTTAAATAAATGTAATAAATTCCACAAATGTTTTCCAGGACAGAACCAAAAATGTTGAATCTTTTACCAGAATTCTGCCAAATTCATCCACATAAGCAATGAAGATTTGAAAACAGAGATTTTCTGTGCTCCACCATCTGCGTTGGTGAATACTGCATCATCGAAAGTAGTTTTTTTTTATATAAATATGACCACTGTATGCAGTTCAGATGGTATGATGATCACATTACAGCAATGCGCTCATACATTTCTGAAATGCTAGCTTTGAATTTGAAACATTAAGAGAATAAGAAAATGTGAATTCCTTGTAGGCTACCATCTGCTTCGGTTTTGTGGAGGCGACAATGACTCACCAGCCCTTTCTTCTGCATCACACATAACTGCTTAATTGTTGTTTTGCTAACCTTTTTAACATTTTGTCATTTTATTTTGCTTCATTGTAAAGTTAAAAAAAAATCGTCCTCCTCAGTTTTTCAACAAAGCTGCTTCTTGCAGTAGTTTAAAAGGATCATTCAAAACACTATTGTCAAATACTTTACACGTTAATTGATTTTGTCCAAACTCCATTGTTGCATTTTTGTTATTCAAATATAATCATTCTAATTAACAGTTGATGCATCTTATTATTATTAAATTACTAAATATTTTAAGCTATAATTTCTTTACAGAAGCCTAGGATATTAAGGCAAAGCAGCTGATTTATTATGTTTGTACTTACAAAACCAAATCTTCCATCACACACAAACACAGAGAGCTTCATAAACAGACAAATATGAGCAGAGATTGCAATTTGTGCAAATGTGTCTCTATAAACACAGAAAAAGTTCCATAGAAAACATATGGCGTCATATTCTGGTTTTTGTTAGATTTCAACAGTGAAGAGGGCATTTTCTTTCCAGTGTCGTAGCAAAGGTAGTGTTTTTGGTTTTACCAAAGCCCCCCACCTTTGCTTACTGTGGATAGAAAATAGACTCACCCCAATTTGTGCGTATGTAATTCTTGATTTGTACGTAACTTCTAATTTGTGTAATTCTTGATGTGTTACTCATACAAAACATTTTGTGCATTGGTACAAAAATTATGAAATAAAAAAAAAATATATAGTTTACACCTGCACAAACTAAAATCCCAACAGCTTGAAATTAAATCACACACAAAACCACATGTACGCACAAATCTAATAGGAAACTCTTTTCTCATGTTTGAGAAAGAAAATATTAGTGTTTTTAAATGCTGCTAGAATGCTCAGTCATCAGAGTTTTTATCAGCCTCTTTGAACTTAGATTGATTAGATTAGATTAGATTGAATACAAAAATTGGGTTGAGTTTATATTCTTTCCATTTCCTACTAATTGTGGCACAATTCGAGGAGGAAAACACGTTGCAGTTCGTCAAAAGGTCACTGGATACAGTTGTGGATAAGAGAAATTCCCCGTGTCAACTACTTTAAAATTCATAAGAAATAAATCAGTTTTAATTCTGGTATCAACACTTTTTTTAGATGTTTATACTCCATATTCTCTACATGATTACAAACAATGTGCATGAAATCAAGGACACTGGAGGGACCCAAAAGTCAGTACTACTAATTTAAGGAAACATAAAATAAGAATCAACAAGCCCAAAACAGCACAATATTGTCATATTATATATTATATATTTATATTAAACAAATACAGAAGTTTCCAAAGCATCAGGCATGACGGGTTATTTTTTCATTACAAAAAAAAAAAAAAACTACACATGCATAGAAGCCCATATTCATGTTGTCAACCACATCTCATTTGACGAGTGCAGCTCCCTTTGTAATGTTAGGTGGTTGTGATACAAAAACGTACAACTGGTGAGACAGCTAGCTCAACATTATACTTTTGTTTCAGATTTCCAACACATAAATGAATGATTATTTACTGCATGTTCATCATAAAAGTTTTATGTCTATGAGCTGAATACTTTTTTATTCTAATAAAAAATTGTTATTTTTCTTTTTAGTTCTTTCTGAAAAATACCTAATTTTATCAGAAGCTTGTGTGTCTTTAAATATATTTGATTTAATAATATAATGGGAGTTCTTAAAACGGAAGTTTATGCTGTGGTGTGCATTATAAATCTTGATTCCAGTGCTGGATTCACAGTCAGGCTGCCTCGGTTCATCCCTCTTTCATCTGCTACAGGCGGTAATATTTATGGACTGTCAGGGTCACGGGCTGTCACAGAGCATACCCCATAAAACCTTTCACCAACGAGCTGCTGGCCCTTCAGTACTTATGGGGCATAATAAAAAGTCATTATGCGTGTGTTGTGAAAGGAGCTTCTGTTCTTTGTTGTGGTGTTTTGAGATATGGTAAGTGTGGGTTTGCTGCCATTCTGACTCTTCCCTTTGGGTATTTCAACAAAACCCTCCAGTAAAAAAAAAAAATACAAATTTGAGCTCAAATTTTAAATTTGAGCTTTTGTTTTCCGTTGCATCAGTGAAGTGGAGTTGAATGCTTTTTAAGTTTAGGATGAACAAAAATTGTGTTTATCAAGTTCAGCTGTACAGAAGTGCAGCTGAAGTATCACAACACTCCAGCTGATTCTGTCTGTAATGTTATAAGAATGGGAAAAATATTATTTTAAAAAGAATCATAAAGCTTTTCTTTTTGTTCTGTTCAAAAAAGAAGAGCAAAATAAAAGGTGTTAACGCTACACATCCATAAATTGACTCAATGTCCTTAAACTGTCCCAAACATCAAACTGCAAAATATTGAACTGAATATTCTGTAAATAACAAAAAAATTTTTTTTAAAAAATTAGACGAAGAGTTCAATTTGAAGCTTAACAGACACTTAAAACGACATTCTGATTCTTCAGGTGACCTCATAGAAAGACATCAGGCTGAGCCATCATCCATCTGTGCGGCCCCGCTTTCGCCATTTTATGTCCTCGCTATCATTTATGCTCCACACTCTAAAATAGCACTCATCTGCTGTGGGTGTGAAGGGGCAAGTAGATCACTTCAGGTGGAAACCCTTTCAGCAATCTCCATGACACAGAGAAGGCTTAATAGTCTGTTCCAGCATCCCAGCAACCACCCCCCCCATATCTTTGTCTGCACCCCAGGAAAAAGTACCCTCCTTTTTCCGGTCATGGACATCAGCTCTGATCTACTTTAGTGGGAACAATAACACATTGAAATCTGGTCACTACGTGTACTTAAGCAACAATTTTAGAGATGCCTTAGTTAAAATCAAAACAAAAAGAAAAGGCAGCTGAAAAAGTGTTTAAAAATCCTATTTTAAAATGTGTTGATAAAACCTCATCTATGGATCTTATGTTAGAGATCAAAAGTAAATGGATGTTTGTATTTTTCTTGGTATAAGAGGCAGCAGAGGGGGGGGTAAGAATCGCCTGGATCTGCACGGATGCATCCCATAGTTCCAGTCTGTCAATCTAGAGCTTAATGGAAACACCGGAGAGTCAAACCCCACCATCCCCGATAATCTTACTGGAAATGAAAAGCCTGCCCTCCATGACGCTTTAGCTTCAGCTACAACAGCAGTTTTTAGTGTGAGACGGGCTGTGACTGAAGACTCAGCGCTATTAGAGGCAAAAGTGCAAGTTAAAATACTCAGATCGCACACATAGTTGACACTGTCTATTATTGTGAATCCATGAATTGCCACTAAAAATCACTAAATCTGAAAAAATAAAAATCATGACTTATCTAACATTAAAGAACAAGTGATACCAGGCTGCAAAAACTGAATTTTAAGAAAGTAAAAAGTGCCTTTTTTCAAGAAAATATCTCTTATTTTCTGTCTTGCAACAAAAAAAAATCTTATTGAGAAGGTTTTTGAATGTCATAATATTTTTAGGGTGTACTCTGACTGGGTAAGTTTGTTGGTCTGAACTGAGTCGGCTTAATTAGGTCCAGATCAATATCGATGAACCTTGCACTTGGTCTGTATTCAGACTGTTGTCAAGTGGACTTTTGTGAAGCTGGTGAACATAATCCAAAGACTAAAGATCTCTTCAGTCATTGCCTAGGATTTAAGAGGGCGGGGCAAAGCGTCAAGAGATGGAATAATGAAAGCCATGCACTTCATAATGTTTGTTGGATAGTTCACTTAATCAAACTTTAAATTATGAATGTCTGTGTCATTCTCTGGTACAACACTTTTCACTGCTACTTTGGTACAGCGGAGACATGCTTCAAGGTGTTAACTGGAGGGTACGCTGATGTCTAAACGTTTTTTTTTCATCCAGCACCATTTCAATGAGTTGCTGTGTCCTCGTTGCTCCACGCGTCTCAGCAGCTCATTAGTTGTTTCCTTTCTGCTCTGTTTACATCTCGTAATGCCTGGCTATGGTGGCTGTTTTGGAACAACTGCACCAAAGCAGCCACCATAGCCAGGCATTACGAGATGTAATGCCTGGCTATGGTGGCTGTTTTGGTGCAGTTGTTCCACTCCGAGCATGGAGCGTATTCAGACTGAGGACACTCAGAGTGAACCGGAACTCAGTCCAACTGGAAACGATCCGAGACCACCTCGAAAAATGGGTCGGAGAGCAGTTCCTGGTCCGGGGTCCACTTGGGTTCAGACTGATAGTTTGTTCTGGATTATCGGGGGAAATGAACTCTGCTTCACATTAAGCGTATCAAATGTGCTCTGTCTGATTACATTCTTAGTTTGATCAAATATTCTTAGTAAAACCATTTTTCTTACCCCAATGGAAGCATTTTTAACTTATTTTTAAGGCATCTGTTTTCGCGGGGAAGTGCAACCAAAATGCATGAATTTTTGCAGCATTCTCCTATACACTTACTTATATAAATGCTTGTCTGCATAATGTATTATTAAAAATATTCATCGTTACTCATCTTCAATCTCTGACTTTTAATCCTATTTTAAGATTAAATAAATTTGCTTGCTAAATGCATAACAAGTTTAACTTATAAAATCTTGCATTTAGTGTCATTTTACAAGGTAAGTCACATTTTTCCTTTTTCTCTACTAAAACATCAGAGAGGATTTAGAAACATTGTAAGGTTCAAGGCAGAGTGAATGCCTGCACGCTCACAGTGACGGGCCCCGTGAGACTCAAGTCATCAAAGCCAGAGGAGCCCTTCCTCTGTGAAGCGTAGATGTGTGTGCCACATTTCAAAGCCGACTAACCAATATCTGCTGAGATATTTCAGCTGGGACCAAAGTGATGGACTGACACACTGTTACCGTCACACTCAATCTGATAACGAGGCTAAGAAGTTCAGCTTGAAAGAGGTTTTTAACATTTGTTGATGGTTGCAAAACCAGGAAATTCTGAAAATGCTATCTTTGCATGCAAGTTGACAACATACTGAACAAATATATATATTTATGAAAATAGAACTGTATGGATTTACTGAGTTTTAAAGAAATTAGAAATGAAGGTTGTGACTTTATTATTTGCTCATCATAGCCAATTGTCAGTGGTCGTTCTTGTGATGCAAGGCCTTGAAATGCAAAAAACACCAAATGAATGTAAACGTGTTAGACAAAGCCCAACATGTGGACTGTTGTAAACTCTGGAAAACAGCGAGGCTGCTTCAATCTCATGCGCTCTCACAAGGAGCGCCCCCCTCCAGCACTTCAATTCATGTTAAAACACAAACACAAAATAAAAGCACTCTCTGTTACCTCCTGACACCTCACAAGTGCAGTGACCATTTCACCCCTTCACCGCTGAACCTCTCAATTATTTAAATGTCTCCAAGGAACACTTTAGTCTGTAGAAGTCACTACAGCAAAAATACTACAAAAGCTTTATGAATGAAGAAGCTAACAACAACTCAAGTATATAAATACACATTAAAATACAGATTTTTTTTTTTTAGTGTTGCCTTGATTTTTTTTTCTTTGAGGTTGTATATTCTTACATAACAGTTTATGAAAATGTTCCTTTTCACTTAAAAACAATAGCTTTTACCTTATTTTTAATCTGTTTGTGTACATTACTTAATTTAAGATTGTGCAGTAAATAAATTAAAATTGAGTTTAAGAACACATTAAAAGTTTTGACTTCTACAATTACATTTATTCAACCATTGTCCCAATGTAACATTAAAAAACTTCTTTAAGACATTTTCTCAATCTTTTTTTGTCATAAACCTATTTGTTTGTTTTGAGCTTGTCCTCTCCAACAGCTGAGCAACCAGATAAGTGCTAAATGCCTCTTGAGTTGGACATATTTTACTGTTGCAACAGGGGGTTATGGGTTTTCTGACACACAAGGTGTATATTTATATAAACTCCTTCTGTAATGTAGGCAAAACTTCATTTATATTAACTTTATTTGTTTCCTTTTTTGTTATTATTATTACTTTTTTTTTGTTGGACCGGATGGAAGAAGAAGAGGTAGGAATAGAGAAACTATTTAATATAGTACTTTTATTTCATTTGAATAATTATCTTGGTGCTGATAAAATGTATTTTAATTCCTTGACCCTGATTGATGCATACAAAATACAAATCATCTTTACACCAAACTGAACTTAGTATCTACCAAAAAGCAAAAAAACAAAACAAACAAAAAAAAAAAACTGTGTTTTTCTCCTTTTCATAATTGTAAAAAAAAAATTGGTGTTAAAGGGCTAAATTACTTATATCAACCAGTTTAGGAAAAAATATAAATTATAATTTATAACGATATTTCTCACCTGCTGTCCCTGTCTAAAAATGTAAACTTTATCTGTTAATTAAATTATGAGGCACTTAGAAAAATGCAGGGTTGACAAAGTACTCTTTATGTACACAAAAATTAAAGCATAGATTATAATATTTAGGTGATTATGAAAGACAAAAAAAAAGTAAAAATCCCAATCTTGGTTTAAAAAGAAGATAAAATAGTTTCAAGGAAAGGTTAGATTATTCAACAGGTTATTAAAACCAAAAGTAGTAATTCCAAAATTCCCTTTGTTCCCAGTGTGTTTATTTGCACTAAAAAAAGAACAAGCTGATAGTCAACAACCCATGTGCTCTCATTCTGCCAGAACTGTAATGACAGTATGAAAAAAACAGGATTTTTTTTTATTCAAAAAAACTTCAGCTTTAACTTATTGGTGTCAAATCTGAGCCTTTGACATTCAACATGCCTGGAAATATATGTTCTTAGGTTTTCCTTCTGAACTTGACAGTTTCAAAAATGAGCAATTGAACTGTAATGCAGGAAATTAGTTCTTAAAATGCCAGTCCACCTTATTTTAATCTATACTATATCAATATGTGCACACACCTAACACTCAAGTTGTGAAGGTCAAAGAATGCTCGTATTTGTTAGATGTCCAACATGAAGGATCTCACTAAGTTTTTTCTTTTGCTATTTTCCTAACAGCCAGTAAATAAAAAAAAACACAAATAAGTAAAAATAAAACTCCCAGCAGTGATTTGATGGAAGTACAAAACTGGCTGTACAAACATGAACACAGAGACAAATACTCCAAGTGGCAGACCATCACATTGCTCTTTCCCAGCAGGGAAACCAATGAATAATTCCCCTCCAACTCTTGTCTGTGCTTCCCTGAAGACATTATCCATCACAGTCACATGCAGCAGAAGGCTGCAGGTTGTCTTGTCTGTGTTCCCTCTGAGTGAAGTATCCACCATGGCTTTAATACAGCACACTAAATTGGGTTTGAAGGAGGAAAGTGTCTATTAGGAACACATGAGGCAAAAATAAATCTACATGTTGGCAGGAAGATTTTACCAAAGCACTCCAGTTTTGCAGACTAGACATAAATACAGCTTTTCTCTTGTGCAACTAGAGTCCTGTATTGATTTGGCTGAAATGCTTCAGAGCACAAGTTCTGGCTGGAAGCTCAAGGTGTGAGCTACAGACCAGAAAAAGAAAACTACCTACACACACCACACTTTTATGTTTTGCTTGTATAACTGCTGAAGCCGCCTACTTTATCATAGGAGGATTTTATTTAGAAAAAAATACATTGATTTCTTACTGAGGGAAAGCTCTATGCTTCACGTCAGAGTAAAATGACGCATTAATATATATGTTTTTTAAGAAACATTTATGCAAAGTGTTTCAAAACACTGGATGGGAAGAGGAAAAAAATAATTTTCTGTTTTACAGAGTTGACGTCGGTGTTTCTATAGGTAAGTGAGGTCATCGTTGACATTTCAAATACACCAGCGCACCATTCTGATGTTTCAGTGAGAGCTGAAAGAGAGCAGCACTAAGCTGCACGAGCTGGCCATGTGGGAGAATAAACAGACCTGCATACTCTTCTAGCTGAGAGTACAAACTGCGCGCAGCCTACTAATCAGAGCCAGTGAAGCTCCACCATGACACAAACATTTCAAAGAAAACAAATAGAACAGAAATGAAAAAAAAAAAAATGTTTTTGATTGATTTGATGGTTGGAAACGAAAAGTAATATCAAAGAACATAAATTTTCCCCTTTTGTCAACATCTGACACCCCCTTTCTGCCTCTTCAGCATGAGTGAACAGGTTAGCTGAGATTAGGCTGACTCTGGGGGACTGATTTCACACGCCGTTCTCGTCTTGCGATCGCCTTTATGTTGCTAGGCAACCAGTAATGACTCCAGAAAGTCACTGCACGAGCCAAGAAACATTGTACCACGTTATTATTCTCCCAGTATGTTTGACTACTGTAATGCATTTTGTAAACATTTCACCAGATGCTCTCATTATTTAAAAAGAAAAAAAAGATCACATGTTTACCCTTATGAACCGCTATAAATAATTTAGTAAGTGTGAGACCACACCAAAAAAACAAGATCAGAATTTTTACTTGTGTAAATAATTTAGTATCACACATAATTTTAGTGAGATACTTAGGACAACCAGGTAAGGTGCAAAGGATAAAAAAATATTTTCTAAAAATCTTGAAAAATCTGGAAACAACACAAACTGAAAAACATAAGTAAATTAATTCAAAATCTTTTATGCAAAAGCTACTGGCAGGAAAGAGACAAAAAGAGTATGGTACACCAGCAGGGAGAGATCATACTCAAAGTCAAGGAACAGCAAGACTCAAAAGCTTGAGACACAGCCACTAATACAATCTGGCAAACAACAGAAAAAACCCATGAGGAAAAACATGGAGGTGAGTCACGACTACCAGAAAACAGGACTTAGGTCATCAAGTAAATAAAAAGCAAACTAACTCACAGCATGAAAGACACTTATTCAAAAACTTAACATAAAAACAGAAAAGTGAAGAAGAGAAACACAAACCAAACTCTTCAGCAAAAGTTCATAGTACTGAGTACAGTGCTCCCTACTTATTCGCGGGGGGGGGGATCAGAGAACCCCCCTCCCCCATGTCTGTTATCGATTCATAGTCATCAAAAACACTTCTGATCATGCTATGCAAAACATTTATTAAAGGAAATTGAAGTACTGCTCAGTATAAAGAGATGTTTACTTTATGATGCAGATGAGGAGTGTCTCTCAGTGCCTTAAAATCAGGAACGCGTGGTTCCTCCTAAATCAATTAATAAACACCTGCTGCGGAGGATAATTAATCTTCATATCAGGATTTGTTTTATCGGCCACTTCTGAGTCAGCTGATCCCATTTCTCCATGCAGGGCCATGGAGAGAGGAAGGGCAACTCCTCTCGCGGAGCACCCATCAGCATGCCCCAAAGCCTTTTCCTCGCTCCGGAGGGGCTCTGCTGTGTGGAGATTAGGGTTTGCCACGATTAGCCGACAAATGAACGGCTAATCTACTATTAAAATAGTCCATGACTAAATTAATAGTTGTTTAGTCGTTAATTTATATTATATGGAGTCAGAGTGTAGTAAAATTGAAATGTATTATGGTTTTTCTGCCAGCTTTTTTGACTATTTTGGCATTTATTAAGGTTTTTTAGACTAATTTGGAGTTTAGCTAATATTTCAGCTACATGCTAGCTATTTTGGCTAATTTAAGATTTTTTTTGTTTTGTTTTATAGGCTAATTTCACATTTAACTAATATTTTAGCTGGCTATAGCTTCAGCAATTTCAGCTGTTACCTTCAGTGATTTCAGCCATCAATTTCAGCCTCTTCAGCTGTCAGCACTAGAGTCTTCAGTGGCCAAATTCAGCTTACACCATTCGCATTAGCCTTATTACAGGTAATGCTATACATCTAATTTTTAGCTAGTTTAAAGCTAATGATTGTTAAGTTGTTTGCTTTACATCCAGGTTGCGCATGACCCGATTAGTTGACTAATCTGAAAAAATAATCAGTGATTAGTCGACTATTAAAATGATCCTTTTTGGCACTACTAATGGAGATGCACCTCAGCAGCGCAGCACCTCCTTCAGACGCAAACATGTCATACAAGTGTGATGAGTTGTCTGAGTTTTTTTAATGAACTGGAAGAGTCACGTGACTGAAAAAAAGATCTGCAAATGCGTGAAACCGAAAATAAAGAAACACAAATAAGCAGGGGAACACTGTATATAACTAAAATGTAATTATATCTTGCCTAGGCAAGAATTTAGACTATTTAACACAAAAAACCCCAATGAGGATCAACCAGTCACTTTACAACCATTATGTTCTTGCAAACAAAAAGATCTATCACCAGGGCCACTTAACACAGCCTAAAAAATATGTATGTGTTCTTGTTTGTACAGTTCTTACAAAAAAGTTTACTGGAGGTTTAGATATGAAATGGATGATATTCAGTCTGCCTTGAAACTTAGTATTTCTAAATCTTCCGAAGTAGAAAAAGGAAACACGCACCCCACAAAGATGAGCCAAAATATACGATTTTATGAACAAAATTACTTTAATCATTTTCGGAAAATGGTTAATCTCAACAGGAAGTGAAATTAATCTTGAACTTTAAATAATCTACCCAAATGTTCTTTTTTTCTTTATTTTTTGGATCAAAAAGCTTCATCTTTAGTCTTCATAAACATGATGGAAGCCACATTTGATGTTAATCATGAAGTCCCACAGTTTGAGTGATGAAACTTTTATGTTTTGTTGTACTGAGTCCAGTTATCAGTGATTATAAAATAAATCAAATCTTCTATAATGTAAATGTTGATGCTCCATTCATTTATCCTGGATCGTAAATATTTTGCTGCCAGAAGACAGAAGGATCTTAAGTTACATTTTATATATAAATTTCTAGCATACTTTTTTGTGTCATGACCTACCCTGATGACAATTGTGTTTTGGGTGTTTTAAACATGTTTGTGTGGCATTTTTCTGATGATGGAGGACATATTTAAAGAAAATTGCATTTCTGAGTATTTCTTTATTCATATCATTGTGAATCAGGAGCAGATGAAACAAATGCCATTTGAAAGCTCGTAATACTCAGATTTAGGCATTAATTTGTGTTTGAGATCACAATGAATTAAATTTGGCAGTGAATCATTACAAACTTTAAGTTAGTTCCTTAAAGTGAACTGCCCTCTTCACACAGCTCCATGAGCGCTGCATCTTCCCTCTTAATCTTGCAAAAACATATCAGGAGGAGTCTTTGACACAGACAGTTAAGAAGTCTGGAGGAACACCAGACATGACGAATCACGATGCAGAGCATCACCACCCACATTTGGCAGATGGGTTGCTGTGATATTGCCAGCCCTGAAAGTGTCCAGCTGGTGTATTAGTCACCTGCCAGTCATGACTGGTTCTGCTCCAAAACTGGAAAACTTTTTTATCAGGACAATTCCCCTGTATATTAATAACCAGAAGGTCACATGGCCAGATATATATGGACCTCATAGAAGAACCGCATTAGTCATACTTGTTAAGACAACTGAGACAACCTAACCATACACACAACATAGACTGAAATCAATTTCTACACCGCCCTGTGATGTCATGCTGCTTTCGATGCCTCAGAGCTGAAATGATTTTTTTCTGCTGTAAGGTCTCAGAAAAGGTGGAGGTGGGGGAGGGAACAGACATAAGGAGAGGTGTTGCAGATAAAGCAGTGGGGAAGCAGGGTGGTGAACCTTTAGGGAGGGAGGCAGGCACTTTCCTGCATGGAGGAGGGATGTGAGATTATGTGGGTGAAGCAAGAGAATAAAAATGTTTGTGACTATTAGAGACCATGAAATAGAGTTGGAAAGCAGTATGTAGTGGGTATAGCAGATCTGTGCTAGTTTTTATACACCATTAACCTTTCTTTATTTAAATCAAACCTCGTTCAAAGGAAACGCACATGCCATGACTGGGATGCATCAGAAATACAGATTAAACTGTGGTTAAGTGAGTCTAATTTACATACATACTTTTGTACTCAAGAATCCTTTTCCATATACAGTATTTAAACTCTTGTATATATTCTGACTTATGCTAAGTTCCCAGCAGGCATGTGATGGGCTTTCAAGACAGCGCTAAACATGTATTCTTGAATGCACATTTAGCCCATGGTGTTCACGCTGGACTGTCACTACTCGACCTCCAGTTGGGACTCTGTGCGGAAGTCAAAGTGGTGCAAATCTAGTGTATCTGAAATCCGAAGTCTTCCTCTAACCCTCTTTTAGTTCTCCCCCCAATTATAGGGGAGCTTTTAAGGGTAGGGGTGTCCGAAATAATTTTTTAAGGGACTTTTCATTGCATATTCCTATGCCATGAGGCTAATCCGCATCGCACTGTGCCGCCTAGGAGAAAAGCATTTCTACAGTTAGGTGTGTTCTGGAGCACAGACGTTTACATTTAAATGTAAGTAATGGCTTTTTGTTTTTACGTGACTTTTAAAATTATAGTACTGACGTCTTTGAGTACTTACTGAGCGTTGGCAGCTACGTGCTAACTTAGATGTGTCCAGATTCGAAGACACTATTTTTCCATAACTCTCCATTTGGAGGGGTAAACATAAGGGTAGAGAGATGCCGTAGGGGTAGATGAAGTATTCAGATTTGACCTTTGTTTCATATGATTCCAGCCGGGCACAAACCACAATTAT
Organism: Oryzias javanicus; assembly: GCA_003999625.1. NCBI lineage: Eukaryota > Metazoa > Chordata > Actinopteri > Beloniformes > Adrianichthyidae > Oryzias > Oryzias javanicus. The sequence continues at coordinate 18,383,473 of CM012439.1, forward strand.
TAATTTCTCCTCTATGATCAACTTTCAAATAGTTGGCACCGTAAATTAAAAGAGGCTCTATCCATGCGTCACTACCAAATCTGTGTCCCTGGTAGGTCAAAGTTCAACCTGAATTAAATATCAACGCGCTTTCAATGGCCGTGTGTTTGTATATGGAGCCCAAAAGTGGAGTGTTCAGGTTCTGTTCATATTCCAAGCAGACTTACAAAAACTTTTATTAACTAAACTTTCTGTGAAAAATGTTAATATCACTCGATGGCAATACCTAATATTGTGCAGTCTAGTTGGAATATTTACTTCATGAAATGTTTATGTGTATTGATGAGTCAACATTTTGCTCTAAATGCTAGCTAGAGTTGATCCAAATAGGAGAAATGTGGAGTAGTTAATGATTCATATTTCCAATTATTACTGACAGTAAAATGATACTAGTTTTTGGGGAAGTTTCTTTATTTTATTTAGAAAAACTCATCCATAAATACCCTGAGGCTCAGTTTTATTATCTAGCCTCTACATTTGGCTGCATGCAATGTGACAAACTCAATGCGTGAAAAGTCAAACTAAGTAAGGTGCACAGAAATATAAGGTCTTGTTTCCAAACTGTCCACCCACTTAGCCAAAGTTTTTAAAATATATACTAACAGCTTTATTTTATATTTTTTCCAAACATAGCAACTATGAGTCATATAATTAAGCAAGTTCCATTTCAATCCTGTATTTTTTCTTTCTAGACAAAAGTTATCTGTGCCTATATATACTTTTTTATAGGTACAGATTAAGAAACAGTAAATTCCTTGGAAAACATTTACTGTTTTTCTAGTCAGCAGCAGTCTGTGCTGGAGATCTAAAAATATGTGATTCTAAAAGCAAAACAGCACAATCCAAAAACAGAAAAACAACTCTCTACAAATTCCTTGGTTTCTGCAGCTGCTGCATTTTGAGGACAGCAAATAACAATGTTAAAACTCTCAGACTGTAGTAATAGTCATAATATTTTACAAGACAGTAATAAATAGGTAACAAACTGTTAACTGGCAACACAGACAAGTCCCATTTTAAATTACCTAACCTTATAGAATCCACTGTGCCTTCTTATACTGGCTGCTTGTTAAAAGTAGATCCTAATGTGATGTGAGCATCATGTCCCTTTATTACACAAGAATGCTCCGTCTCACATCTTGTTGCTTTCTGCAAAGTTGCAGAATGATCAGCTGAGTGTGGGCGTTCAAAGGACACTCACCACAAGAGACAGCGGCCTCTTCCACGACACCACTCCGATCAGGCCAGAGAGCAGAACCTGAAACGCACAACACAAAGCAGTGAGTATCAAAATACAGCTCGTGGTGAGAAAAGCTTTTATTCAGTTTCTGACCTAAAGAGAAAAACTTTGTGCTGATGTTTTATTTTGTTTGTTCTGTTAGATACTCATACAAGAAAGGTCATTCAGATTCAAAAAGACTAAAGAAGAGGTAATGCAAATATTTGGAAAGACATTTTTCGAGTTTATTCAAGAAGCATGGGAATATATTCAGCTCCAACACCAATTTGGAATACTCCTCTTTATAGAGTGCTCTCAGATTGTGCCATACCACATTCACAAATTTCGACAAATATTAGCAAAATAAATATAAACATTTAAAAGGAAAAAAAAATTCAAAGTTTATTTTTTAGTACAAAAACAGAGAAGTAAATGTGAAGTTGTCTATGAAAATTCCCATTTATGCAGGTGACTTCATGAAGATAATTTATTGCAAATGGACTTAAAATCTTCCTAGAAATGTGTCACCGCTCATCAAAGAGGCTTCATCAGTCTAAATGTGAAATAATGGGGAAAAAAAGCTGACAGTAATTTAGAGGCAAAATGTTACCAAAAAACAAATGTTCTCAATTTCATTTTTTTACTGATTATTTTACAAAAATAAGAAATCCAGCTTGAATTTTATTTTGAAAATTAAACAAAAAACAACGACTTGGATCTAAACTTTCAACAGTGATAAACATGACATGAACTGTTATCATTGATCATTCTGTTATCAGAAAGAAATCAATCAATTTTTGAAGTAAAGTAACAAATTAACTGAATAAAAATGTCTATGTTCTTTATTGGTGTCATTTTGTTCAATGGCTTAAAGTGCATCAAGGCCTATCAAAGTCCATTTTTCTGCAGATTCACATGTTTATGCCTTTATATACCCTTGAGGTTTTTGCAAACAGGTTCACCACACTGTTTTTTAAAGCCTCCTCTGGCCTCTGTCTTAATGATAAACTTAAAAATCTTTCACAATGTAATTGTGTAACAACATGTAACAACATGCCCCTGCTTTCACTGACCCCCATTGAATCATTTTACCTGCTAGCTAAACAGCTCCTATATGCCCTCACTCTGCCAGCCTGGTAGAGCTGCACATGACAAATTAGTAAAAAAAAATTATTTAAAAATGTCAGCATTTTATTTTTTTGGCCCCTGGGGGTGATGAACAGGTGGATGTCATTTTGAAATATATGATGGTAACAGGGAAAGATTATTGTTTTTTTAACTTGGCACACCAACTGTTCAAAATCTACAACTTCCCATTCCAACATTTGGCTTCCCAATGATGCTCAAGGAGTTTGGAGGCGATAGGTCCAAATCCTAGCACTGGGTCATTAAATCATTCATTCGTGCAAACATCTCACAATACTTTGAGAGTATGTTTGGGGACAAATTATAATTTAAGCTAAATATTGAATTTATTTGTAGAGAACTTGACAGATGGAAAGTTTGGGTTTAAATTGAGTTATTGTTTTACTGAATTTATTCAGCTAAAATTGGAACACTTTTGTTGATTAATAATAAGAATAATTTACAACAATCCTCATGGTGTTGTTAAGTAGAACGAGCCAAAATTCTCCCTCAGCAAATGTGATAAACTACATAGAGATCACTTGGCTGCCAAAGATGGTTGTGAGCTGTGAAACACAAAAATGTCATTAGACCAGCTGACATTTCGTCATGTCCTTATGCTTAAAAGCTTATAGCCAAGAAGTGTTGACTTTCCTTTCCAAACCAGTGCGGTGCCATGTGTCAGTGTGACTTCAGCGGCTTAGGCTTGCAGCACGTTCACGGTGAAGCAGTGTGAAAATAACACAGTCACTTCATCAAGCTGATTGTAGCTCCGGGTTTCTCTATTAGGCCTGATTTGCTTTTAGATTTTGTGCTCCAACTACCTGGAACCAGTTTCCTGGAAGCATCTCGTCTTGACTGACATGTAGCAATTCAAGCAGTCATGTTGTGATGTCTATTTTCCCCTCAGGCATTTATAACAACCATCTGTGACTGATAAGCCCGTTTGATTAAAATCCTGATGCGCCACTCTTAGTTTTTTGAAGAATGCAATGAGTCAAAGTCAATTTAACTTTAGATGAAAATATAAAAAATCCTGTTGCTTTACTGCAGTCTCTTCCTTTGAGGTGTGAGCTTACATAAATACAGGGTGTGCTATTGGAGGTGTGAGTTTGCGTATCACTGAAATGAGCGGGAACAAAGGTTACCCATACCCCCTGGCTTTTTTCCTTGGTTTCCTTGTGCTTTTTAACACTTCCACGCCCGACATACAATTTCCACACTTTATAGTCTGCCCCTTCTTTTTCTCAACTCAACTCTCTCCCTTTAAATGATGCCATCTTTCAGTCTCAGCTTCTCCCTGCATCCAGCCCACGTCTGTGTTTCTTGCGTGTGCTCTGGGCCAATGAATTGCACTCATTCGCTCCCCTCAATTCAGCCTCCTCATTTTTCTCTCCACCACTCAATCTTGTTCCACTTTCTGGTCAATCTTATACTTTTCAGTCACCTTGATACCCACAGGACCCAAAAATCAGATGTCAGTATTTAGCTTGAGCACAAAGGCACACAAGAATTCCCATCCTAATCTCTAACTATTATAAAACTATATAGTGCAGGACTATCTAGTGCGCTGAATTTTTAAAGCAATTCAGACACCATGCTCACTCTTTTTTTTTCTTAAAGCAAGTATGACGTCACGATGTAAACACTTTTTTTTTTGCAAAAGTTGTTCAAATAGAATGCATTGTGGTGTATACTCACCAATGAAGCGAGCATCGATGCACACTGGTTTTTTGCAAAGACTTCTGGAAGATTTCTAGGGCACTCGATTTTGGAATTTAGACTGCCCTACAAAATGGCAAACGCACTATATAGTGAGTAATGAAGGACTTCTGATATAGCCAAGATAAAAAGCTATGAAGCATTAGAATCAGAAGCAGTCTGCAACTAAAAAAACATTATTAAAAAAACCTATATATTTCTAATACTAATTATGAGAAGAAAATGTTTGACTGCTTTAAAACACAGATGCTAAAAACAATTCTATTGCACAAAAGGTACATATAAATCAAAAAAGTGCTCAATTCTTTACATGCATAAATATTTTCAATATTTTACTGTTGCATAAAACGGTGTGCTAAAAACTACATGACCAAATATTCCATGTATTATCCTTCATGCAAATATTTATTTTTAATATAATAAAATCTTTCCAAATGTAAGTTTTCCCTCACTAGTATTAAACTTTTTTTGGAAAATTTAACATCACATCTGCAGCTTGGTAAACTTGTTTAATGGTGCAGCACTGACAACGCACACAGATGACCTAAAAATGTTTTTTCCTGTACGTGGTGTTTTTTTCCCCTATATGTCTTGCAGGGCTGCAACTTCTCCCCATAATCTAAAACATCCAAAAAAAAAAGTTTTTTGCATAAGCTCTTTAAGTGCATTTGCGTGAAAACATTTTGAATATTGCAAGACAAAAGAAACAGAGGCAGTACATAGGAATAGATAAATGAAAAATACAGAACAGGAGAGGGCACATTTTTCAAAATAAAGGGCAACATTTAACAGAAAGTAAAATTAGAAACAGGATAACAACTTGTTGTTATATCCTATTTGAAACCATGATATTGTGTTCCAGGAGCATCTTAAAATCTAAATTCCTAATAAGAACAGGAATATCTGGCCAAATAACGCCATGGCAACTGATCAAGTGCAGAACTAAAAATTAACACATTTTAGAAGTTAAAAAAAAACCTGAATCAGTTACTGTATTTTTTATTTTGACCAACCTTTTTATATCATGACCTTAGAAGGAGGTCATGCATTTTTGTTTTAAAATAAGTATTTTTATTAACAAACACCCAAAAATATATGCAGACACGTTCACTAGCACTCTTAAGCTCTTCTATTTAATTATAAAACACATCTAAATCATAGAAAATAAGAGCAATTCAGGTTAATTTAGAAACTGTATTTTTAAACCTTTTCTCTCTATATTTTGCCTGAAAAATTATCCAATCAAAATTTATTTATAAAGCACTTTTCATACAACAGTAATGCAAAGTTCCTTACAGGCTTAAAACAATTAAAACGAATTATAAACACAGGCAGTGCCTTTCATACCCTCTCTATTCCCTGTAGCCAGTATAATGAATCATGAAATGACATGAATAAAACTCAAATGTAAACTGAAGTGGACTTTAATTAACACTCAAATACAAGCAAAAAATAAAATATAATGATTTTCTAATCTGAATAATTATCCCCTATAGATTATTCAGCAACCACATAAATCATTAGCAGCAGTGTCCTTTTGAACTTGTGTTATGGTTGATTTAAAGTCATCATAATGTTGATCTTTGGAAAGAGAATGAAGCTCCAGAATGAGGATGAAACACTGCAGTTACATGAAGCTGTTTGGAAAACTGAACTCAGAAAACCTTCAGTGTTGCTGTGCACACAGCCTGCTCTGTCCTCTCTGGTCTCAGCTTGATCAAACTGCATCAGGAGTCTAGCATTGCTGCAGGTATTCACCTGCTCTATGCTGTTGCCAAGCACTGCAGCAGGAGTCCAGTGATGTTGTGTGACCGCTGCAGACCTGGCTCTGGCACCGCTCCTGGAGGATAAATGGTCCCCACAAAGCAAAAATAAAGGTTACCCGAGCTCCAGTCTTAGAGCAGACAGCGTTCTCCACCATGCATAGAGTTCTATAATTGTTCAACCCTAAGGGGATTTTTTAAGAGTTCATTTTTGTTTTTTTCTGGAGCCACTTGCTAGTAATTGATGCTAAAGACAGGAAGACTTTTGCTGACAACTATGATTAAATTTTGGCATCCATATCAGCAAATGGAAGTTTAATTCTTTCTATTTTTCACATATTGAGTCTTATTACCTCGGTGTGAAACGCAACTCTACTGCGCTATAATTCAAAAGTGATAAAAAGAACACATTTAAGCCACAGATTTCTCATCTTTAGGATCCTATTCTTGCAGACTTCAAGGACGCAGTCACACATACAAAAAAAAAATGCAATCATGGAAGAAATATGGAGAAGCTCCTTCTTCCTTTGCCTCATGCTGCTCTTCCCGAATTCTCCTCTGGGCAGCGCATACCTGTGCACCCATGTATACATGTGTGAGGGACAGTGCGCCTCTTTGTGTGTCTATGGTCTGTGCAGGAAAATTATCTGAAAGCAGGAACCAAGTGATAGCTTCTTTACTTGCTGTCTGTCACTGGGGGCTTTTCCTCTTGATTGCTCCTGGAACGGGATTAACATTCAATGCTTAGCAGCATTAGTCAGTGAAACCTGGGCAGAACAGAACACAGTGAAGAATATATAATATTTACTGATGCTGGGTCTGAGGAAATTAGGTTTTTTTTTCAACGGTAAAGAAACAAATGTATTTTAATGTCAAAGATGCAATGACTAGACAAACAGGGATAAATATAATTTGAAGTAAGGAAGCCCAGAAAAAAAAAGGAAACTTTTCATAATCAGAAAAAAAAAAAAACCTTACTGGAGGCAAAAAGTCAAGTGTCAAACATGCAGGGTCTTAATTTGTTGTTGGATTCCATAGGGTAACAGCCAGTCTTTGATAAGAGTTAGTCAGCTGATCAGGATGTTCAGATCACTAAGCACGTCGGCTTAAGTGACACACTGCCGGAGGGAAACAAGCTTAAGAAGACAAATGAGGTCATTAAGCCAAAAAGACTGAATTTTTTTTTTTTCCTTTAAAGTTCTTTTTTTTTTTTTTAAATATACAGTTTTTTTTCCTGACACATTAAGTGTATCCTGTTAGTCAATATTGTAAATGACAAAAGCGATGAAATGAGGACGTGAGTCATATGACTTGATCAAAGGAAATGCGGGCCCACAGCTGTCAAACCTTCACACAGACTATACTTTGAGATGTAATTTAATGTCTAATTATTTTTGTCTGTTACTGTATGTTTTGTATTTCCTTAATGCTTCGGGTTTCAATCTATTCGGACATGCCACTGGTTGGTATGTCTGTGAAATGTGTTTTTTGTGTTGATACAAAGCCCTCTTTCATGTGCTCTATGTTTTGTAAAAAAACCTAAAAATATTTAAATAAAGTTCTCAAAAAAAAAAAAACCTTCACACAGACAAGAAAAAGCATTTATCATTTAATTGCACGACATAATAATAATATTTTTCAATCCTTTACAAAACATAATGTGAGATTAGAAGTTTTAAAAGAATGTCCCATAGCTCAAAACAATCTTCAAATGTGCAAATTCCAAGAAACACTTTGTTTCCTAACGTCTAGTTTTGCAGAACTGTGTCAAAAACACCTAAGAAATGCTGTTTGTTTTTATCCACAGAGGAAAAATATAATATGATATTTATATTTCTTTAGAATTAACTTATATTATGCAATCTTTAGTGATGTCTGCAATTCTCTGATTATTTCTGGCTTTCATCAACCCTGTTTGTGATTACACGAAAAGTCTCACGTGTTATATTTCATTTAATTTACAGGACGATCCCAGAGGAGCTGTTTTAGAAGGTGGTGATGTATTTTATTGGTAAATTTATTATGTGTAAGAGTCTGTCTCCACTGGGAGACGGTTCACAAAACACACACTGCAGTCATTGTGTTAATAAAATATAAAGTAGCTTCATGTAAATGCTGTCATCATTGAATTTTGCACATTGTGATTGTCTTTCACTGCCTCAAAGATGTGGGCCTCACTATTAAAGTTTAAGCATTATGTTTTGAAAAACTGAATGTTGTCAATCACATGGAGCTGTTTTTATTGTCATAGACAAGGACATGACTCATTTTACAGAAACTATTTAAAAATGTTAACCTTCTAATCAAATATGGGAATCTATTGCATTTATTAGTTCTTTTTTGTCTTTTAACCACCTTTTTTCACTATTTTTGTTAGTATGAACACAAAAACAATCCCTCAACACAATCTCGTGACAGCACCATTGCTTTGACTACGTAAAACTGTCACTATAGGTAATTTATTCATTGCAGTTCCAGGATGTGTGACATCGGTCTGATAGGAAAAGTGTTTTTTTTTTTTTTTTTTTTAGTTTTTTTTGTGTGTGTTTTCAGAGACATGAAAATAAATGTAAACTGAAATAGAATTCAAAGGAAACACATGTCAGTGCAGATGTTGACTGGTTGTGTGGTAGAAAGTATTTGAGAATCATCTTCATGTATGTTTTCTCAGTGTCGTTTCAAACGTCCTTTCGCTTTTAAACTTACTCATTTGCTAAAATATGAAAAACAATCTGAATCTAGTGATGAAATATCCCAACACTGTTTCCCAATCCCTTTTTAAGACTGGAAATCACCTTAACCCTCTATAACCATTGGATCTACACCCATTTATAAGACCCCAATCTGAAAAACATTCATTTTTATTATTCACTTTCATTCCACTAGGGGCAGTAGAAGGGCTAATCCTTATCATTTAATAATGGCTGCCTCCAATCTCAAAAACACTTTTGGAGGGGAAATTTTAGCAAATTTTCAAAGCTTTACTGTGAGAGTAACTCATCTAATGTTATTCATTTTTAAAATGAGTTCTTGCTGTATTGGAAGAATGCAAAATGTGTAGATAATTCATTCTTTGTAATACAGTTACAGCATATTAAAAATGGTGTGGATCATATTTGAAACAGTGAGCACCATTTCCTGATTGATTTTGTTCTTTTCTGTGAATTTACTGTAAAGCTGGGACGGTTTTTCAAGAGACAAATTATGAACATTGAATAGTACTCATAAATAATATTCTTGAGTAATTGGTGGAACACGTGAAAGGTCAGGTTGGCACCCACTTTCACATTATTTCAAAATAATAATAATAAAAAAAAAAAAACATGAAGTCCTGCGACAGACCTGTCCAGGGTGTTCCCTGCCTTTGCCCATATTTAGCCGGGCGGGACTCCGACCCCGAAAGGGGCAGCAGCCAAGAAAATGAATGAAAAAAAGAAAAGCTGAAAAAAATAAAATAAGGTACCATTTTGGATTTATGCTTTTTTGCGGATTTTGTTGTGTTTGATTCCATCTTGACAATGAGATTTAAACTGGTTTTAACACTCCAAATGTTAGCTTCTCACTGACTTGAAATCACATTTTAGTTTGCTTTTTTTTCTCAGTTACTCACAAGGAACCTCCCTATCTGAGTAGTTATTATTTCTCTGATGTCTTATCCTCATAAAACACTGATCACACTTTCAGATCCTCCAGTAAATCCCTCCATCAGATCCACACTTTGATGTTTGAGATGTCATTCCAAAGACTCTGAAATTCCTTGCTATGTTGTAAGGATTAGGTGGAGGTTAGATAAGGTTGAAATGCTCTTTTGTTGTAAAACTCTTCACCTGAAAGAAAACATTTCTCAATGTCATGTCGTAGATAGCTATTTTTCAAGGCTCTTTTAGGTGGTCTTTCCAGATTAAATATTTCAATAATTGTTAACAGTTTGCAAACAAATTCCAAATGAAATAAATGAATAAATACTAGAGAACAGAAAGCTTTTTTGCTTTTAAGCATATTGCAAATTGATAAAAGTGTTACACTAAAATCTCTGCATGGTTGCAGTGTCATTTACTTCTCATAATATCTTATTTAGTCATTAAGCAGAAACTTTGCATTCAAAGCAACTTATAGATTTCTTACAGATCTGTGCTTTTTGGGGTTAACTGTGTTGCCCAAAGACACAATAACTAAAACCTGAGAGTTAAACCCTCAGCCAAACAGTTTGCAGATAACTGTTTAACCCACTTCCTTTAATACATCCAAAAAACAACTCACAAAGGCTTGATTCTCTCCTGCATGGATGATAAATCATCATCTTATTCCTTGGAAATGATTTCAGTCAGATTATAGTTTGACGGAGTGTTTAAGATGAAAGATAGCCCATCCTTCTTTCATTTATTTACATAAAGGTACAAGTCAATTTAATACAAACATAAAGGAGAATTGCAGTTTGATGGAAATGAGAACCCTCTGTAAACGTTCAACCTGCTATTTTCATTTTGCAGCCCTTTTTTTAATCTTAAAGTTTTTATCCCTATTTCATTTTCAGGACAGTAGCTAAAAACACCTTTGAACTCAGCATTCACTGCCTAAAATAACAAAGCTGCAGTGGAGGTGTTTATCACTTCATTCTATGTCACAAGAGCAGCCGTGGATTCAGCCCAAATCACAGTCTTGACCTATTCTTATGCATTTATGCATAGCGCCAATCAAAGAAGCTATTACTGGGAGTGAGAGTTTCGAAAGCAGTCAGTTTCTCAAACATAGTCACTGCCGAGATGGATGGAGCCAGTTCAGTTGCCGTGGTAACCACGAACTGGCCATTTGCCAGGATCTGTAATGATTTCCCATCAGTTGCTGCACTGAGAGGAGCGAGGACGCTCGGCGGATCACAGGGAATCATGTTCGATCACACGAGAACCCCTCACAAACTTATGACACATGTGAATACACAGATGGTCCAAATGCAGCGGAAAACCCTGTTACACAGAAGGGCTTTACGCTGCACTCCCGCTGTCACTGCAGTTTCAAACTCTCGGATGTTTTCTTTCATTTTCTGAAGCATTACATCTGTGAACAAAAGAAGCTGTTTCTACACATGGACCTTCACTGATCACTCGTGTTTTTCAGCCTCGTTTAGTGATCTCACACACTTTACCTTGTATGGAGTGCATACTTGTGTTGTTGAATATAGACATTTGAAATATTATAAACAAACTGAACATTAAGCCTCTTAATAAACTGAGGTTAAATTAGGGTAAATTAACGAAATCCGAAGAACGACTTAGACACTTTCTAGAACGGGGTGGGCAAACCATGGCCGAGGGACTAAATGTGGCCCATAAAACTGTTTATTCTGGCCCATCAAACTGGAATAAATTATGATTACCCGTATTAATGTTTTATCTTCCTTATAGTTCAGGTGGCTCCCCCCAGAAGGCACACTACGGATAAATTCACCTTTGTGCAGATGGAGACAGGTATTCTGGATTCAAGTAGTGTTTGAATATTTGTCGTTTTTTCTCATATTCATGTGTGATTTTCACGTCGGACAATTTTTCCAATTATTTAAACACCACATGAATGAAACAATAGTTTCAAAAACACACAGATTTGAAATATTTTAAACTAATTTTCAATCAAATTTCAGGAATGTTTCCATTCAGATCCTGTGTTATTTAATAAACATGAATTTTTCTGTTTTCAAAGTTGAACTGGTTTTCAGATTTTTTTTTAAATATACGTGTAAGTGTTAGGGATGTTCTGATCGGATCACATGATCGGAAATTAGATTCCATCGCGCAATTTGATTCTTGATCTAAATTGGATGTTAAATCCCAATCTGGATCAATTTAATATGTATTATGATCTGTGCTTTATATGTCTAGCTTATTATTCCATATAAATACTCTACTAGAAGAGTGCATATTAAGAACGCAGCAGAATAAGACACTAATTTGACATATTCACAGATTCTGACATCCAGGCTCAATAACTATTTAATAAACATTTTAAACTATTTTAATCTCTCAAAAAGAACCAAACTCACAAATGGTTACAATGATATGATGAATCATGAAAACCTAGCATCATATTAATGCCAGAACAACAGTTAAAACAAAGTCATCATTAATTCTACAGAATTTTTAATTGAGAAATGAATCACAACTGACCAAGAATATTCAAAAGTTTAGTACAGTCACCAAACCTTCTCTCATGGCTGGTTATTACCTATTATACCTATTTTAGTCAACTATTTTCAAGCTGTTAGTTGCACTATTTTTACTTGATTAGTAAAGCTGCTTCACATAAGTGCCCTGTTAAAATGTTAAATGACAAAAAAGGTCAATGAAAAAATCAGGGCCAAGTTAGGTTAGTTTATTTTGCATTTGTTCATATTTTTTCGTTTTAAAAAATAGATTCTCAAAATCAGATGACTCTGATTTGGATCAGAAAACCTGATCAGGACATCATTAGTTAGTATCATCTTTGTTCATATATACCTTGTGTGTACTTATCAAGACAAATGAAGGTGAGCGGTTGTAGCTGTAGGGAGGCCAAATTCCTGACTTCTCCCCTGATAATTTCAGTCATCACCTTCAAGCAACCTTTGTTGGGCACAAAAGAGCGACACACACAGTGTGGGTAAATGTGCAGCCCTTCTATATGTGTGTATCTGAGTCACACAGAGCATGAAAAGCCCTCTGGGGGCATTACGAGGCGTTTGATGCTGCTGTGTCCGTTTGCCTGCGGAGACACTGCAGCCAGAAGATCCTGCTGACAAAGCTAACAGACACGTACGCTCGGCCTCTTCATGTTCCCGCTGGTTCAACAACCCCCCCACCCCCCATCTTCTTTTTTTTCCCTCCCCAGCATCCGTTTCCTATAGTATTCCCTCCTCAACCCACCTACCACCTGCTCCTCCTTCCTGACCCCTCCCCCCCATCCTGTATATCACCGCTTCACTTTGGAGCTCAGCAGCACCCCAGCAGCGTTGTCATAGAAACAGTGGAACAACAGCAGGTTGGCCGTTGCTGCGGTCTGAGGGCGTGGCATCCGAGCCACCCTTTGCTCCTCAACCCCCCCACCCCCCTCTCTCAGAGAGGCCTCTGCTGCTGAACCCATGAATCAGGACCGAGCTTTGGAGCGTGATGCACTGCCTACAGCTAAACAATAACAGGCCGGAAAGGAGGGAGCTGTTGTTCTGACCAGCAGCTGCCCGCTGCACCACAGCAACCAGAGCCTGCACCAGAGCATGATGGTACTCCCGCTCAACATCCTTCCGCTTCTTTGAGACTGCACTGGAGTTCAGTCATGTTTGACAGACTTCCCTGATGCAAATTGATGCTAAGTTTGTTAATTTGAAAGAAAATAAAAATGGAACTTCAAAATAATTTAACCCTTCAATGTTTTGAACTACTATGTAATTAAAAGAAGCAGATTTTCTTTAAAAATAAAGTGAAAACCTGCTTGAATAAATGGGTGTTTCTTGTAAATGATGCTGATCTTTTCTTTATTGCCGCAGGAATAAGGGGTTAAAGAGGATGCACCATGAATAAAAAGCAGCCTTTTGTGTTTCATTCAAACACAGAGCTCAAAGCAAAACACCTCGTTGTAGAGAGCTGTTGTTTATACTCAAGTGTATCATTCATTACATTAAACTGGCTGCTTTGGGAAAACAGTAAAAGCAGATAAATGACTATTTTTTGTACTTTATTTAGAACAACACTGAATAAAATGTATAATGGAAAATACATTACAGTTTGTTGTGTTGATGTAATTTTTCACTTATGATGAAACATATGTTTAAGACATTTTTTGTTCCAGATCTATGTTGGAACATAAAAAGTGTAAAAAGTGGAGGCTTGATTGATTCATAACTAAAACAATTTTTTCACAACTAAAAAATTCACAACTGAAACAAGCCCAGGAAATTTTCCTGACTTCCGAATGGAATCAAATTTTAATAAAATGTCTATTTCCGTAGATAAAAAGCGCTTCTCCAGCTTTGAAAACCTCAAAGTGCTTTACAATTAAAAAGGAGATTCAAAAATGTAAATTAAAACCCATTCCTTTGCGCCCCTCCGTTGACACATACATGACCTCACGCGTAATGAATACTGACATAAAGACAGAACTGTAATTATAAAAGAAACTTGCCTGAATTAAGCATGTTTTGAAAATAAATGTTGGTGCCAAGTCAATTCAGCAAAGAACAAGAGAAGCTAAGATCATTTCTATATATATATATATATATTATATATATATATATATATATATATATATATATATATATATATATAAATAAAGCAAATATAGAACAAAAAAAAAAATTCAACAAATAAAAGAAATAATAGCCATATAGATTCTCATCCCCATACCTTTGACCAAGTTTATTACCACATCCAGTGAACACAGTCTTTTTCAGATGCCTATTTACACGCATTTAACTACACATGGAAACATTCACAACATTCTTGACTGCTAAACTGAACTTTAAAAGAAAAAAAAAAAAAAAAAAAAATATATATATATATATATATATATTATATTATATATATATATATATATATATATATATATATATAGTTTTTCAACCTCTTAAAAAAAAACAACTCTGAGATCCATCTATTCTACTCAAAGCCCCTAAAAAAATTGACTCTGCTTTTCATTGCACTCTAAACTATCTGGTGAGCACTAGAAACTATATGGTGAGCATTTGAAACTATCATGGTGAGCAATATAATCTAAGTTTTCAGTCAGCCTCCCTCAAGACCAGGAATTGGCCTCTACCTATACAACAAACAGACACATCTTAAAGTAGAATTGTTCATATTGTCACTAAAAATCCTTACTTCTAATGCAAGTGTTTGTGAGAATGTCTGCTGACCACAGACCATAAAACCTGCAAATGGTTAAACTCAACTCAAAAACACAACAAACGGTCATTTACAGGGAGCTGGCTTGCAAAGTGCTTTCAAATGAAAAACTAATTAATGCAAAGAAAGGCCCCTTTAAATGATTATGGCCACAAGCTTTAGTAAGAGCCTTTTAATTTCTTCACCACAAAGAAACACACACAAAGATGAAAGAGTTTGCAGAAAGATGAGCTTCTCATGAATCATCTCAAGTTTTTTCAGCCTTTCTGTGTGAGCATCTCCAGTCATGATTCAAAGAAATTAATTTTAAAAGACGCTGAGAGGGAAGCTTGTGGGATTTTTTTTTTAAATCTCTGAGCACAATACTCCCATGGTAGAGTAAACACATCTAAAGCAGTGATGACTGCTCTGAAATGAGGCAGCTGGCATCCATTGAGTTGTCAAACTATGATTAAAGCCACAGGATTTACTGTCACTGTACTTTAATCAGCTAACCAAGCCTTTACAAGCACACATATGTGTGACATATTTGTAAGAGACGTTCTGCAGTGAAAAATTCAAATAAATAATAATAAAAACATCATCGAGGGTCCAAAAAACCTAAAACAATGTTTGTTTTAAAGAAAAGTGTCAAAATTACTGCATTTTCTTCAATTCCAGTGTATTGCATGAATCCATTGTAAACCAGTTGCAGGCTAATATTCTCACTTACATATCAGTTGGGCGCTATATCCTGCAGCGAGAGCAGTTCACGTGAGCTGACCTTACGCAGGGTATGAAGAAAATGAAAGAGACAGCCAGCAGCACCCACCTACTCCATTTCCCAGTGCTTCCTGTCTTTGAGAATGAAGCAGCAGAATTAAAGCAAGAACCAAACGCTCAAGTCTGTATCGATGTAAAGTCTTGGCTTGATCCAGCATGAAAACATCCATAAAAATAAGCTTAAAAATGAGCTTCAACCTCTCTTATGTTTATTGAACCATAAACAGCCAATGACTGTGAAATTTTGACTAAAGAGTGGTCTTCTAAAATGGGATTTTGGTTCACATAAATGTCAGGGACAGACAACTTCAAGCATCGAGGCTCGCTGTACTGCTTCTTTTTCAATCACTCCTTCTGGTGTTTTATTCTTCATGGCAAATATTCAGTGTTTTTGCTGTACTGCAGTAGCTAAACTTTTAAATCTAAAATACCAAAACGATGTTAGACTGATAGACAATTAGATCAGCTATGTATCAACGTGTCAGGAGTTCCGTTGACTGAATAATATTAAGTTTCAGTGGATACAGGCTGTCTGTGGGCGAAATACAGGCAAATCTGTATGGGACATATTGGGCTTGGTTTGTCTGAAATATTAAGGTTGTAGATCACTTGGTGAGCTTATTATAGGATCAGCATGTATTGTATTGACTGATTGGGCATGTCTGCAGATGGGACTAGTTTGTCGTAGACCTTAAACAACACGTAAGACGACTAAGAGAGGGTGAAATAGATGAGATGTATGCGCTTATCCTTTTTTCAAACCTGTCAAACTCCACATGGAGACCCATGAGTGCTGTTCAAGTGATAAGAGTGTGCTCCATGCTTGCAGTCTGACGGTTAGAAATGAGGAAATTAAACAATCAGCATAGTTTGTGCTCTGATTGGCATCCTGCTGGCACTTACGGATCAGCTGTACCCCCCCGCGCAGTATTTGAGCGCAGGCAGCGAGGAGCATGCACCTCACTAATGGTTAGCATAGCATCACCCATATGCCATAACCTACATTAACCTTACAAATACGTTATGGTACACTTACCACACACAGGACAATTGTATGTATCCTTTTCACGATATCCCTTAAGGTGGGCGAATGAGCTTCAAGATTCCTCTCTACTGTATGACCCTCTATGGGCCCGGACAACCCAAAAACCTGCAGCACCTGTACAGGTCAACCGCCAAACTAAAGCATTAGTTGTGTGACATAAAGCAATCCTGAACTCACAATATTGTTTGTCTCTTTTGTTCTAAAGTTGTGTTTTAAGAGATGAAATCCAGGAAATTCCAAACCATCGTGTGAGATGATATTTAGCCTAAAGGCTCCAAGAAGGAACAGCTGCCATCTTACTGTAACCAAAACATCTCCTCACAGTCATGTTAGGAATAGGAATAAACTCACAGAAGGGAACATTAAGCTGTTTTGTTTGTACTAATGACGGATGGAAGACGTGTGTAATGTAACGCATAAAAAGAGCAACAACTACATTCTAACAGGAAGCAAAATCTGGGAACGTTTTTGCAACGAAAAAAGAATATTTGCAAAATGACGTTCTGAAAGCAAGAGCGGCTCTAATGAGCACGATAGGCTTTTGTGTGACTGCAGCTGTCCAGGCAACACATTCACGGTGTCATCCACGAAAGCACTAAACAAGCGGTTGATTCTGACTCCACATTTGCTGGAGATTAAAGCAGAAAGTCAAGTGGCATTTCCACAAATCAAAAATAAGTGCAGCTCGTCTGTGATTATGCAATTTTACCCACATCTGAGGGAGAAACCACATGAGCTCTCATTAGCACTACGACCTCTGACTTCAGCGTAATGTTTTTGATACTCAAACAACAAGTACATAAAAAAAGGGGAACACTAGTATGAAAGGTATGAACCTCTTCAGACCTGCAAAGTGAAAACCAGAAACCACAAAGTTATTCTGAGCATTTGCTCAACTGTAATGTTTCATTTCCTGACAGGAACACCACAGACGTTAGTGATGCACGCCTCCCCAGGGCCTAACTCCATCAAAAGCCAGAAGGGAGAGTTCAGCAAAAACCACAACTTTGGCTGGAAGACAAGTCAATGCCATATGAAGAGAATCAAATGGACTCAGAGGTCAGATTGGAGACTTGCAGCTCATCTACGAGGGCGAGAAAAGAACTTGCTGTTATTCAAGAGCAAATTGAAAAGTTAAATTGAAAAAGTCTGTAAAAAAGACATCCTTTAATTTTGACTTTATGAAGCAATACTTACCAAAATACTTAGGGGAAACGGCCTCAAAAGTCAGAATATAAATCCAGAAAAAAATTTTTTTTATTAATTTGTGAGAAGCCTTAAACTGCATTCACACCATAACCCGATTTATGTATCAGGGGCGTCGAGTTTTAATGTTAAGTCAGAGTACAGATCCGATCTGAGGTCCTGTGGCGCAATTTTAGTGTTAGGCGCGGTGCATCAGTGCATTTCGAGCAGAGGTGTCCAAACTTATTCAGTCAAAGGACCATAATCTAATTTTGATACTGGTTTGCTACCCAAAAACAATATATATATATATACATTTATATTTTATGAAATAAAAGCTGAAATTAAAGAATATAGTTTAATTAATTTTTTTGATTCTGTATTTATCAAGTTAACACACATTAGTAAGAATAAAAATAAGTAACAATGTTCTTTGAAACTTTTAAATATAACAGCAAGGCCTCATTGGCCCTTTTCAAAAAAAAAAACAAGAGCAAGAAAAATAAACAAACTTTCTTTCAATGAAAACAGCAAACTGGGATCATATTGACAGACCTGGAGTTGGTCTTTTGACTTTGTCAGGGACTCAATGTTGACCTGCTGCTTACTCACTGATAGAGTGTTGTGACACCATAGGGTTAAGGGGTTTTAACAAAGCAATCTGCGGCTTCCGTAGTCATGACTTGGTGGATGCCCCTTTGGGCACCCATGGTTTTGAGGGTCACAGCAGAATTTTGTATCAGAATTTTGGTGAGGTTGACGCCTTGTGGGAATCAGGGACTCAGCTTTGGGCATGTGACGTTTTCAATGACTCAATCAACAGGTAGAATACAAAAACAATACGGCTGATCGATGCTTACATCTTTGTCTTCCATCCACTTTTTGAACCCACTGGGGCCACTGGTTTACCAGAGCTTGTACCGCCTACTATTAGGTGGAGGCGGGATACACCCTTGACAAAATTATTTCAACAACATATGTGGTGAGAAGGTTTCAGATGCTGCCAGATTAGCAAAAATTCTGAAGACTTTGCTAAAATTTTGAGTACCGGTAACTAAAAATGCTTGCATTTCTACTTTCTCTTCCATCATTTCACCATTTAAAAATAAAACAAACAAACTCAACAAAACTGACAAAAATGTTGTTCATCCACCTTTAAAAAAAGACAACAAAAGTTGGTAATATGATGAAAAAAAATAGAAACGTAAAGATTTAAAACATAATTTGGAGTCGTTTATATTTAGTGTAAGAATGTAAAATAACAAAATGTTCCTTTTGTATGACATAGCATCATCATAAATCACATACAGGAAGGACAACAATTAGCAGACCTCACAGACATGAAAGTTTGATGAATCCCTTTAATAAAAGAGGGAGGAAAAGAAATACTAAAAACAGTGACTGTAACAAATTTTGGGGGAAACAATAAAGATTTATTTCGCTGTCTTTATTTTTTTCAAAAAAATTGATTAAACCCATTGATCATATCAAGACTGCACAGCTGTTGTAAACTGGACAACCATGTGTGCTTTTCACTTATAAGACCAGCAGATTCATCCCATCCACCTTCAGGAAAGCGTTCAGCTGAACCCAACGCTGCAGCCACAGCTGAATCGTAGGAAGACAAAATCTAACGACGAGGAGCTGTGAAGTTCACTTTCCAAGAGTATATGGCTTTCTTTGTTTGTTTTCACACTTCAGTTTTATTTTGAAATCATCTAAAATAGCACATTAACAACTGAAACATGTTATTAGAAGCTGAAGAACAGGAAAACTCTCCCTTTTTAAGACTTACATGTCTAATCCTCTGAAATGGTGGTCCCCAACCACCAGGCCACAGACCAGTATCAGTGGGTCACTCAGTACCGGGCCACAGACAACAAAAAATGAGCTTAGATTATATCCGTTCGGTTTATTTTCTGATCTTTAAGGAAGTTTAATTTTAGAAAACTGCCAGGTTTTGTTCAAAGCATCCGTCTCGCTCACGTGACTTAAAGCAGCTGAGATAGTATCTCAAAGCTAAAAAGCTAACAAAAACCAAACAATAAAATGTTTTTGGAAAGATTCTTCGAGAAGAAAAGAGTCAGTGAGGAAACCGAATAAGAACAATAGAGCTGCTGTTTATAAAACCAGGAGTCTTCTTATTGAGACAGTTGTTCTGATGTAGCAGAAGCCGCTCTGTCTAACACGTGGCGACAGACTCAACTGTTTCACACACGCAGATAATAAAGTTACTGGATTCATGTTTATTTTAGATTTAGAAAATACCAGTTTTATGAAGGTTGCGTCTTTTTTTACTTTATTTATCCATCACACCTTAAAAATCGGACGGCGCTGAAGCTAACGTCCGGTTGTTAGCCTCCACTTTGAAGTTAAAGGGAACATCTTTATCACGAAGTCCAAACAAGCTGCAAATATTTTACGAGGAATGACGATTCAATCAAATAAAATTGATTTGTGGAAACTTGAAAAAAAGAATTGCCAGAATTTTCCTACAGCAAGGCTGAATTAGGTAGACATCTGTTCAGAATTGTTCCTTTGTGTTGAAAAAAATACCTATTGAATGATAATTTATGTAAAGACACAATAAGATCAATCCTTTTGCCCTGAAATATAATCAGAGCCTGGATTGAGTCTTAAAATGGCATTATATGGGAAAAAACTCATGTGACATTTCAGAGCCTTCACCGATTTTTTTCAAATCAGAAACAACTTCAACAAATCAACAACGTTGTCTCACTGAATCTTCATCATTTGCATTAAGAAAAAAAATCTACTGGAAAAAAAAACTCCTGATATTTTTAGACTTTTTTAACAACATTTCTTGTAGTAGCATTTTATTTTGAAACTAGAATTTCAGAAGCCAGAAGCTTTAAAATGCCAACTTCAGCCCTGTTCTGACCAGCCCGTGAAAATATTTTCTAATTTCAACCGGTCTGGGACCACTGCTCTAGACTGAATATCACTCGTTTCTTTTAGTGACATCAAACTCAGAATGAGAACTTTTTCCAACAACAGAAAATGAAAATGTGCTGCGAGTGAAACAAGATTAAAAATAAATGAGAAAATGAAGCTAACCTTTAATGTACTCTGGATACCGTGGAGAAGATTCAGGTATTTTTGTGTTAATCTTAAAACTCTGTACGTATTTTTTGTGTGATATAAAAAAAAGTAAACATGACATTAAACTCATAATGATTAGTTTAATTATTTGGGTATTCACAACAACAAGCAGCTGATCGATCAGTGGGTACTAAATCCTTTGTTTTCCACAGCCTTTACACATTTTCTTTATTTTTCCAACTCCTCCAGACGGCTCTAAGTTTGGCAATTGAATTTGTTTTCCTTTTATTGTTGATCCAAGAGCTGCTTTAACTCGGAATCAGCATTTTGTTTGACTCCTGGCTCCTTGTTGTGCATTGTTTGCCGCCTCACTTTTTAATTTTACGGCAATATAATTACCTTTCAAGGGCATTTCTGCCCCCATTCATTTCTGTCTTGCCACAGTTTAGTCTCCCAAGCACCTGAATAAGTGAGAGCATAAGGTGAATGTCAGCCGCTTTCCCAGAATGCCCGGGTTCAGCCTCTTTAATTTTAAAAGCACCTTCAGAGAAATAAAAATTAAATAAATTGATATATATATATATATATATATATATATATATATATATATATATATATAATATATATATATAAATCTGTTTTCAGTATATTTTGCTGTAAATCCTCCAACATTTAAGAAAATAAAGAATGAAATTGATACACGCTTTCAATTTTTACCACAAAACATAAGCATTTGAAACATTTAGTTGATAAGTTTTTGTCCCGTACTTTAGGTTCTTGCACATATAATATCCATCCATCCATCTTCTTCCGCTTCATCCGGGACCGGGTCGCGGGGGCAGCAGTCTAAGCAAAGATGCCCAGACTTCCCTTTCCCCGGCCACTTCCTCCAGCTCCTCTGGGGGGACCCCGAGGCGTTCCCAGGCCAGCCGAGAAACGTAGTCTCTCCAACGTGTCCTGGGTCTTCCCCGGGGCCTCCGCCCAGTGGGACATGCCCGGAACACCTCTCCAGGGAGGCGTCCAGGAGGCATCCGAACCAGATGCCCAAGCCACCTCAACTGGCTCCTCTCGATGCGGAGGAGAAGCGGCTCTACTCCGAGCTCTCTCCGGGTGACTGAACTCCTCACCCTATCTCTAAGGGAGCGCCCAGCCACCCTCCGGAGAAAACTCATTTCAGCCGCTTGTAGTCGGGATCTCGTTCTTTCGGTCACGACCCAAAGCTCATGACCATAGGTGAGTACTGGAACGAAGATCGACCGGTAAATCGAGAGCTTTGCTTTCAGGCTCAGCTCTCTTTTCACCACAACGGACCGGTACAGCGACCGCAAAATGGCGGACGCCGCTCCAATCCGCCTGTCAATCTCACGCTCCGATCTTCCCTCACTCGTGAACAAGACCCCAAGATATTTAAACTCCTCCACCTGAGGCAGGAGCACTCCACCCCCGAGAGAGGGCAAACTACCTTTCTCCGGTCGAGAACCATGGCCTCAGATTTAGCGGTGCTGACCCTCATCCCAGCCGCTTCACACTCGGCTGCAAACCGCTCCAATGCATGCTGGAGGTCCTGGCCTGATGGAGCCAACAGAACAACATCATCTGCAAAGAGCAGAGAGGAAATCCTGTGGTCCCCAAACCAGATCCCCTCCGGCCCCTGGCTGCGCCTAGAAATTCTGTCCATAAAGACTATGAACAGAACCGGTGATAAAGGGCAGCCCTGCCGGAGTCCAACATGCACCGGGAACAGGTCTGACTTACTGCCGGCCATGCGAACCAAGCTCCTGCTCCGGTCGTACAGAGACCGGACAGCCCTGAGTAAGGCTCCCCGGACCCCATACTCCCAGAGCACCCTCCACAGGACACCACGGGGAACGCGGTCGAACGCCTTCTCCAAATCCACAAAACACATATGGACTGGATGAGCAAACTCCCACGAACCCTCCAGCACCCTGAAGAGGGTATAGAGCTGGTCCACTGTTCCACGGCCAGGACGGAAACCGCACTGTTGTTCTTGAATCTGAGGTTCGACTATCGGACGGACTCTCCTCTCCAGTACCCTGGCATAGACTTTCCCGGGAAGGCTGAGGAGTGTGATTCCCCGGTAGTTGGAACACACCCTCCGGTCCCCCTTCTTGAAAAGGGGAACCACCACCCCAGTCTGCCAGTCCAGTGGTACGGTTCCTGTCTGCCACGCAATACTGCAGAGACGTGTCAGCCAAGACACTCCCCCAGCATCCAGAGACTTGAGGTACTCAGGGCGAACCTCATCCACCCCCCGGGGCCTTGCCACCGAGGAGCTCTTTGACTACCTCAGTGACCTCAGCCTGGGTGATGGACAGTTCCACCCCAGTTTCCTCAGCCTCTGCTTCCTCAACGGAAGGCGTGTCAGCAGGGTTGAGGAGATCCTCAAAGTATTCCTTCCACCGCCCGACAATGTCCCCAGTTGAGGTCAGCAGATCCCCACCTGCACTAAGAATGGTGCCTGCAGAAAACTGCTTTCCCCTCCTGAGGCGCCGGACGGTTTGCCAGAATCTCTTTGAGGCCAACCGATAGTCCTTCTCCATGGCCTCACCAAACTCCTCCCAGGACCGAGTTTTTGCCTCCAAAACAACCCGGGCCGCAGCTCGCTTAGACTGCCGGTACCCGTCAGCTGCCTCTGGAGTCCCACAAGCCAACCAGGCCCGATAGGACTCCTTCTTCAGCTTGACAGCATCCCTTACTTCCGGTGTCCACCACCGGGTTCGGGGGTTGCCGCCACGACAGGCACCAGAGACCCTGCGACCGCAGCTCCGGAAAGCAGCAGAGACATTAGAGGTGGAAAACATGGTCCACTCGGACTCAATGTCACCAACCTCCCTCGGTACCTGCACATATAATAATTGGCTGATAATAGAGTACCCAGACTTTTTGGCTTTCTGAGAAACAAGAGCAAAAAAACTACTTTTACTTCTAAACAAACCTCTCTGGCTGGAATGTGCATCAGCAGAGACAGAAATGTGCAGTGCAGTGTGGTCCAGCACAAAACTTAAAACCTCCTCAATTTATCAAAGTGGCCCCACAAATCAATGTGGATTACTTTGGGAGAAAGCATTGCTCATGAGGCAGCACATTACCATTACCACATAACAATATTGGCCTTCGGGGAGCCTGCGGTAAATTTGTCTATTGATCTAATCACAGGCGAAGATCACATCAGCGTGTCTTAGTTTAGGCAATAACTTGGAGGCAGTTCTGAGAGAAGGCCCAGCCTCCTTTGTGTGTTTGTGTGTGTTGGAGCATACAAACAAATCAGACACAATTCCGAACATAAGCGGAACCCTTGCACCTACAAAGTGATGGCATCACTGGGGAGGTCAGATGGGACGCAGGCAATATTTTGCCAAATAATAAAGGGATTATGTCTGTAATCCAAATGGTGAACACGTTCGCCACAGCAGCAGGTGTCACGTTATCTCCTCTCAAACCAGACGGCTCTCTGCAGCAATGAGAGCAGAGAAATCTGAAGCAGGTGAAAAAGGAAGATAAAGAGTAACAACACAGCATTTTAGTATTTTATTACTGCAAAAAAATGTTTTGTCCAATAAGCAATCTTGAGCTGCACATTGTCACAGCTGGAGCTCAGGGTGGGACGTTTCACCTCTTCTTCAAGAGGCTTTCTATTCTGAAACACAGTGGTAATGGAGCTGGTTAGGAGATGAAGAGGCTAGCAAAAAGTCTAAGTGGTCTCTGTTTGTTCTAAATTCTTTTGTCCTTCGCAGTGGTGAGGAGGGGACAGTCATTAGAACTTCTCAGTCTTGTCTACTCCCCTGAATAAAACCAGTTTCAATGGATGGTTGTAGATGGATATGGATTTCTACTGAAGGAAAGTTTGTCTTTTCTAACAAAAAAAGCTTTTTCTATTCCCGAATCAAACTTTATCGGTAGCCAAGATATGGACTTCACTGTCCTCAAACAAGTAGCTTTTGTCCTTGGGGTGGAGGTGTACAGCTGAATCCGATCCACTAAGTTTGGCCCTGACATACTAATGATTCCAATAATTGTTTGGTTCTCTGTTGTACTGTTGGTTGCATTCCTCGCTGTAGTGAATGAAATACACCAAATCACTCTGTGGCTCAGTATCTTGACCTTAAAGTGAACCAGTTTCTATTTCAGTGTCAAACGGTTTGAAATGTTTTCACGACAGTCCTGCGATTTATGGGACCGTTTCTTGTGATCTCGGACTTAAACGAGGCTTACTTGAGATACCCGAAGTTTCTGTGGGCTTGGAGGACATGTTGTTCCTCTTCTTGGGCTTTAGGCCATAGAAGTTCTGATCACACTGGGTTGGAGCTAAATAGAAAATACGGATTTCTGTGCTTGAACTTTCTGTCCACTTCCTCACATGTCCTTTCAAATGATCACAGAGGAGCCATGGTGCATATGTAGAGTGATCAACCACTGATTGGAAAATCACAGGTCATTTGGGCAAGACACTGAACCCTACATTGCTCCTGGGGTAAACAGGTTGGACCAGTTTTTGGCAGCAGAACGACTTTGGGCTTTCTAAGAGGGTATAGTAAAGCGCTATACACTTATGCCACGTACCATTTACTGAACAGTCCAGAGCGGTTAGGCTGTTCTCCTTAGCATCCTCACAAAAAGTTCATGTACATGTGAACAGAATTAATATTTTCTGCAAAGGCATCATTAGTTCCTGCATTTGAATCTGGAACTCGTCCATGCATCGGAACCAGAGGCTGGACAGTATACCTAAGAATAAATTAAAATAATTATTATAAATTTAATTATAAAAACAAAACACAAAAAAAAAATATTTTGAACAGCCCTACCCCTCCAAACACCCAGACAATAGAAAATATGTTGTTTTGAGACAGACATGCAGTAGAGGACAGATGAGGTCTGCACTCAGTTTTGTCCAAAATCTGCTCATTTACACACTACTTTGGTGGAATCAGCCTGGATAACTGAGGATCTCCACAGAGGCTAAAATGAAGATGATAAGCTGTATACAAACAAACAACCATGTTTGCTTTCAAGTTTACAAACACAATAAAAAGAGCAATTTCATATTATATCATTGCGATATTTTCAGTTTCTAAAAAAAAGTTTCAACTGATTATATTTTTTCAACCACAATAATACTTTACTTAAAACAAACAAAAACACATTAATTGCTATGATAACATTTTAAAAATGTGTATTCTGCCCTGAGATATTCAGGAAAAGTAAAGGTACTCATGACTCAGCTCGAGTTTGACATGTATTGTAAGGATGAGCAACACCTGCATGCTTTAATGCAGGTGCTTTAATTCTGTGTTTTAAACTGATGCTACCAACCTACTTACACCTACACGTGTCTGACTAAACACATTAATTCAGTTCAGGCTCTTTCTTTCTACCAAGATGAAACCATCATATTAACAGTAGTTACTAAAACCAGGATGCTTTTATCTACCCATCCACAGAATCCCATCACTCTTGAGGGGCCTTTGAAGGACAGAGTGACATTTTCGTCTTACTGCTCAGATCCTGGGTTGTCAGGTTTCAAAAGGACAGCTGTATATCCATGATTGAAGTCCACAGGCTGTTTAAAAAAAAAAAAGAAAGAAAATCTGGGTGCATCGTTCAAATATAAACATGAACTGATGTCTCTTTCCTGTGCTCTGATCAGGTCATTCACCGGTCATTACTGCTGCATGACTCAGAAAATACAAAACTATCTTTCAAACTGCAGCATTTTGAAAACACGAAAGCATTACATTTTCTATCACTGGGGTGCAGATGGAAAGATTTTAATAATTATTAAATCAAATATGTTATAATAACGTCCCTAATTATTTGTTTTACATTTATATAAACTTTGCCCTAAAGATGACACAAAAATGTGTTCTTTTTCAGGTTTTATTACTATTTGAGATACATTTTTATTTTATTATTTTTATCTATGAATAAAATGCATTTAACTGTAGTTTTTCCTACCAAAATTTCAGAATCTGACACACAGCTGCCAAGTTCATCATTCTGATTACCGGTAATAAAAAACATCCATCCATCCATCCATCCATCCATCTTACACCCTGGACAGTATAGCTGAGGAGAGAGTGCTGATCACAAAGACACCATGCAGCCTAATGAAAAACATGCAATGAAAATAATGAAAATAAACTTCCACTGAATGTTAAAAGCTTCATCAGTTTGACACAAGCATGATACAGTATTTAAAAAAAAAAACACATCAACATTAAGAAAGCACAGACAACTGTTTCCTGTACTGACACAAAGACTGGTTGTCATAGACTGTGGGAATAAAAAAACTAAATATGTGTATAACTTTCATCATATGTTGTTGTCCTAAAAAAATACCAGCATTTTGATCAAGGAAGCAAAGGAAAATGAATAAGATTTAAAAACTGATCAAAACCGGATTGGTCTGTGATCTTCTCCCACTAGTGCTGCTCCACTATGGATGGTATGCAGTATATAATTAAACCAACCCTGTTGTAGTGTCACCCACTCATTTCCATTGGGCACAAGGGAAGATGGTACATCATGTCTCCAGTTGTCACCATCTTGGCTGGATGAGATGTCCACAAATCAAAACATTATTAAATTTGTCATTAATTCTTATTTACTTGTTTGCTTGTGCACAGATTTAATTGACTTGATTTTATTGCAAGAAAACAAAGAATCTGAAAAATTTCACCAGAACTGGTCAGTACCAGGTATTTATCTCTGAGTCACACTGGTTGAATTTTTGGCTGAAGGTGTCCTAGATTGATTTTAGTTCAAAGAATCAAATTGGTTATTTTAAAATGAACCAATATTGACTATGAAGAGTATCATCAACTACAAATTATGATATGAATTGAGTCATTGTTAAGATGAATCATCACACTCCTATAAAAAATAAAAACTACTAAAACAGCTGTGGGTAAAGGGTAGGGATTCACTTGTGAAAACACCCATTTTAGAGGTCAAATTTAACATTAACTTTTAAAAAATCCTCTAATTCTTTTTTTTTTTGGATATTAAGTCAAATCACAGAGGTAAATAAAAGCATTTGAATTGTGAGTAAACTTATTTAGGTTAGAACTTAGTTTTAAATACCAAATGTTGCATTTCGACGAAAGAGCACAGGAAGCTGGTGTTAAGAATTTACCTTTGCTTCAACTTTGGAATTCAAAAGTCACAAAAGTAAACATTTATAGCATGGTGTCAAAACAGTTTTTATGAATATTTATTTATTTTTATTTTAAAGGAGGTTGCGGACGTGATTGAGGTCAACATTAATCAACATGCCGGTTCTCTTCAGATGTCATTGTCACCTTTTGAAATCGAATGCATTTTACGTCTAATTTGTCTGCAATTGGAACATTTGCCATTGGAGTAAATGGAGGCTTGACTTGTTGGTGTAACAAACCACTTTGAAATTACATGGCAAACTGACCTGGCTCCTGTTGGGTTTGTTTTCAAATCGATCTCAAGGAGGAAATCATGAAGTTGCCCTTTCTGACCCCACCGCTGCAGCACGTGAATGACCATGTGTGGTTAAAGCGCGGCTCGTCCTTCAGCGGCAGTAATTGAGAGAAATGAGACGCGGACAAACTTATCACATCGTAGAAAAGCAGCTAAATCCAACCAAAATAAAAAAAATTCCCTCTCGTTCCACTAATGCAAGGTCCTCCCATCCCTGATGCATTCTTTCCTATTTCTTGTGGCCCATCTGCCTCTCCAGCGCTGACGAGCCTCCTCTACTCTCTGATCCTCCTCTGCTCCTTCTGACGCTGGGTTCTGCCTCAATCTTATCATCTGTGGAGGTGACAGAGGAAGAAAGAAGCTCCCACAGCCATCCTCCATCCCCTTATCCCTCCAAACCACACTGACTGGCAACACGCTATAGGAACTGTCTCCGGTTGCCACAGTAACCAGCCTTGACAGAACAGCATTGAACAACAATGCTGCTTCTTTTCCATTTTCACAACTCTTGTCAGCCTACTGCTGTATGAGTATGTGTCATCCCGGATCAAAGCTGTAATATTTTATTTGCTTTTTTGGAGGAGAATAGTGACTAACACAGTCAGAGGGGTGAGCAGCGTAAGGGAGGTGCACAGCGCTCTGCTTTTAGCCCGTATTGGATTTTTGTCTGAAGCTTTTCGTTATGAGATGTTGAGGACGCTTATCTGTCATCAGCTGTTTCGACAGCACTTTATGAGACACCTTCAATATAGTAAAACAATCATAAAAGCCTCTAGAGTCCCATTATTAAAAGGTGCTATTATCAGCCCCACAATGTCCTTTGTGCACAAAATCACATCCGAAAATCAGATAGGAATGTTTTAGAGGACATCTAAGTGGAGCAAAATTATAACTAAATACTGAGTCAGTTTTCTGTATTTTAACAAAATAAAAGCCTCATAATGCTTGGTAAATGACTAAAACAAATATAGGTGCACATTTGTAAACAAGAGACAAAACAGCCACCTGAATAATTTAACTTACTGCAAACAGGATTGTTCTGCAAATCTCACAACACATTCAAATAGTGAAAAGTGCTTGAAACAAATAAGTAAACAAATTCCAAAAGAGCTGTTAAGATTACAGATGAATGCACAGCTCTCATGCAGGGCGCCTCTTGGCTCTGCTCTGTGCTTACTAAGCACAGTTGGACAAAAAAAAAACCTGCAAGCAGCATATTTTTAGGTTTCGCACTGCAGTGCTGGTGTGTGGACAGAAACCTGCGTTGAAGGAGGAGCCTAAAAAAAAAAAAAAACTTTGCTTCCTCTATCAAAATAAAACAACTTTTTGTGGGATATGCATTTTTAAGAGTGAAAAGACAATGACAAAGTTAAAGCTGATACGTCTGTCCATATTTAACTCTCATAAACAGGAAAAGAATGAACAATCTGATGAGATTAATTTAAAGTTATGAGGGGGGATGGATGCTACCCCGTCCTGAGGCCAGGCCAAAGGAAACATTAGAAATGTCTGCTTCGAGCTGAGCAAACACATACACAGCAACTCTTTCTAAACTAAGCTGTCGAGTTTCTAATGCTTTTATTTCATCTTTTTTTTCTATTTTTTCACAACTCAAATACATAAAAACTGGAACACAAACAGCAGCACTTAATTTAGTAGTGTGAAATAAATTAAGCTTTATTTTGAAGGTCTTGCAGCATCAGTGGGAACATAATGATCCTCACAGAATCTGTGACATCTTTCTGGTATGACTCAACAGCAGAAGAACCTCAAGAGCGGAGGGAGGTCAACATCTCAAATCCTTCATTGCTGTTTTATTACTTTCCAATCCTCCTTTCTTGCTGCTTTTAGTTCATCCTCAGGTTAATGCTCAACATCCCTGCAAGACTTCCACAGATTAGCTTATTGGCCTATGATGAAACAATGAGAGGAGCAGTAGAGCGCAGGAAAATGCATCCATCAGGCTGATAACATGAAGAATGGCTTTACGATTATGCCGTCGGACTCCTCCGGGAGACAACATTATGCATTAGGTGACAAATCCGAACGCTGGCAGATGCTGAAGAAATGTGTGTGCATGTAAGTGTGTCATCCACTGAGTGGCAAACGCTCCTCCTAATCTGGTGACCTTTTTGTGCCGTTACCTGCTGTTAAAAGCTTGACCTCTGACCTGGAGAATTTATCTTCAAGGCTCACGATTCCAAACAGGAAGATGTTATCCTCCCAACAATCTTGGGGGGGGGGGGGGGGGGCACACTTGTGGTTAAAATGAACAAGTCACTTCCTGCTCCTTTAAAACCACAAGTTTCTTTCATGAAACCGAGAGAAAGTTGATGAAAAGCCTTGCAAATATAAGAATTAGATTAAAAAAAAAAGCATGAAACACAGATAAGGGAGACCAACAGTATCTTGTCTAATTAAGTGAAGCTCACTGCACTGTCTCAGCGAGCAAAATGACAAATCTGAAAACCATGTTTCAATGGAGCTTATTATACTCTGAAATAGTTTTTCTTATTAAGCTTATCAAAGGGTTTTTGAACTTTTTCTTTTTGTTTTCTTGCCCTTTTGCATTTTCCAGTCGATGAGCTTAAGTTTATTTACATAGTGACAATACAGTGGAGTGATAATAGTGTGAGCATGGCATGCAGCTTTTCCAGGTATTGAATTCTTTGTTTGAATCAGCCCTGGCCATGACTGCATGTTTTAACGTGTAAGCCTCTCTTAAACTGAGAGTTTATTTAGTCCTTTTCGGCCTTTTTTTAAACCAATGTTAGCTTTAGCTTGATTTGTTGCTCCTGGACTAAACAACATCCATCAGTTCCCCACCTCTCATAAGTGAGGCAAATAATACAACAAAAATGTCAAAACAATTGTGCATTTTTGCACATTTCCAAAAACGGCTCTTTTTCTTTCCAATATTTCCACCTTTTCTCCACATTAGCTAATCATGCCTCCATTAAAAACGTTCAAAAAACAAAATGTCATTTTCAACTTTCAAAACTAAAAACATCAAAGTACACATTACAAGCCAATCCCGAATCTCTCTTTTCGTGTGAATTTTAATTTTGAACAGTGGAGTCAATAGAAGTTTGCTCCCATTTGAAACCACCTCCCAGTGGTCATTAAGGGAACTGCAAGATTTGGTCATTAGGAATGGATTTAGGTGTTAGATTTTTTTCACATAGTGGCTCTACAATTTCTTCTATATTTTCTTTCAGTGCGAACGGTTAAAATGGTCAAGTTTTGACTAAGCATTTATAAAAACGTAAATTTGTGCTTTTACCCCTTAAACCTGAATTTATGTCCAGCTATGACAAAATAATCCACTTATGTTTTTATTTCATTTAACTGCTAAATAATAGTAATTTTGCAGCCAAAAAGTTTTGACGCATATTTGCATCACTAGGCGCCAAAGGGTTAAAAATACTAGTTTTCTCCGTAAAGACCCACTCCTTCAAAAATCATGTTTTGGTGTTTTTAAAATGTTCTTGTAGCATTTTTTTCATGCTTTATGCATCTTTATATGAAGGGCATATATATAATAATGCAAGACTAAAAGTGGGTCTCTGAGTATTTCTTTATTTAAATCGTGTTGGATCAGGAGCAAATGAAAACTTGGGTTCGAAAAAGCTCAGGTTTGTGACTCAACAATTGCCATAGGTGAGCCAAAGTCTCCTTTCTCCGCTACAGTTCTGACTCGCAGACAAATAGATCCATTAATGTCTTCGTTTTCCTCCTCTGAGCTGCCATCTGACTCAAAACTGTACGACTCCACAGCTTTGATATTGCTTTCTGTTTTTCTTTTTTGCTATGCTAAGGTTAGCTTGGGCTTGTAAATGGTATAAGCTAGCGGTAAACTGTAAACGAAGGTCTGATGGAAAATTGGCGAAACTAACTTTTGCGCCCACAACCCATGGCGAATCATTACCGAGCTCCTCCTGCTCTTTTGAAAATTTGACTTAAAAAAACTTCACAGGGTTTTTGAGTTTTGGCTTAAACTGCATAATGATAATTAAAAGACCACCTGGAATGATTTTTTAATGGATAAAAATATAGTTGGAGTGGGACTTTAAATGATAAAAAAAAATATCACAATCCTATAGAATACTCTGCTATAATAAGTTTCATTTGGGCTTTTGAAAGTGATAAAGTAGGGTTACTGTCACAAAAATGGATTTTCAAT
Source organism: Oryzias javanicus (assembly GCA_003999625.1). NCBI lineage: Eukaryota > Metazoa > Chordata > Actinopteri > Beloniformes > Adrianichthyidae > Oryzias > Oryzias javanicus. Next base: position 18,415,916 of record CM012439.1, read on the forward strand.
GAAGAGTTAACCACTTCCCACATGACACAACAAGATATAAAAAACAGACCACTGAAAAGCAAGAAAATATGGTGGCCCTCCTCCTCTGCTTTTGATGAGAGGTCTGTCTGTCTGGTTTGTAACCATTATTGATAAACACACAATAACCACTAAGTTCCTCTTTTTCTGCGGTCAACATGGAAACACAATAGAGGAAATGCTGCACGAACACACTTTAAATGCAATCAAGTCTTAAAAATAATTTCACGGAGATTCCCGTTGGCACACCTGTGACCTCCCCTCCTGCCTTTAAAGCAGCATCCCACACAACGCTGGTGGCTAATCATAGAACAAAGAGAGGCTCCAGTCAGCAGGCTTTTCCATTGATCAGCCACAGAAAACAGTGGGGAGGCTCAGCGGCCAGCTTTGTTGAAGCAAGAAAAAAGTTTCAGCTTAGTTGCAGGTAGAGGATAGAAGTCAAACACAACAACAAAGCCTTACTGTCTGTCTGTGTTTTCCTATCAGAGCTGCACACAAATGGCTACCTGCTGCAGCACGCCACTGAAAGCGTCCTTCCTTTTAGGGAAACTTTTGTAAACACCAAAGTCAACGTTAGAGAAAGGAAATAAGCAACTGGATCTTCACAGAGAACCTAAACTCTCCTTTCAAGTTGAAGAAAGAGGAATGTCTGCTCCTTTCTGTAAAGATAAAACATCCATTGAATACAGGAGTGCAGTAGAGTTTAAACAGAGTTAAACTCAAACATCTAAACCAGAATAACCTCATTTTGTTAACTCAAGCAGGTTATCTGACGCATGTTCATGCATTTGTTCACACTGGATAAGTAGGCAGAGACTTTGTCTTTTTCTACTGTTTACTAGCGCATGTGTGCCATCTCAGTGACGTTCACAGCTGGTGAGGCACTGACATCATCAGTCAGATTTACAAACACATGAACCTGTGTTAAACAAATGAACGACTTTTTACTGGAAGTGGTTCCTTGAACACGCGTTGCAGAGAGCGGTGTGAACGCAGCTTCACATTTTCCCTCCCTCTACGCTCAGAACAGCACTAGTAAACTTTGGTAGTCAACAGTCTGCAGGCAGACCCGCTGGCAGATGGGTGAAGCTGTTTGTAAAGAAGTGCAGCATCAAGCATTCTGTCTGACACATCCCATGCCGCAGGTCAGACTAAACCACGAGCACTAGACAGGCACCGGAGGACAGGATTTATGAGTAAAATCTACCATGTATCTGCAGAAATCTGCCTTTTTGCATCCAAAAGTATGTCCCCGTACGCAAAATTCCCTCTTCCTCTCAGTCCTCGGGTCTGACAGTGTCCAGGAAAACAGCAGAAATGCAGCTTTCATCCTACTTCAACCGGTTTCACACTTCAAAGATCAAAATGATGAATAATGAAGGCTGTTTCAGTGTGCATTTATGTGTGTGCGTTTGCAGCAAGGCTCACAAACGCAAGCACAGATATGTTTGATCGTCCGCATGTGCTTAAAGATCCCCTCCAGCCTGAAAGATAAAAATACTTAGCTTCCAAGAAAACTGGGAGTTATTTTTACTTTTTCTTCTTCTTTGCTAATCTCACAACTATTATTTTATTTGTGCCAACACTATAAAATATTTGTTTTTTCTAAGGATTTATTTATATTTAGATTAAATCAAAATTATGAAACAGCAAACTATCTCTACTTTTCTGTTACGATTTCAAAAAACTATCCGATGATTTTTTAACATGAAGTCATACCTGGAGGGATCAGCACCTCTGTTGAAGGTGACGTCTGTACCCAGAATAAACTCTACGCTGTGCTGGTGTGAACATGTTGCTGCAGGATGACAACATCCAGACGTGGAACAGGTGTCTTTGAGTTCTGACAGCCGAATACATAAAACACAGCTTTAAACCATGTTTTAAAAACATCCTAAACATTCAGATCCATACATATGTCCCACACAAAAAACCCAAAATTAACTTTTTCTTTTTGTAATGTGTTGTTTTATTTTGATATTTAAAATGTTACAGTGTATATTAATGCAGTTTGACACTTTTATCTAAAATGTCAGAAAAATATTAATCTGGACCTCAGCTGTTAAATCATTAACATGATCATTTGTTTATGGTTATTTCAAGTAAAATTGTTGCATTAATATCATACAACATTTACTTTAATTTTTGTCATTATTAATATTGTTATTATTATTTAAACTGCAAAAAAAAAAAAAAAAAAAAAAAAAAAACTACCAAATCTACTTAATTAATTCCTTGAGAAAACTTGTTCAAATTTCAAACATCTCATTCTAATGCATGTTAAGCCAAAGAAATGGGACCAACTTGTAGCTATTTATTATTTTTAGTATCTGGTTTACACTAAAGTATCAGTGCAACTCGTTGTTTTTTGATGTGCTGGCTGTTTCCTTCCAGGCTGCAAACCCTCAGGAAGAGGACCGGTTCCCTAACAGCGTACTGGTTCTACGTTTCCGTCCGGTACCACGTCCCAAGGGTTGGGGACCCTTGATTTAGCAGGGACAGCCAGACCACCAAAATAAAAAAAGAAAAAAACACAAGTTGAGGACACCCAAAACGACAAAAAGTGACAGGGAGGGGGCCTGAAGCATATGTCCATATACAGTACTGGGAGTGAGAATGTGTAAGCCAGGTTAGTTCACCAGTGGGTGCCTTGTTAAAAAGCTGGACATTTTCCGAAAGTGTAAAACTGTCATATTTCTACAGCAAAATGTAGCAGATTTCACTCTAACCTGAAGGGACTCAAATAACATTAACAAATCCCTCGACGTAATAACATAGTAAAGATCACAACGATGAAAAAAAAACACAAAATAAAACACAACATTTTAGAAACCAAAGGAAAATTCCAGAAACAAAAAAGCACAATTCTGAAAAAATGAAAAAAAAAACTAAAGACAGTTCCAGAGATCAAAATGAACTGTTTAAGACACTATAATAAAAAACTGGGAAAGGTAGAAACTCTGAGACGTCAATGATTAAATGATGCTTCAGGGCCACCGTACTAACCCGACAGAAAGCAAATTTAAATTTAAAATTAAATATATTAAAAAAAAAGCAAGAAAAATGGAAACCACACACACCCACACACACAAAAATGGACCCAAAGTTCTGTAAGAAGCAGCCAGAAGAACTGCTGTACTCGTCTTAAAAAGATCTGCCTCTCATGTCACTGGGAGGGATTGGGGGAAAAAGAGAAAAATATTAAAGGTGTGCGACCAAAAACAGGTCAGGACTGACCGGGCTGTGAATCATGAGGGCTGTTTGTTTCAGCGTCATAGATCTACACTCTTTCCAGCTCAAACTCAGCTGTGAGGACGTCTCCTCCTCCTCTCTGCATGCTGCATTCTTGCAGCGCCGTCTCCTTGATCAAAGACACAACCGATTATGGTCCCAATAGCTATTCATACCAATAATTACAGCTTATTACCTTAAAATCTCAGACAGATATACTTTCTCATCAGCTCATTTTTTTGTCAGCTCACTCTCCAATGCTTTGCTCTGAGGTGTGATTTTCTAAAGTGCTTTTTTTTTTGCTTCATTGGAGGAATAAAGAGGAATAAGAGAAAAGTAGCAGAAAGACTTGAATAGAAGGAAGAAGCTCCGCTCTCCTTTCTTCCTGGTGTTTCGCCAATGTTGGGAATAGTAAAAGAAAAGTGAAAGAGCTCGTCAGGAAACATGGAGGACAGTTTTGTGTTTGTGGAAGAGCAGCGAGGACACACTGTTCCCATCAGAGAAACAGTGTCCCTTGGTGGCAGCGGAGAGTGGGGGCAGCGTGAACTGGAGGGTCCTCAGAGTAATCAGCAGCAGCAGGCTGAGTACCCACTTACTTATTATGGGAAGGTCCGGAGAGGGGGGGTGAATTACAACAGTTCAGCAACACCTCTGAACAGCGTGAGCGCCGGAGCCGCATGACATCATCACACCGAGAGGCCCGGCTAAACCCGGCCGAAGACGCGGGAGGAATCTCAAGGACCCACAAACAGCTTTGCTGTCGGGATGAAAGCGAACAGAACAGGAATCATCTCCATCTGAACCTGAGCGGAAACGAGGAGTCCAGCAGCCGAGCTGGCCACTGCCAGGTGGAACTGAACAAGCAGCACCAAGGAGCTCTGAGTTCACGGCCAGAACCCTGCCTGTTTGCCGCTGGACTCGGATCAGATCACAGGAGACTGTCGGCCCGACTCTGGATTACTGAGCGAGACATCTCTCAGGCTCCTGTTCTGGTCTGGTTCTGTTTGTTGTGGAAACACAGCCAACAGCATTTTTCAGAGGTTTTGGAGCGTGGAATAAATCCCTGAAGAGGCTAGCATGACAGTAGCCCTCAAGAAAAACAAAAGAAGAACATTTGCTCTTCAGAGAAAATGTTTAATAAAACCATCTTTAGGTTTCACTCTCATCAAATCATCTTTTTTCTATTTCAAAAGAGTCTTTTCATTGTGATTATGCTGTTTTTTTTTTTTTTTGTTTTTGACCAAAATCAAAAAACCTGCGTTGTTTTATAGGACACAGTTTTTGTTGAGGACTGGTAGATCATTCACATCTGAGGACTATTAGCACAGAGCAAGCCCGCTCCCTTTTCCCATCATTCCGTTTACGTGGCTTCACAGATACACCCCCTATCTGACCTTTCTGGTACAACAAAAATGGCGAGCAATATTGGAACTCTCAAGACGTTTAGTTTCTGCTCCTGATTAGCAATCATTTGAATGAAGAAGGGCTCGAAAATGCAAATATAATTAGGATTTTCTTTGTATGTCTCAGTTTGTCAGCAAAATGCCATAACAACATGTTAAAGACAACAAAAATGCTATTTTCATTTAAGTGGGTCTTTAAGAGGATCCAGTTAAACTTTATAGTGTTGGAGTTGCTTTAATTAGTCGTTTAATTTATCTGAGTTTCAGTTAAACAGTATGAGAGTTAAGTCAAGAGTGCTGAAAAGCACTAAAAATATCAAATAATAGTTATAAAGTCAAAACATATAATGACTATTTTTCTTTATTTCTGTGTTTTTTCTCTCTTTTTTATTTACAAGGGATTCTCACATTGGGCGGAACACTGGGATCAGGGTGAGATTCAGCTTTCATTCAAAAGACACATTAAATAGAACTAAAGAAGGTGGATTGAACAATAAATCTTCATGAGGGACAGCAGCTCTGCCTCCTGCTCTGAGCTCCAGCTGCTGCTGCTTCCAACATAACCCCAATAAAAACGTGGAACATCATCAACCACAGCGCAGCCCACAACTTTAGACACCAGTAAAAAAGAAAAAACAACGGCTGCAGGTCTTTCTGCTCAGCAACAACTCTTTTTTTTTCTATCCCGTTATTTATGCAACCTAAAATAATAGAGAAAAAGAAAATTAAACAGCATGTGAAAAATACTGAGTATGCCCTTACTGTTCCACTGGTGGAGTCTGATCGCAGTTCTGGAACATTTTAGAGTATAATTGGAAAAATATCCACATGATCTAAAGAATGTATCTGTTTTACTGTGCACCCAATGAAGAATGGCTGAGGTTGGTCTTAATGTCCAAAATCATAACATTATCTGTCAGTTACAGTGAGGTCACGGTTTGAGTGTGGCTGCAGTCAGGCCACCTTACGGTCAGTGAGTCAACGAAGGACTCCTCCATGAAGAGAAACACAGGTTACTGTGTGAAAAAATATTAGGGCAACAGATTTTTCTTTTCTTTTTCTCTGGAATAAATTTTATTAGCAGTAAGGTTAGCATACACGCAGTAATACGAGCGCAAATGATAAATATTCACAACAAAATAAAATAAAAAGTGATAAATACTGAATAGAACACCAGTATCTTAAAGTAACTGCAGCATAGAAATGTAATGGAAAAAACTAGCAAGAGAAGTCATCTAGTTTAACTTGACCACAGAACAGAGACCTCTGGTGGCTAACTGAGGTCATAGCAACTCCTCGATAGTCGCGCCTTTAAATAAAAAAAATACATATTTCTCTTGTTTTTGTTATGTATTGATATTATATTACAAAATCAATACTAAAATTATTTTAATTGTTATTACAATTATGATTTACGTTACATATTTGCTTATATAGTTACATATATTACTAACGATAAATATTTACAACAGAACCAAAAAAAAAGCAATATGGTGGAAAGAACCAGAATAGAACACCAAATATCTAAAAATAACAGTATATGGTGATAGATACCCAAACTAGCAAGAGTGCATTCGTTTTTATGAAATTCCTACTTGGCCGTAAAAACGAGGACCTCTAGTGGTCAGTTAAAGTCATAGTAACTCCTTCAGAGTTGTTCTTTTAAAAATGTAAAATAACAGTTGTTCTTCTTTTAATAATGTGTCACAATTATATCACAAAATTAATATTATAATGGTTATATGGTTAAATAATTATTGTTTACATGACGTGTTTGTTTATATATACATGTTTACAGCAAGATTTTTGCAGTTTTTGTTAGAAAACATTAAGAAGTTCAGCTGATTTTTCAATTAAGTGGGGTTAAATATTTATTTTAAAGAAAAAGACAATAAGACATGGAAGTTACAGACATATTTAGAGAGTTTTTAAAAACATTTAAAATATAAAATGAAGTTCAGTGATTTTTAATAGGACTGGTTATCTTTTCTGCAAAAGTCTTAAATATTATTGTCTAAATAAATACAAATGTTTACTTATCCGCTAAAGCTGAAATGCTACTAAACCTTATTGTAACTAATAACCAATTTCATCTAATAAGAAAAGATGAATGATTCTTTAAAATTTAAAATATGGATTTCAAAATCGTACTTAATATGTTAGGAGCGTTCATATGTTTAACTAAGTTATATATTTTAGAAAGTCTGTTTTCTATCCCTGAGCCAGGCACTTGGTCTGAAAACAAACTCTGTTCTTTTCAGTCAAATCTAGCGGATGGGCTTCACATCCTGGGGGGTCACAGAAATCCATTAAACTTCTGACATACTGCTCTCTTTGTGATCCAGATGTTGCTGCTCGCGACAAGACTGTTGGATCACCCGTGTGTGAAGTGCAGCGACACGTTCCAGACGCCGCTCATCTTAAAAATACAAATTAGATCTTAAATAATCCATATAAACAAAAAAAAACATGTTTCACCACATAAATGTGCACGTATAATGTGATCCAACAGTTCTGTTTACCTAAAACAACTTGATAAATTTATTATTTTCTTGGATATGATTTCAACAACACAGAACTTGTTAAGGTGTTGTTGCATATTCATAAGCAAAGACGTTTTTTTGTTAAATCTGATAAATATTGATTTTTAATTATTAGAGGCACAAAAACATGAGCTGACAGGTAAAAAGGTAAAAGCTGACACCATCAGAGAAATACACAGAGGGAAAACAAAGACTAGTGATCTGAAATTGACTTTTTGTTGAAGATTTTTTGTTAATGACTCTGCAGTGGAAGTTGTTTTCCGTGGCTTCAGCGCTGCCTTTCTGACGTAAAATCTGCCAATTGCATCAAACGTTTGTCTCCAGGAACAGAGTGTGCAAACAAACACTTTTATTTTTAGATGATAAGAGATGTGTGGGTTCAGCTCCGCTGTACGCTAATGCACTCAGCATTTGAACCAGGAAAAAAAAGCCTTTTTGTTAAACCCTGTCTATTATCTGATGGCATCATTGTGAGATTGGACGGCATTGTGGGCTGCTGTGGGACTAACGGATTTCTTTTTGACAAGGTTTTCTCTGGGTTTGCTCTTTTTTTTTCCATTCTGGCAGACAAGTTTTTTGTGTTAGATTAAAGTTTTCTTGTAAATAAAAGCTTCAAATAATTCTTAAAGCATTTATTTTTTCATATAAATCCTGTTCAGTTTACAAATATAAACTAACTTTTGGGATTGCGACTGACCGTGTCATCTTTATGAGTTCTTGGGTTGTTTATGGCTACATGCGTTCCATAGAATATATCAAACCTGACATAAAAAGGACAAAGAATAAAAACTGCTTTCTAAAAAAAATCGTGAGGATTTTTCTAAAGTCCCTCTTCGATCAGGCTTTTTTTTTTTTTTGAGGTTGGCGCCAGTGTTCGGCAGCGGAGCCACCACCAGTGTGTGAATGTGTGTGTGAATGGGTGAATGGGTCTGTGACTGTGCAGCGCTTTGAGCCCTCGAAGGAGGGTAGAAAGCGCTATATAAGTATACGCCATTTTACCATTTTTATAATTTTTTTTTTTTTTTTTAGCCAAAATCAAAAACCTGTGTCGTTTTATAGGACATAGTTTCTGCAGAGCTCATCATAGATTCACTAAGTTGTGAGTGAGTGTTTAGTTTTTTTTAGGCTAGTTTTTGTGTATTTTATTTCTATCAGAGTGGGACTTCTGTGTTTTTGCAGATCTTTGTGTCTGTCTGTTGATTAATTAAACCTGATTACTTCCAGGTGTGGTACTGCACAGGGTGTCGCTCCCATTGGAACCAAGCTGATGGATGCAGCCTTTAAAAGCACCGTGTTGGCTTTAGAGCTGGCCTGATCCCACTTCCCATCATCCATCTGTTCAAACGCTCTTTTGCTAGCTTACAGCCCCTAATACACCTAATCTAACATTACCGGTGCAACAAAAGTTCCTAGCAATATCGGAGCTACTCCACTGTGCAGTTTTGAGCCAGATCCCAGCTCAGACGAGGAAAACAAAAACGTACATGATAGAAAATACAACGTATATTCCACGTCTCAGCTACAAGCATTTTTAGCATGTTTTGTCTGGTTGTGATTTTAAATTATTTGATTGAAGAAATACTCAAATTAAATTTTATTATAAAATGTATTTAAATATGTTCAACATCGTTAGAAAAATGTCTCTATTTTTGTTGGAGTGGCTCTATATAAAAATGTTGTTTCATTTGGTGAAACTGATGAAAAAAAACCACTCACTGCCTCACAAAGCCCGTGCAGAGAACCCGTGCTAATGCATGGCAGGGAAAGTTTTAATAAAAAAAAGGTCTACCTACACCAAAAACAAAGTTTACCAAAAAAAGAAAGAAAAAGCTCATAAATGTGCTCTGATTAAAGGATAAAAGCTGACTGGACATAACGCCCACACGCCTCTGCCCTCTTTGATATTGAGTCCTGAGTGACACCAGCAGCATGCAGCATCTTTAATTCACAATGCATCCATGTTTCTGACAATCACACTGAGGTTTACAAAAGAACAAAGCCTCCCAGACAAGAGTGATGAAGACCGTTAGGGATGATCATGCGTGTGCGTGTTTTTATCTTAAGACCTGTTGCCAGGAGACAGAAAGAGCATATTTAGCCAGTGAAGGACAGGCTCTATGATTGCAAAAGCTTCTTACAATCGTTTGGCAAACCAAGAAATGAAACCAAATATTAAGAATCTGCTTTTTGGTTGTTGTTTAAAACATATTTGACCTCTTTAGCTTAAAAAATATGTGAATTTGTGTGCAATTTTCTGTTTTTTTAATTTAGCCTCAAATCTGCTGCACTGAACCTCTCTGTTTTTACCAGAAATATTATTCATATCATTTTAACAGAAAACTTACTGGAAAAGAAAGAAATTTGTATAAGATTAAAAAAAAACTACCTAATAAATGTTTCACTTCTCTGGAAAACTTTCTCTAAAATGTAAAATAGATCGTCTTCTTTTCCATATACTGCAGTGTGAAAGCTCCTCTTGCAGCTGATCAGCTCAATATTTTCATCATTTCCCCTGTAAGAATGCAGACGAGTGAGCTCGCTCTCAACAAACACCTTCTCAAGCCTCTTTTGTTATGACTCAGTCTTTAGATTTTTGGTATTTAGAGCGTGACTTTCTAAAAAGGCTGCACAAATTCACAGACAAAGATTTTTCTCTACTTTCTCACAATAGGAGGAAGTGAAAACGACAGTAGGAGATCAATTTCCAAAGTTCAGGGGAAGAAGAAAAGCAAAACCACAACAATGCAGGGAAAAGTCTGAAATGGAGAATTATACAAGTGGATCATCTCCTAGTGGATTTTCACCAAAAGCCTGCAATCAGCAAAAGTCGTTTCTGTCTGAAGCTTGAAGCTACGTTCACACCGCCCTCGGCAACACAGCTTCCAATAAAATATAAACACACGTATGTGCACGTTTTGGGCCTCTGCGTTTAAAACTCTCACATTCACACATCTATATTCAAGTTTCTTACATTGTTTTCATGCTCTACAAACAAAACACGCGTCCATTTAACACTGGTTGAAAGGTAAACCAGGACTAACTTTGATCAATCAGCAGTGGCGGACTCACTATTGGGTAAATGTAGGCAACTGCCTGGGGGTCCCAAAACACCGGGGCCCCCCAAAGCAGAATGTCATAAGACCGATCATGTGAGAGTCTTTCGTCCTCCCTGCAGCAATGGAATAGTCCAGTCCACAGGAAGTCGAGAGACTTGGGCTTTGTCAAAATTCCCTCACTGATTCCAAACCACAAAAAACTATAGTGCGGGACTATCTTGTGCTCTGAACTATAAAAGCAATTTGGACACCATACTCACAACATTTGTTTTTGTTTTTTTTTTTAAACGGCAAGTATCACCAATTTCACAAAGTGAAAATCTAATCAATACAAATATTTTATGACATCTATTTATGACTCCGCTGTGTTCTAATGATGAAAACGTTGATGGCTTATCAGAACACATTTTTTCCACAAAAAACTCAAACATTGATCCATATTCACCACTCTAATGAGCATTGATGCACACTGGTCTTTTGTAAAAACTCCTGGGAAATGTCTTGGGCGCTCAGTTTTGCAATTGTAGATTTGGACAGCTCCAGAAAATGGAGAGTGTTCTATAAAGTGAGTAGTGAAGACATTCAGACATAGTTTTCGAGTTAGTGAGCAGTCAGTGTTGCCAGATTGTGCAATTTCCAGCCAAATATTTAGATTTTTTTTTCTTCTAAGAATTCAACAAGAAGATTTACGCTACTGCTGCAGATGGTTCATGTTATTTTTTGCAAACGGCTAAGTCGGCCACTGCCAATCAGGGAGTCTGATTTGGTAGTGATGAATGGTCAGCATTCCTTTAAATTCACGGAAGTGCCAAATGAAAACTGATCATTTGTGCGACACCAAGTCTTTCATGTATCAGAATAAAGCCGTAAAGAACATTTCGCACCTCCTCCAACTGTAGGTAGCGGACATGAACTAGTAAACAGTAGCAAAATGAAAAAAAAAAAGAAGAAGAAGAAGCCCCTCCCTGCTTGTGTAGTGTGAACACCTTGAGTTATATGAACATTCTTTAGCGAGTTCTTGAATGTGCGCCCGTAGCTTGAGTTTATTGGATGTCAGCTGCAGCTTCTTGGTTCTCAATCACAACCATTGCAGCGCTGCATCCTCCACTCTGCATTGAAGCAGTAAGTAGAGGGGTTCATTATTTGTAGTCTCTATTGACCAGGTGATTGTGTGCACACATGTGTGATGTCATCTTGTCCAGCTTTTTTGAACATCAAGGCTTTGAAGAAAAAAAAAAATGTGAGGAAAATCAATAGGAGGAAGAAAGCTTGTCTGATATGCAAAAACAGCAATGGAAAAAATCTGGGAGTTCATGTTTCAAAGCCTGCATGAATGTGTGTTCAAGTGTGTTGGGGGGGGGGGGGGGTGGGGGGGGGGGGGGGGGGGGGGGGGGGGCACGCTGAGCTCAGCAGAGATCTCTCTGTGTAGGAAGCAAAGATTACGCCTTCTCTCCCTGCGACTGTGATGAAATCCCACTCAGCAGTCATTGCACAAAGATCCGTAATGGCATCCCACAGTGACCAAAGACACACACACACACACACACACACACATATGCATGTACAAAATGAGGACTTATAGTTACCTTCAAAAAAATTAGTCTTTAATTTAGCACCAAACAATCTTTTAACGAGGTTCTGCTTGTAATTGTGACAAATATCAGGAGTATTTATTTAGCCTATAGGAATCCTCCTTTAGAAAAATAAGAAGAAAAATAGGTTCTTTAATGATTATTTGATAAAAAGTTTAACTTGATTTTTTTCTTTTCTTAAAAAAATTCAGAAGCTAAGGAGATTCAACCAAGAAATGAGTAAGAAAACAACTAGTCATGCAAATGGCTTTAAGAAACACGTACATTCAAACTATTTTCTTTAAGACTTTTGAATTCATTTCTGACTAAATCTCTGACATTTCCACTGCTTGAAGTCATCCATCAAAACTCAATCTATCCAGATTTTCTAGAACTTCACATCTCACACATCACAGCCCTATCAGGAAGTGCTTCTCTACTCAGGAGGGCTTTGATTAAAAACAACTTCATTTACTTTCGTTCCCACTGAGTTCAATCTTTTCTGTTAATTGTTTTATTTTAATGAAACTCTCTTACACATAAGTTTCAAGGACTCTGCAAATAAAAAGTGATTTAAATGTTTTGAATGAGAAAATGTGTTTTTGCCTTTACTCTGGCACTACAGTATATATACTGTAATAGCTGTGCTTTTCAGTCAGTGTGGTTTTGTGCTTTAAATCCATTTACTGCATCAATAGATCAGACCAAAGATTCAGGAGACATTTCAATCAATCCTAAACTGGACCAATAAAGATCAACATTTGTTGAAGAGACTAATAAAAAAGCTTTGCAAACCTGTGTGTTAAAAGTATTCTGTGATCTTTGAGCGCGGCAGTACTTGACAGTGCAGTAAGTTAAATGTAAATGAATTTTCAGAATTCTCATTTAAGCCAAAAAAGAGAAAAAAAATCTAATTAGTCCATCCATTCTGGTGTCATGGAGTTGCAGGAACCTGATAACTTCTGTGCAAAGACAGGATACATCCTGGACTGGTCACCAGTCTGTTACAGGGCCACATGGGGACAATTTTGAGTAACCAATTTACCTATGAAGCATGTTTTTGGATGAAGACAGGAAGCTGGAGAAAACCCACGCATGCACAGGGAGAACATGCTAACTCCAAATAGAGGGGTCCTCCAATGGTGATTCTGTTTCAGGTCCGACCGTCTTGCTGTGAGGCAAGAGCTCTAACCACTGCTCCACCGGGCAGCCCTTTTAATTAGTTTGAAATAAAAGCCACAAATCTGGAAGTGTGATTTAGAATGAATTTCACTTAAGTAATATCTCATGATACTCCCTCCACCATGTTTCAAAGATATAGATGCTGTGTGCACTAATCCAGGACTCCACTTAATTTGTATCTAGTTTAATAAAAAATTATTTTTTTTAATGGAAAAAAAAACAATTTTTCTTTTTGGGCTGCTTCCATGAAATGTGGTAGAACTATTTGTGAATTTTGGTAAAAGTTTGAAGCATTTATGAACAGAATAAAATAATTTGAAAAAGGTGCTTGGATCCCTTGACTCTATGTGGAGGAATGCATCAGGTTTCAGCACATCAGAGAAAAATAATCAAAAAATAAGTTTGAGGAACCAGCTTTAGGCACTGTTGACCTTTCACCTCTGACCCCAGGGATGCACACCTTCCCTTGTAACTACAACAGCCACTGAAACAAAGACTGTGTTTTGTTTTTTTTTCTTCTTCAGTCTAAATCTCATCCCCACATGCAGCCCATGCAGCACAGATGGGCCTTGTGGCACAGACCTCCCCTCACCCCTGCACTCATGCCCTGCTGCCTCTATAATTAATGGAGCAGCTCTGCTCCAGACTCTGGCAGGAAATCAGGGATGTGCGTGTTCATGAATATTTACAGAAACCACCTAAAACGGGCTCAGATGAAGAACCTGATGTCTCCAAACTGAGCAGGACAGAATCCTCATCCATCACTAGGAATGTCTGCACTGCGTCCAGAGGCAGATGCGTTCATGAACTGTCTTCTGTGACACCGTGGATCATCTCTGGTCCTTAAGCTTCATTATCTGGTGTCAAAACTTACGTCGTGACTCGAGTGTTGGTACTCACCGAGAAACCTGCCCAGAAGGGGCACGAATGCCGGACTCTAGAAGATGTGGTGAGCGCCAGAGCCGTGAAGCTCACCGCCAGGATGAGGCTCCCCAGAACCATCTGAGAGACCCCCAACGCCAACATGATCCGCGTCCGGGTCCGGTTCTCTCGGAGCCGGGACAGGCTGCGGGACAGCGACGCGGGGCTGAGGGATCCCGGGCCGCCGATGCCGCCGCCCCGGGGCAGCGCGCTCACCGGCATGGTCACGGCAGGGTCCGAAAGCACGAAGGCGGGCGACAGGCGGAGGACAAAAGCATCCAAGCGGGGCTGCGCAGAGAGGTGTCGCAGCAGCCAGCAGCGGGCTCAGAGTCCGGGGGGGACGAGCGCCATCAATTATCCCGCGGAGCCGCTCCAATTAAAGACGCGCTGAGACTGATGGGAGGAGAAAGGTGAGCGGACTGACGAGCGTTACCGGGCCGAGGAGGAAGGGGGGATGTTCCCGAGACAGATTATACAGGAGGTCCAGATTATGTGCTAAATCACCCATTCCCCAAAAGTCTGAAGAAAAAAGACCCGAACGCCTCATCCTGCTGTGATCCAGCCGCGCACCATTGTCCCGCTGTCTTCTCTCCCCCACAAAAAAAGAAAGAACTCCCACCGAACCCCGCTTCAATCAATCCCAACGAACCAGAACTCATACATGGACCGACGTCCTTACAGCCGCAGCGCGCACGGAGGAGCTGCGCACACTGCGGGCTGGAGATGTACCACTCTGCGCGTCTATGGCGCCGAGCTGCGCTCACAGCGGCGAGGAGAGAGAGGCGACGCGACAAACGCCCGTCAGCACCCGCGGCTGCTGGTGGAGAGGCGCGTGGAGGCAAAAAAAAAAAAAAAATGATGAAGTTAATTCACGCGAGGGCCTGTCTTTTTATGTTCACGTCACCTGCTGGACTCCTGGATGTAAAGTGAGGCCGGAAGTAGCTCACATCAGCTGCAGCTGCTTACGCCTGATTGATGAATAAAATAAAATTAAAATAAAAGTAGACTGAACTGAATTATCAGCACGATAAAACTGGATTATTCGTAATAAAAGTGCCGCATATTTCCCCCTAATCCATTATCATGTCATATAATCTGATATAATTGATCCTTATTTAAAATGAAAGAAGGTTCAATTAATCTTAAGAGCTCAGAAATTTTGTCTCATTATAAAAAAATATTGCGGTTTTAAAAAAAAAAAAAAAATCTACACATTCTACCCTAAAAGGTTAAACAAATACACAATTTTACAACTTTATAGTCTATCAAGTTGTATTCTAAATACCTGGCATTAAAGAAATCATCCCAATTTAACGATTTTTTTTATTGAGCGCAACAACAAACATTCTCAGCTCAAGCGCTCCATCTAGCGGTAAACTTTGGTACACACAGATTTTAGTATTAAAGCAAAAAGGGGGGTGGGTATTTTTTTTTTACCTTTTGAGATAATCATTAAAATAAGTGTAAATTACAATTAAGAATTTAAAATGACTTTATTCTAAAATATTCTAAATATTTCCCATAAGTATAAAAATAAAAGTCCTGAAAACATGCAATTAAAATACATGTTTCTTTCAATAAAAATACCTTGAAGGATTGAAAAGTAAACAAAAATGTCAGCATGAAAAAAGTTGGTAACACTTCGGTCAACCATCAGGGGTCAGTCTGCCAACTACCCCCAACCTATCCCCTTCCTCATATAAACATTTATTAGGGTGAAGGTGTTTGTATTGCAGCATGCTGCGGGGGGTGGACTACTTGCCAGTGCCCCCCCCCTCCGGTGCCTGCTGCATGGATTTGCCCCTCCCCGTGGTTTTATTTGCACCTTAGACATGTAGGACCTTGTTGGGGAGTGGGTTGCTTGGACATCACTGCCAGCAAACACTAAATGTCCTCTCAATGTAGGGTCATTGGTGAGAGGGTGGCGGGGCATCGTTGTGAGCAATCAGGAGATGTCCTGTCAAGACCCTACTCACCAATTTTAACGGCACCCTTTAGTACACACACCTCTAACACCTCAAAATATACACTCTAAGAAACAAGCACACATACATCACTCAAGGAAGGTGCTTCTGTCCCCTACCCCTTCCCTGGCGGGTGTGTGTGTGTGTGTGTGTGTGTGTGTGTGTGCTGGTGATCTTGTCTCTTGGGCGCCGTCTCCTGGACTCAGCGGCCTCCTCTCCACGCCGGGATCCCCGAGATTTAAGATCTAAAGCTGGGGATCAAACTACATCAGGTGTCCAGGTCTTGGTGGTGTGGGATCCAGTCCTTGCTCTCGAGAACTGGGCCTCTCCAAAAACTCCATCAGTGGTTATGCCTGACAGGCGTTCGTCTGGGGCATGGAAGCGGGTCATCCTTGGGGAGCCCTGGCTCGTACCTGGGGTGGGGGGGGTGTTCGACGCTGCTGGGTGGTGGTGGGCTGCTCCTCTGAGGTTGTGGGGCTCTCTGGCGTGGGGGACCTCTGCGGCGGTCCCCCGTGCCCTGGTCTAGGTGTTTGGCAGGATTGCCTGGTGGGTGGATTTTCTCCGCGGCCCCATGGCGGGTGTTGGGGGGGTCCGGGCTGCTGCTACTGGTCCGGTGGGGGGCTCTGGCGCGGGGGTGGCTGGGCTCTCAAATATTGTATTAATAGGGTGTTAGTAAGACATTTATTAGCACAATAGGCCAAATAAGGTTTATTAACATTCTTAGTGAGACTTATTAATGTCAAAAGTGAGACCATTGTTTACACATGCCATATTATTTAACTGCTTAAAAGCTTAAATATATATTTACTATCTTCTGCAGCATTATATTGAGCATTTTGAAGCACCTCATTTAAGATGTTACCAAAAAGTTTTGACCGAGCAAAAACTTCCAGAAATAAAAAAGAAAAAAAAGAGAGACGTCATTTATTTTAAAAATTATTTTATTTATTAATATAGTGGTATACTTAAGATTGTGTTGAAGAGGAGAAAATAAAGTCAGCCACACGTGAAGAGCTAATTTTCCATTTAAAGCTGTGTTATATCTAAAAAGTACTGGTGTGCCATATGTAATATATTGTCTATTAGTACAAAAATACATTTAAAGGGCACACCATATAGCATCCGTTTTCACAAATCAGTGAAGAGGACACTTTCAGAGCGCACCCTTTGAAAAGAACACATTTTAGTCCGAGCACTTTTTCCTGATGTTTAAATCACAAAAAAGTACTTCTCAGCAACCATAACATCATGTCAAGAAAAGTGATAGAAAAAGGTGTGATGTGTTGTTAGGTTACAATTCCAAGGCTTGAGGGTATGTCCAGAATACAAAGAAAACCATGTTTCCACTTTCTCCTGTTTTTCTCTAAGTTTTATACAAAAAAGAAAAAGACATACAAAAAGTTCATTTACAAACAAAAGAAAACAAGGCAATATGCTAAAGTTATGTACAGCAACTTCTTCTTGGTTCTCTCGTAAATGCATAGCAGATAAAAGAGCTCACATTTCTTTTATCAACCGCTCCCGTGTGTTTGTCGATGTCCACAGTGGGTTCACGAAAAACAAATTCTTTAACTTAACGAAAAGTGAATGATCTGCAGATAAGGCATCACTGCTTATTTGTGTGTGGATGCAGAAGTGGAAAAAAAAAAAAGGTAAGGAGGAAGGACCGGAGGAGGCTTCTGGACCTGAGTAGAGAACATGCATAGATCTCCGTCCGACCGACCGGAAGGAGAGGAGAGGAGCTCAGTAAAGACAGAAAGCTACCAGGTATCATAAGGTGAGGAAGAACTTGTGGTCACGTGTGCTGCTTGGGTTCATCAACAGCTGCTACTTCAGCAAATGCAACCTCCTCTCCCTCAAACCTTCAGTAATAAAAAAAAAAAAAAAAATGTCCTGAATGTGGAAAAACGTGACAACGCTTGATATTCAGTCAGTCACTGGAGTTAACAGTAAATATTCTCTACAATTCTATATATACTGTTTGCATATATAGCACAAATATACTTCTCTGGCATGTATGCTGCCGCAAAAGCTGTCCTCCATGTATATTCCTGTAAAACAGTTAACCTTCACTTTGACGGGTAGCATGCGTCAAAGCCTTCATCTCATGTCAAACCTTCACACAGCTGAAGAGCTGCAAACAACTTCTCGTCACAAGTGACAGTCTTCATCCACGGCTGCAGTAAACACGGGCTTGTTCTTCATTTGTTGGAGCGAGTGCTCGCAGCGCCGCTGCGGTGTATGTACATCGTGGGTGTTTGAACGTGCCAGTCCCATCTTCTTCACTTCCATCCTTCCACATTCAGCGACATCGCAGCTGCCGGTCCTCCTTAAAAGTGGTCGATGAGCACCGACACACAGTTGGCCCCCACCAGGTAGTTGGGGTCTCCTGGGAGAGACTTGTTCTGCCAGCTTTTCGGGTCACCTGCACACAGACAGATGGGATCAGGGGGGGCGGAGTGGATGAGTGAGTGATAGCAGCTGCGCCTCATAAGAGATTCCTCTTTTTATGTAACTGTGTCGCACGAAGACAGAACCGGCTGCAGAACCTTGTGGTTCCTGCTGTTTGTGGCAGATTTCGCAGTGCAGTCAATAAAGCTGCTCTGTAATTTCATTGGATGTCCTCGGTCTCTCGGTGGCGACTAACCCTCAGTCACTGTGAGGTCTAACAACAAACACGCCGGTCTGTGCCACGGGGAAAGTTCCAGTAATCGATCAGAGGATGGAGTTTTAGTGCCCATGTGAGCCTCCGTTCTTTAAAGCTGCTGTTCTAAAACCTATAAACAAATGGGCGCTTTTCAAACGCGACCAAAAAAGTCAAACATTTGATAAAGCTAATGCAAAGACAGTTAATGCAGAATGTGAATTAGCTTTCTCTAATGTCTCAAAAGCTTAATCCAGCTGTAAATGTCACTGAAGCACCAAGCCTGAAATTCATATTTACTTCTCTCTGCTTCAGTGTTTGAGGATTTAGATAAAGGAATAAAACTCAAAACTGAGCAGAGGGAAGCAGATGGAACTATAATTCTGAACAGTTTGTATAATATAATATATACAAAAGTGAGGATTCAATTTATAGAAGCAGAATGAGATCTATTCACTTTTTTATCCTATTAAAGCAATTAAAAAAACATTTCTCAGGTACATTTTTCTGGTAGTTTTAACAATAGTTTAAATAAAGTTTGGTCATAAATTTCAAGTTATGTGAAACCAAACACATTTGATATGATATTGAATTACTAATTGAATTAAATCAAATTAATGACCAAGTTTGACAATAACTCTTGGAAACTGTTACAACTTGGTTTAGAGATGTAAATACAAATGTTTTTGTCTCTACACTTAATAACAGTGTCTTCTACATCTCCATTTATGCTAAAGAAGGTGGCAAACTAAAAAAAATCATCAAAACAAAGCAGTCAGGATCACAGTTTAGTTATGAAATACATCTGTTGACATTAAGGTGATCTAAAGCAGCGTTCCAACAAATTTTGGAGGAAACATCTGCAGAATATTTATGTTTAATAACATCTCCCACATGAGAAGTAGTGAAGCCCTAAAAGCCTCTTCAGGGCTAAACTTGGTGTAAAAATGTCAAATTTGCTCTAAATGGAGGTAAACTAATGACTTCCTAACAGGTCTGTATCACACTGGTTCTGATTCAGGCGTTAAAAGAACCACACAGTCCACAGTAGCAAAGAGGAAGGGGAGAGGAAAACAAAAGACCGAAGAGGTGAACAAAAAGAAGAAGGAGGGAAGCTACGTGAGAAGAAAACGACAGAAAAGGTTCAGGACGGCCCGAGAGCGGCCTTGCTTCACAATAAGAGGATTACGACACAACCCAATAATCCTTCCACAATTCGGAGGGACAACGGAGGGAGCTGACATTTCTCTGCGGCCCCCACGTCTCATCCCCGAAAAATGAGACTAATTAACGGCTAAGCTTGACAGATGCCAAAATTAGAGCGGTGTTTGAAAGCAGGATACGGGGAGGACAGTGCCGCACAAAAGATGAAAATCTGAAACATTTAGAGAAAGTTCCGTTTTACTCGTTTTTTTTAATTCTCTTTTTTTCCACTAATCTCAACTGACCTCAATTAAAAAGTTTGTTATATTCTCAATAGCTAGCTTTGTGTTAAAAAGAAATCAAAAATTGTTATTACCTACTTTTTCTTTTTAAATACAGTGGTCCCTTGTTTAGTTACGTTCTAAACCTGTGCGAAACAAAATCTGCAGACTAATCATCTTTTTATTTTTAATCACCATTATAGATAATTTAAGGCTGTAAATCCCCCACTACACACATTCTACACTTTTCTTAAGAATTAAACATTTTGACATTTTTTTCTCTTGTTCAAACTCTAAAAGTTTAAAGACCCACTCCACTAAAAATCCGGTTCTTAACATTTTCCTGTGATGGAGGACATATACAAAATAATTTAAGAATTAAAACTGCATTTCTCAGTATTTTATCATTCAAAGTGGGCCTTTAAATCTTTGTAAAAAAGAAAAAAAAATCATTATTATAGAATAAAACCAAAGATTGGATAGCGATCAATGGTGAATGTAACTTTGGAGGGCTTAATACATTCTGTACAAAAGCTCGATTAACAACCATCTACAGCCAATCAGAATGCAGGATACAATGCACTGTTGGAAAAAAACTAAAAATGATGTAAAACTTCAAAAGATAAACAGCAATTTAGCAAGTGAACCCTGTAATGTGTTTTTGTTTGAGGGGGTGTGGCCTCTAGGAGGTAAAATCTTTAGGAATCCTTCTCTCTGTTTTAGTCGTTCTCTGGGATTTATTGGGTCAAATGAAAGTGATGGATCCAAATAATTTCACTTCTGTTTACGGTGGAATGGAACTTATTTTTAGAAGTTTGCTTGATCACAGCCCCTCCTGCTGAAGTTCATCTATTTGCGCTTTCCTGTCTCTCTTTGATCCAGTTTCACATCTGGGCTGTTTGAAAGGAAACTGCAGCAGGTCACTACAAAAAAAATAATCTGACACAAAAGCTAATTTTTAAGCTCCTCAAAGAAACAAGGGAAAAAAAAAAAAACTTTTGAAGACAGAATCTAATTTTAGAGAAACCACATTGTCTTAAATCTTTTTATAAAATCTGCATTTTTCAATGATTTAACTTTGTGGGTGGTGACAGTGTCCCAGTTTCTGGGAAGACATTTGTTCTTCAGGTCAGGATTTGGGTGGCTATGTGAGAATAAATGATTCAGAGAAAGGAAGCATGCGTTACCTGCTGGAACAAAATTCAGTCATGGTGCAACCAAGAGCCCAGTGCATGCAGGTAAGAGAATAGAAGCTTGTTAAGATGATTTACATCAACGAAAAGAGAAATACTGACTATAGAGCAGAAATTAAGCTAACAAAGAAACCAGTGATACAGAAAATGTGTGGGTGAGTTAATGTGTGCAAATCGTGAGAATGAAAAAGCCCAAAGCCATAATTATGAAAAAAAGCTGATTTCTTCATCTGAATTGATTCTCAGACATGTGGGAGTTAATAGCATTGATTTTTCTATGGTGAAGGAGAGGATCAAAGCTGATTTAAAAAGTGATCAAAACCCCTCAGCTTGTCACACAGCCAGCCCAAACGACCCCAGAAGAACAGAGAGAGCAGAGCATACCCGACGAGGAGTCGGAGGATTTTAGAGCAAAAGACCAACCATCAGGGGTCATAGACGCACAGTGAGGTAAGCGCAGCTCCACAGGCTTCAAAAACTTGAGACCATGAGGTCCACACATCACCAGAGGGCTGAGCAGAGTCTCTCCTGTCAACACAAACACAAAGCAGACATATAAACGCTGTTGTTGTCGTCTAATTTCTAAAGAAAAGCTGGGGAATTTCAAAACAGACCAGGAAGCCACAGATCAATAAAATCAAATCTCCAACCTTACCACATGTTGAAGAGCCTTTTGGTAGGACATTGAACCAATGCTGGCTTTAAAATAAAGCCAAACTCCACAGATGGAGGACAAAACAATAATTTATCGGCAAATTTCAATTATAGTTCAAAAGACTTTCATGTTTTACAATATTTCTTTCATATCATAAAGTAATAAAAGTGGATTTATGAGGTTTATATGGTAAGCTGTAATCGAAATATTGGACCCTTAATATTCTATGTTTTAACCTGAAGAACACATAAAATAAAGCATGTGACACAAAGGAGAAAATATAAACAGTTGTATAGTTATAGGTGCTGACGACAGAGTAATGATATTTTTATCTCATCGCTGCTGCTATGATTCAGTCTATGGTCCAAAACAGTTTCTGCTATTATCTGTGACAGTTAATGACCCATTTTCTGCATTTTATTTTGACAATACCACTACAGTTGCTTCTAAATGACTGGAAGTTGTTACAGCAAATAAAGATGAAGCATCCCAGTCATGATATTGACTGTACGGCTGAAGTTAAAGGCAACTTTGTGATACAAAAAGGTCCAAATCATTTGACAGACATTCATTATTACATACAAACTCAGCACATAAGTAGGCTTTGGAAAGGCTTCCAGAAAAGAAAATACAAAATGGATTACATTATTTTCATCATTCTGAAGAATTTTGAAGTTAAATTTATATCCATTCCAGTTGTTTCTCTTGGGACAGAGAATGATTTGCCACTAAAGAAAGTTTTTCATTTCTTATCAAAGAGCTGACGACAGAGAAACTGAAGGCTAAACCAGTGTGAGCGGGGAGCATTTTCTTCCCTGACCGTTACCTTTCTCCTTGTCCAGCGGCGGCAGTATGCTGTTGTCTCGGCAGACCTTGAAGTAGATCTCCTGCTCCACGCCGTCGGGGATGGCCCCCTGGGGGATGATGATGCTGACACCCGTCTCAATGGAGCTCAGGACGCCTCCGTTGGAGTTAAAGATCCCTCGAGCCGTTGCGACCACCGTGTGACCCTCATCTTCCTCGTCGTCCTCCAGAGCACTGGGGCTAAGAGGCGAGCACATTTGCTGTGACCGTCTGTTGACTGACCTCAGCTCAGTATTGACCGAGTAGAGTTTTACCTGACGGGAATGGCTTTTGGCACAGCGTTGACATTGTTCTGCTGGTATTTGGGCCGAAGCTCGTTCTCCGTGTTCTGGGGTTGTTGGGGAATCTGAGGCTTCACAGGACTGGAGCTGCGGCCCTGGTCCAAACAGAAATGAATGCAGACATTCAGAAGTTTATATCAAATAGTTCTTCATATGAGAGAATGGAATGGCCTCAGTGAGTGCTTCAAAACGAAATGTTTCTACAGAGAGAAAAAGGGAAACCCTGAGATTAGATGCTATCTATTTTTTTATTAAACAAAAAGGAACATTTTATTAAAAAGTAGTTGATACATCTGTGATTTTACAGACCAAGACTTAAATAAAATGCAGCCAGAAAGTAAGAACGGCTCAAAGAAAGTGGAATCATAATTGAAGCAGTTGCTTTTTTCAGTAAATATATATTTAAATGTAGTATTTCTGAAGAAGCTAAAAAAAAGTTTGTGGCCTCATTTATTTTGAAACAGTTCATTTATAAAAACATACTTCAATATATTTCTTCTCACATTTTGCTATGAGATTGCTGTTTACCTTTGGAGCAGTCTCAGGCTCGTCTTTGGTCAGGAGGTTGTGGCTGAACTTGGGACTGTCGAACATGCGTGTGTAGGGCTTGGCAGAGGTGATGAAGGGCTTGGGGGCAAAGCGGTTGAAGCCGGATGGAGCCCCGGTGGTGGGGGCCGTCTTTGGGGGCTGGTGCCCTGTGCCATTAACCGGAGACTTCTCTGGGAAGCTTTTGTGCGGCAGAAAATTGGTCTGGACAGTATCCTCTCGGGCGGGGGGCTTGGCTGTGGACAAATTATGCAGTTGATCAGAGTGCATAACTGACAAGCATAGTGGATAATAGTGCATATATGAATATATCTTAGTTCTGGATCGGAATATAATAGGATAACAATGTAATCCCCCCTATAGTGCACTCCATTCAAGGATATTGAAGAACTTTGTAGCTTTTTTTACAAAATGAAAGAAGAAACTTGGCATCAACTTTGTCTGGAGACGACAAATAACATAAATCCTTCTGGAGAATCCTTGAAAAAAAACCTGAAAAATACTGTGAAACATGTTTCTTGCTGTTAAAAAAAAAATACACTCAATCTTTATGCTTCTGATTATTTACCAGGGTATTGCACTGCACAGCCACATTTTAGATTTATCACCAAAAAAAAACTTTCTCATCCCTTCATGTTTTGTCTTAAACAATTAAGGTGTGACTGACCTTCCAGAGAGGGTTTAGGTAGCGTTGCTGGTGGCAGAGATGGCGTCACGTGGGGAATTGGTTCATATTTTTTCTCAGCTGGACTTGGTTTCTCTACAATCTCAGTCCTGCAGCAAAATATCAAAACATGCCTACACTTGAGATGTGTTCAAAAGTGCCCTAAAAAACTAACACACAACAAAACAACATGTTCAAAGAAAGGTACAGGCTGTTTAAGAATGCAATGGTTTACAACTATAAGTTCAAGCTAATGTAACCAGACAAAGTATAACCCAACAGCAATGGAAGTCATATAAATGACTTAACAAGAATAAAGAATATCCATCATTGTGAGTTTTTTCTTCTTCAGTGAAAGTGGAATTACAGTCTTAACAACTAGGAATTTAATAACTATTTAAGAAGCTCTAGCTGTGTTCTTTTCCCACAAACCAAGAGACTGCCCTTTTTGTAAACCAATGAGCGGGCCGGCAATATCAAACACCAACTTAGCTGTATCACATCACTAATCCCTGTTTCCCAAGCGGACTTGGTGTCTTTTATACAATTTGGACCGTCACTGAACTGAAGTGACCTGCATCAAACTGCCCTACTCTGGAGAACACTTAACAAAAGGCAGAAACAGGAAAAATAAATGATGACGGGTTACTTTAGGACTCAGCATCACCTGGGAAAGCTCTGGGATGTTTGTGCTTGTAGTTGGGGTTTGTTGGGGCCAGCTTGCAGTCTGTCTAAAAGAGACAGCTGCTTCCTGTAGAAGTCTTCGTCCTCGTCGGGGTCGTAGTGGTTGGAGCGCACTATGTCCTCATTTGCTTTGGGCTGTGGCCTCTGTGCCTCTGGAACTCTGGGTGGTAAAATAATAATGACATTAATGCAAAGCAGGAAGAAAAACATTAAAAAAAATAAAAAAAAATCACCCTTGACCGAAAGAAGCACTTGTCATGCGTCACATAAAAGCGATTGAACGTTACACTATTTTGTTCTACTTTAGAGACCAATACTTGTGCAGCGGGCCCACCTGTAAGCTTTTTCTTGGTCCAGGTTGCTCAGAGAGTTAGCTTTAGGGATCACTCCACCTGCTTTCAAAGGTGAATCAGCTGCCTAAAATGGTAAATGAAACAGGAACTATCAGTAAAACTCAACAAAACTGTTAATTTAGAGACATTTCTGTCAACATGTATTGAAATCAAGCATAATTACAAACTGCTGACCTTGTTGGAAGAGTCCGCTGCATCTCTGGCTCGATCCACAGACACAGAGCGTTTATTCTCAAACATCTTAACCCTTGTTAGCACCGACTGAGGCCTCAGGGCAGGGTCGTCCTCCGGAAGCTGGTCTCTGGAGGGTGAGGGGGCTTCTGCTTTGGGGGGCGGAGTGAGGCTGCTTTCGGAGTTGGTGTGAGCAGGATCGTACTGATGAGGCTTGTAAGGTTTCTGCTGCAGCGTTGGGCCCTGGTTGTAGACTGGACGCTGTGCTGGTGGCTCCGGGGAGCGGGTGGCTGGCGGGTACGTGTTCAGAGGGGACTCCTGGTTGTAGTGCAAGTCAGAGCCGGCGAAAGGGGGCGGGGGTTCATCGAAGCGGATAGGTCCTTGCCCCACTGGTTTACCGTAGCGAGGTCGGCCATCGAACCCTGTCTGAGGTGGCGGCTCGTCAAATCGCAGAGGAGGCGTGTATTGGGGGTCGGAGCTGTCGCTGTAAGGGGTACGGAGGTCGTAGCTCTGAGGATTGGTAGCCGAGTGCTGCGGCTGGTTGTAGGAGCCCCACTGCTGCTGGTCATAGTGAGGGACACTGTTTTCATAGGGCAAATTATCATAGTTCCTGTACTTTGAATCTGGGAAACCTCCACTATTGTTGACATCGTATCGGCTGGGGGGGTGGTCATAATCTCTATATAGCTGCTGAGGACTGTAGGTTGCAGGTTTACTGGTCCTCCCCATGTTTTCCATGCCGTAGGGATCTTTCTGAAACACCTGCTGAAGCAGAGACACAAGATAGAAATCGATTACAACCTGGTTAGGTTCTCCCACCGATGCACAACATAGAAAATTACAAAGAAGACTAAACACTTGGTTAGAAGCTAAACACTTAAAAATAAGTTGAAGACATTATTTGCAGAAGAGAAAACAGGAAGAGAAAGACCTGAAATAGAGAAACTCAGAAGGAAGGGTTACTAGTCATGAAAACATTTTTCATCAAACAGCAGCACAGCAACAATTTAGCTGTAAAACGACAGTAAACCACTGCAACTCCAGATCACATACTGAAAAAAAATTAAAACTTTCAAAATAAAGTTATTAAAGCCACAAAACAATGGGATCCATTTTTCTTGTTTTAGGCCAATAAGGGTAGAAAAAGTGGAATTTACTCTTTCCTCTACTTCATTGCTGAGCCCTAACAAAAAAAATGTCACCCACTGTCTTGACGTAAGAAACTGGAATTTTCACAAAAATATATTTCACAATACAAAAAAGTAAATAAAGGAGTTGATAACAGCAAGAAAAAAAATGTAATCTCTTAAATTTTAATAAGTAACCATAAACTATCCATCCAAACAGCCACTTATCTGCCAATGGGCCACATGTGCTGTGCTAATACGTATCCAAAAAAGGAATTTTGATAACATGGCTGGAAAGTAAATGGCTACTTTTACAAGGAAATGATTAGTTCAGCCTTCACTGATACACGGAGTTCTAGTAAATAACTGAAATGAGCAAAAAACATGTTGCAGCCATGCAAAGAAGATAAGCAACAGTGAGGGCTGCAGGATTTCCACTGTTCTTCAACAAGTCGGCGTTATCAGTGCATCCACCATTTCCCGGTCCACTGTTGTTTACCAGCGCGCGCACACACCACACACACACACACACACACACACACACACGCTCTTGCACACCCCCCTACCCACACAGACATCTCTGTATCTTTAGGGCAGCGCTGTGCTCAGCAGACATGCAGGGCAGAACGACAGAGAAGAGAAATGTTGCAGAAGGAGGTAGGAAAACAGGCAGCAGCACAGGACGTGAGCCGGGTCAGACCGAGCAGAGCTGAGCCGAACCAGGTCACGAAGCTTCCAGTGACAATCGGATGGATACCTTTGCTTCGGCACTGGCCAGTCCAGACTGTAGAGGTTCTGGCGTGAGACTCTGTGAGGCTAGCTCATGGTTGGGCCTCCTAAGCGAGCCAGCCTCTTGGCTTGGGCTTGGCTTGCTGTAAGGAGCTGCAGGAACTTCATCAAGGCTCAGAGCCCCTAGAGTATTTACAGTAACGTCGACAGCAGGGGGCATTGCCTCAGACAGGGGATCGGGCTGCAGGGGGATGCTAGGGGACGCGGCGGCCTCTGCTTTCTGTGAAGTGGTTCAGAAATGTTTAATAACATGTGCTGACATGAAGGTCTAACAAGAGATCCTATCCCCTTCACCTCTCTACAACAGTCTGCTGCACATCTCTACCCGCAACCCCCACAGTGGTTTTAGATCAGCCAAAAGGTTTGAAATTAGCAGCAGGACATAATTTCATTCTCATAGAGATATACCGTGATTTTAATGCTATGATTACGATACAGTTTTGCCCTTTTAATGCTGATTAAAACATCAAAAGACAACAATCCAGATATCACAATAGCCAATCAATAGATACATTTCACAACAACACTAGATAATAACTGGCATTTCCAGCATGCACATAATACTTTCTGGTGTTGTATTGTCACAGTCCCAATTATAGGCGGAACAAGGTACACATGGGTAAGTACTGGTACAGACACTTAGGATGAAACGTCTTTTTAGTCTTTTTAGTCTTTTTGCCCTCCCAGTCACTTTAACCGGACCTTTGAGAGAGCCCGTGGCAAAACAGAACCTTCTCTTTTGATATGAAATGTAAATAAATAACACACTAACAAACATCAAACGGCAGAGACATGGATGTTATAGATAAAATAAATACTGTAGTAATAAATCTGTATACATACGTTCAAGTAGATATGAATAGGAGATATATATATGATAGATATCTGACCACAGACGTATGCAGTTATTCGCCGACAATGAATAGCCCGAATATTTGTGAAGACAACGGAGCTTCAATAGCGCCTCCAGAAAACCCTTCTAACGCAAACCACGTCCTCCAGACAACAGGGCAGACGTACGGCTCTCAGAAACGCTACCTGCTGTGGCGCTGGTGCCTTGAACCCGGCGGGGTCGATGCGGTTCAGGGGGTCCGCTTGCACCGGGTGCTGGTAGCCAGCATAGCCGGGGGGCTCCTGGATGACCGGTGGGTCCTCGCGGACGGGTTCGGAGGAGCGGGTGATGGCGGGCTCTATCGGTGGACCAACGTCGTCATTGAGGGTTTCGTCCAGCTCCTGGTCAGTGTAGGCTCCGCCCTCTGTGTCCGTGTCCTCGTAGTCAGAGGTGTGGCGACTGTCGGTGCTGTACATGGAATATTCACTACCCGGCGCCGACAAGTAAGAGAGGCGGTCATCGTGGATATCCAGGTCGTCATCGCCCACACCATCAGCCTGACAGAAGAATTACAAAAGAAAAGAAGCATTAGACGAGAAGTGAGGAAATAAAACTTTTGTTCATTAACAGCTTATGTTTATGTCATGCCTCACCTTGCCCTCTGAAACCCACACTAGCTGGTTCTGCTGCTGCTGGATTGTTTCTTTCAATGCTCCAAACCAACCATCATTCATGTTGTTCAAGTTAATTGTAGCTTAACGCACAAATAGGGAGGGGAAACAAGTTATTATACATGATATAATAAAATAACTACATGATATACATATATATAAACACCCCCCCAACACACACACATATATATATATATATACAAAACCAATAATTCTACTTGTTTAGCATGAGTCTACAGTAGCCCCTTGCTTATTGCACGAGTTATGTTCTAAAAATCATCTGCAATAGGTGAAACTCACACAGTAGGTTTTTAAGGCTATAAAAACCCCAAACTAAACACTGTTTACACTTTCCTCTCTTGTTTGAACTCTCAAAGTTCAAACCTTCAAAAAAAAAGTTCACTATTATAGAATGAAACTAAAGATCTGATTGTGATCAAAGATTTCTGTAGATTTGGCAAAATGCACATATCTGTACAGCAGATTAATTTGCGGGGTCTCCAGCCAATCAGGACGTAGAACACAGAGAGTGTGCAAAATTGTGCTAAAAAACAGCCGCAATATAGCAAGGGTAGACTGTATGATTAAAAGAAAAATAATGCATCCAACACAAGAACAAACAGTATTAGGACACACAGAATGACACTTATGAGTAAACAGCATAACTTTAGACAGATAGACTTCTTCAAAACTGCTCAATCAACTGTTGTCTAATTTTCACTCCCATGAGGAAGTATGAGGATAACTGTGGCTTAAAAATTTGTTATGAGGCAGAGGAGCTCCAAATATGCAGCTTTTCAGTAAACATTTCATCTGCCTGATTTATTATCTGATTGGGTTCTTCCTGTAAACATAAACTTCTAAAGGAAATGCATGACTTGGGCTTCTTTTTAGGAAAACGAAAAAATAAACATCAAAAAGGGCATAAACTAGGGGCACTGATTCAAGATAACTTTTAAGGGTGAAACTTGCTTCTCCCATGTTTGTAATATCTCCACATCTGACCTATGCATAGACTTACTGGTGAAGAGGTGTTGGTTGTTCTTTCTTAATTTCAAAGCTCTATCATAAAGCTTTCTTGCGCTCTTCCTAGACTCCGGGCACAGTCTCGTCCTCATGGTCTTGACACCCTGTTTGGTGTCAGGATTGAGAAAGACCACGATGGGATACCACTGGGCGTAGTTTAGTCGGTCCACTGCGTTAGGGGTGATATCCAAGACCGCATGTTTGTCCTGTGTGTACACAAAGCAAAAACATAGATTCATCCTTCAATGAAATCCAGAAGTTTAATCCACCAGATGGCAGCACTGAGCTGTTAATATTTTGCTGTTGCCTTTTCATGCTTTTATTACCAAAACATGTAATAGTACTTTCTCAGTCTAACACGAGGACTGCTGATTTCACTCACTTGATCAATAATCTGTTTGATGGTGTGCAGACGAATGATGCCAGAGCTCTTCTGGTCAGTTCCTGCATCCCTGGGTTCGCTTCCTATGTAGGAGAAACAGACAGAAGAGAATCAGCCCGAGACCTGTAACAATAATCACAGACTGTGCCCCAATTAGACATCCTTGTAGCGTGCAGTTGTCGACTCCCATAAATAGAGCGCTTAAACGCAGAACAAAAAATCTCTGTACGGGAGCGGACAAGTGTACGTTTAGAAAGACATTCAAAGTCAGGACAACAGCCAGTTCATGCAACAACTATTAGGTACGTCTGGTGGGATTAGGAAATGAAATTCAGTATTTACCAAATGTGTGTATGTGCACGAAGCATGTATAATATTGCCGTGCAGGAAATGTGTTATGTGTGGAAATTAGACATTAAATATGCACAAACAAGAGCAGAGAAAGAGAGGGGGGTCATTTGGGATAAATGAGATTACAGTCTTTGTCAAGTTTTTGGAATTGGAGAATGGGTGTGCAGAGAGGGTTTTAACTCAAACAAAGATAAGCAATAGCTTCCTGCTGGAAACACATGGCTCAGAAGGGGGCAGTCTTTTAACCGGGATGTTCAACACAGTCAGGACTTAAACACATCATGGGGCTTGGCTTTATTTCTAATAGGATCTAATTTCTAATAGGATCTCTGCAAGCACCGGTCATAGAATTATTGGAAAATAGGAAATTGAATCGAGTGCAAATAAATACAGCCATGCACACAAAGGTTCAAGCATTGTCAACAACATGTAATGGTAGATGCTGGGACCTAGTGTTGTTCCTGTTATGCTGCAATCATGGATTCAAATTTTTTTACAGCAATCTGTCTGCTTTAACCAAACTCTAAATGACACAAGCATCAACAAGAGGCTGACTCTCCCGATCAATCACAAAAACTACCGGTTAAAAAGACCTGCACTGAGTTGAAGTGATAGCTTAACAGTGTACACCCTGGTGTAGTCTGTATTTTTAAAAAAAAAAACGGAAATTATGTTTAATAGCAACAATATTTCATTTTCTGTCTTTGACAAAATCCAAATCTATTATAGTTTCTTCTGACACTTATAATTCAATAAAATATTTTTTTATATTTCTTTCTGATAGTTAATTTTAATTCTACAAAATCGTAGGCACCTACAACTTCAGTCCAACAATGCTACGGTCACAAATACAAGTGCCATCATGCGATTGTGAAGAGTTGGTGCAATCTTGAAAAGTTCATGCCGTTCTCTGATTTTTTTTTTTTTAATTGTTGGCATGGTCATGAATATAGACCGCAGCACTCAGGTGGCCATCAAGCGTCAGGGATGACACCATTACAAAATCAGGTGACAGCTGAGTGACAGTTGCTGTGATGCTACTAACAGCATGATGCAGCATCAGTACCACCGCCCTGTTTGGACCCACGGTGGCCAGAATCACCAGATTGACGGCTGTCAACAGCCCTTGTCTTGTGCCTGTGGTGTTACCGCACATTGGGATGGTGGCAGCAGGATGGCGGCTGGGGGGGCGGTAGTCTGAAATCGGCCGATCATCAGACAATTTTGGGGGCCTTGGAAACCCTCCTATCAGTCAATTATCGTGTTACTGCCCCCAGCTACCGCCTGTCACTGGACTGCCACCACACAACCTCCAAATTTGCCCGGGCAGCCACTGACTGATGTAAAAAAATTCATCCAGTAGCTGTACAATTTTGACTTTTTCTCAAAACCTCTGTGGCTGCCGTGTGGCGTGTAACAATGCAACTGCTGCCACTTGCCAAATTTGCTGAAAAACTTGCATTTACGTCCTTGCGTGGTGGCATTTTTGGAATATGTGACCGTAGTCTTTAGAAACTTTATAAATGGAAAAGCAAAAAGAAGGGATCTAATTTAAAAACCAAAGTCCACACTCGATTCTAAAGTGTGAGACCTCTATCAATAGCAGATAAAATAGGTGAAAATATTTTCACTGAAAGCATTAAAGTCAATATTTCTTCTTCTTGTACTTTCCTATTGTCCCTTATTTCATTTCACATAAAGATTGAAAACAAATCCATCTCAACCTTGACCGCAAGATAAATAGCACAGCTTTACATGCAGCCTTGCTGTCATTCTGTTTGATGAAATCTGCATTAAGACACGGAATACCACTAAATTTAATAGTAATATCGTTTTTGTGCAGAAACGCATATTTGTATAGCTATTTAAACTACCTAATCTTCACCGGTATCAAGAAAATCACACTGACACACAACATCAGAGGCTGGAGTAGTGCAAAATGTGCAGAAGCAAACAAAAGTTCATTCTTTACGATTGCGTTTTCATTAAATCCAAGACATGCACAATCCCACAGACAAAGTGCTCGTTGATCAATGTTGACACCTTGCCAAATGGCAACGTCAAGCCATATTTCATTTAACTTAAACTGATTTATTTCTTTCCTCTTAGAGTTAATTAGTCTTGATTAAGGTGTAAACCTAATATTAAGACCAAACTCCTATCAAATCAAAGAGTCATGTCTGTGGAACTTGAGCTGTGTGTCAGTATGATGAAACCTTCCTGAGCCCTCCTTTTATTCTTAATATTTTAATTATTTTAACTAATACAGGACAACAATAAAGGAGTTGCAGGGAAAAATGACAACAGAAGAAACTTAAATGAAGTGCTATCCCCCATATGAGTTAAACAAAGCAATGGTTGTTGCCTAAAGGAAGTTAAAGGAACAGGGAACAAAGCACCAAACACTATTATAGATATGTATTATTAGCCGTTAACCGACTCAAACGAAAAACAAAAAAACCAAAAAACAAATAAATAAAATTCGATGCACTAATTGACATACTTTCACCTCCTTGCTGCTGCTGTGTTTCTGAAAAGAAAATACAGTTGCATAAACATCACAGGAGTTGTGCACATTAACATCAAGGAACGGAAACACTTTGTGGCCATGTACTGAACGTGTGCTCAGTCGCCATGCTGTGAGGCCGTGCTGTTCCCATAACTGCTGTTCAATAGCCAAAAAAAAAAAAAAAAAAAGAAAGTGGCACATTTGTAATTATGAGTATGAGCCAAGAGACGATTGCCTAGGGCTGAATCTGAAATGAATATCTGGCTTTCAAAAAAGGCATTAAAATGATGGAGAAATGAGCCATAAATGAAGGATCAACTCGATAATATTACTAGTTTTACATATCACAATACTTGACTGAAGTATCAAGTATTAAATGTTTAAAATGTGCAAAGGCTTTTTTTGTAGAAAAAAAAAATCTTTGATTTACAATTACTTTTATACTTGGGTACAATTTTCACCTAATCTTGGAGATTTGAGATGCAATCTAATTTTTTATGGAGACACGGACATGTATGAATCCTCATTGGGCTATTTCAAAAAAAAAAAAAATTAGAGTTCAAACTAATAGTGAAGTTTCCTCTACAAAGAAAACTTTGCTGAATTAGGTTTTAGCCAAAAAAAAAAATATTTACAACCGTAGCTTTGCACACATCAATGTTTCTGTAAATTACAATGACTTCAAAGAACATATTAATCCCACCAAGAAGTTCCACATCTATCACGCAGTTAGCCCTTATGTGAATATTTGAAGCAGAGATTAAAAAGCTCACGGCTTTAATAAATTGAAAGTCTAAATTAAGTATTTGGTCTCAATCAAAAACACTAAGCTTAACATAGACAGCATTAAACATCAACATTTCATAGAGAAAGATTAAGGACTTGATCCTTACTTGCAAGTTCAAAAATGTCCGGCGCCTCCCTGGCCAGTTTCTCTCGGGCCACATCTGCTATCGGCCCAAAAATGACTACAGGCCTCAGGAACCCGGCTGTACACAAACAAATCCACAAAAAGAGGAGAACATATAAAACACACACTGTTGATGGTAATTGTTGTGTAAAGTAAAATGTACATATAGTCAGATATACATGTGTAGTCAGTCTTTTAACTCACATTTCCTTTTAAAATTACAGAACCTCAAGATTGTGCAAGTGAGTCGACTATTAGTTAGTTTGCCTCAGCTTCTTTGAGCAGTCAGCTTGAAACCTTCTAATACCTAATATGACTCATGAGCTGAGAGTAGATTTTAGTACCTGCCCTGACTGTAACCTTACCCTCTCTAAGCACAACCCTTTCGTAGGCGGGGAACTTGGTCTGAACTGGCTGGGCTGACAGGTCCTCCCTGCTTTTTCGCAAGTTCCTCTTGGAACTTCGCAACCCTCTGAATCTCCAGAAATCGGCTCTGTCACCCCCTGGTGTTTTTGGGAGGGTGTACTGCACACTGGACAGCTGTTCAGCCCTGGACGAGGACGACAAAGCACAAAATTTACACACCAAAAAAATGTTTATAAAAGAAGCTTCGACATGTGGCAAGCATTAACTGTTGATCTTTATACTGTTTGGAATAAAAAAAAACATGGTCAGACTACGGGAGTGTGTTATATAACAGTCATTAACAGGCTGGGGTACATTAACAAACTAAAGTCATGTTAAAAATCCTCTAAGGCAGTAATATTTTATTGTATAATTTTGGACTGAATAAATAATAGTGTTAAAAGCTGTGTGTGAAAAAATATTCCAAAATACTACATTTAAACATAAAACTAAAGTAAGAGACGCATGAAAGTATTTGTTTTAACATCATACAGTGAGTTAAGACAAAAGCTCATTTCAGTTGAATCAGACTCCACCAACAGTAATTATATTGAACACAATGGTTGTGTGAAAACAACTTCCTGTTTGCTAAAACATAAAAAACTGGTTTTCTTTGCAAAAACACATATTGTTGAAATCTATAAAAAGGATGACGTGTCAAAAATTCTGTTAAAAAATACCAAAGTGTTAGTGAGCGTCCAATAAACAAATTGTTTTAGTTGTAGAACAAGCTGTGCAGGTAGAGCAAGGTATGACCTCATGCGTTTTTACCTGTTCTTGTTGGGGATGATTCCTCTTTCCACTTCCCCATGATTCTTTCCAATACGGATTGCAAGCCAGGAGCCCAACTTCCCATTGTATAACGTGTCCACCACCCGGAACACCTCCCCCTTGTTAAAGCTCAGTCCATAAGGCGATTCTTTTTCATATTCAAAGTGTGTGCGAATGTAAAAGGAGTCCCCCACGTCGGATTCCACTATTCTCCGATAAACTGAGGCAAAAGAACAGAATGACAAGATGATTGGAAATTCAGTTTTATTGTTTTGAATGCTTTAATGTGATGTGATTATTGTAATTAACAGTGTTGTGGCTCACCATCTTTTTTCTTCTGGGCTAGAATGGTGATTTCTTCTCCTCGTGGAAGATCCAGCAGAAACAGCACAGCCTCCTCACGGATGATGTTAGCAAAATCCACATTATTCACCTATAAATAAAAAAAAAAACTCATAAAGTAAAGTATATATGTTTCAGTTTTTGTTATATTACATTTCGGTCATCCTGTAGTGAAAAAATAAAACAGTACAACGTGTGAGCAGATGCAGAGGAAAGTATTCCTCTGACAATCGAGCAGCCTACAAGCCTGCTCTCCCACTGCTGCCAAAACACAATAACTGCTGTTTATTGACTCTGCTTGCAGGGCAACAAGGGAATCAGAAACACATGGACTGGGTCACTGAACCTCAAAAAGACACCTTTATCTTTCCCAGAAACAGAAGGCTCAAAGTCTTTATCTTCATCGCACACCGTGACCAAAGGGAAATCACCTAAGGATGGAAAACAATGTCCTGGAAGTCTGTAAGATGTGTTTGTACAGCCAGGAGAGAGCAAACCGGCACAAAAAGAGGACTATGATGTGCAACCAAACCGAACCTGAGAGGTTGTGTGATCTTTACAAAGGGAGGATAACAAATTATTCTTATCAGAAGACCATTTGGTAAATGCTAATTTCACAGAGAACAAGTGCACTTAAAGAATTAGTCTCTGGTGCATGGTACAGTTCAACCTCCGCAGTCTCACAGCAGGGGTCATGTTGCAGTATAAACATGTCAGAATGGATCCAACACTGACATCAAGAGGGTTTCCATCATCCCATTAACGCTACACGGGCGTTGAGTGAAACAGTCGACTGTTCCAAGGTCGAGATTGCAAGAATGACCTCTATTGTGACATCAGCGCAGAAACAAGGGGAGTTTTCACCAGAAGCAGAGTCCTGGAATGACTCATGAGCTAATGGATACATTGTTCTGTATTCCCTAGATCTTTTTACACAAAACTGCATCTATTGGAGCTATGAATAACAGTTTCACTATTTGTTATTGAAGACATGGTGGGAAGTTATGCCTCGACTATTTTTGACAACAGCACATGTTCATCCCACCTCATTGTTGTGACTTGGAAAAAAAATTGAAAAGACAAAAGTCCTTCTTTTATGTTAAGAAAATCTCCTCCTTTAATCCAATTTCCATCTGACAGGCATCATGAATGAATGTAGTCAGAGACTTGTTATATGTGGAGAGAAACTTTGCTCCATGAACTTTTTACCGTTGTGGACAAACATCTATGTTGTTAATATAGACAAACAAAAGTTATTTCCCTCCAAAAAACTGATTTGCAGCATTCCTACCCGAAGAATCTGATCCCCCTCCTCCAGCCCCTCCTTGGCTGCTGGACTGTCCTCCAAAACCCCTGCCACAAAAATTCCCACGTCGTTCCCTCCTGCTAACCGCAGTCCAACACTCTCTCCTTTTTTGAATTTAACCAGCTTCATACTCGGCCTGTGAGAAAAAATAAACGAAAGAAGGCAAACATGGTCAGAAAGTTGCAGATTTAAAAGCTATCATTCTTAGGCTTAAAAGACTGTGATTCAGGCAGAATAATACTAAAGTGAACAATATGTGCACTCGATTTAGCATGTGCTTTCTGATTCTCCGGCTGAGATCGGCTTTCATGCTGTTCAGTGGCTCGGAAGACAACCTATAAAACCGCTCACCTGAGAATGCTGTCATCGTGAGCAGCGCTGGGTACAGGTGCATCTGTTGGACTGACAGGAAGGTCCACATCAGGCTGACCAGGCTGTGCATAAACTGGCTTTGGTTCTGCAACAAGAACAAGACTTACTGCACTGAAAAAGCTGCTTCTGATTCTTCAATGGTTTATCTAATGTTAAAACACCATTTCCAGAGAATGATTTATTTTTTGTAATCTCCTGTCATTTTAATGTTTGGACACAACAGAATTGAATAATAGCAAAAGTTGGGACAAAAACAAGCGGCTTAACTAACTTCAAAAGTGTGTTTTCTTTACCTGGCAGCGGAGGTAACTGTTTGTCATCTCTGGAGCTGCCCTGGTCGCTAGCCTGCGATGACGCACCGTCATCCAAGTTGATGCCAGATGAGGAAATGGCCCCTGGTTTGGAAATGCGATCTTCATCTCGGCTTCGATGGCTAAATGAACAGAATCGTAAAAAATGCACAAACAGATTTTAGTTTAAGCAATTTATGTAAAACATGACCCTGTAGTTTTGGATTGAGGAGTGAACAAAAGGCGTGATAACAACTGTCAGGTGATAATTTTCCATTTAAATGATTTACATAGATAGACAGGCATAGCTGACTTTACCTCCCAAAGACTCATAATGTCCAACATAAATAAGTCTTACGCCGGAGTCACACTGGACGCGATAGCGCCGCGCAGCGGCGCGGAGCAGAGAGCGCGCCGCTGCGCGGCGCTCTATTGGTCACACCAGACGCGATTTGTTTCCGCGACGGTCGGCAGGCGCTT
The DNA here is from genome assembly GCA_003999625.1 of Oryzias javanicus. NCBI lineage: Eukaryota > Metazoa > Chordata > Actinopteri > Beloniformes > Adrianichthyidae > Oryzias > Oryzias javanicus. The sequence goes on from CM012439.1 coordinate 18,453,847, forward strand.
CTGCTAGAGCTATTGCTTTTTTGCCATCATGGTCAATAACCAGGATATCTCCCAGTGTTTCTGCTAAAAGGGGATGGTCTCTGCCCCTGTTGACACATACCCCGCCCCCCAGCTCCGCAGTCGGCCCACTTCATTGATCGGTTTGTGCGCGCGTGTGCGTGTCTTTCTGTTCTGTTGTGTGTCTGTGTGCACGCACGCAGGTGTTTCCGTCGGTCAATTAATAAACTGAAAATATTACCAGATGTTTCTTCCCAGAAGAACCGCTCCTCTGCCTCTCTCTCGTTCAAACGCAGCCCCAAGCCCCGCTCCAGTGTGCCCCCTTCATTGATCTGTCTCTGTGTGTATCTGTCTTTTTTGTGTGTCTCTGTGCTCGTGAACATGTCTGTGTTTTGATTGTATGCATATTTTCATCTCTACAGTCTGTTTAGACACAAAAACATGATCACATTTGTCAATCGCGGCGTTTTATTGTGAAAAATTGGTTCTATTTTGAAAATAAACCGGATTTTCTCATGTATTTTGATGCAACTTCCTGCCAGTATTGACGCGGAGCGCTCGCGGCTCGCGCACAAAATAGGCCAGACGCCGAAACGTTGCGCTGCACCGCGCGGACCCTCCGCGCCGCTCCGCGTCGCCTCGCGCCTGGTGTGACCGACGCCATAGGTTAACATGGGCGCCGAATGGAAGCGCACGCCGTTCCGCGCCGCTTCGCGGCGCTATCGCGTCCAGTGTGACTCCGGCGTTATGCTTCTAGACTGAACCTTTTAAACAAATCATTGCTTTGCAATCTTGAAAGATGCCAGAGAAGAAGTAGAGTCTAATAACCCCTTTCAGCTAACATCGTTTATCAAAAGCAAAAACACTTTTGCTAGACTAATTTTTCGGTTGGAATTATCACTTGATTTAGTCAAATCTGGGAGGTTTCTATTTTTTCATTTGTTTTTTTCAGTTACTCTCTCAACCCGTGCATAACTACACTCCCTGCAACACCTTCAGAATGTACAAGAATGATCTTTGTTTTCTACTTTTGTTCTTTGCTGACATACACAGGCAGAGAAAAAAAAAAACAAAAAGGAAACTACATGAGAGATGGACTACGTCACAGGGCACAAGGGAAAACTGAAATATAAGACAAAGAGCAATTAAAAAGAGGATATACGTCTTGGTCAAGACTCTACAGGCTAGATAACAATTTAAAAATGATGTTGTTAAACATGAAAACCTTCATTTTATTTTTTACACTTCATTGGTTAGGAAGTCTTGAGCAGAAAAAAGCAGAGTTCAATAACAGAGCTTACTTTATTCTTACCCAAAAAGACAAAACCTTGCATAGTAAAGTTTATCAATTAATATTGCTATTTAAAAAAAAACATTATAAAAAACAATGAAAAAGAAAGACTCTGGTTTTTAACCTAAACTCTTGAGTTATAATCTCAAAGTTAAAGTTCCTCCTTAATCTGGATACAATCAGTGAGAGAGCTCTGCATGTATGTGTGAGTAACGTTTGAACAAATGAGAATCCTGCAAGTTATGGGATAAAAAGCTCTGCAGCTTAAAACAATGCTTGAATTCCAGTGCAGTCACGTGACTTCATGCTGCCACAGTACTTGAGCTTCTCTCAAAAGGTTTTGAACAAGAAAGTGAAGGTACAGAGTGTGCCACCAGCACACACTACCCAACTCCTCTCATGCCTGTCCTCTCAAGTTTTCCTCAAGCAGCATGCAAAAAAAATAAATAAATACGATGCAAGAGATTTATCTAGTGTGCACTCCAGCAGTCACACAATGAAACTCAATGAGACAAACAGGAAAGCAGGATACATGCTTGAATTTATGCACAAATGACCTGAACTCGGGATTAAATGTGACAGCTGTAAAGCTGCAGCACTTATAAACAATACTCTCCACTAGAGCCTGGCCTTTTCTGGGCACCTCCATTTATCCATCATATCACTGTAATGCAATACAAATGGAAATTGCACAGACTATTTTCTGAAACTGTAATATGTCACAATGAGAGAGGAGAATTGCTGAAGAGAAAAGGGGAGAAAAAATAAGAGCTGCTTCCCACGGATGCATAACAGAAGTGAATTGGGGGAAAGACAAATAATGTGTTCACGCGTGAACGAAGTCAAAGTATCTGTGTACATGTGTTGGGGTGGGGTAAAAAAAATAATGACAAGTAAGGAACAAAAGCCAGTAAGAAAAAAAGGGGGCGGCTTAAACTGTTTCTTGCAGAACAATAGTTCTAGAAAAACATCCGAATGATGGATTTTTTTCTGACAATAACAGAGAAAAAGTGAGACTGGGGTTTCATATTCACAAGAAAAACATTTTGTATTCAGGAACATTTTTCAGGAATAAATTGATTTAAAAAAATAACTACATCCAAATAGCTTATGTAAAACTAACAATATCTAGAACCAGCTATGTCCTCCTGCTGTAAACCACTAATCTACTATTTAAAAAATAGATACTCACATAAACTGATCTGGGAGTTGAACCATGATGATTTCAAAATAAGCTTCTTGTGAGACAATACAGAAAGCTTTTGATCCTCACAAACAATATCCACAAGCTTACTGACAGACAGTTGGTTATTACACTTGTTTTATGTGAAGCTGTATCAAAAACCTGGACTACTGTGGTGTCTGGGAAAAAAGGCCTTTAACCATAACAGCCAATCAGATCTCAGCAGTCATTGGGCATGGGGGGAAAGCACTGTGGGAAGTATGTCAAATTCCTTTCACCCCTCCTAAACTAGTGGATACCAACATTCCTTGACATGATAGTGTAGTGACAGGCAGGCTCTATTGTTGCCTAAAGCACTTACACCAAAGACAAGGTTAGTTTATTCACACATATTTATTGTATTAAAGAGATCTTAAAAAAATGTATGAGGTATGGATTTCATAAATTAAAAAAACTTAGTTTTTAGTTTGTTTTACAAATGTAAAAAAAAAAAAAGAAAAGAATCAGAGAAAATCTTGCAGAGCAAAGTGCTTGAGATAAGCACATGCACAAGCCTGGTCTCACAGTAATGCAGTCAGTGCAGAAATACCCCCATCTTGCATTTAAACAAGTATAGTAAATCCATGCTGTGACATAATATGCCAGCTAACGGAATGGCTGCACTCAGGGTTAATCCACTCAGAAAATATAACTGGCGAGCTATTAAAATGCAACTGTAACATGCATCAGCAGAGTAAACTAGTATCTTACAGTAACAACGGTTGCTTTAATGTTTGTATCTTCATCATCTATGTGAGACTAACTGATATAGCATCTTATCTTCAGTAATGACACACCAGCTGATAAAAACTAGCAATCATTTTCATTCAAACCTGTGAGCGCAAAAAGACGGGACAGTTTTTATGACATTTTTTGCATACCATGTGTCTTAGGAATAATTGTGTGAATCATTGTAAGAATTCACACTATAGTGATTCTTCTGCTCCTTTCCGTTCATTTTTCGGAACATAAAAACTCAATCACACTTCCAGCAATCTTGTTATCAAAACATTCAGCTCGTTCAGAAAATTACTGCTGGTTTTTTTTGGTATTCGTAAACTTCACAGTTTTTGAAGTATTGAGCAAAATATGCCGCATAGGAAATGAATTAAACAGTTTTCAAATGTAGTATTTTTAATTAGATTAGCAACAAGCTTTTAAATATATTCATGGGCTATGTTATCATCTTTTATAGTAATTTTCAAAAAAAAAAAATTTGGTATTGAGCTGTTATATTGGCATTATGCTAACTCATTTGGGTAACTTGGCATCTACTATTTGTGTTAAGTTTTTTTTTTATACTATTTAGGAGTTTCGCTAATATTTAGCAACATGCTAACACTTTTGGCAAATTTGTTATCTACTGGGGTTTTTTAGGCAAAGAGTTTAGAGTGATGTAAAGATCACTTTTTGACCTTTGCAATTAATTTCCCAATTACCGATCTGCAGAAATTGTGCAATTTACTTTTTTGTAAATTGCACAATTTACATTTTTAGCTAATTTGTTATCTACTGCAGTTTAAAGGCTAATTTAGAGTTTAGCCTGTATTTTAGCAACAGGTTAACATTTTTGACTACTTTAGTTTTCTGAGGAATTTTAGGCTGTTTTGGAGTTCAGCTATTATTTAAGGAACAAGCTCGCTTTTTTGGTTAATTTGCCATCTAATGTTTTTTTCGCCTAATTTGTAGTTAAGCTAATATTTTAGCAACAGGCTAAATATTTTACAAAATTGGCATGGATTAGGGATTTTTAAGCAATTTTACTAGAATTTGTTTTTCCAGAAATTTAGGTCAACTTTGGCTCTCTTTTATAGTTCTTTCATGAAATTTCCAGTCTTTTAGCAAATGTAACATTTTCCAAATAACTTTTGCATTTTCAGCAAATCCCTTCAGCAATTAAAGTAAATTGTTTCACCATTTTCAGCAAAAGCCTTCAGCACCTTTAGGAACTTCTTTCAGCACAAAGCGTTCACAGTAGCATTATCGCAGGTAATGCAACTTTTTTAGTTTAAGAATTAGAGGTATAAGAAAGTGATGTTTGTCAAAGATTGTTTATAAGCCACTCCCACTCACAAGAAATTCAAGTTACTGTTCAACACAACACTACAAAATAAGTGGTGTGTAACACATCCTGTCTTTTCATGCTAATGACAGTCAGTACAGGTCAGTTCAACCCTTAAGTGCTCTTTTATCAACTTGACTGAAGTCTACAAGTCTAGTCCCTTCATTCCATTCCACATTTAAGTGCCACACTGCCTGGCATGCTAATTTTAGCTCTCGGTTCAGTCCGATGTCAGGTGCAAAAAGTATAGCCAGAATCTTCTTGAAGAATATCTAACTGATGGGAAAGCTGGCAGTTTTGAAAGGAGTAGAAAGAGAGCTGACGTGTACCTAAAGACTCTTCAGCCCCTGATGATAGATTCAAAAGTATCAATAATAAATATAAAAAATGGAAGAGTTTATTTCTTGTCAGTTTTCAATGTCAGACCTTAGTGTGATTTCAGGAAGGATCAATTCTTCTTCCCCTTCTCATGTCTCTATGAGTCCTTATTGAAACTCACAAATGGTTCCACAGGGGAGTTTAATGGTTTATGCATGTTATGTCTCCAAATATTGATTAAAGCGATTGAAGCCAGATGCTTACTCAGCACACACTCAGCTGTAGGTGTGAAAATGATGCATGAGTGTTTTGGATGCTTGGCTGGGTCACGTGTGACAGCTGCGTCCCGCGGACGGAATTTGCAGGCAGGTGTGTGTATTTGTGCTCGACCTACCTGCCATTGCTCATCTGCCGGGGTGACTGATGGAGGTGCTCGGACAGTTCGTGCCTGTCCGGGGAACGTGATAGACCTCTACCGTGGGATCGGTTGGAATGGTCAGATGTCAGTGAATGTATCTCTGAAATGTCTGCAAAATTTGCATCTAGATTAGCCTTAAATAGATGATACAAATTAAGACAAATTCACATGAACAGTAACAGGTTTTCAGATGCAACACTGGCCAACTTAGCTACATGTTTGACCCACCATCTCTGTCTGAGTTATTGGCTGATGGGATGCTGTCATCAAGGTCAGGAATGTTGAGTAGCGTGGCACGTTCATCTCTCTGCACCACCATCTTTAGCTTGCCCTTTGACCTCTCAATCAGCTTCTTGGCATCCGTCAAAGACAGGTTCTCTGTAACAGTGCCATTGATCTGCAGGAGAAAGAGAAGCAGTTTAGCAGAAATCCTCAAAGGGTGCACTGCTGTTTCAAGATTGCTTTCTTCTGCTAAAAATGAGCTTTTGAAATCTGTAAAAAAGTCACGGTTCGGGCAAGACTTTAGCTGTGTCTCTAACCCGCGGTTTTTTAGCTGTGTCTCTGCAGGGACTGAAACAGAACGTTATTAACATGTCTAAAAACTATTCATGTTAAACAGAAAAAGAGAATTTATTGTGGCGTTTTCATTTAAATGAATTGGCATGTATTCATAGGTATGACTGTGGATGTTCAGTAATCTGCCATTTTTAAAGATTTTTAATTTTGTTCATCTTTGAAATAATCTTAAAGGGGCCATATCATGATTTTGGAACACTAAAACCCAAATTGCTTATGAAATACGAGTTATTTTTGTGGGCTCTTTTCATACCCGGAAGTAAAACGACTTGATCTCTGAGGCTCCACCTCTTGCTTCTTGTCGGTCTTGCTAATTTCATGACGTTATCGTAGCCGGTGTTCCTCAGTGTGCCTGCATATCTGCACATGCAAACAAACCTCCGAACTTGTGGATATTGTGGAGCTCCATTGTCTTGACCTACAGTCCAATCCGGAATTTGATGTGCACAAGGAACCACAGCAACCCCAGAGGTGTCTGTAGGACGTTTCTGTAAGACTCCTCCTAAAAGGGGTTGTCTCACTCTGTGACATCAGCACGAGAGGACCTGCTCGTTCTCATGGATATAGTAGGGGCTGGTACTGAGAGCGCAGGTTTTTGGAGATTACTCAGAAATGCGTGAACGGATCAAAATAACGCTTTAGAGTTATTTATAGTGAGGAATGAACAGTATATACACTTAGAAGCTCAAAAAGTTATTTTTTCATGATATGACCCCTTTAAAATTCAAACAATTAAACAGTTAACTTAAAGAACCTCAAATAAGAATACCACCAAATACCACCTTTTTTTCTCACCTTAAGTACCACGTCCCCCTCCCGGATATTTCCATCTCTGGCAGCTAGACTCTCTGGTGAGATGTCTTTGACAAAGATGTGACTGGCCAACCGCAGTCCATATTCTGTAATAAAAACATTAGTAATTATCCCATTTATATACAAGTCAATACATAAAGTTGTGATTTCTGTCTAAGATTCAAAGACAAACCCTTTAAATTCTTGGACAGTTTTGAACTACTTGCCTTCATTTTTACGGGACTTTACAAGAGTGACCTTGGCAGGCTTTAGTGGTGCAGATGAGGTCTGTGATCTCCGGTCAGATCGTGGTGAGACGCTCATCTCTCGTGAGGCACTGTGATCCCTCTTCCCACTGCTGCTACGCTCGCGATCATGTTGCCTACTCATGCTTCCACTTGCACCTGCATAAGCGTTTTGACCACTACGACCACGATGGTCGTAGCCATCTTCTTCATCTGTTTCTTCTTCACGTTCAGACATCGTCTCCCGGTCGCCTGCTCGCGAAGCTGGGATTTGTATTTTCCTTTTCCTACGAATAGTCTAGGAGATAAAGTTTTGGTTGTGACAAAGGAAACATGTTTGTTTTTCTGCTGTCTACAATAGTCAAGCTGATTTTATGATTCTACATTATACCTTGAACCATTGTAAGTACATTATTAACACAACTTGCATTACACTTACTATCTTTGCATTTTTCCCACTCTTGCGAAGCTGTTGAACTGCATACGCATGCTCTACGTTGTCCATAGAGACCGCATTGACCATCACAACTCGATCATTTTCTCTACAAAATAATAAAGTATTTATTAGCTATGTACTAGCACAGTTGACAGCATTAGGGAACAATTAAAGTGTGGGTGTTAGTTACAATGCTAATCAAAGAACAAAAAAATAGGGAGATAAAAAATTAAAAACTGAAATAAAACGTTTTGGGATCTTACTGAAGCTGTCCTTCTGCAGGACCTCCTTTCAACACATCCGATATTACAATAGATGTCTCTCCACTCTGGAAATGAGGGTTGTCACGCCCGCCTGAGATGGCGATGCCAAAGCCAAATCCAGCAGCCTATTAACAAAAAGAAAGACACAACAAAACTTACCAATAAGGAAAATATTTTTTTTGTTTTTGTAATTGCTGTTCATAAAGGACAGAAAAAAAAGTTTTAATTTGCAACTTTGCCAATTTTCTTAAATTGCTCCGTTGATTTTTTTTATTTGTACATTTGCCAGGAGATTGCAAAGGATGAGAACTGCTGGTCACACTGAGCCGCTCTTTCAGCTTCAAAGTTGCCACTAATAAGATTAGAGCAAGCAGCCTAGTCTAGACAGGTGTCCTGCACAATCCCCGCTGAACAGCGGTATCAAACAAATAGATTTATCACCCTAAAAGAGAAGACAAATACAATGAGAGTTTACTTATTTGTCTGTTAAATACTCTGAATAATATGGTTGAGTACCTTTAGAACACCCCAAAAAATGAAGCAAATAAATATAAAATAAATGAATATAACACTTTTCTTTCTATAGGATTGCATATAGGAGAAGAAGGAAAAGGAAAGGAAGTAAAATGAAGTATTAAGGAAGTGGATGCTGGTTTTTGCCTTCCTTAGTCCTGTTTCCTGCCATCTGGATTCCCTTACTATTGTTTCACTAGCGCACATCCTGCATCTGCAGCTGGGCTTCTCTTACAGAAAAAAAGAGACTGGGATTGACAGCAGACAGAAAGGAGCGAGAAAGACAGAGCGAGTAGTAGCATGGATGCAGAGACAGAGAAGAGAGATCATTTTAAAACAGGCTTGGAGAAATAGTTAAAGACCCACTCCGATCATTTTTTGATTTATTTCAAGTGTTCTCTAGTGGTCTTTTAATTATTATTATGCTGATTTTAGCAAAAATCAAAACACCTGTGTAGTTTTCTAGGTCATAGTTTCTACAGGGCGGCAGTAGTTTGTTAGAAATATGTATCCGAGATGTGGGTGGGACCATTGGCTTGCAGTAACCTCAGCCACCTATTCCCCTCCCCGTTGCTAAGAGCTCAGAGGAGGGAGGTTGTGGCCCAACAAGCATTTTTTTTTTTTTAACATGACAAAAAAAATCTATTTTTCAAACAGCATTTTTTTTGGCCTCCTGATTCACAACAACTTAAATAAAGAAATACCTAGAGATGCAATTTTGAATTTTCTTTACAAATGTCCTCCATCGGCAGAAAAATGGCACCACACACACGTGCAAAATTTTCATTGTGGTGAACCTTTAAACTTCCAGACACTTACCCTGTGAAGGGTAACTGTGTGCTGTTCCCATATGACGGTTTCCTCCATCGCTGCACTCTGCAAGACAGGGAGGATTGGTTAATGAAACCCTTCATGACATACACTTACACATAATGAGCTTTTAAAAAACAGAAAACTGTTGTGTCTGTGAAGGAGATTTAGCAGAAGTAGTAAATAAAACCCTGAAATGTTTGAATTGCATTTCATTATTGGGAATATATACATGCATATACAGTAAATGCATACTCTCCCACAACCTAAGTATATGCTAAGTGTATAAAAAATAGATATTAACATTTAAGATCCATCATGTATTGATAAATCATCATTTAGTAAAAGTTCTGCTCCCTACAGAGAACTAGCAAAGAACTCCTAACAAAGCTAAAAGACATGTGGGTCGTGATAAAAGAATAGTTTTCAGTGCTGACAATTCTTTTTACAAAAATATAAAAATAATCCATCATTGTGACAGTTTAAAATATAATAGACCACCTGTAAGAAACCTCTTAGTCAGACGGTGCCTTGTGTGTGCTGTTAATGCGCCTGGTCTATTGCTGATCTCAGTAGTGGAGTTCATGCTGCTAAAAGAGGACTGAAGGGCATCAGTGGAAAACACAAGGGGTTAACTGGTGCATATGATATAGGGGCCAAGAGATGCAGAGAACAAAGAGGTTTAGATGGATTTCAGTCATAAAAAAAATCATCTGTCCAATACCAGTGAGGACTTTTTTTTTTTTTTCCCCTAAAGTGAAAGTAAAAGTTTAATACTTTATTTTGAGAAGGGCGGAATTAAAGAAAAGTTTTCTAAAACATGTTTTGGCTTCTCCACATTTTTTAGAATGGAGACTAAAATTTAAAAAAAAAAATACATCTATAAATCTAAAAAGACGCAACTTTACTGACATCATTACATCCAATGGCTAGTTTTTCTTTTTCTTTGTCAAACAACACTTTTCATCCAAACTTACCAAGTGCTCAGTATTTCAGCTTTAAATTACAGCCCTACTCCACTTCTCTTCAGCTGATTAAGCAACACTGCTGTCTGCCTGCAGGGAACGACGGTAAAGCTGTCTGTGGCAGAGTGCTGAGCACACTCCAGTGTGGAAGAGGAAGAGAAAGACATAAACACCACGGTATGTGGAAGGGTGCTAATTTACTACACCTTCTTTAATCAGCCTTTTAAAATAACACACCATGACATCTGCCCACCCTGTCATTGTGTTAATCTCTCAGCTTCACCCTTTAATCAACACCTAATCCCCAAACCATCTCACCCATCATACTCAATTTCACCATGGTCATTAGAGTCATCACCTTCCCCTCCTAAATGTATAGTTTTAAAGAAGATAGCCACTCTAGAGGAGTCATGAGTTACATTGAAGACAGCTTCACAAACAAATACTCTAGTTTGCCCCCAAAAATAAGAAAATAATATAAAAAAAAACCAGATAATGCTGAACTGCAAATATAGCCACAACAGGAAAATATGTTTCCTACTATTATGTTTTGTGCTACTGTGTGTATTTCTCTGTGCCCTTCCACTTCTGCGGGGTCAAAAATCAGGACTCAAATATAGCTGCAGGAACTTGTATGTTTTGAGAAGTATTTATTTAATAAGCACATTTAAATTCTCCATTTACAAGTTCAGAGTTCCAGTGAAAAGCAATAAAGTAGCTGTGAAACGCCTTATTTTAAAGCTAAAATGTTAATGTTTAGCACTAAAATGTTGAAACTCCTGTTGCATAGAGAGGAGCTTTGATTTATTGGTGGGTCAGTATTCTTCCTAACAAGGGCAGGTAATCACTGGGTACCTCAAGATACAATGCAGCATCTGATACATGGCTCGATGATATTGCAATAATTAGTCCAAATCATCTCTAATAACTACTATATAGAAGAACACACTTTTTTTTTTTAAATGTATCCAAATTTATTGTTTAGCTTGAACACAATCATACAAAAAAAAATTGTGTCTTATTTTGTGAAACAAATAATAGACACTTTTGTGCAAATTAGTAATACTATGTCTTTGACAAGCACTGACCCCCATTTGAATTGGAATTATCTGTAAAGTTCATTGTCAATGTCAACTAGGGATGCAATTAGGGGTGTCGGAAAAAAATCTATTCGCATTCTAATCTAGATTCTCATTTTTAATGATTCAGAATTGAGTCTAGATATCCAGGAATCTTTTTTTTCTCATATTCCTGCATTTATATATTTCATTTATTGGCTCAAACCTACTAGCTAACTTGCTGTAATGTTTGTCATGAAACGGCTACCGTAGTTTGTTTTTTTCTGGAGATGAGCAAGCATAGCTTGCGCGCTACGCTACAACATGGGGAGAAGAAAAAGAGATTCCTCATGTCCCGTCGTCAATGAATGCAAATGTGTGGGCGCACTTCGGGTTCTACAGATCTGGCGGTAAGGAGCTTGACATGACGTGCAGTGTGCAAAATCTGATAATTCAAATATTTCGGGAGCACTTCAAATGCTCGCGCTCATATCTCGTCCCATCACCCGGAGCTTAAAGTTTGAAAAGTCTTTTACTGCCTTCGTACTGTTTAAATCATCCATCCCTCCAGGATTTCGTGATGTTGCTATTGCAACTATTAATACAAATCCAATCAATCCCTGCGATTTGTTGCGCAACTTGCAGCTTTTTATTTTCATCGCAACTTTACTGTAACTTTGACGAATCTACCGTGACAACAGTCATGGATGACGACATGACCGTTTCCCTTCCGAGTCCTTCCCGGGAGCCGTGCTCTCTTTTGTTATCTTTCTATAGCTCTCAGACTTTTTCTCTTCAAAATGAGCGCAAACGCTCACCCCGTGGGTGGGCATGAAGAGAAAGACAGAAAGAGACTCTGGAAATCAGAAACCATTTCACTTTAATTAGTAATACAAAGGAAGATTTTAGAGTCTGCAGGAAAAGAATTCCATACAGAACCTCCTCCACAACAAACTTCTAGACACCTGAGAGAACCTTCTTTAAAACAAAGCAGATCATTAAAACCAGATCAACTCCTCAAAGCCCTCGTCTTCCTCTACCAGCAACTTAGCAGTGATGCTTTTGAAATAGATAAAGAGGAAGATTCTGTGAACATAGACATCTCAAGATTAATCTGTTTATGATGTTTTTTAAGTTCATAATTTTTCATTGGAAAATATATTACTCTAAAATATGTTTAAATCAATACATATTTGGGTTACTGTGAACAGGAAAGACCAAAGTTCATTTTGTGTTTCACAGTTCTATTCAAGTTAAATGACAGCTCAACAACATTGTATATGGTGATGATGCTTTTTTTTTTTCTTTGTGCATGTGTGACATTAAAAATAATATGATTTTTATTTCATAATTACAATTGTTTAGGCGCTTTTCAAAAAAGTTATATATTCAAAAACATTTCAACTTTTTACAAAAGCTGCAGCAACAACATAAAAATCTGCCGCAAAATCCTGGAGGGTTTGAATAATATAAGTTTGCACGGTATCATAAATCAAGGCTTTTTATTCATCAAAATATTTCCTTTGTGTTTTTTGAATCGAGAATCGATTTAGAATCGAGTCGGGACCCCAAAAATCGGAATCTAATATAATCATGAGTCGCTGTAAGATTCACATCCCTAGATGTAACAATATTCATTATAAGGATGAACCGTTTAATATGCATTCGACAATTCAATACAAAAAAATTTCACAATATGCATTTTATTTATTCAGTACCACTGTGTCTTAAGGATGCCTGTTGCAAAAAATCCCCGCCCACTCTTCCCCTTCCTGCCAAAAACTACCTTGCCGCTCCTACGGTAGTCAGATGCTAAAAGTTTAGCTGAATGCTAAAAACAAACGAGATCCCTCTTTTTTGAAGAAGAAGAAGAAAAAAAAGTAAAGGGTACATGAATACAGGTCTAACAACTAATGGGTCCTGCACTTTACCTGTGTTGCGGTTGTTTATCTGGCCGAGTAAGTCAGTTCTAAATAGCTTAAATTGGTTCAGTTTAGCTTGTGTATGACATCCAGCTGTCAAAACTTAAGAGAACGGCTTAAATTCTTGCAGTTCCTATAAGTTGTAATGTCTACAAGTAGGAGTGTAACGGATCACGGATAATCCGTGGTCTGTACGGATCAGAGGCCACGGTTCGGGACACGTGTGTACCACGGACTGCTCTAACCCCCACCCCCACGTGCACACACCTAGCGCTAGCATAATTTAAACCAATTGTCCGTTCACATCAAATTACATTTACATCAAATTCATGTAAATCCTCTTTGTTTTGACAGGCGCTAAAGTAGCTACTTCACTGTTATCTTAAAGTATGTTCACCTGAAGCTCCTGCTACGTGTGAGAGGAGCTTCTGTCAAAAGCTTTTCTCAACTTCACAATGGGGGACGGGGATCGATAGATATCAGTTTTATTTAATCCTAAGAGCTTAATAAAAGCATAGGTACACATTTCCATTACTGGGTTCAAAGAATCTCCCAGTTAAGAGCTACAGCTGTCCCGCACACAAGAGAACATCTCTGTAACAGACTCGCTGGTGCCGTCAGGGGACGATTGTATGGCAAGCCAAAGAGACCAAAAATCACTAGGAAAGTAAAGCACGGAAGTGCCACGTTTTACAGAAAACTATTATTATTTTAAATATCTAAATTTTTCCACAGTTAGTTTCAATAAAACAATTCATACCAAAAATAATTTTAACTGTTTTATTTATTATTTAACTTTAACATTAGGTGGTATGAGAAAATTTGTATTTTAAGGGGCACTCCAGATAGATTTGGTATTTTCAACACTATTTTTAAGCATTCTTTTTTTCTTAGTTTTTGCTGATTTGGTCTAAAGACATACAAATGTAATCAGAAACTACAGGTTTTAGCATTTTGTTTGTGTTCAAAGTTTAAAGATGTCTTTTTTAATAAAATATGCCTCAATGACGATGATGATGATGTTTTGATGTTGCATATATAAATATTGTGTATGTGAAATGCTTAATATGCTTATTAAATATATGATTTGAAGCGTTTCCAAAAATTAATTAGCTTTCATATTGCAGTTTTTTTTTAACATTTTTTTTTACTTTTTACTGATCTGAAAAATGATCTGATGTTCTTATCAAACCGTGAGCAAACTCTATTGTTGCATCTCTAGCGTTAAAAATCGTAAACATGAACAGCAGTGCCAACACTTTGTGCAAAACTGTTGTAAACAACAGAACAAATGTTAAGGAATTCAAGTAGCTGCCAGGCACATTGGAGCTCACGACAGCCAGTCTTGCAAGGAGCGCCCCCTATCTTCCTTCCAATGGAAAACCTCACCAAAGGATTGCGAGTATAATGTTTGACAGCCTCTTCAAATGAAAATAAAAGATCGATACTTGGTGAAAACCCACTGAGAATCAATCACAGAACTAAATAACGTGATTCATTGCAACATCGATATTTTGGCACACCCTTACTCTTAACCCCTAAAATAGGCTTTATTTTTTTTCTTGTTTCCTATGATAGACTAGGATGGAACTCATCCCTCCTCAGAGAAGCCCTCAACTCCTGAGAGCCTGTTTAGGTTGTGGAAGGTGATTATGTAAGAAACACAAGATCCTGTAAGATCTATAATATAGATTCTGTAAATTGAAATGTGTACAATGCTTGTCAATCTGTTCTACGTCAAACATCAAAGAACCAACTGGTATTTAAATCTTAAAAACACAGTTAACCTTTTGACCCTTTCTTTCATGGCTGCTCTAAGAGGGTGTTATTTATGGCCCTAATTGGGGGGAAAAAAAGTATGGGTGCACCCGTTTTCTACCCTCTTGTCTGCCTCTGCTACTCACACAGCAATGCCACTATTATGTCAGGGGATGTGACCCATTTAACCACGGCTAGCCCTCAAATTCCCAAATGCCTCCATCCCATAAGTGTTTTGTGATATATTCACCCAACCATTTATCCTTTTATTCACCCGACAGTGCAGGCAGACAGAATGGGGTTACACTATGAGAAACAACAGTGCGGTCTGCCCACACGGTCAGGCAGGCAAGTGACCTCGTCCTTGAACTGTGGATTGAACTGATAAGAGGCGGTTGAGTGGAGAATCTGAGGGGCAACAAAGGCTTGGGAATTACAAAGATTATATATACAAGACTCATGGAGAAAGTTCACAAAACTGTAACAGGACTGGAGGGAAAAGAGAAAGTCCAATTGATTTATTGGCAGCTTCACTTTTAATTAGCCTTTTTTTTTAAATAAGAAATAGATAAAGCTTAATACAAAATCCAAAATGACACTACTGTGTAACCTGGAGAATTAGACACTGATACTTGTCACAATCACGATTAATAAAGGCGATAACAAATGGAGAGTGTGAGCCATTAAGAAAGCTGTTATGTTCCATAAGCTAAAAAAAAAAAAGTCTTAACAGAGTTGGGGTGGGACAATTAATTTTAACAACAATTCGATTCATTTCATAATTTGTGGTTGCTGATATGATTCATAGTCGATATTTGTTCCTTTTAAAAGATCAGATTTAATCTGATTCATTGACTTAAAATCTGACATCTTCAGCCAAAAATTCAACCAGTGTGACTCGGATAAATACCTGGTACTGAACAGTGCAGGTTAAGTTTTCCACATTCCTGGCTGAATCCAAATTCTTTCTCCAGAGCTTCTCCCTACTTCTCCAGTTATAGGGGGATTAGGAGAGGTAGGGGTGTCCCTACCTCACCGCGAGGGTGTTCCGCGTTGCCGGAGTGTGCTCTAATGCACAGAAGTTTACATTTAAATATAAGTAATGACTTCTTGTTTTAGAACGACCTTTTTAAACTTTTAAAACTGATGTTTTTAAGCATTTCAGTGTGCTAGCAGCTCCACGCTAACGTAGCTGACTGTCATTGAGTGGGAGTAAAGTCCAAATTGGAATAGAATATTTTTCCATAACTCTCCATTTGGAGGGCTAAATGTAGGGGTAGGGAGAAGGGAAGAATTTGGACTCTGCCCTTGCATTTTTTTGCAAGATTCTGACGTGTAAATTAAATATTTTTACAAACAAACAAGTAAACAAGATGTAATTGTAAATCAATTCAAATTTTAATTTAATAAGGTTCAGCCCACAGTTGCTATTGCATACAAATAATACAAACGGAACATTATTAGAACATTGTACTACATCGTACAATCACGTATTTGCAAAATGTAAAGGGTTTCCACATATTGTACTGTAATGATAGACTGATATTTTTTAGCTACTATCACGTGTGCTGTCCGCTGTGATTGCACTTGGTGGTTTTTGCGCTGTAGTAAAATAAACCTATCAAGTTTCAATCCAAATGGTATTTTCCATATTAAATTATTTAATTTCGAAACAATTTTAGAAAGGTGTAGGTGGATTTGATTCGAATAATAACTTGCCTCAAACAGATCGATTTAGTTGGATCCCAGGCATAAAAATGAATTAATGGATTAATCAATTAATTGTTACACTCCTAATACAGTGTCTTTTTAGATATGATGTGTCCATGTTTCCTTCATATAACTCTTACAATACCATTTCATTTATAGGTTTTGATGGGCTATAAAAGCCCAAATTAACTAAAACCCACAACAAATATATTTCAAGCATGTTAAAGAATTTACCCTGGAAAAACCTTTTGTCCATCGTTAAAAGGATTATGTATCTGTGTAATTAACTTTACACTTGAAACTCAGCATCAAGAATAGTTACTAATAGGTTATAGTGGTTATTTCAAAGTTTAACAACTACCATTCTCATGGTCCCAAAGTATTGCAATATTTAAAATACAAACCACCGAGTTGGATTAGTACAATCAAAATCAATAGAACTCTGTCTGGTGTATTTTTTTTCTATTTTTGGACTTTGAGATAACCTTGCTCGCATACTTGTGCATAAACTGTATAAAATTGAAATAAGTTGCATGCCATCTAGAACTTATATTAGTAGACTAAATTAAATCTGCTAAATGGCAGTAATAAATCATTTCAAGGGGCCAGTATTTATGTCAAAGAAGTAGTTAAGTTATGAGGAAAGTAATCATAAAATGAAAAAATCCATCTCCTGGGTAAACTTGATTAAGAATTACATTTTAATCACTGAAATAAATTACAGAAATAAAAACAACTTATTTTTCATGGTGGCTGGGTGATATTGAGTGATAAATCAAGGGAAACAAACGCATCTGCAAACTTTATTTTATACATTGCGATACAAAAAGGGAGACAAAATGAGAAAGTCTCTCTTGTAATTTATGCTGCTGTCAAATAACTGCAACTGCATAAAAAAGGGAAAAGAAAACTTCAAAATAGAACTTTGACATGATTCTAGCTTACATGGATAAATTAAGCTAAAACAGCCCTAAATGCATTTTCCAAATTAAGACATTTAAATGTCACGTTCAGAGATATTTCAACTTGAAACCTTGACTTTTTTAATTTAAACTAAAAAATAAAGAAAAATCTCTTCATGTGTATGGCAAAACAACACTATTTGGTCTTGTACTTTCTAGTCAAATACTGGCAAAAAAAATCTGGTGAAAACAAAGGGTGACGTTTATCTCTGAAGTCACAGAGTTAAGTGAAACAATGCCGCACTTGATGTTGTACAAACTGACAGCAGCCTAGTGTATTTATACATGCATATTAGTCAGGCTTGAGCTCTGGCCAGCAAGGCCCAAGGCAGGGAAACAAAGAGCAGCCATATACATATGTACTTGTCTGCACAGAGAGAAACACACATTCACACACACACAGGCACACACACATCATGTTCTAACTACAGAGACTCTTTGTTCAAGTTACAGGCAGTCTAGCCTGCCCCACCATTTTAGGCAGACCAGTAGAGATAATAACAGTTCACACTAACTTTTCAAAAGCAGAGTATAGTCCAGCGCCTCTGGGACATTGAGACCTGACTAGAATGGAACTAGTGACGAAATGACCAATGAGAACTACTAATGAAATAAATCATGATTATGTTTGGAACAGGAAAGTCTTCACATGAGCATTGCATATTCATATGTAGTCAGGACAAGGCATCACAGCATGTTAATGTAATGCATAACCTCACGGAGGACATGCACTTTTTGAAGAACACCAAACGAATAAACACTATTGAAGCCGAATGATTTGTCGTCATATGTAATAATGTTGACAATAACAATATTTCCAAATTTCTTTGTCAATCCAGACAAGCATGTTATGTAAAACCATGCAAACAAGTGAGCTAAAGATCAGTTGCGTTTCTTTGCAGTGCACTCTTGTCTGCTTCATGTTCCTATAAAACTGTTTATAAAGTGTCTCAATCTAGTTCATGAATATGGGTGGTAATTCCAATTTATATTTGATTGCAAAAAAAAAAAAATCAGTAAAAACACAATTAAATAAATAAATAAATGAAAGTAGAGCAACAGGTCATCTTGTTATGTGATGTGACATTTCATATCAAATGAAACTATTGTCAGAAAGCCAATTCCTAACCTCTTTTCATCCACCTTCTCTTTAACTGAACCACAGGAATGTTTCTTGCAGTGGGTGCATCAAATACTCAGTGGAAAACACTCTTTTGGTAAAAACACTCAAGATGTGGGAAAGGTCAGGACAAAAACAAGAGCAGGTCAGTGCTGACCTTTATGTCACAGAGACAGAACAATTCCTTCCCCACATCAAGTCTTTTGGAGGCATTAAAAGAAACAATGACTTTGAGCCTGTGCAGCAAGTGTCTTGGTAAGGGCAAGTATAAGCCCAAATCTCGACAAGGCTTTAGGTCACTGTGTCTGGTTTTCTCCGATAGCCTGAGGCAGGAAGTGAGCAAGAGAAGCCATGACATCCACAGGAAAACACTCCACTTCCTGCTCACAGGAAATAGCTCTGGTTTCCAGAGAAATCCCGACAAAAAATACTAAAATCTAGTCCTAATTTAGCCTCTCCGCTTTATAACCTCTAAACCAGCAAGTCAAAGAATCTTACTTGAAAGTAAACCCCAAGTTGATATGTCAGATCACACAGTGAGTTGGTTAAACACCAATTTTGATGATTCATTTTTTTTGACAATAATCTCTTTCAGACTTTCACTTTAACATAATATCACTTCTCAAATAATTGGCATTTTCCAAATACGGTCATTTTCAATGAAACCTGTTCACATGTTGTACCAGCACTAAAATGTCATCTATTTGTTTCTGACTATATTCAAAAAGGCAATCGCATCTTATAAAGCTGGAGTGTACTTGGTGTTACCTGTGGTTGACATGCTATTTAAAAATATCTACATGCAAAGAACATATTGAGAACTTAGATTTACTTAGTTTTAGGATCAGGTGTTTTTTGGCATGCCAGAAGAGAAAAGAGGAGACACATGCACAGGTCCAGCCATTAGACAACTGACGACAATGATGCAGAGCCTCAGTCATCAGCGATGCACTGTTGTGCTGATGTGTTCAAATATGTTTCAGTTAATTAATTTCAAAATGACTACGTTAAGTGACACAACCTTCCACAAGGAACCTCCAAAACATTCACTCAAACACACCTCTGACAAAAGTTACTGAACACAGAGTCGCTGCTAGAATGCTGACGGTTGAAATAAAAAAAGGGGACATGTGATAAAAATGTTAATCTAAGATATGCCTCCCTCTGAAGTCTATTATTGCGTTCTTGGGATAGCAGACAGACTGCAATTAACCAATTAGTGAGTTGATGGACAGATATCAAAAACATTCCCTTGTGCAATTTATTGTTTTTGGAAAAGACAAGATACCAGCTGCAACATTCTTAATAGAAGAGACACCAACTGTTTTGTGCTATAGACGCTTAGACATAAAGCATATTTTTCTATTATGTATGCTGGTTTACCACTGCAAAAGATTTTAAAATGTCTTGGAAAAAGCAAAAATAAAGATGCTTTGAAGTTCAAAAAGCGACAGCAATCAACTGGGTTAATCTGATACTGCTTCCTCAAATATACAGATTTTTCAAATCCATACCTCTCAAATGTTTATATTGTTTCAATCAATCTCTTAACAGTTCGAGTTTTATTGTAGGACTCTACATTATGGATACATTATGTTCTCCCAAAAAAGTCAAGTAAAAGCTCCTCTGAGGCTCTAGGTCAGGTGCAGGTTCTTTTTTTTTTTTTTTAAACTAACCAAACGTAGTCAGATCCAAAGACACTGTGCAGTGAGCTGTTCACATATATGCACTGACCCAAACCCCCAGCTAGATCAAGCTAACATTGTGCTTGTAGTTTATCCAGCAGCAAAGTCATCCCAGCTCAACCACACTAATTGTCCTATGCCTAGAGAGACAGGAAGTGTTGAGGTCACAGAGGAGAACAGTTACTTGTAGTAAAACTCTGATTTAACTTTTTTTTCCCCAGCATCTGTCCCATCGCTTTACTTGAAACAAAAGAATTCTCACTAAATGTCCAAGGAAATAGTTCCCTTAAAGAAGCAGAAACAATTCCCCAATGCCTTCAACAAATTCAATAAACATACTTTGTTCAAATACAACACATTTTTCCATATCGTTGCATTAGTTATCTCTTTCCAGCTGTGTAATTTATTGTTATTTTGTTAAAATCTGCAATTATTATCTACTTTTGTTCTGCTAAGGTATGTGACCTGTAGAAACCACACAATACAACAAAGGTTTTTCCCAGAGCAGAAGTGTAAACCTGAGTCATATGACTTTGACTCAAGAGGTCAACGATTTAAGGACTAAATTCAACATTTCCAAACATGGAAAGATGTGCAGTCAAACTAAGACTGGTGCTTTGTGTCTGCCTAAGTAGTTCTATGAGAGATGCCTCAAAATCAAAAAGAAAATCAAAGGAAAATTAGATTATCAAAGAAAAATACAAACCAATAGAAACACGTACTGACTGCTCTGAATGGTTTGCCTTTTTTGTGTGTGTTTGGCTGTTCTACTCTGCTGTGTTTTGAACCCATAACAGTCAGAATCACGAACAAATTAAAAGCTCAACATTTCGATTCCCACCAAAAATGTTTGTTTGAAAAACAAATAACAAGGTTAAGGAGCTTTCACTTCCCACATCTAGAGTCTTAATGACCTTGATCTAAAACTTTAGTGGCTCTCAGATTTTCCACTTTAAGGTAAACTGAAACAAAAAGACAGTTTTTATTTTTCTAGCTACCTCGAGCGTCCGAATTCTTTTCAACTCTGAAGTAAAAAGTGTTTATGATTAAAAGAAATATTTCACACATGACTCTGTGTCAAAGGGAAATAACTATGTTTCATCGTTTTAGCTTTAGTAGTTTTTTTGTGTTCATGTGAAGCTCAACAGAGCCAAGGAGGAAAGCAAAGAGCTTCGAAGAAATAGGAACCTGCAATCAAAAGACAATACTACAAGAATAAATTGAAATATGGATATAGAATAGAATAGAATAGAATAGAATAGAATAGAATAGAATAGTCTTTATTTTGCCATTGCACGTTGTACAATGACATTTAAAAGCAATCCCCATTCCTTGGTGCAGAAGCAATAACAAAAATCATATGCCTTGTGCTATCCTAGGTATATTTACATTGGGAGTGGGGTCATCCGGACCCCACAAGACAGTGCACTGAACTTTTCCCTTTTAATAATTTTTGGTTTTCACCGATGTCTGTGGCAGTCATTAACTTCTGTCCACCTTCATCCACATTTGTCATGGGATAGATAACATCAACGTAAGGCTGGGGTCATCTGGACCCCACAAGATGGCACAAGGGTTAAAGAAACAGTCCGTTAGAATTTAGTCTAACATCAAATCGGTCAGTGACAGACAGACAAACTATGTATCAAAATTTAGTATTGAATCCAAATTAATCATTGAAAACTATCATTTTAGGGCAATTCAGTCAGAGCCTAAAAGGTAACCCTCTTGAACCTAACACTCAGGTTTTAAAGTTTTTACATCCCTCAAAGCAAATTCATCTATTAAAGGGATAAACTATGTTAAAATAAAATTGAAGTTGTGTCCTTTTTTTGCTTTTGATGTGTGATATAATTCAGCTTATATGTATGATATGTAATGAATACATTATTTTCTGACATTAAAAGACAGTCTTTGGTAAACAAACTGCTTTGGGAGAAGATTGCTTCATGAACAACTACTGTATCTAATCTAAAGTGTCAGCAGTTCTGGCCTCATCACATTCACATTTATTTACAGCCATCAGAGGCTGTAAGTCGATACACAGTAAACTGCTCAATTTTCAGAAACATTTTGTATACAGCTGTAATATCTGATTGATTTTGTGAATAAGTATGTGCAATCTTATTGACATACCATAAAAAATGTCTACGCATTCACACGCACAGAAACACACATATACACTTTTTTCCAACATGGCAAAAATGCTAATGAGATTCTTCTTTGGTATTGATGGTAAATAATATGATTAAAAAAACAATAATGCATAATTGCAAAAATAAAATAACTTGGAATATAAATCACACCAAATTGAAAACATATGTTTTTTTAAGAACGGAATTTCCCCTTTTGCAAGTTTAGAATGTAATTTCACTGTTCACTGCAAATCTTTCCTGGAATGTTGAAAAGTAGCTACTTTCACAATGAACTTTAACAACACTCAAACTTCCTTATTGAAACACATGTAGTATTTCATTTTAACATGCTTTGTTGAAAAACACTTCTTGTTATTACTTGCTTTTAAAAAAAAATTATTTTATCCAAGTTCTGATTAAAATTTGTAGACATTTAATATTAACATTCTGGCTGATTTATTTTATATGATCATTATTTCTAAAAAGTACATTTTAAAAGAGTCTAGTTTAACTACCAAAAAAATGAAACATTTGAAAAAAAAATTAACATTGGACTTCTTGCAAAAGTGTAGAATAAATAAAACAATTTACTGCACTAATAGGTAAATTACAAGTATTCTAGGGTGAGGTTGCCTGAGATTCCACCCCCATGTCTAATCACATGCACAAGCAATACTGTATGCCATAAATTAACTTACTAATGTGTGTTTTTGACATGACAGCATTGGGAAGTTCACGCTGGCCAGATGAAGAACCACAAAAAGCCAAACTGTACACATACATACACAATAACACCAAAAAAAATTAGCTTTGCTTTTTATCTGCTGAAACAAACCACAAGTCCTCAAACTTAGGAATGACGACCAAACCCAATAATAAATACAAATTCAGCCAATGACTTCTTAGACTAATGGCATTCCCACCTTCTCCCACTTTTCCACACACATGCTACAGGAATGTGCAGATAAGCAGACACAGCCCACATCCTTGTTTCTTATTTCAAACAAATCATCCCGTTTGCACCACAATATCCTTCTCTGTTTTGCTTGTACCACATGCTTCATTGGCTGGAAAGGAATTACTTCATTTTAACAAGAATGACATTTATTAGTTGAGCATTGAATTAGAAGTTACTCACTGTTCACTTTATTAATTTATTATGAAATGAGTTGTAACAAAGCTCGTCTAAACACATTGGAGAGTACAGTTACAGCTGGCAAAATGGCTTCTATAATAAACCAACAAGCAAGCTTAGTGTGGACTTTTTTTATGGGTCACCTAAATGATACTACATTAGACTATATAAATATAAGTTTGATTTAGTTAGATAAGTTAAATTTTTACATCATTGTCCTGGTCAAATGTAAAAAGTACAGACTTCAACAAAACATTGTTGTTCACCTTCCGGTATTTCCGAATCAGCGTTCACTGATCCACACATTTGGTTTGGCAGAGATTTTTACGCAGGATTCCCTTCCTGACGCAACTCTGTATTTTATCTGGGCTCGGGACCAGTACAGGTAGACCCAGACCTGGGGCCCCTTGTGGCTTAATAGTTAGGCAGTAGCGTAAAGTAGGGGTGGCCAATCTTTTCTGCTCAGTGAGCTACTTACATACTGAAACAGCCGGGGAGCTACTCGCGTTTGAAAACTGTTATTCACACTTCAAATTTTCACATTTAATAATTGAAAACATTAAAGTTAGAACAAAAAAACATTTTGTGTTGAAAACTTTCTTAACTTTCACATATGATTCTGCCAGTGAGAAGCCTGTTGCATAGATTGGACCAGAGAGCTGTAAGCAGGAGTGGATCCACTGATGGAGTCATTGAAATGCTCATCTGTTATTCTGGTTTTGAACTTTGACTTGATGACATTCATGTCAGAAAAGACAGATTCACAAAGGTAAGTCGACCCAAATAATGCTGCATTTTCAGAGCAGCCTGGAGAAGATTTTTATCATTTTCTGGATGATCTAAACTCCAGAAGAGCTCAGAATGCTGCTGGGATTTTAGCTGAACATCATTGTGGAGGTTTATGACTTCCATCTCCACAGGATCAACAGAGAACAGGTCAGCATCTGTCCTGACAACTCACTGATGTCCACATCCAGAAAATATTCTCAATAAATGTCACACTTTTTTAAAGTTGCTGTTTGAAACTCTTCCAGCAGCTTGGACAGATATCACGATATTTTTGAACATTAAGGAGCTTTTCTGCTCCTAAAAAAACTTCCAGCATCTTTGCAACTGAGGGGAAGAGCTCAAATCTGTAGTTTTTTTTTTTAGTTTTTTTTATCTGCTGTATGAATAAATCGAGCTTTACATGATGGCCTTCATAGCACTGATCATGTCAGACTTTTTTGTTTTTACCTTGTAATTGTTAGTTCATCTCACTTTGGGTGTGTATCTGAGCCGCATCCTCTGTTTCTTGAGTTTAAATGCTGTTCCACATTAACCCAAGAGGAGGGAAAATAGGGAACCCTTTTTTATTGTTATAATTATTAAAGTACCGACTTGATTGACGTGTCCAAAGACCAATAGAAACTTACCGCTGCAGTGCAGAACCATTTACAGCGACTTCTTTTGGGTACGGTAGAACCACGCAAATTATAATTGTTCCTATTTGGAACCAAACTTAGGTGCCAAATCATAGTTGTCACCAAGTGACAAATCAAACTTGGTCATCTGTGTAGTATTGTCGCAAGCTACTCAAAAGGATCTGGAGGTAGCTCGCGAGCGACTGGTTGAAGACCACTGGCATAAAGGGCCTTGCCTGTGACCCACACTGGATTCAGCTCATCACATCCTCTAGGAAATGAACCCTGGTTTCCCATGAGCCAGTCCTGCACACAGCTAACAGCACCATCCAGCTACCAGAGACTTTACCAAACAATCACCAAAACAGCCTGTTAATCACAGTTTCAAATACAGTAGTTTTATGTGCCGGACATGGTCTCAGAGTACGGTAGTAAGAACCAACTTTTTTTTTTTTTTTTTTTAAATCTGCTATCTATGAACTTACAGTTGAGTGTGCTAATCCTAAATTTCCCTGCTACTGAGGACGGTAAGTAATTCAGACAAAAAAAAAAAAAAAAAAAAAAAAAGTAATTCAGACATCATTGATAACGTTCCCACAGCAAATGGGCTGTTAAATGTGTTATTCTAATGAACTATTTAATTCATTTCATAAAGAATCTCTCAATTTACTTCAGGTATGCCCCCAGAGATAAGTACATTTTCTCAAAATGGAAAATGATTCAAATTAATGTCCAAGTAAGCTGTACTTCTTCGAAAACCTTTATCAAAATGGCTAAAATGAAATGTAGATTATATATAAACCCATAGACAGTTTATAGTTTAAAGACGATGTCTTTAGTCTTTATAAGTAAAGTTCTTTCTACTTCTTCAAAGATAGATTGAGTATCCATAAGGGTAAGCTAAGCTTATAAAAGTTTGTTTTGAAAATGTAACCTGCAGTTCTTTAGGCCAAGCAAGAGTCAGAGTTGTTACAGAGTGATATTCCACTGGGGCACAGCATAATCAGACGTCTGCAGCCTCCATGAAATTACAGTGTGCCATTTTTAATTGGCAATTTTGGAGCACTAAGGAAACAGTGAAAGTGCACAGGCGTTAACACATGAGGGTCAACTGTTGGAAACTTACAAGAGTAAGCAGGAGAAATGATGTAACCAAGCTTCAACAATATAGAACTTTTAAATAGGAATTGAAAGGTAAGAAACTAAAATACTATTGGTTTTGAAAGGTGATATCTAAGATCAGGTTTTCTGTGATAGGTACACTATGCATTGCAAGTACAGAATTAATGCTTATTAAAACGATCACGACCAATGCCAAAATGTTCTAAAAGATAAAAGGAGAGATTTCGTAATAAATAAACTCTTAGTTCAAGTCAAATAATATTAGGAAAAAAACTGCTTTAACAAGAAAAACATTTGCATTTTTAATCGTTTAAATAAGCTATATAAAATGCATTTATATAAAAACATCAGTAAATGGCAATAAAACAGTAGAGAATAAGCCTTTATAAAGTTAAAACAAATCAAGTTTTTAAGCTTCAGTTTTCATTCTAAACAGAGCATAGCAAGGATTTAGACAAACAGGAGACCTTGAACTGTCTTCCAGTCAGCCCTTGTTTGCTTTTGTCCACGTTAGAGAAACAAATTGGCTCCAAGCAGAAAAAACGCTCAAGGAGCATTTCTTTTGAAAAAACAGCCACACAACATTATATAGTTTTGGAGCTCAATGTTACATTTGAAGGCAACTAGAACTGTAAGCTGGGATATTTTTTTTTCTAAAACAGACAAAAAACAAAGCAACATAACTTTTGAATTCACGTTGCACAGTGCTCATGTTACACAACACTTAACCACAACTCAGAGACTGCAGATTCAAATGGTGCCATAAAACATGAGGCCAAGCCCACTCAATAGCATTCCAAAGCCTTCCAAGGACTTTGCTACAATAGGAATGTTGTGGGGTAGAATCTATAGAGAAATAATGAGTCAATGTTAGAGGAGCATCCATTTTCCCACCACTTAACTACCAACGTCATTACTATTCCAACCCGGGATGAGATACATTGAAGTACACATTTGTGTGTGTTTTTAAACAAAATATTTGAAAATTGTGTCCCCAGATATATTAGTGCAACTAATGACTCAATTTAAATGATTTAAGAACAGCAGCAACATTTATGTAAAATTCTAATATGGACAAAAATAAAACCTCATTGTTTTAGTGTTTCTGAAAACAAAATAATGCATTTTTAAATTTCTGCAAAAATCAAATCAGAGTTCTGTACGGTGAAGATCAGGTCCCTGTAAACAATGGCTTATGGGCCATAATGCTGTTCAGGACAGTAATTGTTGGCCCAAGTTCAACTTTCACAAACTGATCTGGTGATGACCTGGAGAAGCCAGCTTTGACTTTGATAGGCCGATCATACAAGGGCAAACCTTTCTGATACAATACCAGTCATATTTTTCTCCTATTTTGCATCAATTGCTGAACTATGCGTACAGTAAAATGAAAGCCAAAAAAAGCACAAGAGTAACACTACAGTTCAAATTTATTCCCCCAAGAGTGTAAAGGATAAAACCTCTAAGAACTAAAGTTAAGCCTGATATCTTGGTGTGGCTCGCAAACTGGCTTACTAATGATGCTAAACAGGATCAACTGAAGGAACAGCAGGAAGGACACTCTGCTGTGATTGAAGGCCAGAGTTACAGAGGTTTGGGAAAGCCAACCAGACTGCCAGGAGCCAGCAATGTAGCCTAGTTGATAAGTTTTTACAGATTTCACATACAGAATACTATTTTAGGAGGGTTGCTACTGGCTACAGACTTCTTAAAAACAAGAAGATGATCAGGGTTTTTCCAGTTAATATTTTACTGAACAGAGGGGATAATTTATATAATCTGCTACTTTTTAAATCGTCTAATTTTAATCTAAGTATCCCTTAAAAATGCCTCTTACTCTGCAAAACTACCGCTTATAAATAATTTAGTGTCAACGTATTTTTATTTAATGCAGCAGGACATGCCTTTAGAGAGACATTAAGATAAAACTATAAGAAAAAAAATTGTATTACCATGCTGCTAAGTTGGTTTATTGCCGGGTGCAACCCCCTTCAACCTCAACCACATTTGTCTACTGGCTGCTCATCGTCTGCACTCGTTCAGCAGAAAACATAACTCAAAAAAATTACATTCTAATTGGTCATCTACAGCAACTCACACCATCATGTAATTCTCAACAACATCCTATGTGTCTCTACACTCTCCAAGTCAAATGTAGATCCATAGCTATGTTATAATTGGATCAAGCTGTGACAGTTTCGTTTTTTGGCATGTAATTTTACCTTTCAGAGCTGAAGAGGCACAGATGTTTTAATATTGCAAAGTAGATCCCCCAGATGTGACTGGGTAGATGCCGCATTGAGCTTAAAATCAGTCAGAAGATCATTTTAAAATATATATTATATATATATATATATATATATATATATATATATATATTTTTTTTTTTTTTTTTCATATCGACAGGCAGAAAAAAAAGCAAATTTTAACCATGGAGATGCATCTTGTATTATTTTTGTCTCCTTTTCTAATTTTGAAAGCAACTAAAAGGTTTTCAACGTACAAATGGAGGTGTCAGAAAAGTTTGGAGTCTTTGAAAAGCTTAAAGACATTTACAACTGATAAAGTTTATACAATAGCTTTTCTCTCTCATAATATCATGAATGTCCAGTATTTCAACTCTAACAACACCAAAGTCTTAGGCAGATTTTTTTCTTTCTTTCTAGGTTTAGACAGCAGTCACAACAAGTCACAGTAATGATAATAGTTTTATATAGTAATAATACCGTAGAGCGTCATTAAATTATCCAAACATAATAAGACTTTTTTTAAGTCAACAAATGAATCAGATAGTATCTTCAACATATAGCTGGTTCACACAAATAAAGGAAGCCTTAGTTCCACTGACAATTGTCCACACATAGAGAAAGATTGTTTCAACGCAGCATATGCAGTCCTACTTCAAACGCATTTTAGCCAAGCGAGTTCAGTAGTACTTGACCTACATTTGAGATCTCTCGATAACCACCTATCTCACGAGACAATATAGGTCTTACAAACGTTCATGTTTCTCTCTAATAATTATTAGTAGACTTATCGTTAAATATACATTATTTGGTTGTCATTTAGGGTTTCATTTTTTTCTGCAGCAGTTTTTTTTTTAATTCAATAAAATATGATAAATATTGATTCTACAATGCTGGATTTACCAGATATACAAAGTTAAAAGAAGGTTTAACTTCCCATTTGTTGGTGTAATTGTGGTGGCATTAACACTTCTGGGCAACAGCGTGCAGGAATAATAAAACCACTGCCAGATGCTTTTGGGCCACGGTGCATTCCGTAGAACTCCTCTGACTCATTACAATCATTTCCAAACAAATGCCACCATTTTTGATCTGTGCCCTTACGCGATTGGGGTCAAAACATGTTCAATGATACTTGGGCTTAATACTGTGGAAAATAAGCAACCGAACACATGGTAGACAGTGTGCGTGGACAGAGGCATGTAGGGCAGTAAGCCTTGGGTTGAATCCGTTCCAGTCTCTTTCTCTCTTCCCAAACCAGCTGAGCCATGGCTGCCACATGCACTCTTCTCTTGTATCTCCAGACTACCTCTGCTTCGCTCTGTCTCACACACACAAAACATGCAGCATAAAATCCCCTGTGCCTGTGAAAATCCCTGTATGGCACTGTTCTGCACTGGCCTGTTTGAAAATTGTGCAGGTTTTAGCTGGAGTGCTGGAGTGCCTATGGCATCTGCAGAAAAGCAAGGAATTCTATGAGTTACATTTCTATACACTACGAACCAGCATAGAAGACAAATTTAAGTGCAATAAATCCCACAATGCTTAGAACAATGTGTTAGAGTGGTTTTAGCAATCAGTTACAACATAGCTTCAAAATAAAAAAAAAACCCTTTCTCAACTCTTATTCAGAGAAAATATTAGAATTAAAAACCACAAAATAAAGTGTGATTATGCCTCATCAAATTTCTAATCCCTCTCGACATCTATCAATATTAAATTAAATACTCATTTTGATTGCATATTTTAGTTTAGCCAAATTATTAAAATGCAAACTTCAGTCAAAGAAGAATATCATATTGCAGTTTTAGCGAAGCAGTAATCTGACAGTCACTTGCAATACAGTACTATAAATAACATCCTGCTAAAACCCATGAACATCCCAGAAAAACAGAAAGTTGTAATAAATAGTAAAACTTTTATTTTCAGTTACAGCATTAATCCCACATCCAACATGAGATTCTACAATAATTAAGGGTTTTATTCAAATAAAACTGAAATGGATACCAGATTCTAATGCCAAGTGCTATAATTCTGTGATTATAGGAAAGAGCAGCAGTCTTTTTAAGAACTGCCATGTGACTCAGATTATGGCCGGTGCATCTCTCCCTCCTCCCTCCTGTTCCATCCTTTTTCAAAAACCCCTCCTCCCCAGGAGGGAATTTTCTCTTTTTTCTTCTTTTCTCTGTTATCCACCTGCTTCCAACAGTGTGAATCTGCCCTGAATTTCCCTGCCATAGATAACAGGATAAGCAGGTCAGATATCCCTGATAACACTCACATAGTCAGGCTTGCTTTCCTTGAATAAACAGTTGCTTTCTCTTAAAAGTTTGTCACTATTTCTGCAGGCTCTTCCACTTATAAACTTAAGAGGGGTTGGTAAAGTTCATCACAGATACACTTCAACTATGCCATACAGAATGTTAAAGATAATCTGGGAAATCACTATGTATGACTTTTAAATAACACAGTTGTTTTCATGGTGCAGAAAAAAAAAGTATTTGGTCAATAATAAAAGTTCCCTTCAATATTATAATGTAACCCTGCTTGTCAATAACAGAGGTCAAACATTTCCTGTAGGTCCTCCCATCCAGTATGATAGCTATTTTGGACCATTCTTCCATGCAGATCTTTTCAAGAGCTCTACAGATTCCCCATTGGAGTTAGGTTTTTTGACAAATCTCAAGCAGTCCCCTCTTGTTTATTTATTTATTTTTTAATTTAACCTTTATTTATCAAGGCAGGATAGATTAAGAACAGCATTCTTATTTACAACAGTGGCCTGGCAAAAGGCAAGACCTTTTGAGCAAGAAAAAAGAAATAACTTACAAAAAACAAGAAATAAAATTAAATAGATCTAGGATGTTTCCTCTCTGTTTTCAAGATCATTTGTAACCCACCTGGCCCAAGGTTGAGGGTTAGTGATCTTGTATTAAGTCAATTTTCTTATGATTGCTGCAAGAGTTATTTTCTTCACTCCAAGCTGCTTGCTTGTAGATTAATTCAGGAGCACGATCTTGCTGCAGTGTCTTTCAACAGCTCTTTGGTTTTGGTCATGTTTGAGAGGTTGCAAAACGGTTAACTATTAAGAGATAATTCTTATTTAGAAATGTTTCTAACAGTCAGTGAGGGATAAAATAATTGTTTGTAGGAGGTTAATACTTATGTATACTTATTAGAAATGTATGTGCATACAAACTGATTTCCTGGATTTTTTTTTCTTTTTTTACAAGGACGAACTTTTATTCCGATCAGTCAGAATGGCCCAGATTACCACGCAAAAACGAAGCAAGAATAACCTGAAAGCAACATCTACAGTCCTGTTTCTTGACTCTGAGACAGTGCGGTAAAAAGATCTCCACGTTAGATCGCCACGTTAGATCGCCGCATAATGACCTTTTTTGGAATTAGCTGACTGGCAGTAACTATGCACTCTGAAATAAATAATGAAAGAACATTTTATTAGAACAGTTATTGATGCATAATGTTTCAATTTAACTTGCTGAGGCAGACAGATAATCTAATACATAAAAATTAGATGACATTTTAAAAGAATGTGGGTTACTTTAACACTTGCAAGAAATGTTTACAAATGTTTTGTGTTAGTAGAGTTTTCAAGCACAGGAGAGCTCTATCAGATCTCAAATAACAGCTTACTTTCTTAACACGGAAACACCACCGTTTTAAAAATGATCTAAGTGCACAACAGCAGCCGGAGAGAACAAAGATGTTGCATGAAGAGGCACCTTTAAGCAATTTGTAATTTCATGAACATCTTACAGAGTGAATCTAACTAATCTACATTGCAACATTACCCCAGTCCATTACTATAAAAAAAACAAAGTCTGTTGTGTTTCCACACATATCCATTTATGCAGCCAGAAAAACCTCAAGCTAAAGTGGATGGCAGGAGTAAGTAAAACAGACGCACACCAGTGTGTACATAGTTTGTACATGTGCGTGAACGTGTCTAGAGGGTGGGCACGGGAGTAGGTTAACTTAAATGAGATAGTTTGCTTCCTTTGGCAGGTATGAAGATTTTGGAGGAGACAATAACAATGAGTTTTGTTTTTCTGCAGGTGAAGCCTGGTGCAATTATTTGAAAATGTGGCCTAGTAAAGCAGACATCTAATTTCAAATACTCTAAAGTTTTTTAATTATGATTCCAACCAATAGAATTTGACTAAAATCTGGACTATGTGTCACAGAATGATTCTTACCAGCATAACATTGTCGTGAATAACATATCTTTAAACTTGAGGGTTACCGCTTTGTCAAACAACACTACATTTGCTGCTCCCTGATATGTTAATCGCCTAAGGTTTAACATGAGGAGCTTAGGACACGGAACAAAAACATCATCAGGACTCTTTTTCTCACTAACACTTGGTTGTAATTGCATTTCCCTCCTTCAGTGATGTAAATGGAGATGTGTAATCATCAAAGCCAAACAGCGGCTGTTTTTGGCTCACTGTGCAACTCTAATTAATACAGCCTCTTCCACACAAATGCGTTTTGCACTCGTTTCCGTTGAAACACACTCGTCTTAAAAGGGACCACTAATGCTAGGAATTAATTTCCATTTTGTGTACATTCACAAAAGCAGGGAGGGACCTCAGAAGGCCGATGGGGTACAAGACGAGTAACTACCATAGTAAATAAAAGCTGATGCAAGTTTAATTGAATTTCTATTACAAATATATATTTTATCATGAACATTTTAAGATGATAGAGAAATTTAAACACTTATCTCAATACAAAAAACAATGAAAATTGCAATTTGATGAGAATTTTTAATATAGAACAAACTGCTGTGAAATATGAATGTAACTTATGATCAAACCAAAGACTTTTAATGCCGACCCATGGGATGAGATGTTAGCACACCCACAAATATGACTGCTGATCTAATGGAAATCATTTTCCATCAGTGTATCATCAAATCTGTTTTATATGAGCAACACGAGTAACATGGTAGTCTACCACTCCCCAACAAGTGGGAGGAAATATGTGGACACCGACTACTGAAACAGCAAAACAAGTTATGCCTATGACTTATTCAATGTTGTTTTGTAATACACAACTGTCCAAAAAAAAAAATCCTAAATAAACCTGTTCAACGAGTAAAACTACACAAAACATCCACTTCGATACCATTTTCTATCCTTTGGTAAAGTAAAATGGAGCCAGTATAAGAAGCTACACACTGACTGTTGTAAAACAGTTCAGAAAACTCTTTAAAAAGTTTCTATTCAAACAGACTTACTGCACGCCAAAGTGTTTTATTTTGGTTGATGCTGTGGTTATAGCAGCAGAGCTGTCACACAGGCCTTTGTGCTTCTCTTCAAGCAAGAAGAAAACTACACACAAGTCCAACCATCTGTAACAAAACAAACAGGCCTCACCACAAATTCTCAAGATATCAGGCGGGAAAAAGAAAAAAGGCCCCAAAACAAACCAGCTGAGAAAACAAACCGGCTTTTACATGCTAACTCCTGTGAGCTAGCTCTAAACTGTGGGTAGTGTATACTATTAGTATTAAATGAAAGTCTAACAACGGTCATCTCGTACAGTACTGTGTAACGTCAGCACTTGTCACGATGGAGCTGGTTTCGTCTAACTGGAAGAACCGCTTAAACTTGAATAACCTTAACCTCTGTTGAACAAACAATGCACATTCCACACTCTGCATGGTAAGACTGTCAAAGAAAAATATATATATATAAGATATTGACACAACCAACTTAAGCTTGTGTAAATTTGAAGCTCTTTGTGACCTGAACCACATTTTGAAATTTACCAGCAGTTTATGAATTGACTGTTTTTTTTTTGGATTGCACCTGATCTGTTTCTACATTTCTGCAAGGATTCATTCATTTAAAAAAAAAAAAAAGCTATGTTAGTAACACTAAGATTTAAATCATCTAATAAAACATCAAACCCATTTTTAACTAAAATGTTGCTTTTTTTATTAAGTGGCAGTTCCAATGTTTACACAAAGCACAATAATGTCTAAAAATACTTAAAATAACATGTTTTTTAGTTTGAATGTGGTTAAAACAACTATCTAAATTGGTGCCTGATGTGCTTTAGAAGGCCACACATTTTATAGCTTTAATTCTTGTTTACTTTTCAACCCTTGAGAGAGACATGTATTCAATCAGGAATATCAACAGGTAGCTAAGAAGAGGGATAATCTAATGATTTGTTATTGATCTATGTCAATTACATCAACAATCACATCCATTAAAAGTTTTGAATCAGTGGTCTAAAAACAGTGTGTTTGAGTGCAGTGTTGATGAGTCTGACCCTCAAATAAACCTAAACACACAAGCACCATCACCACTACACATATTACATTACAACTCCTGACAGCCACTGAAGTTTTCTGGGAAAGCTACTGATAGATGTGCCTCCTTTTCCCTTCGTTTTCAGCAGTTGAAAGGCCTTTCACGCGCACGGCATTACATAAGGAAGCAGCACAAACTCGCATTTAAATTTTTTATCCGGCCAGGTACTCACCTTATTTGAAGCTTTGGAGGACATGTTTCTGTATCTTTTAGCTTCAATAGCGTCAGGGTTAAAGTTGTCCCTGTCTTTGTTTTGATAACCACTCCGGTGACTGCGCTATTTATTTCCCTTCCGAGTTGAATTTTCGCCCAGCTGCCGCCACGCCGGGCAACGCTTCTATTTTATTTTATCCGGGACGACGGGAAACATGTCACGAAAAGACGAAGAGAGGAAAGACCAAAGTTCATTATCTTATCTCCACTCCCCGAAACTCTAGCGATTATCCAGTCGGGTATGGAGTCTCAGAGGACAGTCGAGGCGAAAAAAACCGCAAACAAATGAGGGCTCCTTGTGGTGGCGTCACGTCGCTAACCTCTGGATGAAAAGTTGGGCAGAGTAGGCATCACTGGGACGGTGTGCAGCAATGGCTGTAGCGGGCTGAGCCAACGTCTCCCTGCTCTCAGCTCTGTGAGCAACGGCCGTGTCGTGTATGTGCGGAATGGACCATTGCGCGAATATAGGGGTGCGCCGGTAAACATTTATCCGGGACGTCGTCCCTTTGGCCCAATTAAGACTCTTTATTATCACTTATTGTGTAATTTTCTGAGCAATATACTATTTTACACTACGTCTTACTTTATTATTCATAAATAATGATTTTTTAAATAGCTAAATAATGCTGCTCCAAAAAAAATCTTCCCCCTTGTTATCTCCGGGAATAAACAGTCTGGGATACAATAAGGAGAAGCGACACCGCTGTCCCTGTTGATGCTGAATGCTCACTTTCAATGTGAGATGAAAGTGAATAGTGCATTAGTCAAGGACTACAACGGCATCTAAAATAATAATAATAATGAACTACTTAAAATTAAGTGGTATGCTTTACATTGAAATCGTTTATAATAAAAATATTAAAAAAGAGATTGTTCTTTCCTCAAAACAAAGTCAGTTTAAAAACTTGGCAGTCTAATCCCCTTTTTACTGATTTTTATCTGTTAAATAAGTTAAACAGAGTCAATTTAAAAGTAATTCACTAAACAGAAAAACAGTGGTGCTTGTGGTTGATAGGTCACCTCACAGGAAACCTCAAAAGCCATTAAGTTCAGTTAGGACTTCTTGAACCAGACCACACCCACAGGATGCAACAACCTCTGCATGTGTTGGCTCACTGTTCACTCCTGTTTCAAGTGATTGACTGCAACACTAAAGTAGGTCAGATGAAAATACACAAAATAATCGGAGCAACTTTGCATTTATGAAGTTTCCAAAGTTGGTTTTGGTTAAATGCTGGCTATTTTGGAACAAATGAACACTAGGACACACCCTTCCTTTCACAAACAAACCGAGCAATCACATCTTCCCCCGTCTATCTCCCCCAACTGATTACTTCCTCTGTGTCTTTCCTCTCCAACAGTGGAGGAGGGCTTGGAGACAGAGTAGGTGGTCTAAGGAGTTAATTCCCGACAGACATAATCCTACAAGGAAAATATACTGCAATCCAGGAGAAGAGAACATGTTTAGAGGATGGCAAGCAAATGATGACCTCCCTCCTCAGAAGCTGGCACAAGCCAAGGGAAGGATCAAGATGGAGGGAAGAAAGCTAAAGCAAGCAGTGACACATAAAGACATGAAGTATTTTCAAATAAATATACATTAAAATCACATTTAAGCAAAGCCTAATGAATCTGAAACAGGATTCATACATACTATTATAGATGCAAGTCGTTCGCTCCTTCTGAAAGTCCTCAGACGTTTATCAGGATCAATCAGCGCCGACAGCAGAAGGTTTAGCATGGTTAAAACTCACAGGATAATTTCCAATAAAAAAAAATAGCTAATTAGTTTTGCAAATCTTGTAAATCAGCTCTCATACAACATTAAATTCTTCTTCAGCACAGTTCCATTCTAAGCTATGGCGACTATCTCAGAGCAGAGACGACCAGGACTTAAATAACACTCCGATGTGGCAAAATGTAATCTTTATCACTTCATCCTCTCTCTCTCTCTCTTTCTCTCTCAACAAACATGTGCACACAAACACAAGCAAAGAGACGTGGCCCTTCTGGACAACAGACTGCTTCAAAAGCTCAGGTGCACTCATGGAAGAGCAGGCACATGGAAAACAAAAGGCCAACATTTAGTTGGAACACATCACAAGGTTCACTCAACCCAGTATGGAGCTAAAAAGCGTAATGTAGAGTAAAAAAAGGCAAAAGTGAACACGCTTAAAGTGGAATGCTGACTAAACGCGAGTAAAACATGCACCAGAGAACAAAGAATAAGACCTTTTAGAGCTCCAAATCAGATTATTTTCTTTCTGTTTTCATTTGAAGTAGGTTGGGTGTCTGTGACTGCGAGTTCCCTCCTGTGGCCTGTTGACTCAGGCCTGACCTGGTGATCCTGCAGATGCCTTTCCTCCATGAAAATGAAAACCTTCTGGAGACAACCTTTTCCTCAATACTACTGCAGTGCACTGCAGCACAGAATTTAAAGTCACCAAGGATGCCTAATCCTAATGTAAATAATTGGGTAGCGTTTTTTGTTCTTCTTTAAATGGTAAAATTGCATGCATTTTCATTTAAATTAACTTAATGTTCCATTTGATCATTGCACATTTGCTGCACTAATGCCTTATTCAAAATACATTAATGGTAATGAAGTCTTTGAATAACCTTAATGCTGAATAACTGCAGACTAGACAGACAATAACTGCTGTCAGCAGGCAGTCGTGTTGTTTTTTAAGTAGGAGTGTTTTTTACTTTCTTACGTTTTACTTACCAATCATTGTTGGGTTTTGATGACTTTTTTCAAAGTTTTACATCTGGAAACATAACTTACAAGAGATAATTTTAGAGTGTAATTCCTATCAGATGTTTAAGCCTACAGGCAAGTTTTAACATTTTTCAAATCTATTTTACAAACTGTAATCAGACCATTTAAAAATAAAAAAAATTAAAAAAAAAAACAGTTTAAGATGGAATATTTTTAATGAACTCATTTCTAAAATACCTTTCCATAAATAGATCAATTTTCTTAACCTGTTATATCCCTTTCGGGGTCACTGAGTTGTTGGAGCCTGTCCCAGCTACTGTTGGGCGAGAGCAGGGTACACAAACACTTCCACAGCACTCACACCTAGAGACACTTTAGAAAACACCAAAAAACCTATGAAGCATGGTTTTGCACAGTGGGAGGAAGCCAGGAGAAAACTCAGTCATGCAATGGCAGAAGATGCAAACTCCACAATGAATGGTCCGAGATGGGATTTGAACAAGAGCCTTATCGCTAGAGTGCCAACCACTGCACCACCATGCATCCCCTTTCCATGAATAAAAGATGTAATATACTTTAGTGAAAATATTAGCTGACGTTTAGCCTAAAATGGAAACTGGGGACAAGCTGAGTATTAATGCCAATAAATATGTTAATATGATTATTTTTGATCATTCAATAAGGACTGTGTAGTATGTGTCTTTGAGAGTAAACTCTTAAAAACTTCATTGTTGATAAAACATAAACCTGAAGGCATGTGAACATTGTAAACTGTAATTGTAGTATACAAAAAACACAAACTATAAAAAAAAAGTTTGGGGTTATGAAAAGACACATTTTTGTACTTTTCTCCTTAAGGAATCAAATGACCTGAATCCTGTGCGCTATTTGCCAGGAGTCCTTTAAAACCATTTTATATATATTTTTTCTAATCTTTCCGTCAGGTGTCTACCATTTCTGCTTAAAAGCTTGATTCTCCAAAACAAAGATCATTTCCCTTCGCAAATATAAGTTCACATTTGCAATAATTACACTCCAAAGGAAAATATCTTTGTGGAAAATGAACATCATTTTTCTCCAGGAAAGAGAACCAAATCTAGAGCTAGAGATTAGAAATACTGGGCTTGTGCTGGATTTCATCTTAACAGACAGCACAGTCTGAGTAAGTCGTCTGAAGAGAGGTGGGCTTCAATCTACTTTATGGTACAACCGGGGAGAGTGGGCTTGTATCTAATAGCTTTCACCTGTAGGGGAGAGATAGTGGCTTCAATTCAACTTTGGTTTGAATTGTAGCTATGTCTTGATAGACGGTTTTTAAATTCTTTACGCATGCAGCAAGAATAAAGTGTAAAGGGATCTGATGGACAGGAACTCAACTAGCACCCAAAGCAGTAGAGGATCTAATTGGCGGTTGCATTGTATTCATGAGCTCCCACCCAATTCAAATGACTAGTTCCTATTCTCTACGTACATCTAGCATGTTAGCCAGCACCTACATATCATTAACCAAACCAGCAATTGGCGTCAGCAGGGATATTCAGCTTCATGTTTCTCTTCTGGACACTTAACCGTCTATTTTCGGTGCTCTGAAAGCCGCTAACCTCCACTGCTGATATGGCCGATTGGTGCAGAAAATACTTTCATTCCCTAATAATCTTCTAATCCCAATTCATGGGCCTTTTGTCCTGGAAGAGAAGACTAGGGACTTCAAAGGCACTCTATTATCACTGGAGCGAAAAGCTAAGGTCATTAGGGTAGTTAAATAACAATCATCTATCCTTCAAACATGGCCAAGGGCTGTGTTTTTAAATTAACAGTGCAGGATAATGGTCATTGTTTAAAAAAATGGGGAGAATCGCAGGAAATGATAAGAAGGAGTGGGGAAATTATCACTCTGGTCGACTTTGGATTTTTTTATGTTTGGATATGTTGTTTTGGAGTGACATTTGATACATCCCTTCTGTTCATAGTGTATTAGAGGGAATAAAAAGAAAAAAGATAACAAATAGTTACCGGTTTAAATCACCTTCTTCCAAAGGGTGTGTCCTTCAGTTCATTGTAAGGAAACCATGTATCTAAAAGCTTCTGCAATCAGATTTAATTTGAGTTTACAAGAGTTTGCATGATGTAAACATCTGGTCAGGATCTGTCAAGTTACGTACACATCAGGCATTTGATGTATGTTTAAGAATGCACATCAAGCGCGTTCTTGAACGTTTAGACCTGGGTTCAAAAAGTCAGTTAACCTTGAGGCCACTGAAGGCAGATTCTGGCTCAGGGTTAGTTGTATTGGGTTCCATTTTTGCCCAAAATATGTTTTTGTGTCCACTGTCTCTATCTTTGGTCTATTCTCTATGTCTACTACAGATGTTTACTGAATATTTGTTAATGTATATGTACTACTAAGCAAAATCTTATGCGAGTCCTGTCAAACGACAGCAGCTAGCGACGCTAGCAATTGTTGCTAAAGGCTTTTCTGACGACTGGATCCAACGACAATAGAAAATGCAAAGTTTTAAGCATAACAAAGAAAACACAACGCTATCATCAAAAAGCGTGGACATGCAGAAGATATTGCTGGACATGGAACTTTCATATTAAAGTGAGGGCCGCAAAAAATCGACTGCAAATGGCCTGCAGGCCACCAGTTTGAGACCCCATTGGTGTTCACACTGGACAAGCAGGGAGGGGCTTCGCCCATTTTTTCTCCCACTGTTCAGTTGTGTATATAGAAGCTTGGTGTGAAACGTCAAAGTGGTACAAATCTGGAGATTTGGACACAAAACCGAAACGGTTTAGTTCATTGCTACTATCCTTGAATGGCGGATATGAATTAACATCATTTTAGGAGAGTGGCTTTGGTTTATCTTTATTTCAAAACTAAAAACTAAACATTGTCAAACTTGTCGCCGTGTCTGACTTCACTAGATAAAGCAGCTGTACTCTGAGTTTAGAAAGTTTCACCACATCACTACCAAATCCGAGTTCCTGATTGGTCAAAGTTTGACCTGGTTTAGCTGCCAACATATATTCAATGAACGTGTGTTTTGTACGTAGAGCCCAAAAGCTTACGTATTACTAATGAAACAAATGTTTCGAATGCAGAAGCCAAAAATAAATGTTTTCAATGACTATTCATAGGAAGTGGCCACTTGTGTTGCTGAGGGCGGAGTGAACATAGCCTCACTTTCACCATCCACATTAGGCACATTTTCCATTTTTCCTCCAGGAGAATACCCAAAGAAGACCTTGCAACCCATGTGCTACCCTAGGCATGTTAGCATTAAAAGTGGGGTCATTTGGACCCCACAGGACAGCACGATGACATTTTTTTTTTTTTTTGGGGATTTTCTATCTTCACTGGTGTCCGTGGCAGAAATAAAATCCTGTCCACTTTTGTCATGGGAGGGATCCCACATTAACGTAAGGGTAGGGTCATCTGGACCCCTTAAGAGAGCACAAGGGTTAAACGCACCTAACCTTATTGACAAATAAATAAAATGTTAGTTTTTACGGAGAGAATTTACAAAGAAACTAGGAATCACATAATTTTACCTTTTGATTTTGGAAATCCCTTTTTTTAATCACTCCTACCAACATAGCCATCGTCGGCATGTTTCATTAAAAATACATCTTGCAACATGCCATCTGTCATAAACACTGCCACATTTGTCCATCCAAATTCATCCCAAGAAATCATGGGTTTAAAAGTCTTGTCTCACGTCAGCCTGTACTCACTGATGTGTGTGTTGACCCCTCCTCAGTGAGGGGTTGATTTTAATGCAGAGTAACGTAAAGTCACAGTTTGTAGCTGTGGTTTTTCGAGGAACTGAATCATCCTCTGTCCATAGTTGTGCTGGATAAAAACTGAACGGCTACACAGATATAAATAGAAATGTATAATCTGAGCTAAAAGGGATATCAGCTGAGTTGTTAATGCTGCAATTTAGTTTCATCTACTTCCACAACAAATAGGATAAGCTTGTGTGAGAAGACTCTGAAGTGTTGTTATTTTGAGTGACACCTAGGTCCGCAGAGTTCTTAAGATGCAGAAAAAAAGAAAAAAAGCTTTCGGAGAACTAAATTTACCACGGTGGGTCAGTCACAGGTAGATGTGAAGCAGCCTACTCGCAAATCTTCTAAATACATTTTACTTAGAGAGACAGCCCGTGATCAAGCAACCAAGAAAAAAAAAGGCTTTTCTCCTCGCTTTTCTTGTCCTTCCAAAAAGATAAAGAATGCTCAGCCTTTTATAGCCAGAGAGAAAAATGAGGCTGCAGTGAACCTGGATGAACCTCATTTTGCCTCGATGTGACATCGCAAGGCACTCAGCAAAAAACAGCCAAGATTGTAGTGTTTGCAGCACACTGAACAACAAATTCCCTCCTAAAAAAAAAAGGTCAGTTCTGACTAAAACCAATCTTCAGTACACTGAGTGAGGAAAGCATGTTTTGTGTAGCGAGAGTCACATCCATTGCTGTAAATGTAGGCATGACGTAAAAAAAAGCCTTTCTATAATGTGGCAGCCACTGCAGAATCAGACCATAAATTGAAACATGTCTAATCCCAAGGTAAAGTCAACCACACTCACACACGGCGTTTGTGTCCATGTGGGTGTGGATGTGAGCTTGCAAGAGCGAGGGAGGTTTGACTGCCAGTAAATACTTCATGAACAACAATTGAAGCTTTTCCCTTCATTGTTGTCATGGTGCACTGTGCAAATGCGACTTCAACTTAGTTGCCAACCAGTGTTGTTTTATGAAGATAAATATATTATAATGTGTTTCTGCAATGCCAATAAGTACAAACTGAACTTCAAAGTTTCAGATTTTATCATAAAATATTTAGTTTATGCAGAACTGATATGAAACACCCTGAAGTAACTAAAAACCGACTGACTGGTGGACATTTAGATCAAAGTTTTAGAAAAAAATGTTAAATAAAACTTTTAAATGTCTTCCTCCTGGGCAGCACTTATATGTGATTTTTTTTTACCATTCACTTACACCTGGGTGCACTAAAATGACAGGTGCGTGCATAAATCTGCTGACATGCTATATGGGTTTTCCAACTTTCTTGGCTGAGATGAGGATGACTCTGCAAAATAAAATAAAAAAAGTGGAAATTGCATTAAATTTATATTAACCTTAAATAAACCAATTTTGTTTATTTTCAGCATATTTTGTGAAACATTTAATGATAATCTCAAGTCATTTTAAAGTGTGAGAGCATCAAAACGAATGTGTCGAAACTTTAAATTACTCGTTGATCCATAAAAATGAGGAAAATGACTGAACATATGTTGAAACAAGGTAAAACTTATTTCTTAAAAGAAAAAAAAATTTTTAAGCATTTTCAAAATCAAAGAAATCCAGGAAGGTTAATGGCTTGTAACTTCAAAACGGCACAAACATCGTGAAGCAACTCTGCACAAATCAAGGTAACAAATGTAGCAAGGTCTATGAAAATAAACACAGGAGAAGCCAAAATGTTTGCAAGCTCAGTGATTAAAATCACCCTCAAAAGCACACTTGTGTCGTTTTTTTGCATGAAAATGTGAAACCTAAGGATCCACACTGAGGGAATCCTATCCAAACGCTTTACAAAGCAGAACCTAAACAAACAAAACAATATCAAGTGTGTGCCACGGACGAAGCTGTCAGTATTAAAACAGAATTATTACAGCATGGACAGAGTAAAGGGTTGGAGAAAAAATACAAAACAAATAGTCGTGATCGCTGAAGAATAATTAAAAAAAAATAATAATCCTTCTAAACTTTGCACCATCACAGATGTTCTAAATCTTCAATTATTCAGTCTGAACAGGGACAGTCTGGCAGAGCTTGGAGCATGAGAAATACTTTATTTTCACTGGGTATAAACTAAACTTTGAAGGGCAAAAGCCCTGATTCTTGGTCTAGAAAGTGTTTATAACTGCATCAGATAAGCGTGAAGGAGAGGAATTTCAGTGCCTTTCTGCAAAGTCCAAGTCCTGCATGTTTAATGGCTTTTCAGCCTTTTTAATCCATGACGGGCAAGAATTTGCACTTAACAGAGATCTAAACAGACTGCTGGTAACACATTTCTGACGGGAAAACACTATCACTTCACGAGGTGAAGACATTTCGTG
Organism: Oryzias javanicus; assembly: GCA_003999625.1. Taxonomy (NCBI): domain Eukaryota; kingdom Metazoa; phylum Chordata; class Actinopteri; order Beloniformes; family Adrianichthyidae; genus Oryzias; species Oryzias javanicus. The sequence goes on from CM012439.1 coordinate 18,497,423, forward strand.
CGCAGCAGGAAACAAAACAAGATTAAGAATTGTTGCACTGCTAGAAGCATAAAAATGTTTCCTGGCAGAAAGACTGCATGATACAAAAAATATATTCCTTACAGTTTAAAGGTTGCTAACGTCCTTCTCAGATCAGTGTGTTTGCCTTATCTTTGTGATTTATTTTAAATCTAGTCTGCTGAATATTGTCAAAACAATGTAGGAGCTAACCCTGACCTATTACATTCTGCCTGCCATGTGTGCTGCACAGCTGAGATTAAATCAGGGAGGGGATTAAGACTATACTTTTCTAACAGGAAACTGATTTTGTGCATGTGCTTTTTCGTGCTTTTTGCTAAACTATGTCAAAAGTCAAGCACGGTGTGATTATTTTTCAGCGTAGTAGAGATTTAACAGACGCGACAAGTTCAAGACAGAATAATGTCTTGGCAAGCCCAACAGCTGCAGCTCAAGTTACCGTGCTGACAGCAGGCAGCACACTCTGAAGTGCCATTTAACACATATTTTAAGTGGCATGTAATTGATTTGCAGGGAAGAGCCCAGGAGTGAAATGCGGATTTTACACCGCTGTGCAGTGTGAAGATGATTACCTGCCGCCAAACTAAAGATTTAGCTTTTCACTGCATGGCAGTGATTTACAGGTAAGAATGAAGAACTGCAAGACTTAAGGTGTGGCTTTAATTTATGTTCTTATTTTGGAAATTTATTTGGTAATCCTTATTAAAAAAAAAAAAAAAAAATTTCCAAAAGTGAGATTTGGTTTCTTCCATCAGTCTACTTTCATTTTATCTTTCATTAACATGAATTGTGCTTGTAGATGTCTTCAGATAAATAAAATATAGTAAAAAAAAGAAAAAAATAAATCTCAGATAATCAGTGGAGGCATGTTGTTATGCAATAGGAAACATCTTTAGTTAACTAACTAAAATAAAAAATACAAGTTACAACAACATACCGTTTATTCTGATGAGGCCATAATGCATTTCCACCCACGCCAAAATGTCAAAATCAAATTAAAGTTAAATTGAGGGAGAAAATTACAAAAAGCGTGGGAGCACAGATGAGATCAGTCAGGAGGATCCTTCTCAGAACGAGAAAGATTGCTTCATTTAAGATAAAAATGCGCTCTGTAGCAACATTTAACTTAAAAAAAAGAAGCGGTCAGAAAAAAATGATTCTTGGAATAAATCTGCTTATCTGCACTTTCTGTGACTCATAAAATGACTCATATTTTGAAAAATATTTAGCAATGAAAGAATATCATATTCAGTACAGAAAAAAAGAACGTGACTGTGTGTATTATGGCTGGCCATGTTTAATCATTCAACAGTCTAGCACCCACTTCAAAAAGGACAATATTTACAACAGCCTTTTTATAGATCTTATTACAATGAATGTTGTGGGTGTGGACAACCCAGAAAATCTTAAGTCACTTGTAAAGACATTCTGGAGCAATAATAAAAACCAGATTTGAAAATCTATACGTTTTGGTCTTTATTTTTCAGCATTCCAAAAAAAAATTAAAACTTGTTTTCTTCTCGTATTTCCCATTAATGAGATGCCGTCTGTTAATAAAAGTGGAATTGGCCATTGCACATGCTGAGGTGAGTACATGGATCAGATGTTATGCTAATCCTTTACTGTAGATTTGTAATTCACACATTTCAAAGAGATGAGAATTAGCCTGAACTTTGCATTTGACAGAGATCAAACAAAATGTGTTGGAAAATATGCGCTATAGGCAGGAATGCTGGAAAAAGCTGGAGTAATTTTATTTTGTTCTAATGATAAGAACTTACTTTGAGTTCCAATAGCAAGAACAGCATGTTTAGTCTTTTTGTTTGTATATATTTATCTCAATAAATACTTCTAGATGATAAAAGATAATCATTGTTATCTTTTTGTACTATTTTACATTATTTGTACTTAAAGGAGATGTTTATATGTATCTTGTTTTTAGTTTTGCATTTTTTAACATTGATCTTTATGTAGATTTAAGAAACTGATGCTTTGATTGATTCACTGAACAATTTCATTTAATTTTCAAACACAAAATTAAAAAAAATGAAAATATGATCAACCGAAACTAATAAAGGAGGATGTCGAAGAAAAAATCTCAAATAGTTTTGAGTTTATCAACAACATTTTAATTTTGTGAACTGTTCCATATCTATAAAGTTTGAATTTATGACACATGTAAAAAAACATAAATATTAATATGTTTATTAATCAGAAAAAAATAAACAGTCTCTAAAGTATCAAGCTGAAACTGACAGTCAGATAGAATATGAGGAAATTATCAGTTTATTAACGATGGGATTTCATAGAATGTCTCAATTTAAAAGATAAAACCAAAAGGGCATCTCAAAATGAAAAAGGAATAAAAACAATTGTGTGGATAAAAAAAAGATAAAATTTGTCTCTGACGGTAAGAACACAATGACTAGAAGTTGTGGACAAACTGATAGAACAAAAAGGTGGTATTTAGGGACAATGCAGCAAATACCAGAGACAAAAGAGTGAAAAGAAGAAAATGAAAAACATCATTAGGGATTAATATGGCGAGCAAGAACACAAAAAAAAACAAGGAGACACTTAATAAGAATAGAATAAAGCGATGATAAATCAGAGCACATAAATTGATAACACATTTCACAGAAAGTTACTATTCAGAGTAAACAAAGACTCTTCTGAACTGAGGCAGTGATCTCAAATGAGTGTTTCAAGTCTGGTGAACTCAGCATTGGCCTGAATAAAGGAGGAGCAGCAGCCCCCCCCTCAACACCCCATGTCTGTGACTCCTCTCATGGTACTGTTACTGTTACATTCCAACAATATGAAGCGGCTCACACTGGTCAAAGAGGTGGAAGCAGCAGGAGCTCGCAGAGAAAACAGACACGGGGCTGTGAAGAGAGGGGGGAACAGTGCATGCTGGAAAGTGGAGCTCAAACAAAAGTTAACTCCAAGAGGCTGCTCAGTTAAACCTGCTGACTGAAGGCGTCATCTAACTTGATAGACTGTTCATGACTGTTGATGCGACGTTATTATGTCATTCATGACTGGTGACTGCACGTTTATCTTATCCACTGGTCAAGTTTTGCAACGTTGAGGCTGATGTGCTTCACTAAAGATTAAAGTGTTTTGGTTGCCATCAAAAAACACTACCTAAACTGCACAGAGCAGAACCTCCTATTGTCAGTTTATGACATCATTTCCTGCTCTAGCAAATACATGGGAGGATAATAGGGCCAGAGAGCGTCCACCAGAGCCAGCCAGCCGGACAGGCCGCTCGCTGGAGATGCATCAGCCATAGGAGCTGCTTGGAGCTTGGTGGTGATAAGATGTGATGGGACCCGGCCCTGCAGAGGCTCCAGCCAGTGTGTTAACTGACTAATCCTCTGGCTGTTGAGTGCCAGGATCCAGACTCATCAGCTTTGGTGTTCTCTCTTGTCAGACTCATTTTTATAATGTCCCAGTGGTCAATTCTAACCACTAATGCCCAACACAACAGGCCTTAATGCCAAGTGATTAGGGACTGCTGTTTTAGCACATTTGCTGTATGAAAAGAAAGAGCCACATTGCAGCGGACTGGCTTCAAGCTCAAAGGGCCATCCTGATGAGGTCAGCACAAAAGGGGGCAGACCTTAAAACCAGTCTAAGCCACCTCTGTGGTGGTGAGCACTGTGGGGCCTGAGCTGGGTCAGACCTGAGCTGGTCATGGGCACAGAGTTTGAGCACCTTGTGCTATAACTTTAAGGCAACTCCCTGAAGCTTGAATGTGCACATGAATTAGACAGGCGTGACAGTGATGCAAGAGTGAAGGAGAATGTGTCCATTTCAAATGAGGATATTTTAGAAAAAGGAAATTCAATAATATGCTCTTTAAAACTAAATGTTTGTCTTTTCTGTGAGATCAAATTTAGGTTTATGTGTCAAAATGTGTGTCTACATGAACTCATAGCCTAATAAAAGAAACAAAAGGGAAAAAAATCCATAAAGTAGAACACGAACAAAAAACTGACCCAGTCGTTGTGGTGTGTTAGCCTTAGCTGCACTGTTGACAGAGAGCTGACTTTAGCGTAGAGATGTGATCAGCGTCTGTTTGCCTACAGCTTTTATGTCACCTGAGGCCCTGCTCCGCTGAACCAGCGCCATTCACTTGACCATGTGACACGTACAGTAAACAGCATATGGGAGCAGCAGTACTTAGACGCCGGAGAGCACAAAAACACATTCAGGCTAAAGCAAATTTTGATTTGAAACCAACTTCGTAAAACTTTAGGGGAAGTTCCACTTTTTCGTCTGTAGGAACTGCACATTATATTTCCCAGAAATGAAAATACAAGTAGCTCAGATGGCACTGACTAACGCAAATGTGCAAGGAGGATAATATCAGAGTCATCAGCTATGAAAAAACTCTTTGAAACTTGGACACCACAGATTTTTTCAGTGCATCAGGACAAAAAAAGCAGAAAATGAACTGTCCAGATGAGCTGTCACTTCTAAATTTCACAAGTCAGCCTTTTTTGCCTCTAAAAACTCACAACTCCATCTCAGAGATGTTTAAAAGTGGAATGTTCAAGCTTTATTAGTTATTATTGACAAAAAAAATGACTTGAAACATGTGGGAACAAAATGCTTTTAGAACAAACACACAAAAAAGAACACCAGTTTAAAGTTAAACACACACCCACAGTGCAAAAACAATAGAATTCAGCTTGTTATGGCTAAAAAACAAATATTGATTTTCTTTAAAAGCTGCAAAAATAATGATCTGTAAACATGTTGTTGGTGCTGCTGTCGCTGCGTGAAACTATTGTAAAATCTTTAATTACTTGCTGGATGAGATGAGACTGTGCAGACCACAGCTACAGGGCTGTGATTTGTTGTGTTGTCATGTTGTTAGTCAGTGTGTAATGTGCAGGGGCAGCTCTCCAGCGGGAAGGTCAGACAGCGTGACACATTAAGACTCTAAAAGACGACAGGCTTCAGTACCAGAAAGTATCTGAATCACAACATTTAACCTTTTGGTAGAAAAATGCAGCTGAATTAATGATTTCTAGCATTTTTCACTAAAGTGTTAAAATAGAATTAAAATAACTAATTGCATTTCAGAGGAAATATATTTTTTCTCATGCTTGGATGTGAAATTTTATTTTTTTAACAACTACATCTTTAAGAAACCAATTTCTGCATGAAAAACTTGCTATGTTTCAACTAAAATCTATGTTTGAAATGTGCAACACTCCCTAATGGATTTCTATGTAAAATACCACACAACGTTATGAATGAAAAATATGGATTCAGTATCAAGTCTGCTTTTTGTGAACTTTAAATGAAATGTTGATCTTTTAGTGTCAGGCCTTCTTTGAGGCATCACAAAAATGAACGAAAAGTTAAAAAAAAATGTAAAAAAATTGGTATCCAATGTTTACCTCTGGAAGTGGGTTTTTCTCCCACCTTACATAATATATTCCTGTTGTAATATTGTAATAATATAAACTAGATACATGTCATTACCTGCGATAATGTAGCGATGTAAGCTGAATGTGGCTGCTGAAGATGCTAGAGCTGACAGCTGAAAATGCTGAAAAACTAGCTAAAAACAGTTAAGCTGATAGCTGAAAATGCTGAAAGGCTTGCCAAAAAAATTAGCTAAATGCCAAATTAGTCACAAAAAACTGGCGAAATGTCTAATTTTGCTAAAACAGATAGCAGAATGCTAAAATATGAGCTACCGCTACACTCAAAATTAGCAAAATAACTTTTGAAAAGTTAAATATTGACAAACCAGCCAGCACGATGCTAAAATATTAGCTGAACTCCAAATTAGCTTAAAAAACTGAAAAAATTGTCTAAAACAGTCAAAAACAGCTAGCATGTTGCTAAAATAAAAGATAAGCTCCAAAAACAATACTTGCTGAATATTTTAAACTTTGAATGTTGTCTCTAGCTGAAAGTATGCAGAGGTTCACAAGTTCCAAAATGGACAAAGTTTTTGAAGGATTTGAGCAATTTCTCATTCTTTTTCTATATGGGGCATATTTTGCTCAATACTTAAAGACTATAAAGCTTATAAATATCAAATGTATAAGCAGTAATGTTCTAGATATGCTGAACATTTTGATATCAAGATTGCTGAAATTGCTATAAGTGTGATTGACTGTTTACATGGCAAAAATGAACGGATGCAGGAGAATCACTTATAGCTGCATGAAAGCTTACCATGAGTATCTGACTCAACAGGAGGAGCCACAATAAAATCTGAGCATCTGAAAGACAGAGGACTGAGCTACTAGAATCAATGAGCTTCTTCAGTTGGTGTCTGAAAGACATTTTAAGATCCATAAATTCTCTCTTGACATCAAACTTCAGAGGATTTGCCCTGACTTTGTTTTTGAGCTGGTTTTATCTCATCACCCTGGAATTTTTTGGCTTCAGTGTCACAAAATGAATTACAGATGGGAGAAGTCTTCTTCACTTCTGACCCTGCTGACAAAACCGGAGTCTTCGGTAAAGCACAAAGATGATGCAAATCAGCAAGAAAACAAAACGCTGACATAATTAAAGTCGTCTCCTCCAACTCAAGCTAAAGAGAAACAGACTTTGTTTTAAAAATGATAACCTGTTATTTTTTTTTAACTTAACTTGTCATTCTAATTTTACTTTTAAGAACCAAAACAACAAGTCTCAAACACAAATCCGAACTAGCCTCTTCGCTCCACTTCAACATCCTAAAGCATAGCATTCAATTAACCCTGAGTTCATCACGCGGTATCAAACCACTTCTCACGTTCACTCACCACACACGCGTGCATATGCTCACACGCGGTCTGACTCCGGCTGTGTTCAACCCAGAGGGATGCTTTTGCCCCTGTTTGTGTCCCTCCCCATGCACGTGCAGTGTGCACGTCAGTGGCAGTGTGAGGGAACGCAGGGTGATCCTCGGCAGCGCACACTGCGGACTGAGAGCAGAGCCAACCTGCTGCGACATCTGTGAAAGCTGTGAGATAATCTACATGACACCGCCACCGATAGGAGAGGAGATATTGATTTAAAAAGCCGCAGCTCTAAAATTAGATTTATACGTGCTCTGGCCAGAGCCGTCCACCTCTGAGGGTAACGCGAGCCTATCAGGGGAGCTTGTGCGTCGTGATCAAAGCTTTGAAGAGTGGAAGCCCCTCCGACCTCCTGCAGCCCCAGCTGAAGTCAGCCCAACAATGGAGGGGCCCTCAAGCCTGACCTCCTGGTCCCTTCCTCCCTCTATCCTCTCCGCCTATGATAACAGAGACATTCCTGAGCTGTGCTCTGCCTCACCGCAGGCCTCTCCCTTAATTCCACCAGAGTGGGAGGAATGTTGGAGTGGAGAGCTGTGCAGCCAGGCTGCCGCAGGCGTACAGACAAGAGGAAATGAACATTAATAAACTCAGGTCTGTTATGGCTCCTAGAGCTAGAAACACCTGGACGCCCACAGCAGGAAGAACTAGCGTCCAGACATACAATCGCGTACACACACTAGCACAAAAAAAAACATCTGCCGAACAGTGTGCAAATATGGAGCAGGCTAATCCATATGTAGCTGCCCTGCTGGATTAACAGTGTAAGGTGACTCAGAAGGCACGATAACAGGAAATGATGGAATGCGGCTCAGTGGAGCCCGATCAATGAGCCATAAACTCACATTTTAATCAAAAATTGGTTTCGCTTTTCTTTCGAATTCTTTCAAAACTCATACAAAACTGTAACTATTTTTGGTAACATGAAACTCAAATCTCTTCTTTTACTCGGATTAGAAGCTAAACCACAAAAAAAAAAAAAAAAACGAGAAAAATCAGGAATTTGAGGAAATTCCTAAAAGCTAGAGGTTGTGAAACGTGGCAAGAAAAGCTTACGCAGATCTATACCAGAGGAGGCCAGGTAAGGGAGCATGTGGATGAATAAAAATAGTAAAACAAACAGTGAAACGTTACAACAGGGAAAAAAAAACTTGAAAAATGCTGTAATTTCAAAAACGAGGGAACAATTTGTTCTGGGCGTTACAATCAGGAGCAGAGAAATGGGATGAGGGGAAAAATGAAGGGCAGAGCACATCAGAAAGAGTGATATAGTGCGCTGCAGAGGAGTTCCACCACACACATAAATCTTCACCACCCCCCTGCATGTTTCTGCAAATCAATTCTCTATGTTGCTCGCTGCTTATTTATGGGTCACCATTAGGGACAAACTACCAGCAGCCGTGAGGAGTGAGTGTTGTTGCTTTAGAGAGGTGGAGCTTGGTGGGGCAGCAGGGGTGTCACATCAGGATGCCTTCCCCATGAATCAACCTCGCAACAACTGAGTAAGCTGGATTTGAAAATTTATGCAACAATGGAAGGCTTTTAATCATCAACCTCGAACAACTACTGGAATAACTCGCCCTAAAAGCCAAAAAACTTTTTCTTTTGCTGTTTACCTTCCTCTTCGTGGCTGTTTCCTTTGGCACGCGAGAAATCAAAATCAGCCGATGTTTCCATCAAGCCCAGGTTTGCGCCTGACAAAGCCCAATGCCTGTCAGTGTGTGTGTGCATCTAAACGCACAAATGTGCGTCCCTCTGACAAGAGTGCAGCTCCTCACGCAGCCGGGACGGGATCAAAAGCGACAACATCACAGAGTTGTGACTTTGCCTGTGACAGTGCCACAGACTGCAGGTTTCAAATTCAAATTCAAATTGATTTTATTTATAAAGCACTTTTCACATTAACAAATACATTTCAAAGTGCTGTACTCAAAAACAAAACATCACAATAAAAATACCCTCTTGTTAAAGATAAAAATCAACCCCCTAATCCCATGATATAATGTTAACAAGTGCACCAACAGACAAATAAAACAAATGATAAAATATGAGTACATAGGAACCCTCACGTTTCTTAAATGTCAAATGAGAGAACCCTGAAGACGCTGTCAACACCCAACCTCCTGTCGGCTGGTCGTCTACTTCCTGGGCCAAGGAGCCAGAGCCCCGCAATCCACAGCCTCCCATCAGCCGAGGAGAAACCCCAGGCGAAGGAGCAGTGAGTCCATCAGGGCCATGTCCCCCGGGCCAGGAAGCAGACGACCCAGCCAAATGTGAGAAGACACTAGTTTAAAAGCAGATGTTAAGTAAAAGAAACAAGCCAATGGAGTTAATTAATATAATATATTAAAAAAAAAAAAAAAAAAAAAAAATTACTAATGAAGATAAAAGACAGTAATAATTCATAAAAAACAAGTAGAAAAAGATACTATGTATAAAATTATAAATAACACAATAAAAAATTTCACATACTAAAATAAAAAATTTCACATACTAAAAGCTAGTTAAAAGCTAACCTAAAAAGATGTGTTTTGAGTTTTTTCTTAAAAACCTCCACAGTTGATGAAGTCCTCACCTCCTCAGGCAGGCTGTTCCACAGGCGAGGCCCATAGTGCCGGAACGAGGCCTCGCCATGGGTTTTTTGTTCGAACTCTAGGCACTTTTAGCAGGCCTGCACCTGAGGATCTGAGGGTTCTTGGAGGCTCATAGGCTAAAAGTAACTCGGATAGATAAGAAGGTCCAAGACCACTAATACTCTTATACACTAATAAAAGAATCTTAAAATCAATCCTAAAGCTGACGGGGAGCCAGTGCAGGGACTTCAGAATCGGTGTAATGTGCTCTCTTTTTCTGGTTTTGGTCAAAAGGCGCGCAGCCGCGTTCTGGACCAACTGCAGCCGATTAATTGTGTTTTTCTTTACACCAGAGAGGAGCGCATTACAGTAATCTAGTCTAGATGTTATAAAAGCATGAATTAAAATTTCAGCACTGGCTCTGGAGAGAAAGGGTCTGACTCGAGAGATATTACGCAGGTGATAAAAAGCTGACTTAATCACCTGGTTTGTATGTGCATCAAAGCTAATGTCTGAGTCTAACGTTACACCAAGGTTTTTAACTTTGTCACAAACAACCACATTTTTGGCAGACAGATAAAATTGGACCCTCTCTCTCTCAGCCTGAGGACCGATGACTAAAACTTCAGTTTTATCTTGATTGAGTTGCAGAAAGTTCTCTCCCATCCATCTTTGTATATCTAAAATACAGTTAAATAGATCGTCCATGGGTTTTATGTCATCAGGAGAGACAGCTACATAAAGTTGAGTGTCATCTGCATAACTATGGAAACTTATGCCATGCTTCCTGATGATGTCACCAAGCGGAGTCATATAGAGATTAAAAAGTATTGGACCCAGAATGGAACCTTGAGGCACCCCACATGTCAGTCTATGCTTCCCTGAAGAGGAATCATTCACACTAACAATAAAATCTCTATCTGAAAGATAGGATTTAAACCAGTTAAAAGCTCTTCCAGTAATTCCAACCATGTCATGAAGTCTATTTAAAAGAATGGAGTGGTCAACTGTGTCAAATGCTGCACTCAGGTCCAGTAAAACTAAAATTGTGACTTTTTGCGTGTCAGCATTGGACCTGAGATCATTTAAAACCTTGACAAGTGCCATCTCTGTGCAGTGATGAGGTCTAAAACCAGACTGAAACTTTTCTAAAATATTATTTTCATTAATAAAATCATTTAGTTGAATAAAAACAAGTTTCTCTAAAACCTTACTTAAAAATGACAGGTTGGATACTGGACGGAAATTATTGAGATTTGAAACATCTAAACCGCTCTTCTTCAGAGTGGGTCTCACCATCGCAGTTTTTAGGGATGCAGGGAAGATACCAGTCTGAAGAGAGCAGTTTAAGATGTTCAATAGTTCTTCCTCACAGGAACTAAAGATTGACTTGAAAAGTGAGGTGGGGATGGGGTCGAGAGAACATGTTTTTGTTTTCATTTGAGAGATCACTTGTTGTAGGGTAGCTGCATCAATCAAGACAAAACTGTCTAGTGTCTTCTCACAGGCAGGATTACACACAGGGGTAAGAGAAATACCAGATTGGTGTGCAATGGATGCTCTAATATTGGTTATTTTCGTTGTGAAGTGGACTGCAAACTGTTCACAGTTTTCACTGCTGAAAGTGAGTGGTGGGCCAGAAAATGGATTTATGAGTCTGTCAATGGTAGAAAAAAGAACTTTTGGATTTGACTGATTATCTGCAATCAGTTTAGAAAAGTAGTTTTTTCTTGCTGTTTTTAATTGAATTGTTGTATTGCAATAGAGTATTTTTGAAGATTTCTTGATGAACTGCTAATTTTGACTTCCGCCACTGTCTTTCTGCCCTTCTAGTAACTCGTTTAAGTTTCTTAATTTCTTCAGTTCTCCAAGGAGGTGACTCTTTTGCTTTAACAGTTTTTATTTTTAGGGGGGCAACTTTGTCCAGTATTGTTCTGAGTTTGTTATTGAAATGCTGTGTTGATAAGTCTGCAGATAATTGTACAGTGTTTGGTTGTTCGTTTTCCAGATGTGTACTAAAGTTTGCAGTCACTTCAGGATTTAGACAGCGCCTTCTAATGGTTCTCTTGGGAAGTTTCTTAATGACATACTCAGACAATTTAAAACTAAGGAGAAAATGATCAGAGAGCCCAACATCCACAACAGAGGTCACAGAGACCTGTAGGCCATGGGTAATGAGGAGATCTAAAATGTGACCTCTGCTGTGGGTAGGCACATTCACATGTTGAGTAAAGTTCATGTTTACTAACACATTTAGGAACTCCTGAGCATAATTATCTGAGAGATCATCAATATGAAGGTTAAAATCTCCCAAAATCATTATTTTACTAAAATCTACATACACCAGTGAAAGCAGTTCCGAAAAGTCAGCAATAAAAGTTGAATTATACTTTGGTGGCCTGTATACAATCAAACATAAAATGACAGGATTATTAAAAACAATGGTCTGATACTCAAAAGATGCGTATGCATTAAAAACAATTTCTTTAAAACTAATACCAGCATCCAAAATAGCAGCAGTTCCACCACCTCTTCCTTTTTTTCTGTCTTTGTTTGTGAAATTGAAATGAGGTGGTGTGGCCTCAGATATTGAAATTGGTGCACCCGAGTTCCAAGTCTCTGTTAAAAACAGGCCATTAAGATTCTGATCCAGAATAAGATCACGAATTAAAAATGATTTGCTTAATAGTGAACGAACATTAAGAAGCGCCAGGTTCAGTTCAGGGAAACATTTACTGCTGTTTAGTTGGTGAGGAATAGAAGGTTTTTGAATATGTACCGATTTTAGATTATTGTAATTCCTGCTCCATGGCTTGGGGTGGGTAGAAGGTCTATTTGATATGATGGATGGTATTGGGAATGTCACTGGTGATGATAAAGTTATGGGGAGTATTTGTGGGGGAGGTGTTGGCTCTGGGTGGGTCTTCTGAGCCAATAGTCAATCAAATTTAACACAGTGCACGGTGTGTTGGATGTTTGCTGTTAAAATGCTATTCCCAAGGGGGCTGGGGTGAAGACCATCATGTTTGTAAAAAGAGGGACGATTCCAAAACAAATTAAAATTGTCAATAAAACCAAACCTGAGCTTGTGGGTAGTGGACTGCAGCCAGGTGTTGAGGGCCAGGATCCTGCTGAACCGTGTAGATCCTCGGGTGAGTGTAGGAATAGGCCCAGAAACAAAAACAGTTTTTCCAGTGTCAAGTAGAAACGAAAACAGATCAGTAAAATCTCTTTTTGTGACCTCTGACTGCTGTAGTGCTGTGTCGTTGGTGCCCACGTGGACAATGGTCCGGGTTATGGTGGATGGAAGGGAACATAGTAGGTCAGGCATCCTTCGAAGAATGTCAGTAACAGTTGCTCCTGGAAAAGATCTAGTGATGGCGTTGAAATAACGTATGTTCCTGGTTATGGAATCTCCAACGATCAGGGTGGATGGAGTGAAGAGTGGCCGGGGGGGAGTGCGACTCCTCCGATGTGGCAACCGCTCTCTCTCGCTCAGGCGCTATAGCTCCCTTTGAGACTGTAGAGCCAGTTCGACGGCGTGCCAATTGTGGTTGATTGGAGCAAGTGGACCAACCGTTCACTGCTTCCCGGAGGAGTTTAATCCTCCGATTTGAGGTGGCAGCATCGCTACGCCTTGGCACAGGCAACTGGGACAGGGCCATTTCTGGGAATCGCTCCGTGTCCTTAGTCCCGGAAGTGGTAGCAGCTGCCTCATCAGCTGGTTGGGTTCCAAGTCCCCTAGTGCTGCTGCAGGGCTTAGCTGTCGAGGAATGGCCCCTGGGTGGTGACAACGAGATGGTGGGGTTAATTTCTCTAGTACTGCCACCGTTCTCTGCAGCGGTGCAGGTCACGACCTTATCATCGTTGGCCAAAACCGCGAACCGATTAGAGAGGCTGAGTTGAGTAGTTGACAGCGGCGATGTCAGTCTAGCTGATGGTCTCTTTGGATCCCGAACTACAACCTCAGTCCAGGACAGTTGGTTCCGAGGTGTGGAGCAGGAGGACGGTCGTACACTCTCTGCAGGATCCCAGGGGAGAGTGTCATGTGCAGTGGTAAGCTCCGTGATTATCTTTGATTGTTTTGATGCAACATCATAGGCGCTGGTTAGGAGTGCATCTCTTTGGGCAAGTTCAGTGGCCAGTTTTGTAATTCTTTCTTGTAGTGTTTTGATGGTGTGGTTTGCTTCTCCACTGCAACTTGGGCAGGCCATCTTTGGGCTTGTGGTGCAGCAGGTAAGGATCTGGACGAGCTCCGTCAGCCTCTCGATGCTCCTCTGCAGCGCGGTGGAGCCTAAACACCGCGCCGAAGATCCGTGAAGTTCCTGGTCTACGATGGGCCCCTACACCTCTGGCGAGCCTCGGCCCGGCCTCGAGCAGGGATCCGCGGAGTTTCACTAGCCTAGGCTCCGGTGAACGCCGCCGCCGCGGGCTCCGGTGAACGCCGCCGCCGCGGGCTCTGGAGGACGCCGACGCGGGCTCTGGTGAACGCCGCGGGCTCTGGTGAACGCCGCCGCCGCGGGCTCCGGTGAACGCCGCCGCCGCGGGCTCTGGAGGACGCCGCCGCCGCGGGCTCTGGAGGACGCCGCCGCCGCGGGCTCTGGAGGACGCCGCCGCCGCGGGCTCTGGAGGACGCCGCCGCCGCGGGCTCTGGAGGACGCCGCCGCCGCGGGCTCCGGTGAACGCCGCCGCCGCGGGCTCTGGAGGACGCCGACACGGGCTCTGGTTTGTAGTGCTGTGACCTTTTCTGGCCACGCATTATTCCTCATCCCTTACCTGTTCTTCCTGCCCACCTGTCTGCCTGCTAGACTGCCAGGCTCCTTCAAGGCGTAAGAGGCTGTAAGCTTTATTAAAAGCAAACAAGCTGAAGCAATGACTAGAAGCTACGTTAATCTGCCGACGTGAGGTAATGTCTCAGTGGAAATGAGCCAGAAATAAATCCTCTGAGACTGTGAGTTTTTGAAAAGAAGACTCAAAAATAAAAAGGAAAAATCTTTAGTTTAGTACAGAAACTATCAGCAACACAAGGGTAGAAAAAGTCCTGGAAACCTTTGAGAAGAGGCAATGACCCATGGATAAGAAATCCCTATCACCTGATTGATGGTCATCCAGCTCCGCCCCCGTTTGTCAGCCTCCTCTCTGATGAAAGACGAGGCACTCACATACAGTTTTTAAATATGTTTCAAGCTACTGTCTCAAGCTACAGCTATTCACAATCTTTTTACCGTCTCCCAAAAACAGACAATTTCTTTCCACAGCTCCCCGTGGAACCTTTAAGACTCTAATAATCATAGTTATTTTGGAAGGTTTTTACATTTTTCATGAGCAAGTATGAGCCGGTGGCTCTAAAGTGCACACGAATCTGCTCATCTCTCTCATTCTCAGCTCCTCTGACGCTGCTCTCTTTGGCAGTGAGATCCCCAGTGGGTCTTTCTGGAATGTCAATTTCAGTTAATTAAATTTTCTGGCATCTGCTTTGCCCATGAAGTCACAGAGGGAGAGGCGATGGTGCACACAAGTGGAACAGATTTGTCACAAGTTAAACCTGAAATCATTTATAAATATTAAGCGACAAAAGGCTTTTCTGATAGGCCATAAGAAGCAAGAAAAGGAAACAGAAAAAAAGTAATAGGCCCAAAAAAAAAGATTTTTTTTATGCTTTTGGATTTTATTTCATTTTACGTCTGACATCTGACAGTTTGCATCAATTGCATTATTAAAACAGGAAATGATGCGTGGAAAAAGAAATTAAATGAAAAAAATGTATATATTTTGGATGAATCTTTAGTCTCAATTCCACTGAGCAGTGCAATACGGCCCGGTCCGGTACGGCCCGGTTCGGGCTGTATTGCAAGGAGTAGTACGGTATGGATTAGTTAATTCTGGTGAGCGTCATTGTAGTGCAACAACTAGAAAGTAACAACAGTGGAGGTCATCCAGCAGCTCGTCTTTTTCTTGCTTTACTTTTTGTACATCATGTATGACAAGATTTTAATGTTTGAAAGAAGATTGCAGGCAGTCAAGAAGAATACCGCCGTAAAGAGAAAAACAGAATTGCTAGCTTAGCGCTATATTGGTGGTTTCTAATGTTGTCATTACTTTCTGCCTGTCAGTGAGTGGCAAAAGAGGCTCCGCCCCCAACTGTCCCGTTCTATTTTTCTGTGGACATGTTTGATGAGTCCATTTTACAAAGAAAACACTCAAAATCGAAGCAGACCAAACCAGACAGGAGAGCTCAGTGGAAACGAGGCTTTTGTGATTGAAATTCTTGTTAATATTCTTATTTCTAGATTTTAGCAGAAATAAACAATTCAAGTTTTTAAATAAAAAAAAAAAACTTCAGAAGGCAAAATACAGAATTTAAATCCTAAAACAAAAATTTTAAAGATATCCAGAGAATTCCCATGTCTGCTCTTTGAAATCATCACGTCACGTCATGCCCCCGAGAAAATTTTACTCTATTGTTATTAATGGCCCGATGTTTTCTTGTGCTTATTTCTAACTTGTACAATTTTGACAAAATATATTTGTATGGAGGGTAAAATATTGAAAGTTATCTAAGGTTTAAGTTGATTTATAATGGAATAATATTCCTGCCCGTTTTTATTCATAGTAATGCTAAAACGTTAAGTTTTTAAAGTTTTAAAAATATAGTTTTTGTGTGTTCAATACATGTTTATCCTGTTAGGCCTGCGACCTAAGGTATGCTTTGGATTTTGGTCCCCTGTGCGACTGAGTTTAACACCCCTGCATTACATCAGGGGTGGCCAAATCCAGGCCTCGAGGACGGGTGTCCTAAATGTTTTCCAACCAACCTGCCAGTGAAGCTCCTTATTTTCTAAACACGCCTGATCCAGGCAATCAGCAGAAGTTGAGACGGGATTTCTGGAAAACCAGCCGGAGGCCGGCCCTCAAGGCCTGGATTTGGACACCCCTGCTTTACATGCTTCACTATCTGCAATTACTTCAAGAGCTGTTTACAAACTATTAACAGAAATGAAAAATAATAAGTGTAAAACATCACAAGAAACAGTACGCTAATACAGTACTGAACTTCAATCAAAACTTCCAATACTGTCTCTTCCTTACACAAGTGGGAGATGACAGCTCACCATGAAAACTGTAAGTGGTGAAACTCTGCCCTCTGCAGGACTGAAGCTCTCATTAGCTTGTTTTTCCAGACAAGCTGGCTGGAGAACTGCCTGAGGCATTTCAGTCTATTCCATGTAGCAAATGCACTGTTAGTGGACAAACAAGCAAACTGCATAGGGATGACAGAGACAGGATATTATTGCCACATAAAAGGGGATTGTATTTAGAATTACATCATTTTGGTAATCATTTTAAAAATTACTGTACATTTATTACTGTTTATTCTTGTGAGATATGATTTTTTTTCACCTTCCCCACATAAACTCACACAATGGAAAAGTGAAAGCACAGATATGCATCACAATTCTGCACCACATCCCGGTTTGATCTGATCTTTAACCCCACTGGTCATAGAGGCCTGTCGGTCTCTGGGCTTTGAAAGGCAAACAAAAGAGAATGCTGACTCATTTTCCTCAAAGCACAGCTGCATCATTCTTATTTTAGGGAAAACGTGTATATTTAAAAAAAAAAACAAATACAAACTTTGATTTGATCCAAATCTTTGGAGACACTGTAATTATTTTCTCATCATCCGACAATCAGCAAAGGCAGACAAGAGACATTCTTTAATGCTGTCATCTGTGACATCTATAGAACAAACAGTTATGCAACTACGACAGTTATGTTTGATCACATAAATCTTGGTGGAGGACACATAACTGCCACAACACCAGCAACAAAGTTACTGAAAAGCTCAAATGATTAATAGCAAATACGAATGATATATTTGTGGAGTAAAAATCAGTGTCTGTAACGTCAATTCGACATAAGCCCAAGTCTTTTTTCTTGCTTTGATGCAGTTAGGCAAAGGGACCATCAAAAGAGTGGGCAGAGTACATCCCTCAGCAGGTAGCATCCTGAAATAGCAACCTTGATCCTAATGGTGCACAGCACAGCCCCCGGCATCTGACGAATCTATCCTGAGAGCCCCCTTTTTTCCCCGAGCAAGGCGCGCACATACAAAGACAGTCGCAGACACACACGCAGTGACAGGCAGATCTACACCTCTCCCCGTATCGCCCGGCTTCGACTCTCTTGTTTTTCTCCTCTTATAGTTTATTTTATTCACTTGATTTACCCCTCTGTGGAAGACAGACGCCACCAAGCCAGGCTGAAGGTTGGCATCATGACTTCCCTTGTGGCGTCTCGCTTGACAAAGGTTCACATTTCAGGTGGTCAATTTAGTTAAGAGGGAAAATAAAAGTCAAACCTGAAATGAGAGCCCCGGGAGGTGACAGCACTGTGGAAAAGGTTAGGCACAGAGAGCTTGGAGGTGACTGACATTGTCGTGAGAGTGCACACTCACAAAAAAAAAAAAAAGCAGAAGAATGAAGAATGAAAATATAAGTTTACACTACCACTGACTCTATATATATATATATATGTTTTTTTCTGAAAGCATGCGCACAAGCTGATCCAAAAGTGTTTGAATGGCAGCTAAAGCTATCAATCCTCACATATTTGCCTTTAATCAGCGTGTGTGCACAAAAGACATTTCTGGATTCTGAGTCACGGGGAAAGCTAAAGAGCTGTCAAATGATCTATGGGAAAAGGTAACCGGTACAAAACAGACACTTTTCCTATTTTGAAACACGGAGGCAGATCGCTGATGGTTTGGGGGTGTGTCAGCTACAAAGGCACAAGAAACTTGGCCAAGAAACTTGATGTCAGCACGTTATCAGAAGATACTGGAGGAAAACTTGCACAATGGAGACATTTCAGCATGACAACAATCCAAAATACAAGGCCAAGTCTATCTGTCATTGATTATAACAGAATAAGGTAAAGTTTCTGGAGTGGCCGTCTCAGAATCTTAACCTCAATATTATTGAGCCACTCTGGGGAGATCTCAAATGGGAAATTCAAGCAAGACAGCCCAAGAATGTAAAAGAACTGGAAATTTTCTGAAAATAAAGAACCTCATTCACAACGACCACAAGAGACTTCAAGCTTGCTTCCTTTTAATGCAAAAGGATGCAATAGA
This sequence comes from Oryzias javanicus, assembly GCA_003999625.1. Classification (NCBI taxonomy): domain Eukaryota; kingdom Metazoa; phylum Chordata; class Actinopteri; order Beloniformes; family Adrianichthyidae; genus Oryzias; species Oryzias javanicus. Next base: position 18,515,968 of record CM012439.1, read on the forward strand.
CGATATTAAGAATTGGCGTTTGTAAACTTTTGATTGATGAAAAGGGAAGTTTCTGTTGTCATTAGGATTTTAAGTGTTAACACTGTTAATGAGTGGAAAAATAGTTTTATGTTATCATCCATATTCTCTGAAAACTAGCCTAGAATTCATAACATCTTCCAGTTTATGTAAACTTTTGAGCACAACTGTACACCATTGGTTCCCCACCAGGGGAGATCTTACATGGAGTTACAGTGTTCTTGTATTAATTTTATTTGCTCCAACAGTAGATCCCTAGCATCGTCTTCTCATTGTTTCATGTGCGGCTTCTTGCAGAATAGGTGAATGCAAGATACTTTTTTACCCTACTGATTAAATTCAAATTAATTTAATTTATGTAGCACCTTTCATAAAGAAACAGCTCAAAGAGCTGTAATTACAACTACTATGCTGAACTACTGGTTGTATATAAAGTATGAGAGGATTTTATCTAATCGGATGTCAGGATATCTTTATAAAGGTGCAATTTGGGCAAGAAGTCAGCACCACACACCATAAACAAAAGTTTTTTCCTCTTCTATCTATAAGCAGGTCAGTTGATGAAAACTATTTAGCTGTGAAAATGGAGAGCACCTGAAATGCAAACAGGAATGTCCTGTGGGAATGTGAATTTCATCATCCAGTCTTTCCAGACACATTTCAACGTATAACAGTCTATAATATTCACCATCATTCCTACAACAGTGCATCATGCATCATTTAGGACTCATATGGGTTAAATTGAGAGAAATAAAATAGTAAACTTGTTTTTTAAAAGCTAATTAAAAACCTGCTCACTCATGAAACAATTTAATTTTAGTATGATTGTATGTTAAGTAAATGTGTTTATTGTGTTTTTTTCTGTTCACTGAAAAACAAACATGATCTTTGGTATTGTGCACATTTTCGAGAATTTCAGTAGATTGACTGCAGTTACATAGAATAAATATTATTGCTTATGAACAATGTTTTCAGGTACAGTAACTTCAACTCAGGGCAAACTGAAATACTTGAAATCATCAGTAAAATCCATTCAGGAAGTCAATTGTTGCCAAGGTAGCAATAGAAATGTCAACATTTAAATGGGTGTTTCTGACAGAGCACAAAAGCCGTCTAACACAAAACTTTATAGTAGTCAGTTGTTTACGGCATCAGACTCCTGTAATAAATCAGCTGCAGGAAGAACTGAACACTGTAGAGTCTGTAAATGTGAAGATCTATGAGATGTACCAGAACTGAAGCCATAAAGTGCAGCAGGAAAGACTTCAATCTACAGATTCCCCAGGTAATAGAATGACCTGAATTTCTACAGCAAATATTTAATTGACTTTTTCAGCATTCAACTGCCTTTGTATTATTTATTCTAATCCATTACTGATTGTGTGACCATTAAACAGTTAAATGTATGAAAACTGCACAGGAAGAAATTAAGAGCAGAACGGTAAGGTCACACATTTCTCACTTGCAGAATTACAAACATTAGAGGAATCCGATGTCACTTTTCTGACTTATCTATTCACCTCTGTGGATGCTGAACGTAAAATACAGTGATCCACACCACAGTAACCAATCCTGAAAAAGTAATGCTGTTTCCAAGGAAACAGGTGAGAGGGGTCTAAACTTTGAGTTTTAGGGATCCCATCGCATCGATATGTGGCGTGGGAACAATGAGAAAGTCATAAAATCTGTCATTTGATTTATACATGTTTTAATTCTACACATATTTAAGGAAAAACAGAAGCTTGAAAATATTCAAACTTAAACCAACTAAAAGTCAACAATGTGTTTTCTATGGATGGGTGATACATAATTCAAAACAAAAGTCTCATGTATTGAGAAATAAGAGACATTTTTTTATATAAATTCAGGTGTGGAAGCAAGCTGTGTGAGAAACAGAAAACTACAAGAGGTTCTTCCATGAACACGGTCACTTTCAGATGCTGAAAAGGGAAAATATCCATCAAAAGAGAAACATCTTGTCAGGTTTTATCCCAGAGAGTGAGGAAGCACCTCCCAGGTAAACAGCACAGGTTCCACTGAGAGCACCGAGGGGTCAGCCTGTCCCATCTAATCAATGAAAGGACTTCCACCTCTCAATTAAGTAAACATCGCAGCAGAAAGAAGGTACTCACAATTACTTATCAGCACACCTCTATGGCCGTGAGCAAACATTTAAATTAACGAGGATGAATACATTGCCTCTGAGCCTGAAAGCCGGAGCATTCTGTCATCCTCGCCCGTTTGTGGTTAAATCAATGATACAGGAGGACAGCAACACGAACAAAACGACACAAACAGGACTCCTGGCCTGTTAATTTCCTCATCATTCTCGTCTCTTTTCATTTTCAATCCATCCATGCCCTCTTCTATGGAAGTATTTTTGTCTTTTTATCTCATCAGCCTCTGCCCTCTGGCAATTCTTTATGTCTCTCGTCTGCCCTCCTCCCTCTTCTTCTACCTCTGTTTGAGAAACGCTGATCTGCAAGACTCCCTAATGTGACCAATCAATATCGCACAGAGGACAACTGACTGCCGGACATACTAATTTGAGCACACACTTCCAACCATGTATGTAGGCGGACTCTTTCTCGTTTCACCCCTCTACAAACCCAAAGTAATTGATTAATTTGATCTAATGTGACCAGTTACCCATGACGGCATCTCACTGTGGGGGTGTAAATGTCGTAGATCTTTGCTTCATCTCTCTATAAAATCAAAGTTGGTGGCGCCTGACCTTCCGGCCTGACATTATAAATGCATATTGCTGCGCAGGGCAGAGAGCATGCTGTTATGCAAGATGATTCAAGTCGTCCCCACAAATGAATCAAACTGGTCAAAATGAAACCCACGTTCTATTTCTATGTAGTTACTGCCTATGGGTGTGTCTAATGGCTAATGAAATGATGCTTCTGTTATAGTAGATTTTCATCATTAAACTAAAAAAAGAAGCAACACGGAAATGCTGAGGAGAAAAGTCTTTAGCAGAATTAGAGCACCTAAACTTTTAAAAAATAAGGAGAAATATTGATATTGATGTGAAGATTAGTAATAATTTGATTAATTACTTTTTTCTTGGACAATATTCTATAGATATGATCCTAATGCTATGGTGATTTCCAATCAATTTATTTTATGTGTATATATATATAAACAAAATCATGGAGAAAAACACTGAGTTTTAAGGAATTAGCTGTTAGTGTTTTTTTAAGGAAAGTCCTAAAAAAATCAGGAAAAATATCTTGAAAGAAAGAAAGTTTGAAAAATCTTGAAAATGTACTAAAATACTGGAAATAAAAACAATTAGTTGCTCAAACCAGTTAGTAAGCATTTACTAGTATTTTCAGGGACATTGTTGTCAAGATAATAGAAGAATATTTGAATTATTTATGTAAGTAAATGAGGTTAAACAGTTTTTACTGTTTTTATTCTAAATAAACATCAAGTAAAGCTATCAATGGCATGTCCTGTTATGTAACATAACATTAGTTAAGCTCCTTCACTCACAACCACAAAACCTAGTTGGAACATATGTTGTAAAAATAAATCAAGGAAAAAAAACACATTTGGGAGGCAATTTTCATATAAAATCTGATGCATTGGCAAAAGTTGTACAATGTCATTCCAACTTTTGACTTACTTAGTCTAACTTAAAATATCAAGTTAAAATAAAAAATGATGCTTAATCCAAATTGTTTTACATTGTTACAACTATTTTTTAACCCGAATTGTTCTCTGCAAGCACAATACAGTAAATTTTCAGAGCAGATTAATAAAAAACAATAGATTCCTACATGCAAATCCAATATTCTCAGTTATTCAGCTTTTTAGTGGAATTAAAAAAAAAAAGATCAAAGTTGCTGACGTCACAAAGTTAAAAAATTCACTATCAGAAGTCCTGATGAATAACTTTACAAGTCAGAGCTGAAATAATTCAGTCCCACACAACTAGATGTGATATGTCTTCAACTCTGAGACCACCAATAATGACTTTAAGTCTTCATTCAATTCATATAATTTTTTTCCAGCTGCTTGTCAGGACTGCAGCTGTCAGCTGCAACTGAACTCAAGCTCCTTCTAAACTCACCACTGTTCCTGACATGGCTGACAGACTGCTTCACAAGCGGCCCGGCTTGAAGTCAAAAGTCACGGCTGAGAATGACAAGGCTTCCACACCATGAAATACTAATGTCCGGTCCAACTTAATCACACTTCATTAGATATTTTTTTAGAATTTGTGTTAGGAGTAAAACAGCCTAAAACTTCAAGGTGATCTATTTCTAGTTTTATGTATACAAGTTCATTGGTAATAACTTTTTTATTTATCGGAAATCCCAAAAAGTTTTTAGTCATTCATCTAATAGCAATTGCTTAGTCACATGATCCCCATGGACTGCACATTTCAAAGCTTTTTAAATGATTTTTCGGATATCAATGAAATATATTTGTAGTCTTCTTATTTTGAATTTGTATTATACTTTACAATACTTTTTTAGTGAAATGATAACAATCTGTTATCGAATGCCTTTATAGTTGAATACAGTACAATAGAAAAAATAATAATGAATCCCTTCATTATTAGAAAAAATGAACTTAGCAGCTGTATTATTGATTTATTGATTGATTTCAAGCATAGAATGTAAAAAATACAAGACAAAACACACATTTTTTAAACTCATTACAGAAATAATGAAATGCATTGATTAAAAAATAGAAAACAAACTAACAAGTACAAAGACATGGTTATGTCACATTTGATTCATTTAATACAGTAGTTATTAACTAGAGTCAAGTAGATTTTGATTGATTGCTTTAAAAGGAGTGGGAAGAAGAAGATTTATATAATCCCACCCCTATTTAGTTACCTTATTTTACAGTTTTGCATAGTTATGTAATCCGGTTCTGATCAGATCAGATGCAAATTTTGTTTTGTTTTTTTTGTAAGCAGTAACATCAATCACACATCATGTATATGTAATACTCATTGATTATCATCAAAATACAATTTCTTATTAATCCAGAAATAATCCTTACACATTGAAAATTAAGTTTTCAAGTAACAAATAGAGTCCTTGTTGACTCTTCTTTGAAATATTTCTCACATATTTTCAGTAAACAATCATTCACACAATATGTACTAACCATTGATTATCATTAGAACACAATTACAATAATCAGGTAACAATTGATAAATGTTTCAGATCAAGTAATCATCCTTCTCTCCATATGTTAAATACAAAATAATCCAATACTCTGATTGTAAATGAGTGGAACTTTAGTAGGAACATAATATTATTGTACGTTTTTCATTTTGCAGTAATAACTCGGTAACATAACAAGCAGTTAAATCCCGTATGGGTAATTAAGTTCTCTCGTCAGAAAATATTCTAACTACTTACTCCTCAAATTTACTTTCCTTTTGATTCAGAAAGAAAAGATTTTTAGTTTCGCCACGAAGTATTTATGAAATCTCTTTACGCACTTATACTTATCCTTCGTATTTTCATTAATCAGATAGTAAACAAATAATACAGTTTTCCCACAAATTTCTTTCAAGTCATAACAATGAATGTATGCATTTGTATGGTTTCATTCTTTAGGCAGAGCTACATTCTTAAAATCGTATTTCCTGCCATCATTAAAAACCTATTTTTACGTAGCAAATGGAAAAACCTTAGTATTTTTCTCTACAGTAATAATACACATAATGACTGTGTGTGAATGTCTTCATGAATAACCACTGTTGGTACACCACACACACAGTCCTGAACAACAGCAAAGCCCAAGCACATGTGTTAGCCCCTGCAGACAATTTCCAAAGTTGGGTTTGGACACAGGTAAGATGAACGAGTAGCATGTAAAATGCAATTTCACACTGTTGCACTTTGAGAAGAAGAGATTGAGAGAATGAGTTACAAGGTGTCGGTGGAGCCTCCTGTCTGTGAGAGGGAAACGCATTACTCTAATGGAAACACCCAGCGCCTCGCTGTCAGACCATTCTTTCATCAGCCATAAAGCCCACCCATGTCATAACCTCTACTGCTTTGTTACATGTACCACAGCCATTCCTCTTCGTCACGGTCTCTTCGTCATAATAGCCGACCTGTTGCAGGTTTGCCATCAGTGGTTTGTGGCCATCAACGAGCCAGAGTTCTGACCATCAAACATTTGGATTGTGAGAAGCTGAAATGATCCCCTGATACATTCATGCACTTCACTCACATAAGGAAAAATAACCCATGTGTTAACTGCTTCAGTTTGAAGAGTGCAATAAGCATTTCATCCATTCTTAAAAAAGGTTTTTGTTGAATTTTTATTAAAGAATATAAGGGCCGGCAGTGGAAACCATAATTTGGCAAAAATGCATTAAGAGGAAATCAATGTAATCTACCTAGAAACATAAACACACTAACAACCCTGATGTAAAGTTTTAACTATCCATTCATCCTCCACCTTTCATCTGGAGCCTGGCCACACGGAAATCAGTCGAAGCAAAAATTGCACAGAAACTTTCTCAATTTCTACCAGGCGGACCCCAAGGGGATACCAGACAAGCCAAGGGATATGTTAAAGCGGATAAAGCATTTTTATTTAACGTTCGAAGCAGGCGAATAGAACTAGAATCTAGTTTTGTTTATGATTGACTGGCAGGCTGTCCAGAATTTACATGACCTCTGACTTGCTGTCAGCTGCATATGTGCTGGTCCAGCCACTATGCAAGAGCTCAAGCAGCTTAGATAGAGGAAATAGATGAAGGTCTCTAGACTAATCAAATCAGCATCAAACCAGTACTGCGTTAAAAGGAGTCCTTACTTCATTTGCCAGTGAAATTGTAAGCTAGTTTGCATTTGAAGTTAGTTTTAGAACTCTTGTAGTCACATGACCAAGTGTTCCTTTATGGCTATCTTGTCAAAACTGAGGAACCTTTTATTTGTGGACACTTTTGTAAACATCAGACGTTACAATTCATCTTAATATTGGTTGACTTCATGGATATTTGAAAGACTTGAAAATCAAACTCTTCGTCAGACTGTTTATAGGTCAGATAAATGCTTAAAATTGAATTTTAATAAAATCCTTTAAAAGTATCTTGTCAGGAGGAATAATCAAGCTCTTACTGTCTCTCTGTGCTCAGCTGAGTTTTGTTCTTGACTTCTTTTTTAGATCCATCAGTCACTCACATGCTTTAAGTTACATTCTTTATGCTCTGAATATTTTTTTTTCCACGTAAGAGGATATAAAAATGTCTTATCTCTGGGTGTCTCCCAGACAGCCTTGCTTAGATGAGGAACAAACATTTTCAGATCTTTTTCTCAAATAAAAGGCTCAGTCTTTCCATGGCTTAATCAACAACTTCATATCTTCAAGAGTCGTCCCTGCATATTGTGCAAGAAATTTGGAGTCATGATTATGACCTGCTTCTCCTCAAATCTGTCCAGAAGAAGCTTCAGTGGTGTCTGCAAATCACAAAATATCTGACCCTAAACATCTGATCTGTGGGATACCTCAGAGGTCAGTCCTGGTGCTGCTATTGTTCATTTTGCATATGCTTCTCCAAGGCAAGATAATTCAACAGCTCAGTGAACTGTCTCTTTGCAGATGATAGTCACTTGTATTGTTCATTCAAGACCTATGAAAGCCACAAACTGAGCTCCTTAACCATTTGTCTTTCTCAAAAAAAGCAGTGGTTAAATGACAGCTGCCTTCAGCTAAATCCAGAAAAAACAGAGACTCTGATTGTTGACATTAAACAGTAACTAGGTGATCTGACACATTTGATAAAACCTAGCCAAATAATTCTTTGAGTGATCTTTGATGAAGCAATGTCTCTTGAGCATCACTCTAAACAACTCTTTAAGAACTGCTATTTCCAACTGCACCACCTCTCTAAACTCAGATCAATGATATCCAAACATGAGTTAGAGGTGATCATTCGTGCTTTTGTGTCCTTAAACCTGGTCTAAAATGGCAAATGGTGTATACTTGTATAATGCTTTTCTACCTTCTTTGAAGGTCAAAGTGCTTTACAGTCTCAGTCCCATTCATCCATTCTCACACTAATGGTGGCTCTGCTGCCAAACACTGGCGCCAACATTCCACCAGAGTCAGGGTAGGGTTTAGTGTCTTGCTCCAGGACACTTCGACACAAGGGCAGGCAAGGCAAAAATCAATTCCGCAATATTCCAATCAAAGATCGACCGCCCTACCGCTGCACCACGGGTGCCCCTACTGGTGTAACAGTCTGTTCATTTGTCTAAACAAGAAGGAACTAAATCATCTGCAGTTAGTCCAGAGGTCTGCTGATAGGGTTCTAACCTGTTCAAACAAAATCACTTGCATCATCCCTATCTTAAAGATAGCTTAACCTGGCGTTCAATTTCTGAATACATATTAAAATTTAGGTCCTGACCTTCAGAGCCCTGTAAAGACAAGCCCCTTTCAATCTTTCTGACCTTATTCCGCCCTATTCACTTCATGTATGTAACCTGTGATCCTCAGGAAAAAACCTCTTGATAGTCCCTAGTACGTGCTTCAAAACTCAAGGAGATTATTCCATTAAAGCTGTGGTTCCCAAATTGTGGAACAAACTCCCATTATCCCTACGCTCCCTGAACTCTGTTGACACTTTTAAAATGCAACTTAAACCCCACTTTACAAACAAGCTTTCCATTCCCAATAAATATTGTCTGGCCAACCACTCTTGTTTTATATACTTTTAAAATTATGGCTGCATTTTATGTTCTCTTTCATGAAGAAATTTCAAGACCCATGTCTATAAAAGGTGTTATATAAATAAACTTTTCTCACTTGCTATGTTTCCTCAGCAGAAACAATAAATAGGTTGAATTAAGGGTTAGCACACAGGTATTCCTGTTTTTGGTCTTTAGTCTCATCTTTTGGCAAGTTCCAAGTACCAGTGAGGTATCCAATTACAGGTTGTTGATGAATGAATGAAGGAATCTTTAATTCTATAGCACTTTACCACACCGTCAGGGTGCCAAGTTCTTTACAATAACAAGAGTGATATAAGAAAATATACAGTTTTGCAAATTAATAATACAAATTTGAAAGCAACAGGACACAAGTCCAACATGCGGTAAAATACATAAGAGATAGATAAGAATGATGTCCAACCAGTAAAGAGAAATAAGATGCCACCAAAAAAAGTCTTTTAACAAAGTAAGACTTTAAGTCTGGCATTATGGAAAGCTCCACAACTGGTGGCCGGCAACAGAAAAAGCACAGTCACTCCAGTGTTAAAAAATAGTTTTTTTAAGTTATATTCTCAGAACTCTCTTTGCCTTTTGAATCGATTGAATATCAGTGTATCACCTTTTTAGAACAACATTGTACTTTTTCATGTCTGTGATTTATCCTTTATAGTCAATCTGCTCTCAAGAGTTTTTTTATTCTTGGCCTAGAGGAGGTGTCTAAATATACATACCAACCTATATTTTTTCATCATACATGTGGATTACTAACATGTTTTGAGAGTTTAAAAGCTTTGTCGATACAGTAATCACCTGACATCAGTTTTCCAGATATCCAATTAGATTGTTCATTGAAATCTCAAGTAAACCTTTCACCCACTGTTGCAAATTTTAAAAGTTTTGTTACATTCCCAAACTTTCTGGATATAACTGACTAAATTCATGTGTCTATGTCACTCCTATGACTTTCACCAATAGTGTGTTTTTGTAGCCCAGAACAGAGTGCTATGTCTGTTGAGTTCTCTGTTGGCTTTTGTTGAATAAATAATAGCAGAGCTCCCAGAGGATCCGGAGACTTTTGCTCGTTTTATCTTTAGCCCAGACAGTGCTATTTTTTCTCTCCCACCAAAATAGCAGCAACAACACAGCTTTAAGAGGTGGATTATTCATTCCATCCTTCATTAATGTTTTAAACTTTCACTTGTAGATGTGCAGTGACGGTCCACAGCAGGGCAGGAAAACAGAGGCCAAAGTCAGTTGTGCAACATGCCTTGAGTGACGTGCAGAAGTGTTGATAGAATACACAAGCATTTTTTTTTTTTTTTTTGAGGTTTAAAACTTTAAAACTCAATCTTCAAATGAATTAAGGATGTGCTAGTCTATATGTCGATGTCATTTGAAAACGTCATTTGAAAGCCCCTAACGCAAAATTGATGCTGTGTTAGGGGTGCTATAAAAATTATTTTCAGGGGGCCCAAAATCCCTAGCAGCACCTCTTGTTTCTTAAGCAGCACACAGAGCCTCACTCAGTGCGAAGAATTGTTTTGAGCCACTCTGCATGCATTGTTGAGTGTTTCTATCTGGACCTGATCATCTGTGTACCTGAACCTGCTTTATTTCTGATTGGCTGCCGCCTGCCCTGACCCTCACCTGGACTCTGACTACTCTACTCTCCTCTTGGATGATCTCATGCTGGTGATTGACCTCTGCCTGTCTGACCCTGATTTAGTTTTTCAGACTTTTAGCTGGGCTAAGTACCTGTCTGAATTAATAAACCTGCTGCACGTGGAACCAGCTGTCTGCATGTTTGTGACAGTTTACCTTTTGAGTAGTTGTTTTGCTTTGGTGACTTTATTTCTATTTGTTTTCTTGCAATAGAGCCTAAGAATTGATGTTAATCCAAACAAACATTAAGTCACGTTGTTGTTTGTCTGTTAGTTTGCTTGGTTTTTGTGTTGTAATATTCCACCACTCACCCTAATTTCAGGCTTTGCGGCTGACTTAACCCCCCTCGGTTTTAAATTAAATTAAAGTGCAAATTTAAAAAATGCTTGTTCTAAAATGAGTTCAAATTTTTTTTAAAACAAGTAAAATGGTGCAAATATGTTCTATGACTGGCTGTAAGGGAGGCAGTGATCATTTTATGCATGAGCCATCAGTGAACAAAACCCATGATGTGTTGATGTAATTTCCTGAAATGTTTTTCATTTTCCTCTCCAGGAGCACAGTGAGATGTCACAGAATACTTCCAGGCGAAATTGCAAACCAAAGCACACCATTAGAGAAAACCTGCACACACAAACGGCAATTTACATCAGCAGGGATGGAAGTCCTGGAGTTTCCTTTTAAAAGATATGTGACACACTACAAGAAATCATTGATGTGGAAGTCACACAGGGTCCAGATCAAAGACTCCATAAGAGAAGAGGGGAATCATGTGGAGTCCTAATTCCTAAGTGTTCACAGTCACAGATGGACATATTGGAGGGATAAACAAGCTTGACAGTTGTTGGAACACACACAGTAAAACCATTCAGAGCTGAGGATTCAATGATTACCTGTCAGTTAAAGAAACACAGTCCTGTGAAGCTCAAACTCATTACACATTACAGTTGGGATAATAAATCTAGCAACTGAACTGAACGGGTGCATTTTACATTTGAGCTTTTAATTCATTATGTCATCCACCCAAATGTTTTTTTCTTCTGATTGATTTATTTAAAGTATTTCTATTTTAAAACTTGTTTCAAGTGGGAATCCACTGGTCCAGGCTGGGATTGGTGGAAGCATGTCAAAACTATTTGTATGTATTTCTTTTATAGTAATATTTATTTTTACCAATAAAAAGTTCCCAATTGGTCTTTTATATATAAAAGCCTCAGTGGGCTCTTAATATGCCTTCATGAAAGATTACCTCCAGAGGTTTTTTGCCAATCAAAGTTTAGTTATGATTGCAGTGAGAAAACTCTGTTTCAGTATTTCAAGATAATTGGGTCACATGCCTTTTGAACATGAAATATTTGACTTGAATTTATTTTTGAGAACGAAGAAAGCTTCAAATTCAAATACATTTCTGAACCTTTAAAATAGCAAAATTGTCAATAAACTTTTAAACTCATAATGTGTAGATTTGGACTTAGCTTGAGTTTGCCTTAAGTGTTACAATTTTTTATAAGAAATATTTGAACAGAAAAGCAATAAGCCACTGTGCTGACCTGATGAACAGCAGCAAAGCTGTAGGCAGTATCCAGCAGAGCAGCACAGATGATTTTAATGTTGGGTTTTGATGTCCTTTTATAGCCTTCCCAGTGGGATTCTTTTTTAAATTATGCAGTTTTCAGCCAAAACTTTAAAAAAAAAAAAGGTGTTTTTAAGGACATAGCCTCTGCAGAGCGGCAAGAATTCATTAGAAATTCTCTTAAGTTATTAGCAGGATAGTTGGCACAAAGTAAGCCCTCCCACACTTCCCATCATCCATCTCTTTATCCTTTACAAGCTCTACATCTAGCTTACAGCCCCTTACATCTCCAACATGACATTAGCGGTACAACAAAAATGACAAACAATAGTGTAGACATCCAGATGTAGTTTTGAGGCAGGAAATGAAGACGTTCATGCATCACAATGGAGCACAGCAGGCAGCTTGTAGCCAGTCTATTGTAGCTCTTATCTACAAGCTTTTCCCAAAGGATTTTTTTTTTTTGTGTTCCTGATTTACAATATTTAATAAAGAAATACCCATCAATGCAATTTTAAGCTTAATTTTCTTGATGTGTTCTTTATCATCAGAAAAATGCCACAAGAATATGTTTAAAAACACCAAAAAACACAATTTTATTTGAGTGGGTCATTAAAAAAAAAAAAAAAACCAAAAAAAGTGAGATATTTTACCTGCACCTTAAATTTAGAAATTGGCTAAAAAAGTCATGCCGGTCAATTTAAAAGTGACAGACGCAGCGATGGTTCATTGCAGCCACTCTGCTGTGTCATCTCCGAGCATGTCCCGGACTGTCACCCCACCACCTTCAGCCCTCCTTCACAATCAATAATGGATTAACTTGTGTGAGCTGGAAATGTTGCTTTTCTTAACCTTAATGAGAGTCACTCACGCTCCGACCAGAGGCCGGCCGCTGAGCGCAGGGAGGAACAAATAATGACTCCTAACACGGGCGCACCAGGCAACCCTCGTTTAAGGCCATTTAACATGACAAACATCCCAAACGAGCATGCGCAAGCCTGAACTCCCACAGACACACACAAACACACACTGACATGGCGGACTGTCAACCTGGGGAGAAAGGACGGGGGTGGATGAGGAGACATCACACCATGAACATTTATTAAAGGAGACGTCCACAGAGGGTCAAGACATAAAGAAAATAGAGGAGGGGGGTTGGAGATGTTCAACAGGGCTGTGTAGAGACAGGGCGATTTAGCTGAGTCCACTGTGGTGACATAAAAAGGGGCGTAGCGAGCACGCATTAGCAGCAGATTGGCATGTTTTTACATCATAAACTGTTGGTCGTGTTCCCAAATACCACCCGGCCCACATTAATCGTGAACATGCACGCACCCGTGTGCACAGAAAGGTACACAGACACAAGTGCACAAGTACGCACGAGTTACCCAGAGGGCCAGTTCTCAGCTCAATGGACAATCCAGAGTTAGGAAGGGTTTTCAGATCCAAGCAGCTTATCCAATCATTTATCAGATTAATACTTTTCATGAGAATAAACCAGTCATAGAGAGATGCATATGGAATGTGTCTATCTAAAAACCAAAGAAATGTTACGCAACCATGTGCATGTTTGAGGTTGCATTAGGGCTCTGCTTGTGCAGATTTCAAGTTTGATGAAGCCGGTTTTCATGTTAAGAATGTGCAAAAAAAAAATTGAACTTTTAGTGTGCAATTAACCAAAATGCATTTTCAGCAAATGTAATCCCAGATTATATCCAAAAGTTGCAGGAAAACACTGAAAGAAAGACTTTTGCTTAGTTTTTTAGAAAATAGTTGCATAAATATTAGTTGATTGGATAAATTCTTATGTCGCCAAATCTTACACAAATAAGATAAAAACCTCAATTTCAGTTAGAACACGTGGGATTCGGCCCCCAGGGTAATTATATCTGGCCCTCCAGATCCTTTTATATTATTATTATCATCATTATTAACAGCCCCATATTATCTTGCAAACATATTGAAGCAACACTACGATTATAGAGGCTGAAAGAACAGGTAGAATGACTTAAAATACAAGGATAAAACAACTAAGGGAACAACAGAGTAAAACAGCCAGACAACAAAACACAATGACAAAAACCCACAATTAAACCCCAATCTGCCAGACAGGCAAAGGGAACAATATCCCACAATTCCTTGTGCTGCCAGATCTGACAGAAGGCCCAATGTGTCTGGGAACATCACTACAAATCCCATCATACAGCGCGTCAGCTGCCTCGCCGAACGCCAATGTTGTTAGAATATGCGATTTCCTTTATAATATATCATTTTAACAGGATATATTTTATGGAGAGAATAATATTTGAAAGTTATTTAAGGTTTGAGTTGATTTATTCTGGAATAATATTCCTGTTTGTTTTAACTCATATTTATGTTTTAAAAAATTATGTTTTTAAAGTTAAAAATTCTAACAATTTAGTTTGTTTATGTATTCAATAAATGTTTATCTTGTTTGGCCTGCGACTTAAAGTGTGTTTTAGATGACATCATTCTGTTTTTAAGTTCTGTACCCGAACACATAAATGTCAAATTGGCCTTACATTGGAGTCCAGCAGGTCGATGCTGTCCAGGCTCTTGCTGCGGTGAATGCGGCCTTTGATGCGGCGCAGAGATGGCTTGCCCTGGCTCACTGGCAGTGAGAGGGTAGATGTGGCGGGCAATGTCAGAGCACCAGCGCCACCGGTAGCACCCACAGGCCCGTCAGAACACCCGGCAGCACCCGCAGGGGAGGTTTCTCCATCTGGAGGCGTCACCCTGCGTGATAGAATGAAACAACTGTGTCATGACCCAACTGTGGCAGCAGAAATGGTGCATTTGTCCTCCAAGTCATGTGTATTTATTTGGACACTTTCACTATGGGATCAAAATAATGGCATTTTTTACAGCAATGTGCAGTTTTTAAAAAGACAATTTGAAAGATTCTTGAAAAATGTTATGTTTCATCATCGCTGCAAAAAAATTGGCAGTAATCAATTAACATAAAACCAAGATAATATTTGTTTTGGTTCCATTTGTATTGTATTTGGAATTATTTTCTACGAAAAAAAAAAACAAAAAAACATCCAAATATTTTTTGAACCTCATTATCAGACAATAACTGGAAGTTTTCCAAAATCTCATTGCAATACAATGACATTATTTGTCTTTTGGTTTCCACAAGTTGTTGCTACAAGCAAACTCCTATAAAAACACAGCTTACACCGAAGATGATGATTACTTTTATTGAGAAAAATTCACTCAGGCAAAGCTCCACATCCCAATAAAAAACATGAAAACAACTGGAAGTATAGAGAATATGAAGTTTGTGTCTTTACTTGAAAGGACATCGCGTCCTGTTGGCAAAAGCTGAACTCAAGCAAGTGTGAATAATTGGGCTGAATGTCAGCGGGTAGCCTGCAGATGGAGACTGAGCATGGAGAGTCTATTTATCTTCCATTAAAGACACAGTGAGGCTTCTTCTCCCATGTGTTGGATTCAGACAGTCACTTAAGGCAAATAAATCACAAGGTACTGAACCTGTTTATGCCTGTATTTGGTTCTTGGGGAGCGTTTCATGTCTAAATCACAGGTGATTAAGGAGATAAAGAGGGAGAAATAAGATGGAGATGACTGAATTATGTAAAGAATGGTTGGGTGAAAGTAACTGGCATGATAACAAGATGGAAATCTGGAAAGAAAACAACCATTTATATTATTATCTGACTATTAAATCATTCTAAAATCAATATTTGTGGGTTTGAACTGGAAATATTCAAGCCCATTTGATGTGTTTTTCTTCTAAATATATACAGAAAACAATTAAATTGTTCATTCAAGCACGTGAGCATCTTTTTTGAACAACTAGTGATTCATTGAGTTATTATTAAAGAAAAAAAGTATAGGCTCAGCTCCCACAGTTTGTTAATGCTTCTTAGCCCTGAAAGAGAAGACGGGCCTGCTGTCAAGCACCAGCTGTAGCATAAAGGCACAAGTCGTCAATCAAAGAGCTGAACGGGAGAATTATTCTGAGTTTGACTTGACAACACGTCACAGTCTGAAGCAAACAGGAAAAAAAAAAAAAACTACTGCTGACAGTCTGACAGCTTGTCATGAGATGTTTTTAGGTTAATCTGATTTAAATGACAAGCCTTTTTTATTGAAAAAAAAAAATTTTTTTTTTTACCAGAACAAAGAAATGTCAATCCATGCATCCATTCATTTGTATATCTATCTACTATCAGCATTTTTTGGCCACACAGCCACTGTTTTAGCGAGACTCCGGCCACCCTGCAAAGGATTCCAATCCCAGGTTCACACTGCATCCGGTCCAGCTCTGGTGTGGATGCCGGGGTGGTCAAGCTATGGCAGAGTACTCACATTGGCTACAGTTGGCTGCGGTCCTACTGCAGCCACAGGCTCTGCTGGCAACCTCGCAAAACTCCTAACTCACGTAGGTTATAACCTGCCATTTATATAGGAAGTACCCATAAACAAATTCTCATTCTGCGTTATTTTAAATTATTTTCACAACACTTCTTTTTCTGTGTGACTCGTCTTCATAAAACATTTACAAATACTTTTGTTTTTTATAGGCTTAAATGTTCATATTTGACTGTGTTAAACATATTGTGTAACAAGTAGGGGAGACTGGGGTTGCTTGTTTAAATGACAATGCTTACAACACAGTGGAAACATAGAGTACTGCAGAAAATAGGTTTTATTAAGACAATGTACTGGATGCACTATACATTCGCTCAAATGATTTCTTTGGTCGTGCTTAACGGGTCTATTTTGTAATGGAAACGCTCAAAAGTCCAGATGACTGGACCGCTCAGCGGAAACAAGGCTTTAGGGATCCATGCTATATTTTCCCAACTGACAACCTGTGGATACATCTGGCTCTTCCAGCCGAGGACCATGATATTAAACCAGATACTTGCTACGGTATAATTTTTTTTTTACCAAAGCCACATCCCTGATTGGTTAAAGTTCAACCTGGTTTAACCTTTTAACACCTGAACTGTCGTTGGTGACGCTTAAACACAAAATCTTTAACATACTGTAGCTTTTCAACCATTAACACGATCAATGTAATCCCAGTAGATTCGGAAAGAGAATAGCGGCAACAAAGTAAAGTTGTAAAAACCTGCATAGCAACGCATGCACACGAGAGTTTTGATCGTGAAAGCCTGAAGCGCACTTTTGCATAGACTTTTCATTGAAATTGATCACATGAACGAGCCATGCAGAGGACTAAAAATGCATTTTTGGGCTGCAAAAACATAAATAGTTGCAGAGCATCAATGCTTTTCTTGCACAAAGGTCGATGATATCTGCTGTTTAACCAGTATTTACTGCACCTGTTGCAGCTGCTGCTCGTGTGTATCCACAGTGGATTACAGAACGGTCTGGAGGAACATTAGAAGTCTCTCTCGCTGTAATCCCAGTGTTACTTTCATAAGGGGATTTCATTAATACAAACGGCAGCAGCTTATGAAGCTGATTGGCTTTAGGAGCCCCGTTCGTAAGACAGAGTAACGCTAGACCAGATCTTGTTAACATGCACTGTAGCTCCCTGTAATAACTCAACAAAACATAGGGAAAAAAATCAGTTTCTTTTTTTTGCAGAATATGCTTTTTCTGAAGTGTAAACTTTATGACGGAATAGAAAACTAAATCAAACCTTTGGTGACAGTAAGCTAACTCCCTTTGCACAAACAACCATTTAAATGCTGAAGCTTTTCAAACCACCATCAACAGCAAAAGGACGACTTCAAACTTGCTGTCAGTTTGCAAATGATTTATTATCAGCGATTTCACAAGGATATACCGAACCAAGCAAGCCAGTCTATTAGACACAGCTTATCTGTGTCTGTCAGTAAGAAGTTTGTTTCACATTTTATTCCCTCCACAGAAATAATTATATAAAAAAGAAACTCCTTTAGATGCTGGGGGGGCACTCACAAACTTTACCCACTCTGACCTCGTCAGTTCATACGGGCAATACTGGCTTTTTACGACCAAAATAAAGAAAAGAAGACACATTAGGCACAATCTGCAATACGAGGTGAAGCTTATAAATATTATATGAGCCTACAGCCGAAAATAGAGGCAACCCCCCCCCTCTCGTCTCCGTGCAACGACAGAGCCGCTGAAGCTTTATTATCTCATCCCAGAATCTCAACATTTTCTCCCAAACAGCCTCATTGTTAGCAATAGTCATGCATGAATCAGATGACGGCTTTGTTTTAAATTGGTGGAAAAAAAATACAGACACGCCTTTACTTTTTAAATAAATAAACATATAGATAAAAAGGCAATGATGAGAAAAAATATATACGGTACTCTAAAAAAAAAAAATCATTAACTTGATGAGTTCCTGTGCATGAGTGGTCACGAAAAAAAAAACATTACGATAAAAGCTCCAAGACGTTCTTTGAGATTCTCATCACATTCAGGAAGCGTTTCACATCTCACCTAATGAGATATCTTTAAAAACTCATGAGCTGCTAGGTTTTTTTTTCAGTGCCTAAATGGAACTAAATCTGGAAAAGCTTAGGATTCTTAAAGCAGTCATGATACTGTTTTCTAAGAATGGATTTAGCTGCTGAAAAAAAAAAAAAACCTCTCAGGAAGTGTGGCTGCTTTACTTGTGAAAACACGTTTTAGATTAACACAGCTAAACATTTTTTTTAAATTTTGGGGGCCATAAAGTCACCATGGAAACTAAAAGCTACAGTTCATGTTAGTAATCCTTTTTACGGAGACCTCATGGAGCGCTATGATTGAGCTTTTAAGCTTTGCAATGTGTTTTCAAAATCTCATAGAAAAAAAATAATATTTAAAGCAACTTATTGATTGTAAAAAAAGAAAAGTCAAACAGTTTTCTTTTTCCCCCTGGCATAATGTCATTCTAGAATTACACTTGTGAGTATCTGAATGAATATGTTATGATATGTTTCAAGAGCAAAGAATATTTAGTTAACTATATTATCACAAGAAAAAAACATACCACGTTAAAAAACTTTGGAAGATACTTTTTTAGTAGAATAAACAATCAAAGACTCAGAATTTGTTTCAACTCAACAAACTTTTTTTAATAGACTTATTTGGGATTTTGGTTCAAATCTACACTGTATTACTCTTAAATAACTTTAAAACAGATATATATATACATATATATATATATATATATATATTATATATATATATATATATATATATATATATATATATATATATATATATATTTGATTTTTACACCTTGGAAAAATACGTTTTAAAGGTCAAACATTGTAGGACTACCACAGATGCATTTCTGATGCCAAACCCAAAGTAACAAAAGCCAAAATAAATGGCAGTAACCAGAAGAGTGTATCCGAACAAAGTGCCAAGGAAATGTCCCAAAAAGTTTTCCAGAGCTCCTTATACAAAGAAAGGATTCATGGAAAGGATTAGGCTTAAGTCCAAAAAAGAATGCAAAGTCAGCAAGAACAAAGATGGATTACAGTCTATGTTGCTTTTGCACGCATCGATGCTTAAGCAGTCCAGTCGCCCTCAAAACCAGAAGGGGGAGACAAAAGTTCTGCAATCTACATTTGAGAAGTCCTTCAGGCAAAATTATTCCATCCTGACCATTCTGTCAAGGTTATATAGTCATCAGCTGTGCACATCTTTAGCATACTACACTAGAGTTTAGATAAGGATGACAAACCTGTAAAAGGACTATTTTATGTACGAAATGTCAAGATTTTGCAATTATTTTCTCCCTTATTCAAAACATTCATTTTGCCTGATAAAAATATTCCCAGAACCATCATTTCTTTTACTTTTTTTAAATGCTGATTATTTTGTTCAGTCTGACTGTGAAATCTTATTACCACTAAATGATTTTGCAGTGTTTATCAGAGGACATCATGAGTGCCAGGACCCGTTACTTGTCCAGTCACCAAAGACACTTCCATATGACTCAGGCTGCATGTTTGGAGCCAAGGTCATGGTGTTGCATGACTCTGGGAAACACCAGACAGCTGTGATGATCTCAGCAAAGGAGGAGGATTAAAAACACACAGCAGAGGTTCCAAATAAACACTCAAAACCATTTTTAAACCCACGCCCTCTTCATTAGGTAAACTTTGCTTGTACCAGGTTCTGCCGATCTCCTGTTCCACCATGTCTCAAAGGTGATCTGTTGGGTTGAGCTCTAGTGAATGTGGAGAACATTTGAGTCCAATTAACTTATCGTCGTGCTCAAGAAACCAGTCAGCGATGATCCCAGCTTTATGACATTATCCTGCTGGAAGTAGCCATAAGAAGATGGAACGCTTTGGTCATAAAGCAATAGCATGATTATCAATTATACTCAGGTAGGGTGTAGAGCTGTAACGAAGCTCAACTGGTACTAAAGGATCCAAAGAGTGCGAAGAGAAATATCCCCTGCACCATTATACCACCACCACCAGCCTGAACCATTGATATAAGGCAGGATGGATCCTTGGCCTGCACAAAACATTACAAATTTATTCTTATAACATTATCGGCCTGCGATAATACATGTATCAAAAAAGACAGCTGAAATTGCGATAGATGCTACCTAAGATGTGTAAGAACTCTCTTATGGCAGCTTGACGTATTTAACTAGTTAAATAGCCCTTTTTGCATTTGACCGATCGCATGGACCTTTTTTTATGTTAGATACAGCCTCCTATGCAATTAAATTAAATTGATGCAGTAAAATGGAAATGATGTATGAGTTGTTTTGCTACATGGTCATGTGATCCGAGTCATATTGTTATTGTAATATTATCACTAATATCGCACATCGCATGTTTTTCTAATATCCTTCAGCCCTAATGGATCCATGTTTTCCTTTTGTTCTGACCCTACCATCCAAATGTTGCAGCAGAAAATGAGGCTCATCGGACCAGGTAATACAATTCTAATTTTCTATTGTCCAATTTTGGTGAGCCTATGTAATTACAGCCTCACACTAGGTTCACACTGGACGTGGAAGTGCCGCGGAGTGCACGCTGCATCCGTTTCCTCCTGCAATTCACACCAGATGCGCATTTTTTTTTGTTTTTTGCCATGATGTGTAAGTTAATCTAAAAATATGACCCCATGTTTCTGCTAAGAAAAATTGCTCTCTCTCTTGTTGTTTATTAACATCCAAAACTCAGCCCCGCCCCCTGCTCCAGAGTTGGCCCACTGCATTGATATGTGTGTGTCCGTCTGTTTTTTAGTATGTGTGTGTTGGGATTGTATGTTTACTTTCATCTATACAGTCTGTTTAGATCAGGGATTAGGCAGCTCCAGGCCTCGAGGCCCACAATGTCTGCATAATTTCAAGACATCCAAGCCCTACTCATGACTGATTACCTGGTTCAGGTGTGTCCAGCCAATTAAAAATGCCAGAGCAAGTTATGTTGGAAAACATGCAGAATTGCGGCCCTCGAGGCCTGGAGTTGCCTATACCTGGTTTAGATACAACAACATGATCGCTTTTGTCAGTCGCAGTGTTTTATTGTGTAAAAAATGATTACACTTTGAAAATAAACCAGATTTTGTCATGTATCGTGATGTAACTTCCAGCCAGAATTGACAGGAATCGCTCACGGTTCACACACGAGCGATCGCGGCAGACGCCGAAACAATCCGCTGCACGGCGCAAGCCTTCAGTGGAGAACCACGGCACTCCACACCTGGAGTGAACCACCCCATAGGTTAACAAGGGCGAAAGTGGCTTCTGCTCTGCGCCACTTCTTTTGACTTCCATGTCCAGTGTGCACCAGGTGTCATTTTCCTGTTCTTACCTGACAGGAATGATACTTAATATAATTTTCTGCTGTTATAGCCCATCTGCCTCAATGTTTGACGTGTTGTGCTTTCAGAGTTGGTTTTCTATGTAGCAGTCTGGCCACTTTACTCTGACCTCTGACATCAACAAGGCATTTCTGTACGCAGAACTGACGCTCACTGGATATTTTCTCTTTTTCTGACCATTCTCTGTAAACCCTAGAAATGGTTGTGAGTGAAAATCCCAGCAGATCATCAGTTTCTGAAATAGACCATAACCATTAAACCATTAAATCACCTTTCATCACTATTTTGATGCTCAGTTTGATCAGCAGCAGATCGTCTTGACTCTGTCTACATTCCTAAATGTATTGAGTTGTTGCCATGTGATTGGCTGGTTAATGAACAATTGGACAGGTGTGCCTAATATAGTGGCCAGTGAGTATATACCGCCAGTTTTGCTGCTTTGAAGGTAAAAAAGCAGAGAACTCTCCTCCTTCTAAGAGATAATATTAAGACAAGTATCCAAATTGAAAAGCTGGTCCCACTTATTGAGATGATACAGCAAAATAACAGGGGTTGACTGCTTCCACTCACACAGACACACTTCCACACCAATATGATCCCATCTTTCCCTGTCATGTCCTTTCACATCCTGTCCTTAATGTCCATCTGCCTTTCATCCCACATCTAGGAGACTGTTTTTCTAAGAAAACTACACAGAGCCTTGGGATGCTTCCATCAGGGAATTTGTCTTCCAGCCCATCAAGCAACATCCATAAAACCTACACTGACTTTTCTTCCTTCAGCATGAATTCATATACCTCTACCCTCCAAGAACCTTTTACCGAGCATGTCCTACGCAAGCAAACATTTTTCTCCAGGTTTCGTAAAAGCTAGAAGAGGACAAATAGCTCGAACAAAACAAACAGGTGAACAAAGCTTGAAGGCCTGTGCTGCTGAGCGACAGAGGTGGATGAAAGACAAACAGGGAAGTGACTATAATTTAAGAAGACATAGGACAGAGGGACATTGTCAGTGTACTGCTGCGAGGTCGCCCAGACTGCTTCGTAATGCCTGACTGTTCAGCTGGAAGTGATGGCGACCCATGAACATGCATCATTTTTGCTTCTGGGCCCCCACCCCTCTACTTGAGAGAACAAGAGGTGCATGACAAATCGTCTTGATCAGGACAACCCCAATGACCCTCCCTAGCAGACAAATAAAAGACATGACTAACATGTTGGATGGTCATAAACATCCTTGGAAAAAGTCTATAAAGAACAAGAAAAACTTTTCCAAGTATTGTTGACATTACTAGGAGGGACCTGTAAGCCTTCTAAAAAGCCACTTGGGCAGAAAGGCCAAGTTTGGAAATCTTTGGCCATCAACGACTCTGAAAAAGCCAGACAATCCTGACAGATGGGCAGACCAGATTAGGCATATAGACAGGAATCCCACATGGCTTGAAAACAGTCACGAGCGCTGTCTGACCCCTGCCGAGAGAAGGGGAACAAACAGGTCAGGAGCTGACTTAAAAAGTCCACCTCTCTCACACACATAAACACACAAAAACACCATCAGCCCTACAAGTGCATCAAATTTGCACGGCGCAATGTGGAAAAGCCGTCCTGAGTCTTTCAGTTTAAAAGTTAATGAGTTGTAGAGATTACCTTTTACTCATTTGAAATGTCCATCCATCCATTATCTATACGCGCATTGTTCCGGTTAGGGTCAAAGGGTTTAGTAAAGCCTCTCCCAGCTGCAATCTCCAATTAACCTATCAAACATGCTTTCTGGCTGTGGGAAAAGCCCAGTATAAAGGGAAAAAAAAGCAGACATGAACAGAGTTAAAAATACAAACCCCACACTGAAGGGCTTTAGGGTTTGAACCAGACGTGTCTCAACGAGGTAAATCCAAGCCAGCCAACCACTGAGCATCCATTTTTAGAAATGAGATGTTTTTTTTTCCATGGGAACATTACAGATGCTCATTCTTAAAAAAAATCCTAAGAAATTGGGACTAAAAGCATCAATCTTTCTGAGAAGTTAAAAATATGAAACTACAAGATGACATTTTTTCCCTTTTTCTTTAGATTTAACCCTTAAAAACCAATCTCAACCAAACAAAAGAGAAAACGTACTACTAAAAATATTGATTATTGTTACAAAAAAAAACACTTTTTATTTTATTTTGGTTGGGTGGTTAAAAGTTAATGTGGAGGCAGAAAAAACATTTTTGTATTAAAGTCAATAGAAAAAAGTGATATACTATAATACAATGAGTTACATTTACTATTCCTTTCTGAATAAAAAACAATTATATTCTTATATTATATTCATTAAAACAATGAAAGCTCAGCTAAAGAACTGGTTGTGTAGGATCCAATATGCCAGAGTCCAGACTTTGTGGTAGAAACTTAAATGTTTAATAAATAAACTTGAACATGACGAAACCTACAGTGAAACGAAAAGGTGACAAAGCAGATGACCTGACAATGAAGAACTAAAAACCACACTTTTAAATACACTAGGGGTCATTAACTTAACTGAAGACAGCTGTGGATGATTGACAACCTAAACCTGGTGTGACTTATCAAGGACTACTTGAACACATCATCACGACCAGTACGGAGGAAATGTCACTAAAAATTTCTAATCAAAGTACACAATCCTGACTCCCTGTAAGGCCAATTCAACAAGAGAAAGAGGTCATGTGGTTTTAAAAAGCCCAGATCTTTAACCCTCCTCCACCATGTCTGAGAGCAGATATGGCATCTTCCAGCTAAAGCACACTTTGGTTTTAATCAAAGGGGTCACAAAGCTACAGAGGCAAAGCATTTCGTCAACTACAGTGTATGTTCAGATGCAAATATGAATTTTGTTAGAAATCAATTTTATAGTACGAAAGAATAAATAAATACTAACTTAATATACATAATTACACCATAAATAAACAATATAAACATGCCTGTTGTATGAAGTAATATGTTACAATCCCCATCTTAGACTCACTGTGTGATCTGACAAATGCACTTTTGGAAGAATGGTAAAAAAAATTTCCTACAAACACACTCCTCAACCTTGTGGAAAGCCTTCCCAGAAGAGTTGAAGCAATAATAGCTGAAAACGGTGGACCCACATCACATTGAACTCTATGGAATGTGATGGTACTTCAGTTCATATGTTAGTCAAGGCAGGTGAGCCAATACTTTTGGTCAAATTGTGTGTCTTTCAGTTGCCCTCGTCTCTCAGTCATTTATCAGTGTGTGTAAAAATAGATTCTTTCTATGTTATTAGAGAATGGATATAGCTTGTAAAAGTCCTGGTCAGCAGAGTTAAATCATTAATTTACAAATGTAAATTATTGGCTGAAAAACTCAAACACCTTAAATGTATTTGACAAACCTTTGACAAACAGGCAATAAAGTGAAAGAATGCATTATAATGAGCGTTAATTGTTTAATTTACTGTAAATAAAAAATAAAAAATACATTTTCTTTTACTAAGACTTTTATAATCTTATCAGATTACTTAAAAAAAAACTGCTGTCTGTCTCAAATTCAAAATTAGAAAAGGAATAAACTTTTTTTTCCGATGCATCTTCTTCATTACTAAAAATAAAATTATCTTATTCTGATAAGCAAGAACAGCTTAGTTCAGTAAGAACTTAACTTGGAGGACAAATAATCACAGAGAACAAAATGCAAGAGGCTTTTTTATTTATTAAATATGGTCCTTTACCATTTCAGTCTGAATAAGCATGCCCAAAAAAGGAAGATATTATTGGAAATAGTAGAATGTGTAAAAAAAAATAATCTATTAATGGCCACTTTCAATAAATTTTTCATTTAAAAAATAGCCAAATAAGATGCTTTTAAATGAATTATATTAAGATAATATCCTACAATATCATCTTGCCTGATTAATGAAAAGCAGAGAGGGAAAAAAAAACCTGAAATGTCAGTCTTATAACCCTGCAAACTATGAAGTTTTGACTGACAAATGAAAAGAAATATCTAAGCAAAAATGAAAAGATGAGGCAAAAAGGGAATTTCTGTCAGGCAACAGTTGATCTCCTCTGTGTCCTTCTGTGTTTTTGAAGTGTCAGTGATGGATTCTTTCTTGTCAGTCTCCCACGGCTTATCGTGACAATCCAGAGCCACCAGAGGTCAAAAATGTGTGACTCGCAGATTTTGGAAGTCAAGGCTTCTTTAAATGAGACCAGAATGAAGATGCTGAGTATCTTATAGGCTCCTGTTAACATTACTGACAGGAACAGCTCTTCAATGCACTGCTGTGCACCGTGAACAAAGAGCTGTATGGTTACAGAAACAAAGCAAGAACAGACATATTTAGGGTTCAATAAACTGATTTATGAGAGAAAAATCCAAATAATTCAGCTTCACTTTACTATTCACATTATTGTTTCAGTATGAGTGCAACAATGTCTAAGTTTATCAAAACTTCAATCTTCTTTGTTTTTTGCTAAAGATCATCATTTCATCCCACCATGAATTTTCTTTTTTAGCTAAATATCTTAAAATATTATGTGCATAGTCAAAGTTGGAATGTTATCAAGGCACGGTCTAGTAACATTCCAGCCATTCCTTTGCAATGATCTTATTTTGGAAATATTTCTTCAGGAGGACTTTCAGATCACAAAATGTTAGGAATTCTTGGCTGTAATAAGATAAACACGCAGAAGGATTTGTTAGTGTTCATCTGGTAATAATGGCTCTGTTGCAGCTCAAAAGGAGAAATACTATAATATTACAAATTTATCATGACACTCGAGAAGTATATTTGTGGTATTAAAAGTTTTTTAGTCTTTCTTGTACTTATATATACATACTTTCATCATCCAGCAGTGGATGCAGTTTGTTTTTACTGGAAAGTCATTGAATCAAAGCTAAAGAAGATGAGGGAGTCGACCAATAAAATGTCTGGGAGGATTTTTGGATAATCCAATTAGATTATATTAGGTCAATGTAAAGCTTTGTTATTTCTGCTTTAAGGCAGCCGAGCCCGCCATTCCACATCTTTAGAATTATTCAGCGCAATCTGGTTGGTTACACAGGACCACAAAATTGGCAGGAGACAATCAGAAGCAAAAAAACTACACGAGTAATGGAATCATCACACATGAAAAGAAAAGTTTTTCACCATGGAAAAGCGGCAAAGAGCAAATCTCAAATTGGAAGGATTTAAAAATTGGTAATAGTCATCTCAGTTTTATACACCTCACAATTACTAGCAGCATTTTGACTGCTAGCAAGGAACCGTAACAATGCATTACTGTAAATGTCGGTAGCATCTCTGCATGCATTAGCATCTCCCACCATGAAACAATGGCACTAACAATAGTAGAAAAACTATTAAGCTTCTTTGTTTTACTACCCACAGGTATGCTAATATGAGAAGCAGAATATGAGAAGCGGCAGAACAGTAATGCTCCGTATGTTTTCTTCTGTGTTGGTTGAGTTATCTTAGAACACAGATAATTACATATTTTTGGATGAAGTGGGAACTGTAGTGACAGACTAGAGAGGGGTAGGATCATTTTCAGTACTTTACATATAACAAACCACAAGAGCTGCTAATATTGAAGCACGATGATTTGGGTTCATGCTTTAGCTTCTCTTTTTGCAGATGGACCAGATCTAATCTTAGTCTGGAAACTCGCATCTTTTGTTTCTGTTTGAACTTATAAAAAAATTTTCTTTTTTTTAATGTTTTACTTTTTTAACTTAAGAACATAACAGAGAGCTAGTTACGTTTTTAATAAACATTACAGGACACGCTTCTGTTTATTTGTTTTCTTTTGTTTTTCTCTAGAACAAAACACACTCTCAGCATTTCATCAAAGTGAAGTGTGTTTTTAGAAATGTTGATGCCAATATTTTTTGTATTACTCACTACTGACAAAGGCTGGGTATCGCCAATAATTTCCAGATTTGATTCAATTCGATTCACCAAAGCCTGGATCGATTTGATTTATTCAATTTTGAGTTTACACGGGTTACACATTTAGACATTTGTTCAGAAATACATTAATAATCTATATATAGGTTTTGATTATTTCAAATTAATTACATACAGTTCACATACTGTAAAATGTATTAGTCACATTATAATGTGATTGTCAATACCATACAGTGTTATGTGGTTCCTCAAATGAGGAAGCTCCAACAATTGTTCTGCCTCTCCTGGAGGGAGTTTCAGTTTGGCCACTAGGTGGCGACCACACAATAGCAGTACACCTTATTTCAGAAGAAGAAGAAGCAAAAAACTGTACTTTAGACCACAAATGGTTTCTTCAAAAAATATTTCCTTGAAAGAGTTTAGAAATTCATCCCTGTGAGAATATAAAAAAGTTCATCTAGTCAGCATTTTATGTTTAGGTCGACCAAACATTAACATTAGCCGTCCTATGGGAATCCCATTATACGTTAGCATCAAACTAGTGAACTTAAGCATTATGCGTTAGATTGAGTTCTACTTTAATTGACAGATTATTGATCTATTAAGTTTAGATCGATTCTTGCAAATCAAATAATCGATTTTATGAACCCAACTCTACTACTGACCACAAATATTGACAGTTTTGACTAGTAATTATTGGTGTCAGCCCCAAAAAGCATAATGTTGATTACTAATTTCAAGGTTCAAGGTTTTTTGTTTGGTATTTGTGCAGCAATGTACATTGAGACAGATTGGAATTCTTGTGCTAAACTCTCAGAGTCACTGTTTAGGTAAAAGAGGAATAGGATTTCTGTACAGATTCAAATAATAATATAGAGATGAAATATAACATCATAAAAAATAAAAAAATATAGAATGATAAAAGTACAAAAAGGTGCAGGTTCACTGTAAACCTGCAAAGTTCAAGTCTTCCTTCACTTTATTGGAAGTTCTTCCCAATTCCAGATCTAGAATTCAAATCCCCAAAATGAACAGCTTTTTCAGATAATTTCTAAGTCATGTGTAAGAATAACATAACTGCCAATAGCTAATAAACGCTGGTATTACACCTACACTGTAGCTCGTTCATGGACATCAACAAAAACATAAAACACAAACCCAGGGGGATGCTCAGAGAGTGGGAGGGATGGTGGGAGAGCGACAAGTCAATAAACCCTGTGTAATCTGTTCCCTTTAGTGGCATAAACCATCTGAGAGGAGATTACAGTCATTTTGCCAAAGTAAGAACATGTGAGTTCCTAATGGACAGAAACAGTGAATGAAAAACACATGAGTAGACGGCCACAGAGGAGGCAGAACGACAGGTGAGGAAAACGGTTCAAGATGAAGAATACTACAGGAGCTGCTATGAATATTGTCTTCACGTTTGAACAAAAACACGCTGACCAACGGACTCGACCTCCTGCTGAGCTAACAAAAGCATTGTCAGTTTGTCTGAGATTACGCATGGTGGACTTTGGAAGTGGAACTGGAAGGGTGGAGGGGATGAGACTAGAGTTTTTGAGTTCAAGGACCGGGGAGGGAGGCCAGGGGGCTGGTGACTACAGTGGATAGCGGCCGCTGAGTGTGTGTTAGTGGAAGGAAGAAGAAGAAGGGACGCTGGCTTAATGCATCACTGAGCAGGTGGACTAAGAACAACAGGCAGGGGCTGTCATTGTTGAAAGGAGCAGAGCAGACATCTGCTACACAAAACAGTGTGTTAAACCCACGCATTAGGAAGAGCCCAAACCAGTTTAAGCATATGCCATCAGGATCGTTCTTATTCATGGATGATCCTAAACTCATTACGAGCATTGATTGAGCCTCAATGGTCAGTGTGCTTATCCATTAGAGAACATTTAAGTTGACCATTAGTGGCATGTTGATGTTTTCAGATCCATTTGTATCTTGCAAATATACATTAAAGATAGTAAAAAAAATCAGCAACAATAAAGATCTAAAAGATTTATGAAGAACATGTTTGTTTTTTAGAGGATAAAACTGCTCTTAAAACATAATGAATCAGTTAGTTGATAAATAGGTGAGGCTTTTCTTAAGGTCACAGCACCATCTGGCTCAAAGCCACCTCCTCATCGCTTTTCTTAATGTCTCAGTCTGTTCTGTTTCATCATTGCCTCCATTAAGCCTCCTCATCATCTCTTTTTACTTCTGTGTGAGACCATTCTACATTATTATGCCTCTCCAACTCTTAGAGCTGGACAATAATTGCGAGAAGCAGGAGTGGCAGAACTGACAGCTTGGTCTGATAATGTTTATCTCATTTTTAAGAACAAATAACATTTGAGTTTGAATTTTTAAAAAAAGTAAATCATCAACTCTTCAAATGTAATGTAATTTTTTCATCATTTAAGAAGATTCTATGCTCAACGTCTAAAAAATTTAAATGAGAAAATCAGTCGCCTGCATGACAAAAATAAAAGAAGTATTAATTGTATTGGTGCAGTAGTGTATTTTACCCTTTGACTAGAATTACTAAAAGTGCCCTGTCCTGCATGTTTTCTAGTTTCTTTTTTGGGCAATTATTTCGAAGACACTTAGGGTGGATTAAGAATGGAAAAGTCTGTAGATCCAGACCGAGTTTGATTAATTTAGTCCAGATCAAGTCCTGAACTTTGCATTTGGTTTGTATTCAGACTGCTTTCAACAAGACTATTCTGATTCAAACTAAAGCTTGTAAACAAACAAAGACTCTTCCGTCAGCTCTCTTTCCCTACACTCTTTAGTGAGTGTAGGGAAAGTGGGAGTTTTTAAAGGAAAAATCTCCTAGAGTTTTGAAACAAGAGGGAACCAGATCTCCAAGAACACCTCAAAGGATGGAACAGAAAGCGCTTCCTGGTCCCAGACCAGAATCTGCTTGGGTGCATTCAGGCTGAGAATTTGTTCTGAATTATAGAGAGAAACAAACTCAGGTTCACTTTAAGCCAACTTGTGTCCAGTCTGAATACACCCTCCAATTTAGAGATTATTTTTTAAATAATTTCTACTATCATCATGGTATTTGTCTGTGTTGACTTTTGGGATTTTTAGCTACATTTTTAGTGTTTTTGAATATGTTTGAAACATTCAACAAGAATTTTGCAGTCTGTAATTGCAGGGTAAAGGCATTTATATAAAAAAGGACTAAAGTATTTAAAGAACAATATGTAGACATATAACACAAATCTAGACAGACTGATGGACAAAAACTCCTCACACTGATATATTGTCTTTGTAAAATATGTGTTTGAATCGTTTTAGGATTTACAAAAAGGTGCTTAAAACTTAATTATCAGCCTCAAGAAAAATGTCCTAATGGTTCCTAGCGTTGGCACTAAAACACAAATAACCAAAACTTAGCAAGAAGGTAATGAGCCGGAACAGAAAGCTAACAGTAATGGACAAATAATGGCAGAGACTGCTTCAAGTTATGTCTTTGAAATAAAGCATAACTTTGTTTGATACCATTTATTACTATCAATTAATCAAGTATTTCAAAGTTGAAAATATGGCTAGTTTAAGATTTCTGAGGTATAGAAGTTCAGGGTTGTATTGATATGGAATAGTCGTAACCCTTGTGCTATCCTCAGTTTGTTGATGTTGGGAGTGGGCTCATCTGGACCCCATAAAACAGCGCACTGAATTTTTCTTTTTCCAGTGATTCTTGATTTTCACTGGTGCCTGTGGCAGACATGAAATCCTGTCCACCTTCATCCACATTTGTCATGGGATGATAACACGTCAATGTAAGACCCGGGTCATCTGGACCCCATAAGATAGCACAAGGAGGGGGGGGGGTGTTGAACAAGGACCTGCAACCTGAGGCTCCAGAGCAACACGTGGCTCTTTTATCCCTCTTTCGGGGCTCGTTAACTTTAAATAAAAATACTAACAGTTTGAAAAAATTATAGGTTTTTAAGTTACATTTTGTCATTTAGATTTTTTAACTGAGGCAAGATCGACTGAAGCATTGAAAAGCTCACCATTCCTCCAAAATGGAGACATGTCAGAAAACAAAGCAAAATGATGTTGATCTATTGTCAGAACGATTCTTATCTTATGTCCAGTTGCTGTTCAAAGGAAAAATTCTTAAAGTATAACCACAAGTAAATCTGCTGTAGAAGGAGGATCTCCTTTGATAAAATGTATTTTATTTTGAAAGAAACAATTATGTTCTACTATTAACATTAATATAATAGAAATATAACACTTGTAATTTAATTCTTGTACATATTTATAAACTGCATGTCATCAATGAATGGCAAAATAACCACAAAATCACAAATAAAGTGTATTTTTCTAAATGATAAAGAGGAACTTTGCAGCTTTCACTGCATTTTGATCAGTAAGAAACTGGACTCTTAGCATTAAAGGTTGCAGACCCTCAGTTAGAAGTAAGCTGCAACCACTAATGTATTACATACTTTTTGTTCATCTCTTGAATATTTTTTGCAGTATCTATTGCTTAAGACAGCATGTTTTGTTACTTTGTAAGAAAAGCCTGTTTTACATAAATCTAAGCAGCAAAAGTTTCTAAGATACATTAGAATGGATTTCTATTTTAAACCTTTCCACAGAAAACAAAACTTAAAAAAAAGAGCTAAATCTGGAAACCAGAGATAGAAATTCAGTGGGCTTCACCTATTTTTTTATTTTTGGTGAAGTGTTTTTTTTTTATGTCATGGAAACTGTTCAGACTTGCTTTTCTGTTTTCTCCATGTCGATATTTGGAGACTTTATGTTTCTTTGGTTCCACCTGCTGCTTCTATGCATCTTTAAAAAACGTCTCTACTCTTTCAGATTTTTATAAATAACTAGATGTCTTTTGAGGTAAAAAATGCACACAAAATTCCAATTAAGAAAAAAAGAAAACAACTTCATAACTAAGAGAAATTTCAACAAGCTTCAGGATCTATTTCCTCATCTGAGTCGTCACACACACCCACAGACTCTGACACGACTGAGAATAAATACAGAGATGGACTTGCTCTACACTGGTGCAACCTCCCATCTTAAAGTGGCTGTCTGAGGCCGAGCAGTAATCCTGTTCTGATGGTCCCCACCCTTTTTCACTGTGATGTGATGGTCCCGGACATACCACCACTCCTCTCTCAAGAGGTGTCAAAACCAGAGCACCCCAATATAAGTTGCATCCTGTTTCACAGCAGTAGAGTGAGCTAAGGATAGAGAACCAGACATGTTCCAGTAGGTGTTCCATTTTTATTCTCTCTAGTTAAAAACTATTTTTTTCTTCAATATGAAGCAAAAACTCATGAGGAAATCTTAAAAATAATTGCTCTTAAACTCTTGTTCCTTTTGCTTTACATTAGTAAGGATCAAGTTAAAGAACTGAGCATGTGGGCTATTAAAAGGATTAATCACTAACAGTAACCACTGGAATGTAAAGTAGTCAAAAAGTATTATTGTCTTCTATTGACTAAAAAACAGCTCTAAACTGCATGAAAACTCCCATGATGCAAACTCTGTCATGTCTGCCATCTCCTTGGCAGGGAGATGCAAATGTGCACTGATGTGTGGAAGTCTGACTTCCTGCTAGGTGCAGGAAGAGAGGACTTCTTTCTAATGACAACAAAGACACAGACAGACACGACAAAATGTAGCCAAGCAGCCAAAACCATTACTCAGAAGGGACCACGGAAAGACATGAAGGGATCAGACGCATGAATTTAGCAAATACTTTGGTGATTGTGTGCAACATGGAAGATAAAAACACAGATAGAAAATACCATTCTATAAGGAAACTCAAAGTTTTTTTAACCATGTCTGAAATGTTTGTTAATCCAATTCATGCATTATTCAGCACGGCTAAGGAAGCTTGCTTTGGATGAGACTGAGTGAGGAAAATTAGTAGCAATTGAAAATTATTAAAATATATTAGATAAAAATTAAAAGCAGGTCAAGACATAAAATATATAATAATTTTTGATCAGCCTGTTTTCTTTAAAAATAAGGAGATAAACATTGTTTTCATAACTACATATTCTCTTTACAGCAAAAATTTACATCTGTATCTTACAAATACTAGTACCAGTAATAGGATAAAAAGATTTAGACTTGCGACCACTTAGTATCACGTCTAGAAAAAAAACAACATGTAGTGAACTGTAAGCTAATGGGAAGACAGTCAACTATTTTAAGCATTAGTCATAACTGCCCTTATGGGTGAAAACGGCTGTCTGTGGGCAAAAAAAACTATGGAGAGAAAATAGACTCACCTAGATTTGTGTGTGTGTGATTCTTAATTTGTAACTCATAAAATACATTTTGTGGATAACTTTGTGTACTTGCAATTGTGTAGTCACATGTACAAAAATGTAAAAATTCAAAATATGCGTGTTTAAAATACGACTTACGAAACTAACTACACACAAATCTTAAAAAATTACGCATGGATCGCTTGTTACGAAAACACACAAAACCAGATATATGCACAAATCTGATGTGATATTCTTCTCTTCATGCCTCCAAGATTCAAGTGTAAGTGATGCTTTTAAATGCTGCTAGAATGCTGGGTCATCAGAGTTTTCCTTTAAACCGCTTTGAACTTAGATTGTGGCTACTATTTGGTGAAAACTTGACATTTTCCTATTTTCTTAAAAATCTATGCCCAATAACTAATATAAAAAAGCCTGAAGTTGTGTTTTATAAAACACTCGATAATAAAGTTTCTCAATTCTCATCGTTCTCTCATGATTGAGCTTTCCCTGCGGCGCCTTTGACAAGGGAGTCTTCCACAAGCAGGCGGCGCAAGGTCCTCCTCGACACCCAGAGAGCGGACAGAGTCAATCATCCCACTCTAAAGTTACACACAAATCAAGAATTACGTACACAAAAACTGGGGCGAGTCTATTTTTCCCCATAAAACAGGCAAACCTGTATGGGGCACGCATGTCGTCTGCATAAGATAGCAAGATTGTGGACCACTTGACAAGCCCATGGAGCAAAAACTTTCATGTTGATTTTTTTTTCATGGGCAAACAACAGGCTGTAGTGAATTTGTACAATGCAAGGGTGAAGGAGGTGAGACACAGGAGTGTCATAGAGACTTCTCTTGTTTTCAACCATCCAGCAAAATGATTTCTTATTACATTTGTTCTCTCTCATAAGAAAAATGCTACACGTACATGTTAAAAACTCAAAAAACATGATTTTTTTCAGAGGACTCCAAAAAAAAACCACAGACTTTTAAGTTTTAGCTAAAATATGGCATGATTATAATTAAAAGACCACTGGAAATGATTTTACAACAGAAAAAAATATAGTTGGAGAAGGACTTTTAAGGGAACTATAACACACATGCATTTCTTGGGGTTGACCCTCCACGGGCCCAGACAACCCAAAACCCACAGCACCAATACAGGTCCAGGCTTCGTACAGATAGTACTTTATACTTTACATATGGATGGATGGATGGATGGATGGATGGATGGATGAGTCTAGCTGTAAATCACAATCAACAAGCTTCCATTTGGTACTTTAGTACATTAACTTTGAATTGTTGTCTTCTTCCCTTTGTCCTTGAATCATCCATCATTTTAAATTTGTACTAATTTTAACCACACAGCTTTTCTGGAGCTTTGTCCTGTCCCACTTTGGACAAAGAAAACTACTAACTGACTGAAAATGAATTAAAAAAATGTGTACGAATAGATCCTCTAAAGTTAATAATAACATTGCCAACCTAGAAGTGTATTAATACACAAGGAAATTATGAGAAACTGTGTGTTATAATTAGTATCTTAATAATGGACCACTTTTCATTATAATACTTTAGAGCTAAGAGAAAATATTGTCATTTTTCCAGGACTGTTCCATGTCTTCAGCTCAAATTTTCTACAATAGATTTTCTACATTTTACAGTGAACACAGCTAATGCATCTCAACATGAATGTGTTAAAGCAATCTGGCACGGACAAGAGCCAAATGGATAAATCTTAACTTTGAAATCCATACGCTGCTGCAATTAGAAGTAATCAGGCTCCTCTCGCTCCTCTAATTTATGTCTCCTCCCACTCTCTTTGCTTTGTCCTCCTGCCTGTTACTCTGAAATCAATCCGAACGCAGAATCTTGACTCACGCCTCATTTCCTGAAAACGCTGCCTGAAGAAAGCATGGGCAGATGCACCGCTCTAAAATTTAGGGTCATTTTTAAAAGTCAAAATAATAGATAAAAATTAATGAGAAAACAGCAACAAATGTACAAATGAGTAAAACTTGGCTTGTCAGTTATACAATCAGACAATTTGGCAGATGCTGTTCTTTAGGGTTTCACAGAAGTCTGAGTTTGCTTTGCATCTTGTCAACAGAAGAACAAACCCTGAAACCTTCACAGATGTCGAGATGTTCTGTCTGCCGCCAAAGCTCAGAGCCCCAAACTGTATCTCGGCAGAAGTATGTTGAAGTTGATGAGTTCTGTCTGGCTGTTCCCAGAGCAGGAAGTGAAGTGAGAAAAAGTCCATTTCGATATAATTTGTCATCTATTTGCTCAGCTGAGAAACTATTTCCCAAACCAATTTCGTCAAACATCTCACATGACAGGAGTTAAAGGTTAGGTCTTTTTGTCATTGGTAATGTTTCCTGCTCCCGTTGGAATACTGTTCTCATCAAAACGAATGCAGTTGGAACATGACGTGCACATAATGTTTTAGGTTTTGTAGAAATATTTTAAAAGCAGAAATAAATACAATTTGCAGCTATTAAATAATTTAACAGATGAATTACAAAATGTTGCCCATGCAAAGTCCACAATGAGTGAATTCTGAATGCAATACAATCCTATATGTAATATTGGTTGCAACGTCTATAAGATGTTCCAAAAGTTAAAAAAAAGAAAAATTTGCGGAAAAATACCAAGTTTAATTCTATTCTAAAGTAGTTCTATGAACATGACAGATGTATAATCTAAGTTTTCATAACAATAGTTTCTCTGCCACCTGTAGAACAGTCAGGTTTCATTGACTGGTGTGGCATTTGTAAATTATCCAAACACCTGGTTATTTACATATTTTTCTTACCAAAAAATAAATCTATCAGTTTGTTTTACCCAGACTTACTTTTATTTTATGTAATTTTTCTTTTTAATTTTGTCTTGATTCGAGCCGAGGAAACCTTAAAAAACATAGGAAAGGCTGACAAAAATGACATGATTCTTCCTGTTTAGACAAATCTCGGTGAAATGTCTGAATGAGTAAATAGCTGAATGTTAGGTCAACCACTTGCTTTACTGGCGTTCTGCGTGCAGATGGCATGGGGCTGCTAAATAAGTGATGACTGGAGAAAACTTCACCACATCAGCACAACAAATGTGAGAGCAGAGACATGTTGAATTAAAGAGCTGAAGCCAGTGACCCTTTAAGGTTTCAGGTGGGAGGAGCAGGTGCTGCTGAATTATTCTTGGGGCGGACTGTGGTGCTCAGCTTTGTTTTGTGTTGATTTATGAACAGTGATGCCCCCAAGGTGGGGCCTTGAAAAACTGCAAGCCCCTTCAGAGAAGTCCCCTCTCTTTGACACACAAACATTAAATTATTGTTTGCAAAGCCCAATAACATAACATCAAAATCACATCAACAAACGTTTCCAATAATATGATCTGATGCCGGATTAATTCCAAAAAGCAGTTCTGAGCACCACCTTTAGGAGCCACTACCTGCATACATGCATTCAGTCAGTCTTAAGTCATTGAAGAAGGAAAACTGTAGCAGAAAGGGAACATTTGAGTATTAAACATTGACTGTAAAAGAGAACTGGAATGGGTGACCCAATGGGTTCAAGGTAGGAAGTACCTACTGGCTCCAAGAAGCCAAAACCCCAAAGATACTTGTTAGAATAACCCTTCTTGCTCTGATACGTTTTTTAACACATTACTAATGCTCAAACTTTTTTCATTATTTTTTTTCTGTAATTCGAGGTTTTCAAGTTGCAAAGTAGCCAATCAGATGTCTCAAACTTTCAAACGTTTGATTTACAGATTTCAGACAAATCAAAACTTTGTCTGGCTCCAACAAGGCGCCATTCAAACCGAAAAAATAAATAAATAACGGAAATGACATAATTTTGCTAGACCCAGAAGTAAGCCATTTTCTAAGGGTGACGTGACATTCACTCAGTCCAGTTTTCATGTAAAGTTTATGATATTGAATCACTCAGCTTAAGTCAAGTTTAATAAAATACAGATTTTCTTTTTTTTTGTAAAATGTATTTATCAATCTGACAAATTCAAAGCAGTTTTAAGATTTTTTCCATCTTTTTCTTGATTTTTTGGAAATTTTACCTAATTCCACAACAGCAGAATTACTGGATTATGGAGGACGTATTTCAAGAAAATTAATCTTAAAATTATATTTCGGAGTATTTTTTGATACAGATCGTTGCAATTCAGAAGCTGATGAAAAAAATTCTGTTTGTAAAAGTTTGTAGCTGTGATGTCAAAGCTATAACCAGCAGGCAAAAGCCTCCCTGCTCCGCTCTGTTATGATGCATCCACTTGCAGACAAATAGATCCATTTACATCTCTGTGTTCCTGGTCCGAGCTAGCATCTGGCTCAAAACACAGCTGGATAAGTCAAATATTGCTTGTCATTTTTGTTGCATCTGTTATGTTTGGTTGGGAGTGTGAGAGTCCATAAGATAGACTGTAAACAGGAGGATGATGGGAAGTGGGGGCGGGGTTACTCCACACCAACTCACAACTCAGAGGCAAATTTCTAATAAGCCTAGGGCTGGGTGATATAGAATTTTTTCCATATTGTGTGATAACACGATATGGATTTATATCACGATATAAATTAAATACTTATATTTATCAAATTTGAATTGGCTCATAACAAAAATGTGTAATCATCAGCAGGTTATTTAGATTTAAATATGTATTTCCAATCTCACTGAGTATAACAAATGCACTGAAGGAACATGATGCTACTGTTTTTTCTTCAGATAACTAACCATATATATGACAAACATAACTGGAAATTAAAGCAAAAGGTTTCAAGTATTAAAAGAGAACTAAACTAAAATAGAACACTAAACTGCTTGACAATTTCATTTAAAAAACAAAGCATGAATTTTACAAATATATTCTAATGTTTTCAAGTTCCACAGAACAAACATAAATTGACATTTTTGTCAACATCCTGTTGACAAATGAACTTCACCAAACACAAGCTCATAAACATAAGTGATTGTATGCAAGCATCTACCCACCAATGTGGTGACCATGTCTCTAACTTTTAATCGCCAAAGAGGAGAAACACTTGCAACAAGTGTTTCCGACCCTTTAAAATAAAGGTTTAGCACGATAGACTCATTTCCTTCAAAGGAAAAGTAAATATTGATATTATTTAAATGAACAACTGTAACTCTACAGAAACTATGGCCTAGAAAATGACTGATTTTTTTTAAACAGCATAAAAATATTAAAAGATCACTGAGAGTGATTAGAATAAAGAAATAAAAAAATATATATATATGTGTAAATGTTTTCTTATATCCTCAAAAGTGTGGAATTTTCCAGATTGGGCTAAACTTAAATAGATACCACAACAAAGACAAATTGGTGACCCACCAAAAAGCCCCCCTTAGCCCCCCTGCCATCAGGCTCTGGATGCGCCCCTGCTGATGAAAACAACCTGTGTGTTGTCCAGAAAACACCAGCCACAGAGAGCTGCGGTTCATCCCCGCAACTTCCCAGCTTAACACGTTTCTGAGGATCATCTCAAAGGCTGCTGGAGGAAAAGTCTGTTTGTTTTGGTTTGTTTTAAAGCGCAGGTGCTCCCGTGATCCTGGCGCGCGCACCTTGCCCTCTACTCACCACAGCTGTCTCTTCGCGGGGAGGCAGTCCTTGTTGGACGCTGTCACCCCCATGGCCATCTGCATCACCGTTATGTATTTCTGGTACTTCATGCTGTCCCGCTTTACTTGTGCGACTTCGGCGACTACTTCAAGGAATCTGCGCTCCACGAAAGCGGCGCGGGGGAGCGTGCGTCCGGGCGTCCGTTATTTCCCGCCGGCGGCATCCTCCCGGTGCGAAACGGCGCTTCTTCCACGTCCGGAGGACAGCTGACAGGGAGACTGCTCCCCGAGGAGATCAACGAAAGGTACCACGCCGCCGCGACCCATGTCGGCGCTGACTCTCTAATCTCATTAAAGCCCGGAATAGATTGGCTAATCCATTCAGTTTTAGTCAGGAGCGGGTCATTGTTGTGGTTCACCTGGCCCGCAGACACTTTCCCCTCCCCTTGTTTGTCTCGTTTTCGGATGTTTGTCTGCGCGGGGAAGAGTAGTGAGGAGAAACGCGGATGCAGGAGCGACAGCAGCCGGGGAAGGAGGAGAGAGCGCCTGTGTTCAGAGGAAGGAGAGGAGAGGGAGAGGGAGGGACAGAGGAGGAGAGAGGACAGGCTTTAGACCAGGGGGAAACCTAACTGATGTAACAAAGTGGAAACTGTAAGCCCCACATCAATGCAACTTTTCTAGGATTCCTGTATTAATGAGGGCAGCAGGAAATTAAAGATTTATAAACAATTGAATGTCAGATCAAAGCCAGAAATAGGAAGTTCACATTGAAAACAATAGGGTTATTCAAACTGGACACATTCGGTTCACTTAAAGTGAGCTAGAGTTTGTTATTTGTCTGAATACATTTAAGTAGAGACTGGTCCAGCAGGAACCACTCTCTGATCCATCTTCTGAGGTGGTTTTGGTTCATTTTCAATCGGACTGAAATCCAGTTCGCTCTGAGTTTCCTCAGTCTGAATAGGTGTCACGCTTGGAGTGGAACAACTGGACCAAATGGCCACCGTAGCTGGGAATTACGAGATGTAAACAGAGTAGGTAGCAAACGTGGAGCAACAATGAGACACAGCAACTTATTGAAATGTGGTGGGATGAATGTAGGTTTAATAAAACAGCTTTTAACGTGAAACACTTTGCTTCTCACTCCGTTTTTCTAACAATCTAAATGTCATAAACACTTATCAGTGTACCTTTATAGTTGACACCTCCTCAGTAACTGCCTCCACCGTACCAAAGTAGCAAATATTATACTATACCTGACGTTGACAGACATTTGAAATTGGTCACCAAAATATAACCTTTGAGCAAGTGAACTATCCCAACAAGAATAGCAAAGCGTAGGACATCCATGGTTCCTTCGCTCTTTACTTTGCCCCGCCCTCATAATTCCTGGCCAATGACTGAAGAGATTTTTAGTCACATGGTTTTATTTTCAAGCTTTGGTTCGGAACAGGAAAGTCCGCGTGACGGCAGTCTGAATACAGACCAAACCCACATTCCCACATGACACATTCTTCTATGCTTTTTGCTTTTTTTTTCTTTAGCACCAATTTACATTTCTTTTTATAGTCTCACTTCAGTAATCTTTTGATCTATTTTACAAGCATTCCCAGTGGTCAACTGTACTTTGCTAAAAGTTTGTAAAAACTTTAGCATAAAAATCTTTTATCGTTTATAAAATATTAATAAATCTATGATTTTTTTTCCAATAGGTAATGAATGGAAACTAATGATTTTCCAAAAACATATGAAACAAGTACCTTTTTTCCACTCTGATCATATATTTTTCTATTTTAAAAGCTTTCCAAGTGGTATTTTAATTATGTTGATGCTGTTTTAATAAAAAAAAAAAAACTTTTGTTTTCTAGGACAAAGTTTCTGCAGAGAGGCAATAGTTCATTAGAAATTTGTGGGACCCAACCCCGCCTCATTCCCATCCCCATTGCTGAGTGCTTATGGAACAGGGATCTATAGCGCTTCCGTGCAGTATATATACTATGTCACAAATAAGCTACTTTTCAAACGTGTTTTTGTCTGCTCCTGATTCACAATAATTTGAATAAAAAATACTCAAATGCAATTTT
Source organism: Oryzias javanicus (assembly GCA_003999625.1). Taxonomy (NCBI): domain Eukaryota; kingdom Metazoa; phylum Chordata; class Actinopteri; order Beloniformes; family Adrianichthyidae; genus Oryzias; species Oryzias javanicus. Next base: position 18,557,562 of record CM012439.1, read on the forward strand.
GAGCTTAATTTTCTTTATATATGTCCACCATCATCAGAAAAATGCCTCAAGAACATGCTATAAACATTGAAAATTGAAGCAGGCCTTTTAAGCATTTAACTGTAAATTGCTTATTGTTTTGTTTTATTGTTGCAGATCTCAAGTCAGATTAAAAATAAAACTTTCTACATTTCTTTTGACATGATCTCCTGTTTTCCTTATATCTTTCACAAATGAAGGATGGTTGTTTCCCCTCTTTTATTAAAAATACATTTCTTTTTAGTCTTGCTTTTGTGGTAAAACTAAAGTATATGTCAGGAACCCTTTACAGTTAAAGCTTACATAAACCATTAGGTCTACAGGTTTCTCTTTTTAACTACTACGACTAAAATAGACACTTTCACATTTCAAACGGAGATAAGTCTAAAAAAATGTAACTGTGGGAAAGCTATTTTTGTTGCATGTGAACAAAAGGCTTCCTGTCATTTCTAAACTGCTGTCTCATGCTCTGATCTCAGGTAAAAAAAAAAAAAAAGCCATGTAATCATCTCATAATGCCACTCCCCTTGGTGCTTAAATGTCAGCACATGTAGTTTTGTAAGAGTACTGTACAGAAGAGTATTTTCATGTGTAATTTTTGAGTCCACAAAAATGTCTGGCTCTCATACTGTCATGGTGCGTGTGTGTGTGTGAATGTTTTTCCCTCTTCATCATGTAGTGTCATGCTCTTTGTGGCTCATCTGTTATCTCCAGTCCCAAAGTTGATGTCAGGATCAGGTTTACTCCTTTACGGCCTCACGGTTCACAGAACCTCCACACATGCCAATCAATTCGCCAATTGATTTGGAATCAGATTTAATTTCAACTGTGGGCTTTCAAGGACATTGAAGACATTACACTGAGGTTCCAGTGACTCCCTGAGCGCTGGTATGTTCTGCATTCATGGCTTTCGTCAAACGAGTCAGATGCAGTTCTGTTAGGACTGTGGAGTAATTTGGAGCATGATGTAACCATCAGGATATTCCACAGATTTGGCAGTGCTCTTCGCCATTGAACAGTTTGGCAGGGATTTTGGATAGCACCCTGCAGTTTTTATATCAAAGTTGCAATGCCACATCACTGTCTCTTTATTTACATATTTCTTCAGAGCAGTAAACAGCATGAAGGAGAAGGAGAGGAACGGTGTGTAAACCGTCTCGGCGTTGAGACGGCCCATGCACCAGAGAAAAGGGAATCTATATTTAAACTCCATTAGGAATGAGGAGGAACACAATAAAAACACCAAGTCAGACAGGCAGAGCAAAGGCTGGTGGGAAGTCACCATCCTGGTGAACAGCTGGTGGGGAAGGTCAGAGGGAAAGTGCTGCAATCAGCACGGCTTGATGTTGGCAGCCATGAAACAACAGAAAATTCACCCAAAAAAAAAAAAAAAAGCTTCAACACAGCTCACCTCGCCTCTCCTCCAACTTATCTGATGTCTATTTGCAGTTCCTGGGGTTTGGAAGAGGATTAAATAAGCACACACACACATCAACACACCACTGGCCTGAAGGAGCGTGAGGAGAGGAGGCTGAAGTCATCATAAAGTGACGCACAGTCCTCAGAAGACTTTCAATATTCTCTTTAATGTTTTAGCCTCAATATTTAAAATAGATCAGCACGTTCACTCTGTTCATTTGGTCCAAAATAAAACGCAAAGTGAGTCTTCATCCAGATCTTTGTTTGACAAACTCAAGCAAAGATCCACAGAAGGCATTTTTAAGAAAATCCCTCCAGGAGTCAGTGTCATTTTCATCACAATATCCGATCAAAACGTCTAAGTGAGTCAAAAGCCGTCCATCACATCTGTGACATTATGATAGATCTGGAGAGATGGAGAAGAATGCCGGATTGCTTTAGGAGGGAGATTTCCCCCAGGAGGAGTAACCATCCAAATGTGTTGATCCCCCCCCTCAACATAAATTACACCATCCACTGGCCCCTGGCCACAACTAATCACATGACCACAGCAGCCAGATTAAATCTGTAGCCTTGGACGCTTCTCCTGTCTCCCTCCCGCTCTGCCTCTCGTTTTAAGCACATGGCAGACCAACAATCAGTGAGCACGCAGCAGCAGCGGACATATGGACAACATTAGCTGGTAATATCGCAGCACGCACACACAAATACATTATCATATATCTGTTGGCACACTAATTAGTCACAAAGTAGCTGATTGCATGTCATCAAGCATCTGTTGTGCTCGCACTGGTGGCAGTCAACACTGTCTGAAATGTACAATTAGTAGACGTTTTTCCATAAAAAAAAAAAAAAAAATCAAATGAAAGTATGCAACTGTATCGGCAAGAATTTCATCCATCCATTCGTCCTTTAAACTTCTGCTTTTTTCTATCCATTGCCAAGTGGGTTGCTGGAGCCTATCCCAGCTAGTTCAAGGATGAAGGTGAGGTACACCCCGAACAGTTTGCAAGTTCATTGCAGAGTTGCACATACTCGTTCCAATCAATCTAAAACAGATATTTTTTTGACTGTGGGAGGAAGCCAGAATACCTGTAATGAAAATTCATATATGCTAAATGACGTATAGGTATTTATATAGCACTTTTCTAACTTTCTTTAAGACCCAAAGTGATTTATGGTGCATTCACACCATAAGCAGTCAGCAGGCATGGCAAAGCTGTCAAGTTTCAATGTTAAGTCAATGTAAATACGTGATCTGTCACATTGCGATTTTGCCGTCCGGCGCAGCATCAACAAATCAGGGACTCAGCCTTGGGCACGTGCCGTTTTCGGAGACTAGATCAAATGGTAGAAAAAGAGATTCAATATGGTGGCTCAATTTGAGGATTTTTGTCCTGAACTTCCATCCATTTTCTTAACCCGCGGGGGCCACGGGGTAGTTGAATACTCTCGCAATTGCTGTTGGTCAAAGGTGGGATACACCCTGGACAGATCGCCAGCCTTTCCCAGATTCCATGAAGCTAGAATGATGGTTACACTAGCCAGCCGCCCGGTGGAGAGCTTAGTGAGCTCTGTTGCCCAGACTTCGGCAGACCTAACAGTGGTCGCCGCTCCCCGGGCTCCACAGCTGATAGCGATCACCACTGCCCAGGTTCCTGGCAGATCTAGCAAGGTCTACTGTCCAGGCTGCGGGTTCCTGAGCAGTGGAACCCACTCTGCTCGCCCGCCAGTGGTTAGATGCCCGTCAGCCCGGTGAGCAGCCGTTGTAGCACATGGTATCGCTCTAGCTTCATGGGCTATTTAGTTTTATTATTATTAACAAGCTCTTAGTTTAATTCTTCTTTAATTCTTAATTCTTAGTTCAAACTGGGCAACAGCCAGATGGAAGTAATGCTTGAAACGGCCCTCAGGAGCAGTTCTTGCTGCACGTATGAAGTACACCGCAACCCAAGAGACTGAAAGATCTGGTGAACCCAGACATGGCAAAATGGTTGCCTCTATAGATCTCTCCAAAACATATAAACTCAAGCTTCTCAGTCAACATCCTACATATTTTCCATGATGTGGGGACTAAAGAATTCTAGAAGAACTCTGGCGGTTGCTGGTTGCTCTGTGGCTGGGGCTATAAGCAATAAATCTGACAAAATCGCGTCTGGCGCCTCTCTTTTGACACCCCTGCCACGTCCAGCGTCGTTACAGTTACAATCCCATTCACTCGTTCACACCGATGGACACTGGCGTCAACCTTTAAGTGTCTTGCCCATGGACACTTTGATACATGGGCAACCAAGCCTGCAAACTTCCAATCCTCAACATGCAAACTCCAGAACTCTTCACTAATATGACACAAAGCAAAGGCTTCTGTCTCTGTAATGCAATAAATAACCTAACCATTTTCAATCATATATCTACTAGTAAATTGTCATAAAAAATAGAAATGTTGCTTTGAAGAGTTTCTTGTTTAACCCATCTAGATAAAATGACTTGGGTTTGTTTTGTAACATTTTTTCCAAAGGACAATTGAGTTTGGCTCAATGATAGGCCATGCCAACATTGGTTCCCTCAGAATTTATTCAAAGTATGTCTGGCCTGGTGGTTAGAAAGAGTAATATTACGACCCACAGTTTTCGATTCATCAGGATGCTCTAGATGTGTGTTTTTGGCCCTGAACCAGAGTAGTGTCAGTTTACTAAAGTATTCTGAAGTCTTTTTATACCTGGCAGCAGCAGATGCTGCATGTAATTCTGTAAGCACAGAGGTTGATAAGTCCTACTTCTAAACTGTAAACCCATTAAAAGACAGCCAACACACATAACCAATTAGAGGGGAGCTTGTGTTAGTGGGGCAGGGCATCACGGAAAACCTCTCATAGACAGGGATCTCTAGGATCCATTTACTGTAAGTGTTCTTAACCACCAAATACAATTAATGTGGCACAGAAACATTTTACTGCTATCATATTTTAAGTTTATTATGAATTTTGTCTTTCGTTGAACACAAAGTGAAACTCCTATTTCTAAAATAATGAAAAGCACAGAGAGTTTATCATGTCAGCAGAGACAGGCGTCAAACAGCATCCCTGAAAACATCGTAAATCAAATGTGATGAAGACCCGGAACCCTGAAAGCAGACCGTTCATATTCCTGTTAATACATTCAGGCGGTGCAACATGGGTGCCGCCTGCATCCTGTAACTCAACACTCCACTGCAGAGCTTTAATTTCTCACCGTGCCAGACCTGCATCTCCACGGCAACACGGACTCTGTGCCTGGCAAAGGTGGCCCTGACACATGATATGCTGTCATATTCTGAACTAAAGTAATGTCAGTTGTGTGGTAAAAGAGACGTTCATCAGAGAGCAAGAATATTTTACCTAGAAAACAAGTCAACTGAAAAAAAGTTGTCTTTTATTTTTCTCAGTTCTTGAATATTTAAAATAAAATACATTTTTGTTGTTGAATGAAATGATTAATGAAGAAACACGATGTGCATTTTGATCAGAGGAACATTTTACTAGAAAGCAAAAATGCTATAAATAGATTGATCCTTGCTACTTAAATTTTGCTCTGATCCGTGAAACACAAAACGTTAAAAACATAATGCCACAAAATACAAAGAGGGGTTTTGCGTTTTTAATCAGGTTCTTCTCGTTTCTGTCACATGCACATTTATAAGCCGAAAGGAAATCTTCAAATGTGTCACTGAATCGTACCAGCAGTCCAGATGTTATTTTTAAACGTAGATTGTTACCAGCAAGCTAAAATTAGATGGAAGATTGAAACAAAAGCATTAAAATGCATGAAAGCCAGAGATGAAGAAGCGTTTAACTGAGATGCTTCATTGTAGCACCCGTGCCTACATCATGAATGGGATGTACATGAGATGTAGGAACAATTTGTTGCTCTTGGACAAGAGCAAGAAAAGAAAAGGTCTTCTTTTTAATGTACTGTTTAAAAAGAAGCACAACACCTCACATTAAACTAGCCTGGACCATGTGTCAAAACAACCAAAACATCACACATAAACTGACAGAAATCAAACTAGCAGAAGATGAATACAGTAGGCAGCCAAGACTAATGCAAAATGAAATTGAAAGAGTCAAAGTGAAAGTGTCCACTGTTGTTTCCTAGAATGTGAAATACAAGCAGCACAACTCGTGCAATCTGATCCATTTGTGTTCTTTTGATAATTTCTGAGTTCAATTAATATTTTAGTATTATGATAGCTGGGTTTTAATAGAATGAGACTTTTTAAAAGTTATTAAGGTCAATTTGGAGTTTAGCTAATAGTTTAGCATCATGCTAGCTGTTCTGGTAAATATTTAGATGTTTTGCACTTTTTTTTTTGCTAATTTGGAGTTTAACTGATATCTTAACATTATGCTAAGTGTTTTGTCAAATATTAATAATTTTTCAGTTTTTTTAGCCAATATTTTAGCATAATGCTAGCTGTTTTGTCAAAATTAGACTTTTTAAAAGTTGGCAAATTTGGCATTTAGCTGATATTTTAGCATTATGCTAACTGTTTTGTTAAATATTTATACGTTTTTCAGTCTTTTTTTTCTTGTTAATTTGGAGTTTATATAAACCTATAGCATTATGCTAGCTGTTTTGTTAAAATAAGACTTTTTAAAAGTTATTTAGGTAAATTTTGAGTTAAGCTAATATTTTAGCTATTTTGGCTGTTTAGTCAAAATGAGACATTTTCCAGTTTTTGACTAATTTGGTATTTAGCTAATATATATAGTTCATATACTTCAGCATTAACTGAGAGGCTTCGTCGTGGCACCCGTGCCTATATTATGAGTTGGATGCACATGATATGTTGGAGTTGTTGCTCTTGGACAAGGGCAAGAAAAGCAAAGGTCTTTGTTTTAATGTACTACTTAAAAAAGAAGCACAATACCTCAGATTAAACTAGCCTGGGCTATGTATCAGAAAATCCAAAAAAAACACATGTAGACTGACAGATATCAAAGTAGCAGATGGTGAATACAGTAAGCAGCCAAGAGAAATGCAAATGAAGCAGTCAAAGTGAAAGCGTCCACTGTAGTTTCCTAGCATGTGAAATTCATGCTGCACGACTCGTGCAATACGTTTGTATTTCTGTCTGCCACTGTGTGCCGCCACCCGGTTGCAATGAACACATATTTTATAACACACTTTTAGCTTCTGTCTTGTTTCAAAATCCTTCCAACTCCTCCCAAAGTAAAAAAAATACATTTTTGTTCTTGTTCTGAGATTCAGCATTGTGAAATTTTGGGACAGAGGTTAAGTAGAAGACAAACAGAAAGAGAGCTGAGCGTGTATGCCAAGAGCTCTCCATGCTACAGTGCTGCTATTGCAGCTAGGACAGTGATTTATGGAGCATCTTAAGGGGTGTCCAGCAGGAAAACAAAGTCGCCTCCTCACAAGCACAGATCCACACGTGGACATATAGAATCAAAGAGAGCAAACAAACAGTACTTTGTGTTCAAGAGTCTGTAGAGTTGGGTGTTCTGGGAGAGTATTAGTTGCCAGTGAAGTGTAGCCTTTCACACTTGTGCCTGCAGCCAGCAGCGTTTGACACCAGATGCTTCCTCACATCCCGGCCTCCCACTGTCACCTTTATTAACGCTCTGCCAGGTGGAGCCTTTCTCTACAGTGGGCTCAGATTTGCTGAGGTAAGTGATGAGGCTAAGAGAACAGACCTCTCCTCTGGTAAAAAAAAAAAAAAGAAAAGTGAACTTTACAGGTAAGACGCAGCAGCTGTTTACCACAGTGCAACACAACAAACTAAAGTCTGCTTTGTTCTTGACATTTGTCACTGTAGTGTTTTCACCTTAAACATCAACTTTGCAGTGTTGTCTAAGCACCCACGCTATTTCACAAACATAATTGTTGTGTGAATGCTTTAGAGGAATTCACACAATAAAATGTCTCCTGCTCCTTTCCTTATGTTTTTCGGCACGTTGAAAACATTCAGCTCATTTAAAACATTACTGCTTGTACTTTTGGCATTTATAAACTTTATAGTTATTGAATAATTGAGAAAACATGCCCAATAGGTAACGAATTAGAAATTGCCCAAATCCTTCAAAAACGTTGTACACTTTGAAACTTGTGAACTTCTACATTCTTTCGGCTAGAGACGCCATTCAAACTTTAAATTGTTCAGCAACTACTAGGTTGTTTAAGGAAATTTGGAGCTTAGCTTTTATTTTAACAACATGCTAGATATTTTGACAAAATGAGACTTTTAAAAGTTCTTAGAGCAAATTTGGAGTTTAGTTAAATTCTAGCATTATGCTAGCTGTGTTTTTTTAAGAATGAGACTTTTTAAAGTTCTTTAGGTCAATTTGGAATTTAGCTAATAGTTTAGCATCAGGATAGCTGTTTTGGCAAAAGGTGACATTTTTCCTGTTTTTTGACTAATTTAGCATTTAGCTAATATTTTGGCAAGCTTTCAGCTTCAGCGCTTATAGCTATCAGTTTCAGTATTTTTAGCAATCAACTGGCATCTTAAGCGGCCACATTCAGCTTACAGCAGTCAACTTGCATTATCACAGGTAATGTTATGTATTTTCTTAAATTCAAAAAGAACATAAAAGTAATATTTTTTCAGATTTCCTTCATTTGGTGTAAAAGATTAAGATGGTGATGGTTTTCTGGCAGGCAACAAAATCTCCCTTTTAAAGGATTCTAAATTTTTTTTTTTTTTACTTTTACTTTTGGGCATTTATGACTAGGGCTGGGTATCGGTTATAATTTCCTGAAACAATTCGATTTGATTCACAAGAGCCTGAATTGATTCAATTCAGATTTTTTCCAATTCTTTTGATTCTTCAATTCAGTTTACAAATTTATACACATTTGTTTAAAAATACATTAAAAATCAATGATTTAATTTCGATATAGGCCTATTTATATTAATCTGATACAGTTCACGTATTGTAAAACGTATCAGTGAAATAATGAGATTGTTAATGTCATACAGTGTTTCATGCATTCTCTAAAGGAGAAGTTCAAACAAAAATGCTCTGATCATTAACATTGTTTTCAAACAGAAATATACATTTATGTTTAGTGTAAAAGTCTGTTGTTTTTTTTTTTTTTTTTTAAATATGGTGTCAACCTTACATTTTTCCAACATACAACCATTTCAGGAATTGTAGTTGTTTGTTCTTTCTGGCTGGCATAAAATCTGGATAAATGGTTGAGGCTTACTTTTGACTCAATATAAGTCCTATAGGACTTATATTGAGTCCTATAGTCCTATGAAAAATATTTCATAATTTTTAGTATACCAAAAATTATGAAATACAGTTTATAAAGTAACAAATTACTGTAACTGAATTACGTTTGTCAGTAACAGAGTGATGTAACCTTTTACAGTTCAAATTGATGTAATTAAATTACAATTACTAAAGAAACCCTCCTTCCTTCATTTCTCACATTTTGGTGCAGTGAAACCATAGGTTACTAAAAACCCCAATTTATTTGTGGAAACAGTTGGTTAGGACATAATTTCTTGGTTAAATAAAACAAAATGGATGTTAATTAAAAAGAAAAAAAAATAAAGCAGTAAGCAGGGTGTTCATCGTCATTCTTCACGTCATCAATTGGTATTCACCGGGAGCCAATACCTGAAGTACTCACTTTCTTCACAGCCAATCACAATCAAACTTCTGCCTTTAAATTCAGTAACATTTATTTCTCCGCATTCCAGACATTGCGCCGACCCACCTCCACCCCATTTTCCTCCTGGCTCTCCGATTGGTGTGGTCCTGCCTAACCACCATCAGCGTCTGGGCTCTGGGTCTCCTCCGGCCTTCCTCTGCCTTGTTCTCCTCCCAACTTGTGCGATTTTGAAAAACAATAAGATTTTAGAATGGGATAGAATTATTTTACTTTTTTGATCATGCTTACATTTTTTGAAGTGCGTCTTTAAAGGTTTGGAAGTGGTCCAAACTTTTTAAAGGTCACCAATAATGCTTGAATTCTAAATTATAATTCTATACTCACCATATATTGATCTCAGCTCAGCTCAGCTGTTGTCTCAGCTCAGCATAAGTCCATCATTGCTGTCATCCTGTCAGTCACAGGGCCACACAGAGACAGAACAGCATGCATGTTCAGTTCAAAATCACCTGCATGCCATGCTTATTTTAGTGGGAAAACGCCTGAATATTGGCAGAAATCTCCCCAAGCACCAGGGGAAAAGATCTTAAAGGAGATTACAATGATTTTTATTTTATTTTGTCACGTGAAAAATATTTAAATATTGAGTAAATTCAATTATTTTCTTGCTATATTAGGACATGTAATTTACCGGACATGTGGATGCATGCAGTACTTAGCTGTGGGTGCTGCCATGTTGAAGTAAGTGTGTGCTGTGCAGGCTGTCTCTGTGCATCACTTCACAGGAATTCCAGCAGAGTGAAAATACTATATCACACCATCTGCATATGTCTAAGTTCAGCAGAGCTGATGGTGTGGAACCCTGCTAACGTGCTGTGCCGCTGTACTTGGACAATTCTACAGAATTCTACAGTAAGTTTAATTAAGTCTCAAATAAGACTTAAAGAAATTATAATTTAATCATTTTCTTGCTTTAATAAATGACCAAAACTATCCAACCCATGATGTTAAAAAAAAAAAAAACAAATTAAAAATAGAACCATTTATGCTTTTAATGAGACCTCACTGCCACACTAATAACACTAATTCTTTCTAAAAAATAAGCAGCCATCAATACGTTCAAGGTAATGATATTTGTTGCCGACCAATTAGCAAAGTGAACCACCTCAGCAAACACCAGCTGGGCCCATCCGCTTGCATGTCACATATTGAGAAAAAAAACGAAGAAGCATTGTATGTTTTGACTGTTGTGTGCAGCACTTTCAACATTGTGCAAGAAATGTTTTCCTTTTATCTGTCTGACAGCACTAATGCATTTCTTACATAATGCAATCTTTAAAACACACACCATGCAGCACTTTGCTGATGTACTTCAAAGAGAATAACATGATTTCAGGTGCAGTCTCAGGTAACATGTACCAGAGGAAAAAAACACATCCCACTGAAAAACTGTATCAGTAAAAAAACATTTTTTTCATAAAAGACGATAATTGAAAAACATATTTTTAGACAGCAAAAGCGGTATGAATTTTTGCTATTTCATTCGGCAAAATATTATTTTGTTGTGGCCTGAAGTCATATCAAGCCACACTCAGCTCAGAACTTCACAACACATTTATTCCAAATGCTAAATTATTTGAATCACACTAAAGGTATTAACAATTTACACTATTGCTACTTAAGGAAACATTTGAAATTCCACACAAATAACAATTCTTCCATTTTTTTCTTAGGAAAGGTAATGTGTAGCTTCAAAGATGCAGCTCTTCCCTGACTGATATAACATGTATTTAAAGTTAACTACAAGGTCCATTTGTGTCAACATCTATAGTTACTGAACAAACATATTTTTAAGGGCAAGTGAAGGACTAAAACATCTTGTTCAATCAGCGTAATAAGACTATTACTCTGTTATTTATAAGAGCTTGCAACTTAAATTAAATCAAGTGTTAACAGTGATCTTAAATTGTATTTTAACATCATTTTCATACAGTTGAAGTATTTGACTCTTTATCTAACTGCTATCCTCTTTCTGCAGTCTTTTCTTGCAGCTAGAAGTTAAAACAACCTGCCCAAGGCTCAAGTGCAGAAAGTCTCAAAACATGCCCGATAAACAACAGAGCAAACGTGAGGATGGGCCAATTTTTGTATGCATTTGTTTATTTTAAGTTTCACGCTTGGTGTGTAAGAGAGAGAGATTCTGCTGCTCTGAGCAGATCTGCAGGGCCAAGGTGAAGGTTACAGCGGGCTTGCTTCCCGCCAGAGGCAGAGGTAACCTGAACCAATGACTGCGACACAGAATAACACCCTCAACCTCCAACCCAAGTGTGATTTGACAAATGCTTGTTCTTGTGCTGGCATAAGCAAATATTTGGGAAGAACAGAGCTTAACATGAATGAAAAAAAAGGCTGCACTTTCAACATGCATGTTATCGGAGGCACCGCCAGGATGATTAATGCCGCGCAGGGCACCTGCTTTGATTGATGTCGGATGGAGCACACAGCCACCCAGGGAGAGGGCAAGACAGCAACATGTAGTTTGAGCAATGGAGACCTACCACGCTGGGTCTTCACCTGCACCGGACAAAATGAAAATAGAAAACTATGGCATAGATGTGATAGCAAATGCTTCAGCTCTGATAAAATAAAACAACAACAAAAAAAAATTCTCTGGCCACAAATTTGAATAAGGGTCATCCAGCAACAAAAAGAAAACAAAATGCTAGAGTTGCTTTAAAAAACATTCAAACAGACCTGGTTCCTATATTCATGGTCTTTCGAGTAACAAAATGTGGGAAATACCAGCCAATGTTAGTGAGTTGCAGAAAAATGATGTGTCCTTGAAGGATCTGTTTTCAAAAGTGACAAATGAGACCAATGCACATCAAACGGGAAAGAGTACTTTAATATTGAGAATGATGTACAGTGTGTGCTGTGGGACAGAAAAAAAAAAAAAAAACAGGTTGTAATTCCTGAATCCTTCAGAGTTAGTGATCACCTTGCCATAAAAGGAAATACACGATTCTTTGTGAGGGACATCATGGTCAACACAAAAATACATGATATTATTCACTTCTATTGGCCTTTTATGTACACTGATGTTCAAATATATGATGGTTCTTCTCCAACCAGTCAAAAAAATAAAAAAAAATCCTGCAATTTCTTGCAAGTCTGACGGAACTCTTCTGCAATCACTTCCAAAAATCTCTACAGGCCCGAAAGTCATGAGCAGCCAAGGACATTGATTCATCTTGGTCATCTATGACTATATAACCCTCATCATTAAGGTCTTACCATCACGTAACAGTACCTCAATGTTTAATTCAACTGATTCGCAGAACTGATGAAATCTTGAATGATCAAAGCAGAATCCTCCCATAAAACCTGATGCAACTTTTTACGAACAGCCAAATATCACCTCAACCAAGACTACATTCTGCCATCCACAAGCTGATGGTTTCATTGAATGGTTTGATCCAACATTAAAAGGGGTGTTGCATAATTTTGTTGAGGATTCTGGCAAATACTTGGATAATCATTGAATTTATTTTCTTCCTTTTGCCTATGTTGAGAGGTTCAACATCCTTCCAATGGATTTTCAGCTCAATACTGTTGATTAGGGTATCCAAGAACCACTGAACCTAAACCAGAGCCATTAATTTCAAGGATAAGGGAAGGAGCGTGGTGCGGTAAACATTAGAAATGAGGGACCAAACAAAAATCTACAGAGAAGAATCTCAGGTAATGCAGAAAACTTGGTATGACCCATAGAGATACCATCCTGAATTCTGTACAAGTCTCAAGATCTTTAGGGATGCGTCATTTTTTTCTAATTGCAGATAAGTTAAATGTATGCAGCTTGAAGATTTTTATGTTTCTGAGTGCACAAAAACATTCATGACTTTTTTTTGGTTTCCTTCAGTTTTAAGCTATTGGCACTGAGTTTCATTTGTGAATCATTTACGTTGTGTTGTGGCTTTTGTCATCGTGCTTCCATTTTTGTCGTTGTGTTGTGTCTTTTGCGATTATGTGAGCTGTGTACACTTCACGAGAGTTAGGTGCTTATGCAATCCACAGAAATCAGCAAACTCTGTCACAAAACAAGAGGCTTTGCTAGTTTGCGCCACTGTGCAACATTTTACGTCAGTAATGCGATACAAATCGGTGTAAAGTCAATGTTAAAGTTGCTTTTTTATCAGAAGCTGCTGATTCGTGTTGCATTAAAGATCAAAGAGCTATATATCAAAGAGTGTGAGTTATTTAAGTTATATTTACAATGTTGAAGGGGAAATGTGTTAGTGCTCAAACATCCTAAAGAGCTTTTACCTTGCAACAAAAAAATAAGAGAAACACTCATGAGTTTTCCTTGATTGTTGCACACAGTGAACTCTAAGTATAAAAAACAGACTTTAAATAAGTCAATAATGATTACAGAAAAAAACAGTTGTGTGAATTGGATGTAATTTTAAGATGACAATAAGATAAAGTTTTGGAGAAAGAGAGATTAATGATGACATCAAGAATAACCTTTGGTAAATTAGTAAGCTTTTTCAGTCAGGGCTTTTTTGACTCATGTTGTGTTTTTCTGCCTTAAGGAGGCATGCAGAGCAACAGTCAGAAACACTTTCACCAAATGGATCTTCTCTGTGTAAAACTCCAATCAGCTTGTATCCTGCTTTTTCTGCCTCTCAGGGGAGCTTTATGACGGTAACACAAAGTGGCAGGTAGGTCTCAACAGTTTAGAGTCTGCCTCAATAATAATATTCGACTAAGGCTCTCTGAAACCTATTACTTTACAGATCACTATCCATGTACTTAACCGTAATGGTAAATTATCTATAAAGCTACATCAGAAAAGATAAGATTTGTTTTTTCAGTTTACTTAAGAGACATTTCTTTTCCCTGTTAAACCAGGTTACAGAAAACAGAGGTGTACTTTTCAGAGACACTGCCAAAACACTGGTTTCGTGCGTGTGTTATTAGAAGCAGAAGGGCTTGTGTTTAGACAGGGGCATCCTGCACTGGCAAAACAAAGAGGAAGAGCACTCAAGATCACAACTTCTCAGAAAATGTGAAAGAAGCCAGACATTCAGCACAATAATATGCTTTGTGGTTGTTCTTTGTTTACATGTGTTTATGAAATATGAGGACAGAAGAAGTTTTTGGTCGGTGTACATTTCAGTGAGCTTCTGTGGAAGACTTCTTGAGGAGAAGAGGAAGGTTCTCAAAGACTGAAGTTGATTACTGTCACAAGGAGAAAGTAAAAAACACAAGTGTGGAGCAACAGATTGGATTTTTACTCATTCTATTGTTATGTTTTGGCAGCTTTGCTAGGACATATGACAATGTCATCATTATATGTAAGAAGGAAATTGTCAAACATGAAAGAAAAGTTCAATTTACCTGATTAGAAATAAAAGTCTGCAATATATTTGAGTCAACAAAAGTCATCTTTGTACTTTTAATCCTGTGACCTCAAATTTAGTTTGTCATTTTTGTTTCTCAAATAAAAAACATTTGACTTTGGAGTTTATTGGTCCAATCAGAGGCTAGCACTGTTAGCACTCAGCAGTTAGCATTTTTGATTTTGGGGTTCATTGGTCCAATTGGAAGCTAGCACTATTAGCACTCAACAGTTAGCATGTTTATTTTTTTTTTTTTTTCCGATCTGAGGCTAGCACTGTTAGCACTCAGCAGTCAGCATTTTTTCCGATCTAGCACTGTTAGCACTCAGCAGTCAGCATTTTTTCCGATCTAGCACTGTTAGCACTCAGCAGTCAGCATTTTTTCCGATCTAGCACTGTTAGCAGTCAGCAGTTAGCATTTTTGATTTTGGGGTTTATTGGTCCAATCTGAGGCAAGCATCGTTAGCACTCAGCAGTTAACATGTTTGATTTTGGCTGTTGCATATTGCAATTTCCCCACCGTGGGACAAATAAAGGTTTTCTTCTTAATCTTAATCTTAAATCACTTAAGATCAAAGTTTCTTTTGGCTTTCTCTTAGAGTCCAAGAATACTTAGGCTATCACATATCAATTGGTGTAGCCTCACAGGATTGAGTGTGTGTTGTCCTCTGTGTGGCCCTGTGATGAACCTGTCCACATACCAGCTACTTTGATAAAACAGGTATTCATAATGGATGGATGGACAGGTCATGTGCTCTTCATAAGTGCATTTCTTAATATATTTTGCAAACACTTGCATAGGTAAATGTAACATTTGGTCAATTTTCTGTGTGATACTGAACCTAGGAAGTGCTTGAATTTGGTGACATTTTTAGGTCAGAAGCATCTTACAAAATCATGACAGGTGGAGAGTATGATCTAGGGAGTTTTTGAAGTGGTTTGGTGATATTTTGAAAAAGCACATCTTTAGACTTTAATTAAAATGTTTTTCAATGTGACAAAAAATTATGAAAATTTTGCTACAGTTCAACAAACACATGATAATCATAAATTAAAGAAAAGATGAGTAATAATTTAATAACCCACATAATTGGTGAACAGCATGGTGTTACCTCAGTGTGGCTTCTACTTCTCGGTAAAGTTATTATCTAAAATCCAAAAAGATGAGTCATTTTGGCTACTACAACTAAAAAGGTAAATAACATTCACACATGGTTGAACACAGCAGCATAACAGTCATTAGTGAGTCACTAACTGTGTCCTACTTTTTAGAATCTTTGCAGTTTTGTCAAACAGCTATCCTCTGTTAAAACCTGTCTTGTACTCTAAATATTACCATATATCCTAAATATATAGGATAAATAAACAAAAAGTGTTTTTTTTTTAACTTTTTTTTGCCTCAAAATTACGTTTTATTCAGTAAATTATTATTTTTGTTCCAGTTATGATTTTTTTTTCAAAAAAAATTTACTTCTTGTTAAGGTTTTTTAACCTTTAAATCATCACTTTTACCTCAATATTTAGATACTATTTCTAAGAACTTAAACTTTGTTTGCGTACAAACCTATTTTAGAATTCTGATTTCATTAAAAAAAATAAAACACACAGCATCACAACATGCAGTATTAAACAAGACGTGATAGCACAAAAAAAATCATGACACAGAGTCCCATGTCGCACAGCAACAAATGTGCCATGACATGAAACATGACATTGTAAGAAGACACATACGTCATTTAACATGATATAATCACATTAATTTCATTGTACGCAAAAATTAAACATGACATGATGATCACCACAACTTATGACCACATTACAGCACGTGACACATCCTAACACACAACATGATTCATGACAAATTTCATGAAATATGAAGCAAAGTAAATTAAATCTGAAATAATAAAATGCTGTTTCATTAAGCATTACATACATGTTACCATGACACATGAAATTTTATTATAATGCACCGCTTAAAATAATTACTAATCCCCCGTTTTATATTTTGCACTGGCTCTAATTGTCTTCCACACCATCGCCTTCATGCAGACGTCTCAACGAGTGCTCGTGAGAACAGGATGCGAACCGGTAGCCAAAAATATGAGCCCAAGGAGCCCCACACCATACGGTCAGATGCTGCTCAGCTGTTGTCTACGTGATTTCTTAACGGTCTGGAGAACAATGCGCCCTCCTGTCCCTTCCAAGCACACCAGCACACCCAAGTGACATAACACGGGGTAAAGGCCAGTTCAGAGCCCGGAGCCAGCAGCAGAACGGTAACTCCGGAGTGTCTGAAGTGTTCTCGTCCCCTTGGCTCAGTCAGAGTTCACAGAGTTGGGGCAAATGTTTGCGTGTGACATTCAACATATCATGCATCACTACATGGTAGAAAAAGAAAGAGGCAGTTCGATCAAGTTTTTGAGCTCCACAGCAACTCTTTGTTGGTGATTTCAGATCTGAAAAGTTTTACGTCTGACTTTAACTTTGAAGAGATGAAAGCACTCCATGTTAATCTGAAACACTTTGAAGATGTTATGAGAGAGTACGGTGGTCTTAGACTGTGTCACATTTCTACTCCAGGACCAAGAGGCCAGAAACATTTGATGCTTCTTGCGTGGAGTAGACAGTGTGCCATGCAACATCCTATTTTCTGTTTAGGCAGAACCCAAAGCCATGCCTCTATGACACAGTCAAGACATTTAAAAAACAAGGCTACTTCTGGTCAAGACACAATTAAATATGAACAAACTAAAAAGAATAGTATAGGAGCTTCCTTTTTTAATACACAAATAGAGAGGGGTCTTGAACTGAACTAATTTCTTTCACTTCCAGTTGCACTCCAGGCTTATAATACAGGTTACAGGTTGAAGAGGAAAGTGTGTCAGGAAGAGGCAACATCAAAGATGAAGCTAAGGATAAAAACCCCGTCCTGCGGTGGCCTTAATCCTTCAACACCTGCAAATTGAAGCATGCTCCCTTTGATGTTGTCGGTTCAGCTGGCGAGATTTAATAGGACAAGAGAAAAAGAGGGGCATAATAAGCAGTGCGTTTAACACTGAGCTGAAATAGAAGCAAAAATGACACTGTTGTGGACCGTAAACAAACCTGTCTGCATTGCTGCAGAGATTTGTTTTCTGTAACGTTTATGGGGCCATCTGCTGATGTTTCAAGGCTTGTAGCAGTTAGTCAAAATGTTGAACTTTAAGATTTCTGGACAGTATTATACACACACGCCTCCACACGTTTCCAGATGAAAAGAAAAAATAACATATGAAGGTAGTTCCACACCCAATACAGTTTGATTTCTGATTAGTTATATCTGCAAATATATAGTCAACAGTTTTTTTCAATAAAAACTGCTCAAATTACTCTTATGTTTATTATGTGATTTTCATTTCAAATTTTAATGTTTCAAAAACGCGCTTTTCAAAATTTAGGTTCAGAAGATCTTTAGTGAGATCATTAATGCTGTATAATCTAGCAAGGGCAGGATGAAATGATCTCACACCGAGACAACACTGTGAGGGTCAAAGGAACTTGAAACAGACAACTTTTATCTAACAAGAATAATGCTGAATTCATAAAGTCCAAATAAAAGAATGATAAACTATGCTATAAAGTTTAATTTACTTTTTTTTTAAATATTGTTTCTTTATCATGGTGTATTTATTCCCAACTGGGAAAGAGTTGAAGTGGCATTTTAGATTTTCCTGATTTTTTAATAAGTATAGATACATAATTAAAAACGTGTTTAAGAAAAAGTATAGAAATCAATTTAATCAAAAAAATGTTTTGCTTCGGATTTACCAAAGGCTTCGGAGGTCCTGTATTCTACAAATTAATGAATCTACACATAATATACCATGATAATTTTTTGGTTTCATAATTCTATAATGTTCATGTCTTTATCATGACAAATATGTATTTTACTGTTAGAGTCGAGCATAATTAGTCCCTCATCTGCCTATTTAATGTCTACTCTGAACCAACCACAGGGGAAGCTGGGTTAAATCTTTCATGGTTGGTGGATGAAGGTCCCAAATGCAGGAGACCAGACTTGTTGGCAGAAACAAACATTTACTAAATCAACTTAAACATGACAAAACCAGGAGACCAAACCAGTGAGGTGACAGAACATAGAAGAGCAGATGATCTGACAATGAGAACTGAAAAACCAGACACTTAAATGGGCTGAGGGGCGATTAACTAAATGAAGACAGCTGTGGATGATTAACCTGAACATGGTGAAACTGACAGAAAACAGAACATGACCAAAACTAAGTACTGAATCATGACAAAATGCTACAAAATACAATGCTCATAAAAATTAAAGGAAAACTTTTTTTTTATTGGGCCTGGCATGAATTGAATGAAACCTGTCTGATAATTTTCTTATTGGTTAATCAGCTGAGGGCCTCGTTAATTTAATCAATTTCAGCTGTATTGGTGTTCATGGAATTAACAACAGGTGCACTTCAGTGGCAACAATTAGAAAACCCTCCAAACAGGACTGGTGTTACATGTGGAGGTCATTTCAAGTTTCTCCCTCTTGATCTTTTTTGGCTGGTTTTCCACTCGTGCTGATTTTGTCTTGTGTAATTTTCTCTACTGGCAGTATGAGGAGATTCCTTAACCCTACAGAAGTTGCACAGGTTGTCCACTTCTCCAGGATGGCACATCCACACGTGCTGCAGCAAGAAGGTTTAATGTGTCTCCCAGCACAATCTCCAGAACATGGAGGGGATTTCAGGAGACTGGTGGTTATTCTGGGAGAGCTGGACAGGGCCGTAGAAGGTCCTCAACCCCTCAGCAGGACTGATACCTGCTCCTTTGTGCAAGGAGGAACAGGCTGAGCACTGCTCGTGCCCTACAGAATGACCTCCAGAGGGCCACTGGTGTGAATGTCTCTACCCAAACAATCAGGAACAGACTTCATGAAGGTGGCCTGAGGGCCCCACGTCCTGTAGTGCTCACTGCCCAGCACCGTGGAGCTCCACTGGCATTTGCTCAAGAACACCAGAACTGGCAAGTCCGCCACTGGCGCCCTGTACTTTTAACAGACGAGAGCAGGTTCACCCTGAGCACCTGTGATAGACGTGAAAGAGTCTGGAGAGGACGAGGAGAACGTTATTCTGCCTGCAACGTGGTTCAACATGACAGGTTTGGTGGTGGGTCAGTGAAGGTCTGGGGAGGCATATCCATGGAGGGACGCACAGACCTCTACTGCCTAGGAAATGGTGCTCTGACTGCCATAAGGTATCCAGATGAAATCCTTGAACCCATTGTCAGACCCTGCGCTGGTGCAGTAGGTCCTGGTTTCCTCCTAATGCAAGACAATGTCTGGCCTCACGTGGCAAGAGTATGCAGGCAGTACCTGGAGGATGAAGGAATTACAAGAATTGAATGGCCTTCATGATCCCCTGACTTAAACCCAATAGAACATCTCTGGGACATTATGTTTGGGTCCATTAGGCCCCACCAGGTCACTCCTCAGACTGTACAATAGCTCAGGGATGCCCTCACACAGATCTGGGAGGAAATGCCATAAGACACCATTCGTCGTCTCATTAGGAGCATGCTGCGACGTTGTCAAGCATGCATACAAGCTCATGGGGGCCACACAAGATACTGAAAAGCATTTTGAGTTGCAGAAATTAAGTTTGGAGAAAATGGACTAGCCTGCTACATCTTCATTTCACTCTGATTTTGTGGTGTCTACACAATTGAGCCTCTGTAGGCTGAAAACTTTTATTTCTATCTTTTGTTTCTTTAAAGTGCTCCTTTAATTTTTGTGAGCAGTATATATAATATTTGTGTGTGTATGTATATAACATTATGTGTATATGTAATATTTTACACACTTTCTTTCACCCAAAAATAGTCTTATGGGTTTCATACTGTAGTTGTAACAATACTAATGTATGAATACCTAAAGAGACTCACTTAAACCATAAAACACTGAAACAAAAAGTATTTTTTTTATTTTAATGTTAACTGCAAACTAGAAAAAAAATCTAATCAAACAGTCTGTATAACTATATAGCATTCTCACCATCTAGTGGTTTTATTAGGTACTGCATGACTGCCAAAACTAACTAAAAGGTGAAATCCATTGAGACACATAAAAATGGGTCATTTGAAAGAATTACAAATGATTCTCAACAATCTTTGAATACACATCCCACTGAGCACTTTGACAAATCACAAATAACAGAAGTATTCAGTTGTGGTTTTACATAAAGCAGCTCTAAATCTTTTGATCATTTTGAAATATAGATTGACTTGTTACATTTTGTGATTGCCAAAGGAACTCTGTGACTTGTAGTCAGAACAGAATTGGGAATGAGAATAATGTTCAAATTTAATCAACAATAGCAGAAAAAAACAATCTTTACAATCCTGAGATCATGTGTCAGCTGCATTTGTATCATTTGTCAAAACTTTAGAAATGTATTAAAAATTAATGATAATATTAATAATAGAAACATAAAATAAAAATCTAAATGTAAAAACATGCTCTAAAAGAAAATCATAAAGGTGCAAGAGAAAAATGATAATCATTACAAAAGGGTTTTCTGCTGCCTTTTTTGCAGCAGAACACTGGTTGGATTATAAACAGGCCTCTGGGCACAGACATGAACAAAGTCCCTTTCTAATCCAGTCAGTTGGAGCTCCCATAAAAAAACAAGCTATGAAGCTGCAATTAGGTTGTGCTTTGTTCTCTGAACTTGATGAGTGTTGAAACCATTATGTCTATTTTGTGTTTAATTTTGTCTTGCCTACACATGGTTGGGGTGAATTAGTCAATTTTCCCCCCTAATCTGTTTATTTCTCTCTTTATATATAATATAATAGAACAACATTAACATAACTTTTCACAAATCATTTAATAAGTTCACTACTTTGGATTTTCTAAGACTGCAATTTTAATATAAGCTTTGAGATTGTGGTCTAGGGTGGATTTCTCTCATCTTCACAAGTTTTCCTGAAGAAAAATTGTGGTGTCTGCTCTTCAATTGGCCCAGGCAAATGTCAGGTCGCTAGGAGACGAGACGGTTTTGTGCAGAGACTTCTCTCTCTAAATGTCGAGAGCTGGATTTCATGTTCATCGTGGAGATTCATTGTGTAACAGGATAAGATTTGCTGTTTGATTCATCATCAACACAAAATGTTTTTCCTTAAATTCCTTTTTTGTTGAAGGACTTGAAGTCCTTCTCCAAGACCTGCTTAATGCTCTGTACCAACTTTCCTGCTTTGTTCCACTGTCTTGTCGTAGACGAACATGTCATGTAAAAAAAAAAAAAAAAAAAGTATAGTCATGTTTTGTTGTTTTCAGTAAAAATTTTAATGCAATTTAAGATCTCATGTTAAAAAAAACATTTAAAAAGAAAACTTTGTTCACCCTATCTATTTGTATTAATTGGTTTTTCTGCTATACTTGCCAGATAAATGTAGGTGGTCTCCAGAAGTTATTGCTGTATCATGATAGTTCTTTTATTCTCATAACAACAGGAATACATTTATTTTCTTAGGATTATCTCAACTTTGCTTTCTTGGACGAGAAAAACAAAGACATACATGGATTTAGTCGACTACAAGTGGATGTATCAGAATGGAGCAGAGCAGAGAACTTGTGACCTGCTGTGACTTCTACACCACTGCTGCAAGCTTTTTCCAACTACCACCCTCCCGATGTTCCTGATTCATGATTTGAATAAGGAATTACTAAGAAATCCAATTTTAAGCTTTGTTTTTTTTTTTTTTTACATATGTCCCTCATCTGCCACAAGAACATGTTGAAAACAGTAAAACACAATTTTCATCTGTGAGAGTCTTAGGAAGTTTTCTGAACCTCTAAACATGTCACACATAAATATTCT
The DNA here is from genome assembly GCA_003999625.1 of Oryzias javanicus. Lineage (NCBI taxonomy): Eukaryota > Metazoa > Chordata > Actinopteri > Beloniformes > Adrianichthyidae > Oryzias > Oryzias javanicus. Next base: position 18,579,906 of record CM012439.1, read on the forward strand.
ATATTATTTTTGCTCCAATATAGACCAGGTGCAGCTGAATAGCTGGTGAACCATGTATCAAAAATCTATGTTTGAATTTAGTCCCTCTTGAGCGGGAAGAGGAAATTAAAGAAAAACAGTCTCCCTGTCTCTCTGGGAATCATAAAAGACTATTAAGAGCAGTAAAATGTGTCCAACCACAGTAAATTTCATGACTGGAATCAACAGCCACAAATCCCAGATCCTTTTAAGACTAGAGATCAACTCTCTCGTGTGGTAGACCTCAGGGTTCTGTGTTGGCTCCTTATACTTTTTTCAAACAAACTTTCTGAGGGATTAAAAACCTGGATGGATTTGAACTTCATAAACTTTAGACTTAAACCATTGTATTTGGGAAAGAAATGTATTTGAGTGTATTGGATTGTCATTTAGCCTACTTTTTTTTATTAAACAACATGAGTAAAAAATTACTTGAAGTGGAACTGTGAGGAACGTAAATGCCTTGTTAACATAAAAAAACTGTAAATGAAAGGACAAAAATAAAACAAATAATAGTATATGACCAGAATGAAAAACTAAATGGTATGACTTTGGAGTGGATGTCCAATTTGAGGGCGTCTCCACGATGGACTGTAAAACAAACTAAATTTCACCTTATTAAATTACACACATAATGTCCCAGTTGTTTATCGTAGGTTGAATTAATCCCGTGTTAGTTGGACGTCATCGTGTCTACACACACACGTGGGTTAATGTTTAAACCGTAAAGTCGCGCTGAAAAACAGCTGCAGCGACACTTATCACCGCTCACCGCTCTGTGCGGGTCATAGTGCAAGGAGGCTTGACGCATGCCCAGTTTAGCACTTCCGGTTTTGACCAAATGGGCGGGGAAATCAGCTTCTTGCCAAAAAATAGTCATATAAATTCAAATAAACTAAAATATTTAGCACTTTGTTGTTAAAGTCAAGCAGTTATGTTTCGGTGTAGGTCTGCCTGGTTTTCTAAAAGTGTGAATGAAGCAAACCTCAAGTTTTGGGGTAAGAAAACTCTTTCCACAGGATGATTTTAACATACTTTGTCCCTATTATTCTAGTATTGTGATATTGTATTCTAACGTTACCACTTAAAAAAAAAAAAAAAAAAAAATTGCATCATTTAGACATGCTAGTATCAACAATCTTTGTTTATATATAGATTTTGTTCAGCTTTATTACACATATGTAATTTCCTTGCATAGCTTATCAATATAGCACCTTGAAAATATTTCGAACAAAATTGCAAGTATAGGAAAAAAAACTCACAGGATAAATTTACAATATTTTGATTTTAAGTACACTATTACACACGTAAAATTGATTTATAGACTAAATATCTGTATGTAGCCTTGTATCATCATCATAGTTGAGAAAATAGATACTGGATCTGTTTATAAATAGATGTGAATCTGCATATGTGTGGATCCATATGAATACCATATAAAGTAAACAGTGAGTTTTTACAGTTATGTACATGTTTTTGTGCATATTCTGTATGTTTTTTCCCCCTGTAGGCTTGTATAGTGTTTATAAAAATAGATAGGATCTGTACCCAATATCATGTTTTAAATAATTTTTTAATTTTTCTAAAGAATCAACTAATTAATTTTGACTTACTTTGGAAAAGAGTGTTAGAAAAATACCTTTTATGCAATTTTTGACTGTTCACAGTTTGTTTTCTTGATTTTTTTTAAATAAATTTTCCTCATAAGAGTGACATGTTTATATGCTTGTTTTATAAAATGCCAACCATACATATTCAAGCTAATGTGATACATGCTTCTTATTTTTGTAAAACAAGTTTTTAAAAGTTCCTAACACAAGTTTTTGTTCATTAATACTTTAGATTTGATGGTGATGTCTTAGGAAAAGTTAAACTTGCATCCCGTCTTGAAAGGACATGTGGATTAAGACACTTGGATCTATATAAAATAAAATGAAATGAAATGAAATAAAATAAAATGAAATAAATAGAACTTCTCCCAGAAAGAGTTACAAAGTGCTTTACAAAAGGAACATAAGACCAAATCAAAACATAGAGGTAATAAAATCCAGTAATATAATAATAATAATAATAATAATAATAATAATAATAATAATAATAAAAACTTTGTAAAACACAATAAAACTAAAAGCTATCCTGAATAAAAACACTGTACTTGTTGCTTGTTTTGATATTACTTCTCTGGTAGTACAAGAAGGTGGGACCATCACTGGTTGGAGACAAGCAGACTTCATCTTTAGTGAGGATGCAATGTCCTCTGACACGCTGAGGTGAGATGAATGCTAGAATAGAAAAAAGAATAAATACAAACATATTTATATATCATTTTCCATTTTTTATTTCTTCTTTAAGGATATATGAGAGCAAAGATTTCCTCTGGGACAAAGTGACTGTTTTTCACAGCTTGTTTCTGTCGACCTGTGAAAAAAGGCGGAGTGTGAGATCAGTAAGCATTGGTCATTATGTGCTACCCCCAGTCTCAGTGCAGCACGGTAAGGATTACAGTGGGTTTATTGATTTATTATGAGACAAGGTAAATCTTGAAGGAAGATGACTTTCACACTGATTTCTCTATGCTGCTTTATTTCGTTTGAGGTCAAGCGGAGTCATGAATTGGCAGAAAATAATTATTATTTCTGGAAAACTTGCTGTTGCTCCATGTCACAACAAAAACATTCCTCAGAAAAAATGTAGCCATTGTGGATATCTTAGAACTGTTGAAGGAAGAAAATAGTGCTGACATTACACAAATGTTTCATGCATTCATTTATATGATATTTTTGTTGGTGCTTATATCATTTTTTTTTTTTTAAATTATGTCATCTTTTTAATTGTATTGAGTTTTTGTTGTTAGTCCAACCCCCGAAAAAGTTCCCCTGATCTTTTAGTTGTAACTAACTTAGAGAATTTCTATTTTTTAAGAGGTCAGAAAGGTTATTGGAAGATTGATTTGGGAGTGTGAAAGTGACCTATCAGTTGACCAGGTGAGAAAACCAAGTGATACCATTTAGGATAAGTGGATTATGTAATAGTTAAATAACCCTAACTGAAGATGGTTGTTTTTGAAGGAAAATCCAGTGAATCCTAGATGCCTGGATGACGAGAGTGGAGATGAGGTCAGCATAAGCAAGTATGTTGACTTCACAATGAGTATTTTGAACGGAAGTGAAATTCATATTCATTTAATCCAGTCTCTTGTGACTGTTAACAGCTGTGAATCATCTGATGAAGATTCATCTCCTGAAAGGGAAGATCACTTGAGAAACAAAGCAAACGGCACACTCACAGGTGAATTATACGAACCTTGATGTCCTACTGGGATCATCTTGTGATCCATTGTAAAAGTGTTCCCAGTGATCTTTTAATGATTCAATTTGAGACTAAAAAAACCAAACTCTTTTTCTAGTACATAGTTTCTACAGAGCGGCTGTAGTTCATTATAGATTATGGGTGACACTGTTGGCATGGAGCAAATCCTCGCCACCTGTCATCCATAACTTAGCTCTATCTGTATACACTTCTGCTAGCTTACACCCCCAACCATACATTAGTGGTGCAACAAAAATGGCGAGCAATATTGAAGCTATCCAGCCATTCAATTTTTAATCACACAAAGGTGTCCATGGATCTATTGGATGGATCAAAATGGAGCGGAGCAGGGAGCTTGTGGCCGGCCCAGCATATTTTCTACTTCAAAAATACAATATTTTTCAAACAGCATTTTGCCGTCTACTCCTGCTCTGGGATTGTACTTCCTGGTTTTGGTCGGGAGCAGGGTAGCAGCATTTTGGATGATCTGCAGCTGTCTTAAAGCACTTTTACTATGTCAAATTTGTTCACCTTACTACAGATAAATGTGTGAATACGTCTTTGTTGGTTTGGTTCAGTATTTTTTTTTGTGCCTTTCAGACTTTCTTGTATTAAAACTGCCATTGTTACGAAGTAAACACATTTTATTTTATTTATTTGTGCCATAAAAACTGCTCTGATTGCTCAAATGTTATGCATTTCAAAAGAAGTGATACTAGAAGTTTTTGCATTTCTTAACAAAATGACTAAATAACATGGAACATAACATGTCATCATATCTACTTTTCAAAAGATTTTTCCTTATTATAACCATATGGAGTCCATTCATATGTTGAAGTTCTGAAATTTCAGTTTCATCTGGAATCAATTAATCAAAACCTTTCTCAGATGTACTGTTTTTTAATAGACTGACTCAGAGAATTGGGTGTAAATAAGTTGTTTATTATAGTTACTAACTCTTTAAGTCCAAAGGATGAACCAATTTTTACATTTAATTAAAATTCCACACCAGAAAAAGGTTTAAACTTAGATTAGTTTCACTATTTTTTTTACATATAGTAAATATTATTTGAAAATTTTAATAGTCTTCTTGTGATTTTATTTTTTTTGTTTGTTTTGTTCCCTCAGGGTACATCAGCATGGACAGCCTGCAGAAATATTCTGGTGAACTGAGTGATTATTATCCAAAGCATTTCCCATGCTTGAACTGTGGAGTCTGCGTCTGTTTGACCACCTCGGAATCAAACGAAATGTAGTAAAAAAGAAAGAAAAAAAATTGAAATAAGCTAAATATGACTGCTGCTGTATTTTTGACACTGTGTAAGCAGTATATTTTTAAGCTGTTAAAGTCAGAGGTTTTTGGAAAGCCTTAATTTGGTTTTAAAGAAGCAAAAGTTACATAAAGCTGATTTAGTTTGACCATATACCTTGTGAAGTTATTTTAAATCCTTTAACTTATCTCTCCTTTGTTTGTTTTGATTAAACTAACCATCATTGTTCTTTTTTTCTTTGTTAGGCCTTGTTAAATTTGATTTACCTGGGAATTTTTCTGCTAATAAACCTGTTTTACAGTTTTTGCTTTGCAGAATGCTTCTTCCTATGGGGAAAATACAAAACTCACATTTTGCACATACACAAATGAAAAAATGTAATTCTACAAATTATACAAAATTGTTGTTAATTAAGTTTTAACATTCCAGGATTGAGCTTTTGTCAGTTTTTAGTTCTGCCCAAATCCAGATACTTTCATTGACAGATTAATTTTTTCTCATTTATAGATGTGTTTAACAGTTGAAATGTCAATATTTTCTGTTTTTTGTTTAAATTTTATAATGAGTTGCACTTTTAATTAAAAGAAAAAATAATAAATAAATAAATACAGAAGTAATTACAAAAGAGCACCTCGATTTCAATAATCGACGAGTGCCCACCCCTCACAAATGGACTCTTCCGCTCCCATCTGACCAATCAACTGCTCTGTTGTGGTGGCAGCCCCGCCCAGCGATACTATTCTACGTGAGGGTCGTGTAAATTTTGACAGTGACAGCGTTTGACGAGTTTTAAGGCAGTGCCCAGAAGATCCGCGCTCCGCGTCTTTATTTTGTCCTCGTTTGGCTTCCGTCATGGCCCAGGAGAATCTGTCCGTGGTTCTGCACTCCAAGGGGGATCTCAGGCTCGTATGAAAACCCCATATTCCCTATTATAACTTTTCTCATTCGGCCTGCAACTGGCACGCACTGAAGTGGCTTTGTTTTCTTCTGAAACGTGTATTGTTTGCAGGAAAACCGCCCCGTACCGGAGCCAGGACCGAATGGTAAAGAGTCTTTTTTGTAGGGGGAGGGGTTGCACGTAGAATTGTGTTGTAAGCATGTCATTTAGAGCAGCTCATTGATTAGTTCAGAGTCCAAACCTCTGCACGGCGTCCTTTAGTGCCAATGTCATGTACCAAATCCACTTAAAACTAAAGGAATTGGTTCCAAAAGATCCAATAATTCCTCTGGAAATCACATTTTTGTTTCATTTGCTTAATTTGATGCATGTTACATATTCTGTAACAAGAAAATATACATCAGACAAACTTGAGACTTGGGTCTTCCCAAATCCAAGTCACTTAAAACATAATTAAAACAACTGGATCTAGTTGTTGGTGTATCATCAGAAAAACAAAAAGACTGACTGTCGTGTTTTGCATTTAGATGTTTTGCTGCACATGCACTCTGTTGGAATCTGTGGGTCAGACGTGCATTACTGGCAAAATGGCCGAATTGGAGACTTTGTGCTCAAAAAGCCAATGATCCTGGGACACGAGGCTGCAGGGAGAGTGGTGAAAATTGGCTCACAGGTCAAGCACCTTAAAGTTGGTGAGTGCAGTTCTTTCAGAAGTCTGTTGAGTCTGAATACTTAAACCAGGAGTGTCCAAACTTGTTTTTCTTTTCCTTTTTTTTTTTTTTTTTTTTTTTGCAAAAGAACCAGATTTGATGAGGTGAAAATGTGTGGGCCAGCAGCGTTTGAACCCTTAAATCCAAATGACTATTTAATGGTAACTTTATTGAAAGTGAATACTTTTCATTTCTTCTGAAATTTGTTTGCATTTTATGAACTAAAACTACAGTGAATTTCATATTTACAGTCCTGAAATAAAATAAAGATAATATCGGGAAAAAGGATTTTGTCAAGTTAAATATGGGTTCATATGAAATGTTACATATTGTAACCATTGTAAACTTCTAAATTTAAATCATGTGAACAAGAAAATAAATACCTAATAAATAAGTAGTCATCCTGTTCAGAAGAACTAAACACTGGCTTTGATTACTGAAAGAAAAAAAATCCTTTAGTTTGGCACTTAGTAGCCTCAGGTTTTCAAGGGCTTCTAACATAATTTAGCCATAATTTATCAGCTCAAACTGCACTTGGGTTAGCATTGTGCATTCTCCTTGCTTTTTCTTAGGGGACAGGGTGGCGATTGAGCCTGGTGTACCCCGCGAGATGGACGAATTTTTCAAAAGCGGACGCTATAACTTGTCCCCCACCATCTTCTTCTGTGCCACACCTCCAGATGATGGAAACTTGTGCGAATACTACACGCACAACGCCAACTTCTGCTACAAGTAACAGTGTTTTTAAGTATTGCATCACTTCACAACAGTTGCCTAACAAGCACATCTATTGCGTTTGGTTTTATCTGACACTATTTTTGTCCAGACTGCCTGATAATGTCACCTTTGAGGAGGGAGCCCTCATTGAGCCTCTCTCTGTGGGGATCCATGCGTGCCGCCGGGCGGGAGTGACCCTCGGGAGCTCCGTACTCATCTGCGGAGCAGGTAAACGGAGCTTGATATCACTGCCTCACACAATATTATAAACTGATGTCATTTTAAAAATATATATCTTTCCATGCCTGCTACATCAGGGCCCATTGGGTTGGTCAGCCTACTTGTCGCCAAGGCAATGGGAGCATCACAAGTCGTCATCACTGGTAACAAAAACTTTTCAAAATAAAATCTGGAAAATGTAGAAGTTTAAAAGCTCACGCAATGATGGCAATTAACAGGAAAATTTATTAAATTCAAGTGATTAAATGTATTTAATTAATTATCACAAAAATAATTTCTATAAAGAAAAGTACAATTTGGGTTTGTCATTTAAACTTTCCAAACAACTTAATTTAATCAGGAATGAACGTTTTTGACGTTTCACCTAAACTCGGCGTCATCACAGCTTATGTCCTGCTTTCATGTTAAATCTTCAGACCTCTGACAGTGAAACGAGACATTTTCAAACACACCTGTGTTCAGTTATTGGTACCTGTAACAAGTCTCTCTTTGTGGGTTTAGATTTATTCCCAGATCGCCTGGCCAAGGCCAAAGAAGTAGGAGCCGACTTTCAGGTGACGGTCGACAAAAACGATAGCCCCCAGCAGCTGGCCAAGAAAGTGGAGGACCTGCTGGGAGCTCAGCCTCAAATCACCATTGAATGCACCGGCGCTGAGAGCTGCATCCAAACTTCCATCTATGTATGTGAGAAACATCAGTTATTCAAGTGGTCTTGAATAATCTTAGCAAGCTGGAGCATTGTAATAGATAACTATTTTGTTGTTTGTTATCTATGGAAGTTTTTTTTTAACCATAATTCAAAGTCTAATGCATTATTTAATTGACAATTCCACTTGCAAATTCATGCAATTTGAAAATGCATTTTTCGATTTGCAATTCAATATTCAATTTAGGCGGGCAAAATGATCATTCATTTAGCAATTTACAATTAAATATGAAAGTTTGCAATTCAGTATCACAATTCCAAAAATAAAATCTTGAATGAAAGCAAAATCAATTGCATTGTAAATTGTCATGTTTTTTTATGGGATAATTCAAATGACAATGCATTTTGCAATTTACAATTCAATATTCAAATTAGACTTTTAATATGAAAATTCAAAATTCAAATATTTATTCAATATTTTATTCTTAGAATTGTGATATTGAATTGTTAATTGTAAAATGAATTATCATTTTTGCAAGCCTGAATTAAATATTGAATTTCAAATTGAAAAATGTATTTTTAAATTTCACGATGAATTTACAAGTTGAATTTTCAATTGAAAAATACATAATACCTGGAATTATGGCTTAAAAAAACTTATCGGTAATGCTTGACCATTTTGTTGTATTAGAATAATTTGGGCTTTTAAAAATACTAATTTAAATTTTGGAAACAACCTTTTATATTGTCAAGTACGCATGATACTGACAAAAACATGGTTGAATTAACATCTTGGAATAATGAAATTCTTTTTTGACACCCAAAATTGAGTATAAAAAATTTTCCTCTCTGTTAGCTTCTGCATTTTGGGGCGGCCGTGGTGCAGCTATAGGGCGGTTGACTCCTCATTTGAAGATTGTGGGTTTCGATTCCTGTCTTGCTTGCCTATGTGTCAAAGTGTCCTTGGGCAAGACACGGAACCCCCCATTGCCTCTAGTGGAAGGTTGGCGCCAGTGTTTGGCAGCTGAGCCGCCATCAGTGTGTAAATGTGTGAATGATTGGGTGAATGGGTCTGTAACTGTAAGGCGCTTTGGGCCTTCGAGTAAGGTAGAAAAAGCGCCATATAAGTATACGCCATTTTTTTTTCCTTATCTTGAAAAGATTATTTGACAAGGATCCAGTATTTTAGTCTTCTTCTTCTTTTTTTTTTTTTTTTTTTTAACTTAGGCAACCCGTTCTGGAGGTGTGGTGGTGTTGGTGGGTCTTGGAGCTGAGATGGCAACTGTTCCTTTGATAAATGCAGCCGTGAGGGAGGTGGACATCAGAGGAGTCTTCCGCTACTGCAACACGTGAGGAAACACTCTTTCTTTTTTGGTTGTGTCCGAATAAAAACTTGTTCAAAAGCAGTTACATCATTTTCTAGCAAGTTTTGAAGTAAAAAAAAAAAGAAGTTTTTTCTTTCACAAACAAAACTCTTGTCCGATTTCTCTATTTGCAGTTGGCCTATGGCCATAGCCATGCTGGCTTCAGGTCAAGTGAACGTGAAGCCCCTTGTGACCCATCGCTTCCCTCTGCAGCAGGCGGTCCAGGCCTTTGAGACCACCCGTCAGGGGCTCGGGATAAAGGTCATGCTGAAGTGTGACAAAAACGACTCAAACCCCTGAGTCCACACTCTGCAGTGAAGCGGTTCAAGCTGGCTCCGGATGACGAGAGCAAGCTGTAGTCTGACGTCAGCTACATAACAAAACAAGTTCAAAGAGATGAACCCGTTTGCTGTGATGCGAAATGTGCTGCTGCGTTGACCTGATCAACCGTGGGCAAATCTCCCAACTGTTTTATTGCTGACCAACACTTGAAAATATGTTATTCTACGTTCCTGCAATCTTCATTGCGTTTTCATACAAGCATGATTTTAATGACTGTTCTTGATTTTTCAAATAAATCTTTTTGCAGCAAGAAAAAAAAATCTAACATATTTCTTCCCATGAATAACCTGCATTATGAGCTTCTTACCACTAGAGGGAGCCAAAGGCTCAGCAAAGAATCCTAGATAAACCATTATGGCAAGAAAGGTGTGTCCAGAATACGTTTGTAATAAGATACAGTGTTTATCTATAAATTGTCTTACATTTACTGTTCTTTTTGGTTTTGTTTTTATCATCAAATTCTAACCACAACAATTATATGGTATGAACTGTTTTGTGAATGAGCAAACACTAAATGCAATTCTATTGGGATTTAAAGTTAAAGTCTCATTACTTCTGTGTGTGAAATTTGGTCTCCACATTTGACCCATTCCCTGGAAGAGGGGTGAGCTGCAGACACAGCCATGCTCATAAACCATTTGGGTGTTTTACCCCCAAGCCAACCCCTAAATGCTGCAGGGAGCTACTGAATCCCATTTTTAGTTTTTGTTATGAGTAGATTGGGATTTGAACTCACAACCTTCCAGTATCAGGGTGGACACTCTAACACAAGCCCATTGAGCTGGTTTATGGTAAATATTTTTCAAATTTATGGGATCATTTCGGAGAAACGCATTTAAAATATTCACTTCACTAAAAACAATCTTAATTTGCAATTTAAAACACATTATAAAAATATCACAAAGCTTTTTTTGTTTAAGAAGTCACTGCAAAACTGAAAAAATGATGAGACAATCTCAATTTTTTAAATATATGGAGTCAAAATGCTCAAGAATACTCAAATAAAAACAATACCAAGGGAAAACTACAAAAATAATATAAGTCAAAGTTTAAATTTATGAACAAAAAAAAAAGAAATTGGACAAATAATAAAAAATTTGTATCCCTTTGATCTGATGATAAGAACCTAAATACATTTTTACTTAAACATTTTATAACAGAACTTAAACATAATTATCACAAAACTAAACTGATAAAAATTTTACATTGAGTGAGAAAACACTAGTCTTTCTGAGTTTTAATACGGAACGTACTGATCATCTACTTGTGAAATGCTACAGTTTTCCTCTAAATAATATTTCATTGTTTTGAAACTGGGTTTCTGTTAACGAACCTGAACTCTTATCAAAGCCAGAGCCTCACAAACTTTTCCTGAAAGTGGCTGTTTCTTTGAAAACTGGAGCAAACATTTATCTTGATGCTGCAGTTTTGTCGTAGCCTTAAAAACACATTATGAATGTGCCTTCTGCGGGGTTTCAGCTGCACAGCAGTGCCATCTATTCTGTTTATTCAAGCAGAAAATACTTCCACTGGGTCAGCTGAGCCGCTAACGGCGAAACATAAAGGCCTTCTTAAGAAAAGTGATGACTGGGGAAAGGAATTCTGACTGGAAATCGACTTTAAACATCTTTTCTGGATTATTGTTGGGCTTTAATGAAAGAATGTTCACTTTTTAGATGAGTTGGCTTGTCTTGATGTTTATCTTCTGGTGGAACTCTAACAAGAACTTTACAACAACAACAAAAAAACCCAAATCAGGTTCAACTGAGCTTTTATTATCTTGCCACAATGACATGATACTAGATTACGAGGCATGCACACAGATAATGTTCATACGGTTAGAAGTACTACAGTGAGGTGTGAAAGCGTCACTCTGGGGTAAGGCTTTTTTTTTCTCTGTCACAGTGTGTGTGATTCCGTCCCTTCCAGCTGGCGGGCCGGTGTCCAGTCGGATGATAGCGGAGGCTAAACCATGTTGTGTTCTGGTTTCTCATCATGAGCACAATACTAGACGAGGTTCTGGTTTATGTACAGACATTCTAATACTGCTCGTGGAAATGCGACAGCTCACACACGACACGGTTACATTCACAGTCCAGTCTCCGAGAGAGATTCAGTCGGAACGGTAAGGATGGATGTGGCGGGTGAGCACACGGGAGAAACGTCATCCATGTGACCCGATATCAAAAGCGTCACTACTGCCAATGTTCACTGCTGCTAGATATGGAAGGGCGAGTGGCCTTTTTGTACATGAGATTTAGAAAAGACTCGCCGCTCAGAGGTTGCAGTTGTGTATTGCCTTAAAATGTGGTAACTCAAAACGGATATGGCGTTTCTCCCATAATCCCTCTCTGCGGTTGGAGGAACACAGCAGCTCAGCACATTCAAACACGTTAAGTCGTTTTTCACTCCCAATGACAGAGCTTTGTCAACTTCAAGAGTTATTTACAAATGCAGCCGTTCCCCCATGTTAGTCAAATGTGTATTTACATGGGAAATAAATAAATAAAGGGGATGGAAGTCAAATATTGCATCACAAGAAAACTTTGTTACCCAAAAGACAAAAAAAAAAAAAAGTACAGACAGAACAAACAGGTAAACCATAGTTTCCCACACGCTGCCTCTTCAGCTCTGATGGATTAAGCGAGTCTTGTCATTAAAATGCATGTCGGGGGGGTAAAAAAGGGGGTGATGATTAAAAATGAAAGTCGTCAGCTCAAAGAAATGAGAAAACAGAGATTTGAATGGTCAGGGAGGAGTAATCCTCCCGCCGGTGAGAAGCAGGATGCTTGTAGCGCCGACAGCTTCCAGGCTATTGTTTATGTAGCTTCATCTATATGTATATGGGAGTTTCCTGTCCCGTTAGAAGCCGGAACATGGCTGCCGGCATCGTCTTCATGTGGATCTGGAAGAAGAAATTACAAAAGAGTGGAGAGAGTGTCTCAAAATCCTGTGTATAAAACCCTGAAAGTGTTTCGGGTTTACTGATGGTGTTTTTTTTGCCTTTTTAATACGATTTTCAACCGTTTTCATTTGAACTATATTGAAGGTGCATACAAATAATCCTGTACTGCAGCTTTGAGTCCTTATGGAGCCTTTCATTCATTTTTCCTAACTTATAAAAAAAAGGCTGCAGCCATATCCTCGATCCATCATCCTCTTTCCACGCATGCAGGATTTTCTATTTTCCTTTTTTTATCTTTTGCTCCAAAGCAGGAGTGAGTTTGTGAATGCGTATTCATAATCTGTAATTTGTGTCTGCCTGCTTGCGTGTAACTTTGGATTTGTGCGCGCATAATTCTTGATTTGTAACTCACAACACATTTTAGGCATAACTTTGTGTCCTTGTGAATTCACATGTACAAAAATGACAAAATTCTAAAAAATAATTACAGTTTACACACACACAACCTAAAATTAAAACATCTTGAAACTAACTACACACAAAAATCTTTAAAAATCATGCACAACTCGCTTCTTACACACAAAACCAGATTAACGCACAAATCTGATGTGAGAATCTTTTCACATCTCCAAGATTTGTGTGTAAGTGATGCGTTTAAAACTGCCACTTCAAATTCAGATTCTGTAAGGAATATTTTTGATTAAAAAATTCAATTTAATTCTCTATATGTAACCTTTCAATGAAGCTCTGTAACCTTTGAATGAACCTAGTGTGCTCATTAACACATGCCCCACATGCTCAGGGAGTGTCTAATGGAAGACAGTGTAACCTCAGATATTTACATAAAGGGCCCACATGCCCTAAGAGTCTTTGATGTGAGGCAAATTCCTTACGCCTTGAAGATGGTTTGAGCAGCCCTATAAAAACTCTTGGGTCCTGTCACACTGGCAGAACCCTCTCAGAGGCTTCTCTGTATGTCTGATCAACATACATTAAACTGAATTGATATTAAATGCTTGTGTCTGCTCCTTCATCGGATTCAATAATTTTCAACCACAATTCTCTTGGGCTATGTTTAAACTCCCAAACCTCTCAAACATTGAACTGTGCAGGGTTATCCGGTGCCCTGAATTTTACTACAATTCTGACCAATACAACACAATTTTTTTAACTAAATAGAAATTTTGGTGTCACCCAAAAGTAAGAACCTAATAACTATGAACATTTTATAGACTATTTATACTTCTGTTGTATTCTGATAATAAAAACTTAAAGTATTTATTTAAAAAAAAATTAAAATACATTTATTTCAAATGACAAATAGTTAAAACGCAATGCATTGTGGTCCATATTTGCCAATCTACTGAGCATTGATGCACACTGGTTTTTTGAAGCAACTTCTGGGAAATTGATTAACAGTCTAACCTCGCCAACGGAGTTTGAGAGGGCCTGAACAATCTTCTCGTGTGCTGTGGCCACCACACTCTGGCCGTTGATCTCGATAATCCTGTGACCCACGCGGACCCCCCCGCGCTCTGCGATGCCTCCTCGCATCAAACTGCATATCTGCTCGAGAGATTCAAATGAGAGAATTTCCTTGTGTCATTCTGAGTTAAAAAAAAACAACACTGCAGCTTTTAAAAAACTCTGATCCTCACAATGCCATTCTGGACACTGAAGCCCAGCTGATACTTCAGGTCCGGTCTCTTGATGAGGACGGTGGTCACAGGGGGGCAGCTGACGATGTTCATTTTGACCTGCACCTGGTTCTTTAAGCCCTATAAAAAGACATATCATCAACAGGCAGGGATTCACCAGAAACTGATGATGCTCTTATGAAGCCTTCTGCAGGCAGGCTGCACATCTTCTCCATCTCTGTACCTTAATGATTCCCTGACAGGTGGCGAGTGGCAGCCCCACGAGGCTGGTGTTGTTGATGGACATGATCTGGTCTCCGATGCTGAGCTTGCCAGAGCGAGCAGCCGGCCCGCCGTTCATCATGTTGGCCAAGATGACCGTGGGCAGAATGGACCCCCATCCGGACTCCACGATCACCACCCCCAGGATCTCGCCTTTGCTCTTCTCTAGCTGCAGCTGTGGACAGACAGCTGCATGCTCAGCATTCTACAGCTCAGACCAGGAATATAACTAATCACAGCGCAACTATCGAATGTCTGTGCAACTCACATTTTTTATGACAATAAGCTCTAAATTCAAAATTGATGGTTTCTGCAGCTTCTATCCAAAAATCTGAGCTGGAATCTATGACATAACTGCAAGGCAGAGCTGGAATCATGAGGCTTAACAATCTATCATTGGTCAGAGATTTAGAAATGCAGCGCATACAGGGAGGGATTAATGTTGGAGGTTGTATAAAAATGTTGCAAATCAATCAGCGGCAGCATCTCTGTCTGCATCCATGGATTTATAGAAATGTTGCATGAATGAACAAATGCAAATTCATCTCCTAGATTTGCTGGAGTTGCTTCTGTTCCTCTCCATCACTGGATTTATGTATGAATGCAGAACATGAATCCAACATCATTTGACAAAGAACTAAATTACAAACTGCCACAAGACAAGAAGACACTGGCAGAAGGAAACCATTGTTACTCAAGCTGTGTTTAAAAAATAATACATAAAAATAACCTGTAGAATCATCGATTTTAAGCTATAAAAAGTTAAATATAAACATTTAAAGGGAATTGTCTATTCAATTGGAAAAAAAAGCTTTTAGTGACTCACCCTCCTGCCCTCTCCCACATGCATATTAAATATGCACCTCCATTTTTAAGCTGTATGCTTGAATTAGGGTGAAAAAAATCCCACAGACCTTCCAAAGAGTAGGATGCTATAGCTACATCTACAACTACAGCCAAAACCAATGTGCTTTAAACTGATAGATCCAGGGAGAAATACAGACACAAACACACTCACAATTAATGTGCGATCTTGTTCTTGATTCATTTTGGGTTTCAGCCCTACTGTAGCACATCAGTGCTTGGAAAATGTCCAAAAATTAAAGTAATGATTTTCTCTCGTACAGCGTGCCTTAAGTTATTACAATTTGGAATCTTTTAGCTCTTGCAATAACTAGTTATAAAGAACTGAATTAGAAGAAAAACATCAAAAAATATTTTTGCTATGGACAACGTCAGGATTGTTAACTTTGGTTGGGTTTTGTGTCCTGTCTCTGGGGAGAATTGTCGGGACCGCTCCCCTTCCTGAGGAGGGATTCTAATACCCCTCACAACCGTCTGGCTGCAGGACCCCTAAATGTGTTTTGGCCTTGTTCTTCTTCTTTTCTTCCATGTCCCCTTCAGGTGTTTTTGTTTTTGGGCATCTGGGATCTGCTCTTTTGGGGAGTGGTACTGTCAAGATTATGAACTATGGTTTGGGTTTTTCAGTTCAGTTAATTTTTAACACTATTTAGAACATCAGAAACAATCATAACAGACACCAAAAGAGCAACCAAAACAAGTACAACAGAGTAGTGTTCATATAGGGGTGGGAAGAAGTTTAAAACTTATTTAACCTCACCCTCTTTACTAACTTAAATTAAAAAAAAAGGTGTATAAACAAGGGAATTCCCATATATAGTTTATACACTTGTATATGCTCTAATACATATATGCACAAATATTTGAACATACATAATAAAACCTGTCATTTATTTATACCTATATAGTCATTAAAGATTGTTGATCTGTATTTAAATTTAAATTACCTTATTGTTGGACTATTTTTGATTTTGTCAGTTATACTATTCCAGGGTCTTACATCTTTAAATAAAATACTGAATTGTTTTCTTCTGGTACGATTTTTATTTAATATAATTTGGAATGGCCTCTTAGGGAGTACCCTCTATCTCTATTCGCAAAAGTTTTTAAAATAAAACATTTTATTTTGGGCTCTGTACATAAATTGCACAGGTAAAAAATTAATCAAATATTTTAATTTGAATAATTTTGAATGAATAAAAGGTGGGTGAGTATAATCGTAATAACCAGCTTTATTTATGACTCATATGGCCCTTTTCTGAAGAACGATAAGTGGTCTTTCTGTTTTGGGTAATTTATTAAATGTTCACTTTCTGTCATCAAAACCTGGTATGTTGTGTTTGGGTTCTCCTCAACCACTTCCTCAAAGATAATTCCTTTAATATAGTACTTAGCTTAAATTTTTGTCACATCATCAATGCCCAAACTGTGATTCCAACTTTCCAACTTGACACTTTCTTGTTGGACTTGTTCTGGTATTCTGTATTTTATGTTATTTTTTTTAAACTTTATTTTGAAGTAACCACTGACAACAGTTTCAACTGAATTTGCATCCTTTGTCAAGAACTGGCGGTGTTGGACCCAAAATGCAGAAGCCCAGGTTTAATGGCAGAAATTTAAACATTTAAGAAATATAACAGATAAAACCAAACAGAACAGAACAATCCTCAAATCCTTTCCTTAGCTAAGTGAGCTTTCTGCCATAGAAACTAGCATCTCGGATTTTTAAAAGAAAGATCAATTAAGAAGCAGTATAACAACGGAAATACTGAATTTTTTTTTTGTATATTTCAAATTCTCAATTATGTGTGTCATGTCTAAAAATAATAGTTTTTATTTTGCATAAAATGAAGGGAAAAAAATAATTCAATAAAACTTTGCCTAAGACTGTTATATGTCTTCAGCATTAAGATGGATCTTGTAAAGGACTATTTTTAAAAATGTTTTTTTTTTTTTTTGTTTAAGCAAATTTGTTTTCCTGTTCCAATTCTTTACCAACTCCATCTAGCTCAGCACAATTAAATTTATGTATTTTTAAAAGCCCTGTGTTAATAAAAAAAAAAGAAACTAAAAGGAAGTTGACATGCTCAAGGCAAATGTACATATTCTTTCAGCCTTTTTAATGACTCAAATTAGTTTAAAGCCATTATGTTTGTGGGTTCTTCACTGCCCTGCAGCGTCTAAGTGCTTCTGTCTTTTTAAACAGTTCCTGCAGAGACAGAAAGGAACATGTTTATATACCAACCTCTTTGCAGTTCTCAGAGTTGGAGAAGTGAATGAGGTCATCATTGTACATTTCCTGGGTGTTGATGATGTCACTGTACTCCTTCTGACTCAGGTCCTCTGGGTTGATTCCATTGGCTCTGAGAAACTCCTGGTAGGCCACGCTGAAGGCCTGACCTATGGACTGAGCAATGAGCTGGGCCTAAAAAAAAAAAACAAAGTCAAGCAGCGAGGTTTTGTTAAAATTTAAGTGTTTTCCATTAAGAAAAGCAATTTTCAATTTGTCTAATGTGTTTAACACTTTAGCAGGACACCAAGACTTTAGAGGAACAATAAGAATTTAATAATTTATTATCTTATATTATCAAAAACCTATATATTTTAGGGCAAAGAAAGGTGAAACTGATCTCTTAGTTAAAAGGAAATGCAAAAAGAGACATGAAATCATATTAAAAGTTAAATATTTTTTTCCTAATATGTCTGCCTGATGCCCTTAAACAGATATATTAAGTAAAGAAAAGTGGAATAGAAAAAGATTAAACTAACCAAATTTTCAGTTTTTCTTTACTAACTTCCTAATTTTCAGAAATAGGAGGGAAAATGGCTCAGAAAGCAACCGTTAATTAGCAATGCACCACAAAAAGTCAGAAGACAGAAACTCTCAATGCATGCAGTGAGACTTAAAAATAACAAAAATGGATTATAAGTTGACACATGAGCAGCTGAATGGTTCCATTAAAACTTCGGCCGGCCTTTAAACCCTGGCAGCAACAGAAGATGAAGAGGGGACAGATTGGATTCCAGCCTTCATAGCATTTGGCACAGGAACTGAGCTGCTGGCTCCTCTGAGTTACATTGTTCACGTTGCCAAGTCTTTCCGTATCTGCCTCGGCAAAGCAAGCAGCGGCTCCACCGAGTTAAAATAAATAAATAAGAAAATAAAAATGAAAAGTGTCCAGCCAATTTACATCATGGCACATCAGTGGGCTGTTCAAATGATTTGTAAGAAGCACAAAGACAATTCCAGAGGGGACACATGCAAGAGACAACACAAATGTGAAGAAAGACTAAACAAAACTAAAAGAATGTCTTTGAGATAAACAAAACAATGGAGTTTATGATAAAGACTTGAGGGTTTCTTCATTTTTAAAATCCTACATCGATTAAAATTGTGTTTTTGTGGCATTTTTCTGACGATTGAGGGTATTTATATAGAAAATTAAGATTAAAATAGAATTTCTGAGTATTTCTTTATTTAAATCATTTTGAATCAGTTTGAAAAATAGCTTCTTTGTGATGGTGAAAATATGCTAGGTGGGTCACAAGCTTCCTGCTTCCAGCTTGTAGCAAAGGGGAGGGGAAAGGGGGCGGGGTTGATCCATACCAACGATCCCACCCACAAGTGGAGGCAAATTTCTGATGAACTAAAACTGATCTGAAGAAACAATAGTTTTCTGAAAAATCATAATTAGAAGACCAATTAAAAGATGATCAGAGCAGACTCTTATCTCTAGCTTACAATCAGCTCAATCTAAAAATAAAAGTGTCTCAGTCACTTACATCCTCTGACTCAAAGACATGGCAGATCATCTTGTACTGCTTCTTTGCTTCAGGTGCTCCGGGGGTAGTTTCGATGCAGTCCTGTGAAGCCGTTCGGGGCATTCGGCGTCTTGCCATCAGGACCACGATGTTCCCGATATCGGCGATGTAAGAGATTGTGCGAAGTGCATTGTCCATCATTGTTTCCTGTTTGAACCAAAAGATGAAAAAATCCTCCATTCAGTGTTGCTGTTCCAACAGTTACAGTATCTTTGATTACTATGAGGTGTTGCACCTCATAATAACTTGCTCATGGTGAAAGTGGATAACATTATCAAGTGGAGTCTACAGTTAGGCCAGATTTTTGTCCTGAAGAGAGGAGTTATATCATTTCTATACTATTTGGAGTACCCCAGGGTTTGATTCTTGGACCCCCATTTTTTTTTTTACTTTATTAAATTAGGAAAGTCATTTTGATACTAAAACTCCCTTGGTTTCAATTGAATTTCTGGTCAAAAGGAAGCAGCAAAAACAAAATACAGTTGATTAAATTACACAAAGACAAAACAATGGGAAGAGGCAAATATATTTTAAAAACATGCTTGTTGTCTCGTTCACAGATCTTTAAAAAATATTGAAAGCACTAGAAAAGCTTAATAATAACCGACTCAGCAACAAAAAATAAGTACATGGTATGTTTGACTTTGTGTTAGAAGCCACTGTCACCACGGTGACATGCTGTAATTGAAGAGATCAGAAAACATGAATCTGCCAATTATCCTGTTTATCATGAAGAGCGGGTCTGCAGCATATTTGTCTGCTTTCTGACAAAGATTCATTATCCACTGAGTACAGGGAGGGAGTGAGTTAAATGCATTATCACAGCAAAAAAAAAGTCTTCCTTTGATTGCATTTAACACATCTGTGTAATCTGATTACAGACCAAAACCATTTATATCAAGAAAGAGTCAATCCTGCTCATCTGAGGATGTCGAGCAGCTGCAGAAAAAAGTCAGTTGAATAGAACAATATTTATATTTTATGGCTCAACTTAATAGCAGTCTCGCGTAATAATGCATATTACATGTTCTTATCAAATTTTTTTAACATATTTAAAAGATAGTACAATTTAAATCCTTCGTATTTGATATAGAACAACCAGAATTTAGCTTTGTGGTGGTTTTATGACGTACATCTTATTCTTCCTTTTTTTTTTTGCAGCTGTTTTCCATTTAACACACTCATAAGGACATATTCAGGCTGGATTAGGATTATGGCCACAGAAGTAGGGCTTTATACTTTATATATATATATATATATATATATATATAAAATTTTTTATTTTTTTTTTTCTAATATCAGATGTGCCAGAACCAGTGGCAACCAGATGGAAAAAGGAAGACAGACACTGCATTGCAGCACGTTATTTTCGGCCAGGTGGCTGCCCACACTCACACTGGTACATTCTGACACTCCACTCAGATGGCCAAAGTATGAACAGACTAAAATGTTGCAAATGGATCTTCCATCACATAGAGATTTAACTTTTGCAGAGAACCACATTCATCACATCTGAGGTGCTTCTGCTCATTCATAAAGTTTGCTTTAAAGAGGTTGAAAAACTCTGACAAAGTTTTTCAATTAAAAAAAAATCTATCAAATAAATATTAAGTTTTTCAATTAATGTATTACACACAAGGCAGAAGTTTGCAGATGTTTGAACTGCTTTGGTTATATTATGCTTAGGTTATCTAAGTTCTGCACTCTCTCCAACATTTTATTCAAATTTTGGTATTTTAAGTAACAGCTATAGTGGTTCAGCCAAAGATGCACGGGCAACTAACCGTTTATTTAGCATACTAAAGTCAACTTCATGCAGTACTTACGTAAAGGAAATTAATTTGCGATTGTATTTTCCATCAGTTGATGGTGGAATTAAACATCTTGGTTCCTTACTCCACTCATAGCCATGCCTTTGGACCACGCGGGGATGGATCCAGCCAACATGTCATGCTATAGTAAGAATGCCCTGGGCAACATATGTTACAGCGACCACTTCCACTATGTAAATGTGCATAAATGCCTGTTTCGAGCTTCCAGGTTCAAAACTCTTGCGCGCATGCATATTTCTACGACCGTTTTTGGACCCATATTGTGCAGCCATTGAGCATGCATTGCAAGTTAACCCAGGTCAAACTCCGACCTATCAGGGATCAAAGTTAGTAATGACGTATGGATGGTCTCTCTTTCAATTCCCAGAAGGATCAACTGTTTGAAAATTGATCATGGCAGATAAATGAATGATTTGTGCAAGATCAGGTCTTTCATATATCGGAATAGAGCTCTGAATCTTATGTATATTTGTTTATTTGTATTGAATCATTTATGATAGTAGAATGCAGACAGTTTGATGCAAGGGGCAAAAACAAAACATGCTTGGCCTTAAAATACCTTCAATTTATTGTGTTGAGAAAAAAAAAAAAAAAATCTGAAAAAAAAATCAAAATCGTGACTTTGAAACAGTGAATCAAATTGAATCATGGCTTGAATGAATCGTTACATCCCTAGTCCAGTGTGAACAACATATGCTAAACGTGCATTCAAGGTTGCAGTTTTAGTCTCCCTTAAAAAATGACGAGCTTCCTTTAATCATTATCGTGGCTTCTTATGATGCAGCAGTGAAGCAGTAGCCTTCCAAAGTGCGTAACTCCAGTAAATCATCAGGAAAATCTGCTTTTATTAGCACCAGTGGGACGACATGTTGGATATAAACACAAAGAACTTACTTGTGTGTCTGCATTGAGGACTTTTATCCTCTGGGTGGATATGAACAGATCGACCTCCGTCAGAGTTTGAGTGTCTCCATCAGCATTCTGAAGGGAAACAGAGGGATCAATTAAAATCGAATCCAACTGAAAGCAAATATTTGAACGATGTTGGTGTTAAATGCAGCAAATACTGAAAAATGCACTTGTGCTAAGTTGTGTGTCCAGCTAGTAAAGTGTTTATCTGATGCAGGAGGGGTTGAGTGTAAAGGTGAGGTGGAAATGACAGAAAAAGGAAGCTTTTGGCGTTGTGGTAATTCACTTCAGCTCTCTCTTGGCACAAGGATTGCAAGCTGGCATGGAAACAAAACAGCTTAACTCTAAACCCTAACCAGCTGGTTGTTACATCAGTGAGAGCAGACCAAGCCTGTGCACACTTTCCTGTAATCTCTATGATCTACAGACTAATAAAAATATATTTGGTTTGGTTTAATTAGGACACTTAAACATCTAAAGTAGGGATATAATAATATGTGAAATGAAAGACTGAATACGATTTTGGGATTGAAACTGAAGTAATTTGAAGTTCTAGACGTTTTCTTGTCCCTTTGTTTGTTATTCTTTTTTAATTATTCCTTCATAATTTTTATCATGCTCAAGGTAAGTATATTAATTCATAATAAACTGTCTAGGAATGAAAAAATATATATTTTGAACTGGCTGATTTAATTGGCAAAATTACTAAATTAAAAGCTTTGGTGATTATATTCATACACTGTCCTTCCTATGGATTCATTGTAAGTTTGTTCAGCTTTTTTTCAAATGTATTAATTTGTTTTGGGAATTAAACTTTCTGTCAATCTGCGTCTTCTACAGTGGACAACTGCATGATTTTGTTAATGTATTAAAATAATTTACAACAAATTTAGGATTAATGAACTTCCTGGTTTGTCTAAAAGAAAACAGATATATGCTTTTTCATAGATAAATACTACAAGTACTTCACATACAAAAGAAAAGAAAACCGTTCACTTAAATATATCACAGAGTTTATTTTAGGCTTTTTTTCTTAATGTGAAAAACAATCAAGTAATTCTACAAAATAGGTAAAATATGCTGCATGTTTTTGGATGACATGACAAATACATCTTTGGGAAATTCTGATGTAATCGTTAACCAAATTAAAACAAATTTTTCAGCTTGGTAAAGTTGGAATCCAAATCTTTCAAGCTTAAGTTTTAGTAATTCATTGAAATATTTGTTGGTTTGAGTTTGATCAACTGACTGCTCCTCGATGTCTGCTCCAAACTGTCACAGACAGAGGATGAATGAGAGCTCATAAAAAAAAAATCATATTTCTATATGACTTCTTTTTTGGCTGACTGTTTAAGCTTGGGTAGAATTTAAAATTGTTTTCCTAATAGACATAAAAGCTGTTGTATCAGATGGTAATCCCTCCTAAGGCTACTTACGCTGAAGGGTGAGAGGTGTTTCTCCTGAAATGCATATTCAATACTGGTTTTTAGATAATCCTTAAAAATTTAACTCAAATTAAAGTTTTGCATCGATGAAATTATAAAAAATTTAACTGAATAAACAACTTATTTTTAGCACTTTGAGATTAATTATTTTTGGAATTGATGGTCTGTAAAATAAAGTAAATCATTGTTTATATTTTGCAACATTTCCAGTTTTAATAGGGACAAATATGAGCATATTTATCTTCTGTAAACAAACAAGTTTGTGGTTATTTCCATTGTACTTAATAGTCAATGAACTAAAAGTCCAATTTAAAAAGGAAAACAAAAATGAAAACATATTTCGCTACAGGATTTTTGACTAAAATACTTTAAATGATCCAAATCCTGAGATAGCGTCACTTTTATTGACGTCTAATTTTCTGGGCTATGACCTGCTAGCAGGGTTTCACTGAAACCCAAATTGAAAAGCTTTTTAAGCAAAATTATCCTCTTTGAGTTTGTTGGAGTAGCTGAACAATTGCCTTAAAGCAAAAAGCCCATGAAGAGAGAGAATCGTGTATTTTAGCTGTTTCATCAGTTTGGAAGCTACTTGGCAGGAAGTAAAAAAAAAAGTCTTTTAATGAACTGTTGAACTAAACTGTCTCAGAGGTTCTTAAAAGCTCTTGATTTCTGCACTCTAAAACAGTATTTCACCTGAAAGAGACAAACACCTTAAAGTGTAAATCATAACCAGTCTGAGGCATTGGTAAAAGTTAAATTTAACCATCAGAAAAGTGTTTCCTTCACCTTCTCTCAAGAGGAAGACAGACAAAACAAAAACAAAGCGTAATCCCAGCCTGCAAAATATTTTCTCACAATAAATGCCTTTCAGAAATGAAGTGAGGCCTTTATTTCTCTTAGTTTATTTAGATATTTATATGAATTTTTTTTTGTTTTAATGACAGAATAATTTACAACTCATTTCTTTTCTTTCCCACAAACCCATTATATAACAGAGTCTGGACATAAAGCGTTATCATTGTGACAGAGCTTCTGTCACCTTGTGGGTTTGATGTTTTCATATTAAAAACTTTATAACATTTAGTTGTAATTAGCCTTTAAGTTCAGTACATATTTTTTGGTAACTTGGAGTAATTTTGAAATAATAAAAAAAAAAAAAGTTTGCGGTTCTTCCCATTTGACTGTTTTTGTGTAGACATTTTTTTTTCCCACAAACATAAATGTTGAAACCAGTGACTCAACGTTGAAGTGCGAACAAACACAGATGGTAGAGGAGGTAACGGAGGACACACGGACAGGCAAAAAAAATGGGATGAAAATGAAAAGGTGAGAGTGGGAGGAGCATGAGCGGAGGCTCTTCCTTTGCTCTGTTCGTTACACACCGCCTTTTTCTTGATTTTGGCAGCCTTCTGTACCCTCTGGTAGGCAGGCAGGCAGGCAGGCAGGCAGGAAGGCAGGCGTTGGGACGGGACAAAGTCAGCAGATACAGGAGCACAAAGAACAGGAGGGAGAGGAGGAGGACATAAAGAAGGTAAATAAAAAAGGGGTAAGACAACAAAGCCCCAAAACCAGCAATCTAACAAACAGGGAGAGTGACAGAAAACATAGGAAGTGTGGCTGATCGCCGTGCTCCTGTGTGTGTGTGTGTTTTAAGTGTGTTTAGCTTGCACAGCAACGAGGCTAATCGGATCCAATGAAAACATCAATTACAGAGGCTAATAATTGCTCCTCGTTATGTAATCAAAGACCTACAAGAATGAAAAGACAGTAAATCTGCTTCATGGAGGAAGTCAATAAGTAGAACGTTAGGGGGTCAATTCTGCCTTCACACCACTTACTAGAATATAGACAGAAAATTAAGCTCAATTAGTAAAAATACCAAAATGCAAAGAAAACACAAAAGGATCTACTAAGTAAACACTTATGTATGAAAAAAAATATTTATAATAAAAAAGGTTGAGTAAAACCATTGATTAACAGCATGCCTAAATTTTAAAAGCTAATTAATGTATAATCTAATCAAAATACTGATTAAATTATTTGATAATCTAACCAGCTACTATTTTAATATATTTTTTGTTAGATGTCCTTCCTTCACCAATATGCTCACTTTTGAGATTTATGTTGAGGCTATAGGGTAAAGTGTCAACAACTATAACAAGTGAAGTTATAGAAATCATCTGCATTACAAAAACAAACTATGTTATTGGTTCATTGAAAGTGACAACATAAGGCATGCTTGCAAAGACGAGGGGTTCCAGGACAGAGTTTTATGGGATCCCTGAAGAGAGATGATGAAGCATTTGTGCGTTTTAAAAGAACATCGTTAGTGGCACTATTAAGACGAGCAAAATGAAAATGAAAATTGAATACTAAACTCTAGCTTTAGCTCCCTTTACGACCTTGCTGGGACCATCCAAATCTAAGATGCTCTGAATAAAAAGAAAAACGACAAATACAAGCTAATTTGAAGATCCCAACCAAATTAAATGATACTGACAAAAACACAAAAAAAATATTTAGAGTTCTGAATACTTTACCAAAATTATATTAATAAAACACTCATAGGAGAGGACATTCATGCTTTGGTCAATTCATAACGAGTACAATTCCCAGAGCGCGATGGGGAGGCGTGGACTGCCACTGTGCAAACCACTCAATCAAATCAAGATGTGCCACATACCGATGTCAACCTTTAGAGAAAATTAGTCTGTTTGCTGTAAAATTTTAACTTTTTCTTAGAAGCTCCAAGGCCAAAAAAAAAAATTAACTGCCGCCTTCGGATCACAAATGTCGCCGCACGACCACAAACCAATTTGCTGAAAAACTTGCATTTAAGTCACAGCATTTTGGAATAAGTCAAAACCCACCAGATCATTTTATTTTATTGTTATTAATGTCCTGATGTTGTCTTGCACTTATTCCTAAATTGTATAATTTTTGACAAAATATATTTATATGGAGAGTAAAATATTGAAAGTTATTTAAGGCTTAAATTGATATATTCTGGAATATTACGCTTGCCTGTTTTTATTCATAGTTATATTAAAAAGTTACATTTAAAAGCTTTAGAAGCTTAATAAATGTTTATTCTTATTATATTTGGCCCACGACCTAAGGTGTGTTTTGGATTTTGACACCCCTGTCTTATGGTGAAAAATCAAATGAAAGGGGCGTGGCCTAAAAAGTAGGTATTTTTTGACTCAAAGAGTTGCTGCCACTGAATTGGCAACTAAAAGGCAGCTGATTGATCAGCTTAGTACTTAAACAAGTTGAATTCCAGAAAAAAATAAAAATGATTAGTAAGAACATGTTAACAAAGAAGTAGCAAAAGCAAGAAATATTATCCTGACTTCTTGGAACTAGTGGGTATTTTCGTAATTGGAACATGAGGGGGGAGGGGTCACTCAATCCAGTTCCAGTATACAATCAATAGATCAGATGTAAATCTAATCTCACACACACACAAACACAGACTTGCTATTAAATTATTGGCTTACTGATTTACAAAATCCGAAGCGGATTTTTCTGTTTTGTGTCTCTTACAGCTCTATTGCTAACAGCCAAAGGAAAGAGTGTTTTCCCTTTTGTCAAGTTTCATCATCCTACACACAAAACAGACGTGTAGAGCTCTCAGTAAAACATCTGCCGCTGCTCGACTGAGGAGCCCCTGAGCAGGACTGTGGAGGGTGGATACCAGGAAGCAGTGGATGTCAGGGTGGGGATGAAGCTTCATACATTTTACATCAATCAGAGTGAATGCCAAACAGATGAGCATTAATAAACTATAATGTTGACACCATTTACCTGAAAAAGTTATGTTTGCTCAGTTTCAAAGGACAAGAAGCTCAAGCAGATTATATAAGCAGAATAAATAAGAGGAAAAGTAACTGTGAAGTCAAAGTTAGTTAATAGTAAATTATATTTATATCTTGGCGTGTTATTATTCTGATTATATTAAACTGAGTTCATGTGTTTCAAGTTTTGTCAATTTTGTTTGGTTCTAATTCCTTTTTCGGATCAATCAATGAAAGTTAATCACATTTTATATTAGCATTTTCCAGATAATTAATAACAATACAGCATGTATTACAGTTGTTTTTATTGAAATATATATTCAGTTTAAAATGAACTCATTTTTGGATCTAAATTAGTAATGTTTGACAGTCACTGGAAAATGATCAGTGGCCTCTGGTCACATACAAGCAGAAATCTCCTAAACTTTATGAAACCCTTTCAATAATAATGATTTACTACTTACTAATAGTGCCGCCCACAACTCAAAAGCAAATCTCTAATAAACTACTGCAGCTCTGTAGAAACTATTTTCTAGAAAAATGACCTGGGTTTTTTTATATTGGCTAAAAATGTCAAAATCATAATTAAAAGACCACTAAAAATGCTTTTACAAAAGAATCAAAGATGATTAGGGTGGGACGTTAAACCAAAGGAAAAGTACAACCAAGAACTCAGAAGTGAACAGAAATCTTTAGCCATCAAGACTTACATGCAATATGACCAAAAAACCATGTTTTTATGGTACTGATGTCACTAAATCTTAAATTAAAAAGTGACTACAAATCACTTCATCTAAATTGACTGTTATTCAGTTTGTTTAATGTCATGCATCCTGAGCTTTATCTTGGAAATGAAGCCAACATTCAAAACGGAATCAAACAAAGTGACTTACTACTAATGTCACACAGTGTCTCTTTCTAAAAGTAGACCGCTGCATTCATTATTCAGAAACGCCGTAATACTGGAGTGTACAAGAGAGGGAGATAAAAGAGACTCGTGTCTGGGTCGCAACTGTGCAGCAAACCATCAATGTTCAATTCTGTCATCACAACACAACACAACACAGCACAGCGCCCTTTGATCACAAAAGTTACCTGAAAATCACCAATACCACAAACCTATTCCTGAAGGTTTCACATTTTTTAAATCAATTTAAAACAGATTTTCCTCTTTAACATAGTAACTGTGGTGGAAACATTTTGAAGCTCTGCAAAAATCCTTTGCAATAAGCTCCTCCTAAGCAGGTAAATTCCATCGTTATAATGCGAGTCCTAAACAACATGGAGGGAATATTAGCAAGGGAAATACAAGGCTTGCATGCCAGCTGCTTCATTATCCAGCCAGCTGTGATGGAGAAACCCTTCAGGTTAATCTGGCTAAGTTAGCAGTCTTTTTTAACCGAATATAACTATAATGCCTATCTGTAGACTCGTATATTTACGTTCAAGTACATTTTTTGGGCAACTAAAAAGAGGGAAAAGCCGAATGTATGCTTTATACACATCTTTAGCATTTGTAAAACACAGTACGAGATGACATTTCTGCATAATTACAAAATATTTTTTACACTTTTTATAATAACGGGACAAGCTGAGAAACAACAGCTCCGATGAGAAGGGAGAACTGCTGTCATCAAACATTCTCTTTCTCCGTGGGGCAGCACTAACTTAGAAGGGAATAAGTTCAAAAGGTAAAAGACTCATCTTCCAGTATATGAAAAAAATGTCTTTATCCATCAAATCAAATTTAATTTTCAAACACGGAGAAATCATGACCTGACTGCTATCTACCCACAAAATCTCCACACTTTGGTGGCAGTTGATGGCACAGGCTCTTACTATAAGAATAAAATATTACATTAGAAAGATTTTTAAGAATCACTTGAACTCACAAAATGTAGATCGATCATTTTAAAAAGTTTAAATGTGAAATCTGAGATGTAAGTTTTGCACTAATATGAACACACAAAGCAACCGTATAGGATAGGAACAAAAGAAGAAACTGCTTAGAATATTAATAAAAAAATCAAGATTTTCTGTAGTATCCTGCAAATAGTTTATATAGTGCATATGGTGAAGGCACGTGAACAACTGGATTGTGTTTGCATGTGTGAATCAGTTGATGGATGAGAGCGGTACCTTGACCCTGCTGACGGCCTCCTGAGCCTGCATCATGCGTATGTTCTTGGAAGGGTTCCTCTCAGAAAGCAGCTGTGTGGAGCCCAGGTAGTTGGCAGCAAAGATAATTCCATCAATCAGGTCTTCGGGTTCACATGGTCCCGGGACTGAGCAGGTGGCGATAAACAAGCAAGAAACAAGGAAAGACGAGAAGCATTTAGACCCGAAATGTCAATGTGCTTGATTAGCAGGATGGATGAGCTGGGAGAGAGACACTATGGTCCCAGGCAGCTACATAAGTAGG
This sequence comes from Oryzias javanicus, assembly GCA_003999625.1. Classification (NCBI taxonomy): domain Eukaryota; kingdom Metazoa; phylum Chordata; class Actinopteri; order Beloniformes; family Adrianichthyidae; genus Oryzias; species Oryzias javanicus. The sequence continues at coordinate 18,609,333 of CM012439.1, forward strand.
AGGCAAAAAATAATAATTGGCAGTCAGTCTGAAAGTACCATCCAGGAAATCACATTGTATGATTTATGAAGAATTAATTTGTATAATATTCAGAAAATAAGTATCTGGTCAATAACAACCTTTTAGCTCTATACTTTGTAATGTAATCCTGGTTGTTAAAGACAGAGGTCAAACATTTCCTGTAGATCTTCACTGAGTTTCCACTGCAGTTGCTATTTTGGTCCACGCTCTCAAGAGATGCAGTATTTTGGGGTGTTACTGGACTTTCAAATCCTTGCACAGATTCTCTATTGGACTGCAGAGCCTGGCTAGACCACTCTAAAGATTTGAAATGTTTTATGTAGCCAGACTTTTGGTGTTTGGGATCATTCTCGTGCTGGAAGCTTTAATCCAACCTCAATGATTGCTCTGATGAAAGAAGGTTTTGCTCAGAATTTTACCCTAAATGGCCCCCATTGCTCCTTTCCTTAACACAAATGTTTAACCCTGTCTTCTTTGCAGAAAAGCAGCCCCGAAGCATGATGCTTCCACCTCCATGTTCTTGAGATGCAACTCAATTTGTTTCCAAAGTGAGTGGCATTTAAACCAAAAAGTTCCATTTTGGTCTCATCTGACCACATGGCATTCTCTGAATCATCCACTGGATCATCTTTCATTTCATTTTCCCATAATTGCTCCAACAGACGATCTCTTTACACCAAGCTTCTTCCATAAAATGGATTGGCTTATTCCAGTCTTGTTCAGGTGAACAATCTTGCCCTGGTGTCTTTCGACAGCTCTTTGGTCTTGATCGTGGTAGAGAGGTTGCAGTCTGACTGTTTAAGGGTGTGAACAGGCGTCTTTTATGCAAATAACCTGTTCAAACAGGTTCTAATTATACAGTATTGGAGGACAGCGGAGCTTCTTAAAGAGGAAGAAACAGGTCTCTGACAAACCAAATTCTTCTTTTTTCTTCAGTTATACAAATAAAATCTTTCAAAGTCATAAAATGTGATTCTTTTATTTATTCTGCCACAGAGTTGAAGTGTACCCATGTTGAACATTACAGACCTTACATATCTATTTAATATAGACGACTTGCAGAATCAATGACTAATTCATGATTTTTTGACCCCACTGTCTAGATCAGGGATAGGCATCTCCAGGCCTCGAGGGCTGCAGTATCTGCATGACATCCATTCTCGCGACTGATTACCTGGTTCAGGTGTGCGCAGTCAATTAGAACTTTCTAGAGCAAAGGATGCTGGAAAACATGCAGGAAAGTGGCCCTCGAGGCTTGGAGTTGCTTATCCCTGCAGTAGATCTGTACTGACACCACTTCAGAGCAAAAAGCAGTGCCTAAGTCCTTCAAATATTTGTCTGCATAAACTAAAAATCAAACAGAGGACGTAAATGTTCCATTTAACAATGGTTGTGCTTTTTGTTACGACGCAGTTGTAAAGAAAAATAAACTTACCGTCCACAAAGCTGGGGAAAGATGCAACCTTCTTTGTTGGCTGCAAAACACACATAAGACAGCAAAAACAGAAATGAGATCGTTTTTCTTCTTTGGCAGTTTCGTTGTCTAAACTCAATAGACCCAAACAAGCAGGAAATTCAAGTCTGGAAGAATATTTAATCAGTAATGGGTTGGGTCAAACCTCACTTGATGCGTTTAAAAGAGTTTTTGGCCTGCTGCACAACCTGAAAAATCTTGCCTTCATTTTTTTATTACTGTTTTTTGACACAATTGTTTTAATTTTATGGTAATTTTTTTTGGTAATTAGCTTTGAATGTTTTAATTTGATACCACATTACTGCAAAAAAACCTTAGAGTAAAGCTACGGACACACCAGAAATGTGATACGTGATCAATGACGCTCTAAACGTGCGTGGTTATATGTGCATTTAGCTCATAATGTTCACAATGGACAAGCAGGGAGGGGCTTGCTCTTTTTGCTTTTCTACTGTTTGCTAGCACATGTCCACCACACACAGTTGGAAGAGACTTAGCGTGAAATTTTGTGAATCTTGCTCCAGACTTTTTCTTTCACAGCTCTGTTCTGACACATGAAAGACTAGGTGTCATCCTCCACAATCAATTTTCAAATAAATGGTTTTAGTTTACAGAAGTGCCAACCTTCATTACTAGTACTGAGTCCCTGATTGGTCAAAGTTCAATCAAGTTTCACTTTTTCGCTTTGTGCATAGAGCCTTAATACTGACTTATGCAAGAGTTTTGAACAATAAGTCCAAAACACGCATTTCCATAAACGCTAAGTGTTAACATAAACTTTTTGTTGAAAGTGGTCACTTGAACGTGTCATGACGAGGGCGGTGTGAACGTAGCTTTACAAATTCAGTTGCCACTGTATCATACATTTTAATTGAAAAAAGACAGAAATATAAGGATTTTCACATTTAAATGATGTTCAATGATCACATTTAAGAGAATACCAGGAAGTCATTTAATTCTTTTAAAATGAAACTCTTGGCTTATGAGAAACAATATTTAATCATCTGTAAAGTTGCTGCAAAAATTCAGAGAAACCTTGAGTCAGATGTGCACACATCAACCCTCCTGTGCTTCTACTATTGCAGATGCCTCGTGTATCGAGTTCTGTGCAAGGAGAGAATATCTCATGCTTGCACTGCAGTGGGTGGTGGAGAAAAACAATGCAAAGAGGGAAGGAGGCTTTGTGATGTCCCGAGGCTAAAACACTCACTCCTGCTGGATCTGCTAAGTCTCATATGCAGTTAACGGCATAGTCAGCGAGCTCACACCTCTCAAGGACAACGAGCTGAGGGTGGAGCATCGTCCGCAGACATCTCAGAGAAATATGGCTCTCATAAAACCACGGGCAGACATGCTGCTCAATTACCACCACACTATCGCGCCGTAAGCACAAGACATGAGCTGTGGTTGTAATTACACAAATGCTCATTTACTCCGATCATCACACACATTTTCACACACACGCACGTACAATACGGTCTGCCTACAATACAAACAACCCAGGAACAGAAAAAAAGGACAGTGAGGACAATGCGATAGAATATGCAGAAGCATCTTACCTCTGGCACATTATTGTTCTCCAGAGGAACATTAAGGTCTGACCGCTGCTGTTTTCTGGGTTGCTCTCCACCATTGCCACCCTGGCAGATGAACAGAAAAAAGGAAGTGAGAAAAAAAAAGCAAGAATAGTAACAAAAAAAAGAAAAGGACTACATATGAACAAAAATGGTTCACAGGAATTTGCAGGCTATCTAACATTGATATGTGGAATAGAGTCAAATTATGAATCAAAGACTGTAATATGAAACAGCAAACAGTGGAAAACTGCAAGTCGATGGATTCTCACTCCTAACTTGTCTTATATGGATGAACGGTTATTTTATGTTTTAGAGAAAACATAAAAAAAAAAACTTGAAAGTTTTATCTTTTCATAGATCCCTGACACAAGAAGAATATGAGTAATAGTCATGTGGGGTCTAGATTCTAAGTATAAAATTCTCTTAAGCTACATTCACTACTTAAATGAAAAGTCTATGTAAACATAGGTTTCAGGATTCCTTGTTCAAAACTCTCACGTTTATGCATAACTAAGCAAGTTTCTACGACCATTTTCGGGCTCAATGTACAAAACGTGCGCCAATTGAAAGTTAATAAGGTTGAACTTTGATCAGATCAGAGACTTGGTAGTAACATATAGCTGGCCTCCTTTTATTTCAAGAAAGTACCAACCGTATGGAAATTGATCGTGCAGCAAAAACTGATAACTACAGTTTGGTTGGCTGCAATTTTGTGACACTAAGTCATATCAGAATGGAGCTGTGAAAGAAAAAGCCTGAAGCAAATTTCCCGACTGTAGGAGGCAGTCAAGCTCGAGTAGACAGAAGTAAAAGATGAAAATAGAGATGCTACTCCCTGCTTGTCCACTGTGAAAACCGTATGTGGAAAGCATGTTCAAGAATGCATGGTTAGCACATTCTTGAATGCACGCAATCTGTTTGTCATTTCTGGCTTCGAACTGCACGCAAATCTTCTGTTATAGAGTGTAGAGATCATCTGACTTTATTACAGAGGACAAAATGATGCAAATGATATCAGCCCGTCTGGGAGTCATCTAATAGCAACCGCGTTGTATCCTGCACACTCTTCCAATTGAATCTGGTTATAGCCTGACCCAGTTCTGTGTTACAAACGAGCTACATGCAGTGAAATCATGAGCACACGCGCACACTGCTGAGCAGGTGTGGATCTGATGCTGCCCACGGGATGTTCTCCTTTTACCATCTGACTTTCAGATGGGGTGGGGGGTTGGGGGGCTTTGTATCAGAGACTGCTCGTGATGTATGTGTGTGTGCAGTTTCTTTGCCTTCATCTAGTTCCCATGAAGCAGCAGTTACATCCTAAGGTAACATAGAGGATGAGGATGATAAGAAATGTGTAATAAGTATCTTATTTGGTGGAGTCTCTTGAAACAGAGATCTTATACTGTTAAATGCTGCAAATGATTTAACTTTGTTCCATGCAACATTGCTATAATGTTGACTTTCTACAGATCTACAGTGGGAATTGTTTTCATTCTAAATATTAATAATACATTTAAAATTCCTGAATAAAGACAAAACAGCATTTTTGACAGTAATATTTACAAAGAAAGGGGAAATAAAGGGACTTTGCTTTTCTAAATTGTCACAAAAACAACATTTTTGGATTTATTTTTATTTTTTTTTAATATACTTTATGCTTTTGGTTAAAACACAGCTGAACAAAGCCTGCTGTCTTTGTTTGGGTGCAATAGTCGAGCAGTCGACCTCTGATCAGAAGATTGCAGGTTGCCCGCCTCGTCTGCCCAAGTGTCAAAGTGTCCTTGGGCAAGACACTGAACCCCTCACTGCTCCAGGCAGTTAGAGGCTGGCAGCTTACATGGCAGCGGTGCAGTCATAAGTCTGTGAATGTATGTGTGCATGGCCGAACTGTGAGCCTTAATCAAGCTAGAAAAGCGCTACAAAAGTAAATGCCATGCATTCTTTGAAAAGCAGCAGAGAAATCTAAACACAAACATGATCTTTGCATTCACTGAGTACCTCATTAACCATACAAGACAATTAGACTAACTTCATCTGCATCTCAGACGTGAAAACAGCTCTAAACTAAAAATACATGATTACAAAATAAATGCAATTTCTAAAAGTTGGAAGGTTTTCAACAACAAGTGAAGAAGTAAAGGCCCATCTGTTAATCCATTAAAGCGTCACCATTTTCAGGGCCACAATGTGTGCAGAGGCCTACAAAAACTATCATATCAGAAAAGCTAAAACACTCCATCCCTCCTACACCAAGTTATAATGATCAGTGCAATTTTGGACAATGTAAAAAAAAAACAGTATCCTTATAAGCCTGAGCCAGTTCATTCTAAAAATAACATTATATTTAAGTAAATAATCCATATGCTTAGTTAAAGTTATTATTCATGAATATACATGAACCACAACCACAAGGTGCTGACTGTAAAACTCTCAGGAGCCACAAAATGGCAAAAACAAAACAATTTACTCCTGGAATTTTTTACATCACAATATAGTTTCTCTCATATCTGCCGATGACGATATAAATCATGACATAAACCGAGTAACTATGTCTCTCAAATTTGAAAGTCCTGCAGCTCAAAAAAAAAGAAATGCATAATAATCAGCAGGTTGTTTAGATTTAAATCTGTTTTTTTATCATACTTTCCACATAACAAATGCACTGAAAATGACGTAACTGCTTTTTCAGCTAAGTAAAAAAAAGTTATATATATGTATATATAAGTCAAAATTAAAATTAATGCAAAAATGTTTAAAGTTTCAAGAGGACATGTGTAAGAGACCACTAAACTGTTTGTTCCACTTAAAACAAAGTATTATTATTAAAAATACATTCCATCTCCACAGGTTGGAATTTTTTGTAATACCCGCTGCTAAAACACAGTGGATTAAATTCTGCCATTATACTAAAATATTTTTTATAAAAGTACTACAAAATAATTTTGTTGTATTTATCCACAGTCAAGTCAGTGGAAAGATTCTCCGCCTTTAAGCTGGTCTGTGATCACACAAAACAACTTGTTAGCATTAGCATCTTGCTAATTAGCATTAAGATCATGCTAATGCCAACGAGCATCACCAAATTGACATTATTTATTGAACTGTCTGTTGCTGCTATAAGTCCAGCAGTTTTGTCTATCAGTTCTGACTGGATCCAGTAAAACATTACCAAATGTCCCGCTGCTTCATCAGCTGTAATGAAGGAACCAACAATGAAAGTCTTGTAAGCTGCCAATCGTGGCTCAAAGGAAAAGGTTACACACAGAGGATTAGTGGAAGTGACCGTGGGAGTGTTCGGCCCTTCAAAATAAATGTCTATCGCAATGGACTTATTCTTCTATTGAGAAAAAGTACTATCACGATATACATCATCAATTTATCGCCTAACCCTAAATTACTCTAAGCAGGTTCTTGGTAAACTGAGTGATAAACAATCCGGGGCTTTAGTCACAGTGAAGCTAGAGTGTGAACCACTACACCATCAAACCATTGTTTCACTACTGTGCTAATTTTGCTGGAAAGTGATGTATAGATCTCTGATAGCAAAACTTTTCCTTGAAATGTGAAAAAATTCTAAGGTCAAACCCCTTTACCTGCTCTTGAGACCATCTCTGTCTGTCTTCAGGGGAGCGCGGATGTGCCTTGATGCCCCTCTGCAGGTCAGGGTTGTTGTGGTGCATGGACGGGAGGTTCAGGGACTTGGGTCGGCTATCGTGGCGGTGATGTGGTGGTGGATAAGGGGCTGCCTCAGGCTTAGAGTGAGAGTAGACCGTTGGGGCTGGGTCCTGAGCCAGCTCCTCTGGGCTTTGGTCAGTGCCGCTGCTTAGGCTCCCCATACTCATACTCATTTTTACTTCAGCAACTATTTGATCAATGTCTTCCTCAGCCTCCTCCCCCGTCTCCCCTTCCACTACTAATACTTTGCGGCCACTATATGAAGAAACCACCACTGAGTTGCCATTGTCTTCAGGTACATAGTAGTCTCCAGTGTATGCTCGTCCATGTCTCTCCTCCTCTTCACCATCCTCCTCCTCCTCCTCTTCTTCCTCGTTTGGGTTGTACTCTTCACTTTCAGCTTCTTGCTCCTCCTCCCTGTCACCTCGACAGGTGTGTAAGCTGTCTTGCATGTCGGGCTGGTGGTGATAGCGATGGTGGTGGTGATGGTCCAGGATGGGTTCTGGCCGTCCATTATAAATCTGTTCATCTGGATCTTGCTCCACCACCTCACAGCGAACCTCCCCCTCCTCCTCACACCACTCCTCCACCCTTTGTCTCTCTCGCCCCACCCACTGCTCATGCCTGACCTGGCTCTCTTCCCTCCACTCCTCTTGCACCTCCTCATCTCTGTCTCTCCACTCTTCTCGCGCCTCCCCTTGCTCTTCCCTCCATTCACCCCTTACGCCCCCTTCTCCTTCCTCATCTTCTGCCCACTCCTCTTCTTCTCTGACCTCCCCGTCAGCCTCGTCCTGCTCCTCCTCCTCCTCGCCCCACTCTTCCACAGCCTCCTGGCATTCGTCGGGATGGGATCCGCCTTTCTGCATGGTGCAGCCACCCTGGCCGTGGCTGTGGTTGCATTCTCCCTGGCTGCTGCAATCCATTCCCTCCAGGTAACTGTCATCCTCTGGACAGTAGCGGATGTAATAAGTCACGCCCTCATCTTCCTCTGCCAGTCCTGAGGGGTTTAACAATAACAGATAAATGCTTTTCAGGATTTGTTCCATTCCAATGAAAGCATTTTTTTCTTAAGGATTACACTTTTTTTAATTAGTGTCTTAATATTTACTGAAGGCATTGGTTAAAACTCTGCAGAACTGTGTATGTCACTGAAAAATCCAAAACTGACGTCAAACTCACCATCATCATAGTCTTCCTCATCGTCTGAGGTGTTGTTGATGTAGTCAGAGCTGGAGTCATCATCAAGACTATCAGCGCCCCCATGGAAGTCAGCCTCATCGTGATCAACGTGGTTATGCTCGGGCAGGGGCGGGGTGGCTGGATGCTGGTTCTCTAGTTCTATGTCAGCCTCTTTGTTGCTGTACTGCTTTCCTTCCACCTCTGCATCTTTTCGCGGGGAACCGTGATCCACTTCGTGGGGACTCGGAGGGGAATATTGTGCCTTACAGGAATGAGAGGGGGCTTTCAGGTCACATGACTCTTTGTGGTAGCGCAGTGGGCGTTGCCGTGGAGGGAGGGCTTTGAGATCACATGACTCCGCAGGACGAGGGGTGGGACAGGAAGCTGGGCTTTGAGTGGCCATGCTGCTTCCCCCACAACTCCCCGGCCTTTTCCTTTGAGCCATGATTGGCAGCTTACAAGGCTTGCATTGTTGGTTCCTTTATGCTGTTGGACAGAGGAAGACAAAGGGCACAGATTCAGAGACACATCAAGACAGATGTTTGGATTAAGTCACCCAAATATAAAAAAAACTAGAATATTAAATCTAAATATGAAAGCAAATTAATCAGTGTGTTATAGCCTATTAACCTTAGTCTCAAATCATTCTAACAAAGCAAAAGCCCTACTGCAAACTTATCAAATAGTTCTTCTTAGCCAAAAACAAAGTCAGATAACATTTAAGTATATTTGTGCATTTAAGTGTGAGGAACTTAATTGGTTTTCTTTAGTTTTTGCTTGCATTTTATTTGACTCAACATATGTGAGAAATCTATCATTCTCATTGGCATTATGGCTATTAGTAGAGTGAGAATTTGTAGAGTTCACCATTGGGTCCACCCACATCCCAACATGTCTTATAAAGCACAAATTGGAACTTTGATTAAAATAAAAAATGCATATTTTAACATCTCAACTCCCCACCCCTACAGTTGTCACAAAAAGGAATGTAGCAATACATTTTGAATACATTTTTGCAATCAGTGTGTGCCGAAGCCTAATGATGGTGAAAATTTGTACTTTTTGACATACGTGTATAGACATCAGTGGAGGTTGCTTCTATGATGACTTTATGCTGATTACTAACATATACTTTCATTTAAGGACAATTAGGACTCATCAGCTCCATAGGTGCAAAGAATCTGCTTCTCAAGAAGGATGTATAATTTCCATGTTTCCTCATGTCTTATCTTTTTTTTCTTAGCTTGTTTTTATAAATTGTCCCTTGAAATAAGGAAGATAATAGGTTTCAGATCTTCTTCTCAAACAAAAAAAAGGGAAAACATTTTTACCAACGAAGTCAAAAAATGTTGAATTATGTGCAGCCACCACACAAACTTAATGAAGAACATCTTTTATCCAAAAATAAATCCTTCACTAGAGAAGTAACAGCATGGATTTCCAGATTACTATTTTTTATTATTACTGATGTGGCTGTCCTTTAACATCTGAGCTGTATTTTGTTCTGCCAGGTCAATGCGTTGTCATCTATTTAGCCATCAGGCCTTCTCTCCCACTTGTGACATTCAGTTGCTATCCACAACTACTCCCAGAGGGACCTCCCTGTTGTTCTTTTACTGGAGTTGCATTTTCCATCACCAGTGAATAAACACGTAAGCCAGCTTGGACCAATCTGCCAAGGACACATCTCCAACACAAAAGCTTAGAGTACACAGTGCTTCAGCTGAACAAATCCAAAGATTATTGATCACTGAATATCATTACTATTTAAACAACACAAGAGTAATATCATTTAACATTGAATAAAAGCTATCTTCCCAGCATGCATCCTTGTTGAAATCTTCCGTGTTTCGATTCCCCGTCTTACCTGAAGGAGACATGGAACTCACAAAGGTGCCAGATTTGTTGGAGATGAGTTTTCCCCTGCCCACCTCCCTCATGCTTCTCCTCACTTCTCCCTTCCCCCAGTCACTGCAACACAGCATTCACCTCTGTGACTCCACCTACCCTTTTCCTCCTGCGTGTTACAGCCCAGACACAATAAGTTTGGCCACGCCTTAACCAATTCCCTACAGCTAAGAGTTGGGCTTGGTTACTAGGGGCAACTGCATCCCTGGGGACCAATACCCTTTGACCTCTTTTATGTTGTTACAAATTGCATTTCTTCTCCCATATTATTGCTGTGTTTAAGTTTAATACAACATATTAATTTTTAATTTATGTAAGTGTTCCCTATGAACAAAAAATGTCATTAGGGAAAATTCTGTAAGTAAATACCCCGGTGATTTTGTCTTCTATAATTCTTTGTCTGAGATGTATTGGAGGCGATACGTGAACATGAATGATAATGCCACCATTGAAAAACAAAGAAGAAATCTGTCCCACCTGTTCCATTGCATCAAAATGAATAAACATCCATTTTGTGGTTACTGAGAATGGTTTTGTAATCTAAATTTCATCCTTCTGTTTTAGGCTTTTTGTCTTAAAGTTTCTTACAGTGAAATACAGAGAATTTCTCTGCCAGAAGAAATGAGTGGTTTTTAACTAAGTTGCTCCTTATTTTTTGTAAAACAGAAATAATGTCCATAATTAACAATCACATTTTAAGTGATTTCAGCAATGTTGCTATCAAATCATTCAGCTCATTCAGGAGCTTGTACTGCTTGAATACCAAAAATACTGCTTATAATTTTTTTTTAATATTAAGCAAAACATGCCCAATTGGAAGTGAATGAGAAACTCTTCAAAAACTGTGCACTTTAAAACCATTATTTGCAGTACTTTTTAAATGATTTGGAATAAAGTTGTTATACTTGCATTATGCTAACTCATTTAGGTAATAAGAAAATGATTTTAAAAAGATGGCTTCTTTAGAATTCAGTTTTGTTTTTCTTGTTTTGCTAAAGGCAGACTTTTTCCTATAAATTGACATCAAAAGTGTGACACTTTTTTTTTATTGTTAGGTCACCAACTGTGCCACCAGTCTCCATGTGGTCTCACAGGTAGCTCTTTTCAACCTATGACAGCAGAACTTCAAGCAGAGTTATGAAAAGAAGTAGCACCACAGTGTTTTGTGTATAATTTATGTGCACTAGTTTGCAATTTTCCATTCTCTTTGTTGAGCTGAAAAGCAAAAATGAGAAAGAGAGGGCTCAAACAATACAGCAGCAAATGTTTCTGAAAAAAAAAACCGGCCGTTTAGCTCTTAGATCAACTAGGTTCTTAGTGAAACAGCACAGTGGTAATCATATGGAAATTTATACAATTTAAATTTTCTGCAAGCAGCAACTGTGGATGTCTGCTGTCGCTGAAAGCCTCCTGAATTATCAATGTCTAAAATACCTAGTTATGGTTCTTTTACAGTGTCATAAAGATCGTTTGGGTGGAAAGCTGGGTGTTTAAGTAAAACTTCTCCAGTGTACAAAGAGAAATACAGAAGAATGTTACACTCAGGTTCCCATTGCTTTTGTGACATAAATAACATATTTTAGATACATCTTTGGCAGACTCTCTAACCTTCTAATGCATCCAGAGGACCTGTGAAGCTCCCAACATCCCAGTTTCTTCTGAATACCAGTGTGTTCTTGCGAGCTAGATTTATTTTAGGAATAGAACGTTCTGACATTTGCTGTGACTTTCTGCTTGTATGCAACTGCTAGCAGTTTAAATAATCCTACAAAAAAGCAAGACATAAGGATATACCTTGTATATAAGAGATAAGGGTCAGGGTTAAGAGTTTTTATTGGTTTGATGGTTTTAGTATTCTTTGTGTTGCTCCTTAAAGTAGGTGTGTGCCAAAATATCAATATTGCAATATATTGCGATATTTAGTCCTGCGATTGATTCTCGCTGGTTTGTCAGAAAGTATCGATCGTTTATTTTTGTTTGAAGAGCCTGTAAAATGTTATATTCTTTTGGTGAGACGTTCCTTTTGAGGTAGATAGGGGCGCACATTGCCAGACTGGCTGCTGCGGGCACCAATGTGCCTGGCAGCTCCTTGAAATATTCAATTTTTGTTCTGTTGTTTACATACATTTTGCACTGAGTAGTGGAACTCCTGTTCATGTTTACTGTTCGTAACACTGAATTTACAGATAATTCAAATTCAATTGATGTCACTGCTTGTCAAAGACACATTACTCATTTCAGCAATGTTGGACAGAAGTGTGTATTATTTGTTGCAAAAAATAAGACACAATTTGTTTATTATAATTGTGTTCACGCTAAAAGATAAAGGGGGAAATATTTTCCTAAAAATATGTATTCTTCTGTATAAAGTGAGATATTAGAGATGATTTTTACCAATTATTGTAGTATTATTGCGATTTCATTGATATTGTGAGTCATGTATCGCGTATCGCATCGTATTGTGAGGTACACAGTGATACCCAGCCGTACCTGAAAGTGCCATTTCAATCATATTTTGATCCACTGTAAAAGTGTTCTAAGTGGTCTTTTAAATGTTATTTACATTTTTTTTGTCAAAATAAAAATACATTTAAAAAAGTTGTTGTCTAGGACCTACTTTCTGCAGAGCAGAAACTCTGCCTCTGAGTTGTGGGTGGGACCGCTGGCATGGAAGTAAGCATCTGCTGATATCCCATCATTCCCATGTTAACACTCTCTTGTGTTGGCTTACAACCCCAACCAAAATTTCCCCATTTCAATTAGTTTATTGTCCATTTCAGCTCCAGGGTCACAACTGAAAAAAACATTTGGAAAAAAGCTTTTTTTAATTTGCTCCTGATCGATCACAATTTGAATAAAAAAAAATCTGAAATACAGTTTTGTTTTTATTTTATATATGTCCTCCCTCAAGAGAAAATGTTATATATTAACATATTAAAAAGACCAAAAACACTGTTTTCATTGGAGCGGGTCTTTATGACAATCCCATTTTGTGAGTTGGTCATTTACAGCATTTAGGGTTACAAAATAGGTTTGACAAAACATACATGGTAAAATGCGTTCACGCTGAATGAAAATCATGTGTTGGGGGTCAAGTTTGAAGTCAGTGGTGAGAGATTTGATGACAGTCTACTCTGGGATTCAAGAGTGGAGGCTCACAACTCTAAACTTGAACAATTATGTTGCACCAATCAATGATGAAGTCAGCCTTGGTTATGTTGTATGGTTTATTTGGACAGAAAATGTGTCTATTTCTCATGGTTTATAATATTTCAGGGGAACTGTGTCTAAATCTTAGTTTTGTGGGTTTTTTTTAATAAAACCACATCTTTAAATGTTAAACATCTGCTAGGTTGTAACAAAGGTTTATTATATTTAGAAGATAGCTTATTTTTAAGGTTTTTATGTGCTTAATGAGTGGATAAATGAATGTGCTCTCATGAAAGAAGCAAACTTTTCTGTTCGTAGCCCCACACAATGACAGAAAGGGTTTCCACAGTGAAAAGCATCTTGCAGATGAATTCAGCCGTTATTAATACAAGAGGACATGCAACAATGACAGCGAGACATTCAATTCCGAGGCACACCCGTAACTTTCTGTGATCCATGAAATAACTGCTCCTATGACTCGTTCATCATCGTAACCAGGGTCAGGTCTGATCGCATGATCTTGTCGGCATTTAACTGTTGACATTAACGTGCCCTTATAACACTTCCGCCTCGCTGAACAACTGTTGACAAACAGTGTGTTATTACTCACGGCGGTGAGTTATGGGGGCTAGCAAATAAAGAGCAGGAATATCAGATGGAGGCAGTGTGAAAATATGAGTCCCTACTCAGGCTTCTCATTAAGATTCCGCATTGGTTCAATTCACAGTCTCCCACTCACTTTGAGATGACAACAAGAGGGACATGTGGCAGCCGGGCAGGAAGGGAAAGCAGAGGCTTGGTGAGCAGTAAGGATGAATCGGGAGCACATAACGCTCCTTCACCAATCTGACTGCCAATGTCCGTTATGGCACAGACACACCCTCCTCCTTCACTCTTGACAGTTACTATGGCAACCCCTTTGTTTTCCAGCTTAGGCTCAAGGAGGACTGGCTGAGGCAATTATCAAACAACTCTTTGCTCAGACACACGCAAACACACATCACGCAAATATTTCTACTCTTCCAATACAGCTCTGCTGTTGTTTATCTGGAGGCATTTTTCCACACAACCAATATAACAAGCAAAAAGCCATTGATGTGTAAATAAAATAGATTCACAATAAAATATTTATACAAAAGAGCATAAAAAATGTCAATTATAACAATAAAAGGGGACAGTTTCCAATTAGAAAAGAAGAAATTTACATCAAGATGGCCTATCTATGCCTGCAAAAATTCCTCAGAATTTAATATTCTTTCAGTAAAAGCTTCAACAGTCTGTACCTAGAACACAAGAAAACAAATTTAAAATGTTTCTACAACACTGAGCTGACTGAAGATGAAGATTAATAATAGCGAGCTTCATCAAGATTGCATTTGTTTGTGGAGATCCACAGAGACTACATTCCTCAAAACTAATAATACTCCCCTCAAGCTCAGCTGTGCTCTGTGTTCAGTGCTAATTACCAAAGGCTGGTGTGCACAAATTCAGATCAGATGGTGACATTGGGTAATAAAAGTAAAAGGAAGTGTTCTGTTGTTTTCATGCATTTTTCAATTGAGGGAATAAAATATTGAAAACATAGTTTCTCACCAAGCCACGTTTTGATTTGTACAGCTTATTTTCTTGATTGGCATCTTTGGTGAATTTTTGTGCAAGCCGGTGGGAGATATATTGAGTGGTCTTGCCATGGCATTCAAGTGCATTGAGGTGGTGCTCAAATATAATGGAAAAATGAAAAAGACTGAGCTGAATAATGGTGAGTCGAGACAAGCGGAGTTGAAGCAGCTGATGGAAATGCAGCTTTAGTCTCTACTTAAAAATCTCATTTTTTTCCAATTTTTGAGAAAACACTTTGTGCCTCTCCTAACTGTTTACTAGCCTAATACATACTGGTAATAATATAAAATAGATTCAATGATTGACGAGGCCAAGATTTACTACCACTGCAAAATTGAAAAGTCCTAACTGCATCACAAAGACACATTTTAGCCAAAATAATAAAAAGAAAATGTTTTTTCAATAAATCACAACATGAAATAATTCATTACTAACAGGATACCGGAAGTCAAGACTGGGCACATAAGTTGTAGGAAGACCAGGTGACAAACAGGGCAAAGATGGCCTAGATTTTTTAAAAATGAACATGAAACACAGCAAAGATTGCCTGGCAACAGCCCAATAGGAAGAGAACTAAGTACAGCTAAACAGCCCCAGAGGGAGACTGATACTGGGGCAATTTCACAGGGTTTAGTTGGAGCTGTCAACAAGGTTTGATAACTGATGAAAGAGAGTGAATGAAAAAAAAAGTAGATTGAGAAGAAGGGAGCGTGCATTGAAATACCCCAACATTTTTATGAATATGTAGATTTAAGGACCTGGAGAAAGCACGTTTAATTAAAAAAAACATTTTAACCCTTCAATGCTCAACAGAATTAGTGGAAGGAAATTATTTTTATAGAAGGATATATTCCCTCATAGTTTTTTTTTTCAATGAAAGCATACAATTACAAGGAGGAACAATTATTTCATGTGCTGGCCCTCAGTCTGGGTAAATACACAAAGTGGTGCCAGTCACCCAACCAAAGCCAATCAGTTAAGGGGATCATGAATAAGAACTTTCATACCAGATCTGATCTGGTCCAGATCAAGAATGACTGCCACCTGTGCTATTTACTATCAATTAAAAGTGGATTAGTTCCACTTTTAGTTGAAGAAAGAAATAAGACAAGTTTGTAAACAAAGAGAGAAAAAAAGGACTTAAAATACAAAATTTGAATGAAGGGTCTTTTAAAGAAAAAACCGGTGAATAATCCAACAGGATAGACAGAAGAAATGTAGATGACCTGAGTGTTCAAGACCAGATGGAAAGGAAAAGAAGGATTTTACGTAGATTGGGAGAAGGGTCCAACTTTTTTTTTCATGGAGTGGATGGAACAAAGAACAAAGTAGCAGAGAAACTTAACATGATGGTATGATGGTAAATGTTGTCAGTGGTTATGTCCTCCTCTAGTATGTGAACGAGAGAAGGAGAAATTCCGAAGAGAAATGGATGTCATTCAGGGTACCCCAAGAATGGTGAGACTGACGATACGGGCAAACTTTACTGAACATGTAGGTGACCAGAAAGTAAAGGGCAAGTTTGGGACTTAGGACAATGACTGCAGCAGGACCAAAAAATACAAACATAACACGTATGTCATATTTCTACATTTAAAATGAAAATGCACCAATTTTATTGTAAACCACATGTTTGGTGAAAGCTGAAAAAAGATCACATAATGCTAAACCAGAAAAAATCTCATATTTTGCTGAGAAAAAAGAGAAGTAATGGCCTTTCCATTTTGGTCTGATGACAGGCTTATAAATACCTTGTGGGTTGTCATTTATGGTGACGTTTTGTGAAAAAAGGCTGATGTGTAATGCATGTCCATTTTCTTGCCTTCTTTATTATCATTTGGACAGGCTAAAATTGCAGCACGGCCCCATCATAAGTTTCCAATCAATCACTGTTTGCCAGCATGAAAAAAAAAAATCTTTTTGTGAGCCCAACCATGTCTGCGCCTCCTAAAAACGGGTAACAACAAGCGGCACTGGTTAGCTTTGTGTGATTTTTTGTTTTCTGTGTTTTGACTGGCCAGCTGACAGCCCCGAGACAGCAGCTGCACAGGAACAGGCCAAGTCTTGACATGAAAAATGAATGCACAAAGCTTAGTTTCCATTATCGCCACAGTCCAATGTTGAAATGACATTTTGCTTATCTGAGAGCGCCTAAATATTCATGTGTGTTTGCAGGTTCTGCCAGTCTGACAATGTCTGCCTGTTGACAGGGCATCTGTGGCTCAGTGCACCACTGGGCTTGAATGTGGTGTGTGAATAGTGTGTGCATTTGCACCCTTCTATCCGTAAAAATCCCACATCAATCCTCTCAAAGCAGCCAGTTTCAGCAGAGTGTTGCACCGCTCAGCATCTTTTATGCTTAACTGAACCCGAAGGGAGTATGTATAGTAAAGCTGGAAGAATGAAACCTGTCCACTTCCACTCTGCCTTCAAGCACGGCATCCATGCAATGTGAGTAATGAGATGATATACACTATATTACCAAAAGTATTCACTGACCTGCCTTGACTAACATGTGAACTTTAGTACCATCCCATTCCTAATTCATAGAGTTCAATATGATGTGGATCCACCTTTTGCAGATATTAAAGGTTAACTCTTCTGGGAAGGCTCTCCACAAGGTTGAGGAGTGTGTTTATGGGAATTTTGGACCATTCTTCCAAAAGTGCATTGGTCAGGTCACACACTGATGTTGGTGAAGAAGGCCTGGCTCTCACTCTCTGATTTAATTCATCCCAAAGGTGCTCAACGGCAGTGGACCCCAATCACCATACCGGTACCGGTCCGTGGACCCCTTACCATCGGGCCGCGGAAGATTTTTTTTTTTTTCTGAGACGGACATATTTTATTTTGAAAATCGACGAGATTCTCTCAATTAGCTTGAGCACAAAAAACAGTTTGGCGGCGTGTAACACGAGAGAACTTGCATGTGGAAGCTTTGTTTGCAAATGGATCGGATAAGTGAGGAACAGAACAGACGAAAGAACAGGTGATTCCCGCACACCGTACTTGTTTGCAGAGAGATGTGACTTTCATGAACGAATCTAATCTTTTGAGCCGTCAAAGAAATGCTGAAACGAGCTCATCCAATCAGATGCTCATTTCAGAAAGTTGAGAACACGCGAATGATTAATACAAGTACTTCCAGGAAAAAAAAGTAGCAGTGCAGAGAGCAGGGCGGGGGTGGGGAGTGGAGGAGAAAAGGGGACCTTCGTGGCCCGTGCAGGTAAAGGGGCGATCAAAGTCATGAGTTTAAAGTTTTGTTTTGTAAAAACTGTTTTTCTCTCAAAATGTTTCACTTGAAGCTTTTGCTTGGAGCTTCAAAGTATTCAGATATTTTTTTTACATCAATTATTGATTTATTTGTGTTACATTTTGTTCCTATTTATTTATTTTTTTAAAATGAGATGATCTTATACATATACTACTCCCCCACCACCACCACCACCACGCCCGGGCCGTGGTAAAATCTTCACGGGTTGACCGGTCCGCAGCAACAAAAAGGTTGGGGACCACTGCTCTAACTGCTCTACGGGGTTCAGGTCAGGACTCTATGCAGGCCAGTCAACTTCCTCCACAGCAGACTCTGTCATCCGTGTCTTTATGGACCTTGCTTTGTGCACTGGTGCACAATCATGTTGGGAGAGGAAGCAGCCCGCTCCAAACTGTCCCCACAGGGTTGGGAGCATGGAATTGTCCAGATACTTTTGGGATCCCAATTTCACACTCGGCACAATGCAGTCTGAAAGGTACCGTTCCCCTGGTAACCTCCAAACCCAGACTGATGCATCAGATTTCCAGATAGAAACGCTGATTCATCTCTCCAGAGAAGGCGTCTCCACTGCTCTAGAGTCCGGTGACGGTGTGCTTTATACCACTGCATCCCACGCTTTGCATTGCACTTGGTGATGTGTGGCTTGATGCAGCTGCTCAGCCATGGAAACCCATTCCATGAAGCTCTCTGTGTGTACTGTACATGGGCTAATCTGAAGGTCCCATGAAGTCTGAAGCTCTGTAATTGACTGTGCAGAAAGTCAGTGACCTCTTTGCACTATGTGCTTCTGAGTTGATGTTGTTCCCAAATTCTTCCATTTTGTTATGACAGAGCTGACAGTCAACTGTGGAATTTTTACGAGTGAAGAAATTTCACCACCGGATTTGTTGCACAGGTGGAATCCTATGACCGTTCCATTCTAGAATTCAATGAGAAAGCGACCATTTTTTCACAAATGTTTGTAAAAACAGTCTGCGTGCCAGAGTGTTTGAGTTTATACACTTGTGGCCAGACCATGTAATTATGACACCAGATTCTGATCATTCAGATTGGTGAACCAATACATTTGGTTATATGGCGTACACAGATTATAGTCAATTAAGATTTACTTTTTGAAATATAGCTATCATCTGCCAGTCATTTTATATGATCTATAAAGGTATATTTAGGGGTGTTGGATTATTTCTAGTTGTAGAATCTGGGAAGACAAACACAGCAGCATGTGGTTTTTGACAGGAAAGATGAGCTTGCTATGTAATAATGTATGATTTAAAGCTATTTTAGGAAAGTGCTTAAAAACCAAGATTTCTTTGGGGAAATCTTCCAGAAATCCCTGTATGAAAACTGTGCCAAAATTCAAAACACATAATTTTGTAATGAAATATTGAGGCAAAGTACTTTACTGGAAAACAGAAAAAATGCATAATTTTTAGCAATGTTGTATCCCTTTTTTTTACATCTTCTTTTATTTGTTCTGAATAATATTATAAGCCTGAAAGAATACCTAGTAAGATTTTTCTTTTTTTTTTTTTTAAAGAAATGTTTTCGCTGTGAATAAGTGACATATTTTCTACTATCTCCCTCTAAAATTAAGGTTTCTGACACATTGTGTATGACAACACAATTTAATAAAAATTATCGCAGCTAATCTGTGTTTCCTGATTAAACTTTACACTTACATTTGAAAGAAAAACTTTGGTAGCATTTTTTCTTTTTTAGATTTTATTCCAGTTGATGGTCTTTCTGCTACATTAGCACAAACAAAGTTTTCATCAGCGTAATAGCAGCACTTTTCCTTACTACAGGTCAGATCAGGGGAACATTTAAATGATGTGGGGATGGCTGTGAGTAGTTCCTTTTGCCTCAGTCACTTCAGGATGGTGTGCTGACTACTAATTTCACAGTCTCTGGGGAGCCAGCTAGAGATAATATGAGACCGAAAGACAGGGAACCGTTGGACAAGGATGGCCAGCAGCAGCACTGATCTCATGATAACAGGAATCTGGATTACTGCAGCTCTCAGTTAAATCTCTTTACATAACAATGATCAGTACATAGCCTTTTAGCATGACTATAAATTAGCACTGCGGGTTTTAGCAATACGAGGTCCAATACAGTATAGTTGTGGAGGCTCACCTGTTAAGGTACACTTTCTTGATTCAAAGTATTTAATTAGATCTGTTTGATCCATTTGTCTCTGTTTGAGGAACCCTAACAATGACACAAGTAAAAATTCACACATGAAACATTTAAATTTGTAAAAATCAAGTTAGTTGAGTCCTCCTTCTGCCACATAAGTGGCACACGCATTATTAAAGTAAATGGTCATTCCAAACTAAATGGAATATGTATCAAATTCATGTACTGTACACCATCTTTGTTTTAACATAAGTCAAAGCTGCTTGTTGATGGCTATCCAAGAGTCCGTTAACCTGAAGCTGCTGTCACATGTGGGAGGAGCGTCTGTCAAAATCTTTCTCAAACTTGTCATGGAGGACACAGATGCTGAGATATTAGGTCTATTTATTTTGAAAGGCTGAATAAAAGCCTGCATGTCTGTTCTGATCTACCAGAGAGGAGCATTAGCCATACCGCAGCCACTGCTCCTGCAACAGGAATACTGTCAGGGGAAGGCAGTATGGCAAGCCATAAGGATCAACTATGGCCAGGAAAAGCGGGCAGCACAGTGCCTCACCTGCCCATGTACAACAGATAATAATTATTTGAAAGTTTTAGAGTTCCCACACTTAGTTCCAGTACTAGAATTGATCCCAAAAATAATGAAAATGTAATTTTTGCTTTTTCATTTAAAATTTAACTTAGACATTGGGGGTGGGGAAACGGAAAAATGTCCTATTAAGCATTCTTTTCTTGGTTTGTAGATTTGGTCTCGAGACGTGCAAATGTAATCAGAAACAACATGTTTTTTCATTTTTGTTTATGTGCAAAGTATAAATGTGAGTATATATGCTTTTCTCAAATATGTTTTAAAGCTATTCAAAAAAGTAATTTAAAGTAAAACTTAATCAATATGAGCAGTTTACAAAAATAATTTATGAATCCCCTGTGTTTTGATGGTGAAAACATTGACGTTTTATTAAAAATATACATTTAAATATTTCTTTGCAAAAATAGTCCAAACACAATGCATTATGGTCCGTCTTCCCCAATCTGGTGAGCATAGATGCACACTATTTATTTGCAAAGAATTTGGAGAAATTTTTAGGGCACTAGATTTTGGAACTGTAGATTCAGACGGCTCTACAAAATGGCGAACACTCTATATAGTGCTCGTTGTTGTGACTAGAGATTTGGACGTAGCCACTGAGATTCTTGTATACATAAAGATTGTAACTAACAGCTAGGTCCAGACCCATTAAATTAGGACTGTGCTGAGGAAAATTACCTGATTGGGGACAGGTTGTAAAATAGATCAATAATTGTGACAAAAACCATTAAGAAGACTCACAATAGTAAAATTTTTTGATTAACATTTTTTTCAAGCACGTTATAGATATCACATCTATTGAATCAGTGTCCATAAAGGAAATATGAACAACCTAAAATCTGTTTAAAGTATCAGGATTTGTTATGTTTTGGTAAGTTTTAAATGACAAAATATTGTGAAAAATGTCTGCTGTCTGAAGGTATTTGTCCCAATATATGTCACAGACTCTTTTTCTTCTTCTTCTAAAAAAAAAAACGTTTTTAAGCAAACCTCATGGTGTCATTAAAGAAGACTTGTACTTGACACCATGTTTATTTCACCCAGTAAATATCAAAGTGAGTCAGTTCATGCACAGAAAAAAAAAAAAGCCAACGGCAATTGCACCCTGCACAAAAGCTGAGACCAGAAAAACATTTGCAACCACATTTCACCACAAAACAGTGCACTAATACAACTCATTCATTCATTCATTTTCTTGGCCACTTTATCCCTTTTGGGGTCACGGGGGTCTCAGAGCCTAACTCGGCTACTGATGGGTGAGGGCAGGGTTTACCCTGGACAGGTTGCCAGTCTGTTGCAGGGCCACAATCACACACACACACACGCACACCCCCACACACCCCCACACGCACGACACACACACACACACACCTCGGGGCAATATAGAATCACTAATTAACCTATGAAGCATGTTTTTGGATGGTGAGAGGAAGCTTGAGTACCCAGTGAAATCCCACGCATGCACAGGGAGAACATGCAAGCTCCACACAGAAAGGTCCCCAGTTGGTGTTTCTGATCCCCCAGCTGGGATTTGAACAGGGACATTCTTGCTGTGGGGCAAGAGCTCTAAAACAACTCCCTTCTTTAAAGTCTTGAGTCTCAAACATCACAAGGTCCCTTTGATGTCACATGGGCCACATGAGTGATGTACTACAGTGAGTTACAATCTCAACACACTGACTAACTCTAGTAAAACAAACAGATGAGCTGGGGCCAGTCATCTTAATCCACTGAGCTCCTTTTTGATAGCTATCTTTCACCCCCTCAGAGAGGCAATGTTGCAAAGTACTTTGCTGAGGTGTGCTACCTCTAAACTAGGACATAAATCCCATCTAACACTATGTTGAGACTCTGGGGAATTACAGAGTGTCTGTGGCCCCGAAGCCCTACAAAGCACAATATATGTTTTCTCTTGATCAACCATCAGTGCTTCGAAGTTCAAAGTTTGGGGAATGTTAGTTAGGCGTCAACAGAGCCTCCCTCTAGTGATGTGGACGTGATGCAGTGTGACTTTGTTGCTCAGCTGCAGTTGGAAATATAGGGAAATGATTCTGGGAACCATGTCTGTAATCACTGACACAGTTAAACTTTTATTGTAATTCACAACCAAAGCATGGCCAGAAACGGAGCGTGTTATTAAAAGTAGATTGTCAAAAGATGAGGTCTTATTAGCACACAATGAACTGGTGAATAAATGTCAGGCTGAATATCATTGACTGTGATGACTCCAGTCACACAACAATAACATGAAGGTGTAGTGTACAGTTCTACTTAATTTGATATGCATCTTTGGTTGCGGTTTATTTGTGTTTATCCATTGGTTTTTGTTTTGAGTTTCATGTGGAGCTGTACCTGCCCGAGGCGGCCTGAAGATGGTGCCAAATGGAGAGGCTCTGCAAGAGGGTGCTACCACTACCTGGGCTCCATGGGGAGGGCAATGGAATTCATGTTCTGTTTTAAGACTTTCTATCTCATCCACCCCCCTCCACTGTATCACTAGTAGTTTGACCCACTAGTTTAAAAGTCCCCAGGTGTGTGGTAATGGGAGGTCAGTTATTTGAGTTCTTTCCTAAGTTACAGCTTACTTTATGTTTGTTGAGTTGACCTCTTTTATGGGCCCCTTTAAACTGGAAATGTTTGTTCCGTTGGATTTTGTTGGATATTAAATGATTTATGTTTGGACTAAAACCCTGTGCTCTGTGCGTGATTGCCTGGTCCATCACAGTGGTGTCAGAAGTGGGGATCAGTCTGCCAAAGAGCACGGGTTTTTTTTTTTTTTTTTTTTTTTTTCTCCCAATTACAAGACGCCATGCAGAGAACCATGAGGAGCAGCAAAGCATCAAGAGGAGATGGATCAAACCTATTGATGGATTCTGAGGCACAAGCTATGGAGGATCAAGAAAATGGAGCTTCTGGAGGGGCAGATTGCACAGAGGGCCTAGGTAAGGAACCAACAATCATGGATATGATGTCTCTTCTCCGTGCTCATATGGGACAGCAGGAAGCCCGGGAAGTTAAACAGAAAGAGGACCAGGCCCGTCAGGAACAACGCTTTAGGCGCTTCAACATCAGTTCCAGCTTCTTCAAGTTGAAGTGCAAGCACGCACCACACCTGTTCCTGATTCCAGGTTAAATCAATCTGAACCATCAGACTTAGAACCTTCGGAGGTGGGTCCCCCTCTTTCCCAAAGTGGCTCCAGCAGAAATCTCATGCATGCTCCATCAGGTCAGTCACACTTCTATGAACCTAGAATGGAAAAACTGACAGACGATGATGATATTGAACATTCTTGACAACCTTTGAGCGTATTGCAGGAGCCTGTCGCTGGCAGAGAAATGATTGGGTGTTTCACTTAATACCTCTACTTACGGGAAAAGCAAGAGGCGCGTATGTACACATGGATGTTGAAGACTCTTTAGAGTATGACAAAGTAAAAACTGCTGTTCTCTGTAAATATAATGTGAACCCTGAAACATATAGACAAAGGTTCCGCTCCTTGGATGTAAATTTTGAGGAAAGTCCAAAAGAACTTTACGCCAGACTAAAAGAACTTTATGTAAAGTGGATCCAGCCCCAGAATAAAACGACACAAGAAATTGGTGAAATTATAATCCTGGAGCAATATTTGAGAATGTTGTCACCTGAGTTGCAGGTTTGGATCAAGGAGCATGATCCTAAATCAGCTGCAGAGGCCGCAACCCTTGCAGAGGTGTTTGTGGCTGCCCGAAAGAGTGGACAACCATGGAGCTACATTTCAGTGGAACAGAAAGATAAGTCAATTAACCAAAGACCATCTATGAATGTTGGAAAAACTCAAAGGAGTCAGTTGATTAATAAATCCTCAAATCCGTCTGCCAGAATACTGATTTGTTATCTCTGTGGGATGGAGGGTCACATAAAACCTAATTGTCCACAAAATTCAGCAAAAATAATGCAAATGTGTGTTGTGCCCCGCAATTGTACAAAGTCAGAGATAAAATTTGAAACCAATGTAAAACTAACATCAGTTGACATTAACGGCAGAACCTTAAAAGCACTGATGGACTCAGGAAGCGATCAGACTTTTGTACATAAACAGTACGTTCCTTCAAGCATTATTTGTACCAGCAAAACCATTCCTGTTTTTTGTGTGCATGGAGATATAAAACCATATCCAACAGCTGATGTGTACATCAAAGTGCATGAGCAGACTTATCTCCTCAATGTGGGTGTGGTAGATAATCTTCCATATCCAGTGGTCCTAGGTCGGGATCTCCCTGTTCTGTTTGACCTTTTGAGTGCTAATCGTGAATGTAATGTTGCAGTGACACGAGCCCAGGCCAAAATATTGGAGGAACCAAGTTCTGCTCTCCAGGCGCTGCCATTCTTTGATGCTGACATAGAGAATCTACCTGGAAGGTCTCGTAAGTCACGCAGACAGAAAAGGTGTGAAAAATTGTGCCACTCGGCTTTGCATAAAGAATCCACCCCAGAGCCTGAACCACCTTTGGGTTTAAGATTCCTGTGAATTTTTTAGACCTGCAACGTGACGATGCAACTTAGCACCTCTTTTTCAGAGAGCAGAGGAAAGGACACTCGAAACTGGATCAGACTTCTGCACTGCTGAAACCTTCTTTTTGGACCGGGGCATGCTTCACCGAAGCAAGGGACACAAACTCAGTTAGTTGTACCTAAAACAGTGAGGGACTTGGTCCTGACACTTGCCACTCGATCCCATGGGCAGGTCATTTTGGGAAAAACGCAAAACTACTATCTCGAATTAAAAAAATTTTTTTTGGCCTGGCTTATACTCTGATGTTGCCCTGTTTGTAAAGGTTGCCTCAGTGCCAAATGTCTTCTATCAAGCCCCTGCCAGAGCTCCACTTCAACCTCTACCAATTATTTAACACTCCATTTGAGCGGTTGGGGATGGACATGGGCTATTGTGAAAAAAGTAAAGCAGGCAACCGCTATATGCTTTTTATCACGGATTATGCCACAAAATATCCAGACGGTTCCCACTGAATGTCCATAAAGGCAAAATCAAGTTGCTTCCTCCCTTGTGCAGTTTTTTTTCTAGAGTTGGGTTTCCACTGGAGATCTTGACAGACCGTGGAACCAACTTCATGTCAACCCTGCTGAAACAGGTCTACAAGCTTCTGGGCATCAAAAGCTTGAGAACAACACCATATCATCCACAGACAGATGGCTTAACTGAAAGGTTCAACCAAACTTTGAAACAAATGCTAAAAAAATTTGTGGATGAAAACGGGCAGTGATTGGGACCAGTGGCTACCCTATCTCCTTTTTGCTTATAGGGAGGTACCACAGGCTTCAACAGGGTTTTCTCTCCTTTTGAACTACTTTATGGTCATGAAGTGAGAGGCCCTTTGTCACTGTTAAAAGGAGACATGGGAGGGTGGAAATGAGGACCACTCTGTTAACCTGCTTTCTTATGTTCTCCAGATGAGGGAGCGTTTGGAACGGATGAGAGAGCTTGCCCACTCTCATATGTCAGAAGCGCAGCAGTATCAGAAGGCTTGGTATGATAAAGCGGCCCGACAAAGGTCTTTTAATCCCGGCAACAGGTCCTGGTGCTACTGCCAAGTGAAGGCAGTAAATTACTCGCAAAATGGCAGGGTCCATTTGAGATTCAGGAGAAGCTGGGACCAGCAACATACAGAGTGACAACCCCAGGGCGACACCGTGCCAGCAGGGTGTTGCATGTAAACCTCTTGAAGGAATGGGTGGAGAGGCCCACAAAGCTGGCTCTATTAATTAGAGGGGTGCAGGCGGAGGAAGATGGTGAAGAACAGTATCTACCAGTGACCACCTCAGTGGACTTGGATCTCAGCCACCTGACTGACGAAAAACAACTTCAGGTGAGAGCACTGATTAACTCTGCAGTTTTTCAAGAAAATCCAGGGAGGACAAATGTCGTTTCCCACGACATAGTGTTAAAAGAAGGAGCCTCTGTGAGGCGTGTGAGTTACAGAATCCCAGAGAGGTTGCTGATCCCACTGAAGGAGGAGGTCCACCAGATGCTGTCCCTTGGAATTATTGAGCCTTCAAAGAGTGAATGGTGCCATCCAGTGGTCTTGGTTCCAAAAAAAGATGGGAGTTTGAGGAGGTTCAAACTGACTTGGTATTTAATGCAAACTTTGATTTGATTCATACCCCACTCTAGGATCGATGACCTAGTGGAACGGTGGGAAAAGCAAAACACCTTACAACAATAGATCTTTGCAAAGGATACTGGCAGGTCCCCCTTACTAAGCAATGCAGAGAGCTCACTGCTTTCCGGACACCAATGGGGCTGTTCCAGTTTACCGTCATGCCCTTTGGACTTCATGGGGCTCCCGCAACGTTTCAGAGGCTGATGGATAAGGTACTACCGACATATCAGACTTCACAGCAGCCTATTTGGATGACATCATTGTTTACAGTGACACCTGGGAGGAACACATTAAACATCTAGAATGTGTTCTGGAGCGTTTGCAGTCTGCTGGCCTGACCATCAATCCAACAAAGTGTGACTTTGCAAAATCTGAAACTCACTATTTGGGATATGTAATTGGCAATGGGATGATAAAACCCCAGGTGAACAAGGTCTCTGCCATTGAGTCCTGTCCATTGCCTCAGACCAGGAAAGAGCTCAGGTCATTTTTGGGCATGGCAGGATTCTACCAACGCTTTATTCCCATTTCTCAACCAGAGCAGCTCTTCTGACAGATATGACTGGAACAAAAATGTCCAAACAACATCCAATGGACAAAAGAAGCAGTGGCAGCCTTTAAAGACCTTCAAAAGTCCCTCAGTGAGAGCCCAGTTTTGTATAGTCCAGATTTTGAAAAACCATTTATCTTACAAACCGATGCCTCAGAGAGAGGTTTAGGAGCGGTTCTTCTGCAGGGAACACCTGAAGAGCGGCACCCAGTGGCATATATCAGTCGGAAGTTGTTTCCAAGAGAAGTCAGATATTCTACGGTGGAAAAAGAGACTCTAGCCATAAAGTGGGCATTAGATTCCTGAGATACTACCTGCTTGGACGACAGTTTTTACTGGAGACGGATCACAAGGCTCTTCAGTGGCTCGACAGGATGAAGGATTCAAACGGAAGAATTACAGGTGGTACCTGTCGATGCAGCCCTTCAGCTTTACCATTCAACATGTTCCTGGCAAGATCAACTGCATCGCGGATTACCTGTCCCGCTGCCCTGGCCAGGGTCCTGAAGGGGAGGGGAGTGTGATGACTCCAGTCACACATAATAACATGAAGGTGTAGTGACAGTTCTACTAATTTGATATGCATCTTTGGTTGCGGTTTTAGTGTTTATCCATTGGTTTTTTGTTTTGATTTCATGTGGTAACTGTTACCTGCCGAGGCGGCCTGAAGATGGTGGTGCCAAATGGAGAGGCTCTGCAAGAGGGTGCTACCACTACCTGGGCTCCATGGGGAGGGCAATGGAATTCATGTTCTGTTTTAAGACTTTCTATCTCATCCACCCCCCTCCACTGTATCACTAGTAGTTTGACCCACTAGTTTAAAAGTCCCCGTGTGTGGTAAATGGGAGGTCAGTTATTTGAGTTCTTTCCTAAGTTACAGCTTACTTTATGTTTGTTGAGTTGACCTCTTTTATGGGCCCCTTTAAACTGGAAATGTTTGTTCCGTTGGATTTTGTTGGATATTAAATGATTTATGTTTGGACTAAAACCCTGTGCTCTTGGTGGTGATTGCCTGGTCCATCACAGATTGACATTATTAACACAATATACTGTAGCTACAAAAATGTTAGGGAATGGAGAAATATCATTTACCACATTTACTGGATGCTAGAAAATACTAGATAATTGCTTCTATTAAATAATCAACTGAAACATATTGTTTTTTTTTTTGTAAAATATTAAATATTAATTTAAATAACAATGTCAAATGCAAACAAGGTTATCATGTTGTCTATCTTCATATGAACTGAAATGTTGTTCTAGAAGGTCAGGACTTTGCAATTCGTACATTTAGACAATACAGAAAAGTACAGGAAATAGTTTTTTTTAGACACTTAAAAAGTCCATTCTGTAAGGTTAAAATTTGTAATTTTCCGACACCCAAACCTGGTCTAAATGACAGTAGACCATAATGTTACACTGGATCCACACCACACGCAGGAGCACCACGAAGCAGAATGCACGCGGAATCCACTTCACCTCCAGTTCACATCAGATGCGTTTTTTTTCACGACGGTCAGCATGCACTTCTGTTCAGCTGTGGTTATTTAGAGCTTCTATAAATAATTTGACATCGTTCATCTTGACTTGTCTCCAACTGCTGTCTGCCTCTTTCTTGTTGATTGTGTTTTTAGACATCCAACACTCAATGTAGTGGTCAGCCCACTACATTGATCTATGTGTGTGGGTCTGGTTTTTATGTGTTGTGTGTTGTTTGTGTGTTTTCTGTATTTTCATCTCTATAGTCTGTTTAGATACAAAACTATATTGCATTTGTCAATAGCGGTATTTTATTGTGAAAAATTGGCTATATTTTAAAAATTGACCAAAATTTTTTTTTGTGTGTATCTTGGCCTGCCAGGATTGACGTGGATCACTCACAGAAATGATCGCCACAGAGGACTGCAGCGTTTCGCGTCTGGTGTGAACTACATTGTAGGTTAGGACCCTGAATAGAAGTGACCTCGGTTCCGCGCCGCTTCGTGGTGCTTCTGAAGGTGGTGTGAACCAGGCGTTAATCTTTTTTTGACAATTTTTTGGACTATTCTAATGTGTTTGTAGAAAATATGCAAGTAATTTTTTTTTATTACCATTTCTTACATCTGTTCTATTGTTGCATCTAGAATTGTATTTTATTTCTGGATTTTATCAATGAAATGTGTATAGACTTATTCTGCAGTTCTTTGGTCAGAATCCTGTTTTGTAGTTTAACCCCTATATAAATAAAGTTGACGATGATAATGTTGATGCCGCCAAGACTGACCTGATCAGCTGTGGTATTTAGGTAGACCAGTCAACATCCGATTGGACAGTCACAGGTTTGAGTCCTGCTTTGCCTGTGCCCAAGTGTCTTTGGTCAAGACTCTGAACCCCTCATTGCTCCTGGTTGTCACAGGTTAGCGCCTCGTATGGCAGCAGAGCCATCCATCAGTGATTGAAAGTGTGTACATGGAACTGTGACTGTAACACTTTGAGCCATAATGTAAAAAAGGCATGGATGAGTATACACCATTTCAGTACATTAAGTGCACTTTTTTCTAAAAGGAAAAGAAGATGGGTTTGTTTTTTTGTGCTTAGGAGTGGGAAAACAGATTTTACTGATGCCTACGTTTTTGGTTCCTGGAAATAAAGTGCAGCAACTACAGATTTCTTAACTCTAGTGGCTTTTATTTACTAACCTTAACCCTATCATCTAGGAAGGTTACCAGCAGGAGCAATCATTCTATATTTATGAGCTCTGTAAATTAATCTTAGAATCTAATATGTAGAAAAAAAAATAGTCTGTTATTTTATTTAAGTCAGATCTGTCACATGAAAACAAATCTAGAAGTTTAAACCTCTTATTTGCAAATAGAAATATATTTTCTATAATTGCAACATCTCCATTTTTTTTTTAATTATTTTATAAATCGAGTCCTTCATATTTTACATACAGAAACAAACAAATCTAGATTGAATCAGCCATCACACACCTACACAGCACATCTCATTACACCGCAAGAAATCTATCCCTATTGACCTCCAGCCTGCAGCCTCATCACTCATGGCCAGCTAAAGGTTTACAGTCCTGTGTTCAATCTGAAGCAGAGCATGAGCTGTTCCCTGACTTCACCATGAAAAGAAACAGTCAACATTTTACAAGGCTTCTCACATGCCATCCTACCATGACCTCCTGTCCCGGAGCAATAAATTAATACTTTTACCCTGAATTACAATGCTGTGGCACCTAGAGATGAAGAAAATAAAATGTGAAGGCTTCAAGACCAAGCACACATAAACAGGCTTTAGGCTGAAAGCTGTCCATGGCCAGCAGCTTTTTACTCAATGCTGTTTGTTGCTGTTGAGATGAAGTTATTCCAAACTGATGCTCTAGTTTGATCAGAAAATAAGCTATCTCCATTTTGCAGTAATAAAGCAATGCCTTAAACACAAACTTGGCATGCACTGATTAATTGGATGTTGATTGGTTGTTGGCTGTTTTCTGCTGATTTTTCGCTTTGCAGAATGCAGTCAAGTACAGAGAAATCCAATTTCTCGTCTGGGCTGAAGAAGCAGCTGACAAATTAGTGCTGTTCTGGTTAAAGAACGTATCATTGCTTAGTGCCGACAACACTGTCACATGACCTTTAGATGCATGCCTTCAGCGTGACTGCTTTACTTTGTTGGTGCAGAAAACAAAACAATTCCAATTTGAAATACCTGAAGTGAAAAATTAAATCAACTAACAATAACTAGGATACATGTATACTTAATCCAAAATCGGTTCATTAATTAATTAGTTTCTAGCATGTTAAATAGTTGTTTGGAGCTGTAGTTATAGATGTATATAAAAAATAAAATAATTTCAAATATTCCCTTTCTTGAGTAAAACATATGTGGTAATCTCTGCCCTTTCAGGCAATCATCTGCTTCTTCTGCCAACCAATGCATTTCTTACCTCTACCCCTCACCCAACTGTCAGCTCGCTTTGTTTCTTATTTCTTACTTATCAAGTTCCAGTTCACCTTCTGTTTGGAGCCCTGCAACGGACTGGTAGTCTGTCTAGAGAGTACCCTGCCTTTGCCCATCAATAGGTTGTGGCATCCCATCACCCAGAAAGCAATTAAGAAGGTTTGGAAAATGAATAGATGGATAGACTCTGATCTTCTACCTACTACGTTTGGTTTGTTTTTTTTCCCTAGCCCTTTTTTTTTTAAAAAACTGACCTAAATTTCTATGCTTTTGGATATTATCCATGGGATTTTCATTGTTTGTTTGTTTTTGGATTATGCATACACAGTCTCTACTCCAGCAACACCAAGACCCCAAAAAGGATTAAGTGACTTTTGCAGATGGACAGATGGATGGATGGCCCCCCGGCCTTGACTTTGACACATGTTAGTTTTGACACTGTCCAAACTAAAACCATTACAGTGCATGTGAGCTGCTATAGAAGGTTAAAAGCTATGCTTAATTTGAATCTACAGTCAAAAGACTGTATGACACACTTTGCTCCTTTTCCCTGATGACAAGATAATTCATCATGCCATTTGAAAAACAGAAACTGGGTTTATTTGGTTTTAAATTTTTGAAAGGCAATAAGACAACAAAAAGAAATAATTTACCACATATTTTGGATGGCTACAAACTGACAGTTGGGTACATATTTTCTTTAGGATTCTCCATCTAGGGGTGTGTGTGGGGGGGTTTCTAAATGTCTTAATTGTCAAGCTATTTATACTTCAGTAGAAGCTCTACAGCAAAGCTCTTGTGAAATCAACATATCAACCACAATACTAGTGCTGGGCGATATGACGATACATATCGTGTATCTTGCTATTTCTCTTCTATCGTTTATAATTTTATTTGTTTATTTTTATAGCTGAACTTTTGAAAAAAAAAAAGATTTCCTACTAAGAATCTTGAAACTGTTGTGCACTTTAAATGTTTCTCATTTGTAATGATTCAGTTATATTACTACTTGAAAAAAATAAAATCAGAGTAAAAGTAATGAAATGTTTGTCAACTTTTTTCAGAAAATAACTGAAAATATACTTCATTGTGGTATATCGTGAAATATATTGTTATTGTGACATCAAATAATTTATATCGTAATTTAACTTATTTTTTTCATATTGCCCAGCACTACATAGTACTGTTCAACTCTTGCTTATAAGCCCATTATACACCGTACTGAATATGAGAATCTTGAGCAACAAGACTTGTGATGGACGTAAAAAGTTTATTTAATTTGAGATTTTGGGGGAAATTTGATCATCAACCAATATTATTAAGGTTTCAATAGGCAGACAGAGAACGCTTAAATGGCAGATCAGATCATCTCACTGGATTTTAGCATCTGAAGTTTTAATACAACATATCACAAAATATTTTTAAATAACCTTTACGAGAAAAATTTGGAGTCGGGAGAGTCGAACAAAAATCAAAAATGTTTTAGTCTGCTAGTAGACTATTTGTAAGCGGCTTTCAGTATAATGTTATGCTGTTCCAGTCTCTTTTTTATGTAGCCTTTCAGCACAATTTCATACAACCTTTGTTTTCTATGAAATAAATTGTTGCAGTTGGAGTCTAATTGGATCCCCAAAATCCATTTTCACAAACATATTTTAAATTGCTCATACACCAATATTTCATGGAGGATGCACTCCGCAATTGTTCTTAGATTTTTTTTCCCTGCACTCCCCAAAGTGCAAGTGTGATACATCAGCCATCTAGTTGTGTTTCTGTTCCATAGCCCGAAAAGCAACACAATCATGTCTGCTGTCAATCAGCAAATATGTAGGGCTATAACAGTGACAGCCCACAGGCTGGCCTCATCGCAATGCTTAAATAACAGCCCCGGTTTGCATTTACGGTGAAAAAAAAAAAGAAATAAAAAACATTTGCCTCTGCATCTTACCCAACACTGCTTCATGAAATAGCTTCAATCTGTCACTGAAAAGGAAAGAAATAGAGTGCATGCCAGATGTGACTCTGTCTGCAGACTCCAACAATGACAGCAGCAGGTGAGGCCCCCCCACACATCTAAATGCTAATGCCATGCTGCTCCTCAAATAAAAAAAGAAAAGCAGTTAATGAGATAGCTTGGTGAATGCCTCTGAAATCTGAGTGATGACATACTGTGACAGCACCCTGAGGAAGAAGACTCCGCTTCTGACTTACCAGGCAACAAAAGGTAAAAATGCTATAAATAAGTCATACGTTTGTTAAGACTAACCTACACACAAGTTTAGCTGGGAAATGACTTAATTTGAAGGAGCCAGTAACCACTGTTGCATTCATGCAAGTACTAAATAAGGACAGTATATGTTGAGGACTACATCTGAACTGACAGTGTGTGATAAGCAAAGTACACACTAAAAACTCAACAGATGACAAAAGATGAATGTCTGTTGGAAACCACTTGGTTAAAAAAATCAATAAGTGCCAAATGAATTCAAATTAAATGGTTGCCTCTAAAAGGGTCAAGGTCATGGCTAAAAGCAAAACTAAAATGAGTCCTCAGTTCTGACAGATAATCGGGTACCTCTGAAGAAGAAGACGAAGAAGACAAGATGAGGCAATCAGTCTAAATCACAAGATAAGACCTCTGAGCTTTGAGCTCGACACATCTTCAGCAGGTGGTATGAGTGTACAGCTTTTTATGATCACACACCTGGATCAGCTGCATAATCTTTAAACACTCTCTCTGATTATCATTTAAGCTATTTTAAGATCCCCCAGTGGTCTTTTAATTATAATTATTTCCTTTTTAGCCAAAATTGTAAAAACATGTTTTCTAGGACGTAGTTTCTGCAGGGTGGCAGTAGTTCATCAGAAATTCACTTCTAAGTTGTGGGTGGAACAATTGGTGCAGAGCAACCCCAACCTCCTACGTCTCTCTGTTGCTGAGAGTTCTCTGTTTTCAAACACCTGTTTAAACCTTAAATTTTGTTGGTCACCTTTGGCTTTCCCAGTAGTGCTTCGCACTGGTGATTTGGCAGTCTTTACGCTGGATGCCCCTCCTGACACAAATTTGCAAGGCACAGGGGAACCCATGGGCAGTAAGATCTATGGTCTTGCCTAAGGACCCACACTGTCTTAGGCTCAATACATGCCCTGGGGATTGAAGGTCTGTAAAAATATATTTTGTCAAAATTATACAAGTTAGAAATAAGCACAAGATAACATCGGGCCATTAATAACAATAAGATAAAAATATCCGGAGGGCCGGATATAACTATCGGCCCCCGGGCCTTGACTTTGACACGTGATTTATATGAACTGGACAAAGCAAGCGCTGAGGTCCCCCATAAGAAATGCCTTACCTCCAGCCCTCACGAAATCAGGCCGGAGCCTTCGCCGTCACTTCCTGATACTTCTACCGCCACATTGTAAACAACTGCAACCTGTCAACAGCGATCAGTCCTTCTAAGTCATGTTGTTTATAGGAACAACTATTGCCAACCATAAGTGTTCGAAGTCCACACCCCTCCCACTGAAAGCAAGCTTGGAAGAATCTGTCAATGGTCACTGGGCATCACATGCTTTTGAATCTGAATGGTCAGTTTATAACTTGAATACCTTGCGATAACAAAATTAGGATTAGAAAGAACTTGCTAAGAAGAATGCATCAGA
This sequence comes from Oryzias javanicus, assembly GCA_003999625.1. Classification (NCBI taxonomy): domain Eukaryota; kingdom Metazoa; phylum Chordata; class Actinopteri; order Beloniformes; family Adrianichthyidae; genus Oryzias; species Oryzias javanicus. The sequence goes on from CM012439.1 coordinate 18,644,265, forward strand.
GAAAGTCTATGGGACATTGACCTTCTTGAAACCAGCGTTTAGGTACTGAATTGGAACACAGGAGGGGCGGGCTTGCTGAGTGCATTGATTATACACGCTCTCCTGCTAGCTTACATCTACTCACACCGTCAACCTAACATTAGCATTGGAGAAAAAAAAAAAAAAGGGGGGGGCAATATCAAAACTGTCCAGCCGTACGGTTTTGAGCAAGATGCCAACTCAGACAAGGAAAACTAAGACGTACAAGGATCTAGTCCTCTAGTCGCAGCAGCTTATGTCCTGCCCAGCAACTTCTAAATCTGTTTCAAATTGTGTGTTTTTTTTGTCAGCTCCTGATTCAAAACATATAGAGAAATCCTTAAAAATGTATTTTGGAGCTTAATTTTCTTTTAAATGTCTTGCATCATCAAAAAATGCCACAAGAACATAAAACACCAAAAACACAATTTTCCTTGGAATGGATCTTTATTGCACCTACTGTGACTTGGAGTGGTGGTTATAGTCCAATATAAGTCAACTGCTCCTTGTCCCATCATTTATGGCTTTATGTTTTCTTTTCTTTTTTTGCAATAGTGTTGTGGTATCACAGTGGTCCGTGTAAATGGAATTCAATTTTGCAGACAGTAAAAAAAACTAAACGACATTCTTGATTTTATTCATAGGGGTATCTATTCAGTTTAAGTGTTGCTTTGAAGACAGCAAATACAATATCTGTTCGTGGTACACGGAAAACACAATGTGGTTTTGTGGATATTAGAAAACAGAGGACGAAAACAAATGTAATTGCAAAACATACAGGCGAGTTACAATAACCAACTCGGAAGTGAACGCAGGCGACAACTGGCATTCAGACACACATCCAGTTAACGAATGAAGCTGTTTTAAAAGCCTCTCTTTCTCTGCCTCCCTCTCTCCCTCGGTGCCGCCTCAGAACCATTCTTTGGTGCAACCCATGATTAATGCAGCCATGAATGGGTTTCTCTTTCACCAAGCACTGTGGGAGAACAGTTTCCTTCGCTTCTTCTTTACCATTTTGCTTTCCTCTCAATGTGACCTGATTTAGTCACACAGTGTGAAACTGATTTAGACTCATTTGAATGCTACCTCCATAAAAGGAGGTGAAATGCTCTATCTTCTTGTTGATTTTTTTTTTTTTTATTAAAACACCTATTTTTTCTGGTTATTGTCTGAATTGCAGATTATAACTCACTGGATTATTATTTATGACTCAAGAACACACACAGTGGAACCATAAGTGACCATGCCCCCATCCTTTACTAAACAAGAGTTGCTTTCGTGTTCCTTTTTACTGCAGATGAATAGAAATGGTGGGAGTGAAGAGTTTTAGATGAGTGATTTCAAAGAAGCTCCGGCACTCTTTAGGTCTCTTCAGTGTCCTTGAAATAATCTCATCAACACCTCTGAAAATGAGTTTTTGTGCAAAATAAAATTTAATTATGAGACTTGTTAGTTATGTAACTAGATGTCTGCATCTATGTATGCAACTGCATGAACTCACTTGTCCACAAGTTCTCTCATTCTTCTGGTGTTACTTTAGTATTTCCATTTTAACTAGATTTGAAGAGATACTGAAAGCAGTTCAGTTTTAATGCTTATATTTTTGGAGGTAGAGTGGGAGATTAAGCTAAATTTTTCAATTTTATAGATGAAATGTGTGAAAGTGTTTTAAAATGTTAGAATTTTAACTAAACAATCTTTAAAAACTCTGTGACTCACTTGGTAAATATCAAGATAATTTCAGCATCAAAGGCACTTTTTGAACACTGGTGATAAAATCTAACACCAAGACATACAGCAATCTCTGTGTGCTTTTATGTTCAGAATTGCCTTTGGTTTTACACTTGAAGTGGCACACTGTCAAACTGAACACTAGGGAAAGTGCAAACAACACATCTTGCTGGCCTGCAACATTTCATGTGAACCTTTTCATGCCTGAACTAGTCACTGCTTCAAAATCAATGACACACAGTTATGCTTCACTAATGGTTTGGAAAAGTCAGTCCAAACAAAAATGAATTATTCTGGGAACTGACTTTAAAAAGGACTACCAAAGGAGAGAAACGTGAAGGAAGTTTATTTAAAAAAGACCAAGACCAATTGTTGTGAAATTTCTGCGGTATAAGGACAAAACAAAAGTACTGCAGAGGGCAAAAAACCTTAAAGGAACAAATCTGTACATTAATGATGATTATACTGATGCAGTGATGCAAAAAAGAAGGGAGCTAATACCAAAAATGAAAGAAGCACGCAAAAGAGGTGACATTGCATTTTTAAATCATGACAAATTGATCATCCACCCCAGAAACACAAGCACCCCAAAGCAGTGATGATATGATTAACCCGGAAAAAGGTACAAGCAGGGTCATATCAGTCATATGAAATATTATGATTACAACTATGGCACCAATTAAATCTATTCAAGGGAATACAGAAAAGAATGACCTACTTCAAAAAATTCATGAGCTCGATTGTATATCACTGGAAAACTCAGATGCAGATCACAATACGCAAACTCCAGAAACTGAAATTGATCCAGATAATAACTTTTTTGATTCCATCAACCATAGCTGCTCTTACTACACACAAGAACATTTCAATAGCACCATCGATGCAGAGGCTAAACTATCAATAATACATTTTAATAGCAGAAGTATGTACAAAAACTTTGAGGATATTAAGGAATTCTTGAAGAAATGTGTTCACCCATTTAGCGTGATTGCCATCTCAGAAACATGGTTTAATGATGTAAAAGGTATTGATTTTGACATAGAGGACTATGACCTTAATTATATGAATAGAATAAATAAAATAGGTGGAGGAGTTGCCCTATATATACGTAACTCAATCAGATTTAATATAATAAAACACATGTCAATCACAATAGAAAATGTAATGGAAAGCATAACCGTGGAAATACTCAACAAAAAAAAAAAAAAACATCATTATAAGTTGTATTTATAGACCACCTAGTGCAGATCTCAATATATTTCAAGAAAACATAGAAAAAATGTTCTCTTCAGTGAATAAACCCATGATAATATGTGGTGACTTCAATACAGATCTACTGAATCCATCTAGACAAAAAAATACTGATTCATTCATTCATACAATGTACAGTATGTCCTTTTACCCAACAATTACAAAGCCTACCAGGATAACAACTCATAGTGCCAAAATTATCGATAACATTTTTACCAATATTATGACAAGTCACATAACCAGTGGCTTGTTCATAAGTGATATCACTGATCACTTGCCTATATTCATAATTTTTAACAGTGAATTTAACACAACCAACAAATCAAAAACATGTATATATAAAAGAGTAAAAACCGAGGAAACAATTACTGCATTTAAGAACAGTCTGTATCTACAGAACTGGAACTCAATATACGAACAAATAGATGTCGATAAAGCATATGATAACTTTCTAGAAATATTTATATCCTTGTTCATTAAAAACTGTACAATTAAAAAATAAATAAGAAAAACAAAGACTCTGCTAATCCCTGCTATGCTTACAAAGGGAATATTAAATGCTTGCAAGAAAAAAAATGGTCTCTACAAAACTTTTATAAAACGCAAAACAAAAGAATCAGAAGAGAGATACAAAATATATAAAAACAAGTTAACAGATATAATTAGGAAAAACAAAAAACTGTATTATAATGAAATACTAAGTAAAAACAGGAATAATATGAAAAGAACTTGGGAGGTTTTAAATGCCTTAATTAAAATGGTACTACAAAAAAAAAGTAGTATATCCTGACTGCTTCCATAGTTCAAATGGAGATAGACAAAATATGAATACAGTAGTAAATAACTTCAATATTTTTTTGTGAATGTAGGTTCAGACCTAGCAGGAGAAATACCAGATGAAGATATTAACCAATTTAACGACAAAATAAAAATCAACCCACATTCAATATTTCTTACTGCAACTACAGAACAAGAAGTCATAAATACTGTCAATAAGTGTAAAAGCAAACTATCAACAGATTATCATGAAATAGACATGTCTTTGGTGAAACAGGTTATTAACCTTATTTCAAAACCCTTAGCATATATTTTTAATTTATCATTTGAAACAGGCCGTGTCCCCAATAAAATGAAAATAGCCAAAGTAATACCAATCTACAAAAATGACGATAAAAACTCATACGCTAATTATAGACCAATTTCATTATTACCACAGTTCTCCAAGATTCTCGAGAAACTTTTTGTTTCTCGCTTAGAAAAATTTATTGACAAGCATTCAATATTTAACGATGGTCAATACGGCTTTAGAGCCAAAAGAACCACTTCAATGGCTGTAATTGATGCCGTTGAAGAAATTGCAAAAGCACTGGATGAAAAAAAATATGCAGCAGGATTATTCATAGATTTTAAAAAAGCTTTTGATACAATAAACCATAAAATATTATTAGATAAATTAGAACGTTATGGGATTAGAGGAATAGCAGGGGAATGGGTAAAGAGCTATTTAACAGAAAGAACTCAATATGTCACCATAGAAAAATACAAATCATGCAACCTCGTAATCACATGTGGGTCCCTCAGGGCTCTGTACTAGGACCTAAATTATTTAACTTGTATATTAACGATATATTTAACGTTTCCAATTTATTGAAGCTTGTATTATATGCAGATGACACAAAATATTTTTATAGTAATGATAATTATGATATGCTAATTAGTACCATCAATGAGGAACTGCAAATTATTAAAAAATGGCTTGACAGTAACAAATTATCATTAAACTTGAACAAAACAAAAGTTATAATGTTTGGAAATCATGATGAAAATTCCAATCAACAAATTAATATAAATGGAATACCAATCGAAGCAGTTCAGGAAAACAAATTTTTAGGATTAGTAATTGACTCCAAATTATCTTGGAAATCACACATAGGACACCTAAAATTGAAAATTTCAAAAAACCTCTCAATAATAAATAAATGTAAATATAATCTGGACCAAAACACTCTTCGTACACTGTACTGTTCATTAATCCTCCCTTATCTCTCATACTGTAATGAAGTATGGGGAAATAATTATCAATCCACAGTACACCCATTATACATGTTACAAAAACGGGCACTCAGGATTATTCATAAAGTAGGATACCTGGAGCACACAAACCAACTTTTCATACAGTCAAAACTACTCAAATTAGAAGACCTCATAAATTATCAAACAGTTCAAATATTATACAAAGCATATCATAAAATATTACCTTATAATATTCAAAAACTATTCTTGCTGAGAGATACTTCCCATAAGTTACGAGGTACAGGAAAATTCAAACAACCTACCATCCGCACAAAAAGGAGAGAATTCTGTGTGTCTGTATGTGGAGTGAAACTGTGGAATAATCTGAGTCTGGAACAAAAACAATGTAATAATTTATTCCTGTTTAAAAAAGATTATAAATGTATAACATGGACAAAATACAGAATGTCTTGAATATATATAAGAGTAGAGTAAATACAAGGGTTTCTATTATAGTATACTGTATATCCATTTGATAAAATATATAATAATGAATGTAATTTTTTGTCTCATTGTTCAATCTATGTAACTGTCTATCAAACTGACCTCAGGGGCAGGCGTTTATAAGCAATGCTTCTGCCTGCCTCCTTTCAAACATAAATTCAGGACTTGCATACCTATTTGTGTAATAAGCTCATATACATGTGACTGTAACTTATAACTACATTGTATTAACTACATGTTTGAATAAACTTAATAAAAAAAAAAAAAAAAAAAAAAAAAAAAAAAACGCATTGGTCTAGGTTTGGTGCTTTATCTCTAATTATAGAATTTATTTTTACTTTTTAAAATACTGTATTATAAGTGTGCACTATTTATGAAATACACATTGTAGAACGTTTAAGAAAAAAATGTATCCTATGTATTTTGAAAAAAATGTTTCTTCTTATACAGTAAAGAGTAAAATAATCTGGTCCTTCAGAAGCCTCAGAGGTACAAGAAAATCAAGTTGTATAACCATTGAATGAAAATGTGTTCAAATGTAGCCTCAGGGAACAAGAATTATATGAAAAATAGCTTGAAGAAACGTACACTAAATAAAAGTTTGCTCTGAAAGCTCAAACAAAGTAAGTCTTACTGCCTTTGAGTGTTTAAGTTACAGCTAGATGTCTTTAGCATTGATATTTGAAAAGAAAAATATTTTCTTCTTTTGAAAATAGATACAAAAGTAGGTTTAGAAAAAAGGTAAATTTAAAAGTCCCTGAATACAAAAAAGAAAAGCATATTGATTTTGACAATCACATCAAGCATTCTATGGGAAAATCTTAGAGCGATGTTATCTTTCTGATCTAGTCATGGTGAGTCATTCCTTACAGTCTGGTTAAGTTTTAAGGCCATGATTCAGCTCTCGTGAGGAACTGTAAACCTTGTATCTGTTTTATTCTGAACTGTTTATGTACATTCAAAGACGCACTGAAAACAAATCAACAGAAACCAGGAAAGATTAAAGTCTCTGCAGAGGGATCAAAGTACGGTCTCACCTGTAAGCTAAACTTACCAATACGTTTCACTATAAAACAACCCATATCTACCATTGCTTTTTCAATGAATTGTGATATCTAGAACAGAACTATCCATCCATGATGCATGCAAACCTAATTCAAAGAGGAGTCATGGGGGCACAAAATACTTAGGACATAAAAAAAAGAAAATCAAACTGACCCATGAATTTTGGATGCAAAGATAAAACGGGGTTGAACAACATATTTGAAACAAACAACTTCCTCTTTATAATGATTTCTTCATGCAACATTTTACAGTTAAGTGAAGGAAATTTTATGACTGACAAGCTCAGAAAATTCAATAGTGAAATATTTGACCCTTACAATAACCAAGCAATTAATCTAAAATAAAAAGTATATACTTTTATACGACATTTGTTCTGCAGTAGTTAAATACATTAATGTGTTTGTTTGTTGCTTTTTCAAACTTCACATAGATCTGGTTTTCATATCTATATTTGTGTGCTGCAGTATATTTGCTTTTCTTTGTTGGTACCCTACTAGATAGATTATTTGCTGTAGCTGTAGATAATGGATGATTCACATAGAATTATGACAAACAGTAGACCAATACTAATGTGGCAACTCACTTCTTAGCCAACCAGATAGCAGAATAGTTTTCCTTGTTGTAGCTGTAGCAATAGTAGCATTTGCATACTATAATGGGAAACAGTAGGCTAATACTTAAGATGCAACTCACTATTTATCCTAGTACTGTAGATAGAACAGTTTTCTTTTCTGGTATCTACTAGCTACGGCATTCAAGCTAAAGTAGCTAAGTCACTAAGTGGTATTATTCAAAGTATTATGGCAAACAGTAAGCTACTACTAAAGCTCCAATTCACTACCTACACCACAAGAGAGCAGAACAGTTTTCTTTTCTGTAGGTGTAGCTAAAGTAGCATATAGTATTAAAGCAAACAGCCTCCTAAAGCTAAAACTCAATAACTACGCTACTTGATTGTGAAACCGTTTTCTGGGTTGTAGCTGATGCAGCTACATATTATATGTGTTAAATAGTATTACATAAAAGTATGTGGGGCACTCGTGGTGCAGCAGTAGGGCGGTTGACGTCTGATCAGAAGATTGCCGGTTTAATTCCCGTCTTGCCTGTCCATGTGTCAAAGTCTCCCTGGGCAAGACACTGAACCCCACCTTGTTTCTGGTGGAAGGGTAGCGCCAGTATTCAGCAGCAGAGCTGCCATCAGTATGCAAATGGGTGAATTGTAATTGTAAAGCGCTTTGGGCCTTCAAGGAAGGTATAAAAACGCTATACAAGTATATGCCATTTACCATTATGACAAACTACATGCTCATACTAAATCTGCAATTCACTACCTAACAGTGTTCTTTGTTGTAGCTTATAGCTAATGTAGCATTCACATAGCATTGTTGCAAACCGTAGGATGGTACAGAAGCCACAACTCACTTCTTGTCCCACTAGCTAGCAGAACAGTTTTTGTTGTAGCTATAGCTGACGCAGCATTCACAGAGTATTATGTCAAACAGCATGATAATACTAAAGCTGCAACTCACTACGCAAACAGTGGGCTAGTTCTAAAGCTAGGATATACTACCTAACTATTTTTCTTTTTGTTGTTGCTGTAGCCAATGTAACATTCTCATAGTATTATTGCAAACCATAGGATAGTACTGAAGCTGCAACTCACTACTTACCCACTAGATACTAGAACAGTTTTTGTTGTAGCTGAAGCAGCATTTACAAATTATTGAACAGCATGCTAAGACTAAAGATGAAACTCTCTATGTAACAGTTTTTTTTCATTGCAGCTGTAGCTAATGTAGCATTCATAGCATTATGGCAAACAGTGGGACAACGCTAAAGCTGCAGCTCTATTATTTACCCCATGAATATTAAATGTTACATGACAGCTGATTCAAAAAGGTCAAAGTTAATAGTCAATAGTTACACCCCATCCCATCCTGACTATTTAATTTAACAGTTACAAAGTTGGGGATATAATAGTTTTGCCTACTGGTAAATGTTTTGCCCTGTTGCATTCAAACAGTGTTTGAAAAATATCAGGAGATGACTGCTTCTAATATTGAAGCCTTGCTATTTATACTGTGTTTTTTTTCTATATAAAAATTCAGCTGACATTTCTCAGCACAGCAATCCCAGCTAGATCAAAGAAAAGCCGTAAATACAGAGTAGAAAATGCAACAGTGTTGAACCATGAAACCAGGGTTTTTGTGATCCATGTTGATTTCAGGCATTGCTAACATGCCAAGTTTTGGAGTCTGAAAAAATAAGGAGTGAGATCCATCTTATTTTTACAAGTTGGGCTATTTGAAATATGGAAATTTGTTAATTTAAAAACAGATTACTTGTGAGTTTTATCTTTTTTTTCCCTAGAATTAAAAAAGGGTGTTTATAACCTTTATTCTAGTGTTTGAAAGTGAGACTATTAAGCTTCTTTTAAATAATTTTTCATTCATTTTTAGGTTTGTTGTTTCCATAAACATAAATGTTTGTGTTTGGGTTTCACCGAATACAAAAGACACTCGCAAGTGGTGTTAAAAAGCACATATGAATGGACAAAGACAGTAAATAAATGTGGCATAGAAGCATACTGTTCTGTGCTCCTTCAGAACAAAGAACAAAAAACCACCAGACACACACAGAGCATTTAAACAACTGTCCTACCCTGTAGCTGGAACTGAAGGATACACAAATCCACCATAACACCAAATATACAGCCTCAGCAGCATAAAAACCACTACTTACAGCTATATGACAACGATAGGCTGCAGAGGACTATTTTTAGCTTCACTTTTGAGGGAAATATATGTTTATAATTCATTCACTGAAGGAAATGTGGTGAAAAAGGAGGCATTTTTCTAAAAGAAATTAGCTTAGCAGGAGTGGCTAATGATAACCTATTTTCCACGTAGGAAGTCAACGGGAGCTGCAAGGTGGCGTTTAATGGAGCAGCTACGAATATATAGAGAGGGGGAATGATGACCTTCCTCTGCCATTAAACATTTAGAGGCTGTTCACAACACAGCTGAACTCTAAATCGATGACATGAGCGTAGACTGAGCTGCGCAGGGATGAATCACCGACAATCGTGACAAAACGTGAGAAACATCTTCAAAGGAAGCTTCTGAACGAAGAGAATCCCGAAAAACACACTAAACGACGACGAGGAAGAGGAGGAGCAGGAGAAAACACGCTTCCATCGGAGTTAGACGCCCTATTCTTTAACGCGGATGCTGAGGACAAACCCACGAGCCGAGCGGTCAGCATCCGAGAAAAGGGACTTCAGTGATCCCACTCGGTTCCAGCGATGCGCATTCGCTATTTAGTATCTATAAAATAAATGAAAATATGGCTAAAAAAACTCACCAGGAGAATGTCGATTGTTAACAAGTCACATCCTTCTCAGATTATTAAGGGATGGAGCTCTGCTGGTGGCATCAACGTGTTCCACCGACCGTCAGCGTATGGAGCGGTGAGGGCGCCCCGGAACGAGCATAGCATAAGCACTCCACTGCGGTTGTCTGGGTAAAAGGCGCGTGGAGAACTGGTTTTGCATCAGCATCCTCGCAGCGACCCCACTCGAGCGACGCCAGAGCGACTGCTTCTTAAGGACATTTAAATTCATCAATCATGAAGGCATAGTGGCTTTAAGTCTCTTGCTTAAGGGCACAATGACTGTCAGGGCTGAGAGAGATATATACGACCACCGCTCACCACTAAGTTTAGTCAACTCTAAAATTCATCTTTTTCAGCTGCAAACCGTAAATCCTCCCTGAAGTTATCTGACTAAATGGAAAAAATTACATCCATACCCTAAATAAAACAGTAATAAAACAAATTAAAAGACAAACAACTTTGAACGTAGACATGTGTCATTTTCCCTGATAAAGAAGTTTCTAAAACAAAAAAATAAAATAAAAGATAAATGTAGTTTCTATATTCTCTTATTACTATTCTTTTCATTCTATATTCTTATTAAAATCTTATGATTGAATTTCTATATTCAGTTAACAGTTACGGCTATATTTTTCCCTCTTGTTGTTATTGTTTTGATCTTTCTGTAAATTGAGTTTCACACATATGTTTGTTCTGAACCCGTCATACGTGTCCACATTGAAAACTCCAGCAATAGTTTTGTTCGAATGATCTAATTATTTTTTGTTTTTTCCCATGTTCATTCATTTTCAGTGTTGCTCATCAATGAGTTCATCATTTCTTACATGTTCTTCAACAATCTTTTATTATCTTTTTTCAAACAGTTTAACATAAAACCTTCTTTTGGACTCTTCCCACTGTTTGAAGTTTTTGCTTTCAGAAAAAGTTATGTTATATGCAGGTACACACCCCCACACACACCCCCACACACATGTAATTCCAGTCAGGTGTTTGGCCTCAGCTTTGTTGTTCAGGCCAGCAGTTCCTCCAAGTGGCCATGTTTAGACATTACAGTCATGTGTTCACACATTTTTATCAATGTAAGAGAGTTAAATGTTACTTAAAAATGATTTTTAAATTGGTTGTAGAATTAGTACTACGTTCATTTTTTTCCTACTATAAACATTTGAACACTTCTTTGAGCAAATACGAATTATGAGTTAATATAAGCTACAAATAGTCATTTATGTTAATGTAAAACTAAAAAAATCATTCAAGTAAATTTCTTCATTTCAGCTTAAATTTTAAAAGATTTTCAAATATTTTTTGTAAACACTTTTTTTTTCTCAGAATCCACAAAACACCATTTTGTCCCAAATTAAGTCTTCCAATTTACTTTCATTTTTACTTATTGATGGAAAAAAAATCCTAATGATTTATGCAAAAAACAAAATTTCTTTAAAATTTGAAGAAACATTTTCTTGAAGGAATTAAGTTAAGTTTAGAAATAACAGTGTTATTACTATATACAGGAAGAAAACATGTTAATTTAAAGTGTGTGAAATCAAAAGTTGGATAGTTGACAGTGCAATTTAGTAAGACTTGGCTTCCCTTATCAAGTCACATCAGACTATTTATCAAAGGGCCTCTGCCTCAATGGGTTTCTTGTCACTATCACCCGCTCTGATTTCACTAGTTCTGTTCACAAATGGAAAAGGATGTCAACATTTTCTTTTTACATTAGTCACACACACAACTTTCAACAGTAGTGGATTATTTGTCAGGGATTGTGGTGGAGGATCCAAATGCAGGAGACCAGACTTGGTGACAGAAACATAAACATTTACTAAATCAACTTAAACATGACAAAACCAGGAGCCAAAACCAGGAGCCAAAACCAGGAGCCAAAACCAGTGCCATGACAGAACGTAGAAGAGCAGATGACCTGACCATGAGAACTGAAAACCAGACACTTAAATACACTGAGGTTGATTGACTAAATTAAAACAGCTGTGGATGTTTAACCTGAATGTGGTGAAACTGACACAAAACAGAACATGACAAAACCTAAGCACTGAATCATGACATTATTGTTTTAACGCTTGTGTTAAATAGGCACTGACACTGAAGCGCATTCCTGTAGCTTACAGAACAAACTCCCAGCATGGTGTGTGGATTATTCCTGAAGGTGAGAGTGTGCATTGACCAGAGAGAAGGAACTCTGTATGTCTTATGGGCAGATTAAACTTAATTACTTTTTAACCACATCCAACACCTCTGTCTTCCCTTTCATCCTGTTGTAATTACCAGATCCGCATTCATGGCCTTTCACTTAGATTTTGATTGCATTAGTCATATGTTCATGAAAAGCATCAGCAGCCACTGGGGTTTCTCTGTTTTCTGAGAGCTGAATATGGAATGCACCACTTTTAGTAAGACTAACAGATGCATCAAACTCTTCTACAATAATATCAAATGGAAGTGCTTCATTAGGAGATGTTTTGTGATTGAAAATTGGGTTGCGAGGAATTTGGGTTCTCTAAGCGAAGCTGAATAACAAGATTTTCTCTGTTCCTACAGTTGGACTTTTATTTGTCAATATGACATTGTCTGGTATGGATGAAATAAGGTTGTCTTTTCATTGCTTTAGTGTTATGAACATAAGAATACGGATAAATTGCTTTTGCAAACAAAAACTCCATGTTTGGTGACATTTAGTGTCAACAAAATGTGGATTTTATTTATAGGTTTTAAATCTTCAGACTTGACTTGCAATTTCAGCGACAATCTTGAATTTGACACAAAAGATTTCAAATTTGACTTGGACTCGCAAAACATGACTAGTAAGGATCTCTAGTTTCTGATTACAGTAGAAATTTTTGCATATATAATCATATTTTTCTGTTTGTGTGAAGGCATTGTGACCTGAATGATGTGGTGTCACACCCAATGAGTGTAAGAGAATGGCATTTTGAAGTTGTGTGTTCTCCTGCAGCCCTTCAATCAATTTCTGGCAGGAAGTCACTTTAGGCACAACACTTGGTTAATATCATAAAACCAGCCACTTTTCAGACTTCTGTGAATGTTTTCCTTTGACTGCTGGAATTGCTGAAAATTGTTTCACCACCTCTGAACATCACATTTAACTCATTTTATTTTCATTCAACACCATTATTTTAAAGCTTGAATCAAAAATTGCTCTTAGCTTCTTGCAAAAATTCCTGAATTTGGACTTAATCTCCCTGCGCAGGAAGATGATCCTCTTTTGACCTCTGACTGCAGTGCTGCTAATTAGCATTGAGGTCTGAAGCTTACAGAGGGGGCGACCTCTTGTCAGTGAGGAGAGTGGCCATTAGATGACATTATCACACAGTTTGTATGTTTGAATTGTGATCATATATGAGCTACACGTTGGAGAATAGTCACTATGGGAAGAGAAATACCACTATGGCTGAAAAATATGTAGTAAAACAATTTAAAGCTATGAATATACGCTTTAACTTGTCAAAGCAGGAGCCAAAAACATACACAGAAAAAGATAATACAATAAGGAGTCTACCTATGATCAAAAGCTTTCAATGTAAACTGAGAGCAAATCATTAATCTTTCATTTAAAAAAAAACCCAAAAATCTTAAACAATAAAAACAAAATGATTTTCAATCCAGTAATTCTGGTTTATAATAAAGCTACTATTATGGCTCAAAGTTTTGACTTTTCATCCTATAAAATCAATTCTAGAGTCTGAAACGTTGAGCTTTTATCAAGGAGTAACTGAGTCTTTTAACAAATTTATGTATAATCCTATTGTTATAAAAAAATTGAAAATATGTTGTGTAAAATGTAAAAATTTAGTAAGTAGCATTATAGTGTTTCTGGAAAAAAGGAACTATAGAGTAATTTTTTACTGGTGCTGGAAAAAAGGAACTAGAGTAAACTTTACCTGTGTAGACATTTCAAGTGAGGTGATTAGTTTTCTAGAAGTCTCTTTTTTTTTCGGCCTAATTCAGTTAAAAATCTTATGAATAAGAAATCTAGAATTTGAAAATAAAATAAAAAAAAATTTAAAAAAAAAAAATTTACTTCAGGGTATATTTAGTTAACTCTTTAATTACCTAATCAACTAATATAGTCTAGAAAAAGCACAAACATTATTAATAAAAACATTGATTGCGTTCATTACTTCTAGAAATAAACAGAACTAACATGTATTTTTATCAATTTAGTCTTGGTTAGGCACAAAGAAATGTAATCCAACCTTTATTTTTTTTAAAATAATTTTGTCCTTTATATCTTAAAAGTAACATTACATTAATTAAACCCACATAAATGGCTTTGAAAGTTTTTTAGTGGCTACAGAGATCAACTATCTCCTACTCTGACCTTTTGACTTGACATGACCATTTCTTGCTGCTTGACATGCCGAAGCACAAATTTCATTTAAAAATGCAAATACCAAACTTGAAAGTGCGTTTATTTGTGCATAATTATTTAGATTAATATAAAATAACATATTTTTAAAATCAACTTTTATTTTTACTAAAAGTACATTTTTTTTCCTGTTTTTGAGTCGCTTACTGACAATTGAGGAACACTAGAGGGCACCAACAAACCGTGAATTACGCGCAACTTGTGGTGAACGTGAACAGTGAGTAAATGCTCTTGAGATGTTTGGGTTCAGCGGCTGAAATCGGATGATAAGAACTCTGAAAGTGTTGTGGCCACTCATGACATGAACACAATGTCGCGCGTTGTGGAAGCGGTGGGATGAGAAACGCCAGATAACTTGTGAGGTTGTGCGTAAAAACATTTGAAATTCAATTCAATACATTGGAATCTGACATTGGAAGCATGCTGCTATTTTCTCGTCTTCTTGTAATTGTTTATAATACATTTAAAACCATATAAAACAAAAATGAAAATAAAGGAAAGATGCAAACTAATCAAGGATTAGGCCACATAATGTTTGCGTAAATGTCAAATTTTATTTAATCGATGCGTTTGTTTTTCATCCAAAGCTGTTCTGGTGGATCTAAATCCCTCTGATGGAGACTTCTATTGAAACGGTCAGCAGCGTGGATTCCTCCCCTCAGCCTCCAAGAAGACGACCTCCTATTACTTCAAGTCACCCCGCCCGTCTGCCTCTCGTCTCCTCCCCTAAACCTTAACTGCGATCAACCTTTTGAGCGCCTCTGTGCTTTGGATATCACTGACACTTCGAGAAAGTGATAGAGCCGAAACAGACACTTGCTACATTCCCTCAGACTATACCTTCTTTGACATCCACCACCAGAATTAAGGGGAGGAGGACGCAGAAGTGCGGGCGCGTTTGCGTGCCTGCCGAACAATGCGCTGAGCGCCAAAGCATCCGATCTAGATTGGAATAAAGAGTTCATCAAGGGAAGACTTTAGAAACGCGCGCAGTTTGGCAAGAAACAAAAGGCGACCTTAATGCGCCCACTGTAGGAAGAGTCATGCATCTGAACACAGAAGAAGACAACAGCAAAGGTGAGCAACAGATTTACGCAGAATAATTGGAATCCGGTCTGTCTGCAAATTGCAAAGCTCTCGCGTGGGTTTCCGAATGCCCTTGAGTGTGTCTTGTTGATGTGAAGAATATGGTGAGGGTCATTCCGAGCTAAAGGTAACTGCTGTCAGCGACCATTACTGCCTGTGCGCCTTTGGCCGGGGCGCGCAGGGAACGCTTCCCACGGCTGCGAAAAGGGATGTTGCATCTACTCAAGGTGGCGGGATGGAGACTGTCTGCGAGACGGCCACTTACTGAGCACTTGTTGTGCTCGCCTTAGACCCCCCTCCAACTGTGAAGACTCCCATCCGTTTTTTGTTTTTGTTTTAACACGATGTGACCTGCGCGTAAACGCACAAGGTCAAGGTGATGGGCAGCTCTCATTCTCTGAGGTTGTGGTCGTGCGGTCGCCTCGAACTGATAACCACGGACGCGCGCCCTCCGCTGTGTTTGGAGGGGTGGATGAGGGAGCAGACGGCTTGCAATAATGACAAGAAGCTTTCCAGCATTAGGAGGCTAAATGAGAAATGCTGCATCTTGTCAGAGAGCAACAGAGAATCGTGTCACTCTCCGGCTTTGAACTGAGGTCGAGGTCACCGACGAACACCTGATGCTGGAGGAGATTCGTCCCTCAGCGTGACGCAGCCTGAGCCTTGTTACGCATAATTAAGAAACAACAGGACTGCTGTTATGCACACCACACCCCTTCTGAGGAAGTTTAATGACTGACATGCAGCTGCAATACAACCATCATTATGTAATTCTCATTCATTTTCATGTTGATCCCTTTATTTATTTTTCTGTAAATGCTTTCATTTATCTTTATTTCACACAAGAAAATCAATTATTTCCGTATAATCTATATTGAATAAAAATGATAAGATATTTTATTGCAATCCTTAACAGACAGGCTTCATTGGATGTTCTTTTTCCCCTTTACCAGCTGTAAGCATGCTGTGCACTGAGGAGTTCCTTGTGTGATGAATGGTGCTCCGAACACAACATCAGCCCCAATCTAAAATGTCTCGTAACCTCATTGTCAGATATGATCTCACCGGGGACAAAAGATGAGTCACCATCTTCAGCCAGAAATGATTTCATGATTCCATGACAGTTCTTCTTATTACTCGACTTTCAGAAATGCAGGGCTGGGAGAGTTGACCCCTTTTCCGGGACACGGTCAGGGTTATGCAGTCAGACATTGGGATAAGGACTCAAAGGTTTGGTTACAGTAGATCCTGTTTTATGAATTGCTGGTGATCCAGATACAAATGTCACAACAAGCAGAGAGTAATTGACAAATTGCTTGACAGTCTCCTTTCAGATATGATGTTGAGTCCAAATCTGTCCAGATGTTTGGCCTAATGGTAAATAATGGAGTGTTTCTTTTTCTCTGGCAGTTGCTTTTCTCCTTGCTTGTTTTGCTCATTTAGCAAGTAAGCATTTAGCCTACTTGCAGTGCCAAAATCAAATGACTGTGTCTAATGCAATTTTTTTGGGTCAGATTTGTAGTTATGATTCAGAACAGGGGTCTGCAACCTTTAACAGTTAAAGAGCCATTCTGAAAGATTTCTTACTGACAACATCTCAGCAGGAGCCACAGAGTTTTATTTCACCCTTTAGAAAAAGAAGACAATGATTTCTACTTACAGTATTATTACTATAATGTTGAGATAGATACATTATTACAGATTCAAGGTCCATTTGCAACAAGAGACACAACAGATAAAAGACTTTAAATATATATATATATATATATATATATATATATATATATGAAAAAACCCACTCATAATGCAAGCATAAAAACAAAGACATAAAATGACCAAATGTCGTAAAATTTAAAAAACTAGAAAATAATTGCAGATTTAAAAACAAAAATGAAGACCAATGATGAAATTGTTTTTGTGATATTGGGCTATATAAATAACATTGAATTGAATACAAACATATTTGTTTTTTCAAGTGTAAATAAAACAGAAACATAGAGAGAAAATAGACTTTTTTTTTAATAAATGAGAATTTGTTTCCAATTCTTTAGAGGTCTACATGACTTTCTTTCAAAATAAAAGACATCATGTACCACATAAAATCCTCTGAAGGGAGGGTATGGTGGTGACATGTCAGTTGTGATGAATGATAAACACACACAAAAGCACAGTTTGTGGCTCATCTCAACCAAAAATTCATAAATCTAAATAAAAAATAAATGAGCCAGAACTGATGAAGTGATCCTTATCATGTTTTTCATGTTTAAAATTCTTGATTTTTTTCTAAATTAAAAAATAGATTAAATTCTGGTGCAGAAATTCTGGTCGTGTGTACTGACTTGCTTAATAAACGTCATCCAAAAAATATGTTACATGTACAGATTAAAAATATTGTTTTTTTTCCTTCAACCAGAGAGCCACAATGGAGCAGTTAAAGAGTCACAGGTTGCAGACCTCTAATTTGGAAACACAAATAATGTTGCTTCAGCTGATCTAACAGAGGAGATATAAATGTATACAACATTTGAATCAATTCCATTTATTAGTATTCTTTTCTTGTTCCCCGGTAGCAAAAAACTACTTAGCTAATAGACTTTAATCAAGTAATACTTTCAGTTTAATTTAATGACTATTCATGCAAAAAATCTCCAATAAAATATCCAGAAACAGTTTTCTGAGATAAATTAATAACAAAAATGTACCAAATCATTTATAAAATTGAGTAAAAAAATTAGGAATTTAAATTAAATGGATTCAAGCAAATGACAACGATAAGCAGCCCTACTAATTTATTGATACTCACATCCATTGTATCAATAGACATATTCCAATGTGAGAGTTGATGATTCATCACTAAAATAATGTTTTGTGGATCTCCAAAAAACTTAACAAGAAACAGAACCAAGAATCAAACTATAAGAAGACTTAACAATGTGTTTTGACACAACATGAAGCAGCATGACTTGAATCCATGGTCATAGCAGATGCTTGTACTGTTTTCAAAGTATTGAAATAGTTTTTGGAAGTTTTGAAGGACTTTTTTCTGAGTCTAGACCATAAATGAAAAAAAAAAAAAAGTTTATTTTCAAAAAGAAGTCCAAAAGTGGGGACTGAAATGATGTGGAATTGTGTCAGTGCTCTTGACAAAAGTAATAAATCTGACTTCATCAGTTTGTCATTTTTCCACGGCTGTCTGTGCTCACTCTCTGTTTTCAGAACCATCTTTGAAACTCTTCTGTGGTTAAAAAAAAAGACCTTTTTGGCCAGCAGCAAAAGTCTTTCACATCAGTTACTCCTTGTCTGAGATGGCTCAAAATTATGGATAAAAGGGAAAAAAAGAACTTGAACTCATAGAACAATATATAAAACAGAATAACATACTGGATTTTTTGTTTTTTCACTGTCAGACTTTTAAAAAGTCATTTTCCTTCTGGAAGTATGGAAGTCTCAATACTGTCTCACCTTGGACTTCACTTTTTGACATCATAAGAGAAGATGAAAATTTCATGACAATAAACATGGGCTTATTTTGTTAGAAGTAATAAAAAAAACCCATCATCCAGTAACAGTAGGGGTTCAAATACTACCAGATTCGACAAAATTATAAATAAAAAAATTGTTATGAAAAACTTCACAATATAATGATTCCAAGATACATTTTGAAGTAATACCATCCGTGGATCAGTACCAGCCATGTTATGATTCTAATCACACTCCAGTTAAGCTTCCTGTAGTTTAGGTAATTTTATTTTCCATTATCCAGCTGCTGGAGCGACGTTATCGTCTTCGGCTTGTTAGCTTCAAGTTGTCGACATCAGTCATTTTGTTTATTGCTCTGAGAGAAGTCTTAAAGAGATTCGTTGACTAGTCTGGAATGTGTTTAGAGCATCATGATATATTAGAATTCCTTTAATCTGTTGATGCTTTTAAAAAATTTCAAGATCCTGTAACTTTTAGACCGTTAACACGATCAACGTTATTCCGTTATTCTGAAATTACTTTGATCATAGTAATGGTAAAAACTTCACTGTGAATCAAATAACACAAACACTGGAAAAGGGTCAATATGTTGTCATGGACACAATTAGGTTCTACAGAGGACGTTTAACCCTTTGATGTCTGAATTTATTTCTAGCTTTTAAAAAAAGAAAATCAGATTTCACTAGTGTTTTTTTCTGCCAAGTAGATACTAAATTAAGGCAATTTTAGAGCCCGAATGGTTTGTTGCATATTTGCATCAATGGACTTTAAGGGTTTAAAATATTTTATGACATTTTTATTTCTATTCCAAATCTATAGGACATATTTTTTGGGGCGGTATATCATTGTAGGGCCTACTTTGCGTAAAATGTATTGTTATAAACACATTACTTTTCTGACTTTACTGCAATGCTTTGTTATGGTGCGCTAAGGTCCAATCAGAACACTGATTCTTTAAGCTGGTACACGAGTAGCAGAGATTAGGGATTGATATCATTCACGTTAGATTTCTGGGGAAAAAAAAAAAAAAAAAAAGATTGGATGGAAACTTATTAGTGTTTTGAGAAAAACTCTGAAAGAGGGCGGAGAGGAAGTGGTAATTAGGAAACTGGAAACAAAAGGTATTTTTATTCCCAGTTCGACTGCGAACCTCAGCGGTGGGAAGCAAGCCACTTAGATTTCAGACTCAAGAGACCAGATGGCTCAGACATGAAAGAAGAAATATTGCTCCTTTCGACTTAGCAGTGCACATATTTATAACCAAAGATAAACCTGATAAAAGATCCTATAAAAGTCACGACTGAAATAAAAAATCACACTGTGGCAAGCAAAAGAAAAGAGGCACTGGTTGACAAAAAGAGAAAAGCGGGGTCAAAGAGAATAGGGTTTTGGGAGACTGTCATCAGCTTTATGTGAGTGTAAAATTTGAAATAAAATAGAATTAACAGAAACATGTTCTCAGCAAGTCCTTCTGCTTCTTGATGGCAAAATATTGCTAGATGTCATGTTATTTTCAAAGGGTGATGTATTCATCAACACTTTAGATGTTTCACAGTTTTATCACCAGAAAAAAAACCACAGAAAATGTGATATATTTGTCCAAATTGGATCAACATCTGTTTCAGTTCCTTCAATTGTTGTTAGGACTTAACAAAACTTGAAAAAAAAAAAACAAACTGTTTTTTATTTATTTATTTTTTTTTGCAAACCTTGGATTTTGGAGTGTCTATTATCTTTTACAATGTTCTGTTTCTTGCACTCCTCAAATTTCACACATCTCAATTATTAATAAATGAAAGGATTTTGGAATCCAGTTGAGGATGCATGGAGGAAAGCGCAGCCATCGCAGAAGTGTGGGCTGAAAATGTTACTGGCAGATATGGGGGCATGGTGGAGAAGGCCAAAAATAGATAACGGGAGACAGAGGGAGAGTGGAAGAAGGAAAAGTATTGTAGGCTTGGAAATAACATCTTTAAACCACAAGGAGATTATTATTCGTCTTCAAGAATGTCCACTAAAAGGAAACAAAAAACCCCACAATGCTACGCACTGACACCATGCCCCCTTAATCAGGGAATTCACTGAAGCAGCAATGGTTTGTAGAAGGCTCCAGACATGTCAAAGCCGGACAGTTAAAAGAATTTAAAAGAGGAAAATATGATTTTGAAGGGTCTGTATTGGCAAAAACAGCAGTAGCAATACATGAAATGATAATGCTTAAACAGTTTGTCACAAGATTGAACAAAAAATGTCAATGCTGAATTTTTGTCTTGAAATAGAAGAGCGCCAGTTTTTGGAGCTGTTTGCAAACTGAATACTTTACCTGGTAAAATACAAAAATGGAATAGACAGATGTTCAAGACATGCATGCTGAAGGTCAGCTTAAAAAAAGGAAAACACCCTGATATTAAAAAAAAAACTCATTACCGACAAATAATAAACATGAAAATTAAAAGAAAAAATATAAACAAACAGAGAAACAAACAAATAATAAATAAATACACAAACAAACAAATAAAATAAGAAAAAATAAAAAAATATAATACTGAAAATAATTTCTAATAAAATGATTTAGGCATAAAGTTGTGGGTTATATTGAATGTGGCAGCCTTACACTAGCCATTACCCTAAATTTGACCTTAACCAGTTGGTGTCATTGCCCTAACCTTAATGGGTAAAAAAGCCCTATATCAACTTTTTTTTGGCTTTTGACCTCTTTAAGTTGGGCTTTAGTGTTGACTGATGGTCATTGCCAAATCTTTGATGAATTAAAATCAATTTGTTTAATTCTTTAAAATGTAGTCAAAAACTACCTATGTAGTGCCTCCTACAGGTTGAATTGAGGTATTACAGTTGAGTTTGGAGATCATTCTGTAGGACACGAGCAGTGCTCAGCCTGTTCCTCCTTGCACAAAGGAGCAGGTATCGGTCCTGCTGAGGGGTTGAGGACCTTCTACGGCCCTGTCCAGTTCTCCCAGAATAACCACCAGTCTCCTGAAATCTCCTCCATGTTCTGGAGATTGTGCTGGAAGACACATTATACCTTCTTGCTGCAGCACGTGTGGATGTGCCATCCTGGAGAAGTTGGACAACCTGTGCAACTTCTGTAGGGTTAAGGAATCACCTCATACTGCCAGTAGAGATAATTACACAAGCCAAAATCAGCACGAGTGGAAAACCAGCCAAAAAAGATCAAGAGGGAGAAACTTGAAATGACCTCCACATGTAACACCAGTCCTGTTTGGAGGGTTTTCTAATTGTTGCCACTGAAGTGCACCTGTTGTTAATTCCATCAACACCAATACAGCTGAAATTGATTAACGAGGCCCTCAGCTGATTAACTAACAAGAACATTATCAGACAGGTTTCATTCAATTCATGCCAGGCCCAATACAAAAGTGTTCCTTTAATTTTTGTGAGCAGTATATATACATATATTGCTTTTTAATCAAAAATAAAGCATGTTTTTGTCCAAATACCATAATATTTTTTTCATTTTATGAGGTTGGTTACCAAATTACTCCTTGCATCTGCTTCTGGTGTAGCTCTTATGCCAAATTTTAGGACCCTTCGTGGGCCACAAGTCAAAAACTTTCCCCACCCTGGCCTAGAGAGACGAAACAACATAGCCAAATAAAAACAAACAAGAGCATTTTAATGAAATTCAAATTGAGACCGTCAAAAATGAAAAATATCATTAAAGACTGGACTGACGATTGCAGAATCAAAAGAGACATGATGTCAGTGGTCCGGCTGACCACTCCTGGAAAAAAAATAGTTGACGATGACAAGCCACAGATGTCGTGTGACCTTTTCAAGAAAGAGTGCCAACACTAAGGGGAAAAACTTCCCAAAAACTCCTTTTTACCTTTTTTAGTTTTGTCTTAGAAAAAAGAACAACTTAAAGTAACACAGGCAAACAGAACTACAACCACTAACAGAGTATTAAGACTTCTATCAAGTGTATGCAACTTACAAACCATGCAAACAATAATCTTTAGGTCAAAGAGACAGCCAAGAAAAAGAGCCAGTACAGACAGGAACTTGTGTTCAAGCAGCGATTACTTCACTGTAGTAGCCATGTAGGATGGGGCTAGATATTGCTCGGGACTCCTGTTTCATCCCACAGGCTCTGTGTGTGATTCTGAAAGGCACTCAGGATGAGTAAGACAGAGCTATTTGTGGTTTGCTCTGTTACCCAGAATGGAAGCCTGACTGAGGGAGTTCTGTCGCATCAATAGTAGATGTGCAACTCGGCTTTCCCTCTGTTAATGAGCATGGTTAACGCGCACAAACACACTCATAACAATCATTTTGAAATGATAGATGAATGAATAGACAAAGAGCCAGGATATAACCCAAAAGCACAATGTATGCACCCCACCTCCGTAAAAAGAGTGAAGAGGGAATTGTGGGACATATCAGCAGTCTAGTCAGGAACAGATGGTGAGACAGAGCTAAGCACAGACAGGATCTTCCTGCCAGTACAGTACTTACAGTGAACACTGTCAGCTTGTACATGCACAGACACACATAAAGAGTCTTAGGCTTGTAAAAGTCTTTATGAGAGTGTTTCAATGATCTCAAAAGCTTCATTGCTGTCACTGTTACACCCACAGCTCTTCACTTCCTCTGTCTCTTTGTTCAGTTTCCTTCACTTTTTATTTCTCAGTTGCCGCACCAACACTGGGTCCTCTTCCTCCAGTTCCAAAAGTTAATTGCGGAGATCACGTCTGCGCAGTTCACCACGCTTTCCTTGAGCGTGGTTTTGAATGTCTGTTTTCAGAGAGAGGGCATAATTAGACGTTTAATTATTCATCACAGGTAGTTGTGAAGAAATATAATTAAATAAGCTAATGCAAAGAAGCTCTTGGGGGATTATTAAATGTACCACAAATGGTTAGGTCACAGCTAAGTGAACATGAGAGATCCGAACCCAAGTCTCACCCTGGGGTAGAGCAGACATCAGCTGGTGTTCAGGTTGCATGTGGAGTTCTGGTAGTCTGGGGGGTGTTTTGTAGTCACGGAGTGTAAACTGTGCACAAAACCAGCTGTAGCCCATCTTGATGGACAAACACTGGCCACAAGCTGGAGTAAGGGGTTTGGATAATTTCACACACATTTTCACAAATATTATTTTTTCTCCTCTTGTGTTCTCTATTGATTAAAAAAAAATTACAAACTTATTGAGCTGTCTTTCACGTTGTACTTTAAATCACTGCCAAATGCTGAACCCGAGTCTCTTAAGAAATGACAAATGTCTTTATATAGCGCTTCTGCTTGACCACTCAGAGTGCTTTTACTCTACAAGCCACACTCGGTAAGGAAGCAGGAGGTTAAGTGCATTTCCCAAGGACACATCAATATGTATATTATGTAATACTTTGGCACACTTTCCCTTTTGGTGGTCTGTGTCATTTTTTTCTTGTCTTAACTTCACATTGTGTCAGCCACTCCGGTTCTTGAAGAGAATACCTGTGGACATGTTTCAGCATTGTCCTGACAGTGTGCTTTTATGTTATTATTATGTTGATTCGATGTAAATTGTTTCCTTTTAGGTTTTAGAAAAATATGTTATATCACTTAATGCTGGGGTATCTGTGTTAGGAGTTATGGTCATAGATTTCTGAAATACCGGTAACTAAAAAAAAAAGGGTTTTCTGGTTGTATGTCAGTGGCCTTGTGGAGTGTCCGCCCTAAGACTAAAAGGTTGAGAGTTCAAATCCAGGCTGAGTCATACCAAAAACTCTAAAAATGGGACCCAGTGCCCCCTTTCTTGACACTCAGCATCAAGCCATTGGGTTGGGGAGCAAAACCACAAAATGATTCCCAAGTGCAGCTGTGTCTGCAGCTCACCCCTCCCCCAGGGGATGAGTCAAATGCAGAGAACAAATTTCACCCATCTAGGTGCGCGACAATTGATTGGAACTTTAACTTGGTTGTATGTCTGATCCAAACTCAATCAATCTTGGGTGCTAAGATCTAGTGGTTTTATCTGTCCTGATGAGTGCTGTGATGTAAAAACGTCTCATTCTTTAAGGTCGGAGACACATTTATCAATCTAATAACTAGTTTTCACTCTGATGTACACCACCGTCTATGATATTACAAAAAGTTGCATGTCATCTTTTTTTATCTGAAACAGGGGGATGTTTTATCTTTAAGTGTCTGATATTTTCTGTTTTTCTTCACCCATGCGAATAGTTTGTAAAAAAGCTTTTTTCTCAAAAATATATCCAGCAAAATGTCAGACAAATGCTCCCCTCAGATGTCATTTCAACACTTATCCTCTCTTGACCTGTTCACCTGCCACATCCATTGCAATTGATTAAAGAACTTAGTAATTTAGTGTTGCACTTTTTAAAATAATTTGTGTACACTGCATGCAAGGAGAAATGTAGGTCATGCAACAGCTCAAGCTTGCAGCAATAGTGGTAAAAAATGTGATCATTAACAGTGAGCCACCTAAACGACTCCCCATAGTTTTCTTTTAGCTGCAGGGATTACTATATTCTACCTCTATGTGTAAAAACAGCATCATTGTGATGGATAAATTGCATTTTGCACTTAGCTTTATTATTAGTAGTATTTATAGATCTATAGATGATGGTTTTCTCAATTGTGGTCTTTCTTGCTGATGCTGAAAGAGATAGAGGGACTTGAATGAAGAGTAAGAACTGAATTTCCACTGATTTGCATTTAAAAACAATGAAAGTTGTGTTTTTGATGTTTTTAACATGTTCTGGTGGTATCTTTCTCACGATGGAGGACATATATTAGGAAAATTAAGCTCAAAACTGTAATATGGAGCATTTAAATTTTTTAAATAAATTGCTCTTTAAAAAAGCCCATCTTTGACCCTCATGCTCAGTTGTGCATGAGGAGTAGAGACAGGATAGCTCCAACATTCCTCACCATTTTTGTTGCACTGGTAATGCTAAATTGGAGTGTGTGTGGGAGTGGGGGGGTAAGTTAGAAGGAGAGAGTGTAAACAGAGAGCTCTCAGCCATGGGGAGGGGCAAAGGGGACGGTGTTGCTTTCCAGTGGCGGTCCCACACACTATTCAGAAGCAAATATCAGATGAACTGCTGCCACTCTGCAGAAACTATGTCCAATAAAATAACAAAAATGTATTGATTTTGGCTAAAACCAACAAAATCATGATTAAAGGACCACTGGAAGGCTTTAAATATCTCAAAAGTTGATTGGAGCGGGACTTCGAGTCTTTAAAACATCTAAAAGTAGCAAGCTGTTTCTGAAGAGCAAAAATTTTAGGGTTTTGTCAAATATCTACGTTACATTTTAAATCTTCACTCAACATGCCATCAAAGGCTTTGAAGGCGCCTTACCCTGATTTTTTAAAGCTTTTCAGAGTACACTATATCTAAATATACATATATATGATCATATATTACCTTTAGAACACTAAGATACAAATAATTTATGAAATATGAGTTATTTTCATATTCTCTATTCATACCCAGAAGTAAAATATCTAGTTTGTTCAGTAAAACGACTCGATCTCTGAGGCTCCGCCTTTCGCTCCTTGAGGGTGCCACCCATTTCATGACAACAGCATAGAGCTGCCCACATCAGCGTGTCACCCACAAAAAAAAAAAAAAAATACTGATGTACATAAAGTGTAGTATGGGCATTTTCCCCCAAAATTTGTCAGTTAGAATGATGATGGCTAATGGGTTCATTTTGTGGTGAAATTCGGTCAAAAAATTAAGACAACACCAGACATAGATTTCAGGATTTATTGAAATGAGAACATTGTTCTGATTAGCTCTAGCTGCTCTCTTTGAAGCATCAATAATATCCCTATCAAAAACAGTTTTCATGAGTACCTTTCTGCTTTTACTCTGTAATCCAGGTTCAAACCACTTCTCCCAGTTCGCTTTTTCCACCAGGAAATAGTCTGCTCCCTTTTTCCTGCTGTCTTTCCAATATCAACGTCTGCTTGCGCCATTCTAGGATACATTCAGGATCCATCCCAACATGTCATAGAGATTCCTCACCAGAAGATTCTTCACGAAGTTTGAACTCTAAATCGAAGGATTGTATCTTTGCCATTGCTGAACTGGCTCACAACACAGCCATCCGGCATCTGCACGACTGTGCATTTTTCATGGTTTGATTCCTTTAACACATCAGAGTTCTATACGTTTCAGTCTGGGATTGTGTCCTGGATTTGGCAGATAATACTAAAAGTTTTCACAACTTCATCTAGTTTGGCTTGCTTTCACACTTCTCAAAAACAAACCAAAAACTGAATCAGACTAAATTATGCATAGTAATCGTGCTACTTATTTGGATATGGTATTTTCTGATCAAGAAAGTGAAAGAAGCATAAAAAAAGTCCCACTAATCCTCCGATTATCAGATGATAGAGGGCTCTTACCTATTACACCAGGTCTTAAATTCTGAAACATTTTCCAGTATTTTTGTTATAACCCTTCTTCAGATCTGTACTGTGGGCTGTTTTTACAGTTTCTCGTAATATACTGCACTTATGTCATTTGCTCCTTTTAGCTCACATGCCCATTTTGGTTCACCCTGAAGTGAACCAAAACTCTCGTTCTCCAGCGGGTCAGGATTTGTTCAGATGCGCATTCGCATTTGCCAAATGAAGCAGACCATCCAAGGAATGGAACCCTGGTGCAACTGCCAGTGTTAATGCCCCCCTTAGTCATACTCTTATGTCATACTCTCAGTTTTTCTAGCTCTTGTGCGTTTGTGAACTTGCGGCTGAAGATACTCAGCAGTGGGAGAGAGTCTTCGTTTTTGTGAAGTTGTAGGGACACAGAGGTGGTTCACATTTGTTCTTTGAGTAAAGATTAGACAGGACATTGTACAGGCTTTATGGAATGATTCGAATGTGTGCTCTTTTGTATTCTCTGGGCTTACAATGAGCCACAAATGTGCTAATCTAAATCATATCCCTCATTCCTCATCCTCTGCTTACTACAAACTTTTTTTTAGTATATTTACACCCACTAAATATAAAGTGCTTTCATAAGCACAGCAAGACTTCTATGACCTGTCAATATAAACCGCCCATATTTTCCATTACAACTGTGGACCTATACCACCTGCACACTACCACTGCTGAATTCAAATGCAACGTTCTTGTTATCAGATATCCATACAATGTATTTTTCTCTTGGGGATGAGATGGAGAGAGATACGAGCGTGCGTTTGTTTACAGGTTAGTCTAATGGAGAGTCCCATTCCTTTGCAAATGAGGCTGTTTGCTCATGCATATGTCTGTGCTCGTAATGATGTGTGACAGCATTTGAATTAGTTTCTGTATCGATGTCAAGCTGATACTCGCACTACAGCTGCTCTTGTTCTGGTTCTTAGAAAGCTGTTTGTATTTTCTCCCAGTTGTTAGGACTTATTTCAAATGTAATCATTTGAGATTTAACATAGAGTGTTTGTTTGCTTAAAATATTTGTATTGGAACAAAATAAAGCTCAATATCTATATTACCTCCCTGAAAATCCCCAACTTTTATGAAATGCCACAGACTTCCTAGACTTATTTATAGACAGGTCGTCATACTTTTTTTTTTTAGTTCAAGCCTGCTCTGAAGGTAAACAAACTAGATGTAAAGCTACCTGGCTTTGTAAACTTCGTTTGATTTTTATTTCTTGCCTTTTTTATTCTACAATTCAATGTATTTGCAGTCCATGGATAGTTTGTAGCTTGTTTTGAACAGAGTGAACGTTTGATGCATTATTCTGCTTTAATAGGAAGCTTAAAAAATATATGTGAAAGAAACACAATTAGGATGTGTTTTTAAGTCTAATGTGTGAAACACCTCTAAATGCTTACTTTTTTAATTTAAAGGTCAGGTGTCAAAATGTGTGTTTTTAATAAAATTCCCCATCTGTATTTTTTTTTTTGGGATACATTTTCTGTTTCCCATAATGGAGTTTGTAGACTTAAATAAACATAAGTACTTGTATGTTTCTGTTGAGCATCTACTTTGGGTGAGTGTATCTGAAGGAGCTGTAAACTGGATCTTGTTGTCCTTTCATGGTGACATATTTGCCCCTGGTAGCTA
This sequence comes from Oryzias javanicus, assembly GCA_003999625.1. Lineage (NCBI taxonomy): Eukaryota > Metazoa > Chordata > Actinopteri > Beloniformes > Adrianichthyidae > Oryzias > Oryzias javanicus. The sequence goes on from CM012439.1 coordinate 18,673,286, forward strand.
AATCCAGAAGAAAGTTTTTCTTATCAAAAAAAAAAAAAAAAGCTAGTGTCACCATACTCTTAGCTGTGTCCCAGATTATTTGAAATTGCTAAGAAATGTCATGTGGTGGAATTTTTTGAACACTTTCAAAACTTCTTGATGCCTATTGATGCAAATATGATAAATGGCGCATACTTGTATAGCGCTTTGCTACCTTCCTTGAAGGCCCACAGTGATAACTTCAGCTCCAAAATAACTGTAATTGAGCATCTACATGCAAGCAAAAATGTAAGCTTTTCTTTTTTTAATGCTGGAAACAAAATGTAGGGGTTAAGAGGTTAATTTGTAACTGCCAGTACAGCAAGGCTGGGCTTTCTTTGGTCTCAATTACCCAGATTTCATCAGGACACATTTTTAACATTAATACTGTAATGTGTTGAGAAGTTGTAAAGAACTAGTTTGTATTGCGGAGCAACGCACCGGGCGCAAGGTGACGCAGGGGTTGAACTTCAAAGCAATGTCTGGGTCTGATTCTTTCACAATACAAATACCATAGACATATATTATCACTGGACAAAGCGAGGTGTTGACGTCACCCAAAGAAAATGCCTCTGGTTCTCGCAAAATCAGGTCAAAGTCGTCACTATTGCTTCCTCATTGGCTGCTGCCATTTGGAAACCTGTTAACTTTGATTGGTCCAAGTTGGTCTGAGTCACATTTTTAGGGGAACTACAGTTGCCAATCAGGAGAGAGCTTGTTCAAAGTCCACACCCCTTCCACTGAAAGCAGGCTCTGGAGAAACTGTCAATCAAATGTTTGGGGCGGGGCCAGCAGGCACTACTTGCTTTTACTGAGGCACCTGATTGGGAAAAAATATATATAAAATAAAATTAGGTTTAGAAAGAAGATGCTAAGAAGAAGGTATCAGAGCAAAAACGGTTATTCTGACAAATGCAATGACTGTGTAACAACTGACTATTTCTCAATAGAAGTCTATGGGATTTTAGCTTCTTGGAACCAGCGGGTATTTCCTATTTGGAACTTGAAAGGCGAGGGGTTGATATGTCCATTAAATATAGAATCAATGATTAAAACACACTCTGAAATCAGGCTGCATCTATAAGTGTAACTTTGTAATTGGTTTTGAAAACAGTTAACAAGAGTGGAGACCTTGGGGACAAAAGTTTAAAGTATGTAATTAGGAAAAAAGTTAATTTTCCAGTCACAGATTTATGTAAAAAGTGAATCGTATATGGGAGAAATATCTTGTATTTGGTAGGCCAACAGTCTTTTAAGCTTCCTGGTTTATATACCATGAGGGACAGATTGCTGGAAGTCCAATATTTTTCTTCCATCATCCTCCAGATATTGCAAAGTAAAGTCAACTTTGCAGTCTCTCTGTTCATCATCCTCATTTTTGTCTCTGAGTGTGAAAGTGTATTTGCTGTGTTTTACTTTTTCAAAGTTGTCCTAGATTGCTCTGGCATCGAGTCCCAGAATGTTAAAACAATAGTGTGGTAGACGGATCACCAAGGTACAATTCAGACAGGAGTAGGACTAAAGGAAAAAAAAGATCTAAAGGTAGAGCTTAAAAGCCAGAATGTGTGCATTTGAGCTTGTGCACGTGGAACAAAGAAATGTGAGTTTCGTGATATTGAGGAAAAAACTTTATAGCAGATTTTTAGTAACACTAATAAAGCTTCAAGTAATCAGCAATTCTTTCTTCTGCATCCACTAAGAAGTTTCAGTTCGTTACATCATTCATCAGCAGCTTTGATTAACTAGAGTCTAGTGTTCATTTATCAAAGAGTTCAGTTTGAGTCACAGGCACGAGATGAGATGTGAGGAGCTTGAGGAGGTTTATATTCAAAGGGTCAAGATAAATATATTGGATAACAGCCGGTGAGCAGACACATCTTGAAAAGTGGACAGACAATGTTTATTTTGAAGTCCCGAGAATAGAAAAATGACAAAGCACGAGGGATGAAGAATTTGAAAGCCTTATTTTTTTCTATTTTCAAAGGAGAAGAACCCAAAAGAGCCAAACAAAAAGAGGAAATTGAGCTTGCGAATAGATCAATATGAAACAAATAATATTTTAACAGCATAAAAAGTGTCAAAGTACAAATTTTTGTATTATTTTATTTATTTATTTTTAAAGTTAAGTGACCTGCTTAATAAGCCCTTCTACAAACTGCTTCCAGCCTCAGTTTGACACTCGAACGGACCGTTTGGTTGGGTAGAGTTGTGCTTTTTTTTTTTTCTCCTATCAGTTCTTGGCCTATTTTGTTTTACCATGCAGCATATTTTCTGGCTTCCTCCTCCCATTATCAAACTGCATTTGAGTGCAAAGCTCTTAACTGAATTTTGCTGCTTTTAAAATGAGCTCTATAAATAAATGTGACCCTCCTTTACTTTGACCTTGACCACTAGCTTGAGTGCTGATTTGCAGCTTGACCACAATGACCGGCACTTTATCTTTAGACGAGATTACATATGTGATCTGGTGCCCCTTTATATATTAAGATGAAATGAGAAAGGTTAGGGACTAGTGATCTGCTGCATGAAGAATGGAGGGGCAGCTATTGTCATTTCAGTTGAACCTTACTATGTTTAAAAAAAACACCCCCATTAAAAATTTGTTTTTGGTGTTTTCAACATGTTTTTGTTGCATTTCTTTCTCTTGATGGAGGAAATATAAAATGAAAATTAAGATTACATTTTTGATTCTGAGTATCTCTTTATTCAAATCATAGGATCAAGAGCATACAAAAAAATACAGTTGGAAAAAGCTTATAGTTGCTATATAGAATCTACATTTGGATGTTCTATACTGATGCATCCACTTGCAGACAAACAGATCCTTTAACATCTTCGTTTTCCTTGTCTGAGCGGGCTTCTCAGTCAATATTAGATAACTCCAATAATGCTCAATATCTTTGTTGCTTATGTTGACTTTTGGTTGTGAGGAGCTGTAAGCTAGCGGGAGAGAATGTAAGCAAAGGAATCATGGTAAATCAGTGCAGGCTTACTCCACTGCACAAAGTTTGACCTAGAAAATGACATTTTTTTTTCTTCATTTTACCTGAAAATGTGATAACCATAATTAAAAGAGCACTGGAAACCCTTTTACAATAGATCAAAAGATTATTGTAGTGGGAAATTCAACTCATTAAGATTAAAGTTAAAAATGCTGCAATTGTTTAAAAAAATGTAGTTTGTTTAGTCGAGAGAATCCAAATGTATTACAGTTTTTATACTTACTATTTTTTTTTTATTTATTGAATAGAAAATTAATATTCAAAGTTACCATTACTCATAAGATATAACACATAATTAATGGAGAATGATGAATCTTGGCTTTTAGAAGTGCAGCCTGTGTATATGTTAAGATTGACTTGGACTCTCCTCTTTTGTTTGCGTATGTGATGTGATACATCCTGCTGTGCAGCTTCTAGAAAAGTGAAACAATAAAACCACAGGTGGGTCCTGTTATAAAAAAAAAAACATGTTTCTCTGTAAGACCTTAACTGGAACGACTGCAGCAAATGTAATTCTCTGAAATGTAAACTTCATATGAGGATGAAAAGGAAATTGTTTTGTCACAGAAATTGTAGCACTGTGGCTTTATTTTGTGTTTGTTGTTAAAAACTAAAAAAGATGGATTATAAGGAGAGAGGTGATACAAATGCACATCAAAATTTAATTTTCTGTTGTGCTTGTAGTTTTTTTTTGTGTGTGGATAGATTAATTATAGTTTTACCAGCTAGCGCTGAGCTAATTTGTCATCTCTGCTCATGAGCTCTTTACTTATTCAATAAAGTTTTCCAACAGATCCAAAGTTCATTTTTTGTCTTGAACAGCTAATTCTGGGTCATGAAATTCCTGCTGTCGCTTCTCTTTATTATCGGTCTGCTTATTTCCAAACATATCTCCTGGCTCTTTGGTGAGTCACTTTGCACATCTGAGTGGCTACACTCACATGTAAAACAGTGCACACACAAACAAACATAGTAAATAACATACATTTGAATTTAGTTGATTAAAATGAGTGTGTTTTTCAGAGTGGCTGGGAAGCCTAATTTGCCCTCTATATATTTGTGTATGTACTCTCTTATCAATCCTTGATAGAATTTGTGATAAACTATTTTCAAGTGCTCACAGCATTTGTTCTGCAGGAAGATCTAATCAGTGAACTGATGCGTTACCCTGCAAAACAAACCTTCGTCTAAGAGGCGGTGAGGTGTCGCGTTATTTCAGGTACAATGAGACGAAAAAAACAAAGTCAAGGAGGTAGAAGCAGCAGAAGCATTACTCTGGAGGATGAGTTACTGCTCCACATTGTGCAGAAGTTTACAGTGGCGACAAGAATTGTTGCAAAAAAACTAAGTCGTCGGGACCCTTCAGTTTCCCACTAAGAGAACTTTTCTCTGGAAGTCTGTTATTTTCTTTTTATGTCTGTCATTGTGCATGTAAAAATGAATGAAGAAATAATGCTTTACTTATACAGTCCTTTGCAATGCCATCAGGGTGCTTTGCCATAAAAAGGGATAAAAAGAACATAAAATTGATCAGATTAAGAAAACTATTTTAAAACAAGATTGCATAAACTTACAAAAAGCAATAAAAGATGTAAAACAGATAAGAGTGCAATAAAACAAGTAAAGGAAAATAATATGCCACACACTACTGAGTGTAATTGTATGCTAATCAAAGGTTTTTTTTTTTTATCTTCATCAATTATTCATTGTTATTTTGGCAGCATCTGTTTTAGATTTTGTTTTTCAGACATAAACTAAAATTGTTTCTGTTGTTCAAACTGCATTAGCAAGAAGGACTCATATACACCCCCCCCCAAAAAAAAAAAAAAAAGGAAAAATAAATTAGCTATAAAGACAATATAATGTTTATAATTTCATCTGGAATGATTGGTGGTGAACATTGTGTCTGGATTGTTATTTTATTTTCATCCAACTTTAGTTAGGTGATTTGTTGTAAACAGTTAACTTAAAATCTTCAAATGTGATGTAAAAGTTATGAGCAAGATTTTTTTTTTTTTTTTTTTAAATAGCAAAAATATATAAAACGTCCCACATCTTATAAATTGACTGGAATCTTGAACATTTCAATGTCATATTTTATTTGATGAAATTGATTTTAGAATTTAGAAAAGTAGATTGAGATGTCTGAATGCATTTATTTTTCTGTGAATATTTTTGTCACTTAAATAATAAAAGTTGTTTTGGGATGATATGAATACATTTGTGGTGACGTGATAAGAGTGACATGTGTAAGACAACCAACAACCCTTTAATTTATCCTAACAGATGAGATGAGACATTGATTCAGTTTCTTTTTGAACAGTAACATTTGTATAAATCATACATGTTTATCGTTATTGCATACACAACAGTATATTTCAGATGCAACATACATTGAATAAAAATATAAACAACACATTTACCCCGATTTGTCATGAGATGAACTTAAAGATCTGAAACATTTTCTGTTTACACAAAATGACCACTTATTTTAAAAAAAATGTTTTTCAAATCTCTCTAAAGCTGTAATCATGTGCACCTGGCCACGCCGTCTAATCAGCATCTTGATATGGCACACCTGTGATGTGGGATGCAAAGGAGGTCCCAGATTTGGTCAGTTTTGCAAACAACATTGGAGATAAATGTTTCTTTTTGTGTATGTAGAAAATGTTTCATATCTTTGAGTTCACATTTTGACAAATGGGAGCAAAAACCGACATTTTGCAGTCATGCTTTTAGTTCAGCGTACATACTAAATGTTATTTTTGACTAAAACAGAAAAAATGACGAGTCGCTGCAGCCCTGTTCTGATTAGAACGCTTATGAACTTCATAAATGCACCTGAAGATTCTCATAGGTGTTCAGTGTTACTCCCATTTTTTCTTTTTTTTTGCTGCAATCCTCGGACTTCTCCAAAGCTAAGCACTACAGCTCTGAAGCCCAGAAAATCATTGCTATCAGGCAGCTTTGTGTGCTTAATGGCAAGGTGCATTAGGTTACTGATTTCATGGCCCCTGGCTGCTGCGAAGTAGAGTTCAGACTGAATGGCTGAACTTCTCTTATGAATTAAATATGACATATTAGGGAGTACATTGAATTAATCATGAGCATTTCTGGTTTATTTCCATTATTAAAAGACTATATATTTAATTTTGACAAATGATTCATAGAGGGCCTTCAAAGTACTGGATATATTTATTTATTTTATTGAAGGCCTGCTTTTATATAGCAATTTCTCACTAAAACTTTGATTCTTTGTGCTAATTTTTATACTAAAGGATCCTAAACCAAAAAAATGCTTCATTCATATGTTTTTTTTTTTGTGAACTACTATGATGAGAACATTGATGGGTATGTACACAGTAACAAAATGGAATTTGGATAATGCAGGTGGAATCCTAGTTCTTCCCTCCAAATAAAAAAGAAAAATCCTACCATCATCATGACATATACAGCATTTTGTGTTACAAGTCTGCAATAAATGAGGTCAGGGCTGTGAGCTGAGAAATAAGGGTGCAACTTCAGCTTCAGCGTGTCAGTCTGGTTCCGGCCTGATATCCCCTGAGCAACCAGCTGCCTGCAGATCCCAATGAAGCAGTCATCAAGCTGCTGTCTGATACTTGATGTGCAGCAGAATCTTTTTTTTTTTTTTCCTGCCCTCTGCTATATCTTTTGTCCTTCTCACATTATACAGCATGTGCCTGGTCTAATATTTATGCACCTCGAAATTGAATGTAAATTGCACTGTTATCATTGTGTGATAAATGACAGAAAGAAAGAGAGGGAGGGAGAGGAGCATGAAATTGCCCAACACTTTCAGAGAAAATTGATGCCAAAACTGACTCTAAGTCACAGCTGTGGGTTACCATATCACTCTATGTCAACCTGCTGCATTACATCTTTATCTGTTAGTTTTTAATGTTTGAAAAATTTAACAATTACCACTTATTTTATATATATATATATATATATATAATTCAATGGTTCAATTACACACAGCAAATTTACCCAAGGATTACTGAAACGTAACGAACTGGTCTAATCATGACTGACTATGTTATGTTTTACTCATCTTATGATCTATTGCATCATCATTCCCAGTACTCTTAATTATGATTATACATTTTTAGGCACAAAAAAGTTGTCATTTTTTTGGAGAAATTCACTTTTGAGTTGTGGGTGGGACTGTTGATACGTAACAACCCCATCCCCTTTGACCTCCCACCCAGTGTATTTTCTGCATCACAAATATGCTCTTTTTCAGATTGCATTTTTTTTTAAATTTTTTTATGTGGCCTGGTGGCAGAAAAGATGGCGGCTGAAAATCATTAGCCGGAAGTCAAAGGTCCACCAGCCCCCAGGTCCGCTTGTTTTTTTCTCGCTCTTTCTCCTGATTCACAACAAATTGAAAAAAGAAAAACACAAAAAAAGCAATTTTAAGCCTAAATTTCTTTATACATGTCCTCCATTACAAAAAAATGCCTAAAAGACATGATTTTCATCAAAGTGGGTCTTTAAACTACTTTTTAAAAAGATGTTACCTCTTGAAAGCAATTTACTGCACCCTAATGTTATACTTTTATTTTGAGCAGCAGAGTTTCACTTTAATTTTAGTAAACCAAAAATTCAATTTCATGATTTTTATTTTTCAGTCCTCTGTTTCGTAGCAAATTTGCTGATGGCTACTTTTTATTTTAATGAGTATGTGGCTGCACAACATGTGGAAAAAGCACAATATTAGTTATTAATATTGCTAAATGAAAATATGATCAAAATGAATTGTAATACAAAACAAACAACAACTAATACATTATTTACATTTCACTGTTACAGTTTTATCTAAGTAAAAGTTTACATAACTGAAATTATTCCCCTAATGACCCTCATTTACAAGGGCGGTAGGCATAGCATATCAAGGGGTCCATCCTATTGGTCAAAGAACCCTCTCTCAATGTTCACATTGAACATATTAACAAGACAGCATATACATATATGTATATGTATATATAAATCCAGGCTAAAAATATCCCTTAATTACTGGGAAACCAAAATAATCAACGTCACTGACAGTTGACTGAACAAAGTCTTACCCATTGTTTTATTTAATGAAAGCAAACCACTGTGAACATTTTCTTTAGCTACAGCATCAATTTAAGTAGCTTTCCATACAAGTATGCGGAGATTATATTTTTGTGCTTCAGTGCACAATGTAGAGAAAAGCAACAATTCTCTGGGTGTGCATTGTTACAATTTTTATTGCTGAATTGATGCCACTGTGAGGGGAAGACAATATAAAAATGTCTAACCGTGGATTTTGTTACTAGAACACATTTATCTACATGGAAGCAGACTAGAATCTTGTGGGGGTAGATGGAGAAATCTCCATCTTGACTGTTAATGTTTTTTTTTTTTACTCTTAAATCATCTGATTTTATTTGTTAGTGTATTTTACTTTATCTGCTTGTGTGTTTTTAGGATCCACAAGAGTGACAGTGAATAGCTGTTCGTTCCACCTGTTAAAAAAGTAAATATTTACATGTGAAGAGTCGGACAATTTGCTCCTAACAAGCATGAAATCACTAAATAGAATCTTGATTGCTTGGGTAGTGTCCTTTCAAGGTAGTTGAAAGTTTCAAGGTCTTAGGTATGCATACCTAAGAAGCCTTGGAAGAGGCTGTAACAGATAAAGGAACATTTGCTAAGTTGAAGGGGGAGCCTTTTCATTCTCAAGATGTTCTTAAGCCTCTGCCAGTCTCCTGTGGACTTCTGCATCTGATCTCAGCCTCTCAAACTGACAGCTCTCAATGGTATTTGCCACTGACAGCTGCCATTCAGTGGGTAGAGCTGACAGTGGAGGGGAAATATTTTCCCATTTTTCTCATGGAATGTAACAGCCTGTGTTTGCCATGCCACCCTGGGAGACATGATGTTGTTGGTAGCAACTCTTTCAATATTATGGATAATCTGTCTTCAGTCTCACTCTATTTATCTTTTGTAAAAGCGTTCCCAGTGGTCTTATAACCATAGAACACTTTCACAATAAAAAGTTACATCATCAGTTTTGCCGTGTAATATTTACCCAATATAAATACCCAATAAAAAGTTTTTCTCATAAAAAAATAGATCAAGATATGAAAACACATGATAAACTGGAGTAGTTTTATTTTATTTCAAACTATATTTTTTGCAACACAGTGGGGAAAAAAGAATGGGGAAAATCCCAAGAACGTGCTTGAAAATAATTGAAAAAGTAGGAATTTGAGAAGACCCCCCCCCCCTCCAAAAAAATTATACTGTACAGTTGGCCTTTGGTCCACTAATTTCTGGGACATGTGAAACTTTACCCAGGGACCCATGACACTCAAAAAATGCAACAAATTTAAAATAATGTAAATACTTTTGCTCGGGTGAAAATCACCCAGCGATAGCTCTCTATGGTTAATTAGGATTTTGCAGTTTTTTTTTTCAAAATCAAAAAATTGTCATTTTCCAGGACAAAGAATTTGCAATGGCTGCAGGAGTTTTGGACAGAAATAAGCCTTCCCTGAATTCCCGTAATCCCTTTTTTTTTTAACCCTCTCTCCTGCTAGCTCACAACCCCTTATCACCCCAACCTGACATTACTGGTGCAACAAAAATGGCGAATAAAGTTGGAGCTATCCAGCCGTACAGTTCAGGAAAGGAAAACAAAGACTTTAATGGATCTATTTGTTTGCAAGTGGATGCATCTGAATGGAATGGACCAGGGAGTTTGTCTGCTGCCGACTGCAGAAGCTGTGTCATGCTTTTTCATCTACTCCTGATTCACCACAATTTGAATCAAGAAATACTGGTACTCAGAAATATAGTTTTAAACTTAATTTTCTTTATATGAACATGTTAAAAACACAAATTTCATTGGAATGGGTCTTCACTGTGACTTCCATCAAGCTTCTTTTTGAATGTGGCATGAATCGGGCAACAATCAAGGAGTGAACACAGGAAATGTGTTGAGAAAAGGCACAAGGACGTGACCAAGGCCATGGAAAAGTAACTGTGACAGAAATTGGAGTTACAAAGATGAAGGCAGTGCATTGCATCCGGTGTGTTGAGTCTCCAGTTCCCAAGATGGTAAATAGTTGCATTGCAGTAACTTCTCTACATTTTTTTTAAACATAGTTGAATGGCCAAAAGGATTTGCTAATATATTCATCTTTTACCTAAAAGTTTCAATAAATAAATTGTTTTTAGAAGTCCACAAACTTTAATGTGAGTGGGCAGGTAGATGCCAAAGTAATATGCGAGTGCCTTGAGTATGTGTCATGAGTAAATCATGACACATCTCAACAGTGAGCAGCTAGGGGATGAGGGTTTTGGACGACATCCAAACCCTTACAAGTTTGTGGCAAATAACCTTTTCAAAGTCATCAGAGTTTTGCTCAGGATTATGCTCTTGGACTGATCCAACTCACAGACAGTATTGCATCAAACGGAAAGTAGACTTTATTTATCAGCCAAACAATCTTCATGTTGACAGGTAAATGCAGACATTGGAAATGTTTACCACATTCTTGCATTTACCAGAGTTTCTGCTAATGCTATTTATAAATAGAAATCAATACATCATCCTTCACAGCTTTGAGGGTAATAATGTTCTTAGGAAAAGAAATCATATTGTATTTTAAAGAAGATTGCCTTTTTTATTTATTTTTTTAAACAAATTGCTAAATTGAAAAATTTGAAAAGTAAATTACAATTTCTAATTGAATACATTTCTCCTGTATATATATAGTATTTGTAATTCATAGGTTTAAAGATATAGATATGTGCAATCACAATCTATTTGGAAATCATATAGTCCCCCCCTTTAAGTGGTAGAGGCTGTCGATCTGTAATTAGCAGAATAACCATTGTTCATTCTCTTGTCGTCATAAAATCACAGGTTTTCTCCCTAATTCAGACTCCACTTGTTACTAAGTGGATAAAAAAAAGTGATTATTTTTAATGTATTTTCCCCTTTTTCATCCCTTTTGCATTGATTGATTATCTCTGTGTCCTTTGTTAGATTTGCTTCCTGTTGGTGTTCACACCTGAGTAGAGTTTCCAATCACGCAGCTGCTTCTTGTTTGTCATTATCCTCCAGAGTGCGGAATGGTTTCATTTGTATCTTTGTGTCAGCTCCTTGTTGGAATTCACCTTTGGTGATGTTTTCTGATTATCGTGTTAGGTGTTTATTTAGTTTCCAACTGCCTTAAGAAGAAAAAAAAAAAAAAAAAAAAAGTTCAGCTTGTCACTCTGCTGCATTAAGTCCCTTACACAAGAAAACAAAAGATAAACACAGTTTTTAATTAAAATTTATGTTGAGTGGGAAATAAATACAGTTGAGTAGAAGCAGCTTACAATAGAAAACAACACATAAATCTCTAAAATTCAATTCAAGAAAACTGAATTGAAAAAATGTGTTAAGTTCCACTTAATTGGTCTTAAGAACACTGTAAGTTTGACGTACACAACGCTTTAAAAATCAGATGTAAATTGAAGAAGCATCAGGTTATATTTAACATATATTCTGTTTTTTGCATCAAAAATCTTGTGGAAATTAAATAGGCAAAAACTAAATGTAATCATTTAACAAACTAATAAGATGCCTGAATTTTTTTCTAAAATGCTTTTGTGATGACTATTATATATATTATACTGGAACACAAGTGAATACTCAAGTGGACATTGTTTCTGTTGGTTGTGTTATTTTTCATGCATGCAGATAACTGAAAGATTATTTAGTCCTTCTTTGTATTTATTGCTCTTTTTGCACACATTAATAATTTTATTCATGCTGTTGATTCCATATTTTCAGCTCTGTTTGTTTATGTACAACTGCTAGAAACAATTTTCCCCTCGTAGAATGAAATATTATCTTATTATGAAAAAATGAATGTCAATTTTTTTGATTGGAAAAATATTCTACTTTTTTGTAGAAAGTACATTTCTGCAACAAACTGATGAAAAAGGATTCTAATATCATATAGCAAACAGAAAATATGCATCATTTTACTTTGGCTTTGACCTTTTGTTTTCTAATTTGGTCCCATTCCAAGTCATTTATCCACCAGGAAACCAGATTTATTCGAAAATTTCCAATGAATTATCGTTTCTGCTATTATAATGTTTGCTATGAATTCAAACAGAGATTTTATAAGACGGTTTGATTTACAGCAATTTTAAAAGGAGAAATACTCGGAAATGCAAAAACAAAATTAATTCTTACTGTTATTCTCTTTGATAAGAAAAATGCCACACATACATGCTAAAAACTCAAAAACATAATTTTCATCGGAGGGGGACTTTAAAAAAATGCGTTTAGTTATCGGTACTTAGCTAAATGTTGATATGGTTTATTTTGTTGTGCTTTTAAAGAGCATCCTTAGCATCACAGCTTATTAAGTTTGATGCAGCTCATAAGAGAGTGTTATGTAAGCTTATAGTGTGACACTGTCCTGGCAGCATCTGCCTCTTCAGCCAACTTGTCTCAGACATGAGTGAGACGTTGTTGCTGCTGTGTTGTGGTTTTAACACTGAGACAATGAGCCTGCAGTTTCCGTTGTTTCGTGGTTCTTATTTGGGCAAAGACCCCTTTTTTTTTTTTTCCTCGATTATACAACTTTGCTGAGGGCATTTTGAGCAAACTCATCAGAGCGCCTGGGATGGACGTCGCACACTTAATTTCTCTCTTTGTCAAATGCAGCCACCACTCCTGTTTATGTCCTTCCTGCCACCAGTACCCACTCTTGACCCGTCTTGAGGATTAAGATTTAAATTCTTGTTACCTCATAAATGCTGCAGTCATTGTCTGAGAAGCATCACTGACCATGGGAGTCAGAAGAAAACATTAGTCTGGTCCACATAGCTCATCCGTGGCATTGACCTTGAGGCCGTGCCATCTCTAATTGGGGAAAAGGCTAAAAGTGATCCTAATGTGACGGGCAGCCAGGGCGTCATGTTTATGGTTGCAGACCAGAGGTTGACACAACAGCATCTGCATGAACTAGCTTGTCTTTTGTTAAACAAACAGGACACTGTGTGAGCGATGACGGGACTCTAAACCCAATATACTCACCGGTACATTCACAGACTCACATAAATCTAAACACATCTATTCTATTTTAAATCTATTGTCCCCAGAGCAGATGTCTTCAGCGCAGCTCATCTTAGATTTCTCTGTGTGTGTGGGTCTTTGGTTATCTTGCATCTGCCTGTCTTCAAGGATGAGTGATGCTATAAATATATTTATGTCTTTTCTCGGTGAGCAGGAGAGGTCACTGGGTAGACTTGAAGCTACACAGGTGTAGATAAGAGGAGCAGTGACACAGCCACCCAGCCAGGCCCCTCCAGAGACGCAGTCAGTCAGGCAGGCTAAAGGAGGAGCGTCCACATGGACTTCCCTGTCAAGGCCACTCAGCTGTGCGGTCCATCATCCTGCATCTGGTCAGGGTCAACCCTGTTCTCAGGTCTAAGTGCCAGTAATGAAGTCATAAAACAATCCACGGTGGGACCTTCGAGTGAAGAGGATACTGGCTGAAAGAGTAGATTACCAGCTCTTGATAACTAACCTGAAGAAACAATGAACCTGCTGGGTTTTTTTTATTATGTAATTAGGATTCTAGACCCCAGCTTGATGCAAATATGACAGCTTAAATGACACATGTCAACATTCTGATTCTGAATAAGCTCATCTCATGAATAAGGCATTGCCATGTCAACACAGCGCTCTTACTGAGCTAGAACAGTGTCATTTTCAGGGTTAGACAGGTAACATAGGGCAATTTGACTTTGAATATTTCATCATGAAAACATTTGATTTGCGTTGCTTTGGAAGATAAACTTAAGAGATTCTAGACTTTTCAGGTTGAACAAAACTTGGGCTGACACTTTTTTTCCAGTTTCTATTTACAAACTCTTAACTAACTTTGACCATAAAGACTAAAGCACACTTCACTCGCCACTTGAGCTTTTATTAAAGCTTGAAAAACTGTAAAGATTAGAATTATTTCTTTAAAAACACAAATGTTGTTTTTGTGTTTTTAGCATGTTCTTGTGGCATTTTTCTCACGATGGAGGACACATGTTTAGAAAATTAAGCTTAAAATTACATTTCTGAATATTTATTTACGCAAATTATGGTGAATCGGGATCAAACAGAAATTGCAGTTCAAAAAAGTATTTGTTATGAAATACTCTGGGTGGGCCACAAGCTCCCTGCTTTGCTTCATTGTAAAGCATCCACTTGTAGATAAATGGAATCATTAATGTCTTTATTTTCCTCATCCGAGCTGGCATCCAGCTAAAAACTGAACAGCTGGATAGTTCCATTATTCCTCACTATTTTTGTTGCACTGCTAATGCTAGGTTAGGGTTGCAACAAGCTATAAACCAGCGGGAGAGCGTGTAAACAGATGGATGATGGGAAATGGGAGTGGGCTTATTTTGAGTCACTGGTTTCGACACCAACTCAGAATGAATTTCAGATGAACTGATGCCTCAGATCTGCAGAAACCATGTCCTAGAAAATGACACAACTTTTTTTTTTCAATTTATTTTGGCTGAAAACTGCATTATTACATTAAAAAGACTATTGTGGATGCTTTTACAATTGATCAAAAGATGATCGGAGTGGAGCTTTAATTTTTACATGTATAAACACGTTAATAGTAATATCCCTCTTTTAAAGCCTGTGAAGAGTTCACATGTAAACTCTTAATCTAATCCACTAATATGTTTTTGGGTGGTCATGTCAATTATGTTTGTCCATGGATTTTTGTAAGGAGGTAACTTTTAAATGTACAGAAAGCTTATACTTACATTTAAAACAAAAAAGGTTAAACTATGAATGTAGTTGTGCAAAAAACACTTTCATGTTTTGATAAGTGACTGGTTAAAGGTGAAAACAGTGGTTAAAAAAACTAAAATAGGCTGTGTTTTCAAAGATGTTTTTTTGTAAAAAAAATAAAAACTTAGAATTTAATTTGTGTTTATGCATTTTTCTTCCCCACATACAATTTTTCTAACATTTTTCTAAAATATTTCTGGTCGGGAAGAATCTAAATATAATTTGATATAAAAGAGGATATCTCTTCCCACTAAAAAGTGTTTTTACTTTATTTTTGTTTTATGTTTGCACATCCAGTCATTTCTATATTTAAAAAGTAAATTTGTCATTATTTATTTATTATTTTGTGGAAAAAAACATTATAATATAAAACCCTAAATAAAAGTATTTGTTGTTCCACATACGCTGCCATGGTTTTGTGGAATTTGCCTTATGCCATAAAGATCCCTTAAATCTAACTTTTTTAACCACAAACATTTACTTTTTGCATCTTTGTAAGGGTATTACTTGTGCTGTGCACTGGAGCTTTAGACTCATTCCTCAGTACGATGTTTTCTCCCAAGAGGATTTGCAGCTGGACGAAAAACATTTGTGTGTACAGTAATTGCGCAACAAATTATTTCATAGCCAATTTAGACTAGCTGATCATCCAATAATTATTTCATTTAGGGCTTATTTCTAATTGACTTCATTCTTGAAAACAAAAAAGCAGGATTTACAGTTTAATTGCTTCAATATTGGTGTTATTAGCAAATCGTTTGAACGGGATATGTTTTATCTTTCAAACGTTAGTTGCCCTAAAAATGGTTTGTCACTCAGGTTCTCCTTCATTCATGCACGTGTCTCCATCACTTGAGGAATGATCCTTCACAGCAGCTTGCCTGTGTCATCCGTCTGACATTAATCCCGCTTTGGCTTCACGGTTTTTGAATCAGAGTGTCAAAGAAATGAATTCATGAGAAACATTTACAAACTTGTTGAAAGTGCTCTTGGGGACAGTTTGAGGTGTTTTGAGCAACGGTGCAACATCATTTAGTGCGAGAGTCCCCCCCCCCGCGACCTTGTTTCCACTTTCTGGTGTTTATATAATTAAGGTGACAATCATGGTGAATGGTTTAAAAATGTCAGTCACACTGCTGCAGGGCAGAGTCGACTAAATGTGCTCCGGCTCAGGTGTTGACTTGTTACCTTTGACAATAAAAGCAGAGAAGTGACATGGAGGTGATGTTCACAATAGGAACATTTTGAAGCCTTTTTCAGTGGCAAATTGACTTGCAGTGGGAACTAAAAGTTTAAGGATAATAGGCAGTGTGGCCTTTAGAGAAAAAAAATCATCTGTATTTTTTTGTGTGTGTATTTCATCATCAGAGCAGGTGGATTTACAGAACACATCTTTAGACAGTTTATCAATAACATAAATAAGTGCAGCGAGAACGAGAAGAACTGTGCTGTTGGGGCATGATCTGGTGATCATCTCCTGTTTCCTGTTTCCGTCTTCATACTTGTCTAATGAACTTCACCACAGCAGCACATCTTGGCCAATATTTGCCAATTAAAAGGCAGCTATTATGCAGAAATGTAATTTGCTTCTAAAGCAAAACCTTACTTTTCTTCCAATTTATCTAACTAAACCTATTATTGCAAGAAGGAAAACAACATTGTCATTATTAGTTTATAAGTTCATATTTAAAGAGGTTATTAGTTGTTACAGGGTATCTCAAAACTAATACTAAATGACATGTTACCTCATAGTAGTGAGTAATGCTTTTATTTGATCATACAAAATTGAAAACTTGCTTACATGTTGTGGAAAAAAGACATTTTACAAAATAAAACACAATGTTTCTTCTAATTTCAAGCATTTGAATAAAAAAAGGCTTTAGATCTGCAAAATTGTACATTTTAGACACAAACACATCTAACTAAATGCTAAAAACATATTTAATAAAGCAGCTTTTCTGCTCAAGTGAAATTCTAAAATAAATTAAAACAAAACAAGTATGTCAAAAATGATTAGCTGTTGTTTGTTGTGAGTTAAAAACCAATTAAGTAAATAGAAAGGGACCGTATAAATCACACTGTTCCAGACTTTTACCACCCAAGCCACTAATGCAGGTCTTTTCATACTCAGGAGTTCAAAAACATTTTTTTCTTTCACTACTTGCTTGCTACTGTTTAAATTACAATAAATCTGTCCAAATAAAAATGTTAATATCATCAGGGGTTCTCATTTCCCTAAATGTGTTTTATAAATTTTTGTATTTCCAGTTTTATCTTTCCTGGCTGGTTTCCTGCTTCCTATCATTGGTTGAGATTCCTTCAGATTCAGGCTGTTGTCACTGTTTGAAAAGAAGAGCTAATGTTAACAAAGTAATGGTCTGTGTCTAATTTTCTCAAGTTTAAGATTTTCAGTTTAAGAGCTAATCCCTCCTTTATTCAGAGAATGTTGCTTTATCTGATATAAAGTGTTCCCTTTCTCAAACTCTCTGTGGAATTCTGTGTCTTTTAGTGAGAAATGACCTCCATCAGACCACAGTCAGTTCTGAAGAGTTGTGTTCTGACAGCTGTTCTTCTGTAAGGTTCATCTCCAGGAGAAGAGAAAAAAAAAAACTCTGGATCTTATTCAAAGCACACACCAGCTTCTTGGCTCAGCTTTGTACTTGTTTCCAACTTATTTCATCCAGAACTAAATGAATTTTTGGTCTTTGAAACCATTGACTGTAGATATAGAACTGGACAGAGCGGCTGTGACATCACTCATAGATAATGCCTTACCTCTGGCTCCAGCCAAATGAAGTCAGTTCAGAAGCCATTTGTTCATGATACGAACCTCACCATGTTGGAGCCAGACAACAGTGACAGCAACTATTGTAGTTAATCATGAGTGAGCTTGTTGGAACTCCACACCCCTTTCACTGAAAGTGGATTCGGGACAGTCTGTCAATCGATTGTTTGAGGTGGTGGCATGGAGACATCTGATTGGTTAGTTTATAACTTGAAAAACTTGTGATGAAGTAAAGAAAATAATTAGGGTTTGGAAGAACAAGTTAAGAAAAAGGTATCTGTAACACAGGCTCGGAGGCGTTTGGATCCATATGCAGTGTAGTTTATTAAGTTCGGTGAAGCGTGGGAAAAGGCAGCGGAGGTCGGAAAGGCGGGGGTCAGTGCCGGCAAGGAAGCAACAGAGATGAGGCCAGACGGTGGTCGAAGGCAGGCGGAGGTCAACACGGCGAGGGAATGTCGGAGGCTGGCGGAGACGAAGGTCAGGGACGTGCAGGAGTCGAGGTCGGCGGCTAGCAGGAGAGTAAACAGATCAGAACAGGGTCGAGGCTTGGAGAGGCAACAGGCTAGGAAACTCGTTCGGTAAAGGCTACGGCACAATACTTCACAGAGTGCTCAGGGGAGAGCTTGGTTTAAATGCTGTGGAGACTGATTAGGGATTGGCAGCAGCTGAGGGATGGTTAATACTCAGGAGACTGTGCACGTGGATGACCTGAGAGGTAAACAGCCGGTGGATTCCTGACAGTATCAGAGTAACAACGGTTATTCCAACAAATATAACAATATGTCAATAAAAGGAGACGTTCCAGTTGATACTTCCTATTAAGATCGCGGAATGGCTACTTTTTTATACCTGTTCTCTACAGTCAGTGTTTCAAACACTTTGACATACCACATATTTTTCTATTACAGTATAGGACTTCCCCGATAAATCATGACTATGTCGACTATTAAAATAGTCAACAACTAGTTTAATAGTCGTGAGTAATTTTTTAAATCTAAAAACTATGGTGTATGCTTTCTAATGCTAATTCTGCCTTTGTCTTTAACACGCATGCGCAGTGGTGCTAATCCAGGTCTGTATCGGTGTCACAGGGAGTTATAGGAAGACTAACAACCGCCAACTGAGCTTGAAAGTGGGCTACATAAAAAAGACAAGAAAAAAGTTTCCATTGGAATATCTGGTTAAGATGTGTGTTTTACTTCTAGTTAACGCATGTTCCGATTAGTCAACTAATTGAAAAAATAATCGGTGATTGGTCAACTATTTTTGATTTGAAATTGTTTATTTCAAGCAGTCGGATAATAATACATAAACATAGGCATATAATCAGTCAACATTCAGAAACGTGTCAGACATTGGATAACTTTCGACTAGTAAAAGAGTCATTTGTGGCAGCCCTATGACAATATAATTTTCAAAATGTGGCATCAGACAACCAGGTTTATATAATTACTGGCAACCTTTACAATAAATGTATATACAGTACTGGTATATCAACTGTAGTAATTTACAAACACAAAGGAATTTAGTAAATTACAGTTTCAAATAAAATTAATTTACATGACAGACACTGTACTGTAAACTCTACTTCAAGTTACAAGTACTGCTAAAATTTTTTAAAAAATAATGATATCAGCATGATTGTGTTTTTTTTGCGGAATATCTAGTTTTGTTATGCATCTAAAACAAACTTGTTCTAAATGTGGAAATCCAAATAATTTGGTGTCTAAGTTTTTGACTTAGACATTCCCCCCTTATCTACAAAAACAAGATAGTAAACATTCTATTTTTTTGCTACTATAGGCCTTTTATAACAAGCAGCAGTGGATGCAGTTTAATTTACTTGGATAGAAATTGTGTTTTGCAAAATATAGTCAAAAGATTCACTATAAAGGGGGATTTTCTTCAAAAACATTTTTGAATCCAGGAGGGTTTCATCTGGCCATCAGCTGGCATATATTGTGTTGTGTTAATCACTTTACAAAAGTCCTATCATATAGAAGAGACTAGTCTTAGTACAGGTAGAGCATCACCTGAATCCTCTCCTGTTAGAAAGAGGGAGATTGATCATGAAAAAAATAAAAACTTTAAGATCATTGAATGAACCCAAACTAACGTACAACATTTGGATTAAATAGCTTTAATCAGCTTTTTGTGATTTTTTTTGCAACTTTAGTAATATAACATATTTAATCCATTTTTAGTTATTGCCCAAGGCCTTGGATGAGAAGGCTACTGGATGATCGTGTCTGGAAAATCAAGTGAAATTTTCACTGAAGGAGGGACTCGTGGGCCTCCTTTCCTTCACTATGAATTATAAGCTGAAGCTCAGTCTAGACAAGCAGGTTGCAACATGCCAACTCACAAGTTTGCATTTAAAGGGATGAAAGAGCTGAAGGCAGTGCCTCCTTCAAGCAGAAGCACATCAGGGAATTGTCAAAAAAAAAAAAAAAAAATCAACAGAAATGCAGCAGATTTGGCCAAAAAGAACAGAGATTTGCAAACCGCCACACTAAAAAGGCATTTATCTACGGCTAGACTCAGTGAATCCACCACTTAGTTTGGCCTTCCACAAAATCGACCATTATGTGAGATGATGCGCACAAAAACTAAGTTCAGTGTTTTATCTGTCAGTAACAGTAGTGATGAAACGGAGACTGCATGGCTTATGACAAAAACTTATTTTAGCATATGCTTTTTTTGTCAGTGTCATGAGGCAGTACAGCAAAAATCTTTTTTAAGAGAATGATAACAGACTTCAAAGGATCAGTGAAATATTTCTGTTGCAGAAATATCACAGCTATTATTTGTCTCATGAATCACTGTTGATAATCTTGACCATAACTGCATCTGATTCCAGCTTTTGCATTTGTTTGATGTAACCAAATAGACAGCAGAGTATGTATCTTTTTTAGTAATTTATGAACTAATATGATTCTAAAAAAATACAGCTTAAATATTTAAGAATAGTTGGTGTAAGTAGTTTTGCTTTGTTTTATTATAATTTTATTTTATCGTAGCATTACTCAGATTTTTTTTTTTTTTACATTTGTCCCCCTGCTTTTCGTTTCATTGACTCCCATTTTAATTTTTATTGTCATATATTTTTTTTTATCTTTAAATCATTTTCGATTTTAGAAAACCTGTTTTAATTAAAGTCATTTCTCCTCCAAGCAAGTGAACTAATTTCATGAAATCAATCCAAACATTTATGCCTTAACACAAAAAAGCAATCAAAAACAAAATGCAGGAATATCAGACATCACCACTAATCAGTACTGTCACTTTATTCTTTGATTATCATGCTGGGATTTTCACTACAGGACTTTAATAAGCTTATAAGTGGTAAAACAACTGGTGAATAATGGAACTCCAGTGGAGACTGATTGGAAAACTACTTTTAATATGTGTGTGTGTTTATTATCTTGAGTGATTTAACTCACACACCCCTCTGCCACCGTTATTTAACCTCTCCCAAAAAAAAAAGGGTCTTTTTCTCCTCTGACCCCCTTCAGTGCAGTTCACGCCGCTTTGCTGCACACAAGGTTGTTGTCCATAAAGATTCTCATCTTTGCAGACAACACCTCACTGCTTCTACAGTTTGATGCGTGGACCAGATGTTTTAACTGAATAAACACACCTGTCATTCAAATACACCAAATTATGAGTCAGTCATGGGTATGTAGTCTAACACCCCTCTGAGACGGCGAACAGCAGCCTGTTTGCTGCACCTCACCTGTCCTGAAATGTAACACATGGTGTATTTAGTCACTGTAGCAAGTGACAGGAAAATTCATGAGGGTTTGTTTTTTTTAGGGTTTCCCTCTGTGGCCACATGTCTGAAAGACCAAACAATTGAATGCGGTTTAAAGGGGAAAAAGGCTGCTGACGCTGGAAGGATGCCAGTTGAATGCTCATCTCTTGGCTGGCTTGAGCAACAGGCAAACGGAGCGAATGCTTTGGACGTTTTGGTTGAATGAGTCGCAGGGATGCAGAGTCATTGTGATACATTGGCGTGAGTGTAATGAAGTCAGCTGGCATCCATTAGAGAATGTATGGTTTCCCTAAAGGGAGAGGAAGAAATGAGGGAAAAGAATGGAGAGATTTTCTTTAGAATACTGTCTGAAATTAAGAGGGTTATGTTTCAAACAAGCTTTGCCAAAAAGCATTAAAGAACATAGCAAGGTTTGCAAAAAAATATGTGATTGACGGTGACAGTGAGGTTAGCTAGAGGTAACTAAAGGAACTTTTGTGTTATTGTCCCAATAAAAATTAAAAAAGTAAATAAAAATCATAACGTTCAGGAGGCCCAACCTGGCTCCCTCCACATCCCACATTGACTCTTTGCCTGCCGGTCAGCCAGTTTCCAAAGGCTGATTTAACTCTGCATCAACATCGCATAGTGAGCTCTACTGCTCTCTGCGTTGCGAGGCGACCTTCAGCGTCAGCATCACAGAGTGTCACCATTTTTAGTGTCACGGGTTGAGATCCAATACTCTCTGTAATGTTGGCATTAGCTCGGGCACTCTCGGTACTAGAGACCCGTGGCGAGAGCTCAAACGGTCGCGTGGTGAGCTTTAACTCTCGAGCATGTCAAACGTTCAAAGATAGGCAGGGCTTTTACACTGGAGCTCAGAGCACGATGACATGAAACTTTTGAGACTCGTTGACCAATCACAAAATTTAACTGTAATGCCTTATTTATACCTGTAGGGGGAAGCACATAGACGCTATAGACACGTTTACGTTAAAAATGATGTAATCTTGAAATTTTGTTTCTAGATCATTTATCTTCTTTGTTGTCTATTGCAGAGATAAAATCCTGTCCACCTTTGTCAAGGGAGGAATCACACATCAATTAAAGGATCGGGTCATCTGGACCCCATAACAGAGCACAAGGGTTAAATCTTAATTTCAGGAATTAAACAAAATTATTTTAAATAGGCAAAAATGTGGTGAGGACCAACAGACTGCACTTTTAAAGTCCCATTTAAAGAGATAAACAGCCAAAAAAGGGTGATTTGGTGTTTGGTTACCCTTTAAACTACCAAAGTAAAAACACCATAAATTTGCTAGAGTAAAAGCATTTTGTTTATGAGATAGTTGTGGTGCTTAATGTTCTGATCATTAAATAACATGTTTTTTGCAATTTATTTTGTGAAAAATATATACTTAAGTCATAACAAAAAAATAGTGAAATTTTGTCTGGTTGTGTCTTTGGATATATCAGGATACGTATCATACCATGACACATGTATCACGATGTGTATTGTATCACCTGACTCGTGCTAATACATAAACCTTCCGCACCACAGTACAGCCTTAAGCCACATATTTTTGAGCATTTATTATAACTATGGTGGTTTAGTTGGGTTAGAATGGCCAAATGACTTGGTCACCTCGAATGTACTAAGTGGTTTAAGGTTAAATGACTTCACTGTTCAGAGACTTTGTGTATGGGGCCTACATTGAAGTCATCGTCCATTCAGGTCAGGAGTGTTCACCCCATTTTAAAAAGATGAACAAATGTACTTAAACTTGACTTTTTTCCAACCATCCATCTTGACCTCTCTGACGTCATTGCTCTTTCTTCCTTCTGTCCTGTACCCCCCCATCATTACTATGACCGCTGGAGGGCTTTGTCACAAGAACTTACTTCAAACGGCTGATGCTGTCGTTTGTCTGGAGAGGACCTTCGTCGGACTCTTGTCCATTATCCCTGCTGCATGGAAGTCTAATCTGCCTGACAGGACCTCCAGCTATTTTTTGCACCCTTTGACTTCGTGTGACTTTTCCAATAACATTTAAAGTTCACAAAGAAATGTCATCAGCAACGATTATTTCCGATTGTGCGGCATATGCTGTGAGTGAAAACATTTTGGAAGAAACTGCAATTTTTATACCACAGACAACAGAGGTGGTTGTATTTCTGTGGTTAGAATTTTAGTCTCTGATCATTTTAAACTGCAAAAGCACATGGAAATTCTCAAAACTGTTTCTTTGTTGACATAACTAAATGTGAATGGCAAGTACTTTCAAGACTTTTGGTTTAAAACAATAACACTAAAATACAGATTTATTTAACTGTTGTTGATGGTTGGTTGGTCCCCATACTTGAAACGTCTCACCGGATTTTGTTTGTTTGTGGAAGAAGAACAATCCAGAGGTCAATGTAAGCAATTTTGTTTGGAGATGGACAATGTCGTCACAAAGCTTTAGAGAGCATCCTGAATCATCTCTAAGCTGGTCTCACTTCACCCACTTTCATCTCCGCTTACATGCATGTGAGGGTGTAACCTGGATCCAGAGCGCTTTGAGTCTTCTAAGAAAGTAGTAAAGTGCTATACAAGTATATGCCATTTAAAATCATAACGGTTTAAAAAAAAAAAAAGTTAAATTGGCATAGATTGTTGAATATTTTCTGCTTTGATTTTGCTACACCATCAAAAATATGACAAAACACTAAATTGGTAGCTGCTCTTTAAATGGCTACTGTATGCTTTTTGATGATTTGTTTAATTTTCCTGTTTTTATCCAACTCGATAAATTTCCAGATGAGATACTTAGTAGCTTGCTCATTTAGTGTGTAAACTGGTATCTGTAATGTTAACTCGTGAAAGGTTGTCCATCATTATATAAATAATATTTTCATTTTCACCAACATGTGGTTTTATTTTGGTTATCAAAAAGAAACATTTGCCTTTTGAGACATAATGATGACACATTATTTTAGAGGGCGAAGAATGGACCAGAATTAAATGCTTAGAAAAGAAGCAAATAGTTTTTCAAGTTACCCTTTTTGGTCCACTTGCTATGCAGAACTGAAATCTGCAATTTGTTAAGCTGCTGAAAATAAGTAATATGATGTTTAAAAAATAATAAACCCACCTGCTGGATCAAGTTGGAAACAGAAGACTGATATTGGTATTTTTAATGGTTACTATTACCAATGGGAATAGTTATTCTTAAATCCACCAATGACATTTTTTTATTTAAAAAAAATGTTCTCAGTAGTGTTTTAATTATGATTAGGAAGTTTTTAACCAAAATCCCACAACCTAAATGTCAGAAAAAGTTATTTTTCATAATGATCAGAAGCTTGCGTCAGAAAAATATTCTCTGGGTGGGCGTGGCTTTTGAAGCTGGAGGGGCTGCTCTATCCCGGAACCCCCCGTCTGATTATGGTGGCTCTGTGTCTTGCTAGCGTTAATCATCACCGCTGCACCATAAAAATGTCTAGTAGTTTCGTTTTGAGCCGGTTGTCATCTCGGACGAGGAAGTTGAGAACGGACCGAACTTTCACTGATCATTTACAACTGTGGTGAAACGAGCCGCCGTTCGCATTTCTGCGGTCCCATCAGGAAGCTCCGTGGTGTCAACGGGAAGATAATCTTCTCTTCTCCGGGACCTGAGCTCTGCACGCTTGCTGGGACAGACGAGGTTTGCGCATGTGCAGTAGAGCAATCGTGGCGTATTAACTACACATGAATTCAAACAAAACTTTTCTGTGACAGTTTGATTGACAGCGATTTAAAAGGAGAAATACTCGGAAATGCAAAAACGAAAAGATTTCTTACTATATTTGTTCCCTTTCATAAGAAAAATGCCACACGTACATGTTGAAAACACAAAAACCATGATTTTCATCAGAGGGGGACTTTAAGTGCCCTAAGTTCAAGTTTAATTTAATTTTTTGTGAACTGATTTAAATAAAACCAAAATATTTATACGCTTTCATTCAAACATTAAAACTAAACCTGACAAAATGTTTGTAACAATTTGTTCATTTGGTTTCACCCGAATGCTCGATTTATGCAGAAGTCTTATTAACACCTTCAAAAACAAAAAATGTGTTAAAATAATCTATCGAGCTCTGCAGCAGACTGGTGACCTATTAAGAAAATGGATGAATGAGTCATGAGTTAACCTAAAAACCAGGATTTTTTTTCTCTCAAAACTATTTTTCCTTGTTTTTTTTTCTCAAAAGTTTTAATTTTGACTTTCAGTTGGCATCTTAAAACTTGATCAATAATACATCAAAAGTTAAAAGAAAAGGCTAAAGGGAAATCTTTCTATGAAAGTTCAAAGTGAAAGGAAACAAACGTTTGGAAAAAGAAGCTTTTACTTTGCTAAGCAAACTTCTTTGGTGTAAATAACAGCCATGATGGAAATCTGATCATTGAAGCTTTTTTCATTTCTGGAAACCTCTTTTTATCAGCACACTGTGCCTGTCGAGGGTCGACCCTCTCCCCGGTGGCATAATCCATGCTTTTGCTTACCTGTAGCACACTTCTCAGGAAGTCTCTGGTGTCTAATAAGGATTTTTTTTTTCTGTGTTGCACCAACACCATGCAACGAGTGAATAGACCATAGATAAGCACATCAGGTGGAGCAGTGGGGAATACAGAGGAAAACCGGGGCACGGTTGACAGACACATGCAGGTGCCCTTAGGAGAAAGGAGAGCGCACAGAATCAGAGCAGAAAAGTGCAGAGGAGTTGAAAAGACGATGCTCAAACTTCACATTAAAAGATAGTGTTGAAGTGCAACTTCCTGTGAGATAAATCTTATGTAATTGCCACAGTGGAATGATTGATAATGGGGCATGTTTCATTATAAGTACAGAAATCGGTTTCACTTTTGAGATGCTGGATCAAATTTTTTGTCTTTTTCCTATTTATTACTTTTGTCACAAAAGGCTCACAAAGTGGTTTAGATTTTAAATCTGCCTTAGTAAGCTGGTGTCATACACCTCATTGAGTTTTTCTAAACATTTCTGCATTTATCATCACCATCATTAATCCTTTGTAACAAGTATCATCACCAAAGCAGCAGTTCCTCGATCATTTAGCTGTAAGAAACTCAGCAAACACAACATGATTACTACATTAATCACAGGAAACAGAGCAGCAGAAGCTCACACACCATTTATGAAGTCTATTTTTCAAATCTACTATTGTAATCTGGTATTACAAATTGTATGATGGTCCAAGAATATTCCACATAAGAAGAAGAGGGATGATATGATGGCACTTTATGTGATTAATAAGAGTTTTTTTTTATTTTTTGCTATGTGTAGTGCATGACATAAGATACAGAGCAGGAAGATGCTGGGCTTGTGTTCCAGTCAGTCTCTGTTTACTCTTGCAGCCATGGGAGGTTCACAGCAGGGTGCAAACAGCACAGTGGGGGTTCATATCAAGATAATTCACATTGCTTGAACCTACATGTAACTGAAATTGCACCGCTAGATCAAGACAACATGCCCTATTCAAAGACACGGCTTCAATTGTCTTTTATTTATTTATTCATTTTCATAGTTGGTGGTGATAAAAGCGTGAAAACCCACACACTACATTGTGATATTTTAATTGACTTGTTTTCTTTCAAGTGATTTAAAGGACACTTTGTGATTTGACCCATAAACACCTGAGGGGTCGCCGGTGACGCTTAAATGCGCCGCTTTTCTCCTTCAGAATCTACTTGAATTATGTTGATCGTGTTAACAATTAAAAAATTAAAGTAAATTAAAAGAACATAAACACTAGAGCTCCGGTGTTAAATGGTTAAGCTACTAATCCACCTTTTGTAGGGAAAAGATAAATCAGTAGTGGCTCTTACATGTTAGATGCTGCAGCGTGACAATAAATGGTTTCTTTTTATGCTAAAAGTACAACCTACATTGCAAATGTATCTCGAATACTTTATCTCTACTCATCAGGATTGGTTTCACTTCACTACCTGTTTTACTTTCTTTTTTTGTAAACTGTGCTTGTTTTTTTTAATTTGAGGTTAACTATATTTATAATATGTGAAAAATACTGTCAATTTCTATGATTTAAAAACTGTTCAGAATAAACTGGCTGTAAAAGCTGAGGTATTTACTGGAAAAATCAAAATGAAAAATAAAAATAAGTTAAATCTGGTTGGTCAAAAGTGGCATGTTATAGATATAGGTTATTTTAACAAAGATAATATTATTTATGTTACAATTTATAGAGGACCCAAAGCACATGTGGAGCCCAGCATCCTCTTAGCAATAAAGGAGTTTCATCAAGGTGTTATAACATTCACAAGGGAGGAATAGTCCTTGAAGACATTCAGATGTCCTTTGATGATGAGGTCATCAGATTGCTCCTTTGGACTGCAAGAGGCATCGGGATTGAGGAGTTTTTCTGCACTCTAGATTTTCCTTTTGATATTATTGTGAAATGTTGTTATTTATGTGTATTAAAGTTACTATCTAACCAGGCTCTGTAAGATTGATTAACATTGCTCAACAAAACAACAAATGCTACTGAAACCCCAGAACTAGTGAATCTGTGAGTTTTTTGGGGTTCTTCCTTCTACTGAGCCTCACTAAATTTATTGCACAACCTGTGGGATTACAGTGTGTATTGAGTAGAGATTATGATGCCACTGAACAGTCATGCAAACACCCTAGCAAGTACCAAAAAACCAACACCTTAGCCCGCCTTCACAGTGAAGAAATACCATAGGTTTTATTATATTGCTTATCATTTCTACTTATTTAAGTATCCAGAATCTTAGTTCCATAAAGCCCTAATGGAGAAGTCTGAAATTTCCAAAGCAACTACCAATGGCTTAGAGAGACACGCAAACAAATACAAAACATCTGACTTGAGCTTTTTCACTAAGACATGTTTTGCAAAGTGGTTAATAAATGTTTTACCCATTAAAACTTTTCAATTAGCACACTTTTTTTTCTGGAATACCTTTTTATTGATTTGTCAATTCACAATAGTTTCACTCTTCGGCTTCATGAACAGTGCTCAGTACATTAAAAATAAGTGTTGGATTAGGAGTCAAAAATAAAGATGAATAGCGAATAGATGGATTGTCTCATTTGGTTTCATGAAGAGTTGCAACATCAAAGAGTTAAACTCTATCCTTTCAAACAAAGGAAACCCTTCAACAAACAACCTAGAGATTTTTTTTTTTTTAGAATAAGCTTAATTTATAAACTTATTTCCATGATTGCACATCAACTGTTGTGGTTTTTTTGATCCGTGCACACCAAAAAAATCAGAATGTATGAAATATCTGAAAGGATCTTCTTCAGTTACTAATTTTAAGGTTAAACTGTTTCATTACAAAATGGATTTTGTTACATTTTAGTCAGTTTTTTGTCTTATTAACTATAACATTCATTTTTTATTTAAATTTAAGGTAATTTTGTCAGTTTGTTTTGCATAGTTTCCATTGGCCTGAAAAAAATCTTCTCACTGTTGTTTCTCAACAGTCATTAGTTCATGGTAATGCATCTAGTGGTCCATAATCTAATGCTCTGCAAGCAGGCTATCTGTGGATGGTGGATTTCTCATAGGGTGTGGACTCTACTCTGCATAGATGTGGTTCCAGAGTGATGCTAACTCAGATCATAGAGATTGCAACAAGCAGGATGTGTGTGTTTGTGTGTGTATTTTATATAACGCCAGTGAGAAGATTTAACCACAACTCTGTAAACGTGAGCCAAAAGATTCAGAACAAAACTAAAGATCCCATGTAAAGTTTAGAGTGAAGATCCTGAAAAAACATAGAATAGAAAAAAGGGAATGTTTTAGCACATATATTCAACACCTTGAATGAAACCTCTTGAGAGGAGGGGTTCAAATGCTGAGATTTTCTGTGAACAACTTGAAAAGACAACGTATTATTTGGTGGAAATAAACAATCAAATGGTAGTTTTTAATTAGTCCAAATTACAACATTAACACCTTAGTGTGAAATGAAGTTACAACTTTAAAGGATTTGTATAAGAGGGTTTGAGGATGAGTCAACAGTTATAAGATCCTTTAGTTTGTTTCCTCCGTTGAAATTTGGTTGGTAGAAAGACATGTTTCCTTGATCATAAAACTCTTGTAATAAGTACAGTTTTAAAGCAGGTGAATAAACTAACAGACAAAAGCTGATTTTTTTATTACTCAGGATTGGACTGGAGGCTAATATTATTATTATATCTATAATGATATATCTCTATTATTATTATATCTACTATTACTCAACTTGTGAGTGGGCATATCTATCACAGAGCAATATTATAAAAAAAAAACAATAAAGAACTATACATTCTTATTGTTTTAAGGATGTCTCTTTTCCCATCTTGCTTCACAATTTACTCCACATCTCAGGAGTGACAACTATAACATTCAGAGCATAGTCAATGTTTTAGTATATGACTCAGAGAGCTTAACCAATTGACGTTTCTCTATTTCTTTTATTAAATGTATATGGGGGCACACAAGTGCAAAAGCTTTCTCTAACACGTTAATCTTTTAAGTGAGCAACCTTAAGACCAGAATACATGTCCTTTTAAAATGTCCTTTCAATGACACTCCTAACATGACCACAGAGATTTAATTATACTTAATGGCCTCTCAGCTGCTTCTGCCAACATCCCATAAAAATGGAGTAACATGAATCCCGATGTGAATAAGAAGAAAAGCAGCTTTGGTGGAGGATTATCAACAGAGCAGTCGTTTTGTGTCAGGATCTGTGGGCTCTGAGCTTCCTGTTCCTGCTTCCCCCTGATTGCTGATTCCACACAGCTGAGCTCTGGACTATTTAAGTTTCTCTCCCCCTCATCCTCCTTGCCAGTTCGTTGTGCTTACGCCAAGTTCAGGTCTCCTCAAGTCAGCTCAAGTCAGCTCAAATCTGCTCAATTCTGCTCCTTCTGGTTTTGACCCTTTTTTCTGACCCTGGACTCTGATTCAAGTCTGCTCCTCTGGTGTGCTGCTATTCTGGATTGGACTCACGTGTATGACCCTAGCCTGGATTACTCAAGATTCTTCTCTGCCCCTCCCATCTCCATTTGGACACCCACAAAATCTGCTCTCCTGGAGGTCATACCTACGCCTATACTTTATTCCCTCCATTTGACCTCGAATAACTTTCTTGTGCTTTGTTACAGACTCCCCTGTGCATCTGGCAGCAACGAAGTGTCCACGCCACCTTGAGCAAAATAAACTGTATTTATCTAACCCTCAGTGTGCTCCTCCTTGGGTGTCCACCTCAGTGAATTCTGACAGAACGAACTGGCCAAAATGGACCCCAAATTCACACTAGAGTGGAAAGCTCAGGTGGAAGCAACCTTGTCCAAACATGAGGATCGCTTTTCTCAAGTATGTGAGAAGATGAATGCGTTATGTAAAGAAGTTCATGCTCTCTCAGATGTAGTTAAATCTGCCAGCTCTGCCAGGGTGAGTACACAAATAGGAACCTATCAGGAATGTCCTGTGGCACCCCCTGAGCGTTTTTCTGGTGATCCTGCCCAATGTCGAACTTTTATTTCTCAATGTGACCTTTACTTTAAATACACAACCATTATGAAGAGCTCTCTTTCCATGTGATAACGTCACCCAAACTTCCCGTTATCCTTGGCCTTCCTTGGTTAAGAAAACACAATCCACACATTGACTGGTCTTCAAGTAGGATTTTGAGCTGGGGAATCTCATGTCCCACGGAGTGTTTGAAAGCCGTAACAAACCCATGTGTCACGACCTCATCTGACGTTTATCCTGATCTCTCTAAGGTCCCTGCCCACTATCTTGAGTTCAAAGAAGTCTTCAACAAGGTAAAAGCTACCTCTCTACCCCCTCACAGACCTTTTGATTGTAAAATTGATCTACTTCCAGGAACCATGCCGCCCCGGGGACGTCTGTACTCCTTGTCTGTTCCGGAACGTGAAGCCATGCGGAGCTACATCAATGATTCCCTGAAAGCGGGCCTTATCCGACCATCGTCTTCACCTGCAGGAGCTGGGTTCTTTTTTGTAAAAAAGAAAGATGGCGGCCTCAGACCATGTATTGACTACAGGGGATTAAATGAGATCACTGTTAAAAACAAATACCCGCTTCCTCTCATGAGTTCTGCATTCGAACTGTTGCAAGGTGCCAAATGCTTCACTAAACTTGACCTGCGGAATGCTTACCATCTCATTCGTGTAAGGGAGGGTGATGAATGGAAAACTGCCTTCAACACACCCAGTGGACACTATGAATATCTGGTAATGCCTTTTGGGTTGACTAATGCTCCTGCCGTTTTTCAGACTCTGGTGAACGATGTCCTGGGAGACATGATAAACAACTTTGTCTTTGTCTACCTTGATGACATCTTGATCTTCTCGCAATCTATGAGGGATCATGTGCACCATGTCCGGCAAGTGTTGCAAAGACTACTACAAAATCAACTGTATGTCAAAGCTGAAAAATGTGAGTTCCATATGTCATCAATCTCGTTTCTCGGATTGAGAATTTCTGAAGGCAGAGTACAAATGGACGGGTCGAAAGTGGAGGCAGTGCTCAGTTGGCCTGTTCCTGTTTCTCGCAAGCATCTCCAACGTTTTCTTGGATTTGCCAACTTTTATCGCAAATTCATAAAGGGGTTCAGCAAAATAGCAGCACCCCTTCACAGCCTCACCTCAACTAAGAGGCGATTTGTATGGACCTCTGAGGCTGATGAGAGCTTCAAGACCCTCAAAGACCGTTTCTCCTCTGCTCCTGTGCTCCTGATACCCAATGAAGAGAAGCAGTTCA
Source organism: Oryzias javanicus (assembly GCA_003999625.1). Taxonomy (NCBI): domain Eukaryota; kingdom Metazoa; phylum Chordata; class Actinopteri; order Beloniformes; family Adrianichthyidae; genus Oryzias; species Oryzias javanicus. The sequence continues at coordinate 18,705,511 of CM012439.1, forward strand.
TTTGGAAGTCGATGCATCTGACCATGGGGTAGGCGCTGTTCTGTCTCAGAGGTCTGATGACGATAACAAGGTGCACCCGTGTGCATTCTTTTCTCGTCGTTTGTCAAGCGCTGAGCGTAACTATGATGTTGGAGACCGTGAGCTGCTCTCCATTAAACTGGCTTTTGAGGAGTGGCGTCACTGGCTTGAGGGAGCCAAGCACCCTTTTGCAGTGTTCACTGACCATAAGAATTTGGAATATCTTCGTTCTGCCAAAAGGTTGAATTCACGACAAGCCAGATGGTCGCTGTTTTTTAATCGTTTCAAGTTTTCTCTTTCTTACCGCCCAGGTTCTAAAAATACAAAAGCTGATGCCTTGTCTCGCCGAGATGACAGCAGTCCCACTGAAAGTAATCCTGGTTTTATCCTGCCCCTGCAGTCCGTCTTGGCATAACAAACATCAATGTTGAAGATGAAGTAAGACAAGCTTTGGTTTCTACTCAAATTCCCCCTGAATGTCCCCCTGGTCTGCTGTTTGTTCCTGTGTCTCTCCGATCCAAGGTCCTCCACTGGTGTCACTCATCGCCACTCCAATGTCATCCCGGGATCAGGAACACCATTGCTGTTGTCAAGAGGAACTTTTGGTGGCCATCCATGTCTAATGACGTCAGAGAATATGTTTCAGCCTGTCCTGATTGTGCCCAAGCTAAAACTTCACATCAACGACCTGCCGGCCTACTTCGTCCACTTCCCATACCACGGCGTCCCTGGTCTCATATCTCTCTGGACTTTGTTACTGGTCTCCCTGATTCTGGAGGTAATACAGTCATACTCACTGTCGTAGATAGGTTCTCCAAAATGGCTCGTTTCATTCCACTACCCAAATTACCGACTGCCAAAGAAACTGCTGAAGTCCTTGTAAATCATTTTCAAATTCCATGGAGTTCCAAGAGACATTGTATCAGACAGAGGACCTCAGTTCACCGCAAAGTTCTGGACAGAATTCTGTCGGTTACTGGGAACTACTGTTAGTCTCTCATCTGGTTTTCATCCCCAGTCTAACGGTCAGTCTGAAAGGATGAACCAACAATTGGAGTCCTGTCTACGAATCTTGTGTTCCCGGGACCCATCATCTTGGTCGCGCAACCTGGTTTGGGCAGAATATGCCCACAACACCTTACCCTCGTCTTCTACGGGTCTTGCACCATTTGAGGTGGTTCATGGATTCCTCCCTCCTGTTTTTCCCTCTATGGGGGCTGTATCTGTGCCATCAGCCCATGCTGCTGTTCGTCGTATCCACAGACTCTGGCTCAGGGCTCGGCAGGCCCTACTCAAGACCATGGATGTCTACAAGACTCAGGCTGACCGTCGTCGAAGGGTGGCTCCTCGCTATCAGGTTGGCCAGAGTGTGTGGTTGTCCACAGCTGACCTGCCCCTTCGGGTGTCCCATAAGAAGCTGGCCCCACGATTCGTTGGCCCCTTTCCAATAACGAAGGTGGTGAATCCTGCTGCGGTGCGTCTGAGGCTTCCAAGACCTATGCGGGTTCATCCGACTTTTCATGTGTCTCGAGTCAAGCCGGCTGTTGTCTCAGAACTGGTGCCTCCCTCCTTACCTCCGCCTCCTCCTCGCTTTATCGATGGTGGTCCTGCCTACACTGTCAAGGCACTGCTGAAGTCTCGTCGGCGGGGTAGGGGGTCCAATACCTCGTTGACTGGGAGGGTTATGGACCTGAGGAGCGCTCGTGGGTTCCGTCCCGCTTCATTTTGGACCCGGATCTCATTGTTGGTTTTCACCGTGACCATCCTGGTCAGCCGGGTGGTCCGTCAGGGGCCGGACCTTAGGGAGGGGGTACTGTCAGGATCTGTGGGCTCTGAGCTTCCTGTTCCTGCTTCCCCCTGATTGCTGATTCCACACAGCTGAGCTCTGGACTATTTAAGTTTCTCTCCCCCTCATCCTCCTTGCCAGTTCGTTGTGCTTACGCCAAGTTCAGGTCTCCTCAAGTCAGCTCAAGTCAGCTCAAATCTGCTCAATTCTGCTCCTTCTGGTTTTGACCCTTTTTTCTGACCCTGGACTCTGATTCAAGTCTGCTCCTCTGGTGTGCTGCTATTCTGGATTGGACTCACGTGTATGACCCTAGCCTGGATTACTCAAGATTCTTCTCTGCCCCTCCCATCTCCATTTGGACACCCACAAAATCTGCTCTCCTGGAGGTCATACCTACGCCTATACTTTATTCCCTCCATTTGACCTCGAATAACTTTCTTGTGCTTTGTTACAGACTCCCCTGTGCATCTGGCAGCAACGAAGTGTCCACGCCACCTTGAGCAAAATAAACTGTATTTATCTAACCCTCAGTGTGCTCCTCCTTGGGTGTCCACCTCAGTGAATTCTGACAGTTTTGTGCAGCAGAACCAATGACTCTGAATGAGATGAACAAAAGATTTGACTTCTTGTTTTTTTTTTTTTTTTTTTTTTTTTTTGTAGAGCAGAGTTAAGAGTTTTTCAGCTCCGTAGTTATTGTGATGTCATCACCGGACCGAAACAGCCTGACAATTGTTGGAACCTGCAAGGAGCTATTGTAGGACTGGATATTGAAGGTTATTTGTCAATAAAAGCATCTGATAAATGATCTATTGACAAAAGCATTAAAAAGCAGCTTCAAGGTCAAATTTATAGTATGATAAGAGGCACATGAAAAACTCCCCTACAGCTCAGTTGTCATAAATTGTAGTCAGAGAGGAAAGTTATTTTTTTAAAAGTAGGAATAAAATCACTTTCTAATTTTTTTTTGCAGGATTATATTTTATAAGAAGCCTCCAATGGTGATTTGACAATTTGCTTAGTTGCTTCTACTTTTTCTAAATTAGTTCCTGGTTGAAAAACAAAGATTGTGTCAGAATTCCTTAACTACTCTCTAGTCGGTAGGGATGTAAAAGGTATTAGATATGTATCAAATAAATAAATACAACATCAGTTGAGCAGTGGGAGTAACAGCAGTATCGGTTAGGGATAGATAAGTATCAAAAATCAATCGAGCAACTGCAGTATCGTTTGAAAAGCACAGATCTGATGTACATTGGTTAAAAGATATAAAACCAATCAAGAAGTTAAATAATCGATTTCTAGTTAACTGCAGCTTTTCTTTCTGTTCTTTTTCTACCGTCTTTGTCTTTTTATGTACATGCAACGCAAACAAAAAGACGCCCAATCGTAAGCTTGCTTCTTCCAAGTAAATACCTCAATAACTGTCTGTCAAATGCCCATAAATTATTATTTATAGCTTTAAATGCCATATGAATAGGATCTATCTAGAGTTTAGTGTTTTTGGTAAAAAAAAAATTAATAAATAAATCTGACTCTATTGTATCACCAAAAATATATTTTAGTCCTTTATGTATCAATTCGTGGACCATTTATTAAGATGAGTATCAAATTGTGTGAGAGGGAAAGATCCACATCCCACTACATACTGCAAATTATGATGCATTCATCCTTTTGTCGGGGTGTCCAAATCTACAATTCCAAAATCGAGTGCCCTAGAAATTTCCCAGAAGCAAAAAAACAGTATGCATTGATGCTCAATATATTGGCAAACATAGACCACAATGCCTTGTGTTTGAGAAATTTTGCATGACAAAAAAATGTACTAAAGCTTTTTCTCTTCACAACTATCCAAGCTTTCTTTCATCTTCAGAACACATAGGAACCATAAATACTCTGTAAAATTTTGATAGTTTTTTGCAAAATCTAGGATGTCATATTTTCTATTAAAAAAAAGGAGTGATCAGGGGTGGGAATCTTGAAGCAACTCATGATTCGATTACGATTCAAGAGACAATGGCTGGATTATGAAACAATTATCAATGTATTCCAGATCTGCATTTTTTTTTTTTTTTTTAGAAATGTTTCTTTTCACTATAAGACACTGGGCCAGCATAACAAAGTATGACAGGCTTATTGTTAACACACAGTTTGAATGCACAGTCAAACTACACCTTAAGAACATTAACAGCATGTATTTCACTTTCAAAAAAAATCCCAACACTCGCGTGCACAGAGCTGATTCAGCACGGACATGGCCGCATCTCCCATAAAAATGTGCCTGATTGAGTTTAAGACAGCATGGTGAGAACACTCACTCTGATCCAAATTTAAAACAGACTCTTAACTGAAATGACAGATGTCTCCCTCTGACAATTTATCCAAAACGAAATGTTAAGCATGCTTAACTCAAAACAAATGCTACTTTTTATAACTTAACAAAAACCTTTACACATATATTTTTTGGATTATCGATTTTTTATAATTCATAAATGATTCAGAATCGTTTATGGAATATAATCGATGCATTAAAAATTGATTTTCTTTTCTCCCACCATTGGGGAGCATTGGGGTCTAAATTGCTTTTTAAAAAGCAGAGCACCAGATAATCTCCCACTGAGTTTTTTTTTTTGGTAGTTGGGGATTAGCAATGGATTTTTGCCGAACAGGAAGTGTATCGTAAACACCGTTAGATATCTGTTAAAAGCAAGGAAATAAAATAAAACCCGTTCCAGAAAACAACGGATGATTATAATGATTAGGGTAAAACTAAAACAAGAAATAAACAGATTAGGTTTCTCTCTCAATCAAACTCTTCATAAACATCAATTATGTTTGCATTTTCTTAAGTTATAAACTCATCATTGTAACTGGTTTGTTGGTTCTATGTGTGGGATTTTCTTTGGCCTAAAAACGTCACAAATAGAACTGCTTTCACAAGGGTTTTACTTTTTTCAGATTCTGTCATATTTGTACACTGGTTATCGGGCCTGAGGTCAAACAAAGTATATATATATAAAAAAATCATGTCCTGTCACTTTTTACAGTAATAGAAACTTCTAAAATATTTATAAACATGTCAGTGTGTAAGTTGAGCTGACTCTTTCCATTAAAAAAGGAGGAAGCAAAAGTGAAAATCCCAAGAATGGAAGTTCATTGCACGGGCATCATCTTGTATCGGTCTTGTCACTTTATGCTTGCATGGTTAGGAGGTTATCTGATTTTAATACATACCAAACCGACAAAATCTGCAGAAATCTATTTGAAGTGTGGATGTAACGCCTAACAATCAAAAAGTAGCCCTGTTCAAAACACCCCGCTGAGCATAAAATGGTCAGACTTCACACTCCAAGCGGGAGGTCTGACACTTCTAAAAGCTTTCAAAGGACTTCTACTTTATTCCAGAACATGTGTCCTCCAGCAGGACAGTATTATCAGCTGCTGTAGATTTTTTCAGTAGTGCTGCCATTTGTCTTGTATGTGTTGCTTTAAACTGCTTTTAAAGTGGGTTAACTGCGACTCAACTTGTGCTTTAGGAAACAAAAAAAAGGAAATTCGGCTCTCCGTGAATGGCTAGTGGCACCAAGGGGGAAAGAGAACAGTCAGATTTCACGCTGTGTTTTAGAGAAAATAGGACGAGACTCGCGTTTGTAAAAAACACAAATAAAGTGAAAAATGATTGTGTCAGGAGAAAGAGCAAAGTTTTTAATGGATCTTGAAACTGAGAAAGTGAAAAACAGAGGTTGGTAATTGCATGGCTTCTAGCCTAATGATATAATTTCCTCCTGACATATGCACATCTCCCATTGATACATGAAGGGAACATAGACAAGAAGCTGTTTTATGTCTTTATGCTGTTTTCCACACATTTATTCAACTTTGGATTTTTTTCTAGTGAAAGATTCCAAACAAAAAAGGGGATAAAGAAGTTCCTCCTAAATGAAACTATTGAAAAACATTCCCCAGTGTGCGTCTCTCCTAAACAGGATTATTAGTGCACGTACAAGGTGAAATGCAGGAGCTTGGACAGGATGTTAAGCATTAAATGCACTAATACCCTGGTCTCTGTGTCTTTCTTTTGTGCCTCTGTCTCTTCTCCTCAGGCTCAGTGTCTCTCAGTGTTTTCCTGCTGTCTGTTGCATTCGTAATATGTGCCATTTGGCTGGTAGCTCTATGTGGCGTCTGCACCTGGTGTCAGCGTAAACTGGTAAGTTACTGCGTTACCCCTTTCAGTGCAAATGTCTTGACATTGATGTGTCACTAAGAAATAGCTTTAAGTGTTAGTTTTCCAAAATAAAGCAAGTTATCCAAATGACTAGGATATAAAAAACATGAAGTTGTATTTAAAAAAAAAAATAAATAAAGCTTACTGCCAGTTCTACTCAAGTGTTCCACCTTATGTTTAAACATTTTACAACACACCTTTTTACATAAATATGTGCTTCTATACTAATATCAATAAAGCTGATTTTTTTTTTTTTTTTACTTGCAATAATGACACATCGACCTTGAATTGAATGTAGTCTGTGTACTTGTGGTGGGAAGCGGGAGGCTGTGTGTTTGGTCATGACAGAAAACATTAGTGCCCTCTGCAAACATAGCTATGTGTGCAAAGAGCTTTGTGCATCGTGGCTGTTTACCTCCAGCCTCCAGCAACACTCTAATGATTCATATGTTAATGAGTATCATTCTGCCACAGGCTGCCGAAGTGATTTTAATTCCTCACATACATTTTGATCTGCTTGTTTCCTACATTCTGTCCTGCTTTCATGCGCTTACCTCTCTTATTTTCACCTCTGTCGTCCGTCTGAATGGTGACTGCAGCACATATGTTTGCAAAATTTACACTAAAAGAAAGCTAACCACTTTACTTTGACATCAAACGTTCATGCTAAATGATAAAGTTGCTACGGTTGACTATAGCTAACAAAAATAAAAACTATTCTTTTGTTTCTATCCTTCATGTTAACAGTTTTTTTGTTAATCTATCATTCAACGTTTCCTTTTTAAAGCAGTCAGTGAACACAGTAAGTCTATGCAGTACATTCATGACATCTCCCTTCTCATGCGCCTATGAACCTGCCTTGCGATAGCGTCTGCCCTGAGACTGGAAGGTCGTGAGTTCAAATCCCGACCAAGTCAAACAAAAGACTAAATAAAGTACCCTGTGTCTCCCTGGTTGACACTCAGCATTAAGGGGTTGGATTGGGGGGTTAAACCACCAAATGGTCCCCGAGTGCAGCTGTGTCTGCAGCTCACCGCTCCAATGGGGGATGAGTCAAATTCAGAGAACAAATTTCACACACCTTGACAACTGATGGGACTTTATGTAACGCAAAAATGTGTTTTTCCACAATGTGGATTATATCAGTATTCATTTTGCCTCTTAAGCAGGTTTGAACCTGCTGATAGTTATGTTCAGACAAATACAGTATAGTTGTCTAAAGCAGGGGTGTCCAATTCTCGACCTCGAGGGCCGGTATCCTACGTGGATTCCAATCAAACTGCCATTGAAGCTCCTTATTGGCTGAACACACCTGATCCAGGTAATTAGCAGAAAATGAGACAAGATTTCTGGAAAACTAGCAGGTGGCCAGCCTTTGAGGCCTGAATTTTGACACCCCTGATCTAAACCTTTTACTGTATAAAATAACCGGACTGAGTAACCCCTCCCCCCCGACAGGCTCCTATTAGAAAGTAGATGCTGGTTTCAATAAGCCAAAATCTCAGAGACTCCTATTGAGAAATAAACAACTATTTGTCAGTTATCATTTTTGTCTAAATAACTACTTGCTCTGATACCTTTTTTCTAACATGTTTTTGCTAATACACCTTTTTTTTCATGATTTTTTGTTTGTAGCACAAGTTATTCAAGTTATTAATTGGCCAATCAGATGCCTCAATAAAAGTTTGTGGTTTCATGTTGAACGTCCAAAATGTTTGTTTATTTGACAGATTCTCCCAAGCTTGCTTTCAGTGGTAGAGGTAAAATGTTTACTTCTGTACTGATGGCAAGACTGCTGAGCGCTTTATGATGATTTCTGGTTTCAAGATGGCGATGACACTATCACAAAAAAAAAAAAAAAAGGCGATTGATTTTACTTCTTTTCACTGGAATTGGAAGCAAGTTGTATTCTATGTATGACATCACACTAATTCAGTCCAGTTCTTTTATACAGTCTAAATTGGCAATATAGATTTATTCATTCATCTTCTTAGCCGCTTTGTCCCTTTCGGGATGGCGGGGGTACCAGAGCTTATCCTGGCTACTGATTGGCGAAGGCAGGGTATACCCTGGACAGGTCGCCAGTCTGTCGCACCACCTCAATCACACACACATTCACACTCACAGTAGAGATTCAACTCATTTGAAAACTCATTTGAAGTACAGGGCAGAAAAGCATTACTTACTTTACACCGGAATTAAAAGATTTTTCTAATTTTACCTTCTAATTTTGTAATAATGAGATCCTTAAAAAAGAAAAAAAAAGAAGAAGAGGCTAAGTTGTGAAATTTGTAATTTGTTTACTCTGAACATTTAGGGTGATTGGCTTGTTTTTCATAAACTGTAAAACCATGAAAGAATGAAAGTTTTTAATTAAACGTGAAATGATTGGAATGGCTGATGACAGAAAACCCAGAAAGTAGGAGAATGTTTTTTTTTTTTTTTTCTAATTGGAATTGAAATCTTATGTGAATTTGTTAGTATGTCTTTGGGTTGACACATTCTCACTTCATGGTCTTTAACTACTTTGAAGAAAATAAATCTTTTTTTTTGACATTTTTTTTCCCCCAAACTATAGGTTTTTTTTTTTGGAACGTACAACATAAAATGCACATTAAAAAGCTGCACTTAAATGCAACCTGTGCCAACTATTCAGAAAAATGTGGTCCTTTTTTTTATTCAGGTTTGGACCTTTGGAGCTCATACAACCCATGAATCTTTTGCAGCAAACGTAATTATCCCTGAAATGCAACAGACAGTTTCAGTGAAGAGTGTAGCTTCTCACCTCTGGCGCTTTGCCCACGCAGCCAAATTGATTATCATGAGCCATCCAGCTGATCTGATCTACCACTGACCAAGAAAGAGAGGAGTGTTGACAAAAAGACTCTCCATTTTCCCCAGAGTGTCTCAAACACGTGAAAGTGATAAGAGCTTGTTTCCTTTTTCATTTATAATTCATAATACATTGCAGTTTGGATTTATTTTAAGTCATTTATTTATTTTTTTTGTCCTTTAAATTATCTCAAGGTCAGACGAGAGAATAAAAAGAGAACTCAACATTGATTTTACCAGATCATGAATCAACATGTACAGTATGTGGGAACTGGGGTACATTGTGTTCCTCTGTTATTCTGACCAAGTCACTAAAATGTTCAAACAAATCATTAGATATTTTGGCTTTAAGTAAGACAAGAGTTTATATTAAAGCTCAAGCAGATGTAAATCAGACTGGCCTCCTAATGTTGGTTGTATCATGGAGGATGAAAGGAGAGAAGAGCACTATATGTGAAAGAAGTGAGGCAGAATCAGCAACACAAGCATGGAGTCAGAGAGGAGAGGAGGAAGAGGCTGCTGGCTGGTGTTTAACATCCAGATTTGTGACAAAGACAACGATAGCGCCACTTTGGGGGGCCACGCCGTTTCTGAGCGAGGCGTCATTGTCTGTGCACTTCATCTCCTGTGGCATCTCTATCATCCTCCGCTCGGCTTCATAATTCCACATTCTCTCTCAAGCCTTCTATATCCTGTCTCTTTGTGCTTCTCACTTCCCCCTCCACTCCGTGTGCCACTCGGTTACTCCTGTTTCTCCCGATCAGCCCTTCTGTTTCTCACATCCTCCTCCACTCTCACCGTGTTGTGCTCTCTTCACCTTTCCTCACCAGCCGTTTGAAGATTTTATGATTCTGGTGAATGATAGATGAGCTGCTCCTGATGGTATGTTTTTGATTGTTCGAAGTCTATCCATCTCTCGGTCCCTTTAGTGAGTGTATTTAGGTAGAATTCAAGACAGCGCCCTGAGGCTCTCCATTGAAATCGTTTGTGCTGGTATATGAGGTGTGGCGTGATAAATAGAGGAGTACGCTGAGGATGCATTAACCCTAGAACACTTTTGCTATGAAAAGTTACACTGTCACTTTTACTGGGTGATTTTTAGCTGATATCATTACCCAATGAAACAGATTTCTCATAAAAAAATAGATCAAAATATGACAATACATGATAAAATAGAGTAGTTGTCTTTTTTTATACTGTGGTATATTAAATAAAATGGTAAATAAAAACATAGGAAGATCCTAAAAACATTGAAAATGATTGAAATATGAGGAACTTGAGAACAAAAAAATCATAAAAAAATAAAAGATAATGATACTGGAGACTTGGTCTTTGGTCCACCCATTCCTGGGACATGTGAGACTTTATCCAGGGACCAATGAGACTCAAAAAAAAGGCAAGATATTGAAAATCATGTTAATACTTTTGCTTTGGTGAAAATCACCCGGCGATAGTGCTCTGGGGTTCAAGACAGACACATAAGTAGGCCACCTATCTGCTGGACACTAAAAATTGGACCAATATAGAGGTCAGTTTTTGGTCTCAGAGTATCCAGAACCTAATAATGCTCTTTAAAAACAGGCCTCAGATTGATAACAGAGTTTTGAACTGACATCTGAAAAAAAATATATAAAAGTTAATCAAAAAATGCTACATTTATTTAAATCTTTTTTTTTGTTATAGTCATAAGAAAACAGTCAAAATATAGACAAATAAAGTCATTTTGTTGGATCAGTGATTGGGGTTTACTGAATAAATGTCTTTATATGTCCCTTTAAGCACAGTAAACCAGGGAGCTATTAATCCTCTTCAACTACATCTCAAAGCATCTGTTACTTGCTTTCTCAGACAGCCTTTAAAAATGCATGAAGCTTCATAAATAACTCTTCATGTGGTACACTTTCAGATTTCACTCAAAACCTTTGTATCTTATATTATAAAATTGCATTCATCTCACACTTTTAAAGATTATGTTAAATATTTCTGTGACCTCTGTTTTTCTTGATGTGTTTGTGTGTACAAGTACCAATTTTTTAAATATTTTTATTAGAGAACCTCAGAAATACACTCTTTACAAATAAATAATTGAACAAACTGGTTCAATTCCAGCAGAATTCCGTTGATCGTGTTAACCGTTGAAGAGTTACAGAATGTTAAAAATGTTGTGTTTGAGCGACACTTCAGGTATTAAAGGATTTTAAAAAGCAAATTTTCTAAATATACATGTTGAGTTAAACTCATCTTCATTTTTTTAAATTCAATTCAATTTTATTTATATAGCCCAATATAACAAAAACAATTGCCTCATTGGGCTTCATGCTGGTAATTTTACAGAAGCAGAAGGTCGGTCATAAAATATAGACAATACCTAATTGCTAAACAAAACCGACTAAAGAAAAAAACCTGGTTATCCCTGCCTTTAGATCCTTCCTTCTGGTAAGGAAAAACTCCTGAAAAAACCTGATTCAGGAAAAAAAGAAGAAATCTCAGGGATGCCCACATGAGGGAGAGATCCTATCCCAGGACGGACCGGCGATTTACTAGGACTGTTAAACTAGAATTAGCTTATCTAACTCTACAACTACATGTTTAAATAGTGTCGCCGATGGGCTTCATCCAGATCGGCTGGGGGAAAGCAGAGGATTCGAGACAGGCCAGAGGCGAGGTCCACTGCCAGGAACAGGAGCACCGAAGAGCCTCCTGGAAACTGAAGTCTCTCTCGCTCTCGCCAGAGGGGAGTGGGAAAGAAGGAACAACACATGAATCACACTGCCCTATCAGAGGCATGCAGAACTAATTGAGAAATAAATAAAAAAGAATAGAAGACAGGAGTAGTAGATAAAAAGAGGAGAGAACCCCAGTGCACTATACTTTCCCCAGCTTCTAACTTCTATCAGCCTTCTACACTTCTATGTAAATATGTAGAGAATCTACATATTTTTAGCATTTTAAGCATATATTGGAGGAATATGTACATGAAAATGATTCCCCCAAACTTCATTACAGTAGAGGAGCAGTATGTAAAATATTCTCCGACTACTAGCTAGCCTGGCAAAAGGCCTGTCCAAAGAGGAATGTTTTAAGCCTAACTTTGAATGTAGACACTGTGCTGGCCTCTCTTACATGAGCTGGGAGCTTGTTCCATAACATAGGGGATTGGTGGCGGAAGTCTACCTCCAACTGCACTTTTTTTTATTATTATTAATTAATGGTCATCCGGGACTTAATGTCTCTGATGCAGGAATTCAGTTTCTCTGTGTTCATTCTGGTCTGGTTAAATGGATAAATACAACTGCGTATCATCCGCATAACAGTGAAAATGAATGCTGTGTGTCCTGATTCCTAAGGGCAGCATGTAAAGCATGAACAAGATGGGTCCTAAAACTGAGACCTGTGGGACTCCGTTGTTAACTCAAGTACAACAAGAGGACTGTCCAATTACATTAATCTACCAGATTAATAGGATTCAAACCACTGGAAGGCAGATCCTCTGATCCCTATGTCCTGTTCTAGTCTATGGAGTAAGATTCTGTGGTCGATGGTATCAAAGGCTGCGCTGAGGTCTAACAGGACCAGAATAGAGATTAGTCCCTTTTTTTAAGCCAATAACAAGTCATTAGTAACTCTAACCAGTGCAGGTTCAGTGCTATGGTGAGGTCTGAACCCTGACTGAAAGGTGAATTACACACATTTGAATAATAAACTGTTAAATCCTGTCAAACATATGTCAGACAACAAGAAAACCAAGTTATTTATCAAAGACATGCTGTTTTTTTTTATTAAAGGACGCATCAAATGTCCTTTTTAAAGCTGTGAGAATTAATAAATTCAGTGTCACAGAAAAACTGCAGGAGTATTATCATCCCTTTAAATGACTGCTGTCAGCTGTCACTCTGAATTACTTGACAACCTTCTGAGCTGATTTAAATAATATATATGATGTTGATTTTTCCAGGGAGCATGGAGCTGCTGGGCATTAATCCCTGTGGGCTAGCAGCCATGTTGTTTTCCACTAAAAACACCTCAATGGAGGCTGAATATTTTACAGATTGTTATGGCAACGTCAACTTCGGTTTATGACTCGACGTCTTGATTTGACCCAAAAGAGGAGTCAGCGAAAGAATGCTAAAACTGTTTCATTTAAATAATAATTCTTTGCCCTCAGGTTTAGGGTTCATATTGTGTCTTTGCAAAACAAGTTAATCTAGAAAGGACAACATGACCAAATGTGTGACACTTTGTAATTTTGGCATACTGGCATTCAGTATGTCTGTATCTGATTACCATGTTACAAGCTTGTACATAATGGGTTCTTGCCTTGTGGAGTATTACTTTACAGTAAAACATTAGCAAAAAGTGCCACAGTGGATAATTAAAATTTCAAGTTGATGAGGCAAATAATTAATAACAGCACCATATGGTAATGTAGCTGAATTTCTCCTATGAGTTTTAAGCCCAATCTTGATACTTCTCTGTGTTAAATTAAAACTTTGCTTGTTAGCAGCTTGAGACTTTGTGAATGTCTAACCCAGTCCCATGATGAAACATGAATAAGAGACTATGTATTGGATGTAATGACAAGATATTTTGCTTTTTACCATGTTAGCTTTGTTTAAAGCTTACATTTCAAAAATTATTTTTGGAACATTTTTTTTTAATAATTTCATGTTTTTTTTATTATTTGTTTAGCTCGCCTGGTTTGTTAACTGTTTTTTTTCTTAAACATCAGTTTTGGAAATTGTCCATTTGACAAACCCTTTAATTCAGGGGTGGGCAAACTACGACCTGGGGGCCATATGTGACCCGTCAAACTATGTAATCTGGCCCGCCAAACTAGAATAAGTTATAATGAAAATCCATAAGATTGTTTTACTTTGCCTGTGTTCCTGGTGTGTCCCCATTGATGATGCACTACAAATCCATTTACCTTTCTTCATGTGGTGCTGGAACATTTGTTGTTCTTTTGACGTTCTGGATTGGCCTTTTTTCAGAGAAATCAAACATGAGCGCATGCATGAACGCAGCAATTCTCTAAGTTTGTATTTTTCTCTTATAGACATCAACCCACTGGTGCAATTGGAACTAAAACGAGAACAAAAAACACACTTTTGACTCTCTAAACAGAACTCAAAAACTTTCTTTTTAAAAAAATACATACATTTATTTTTCTATCAAGACTAAAATATGTTTTTTGTCCAGATTATACGTTATTTCTTTCTCTTATTATTAGGTGGATTGCCAAATGTGCCACACATCTGCTCCTGGTCTTGCCCTTCTGTCAAAATTTTAGAAACCTTTGTGGCTGATGAGTAAAAAGGTTTGCCCACCCCTGCTTTAATGGCATGGGTGCTCTTCATTTCTTCCCTGTGAAGTTATAATAGAAAAATATCGCATGAAAGCTAATAATTAGAGTGAAAAAGAGTTCCGTGTTTTCACCTTTAAAATGTGGTGAAGTCCATTAAAGTCTTAGTCACATGCACCTTTTTTTTTTGGTGGGGGTGTGATCGGGAGGGTACTGTGGATTTTTGGGTTGTCTGAGCCTCTGGAGGGTTGTAGAGAGGAGTGGCTACATCTTAAGGGGAGGACAGGTGTGCCTTGCAGCTCCCTTTAGGCTCCAGGCCATCTTAAGGGACGCCATAGAATATGGAACGTATGATTTTCGTGCGTGTGGTAAGTGTATTGTTAAGCATTTGCACAGTGAATGCAAGTTGCTTGCACTCATGACATACAGGTAATGCTGTTTTACAGTAACCTTACGCTGCACTCTAGTTGTCGGTAGGGTGCAACTACTGTCCCCATCCTGACCTTCATGCCCAGAGTGTGCATGTGACTCATAAATGCCTGTAGGACGCCCAGAGGATGGACGCACACACTGCACATGATTTGAGGGGCTGAAAAATGAAAAATCTGTACGGCATGTCTCAACTATGTCACACTGACTTTATCTTTGCATGTTGCTTGACCTGTTGCTTGCAGCATGCCAAAAAAAAATATGCAAAAACAGTTTCCCTCTATATTCTCACAGAGCAATCTGCAACCTTGATATTTAGTGCAGACCACCTCCGTGCCCTGTAGCCTACAGGTTTGTCCATTTTTGCCCCTGAGGAAAGACTGTTTCCAGCAGTTGTTACTAAGGCTGAAAGATCCACTCCACTGAAAATTGCACTTTTAGTGTTTTTAACATGCACTTGTAGTATTTTTGTAATGATGGGGGACCCACATAAAAGAATTTACACTTAAAACAACATTTCTGAGTATTTCCTTTTTCAAAGTCTCCTTGCTCCACTTCCTTCTGATGCATCCACTTGCTGAGAAATAGATCTGTGTAAGTCTTTGTTTTCCTCGTCTGAGCTGACAACTGGCTCAAAACAGTAAAGCTCCACATTGTATAGCTCATGATTTTTGTTGCACTGTTGATATTAGCTTGGAGATGTAGGGGCACGTATGATAGTGGGAGAGAGTGTAAACAAAGGGATGTTGGGATATCAGTGGAGGCTTATTTTTGCACAAACAGTCCACAATTCAGAGGCAAATTTCTGATAAATTCCTGCAGAAAACGACACAGGCGTTTTGATTTTGGCCAAAAAATGACAAGCATAATTAAAAGCCCACTGGGAGCGCTTAAAATAGATCAAAAGATGATTGGATTGGGACTGATAAAGTTCTGCAGACAAGGCAAAGTTAGACATTTCATGTTTTAAAATAAAATTATTATATTTAGTCTTGAAAGTTCTGCTTCCCTTTAAAAGTGAATAAAGGCTTTTTGGTACTACTTTTATTTATAGTGAGTGTAGGGCTTCAGCCCCAACTTTAAATTCAGCCGCTCAGCATTTGCTTTTCTGATCAACGACACTGACGCATTAAAAATAATGCATGGTACACTATTAGACGGTGTCCAATATTAAGTGCGTTATTGCTTATATTCATTAATTCTAAAAGATGATGAATTCAAACAATTGCTACTCTGCAAGCATGCTAATTAGAAAGTGAGCAATTTCTCTACTATCAAAACACTGTTTTAGCTCTGAAGATCAGACAGCCCTGCACAATGTGCATCAAACCATATAATGATAGCTATTAAAAGTTTTCAGAATGCATTGCTTGTTTTTAATTTGTTGCATTCACACAGCTCATTTTACAAAGTTTTATGCATTATCTACATTGTTATTTTGTTTGCATATTCAGGCACGAGTGCTTTTCATTTGCATCGCATTGTAGTAAAGCTATCCTTTGTTTTATTTGATCCTCAGCAGCCAGCTGTTATGTTGGCATCAAACCAAGTCACTCTTTGTGATGGAACCTGATGCTCCTCTGAAGCATGCATCCAGCAAACACTCCAGCAGCAAAAATGCTTTTTGGATCAGCCGTTTCTGTCGCCCTCGGTTCTCTCGCTTTAATTTTACTTTGTGTCTTTGCAGGGCATGAGGAATAAGCCAGGGGTGGAAGCTGCTGGCTCTCCAGATTCGGCGAGAGGCCGAGGGGAAAATAAAGCCATCAAGTAAGTGTCAGGGAGGGAGTAAATGGAGCTGCATGGAAATGATGTATGATGTGGTGATACTATCACATTTTAACAAGTCTCTTTGATTACAAAGGTAATACTGAAGCTCCCTGTGAAATGTCCAGTTATTCCTTTTAAGATAATGTTATATGGAAATCCATTTCATTTTTCAAAGAGGGTAGTGTCTTAAATAGCAAAAAACTTTTATTTGTATTGGTAAAGATTCTTTATTTCTCATAACTACCAAAAATGATAAACCTCCATGTATCTTTTTGAGTTCATCATACAAGTTATTTGTTTTAATTTTAGAATGATAAAGGGAGTTTGGATGTCCAAAGTATGTCGTTCATTTCAATTCTGAAAATTATGTATTTGCTCAATGCTCTGGTCTTTATTTATTTTACTGACTAATTTCCTTTCTTTTTCTTGATCTTTCTTTTAAAAGTGCACAACCTTTTTCATGGTATCAAGCAATACTGTGCCAGATGTTAAATACAGAAAGGAACACTAGATTAAATTAGATCAGATTTCATTACACTTACCTTTTAACAACGATTCGATTCATTTCAAATTGTGGTTACTGATTCCATTCATCAATCTAAAATCAAACCAAGACATCTTTAGCAAAAAAAATCAACCGTTGTGACTCAGAAATGTAAAATTATTTTTTTTAAAGATATAGATAAATTTAATTTGATTCTGGTTGGATTGTAAGGAAATAAATTGATTAACCAATCCATTGATTAATTGTTTCACTCCAACTTTTACTAAACTTTTGACTCACCTTCACTTATACATGGTGTTTTTTTCTAAAATAGTTTTTTATGTAACTGATTTTTTTTCTCCATTCTCCTCTCTTTTTCTGTTTTCAGTGATCTAGACAGAGACTTTTGGAATAACAACGACAGCAGCAATGTGCAGCAGAGGTGGAGCTCCTATCCACCCAAAGAGTTTCTCCTAAATATGTCTCCCTACGCTCCCTATGGAGATCCTCGTCTAACACCAAAGTAAGTCTTGTTCATAAAGACCTGTACTTGAGACCGAAAATATATTTAAGTGGACTGCTAAAATCTGACGTCACTCACGGGTTTCTAAGGGGTAAAAATGAAGGTGGTGGGCAAGTTGAGTCAAAAATATGTACAACTATGAGTTCTAATAAACATCTACAACCCAGCAAAAACCAACAACTAAATAAACTTAAAATACTGTCATACATCACCAGTTGCAGAATCTCTTCTTGGCAGGGTCATTACAATAGATTTAGTTTTGGATTTTTTAATGTAGAAGTTAATAGTAAATTGTTTTCTTCTGAAACCAGCTCGTTTAAATAATTGCAATATTTTGAAATTTCCAGGTTTGCTTCAAATTTAGATAACTGAATGTGGGAGTTTGTTTAAGACAAACGAATAGGAAATTTCTTAAAGAGCACTGAATAGTTTTGCCCAATCACTTGTTTTTCTTTTTGTGTGTTACAAATAACTCAAAAGTCGTTCAAATCAAACGGAAAGGTCAATCAATACCTCTTTCTCCAGTTAAAAGGTCACATTAATGGCCTAAAGTGTAGTGGAAAATCCTCAGTTTGGACACATCTTTTGCTGAGGTCTCCTCTCCGTCCCGGTAATCCTCATGTTTCTGCATGTCCACATTCTGGTGGTGTTTAGTATGCGCTGCTTGCCAAGCAGCGCCTAATAAAGATGTGCAGATCCATTCCCTTTTGTTGCTGTTTTGACAACTGCTGTTACATTTTTTTCCATGATGGGTTTTTTGCTGAGAAGATGCAGATTTTATCTTCCAAAAAGAGCCAAAACAAATATTCATACTTAAAAAAAAAAAAAAAAAAAAACATTTCCTGAGAATTATCACACAAGTCCAATGGAAGCCCAGTCTTTTATCCTGGTCTTGTTATTTTGGCAATATTTCATACAAGGTATAATAAATGGTGAAACAAACATTTTATGTTCTCTCTGCTGAGAAAAAAAATTTGACAATGCAATGGCTTCAGTGCTCCTAACCTCATGAGACCTTCACTGCCTCTCACCTGTAGCTTGTGTTGGGTTACCATAGAGACAGTCCTAAGAAATTTAGTGTTTTGCATGAATATTTTGTTCATTTATACATGTGGCCTCTCAGCACCAAGTGTTCAAATCTACCTCTCAGAAAATTGCAGCAAACTTGACTTAATCAGGAAGGCAGTGAATGCTCTGCAGAGCTTTGACTCTTGTTGACTTTTTTTTTTTAAATGTCCCCTTTTAGTGGTTTAGTTTAAATGAACATCTTGACATTAGAGAGAGTGTGCTTATTTGCCTTTCTGAACCAACGAGGGTCGGATGAGCATCACTATTTTAAGTAAATATAAAGCTATGTCAAATAGATCATTTTAGCGTGGAGGCCATAAAAAGCTCAAGTTTACATAACCATGAACATATACAAATATCTCTGAAGGCATCAAATCAACATGTTATGACCTTGCACTAAGAAGTACAATGATGATGGCTTTAATATGAGAGAAAAAAGATGACTTTTTTCATTAATAAGATTTATGCCTTACATCTGATTGAAAAGATGCTTCAAAAATAATACACAGACCTATGTTGCAGAACAAAAACAGTGTTGTTTCAGAGTCTGCATGTAATTGACTGATATACACAGTGCAACATTATATAAACAATAAAGTCTGAAAACTTTAGAAAGAACTTTGCCCAAATTACATATTCATTAAAATAAAATCAAACAAAAATACAGAGAAAGAAATAAAAAAAACAGTGGTGCAAATTAGTGTAAAGCCTGAACCTCAACTAAATTAAGTTTATGTTTAATTATTAGTAGTCATATTAGTCAAAAAATGTATTTTTTTATTCAAGCGAATAGTTTGTATAAATCACTGTGCTTGTTGGCTGCCCAAAGTTCACAAATTGGTGTTTTAAAACATTATTAGTGCCATTTATTAGTCTTTTGTGTTTTTTGTCAAACCTAATGAGTTCATCTATGTGGCTATAGTACCTCCAAAGGGCAAAAATGGAAAAATAAATAAAATACATTTTAAAAAGTAGATTGAAGGGAAAAAAAACAAGCTCATACCCAACTGACCATAGCTAAATTCTAGTAGTTCGAATGCATATTAACCCTTGTGCTTTCTTAGACATGTTTACATTAAAAGTGGGGTCATCTGGACCCCAAGAAACATCATGCTGAACTTTTTTCCAAGGATTTTTTTATCTTCATTGTTATCTGTGGCAGACATAAAATCGCATCCACCTTTTCATGGGAGGGATCACATATTAATGAAAGGTTGGGGTCATCTGGACCCCATGAGAGAGCACAAGGGTTACAAGAACTAGTGCGTAGTTGTCTATACTGCATAGTACTGGACATAGAGCTTAAACAAACATGCAGCTGCATCTTGAATTAGTTGAAATGCTTAACATAAATAAATAACTGGGTAAATACTAGAAAAGCCAAACAAATTTTTAAACAGTCGATCTGAAAAATAATTCAAAAGATAATGAGACTAAACCAAACCAAAGATTTACTAAAACAGTTAAGAATATCTGAATTATAATGACTTTCAGCGTTAGTAAGGTTAAATTATACCTGGCCAAACAAGAAGGTAAAAAACCTTAACATTTTTAAAACCTGCTGAATCCCTTTCAGGGTCAGCAGTTGGATGAAAGCAGGGTGCACCCTGAACAGATCATTGTTCAAAGCTACTTCCCCCAAAAAAACAACAGGTTTGAAAAGGAAGTAACAAAAATTAAATAAAAATCGCTCAATTCAGCAACGAAACGAACGTTTCAATTCTTTATTATCATCTGTTATAGTTTCACATTTTCTGCTTCAATTTCCATTAACTCCCAAAACATGCAGTATATTCCAGATATTCCAATAACAAAGTGGATTGTTTCAGATTCATATGAAGTTGTATTGCTCTGTGTGCCTGTGTAGTCTTTGTTTTTTCATGTGGCTGTTTCAAACTGTTCATGTTTTGTGTTTGTTGTCTATACTTCTGTAGCTCTAAAAGACTCTCTGACAGCTATCCTCCTTAGCCCTGTTTGAAAAGAAATACTGTCTCAGGTGTGCGACAGAGCAACCGAATGTTAAATTGATACTAAAATGCCTGCTTCATATCAATCTCTTCTCCATCGTTTAGATGCATTTTGCACGATCACTGAGGCATCGAGTAAACCTGTTTGTTCCTATTCTCTTTAATTACAACTCACTCAGCTCTTTTGGAACCACCAGGTGATCAATTACTCTTTCTGTGCAGTGGAGTTGAAAATATGCTAAATTCAGTGAGTGGCGGTGATTACAGTTTTTGTTCGACTGCTCTGCATTATATTTTTGACGACAGTGTTTGGGTTTTGTGTGGCATTTATGAGGCTGATAACAATCTAGCTTCTGAAGTGCTGTCCGTGAGAGCAGCTTATCTGGTCTTGAAATGCTGTTCTGTTAATTGTCTTGCAATATTTCAAAGAGGTTTAGTTGCATGCATTTATTTAATGTAAAATACGAGCTAAAAAAAAGCAAGTCAAATTTCCAACAGCATCCTTTCATAAAATATGTAGCCCTAAAAATTGTGTGTAGCCTACGATTTCTTGGGATGTTACTACAAGGTCATTTGAAATGAATTGAAAAGTAATAAAATATAATGTTCACTAAATAGTTCATTTAAATGTAATGTAATTTTAAAAAGTTAAAAGGATATCAGGCTTTACGGTTGGCCCTCTCACATTTCCATCTCACCAAATTTTTTGCAAAATGTTCTGACACCCCTGAGCAAAAGCTAAACCTAAAATATGAAAAAAAGTAAACTTGTGGAAGTATCTAAACATACAGTAGTTACAATCACACAGGGGGTCTAAATTCAAAACACTCCTTAGGTCACGGACGGAACAGGTTAAACATTTATTGAATCCACCAGCACTAAATTTGTAAAACTTAAAAAATGTAAATTAACATACATTGACACATGTGTTAAAATTACTCAAAAAAGTCTGTCTTAAACAGTTGGATTAAAGCACATTTTTCCTCAAAGCTTTGACATTATTGGTGTTTCGTTCTATTTACGTTTGCTCAAAGAAATGCAGCAAAACTATAAAAAGCAGTGAGTTTGTCAACACTGAGTAGATGAGGAATATACATATAAGGCTTGTTTTTCCAGCAAATGTGGCATCCTGGTAACAAACCCATCTTTCCATTGATTTGTGGATGGTAAAGAAAGCTGAAAAGCAATGTGTGTAGGATAATGGCACTCGTGACTGAAATGTAAACAAGTGAAGGGTTTAAGCACAGCTAACTGTGACTAGGATGAGGATATCTTTCAACAAAAGCACAGAAATGATTGCACTCCTGTTGATTCAGAGCTTAGTAAGTAAATGCATGATATCTCAAATTTTGACTTTGAAAGGAAATTTTCAGGAAAGACAAAAAAAAATTGTACAAATGTTGTGTTGTAGTGACTTATATTGTCATCAATATATTTTTTATACTGTATGTCCAATTGTTCTTCGAGTTGTCCTGTCGTACTGGTTTGTGTTGCGTGGCGTCCCCACATGTTTGCTGAAGTCAGCATTCTGTTTGTTGTGGTTTCTGTGACCATAAAGATGTCCAGGTGAGCAGAAGTCAGTTTAAGGCTTTAAATAAAAATTTTTTTTTTTTTTTGTTGCACTACCTGCTTCACTTGCAGGCAATATTTGCTTGCGATATGGAGGGGATTCTTTTTATACCAGTGCTGAGTCTCATCACTTGTGCCTTCATCTTTAAAGTCTTAAGATGATGCATCTGCGTCATTAGTCGTTTGTGCTGCTTACTTCTGAGAGCCAGAAACTCGATGATTCGAGTCTCCTGTGCCTGTGTGAAGTGAAGCAAACTGATTTATTTTGATTTAAAGTAGATTTGGGACGACTGTACCCGCCATGGCAAAAGTTACCCAGAAATATCATTTACACCCAACCCAGGCTTGATGGATTTATATGAAACAATAAAAAAAGTTCTTGTTCACAGGGATTTATCAAATCATAAGTAGGGCTTTTTCATATTCAAAGTCACTTAATTTCACATCCAATGTGTTTAACTAACAGATTTAACTAACACCCTCTACTTTCCGGTTCTTCGTTTGTGCGTCTGTCTCTCGTTTATCCCTCTTTTTCTACATCTTCTCTGAATCCTTCTTCCCGTTCGTCCGTGTGATTTTGTCTGCAATTCCCACCGCCCTTCTCCACCCAGTGGGGCAGTGGATAAGGGTGGGCAGGGCGGTGCTGGACCCTCACCGGGGGCCAGTGACAGCGGGGGTGGCGCCTGCTCCGGTACAGGAGCGGGGCCGAGTCGCAGTGACAGCGTTCGAAGCATGGTGTCTGGCGGCAGCAAGGCTGGGCGCTGGCAGACGGTCCAGAGCCACATGCATGCCGGAGGCCTGCGGTTTGGCAAGTGAGTTGATCTTGGTGACTTGGGGAAACGCATGAGGGGCTACCATGGGCACAACAGCAGCATGGTGTGGATATCACAGAAGTGAGTTTGTCTAAGTATCATTCATGGATGTCTTGCATGCATTTTCAAAAATAAAAGATTATACTGATAAAAGCGAGAGGAAATGCTGCAAACAAGTAGAATCTCTAGTATAAACAACCTTCATTCTCATAAATAACATGACATCCTCTTACAAGTAGCAGAAGATAAATAAATTCCCACAGTTACATTGTTTTTCTGCAGTCTGCAATTTACTTAGCTTTACACAAGATGCTCAGAAGTGCCTGATACTCTATGAAGACCTTTAAAAGATGAATGTTTATTCATCTGAAGTAACATCCCATTTCATTCTGAAGCACTGGAGCATAAACAGCAGCAGCAAAGTTTTATTAGGCCAAAGACACCAGCAAAACCTTTTTCTGCTACATTGATGAACATATCTCAATTTAAGCCATTATTTTCTGCTTTTGTAAATGTATGAACAGGACAAAATGATCAGTGAAGACGAATGAAAGAATTGTGGGAAAAAAAAAAGTAAATATTGACTTTTTTTGTGTAATTTGATGTTCCGTGAAAGGTTTTTGAGTTGCATCATACAAAAATCTCCCGATTTCCTTAACTACGTTCAAATGTGTGATGAGCAATTAATAACACTAAACACATTTTTTAAATGCACTTTTAGCGTAGTGTTCACACTGAACGGTTGCTACTCGATACTAGCACATGTCCCCCACCTACAGATGGAGGAGGCTTGGTGCGAAAGGTTTAAGTGGTGCCAGTCTCATAAATCTTGCTCCAGACTTTTTCTTTCACATCTCTATTCTGAAATATAAAGACCTGGTGTTATATAACTCTGGCCGGGCATAAACCGCAAATTATAATTTCCTCTCGGTGGTCAATTTTTAAATGGTTGGCACTTGTGTGAGGGACGCCAACCATATGTCACTACCAAATCAAAGTCTCTAATTGGTCAAAGTTCCACCTGTTTTATTTTTCAAAGCACATTCCATGGCTGTGCATTTTGGAGCAGAGCCCGAAAACTGTTGTAAAAACTTGCAAGGCGATTCGTGAACGTTAGAGTTTTAAATGCGGTAGTCCGAAGCACGCATTTACACGCAAGTGCTGTGAAAGTGGTCACTTAAACTTGTTTTGTCGAGGGCGATGTAAATGTAGTTTAATAGTCCGATCTCTGGATGTTGAAACACCCCCTGCAGCTGGTTTTGGTCTAGTCCGAATGCCTGACTTATGATTTACTTCTGAATGGCAATAAAGGAGATAACTTTTAAAAAGGCAGACTTTGTAAAACCACACCGCTGACCAGGAGTGGAGCTGGGGGGGCAAGGGGGGCAGCACTTGCAAAAAGTTTTATCCTCCTACTTACCCCCCAATTTTTTGTTGATGTCATTATAATTTATGACAAAGAATAAGAAATCATTAATAAAATTAATAGCACTTCAGCTAGAAAAACTGCTGTTTTAATATTAATAACAGCATCAAAACAGTTTGAAATATACATTTTTGATTCTTCCATATATAATGGCCTTCCACTCTGTTCTCAGTAATTTCTTCCCCTCCTGTTTCCCTTCTAAAATGTTTTAGCTCTGCCACTGACACTGACCAAATTCTTTTTCTTCTCTCATATGTCTGAGTTATGCTGTCCGAAAGGGTTTATTGGGGGGGTCGAGCTGCTAAGATATTGGAGATTTTCAGGACATACAGACAACAGTAACTTTGTAAAATCTGAACAATCGTTTATTCTTTTGTAGGAAATACTTTCAGAATTGCTTAAATTAGTGCTTTTAGTAACAAAAATACGTGAATAATATTTCAGACATTTTATTTTGAAATGCACTGTGACCGTAAAGCATTAGGGGTTGTAAAAATATAAAAATTTATTGCAATTTTCCTAACAACAATTAACCAAATTGCCATTTTTTCTACCATTTCCAGGTTGTTTGATCATTGAAATTTATTAGGTTTCCTTGTAAACGGCCTTAATCTAACGAACCAATAAAAAGCACAAACTTTTACATTTATTCTATTCATATCTTTGTCCACCTTTAAGTGTGAATAAACAGATTTACCCCAAAAGGAAAAAAAAGACAAATAACAATGTGGAACAATGTGGAATGTTAAATGTACAACTGAAAGCTGCAATTACTCTTTGTTTTAAAATCAATGGGTTGTTGTGACACACTTAGAGATAAATCTACGATGTTGCTGTCACACTAACTAGTGGTTAAAGACAAGCACAAAGCAAACCACTGACCTCTGGGATGAGTTAAATTATAGGTTGTTGAAAACTGTTTGGTTGTCAAAGTTCAAACTAACAGTTAATGAGGTCTCAAATCTTTGGCTATCATTACCACCAACTAAGAAAGAGTGTTTCAATAAATTAGTATTGGAATGATCAACTATAAGTAAAAGGAAATACAACAGCATAAATTATTTTATAAGGATAAAGAACATTCATGGTCTAAATCCAAGCATAAATGCTGTTCACACTGAATAGTTGATAGTCTTTGAGAACTACACATGTGAGGTCAAAACATCCATGTAATTAAGAGTAAACAGAATTGATTAAATAAATGTAATATTTCATTTGTAAAAATTAAATATCAAAAGTTTGACTTGTGAAGTCACCCTTCTACTGAAGCTCTCCTTCATACTGTGTGTCCTTGCTCTGGTTTAACCGAAGGAACATAAAAAGAACTATCTTCTGCTTTGACATTTGTCCTTTGACTGGATTGAAAATCTGGAAAAATTGAAATTCTTCTTTTCATTGGAGAGATCACCTCAAAACAGCTTATAAAGCCCTGACAAATAGTTTTCATCTTTAGTGCACGCCATTTAAAAGGATGTTTTCTAACATTACATTGTAAATGCGAAGCATCTGTGAAGCTTTTTGTGTTCTCCTTCAGTTGTGCGTCCCTTCCTTTGCATGATTTTCTAAAAATGTGCTATCATTATCTGCCACGGTTCTCATATTTTAATTAATTTGGTATTATATAAAATCAATGCTGCATTGTGGGAGATATTTTCAAATTTTGACAAATATTTGTTTTTTGAGTTTGAATCTTAATTATCGGCTTAACAAATCGTTTCTCCCGTCACTCGTCTGTCTCGTTCACTTCTCGCTCCTCCTTTTAAGTCTGGCTATGTTTCCATTTCTCCTCTGGAATTGGTTTCTATTTTGGGCATTAACTTCTTCTCTTCTTCTCCGTCTGTCTCTCTTTCACTCCCCGCTCTTGGTGTTTCTTTCTGTTTTTGCACTCTCCTTGTTTTTCCCTCCCCTAAATTTTCATTAATTACAAAATCATTCAAGGTTTATAGTCATCTTAATTGACTTTCAAGCAGGAAGAAATGTGAAAATAACCCTCTAAGTCAGTAATGGGATTCGGCAGATAAAGAGAGCTCATGCTCAAGGCATATGAATGACTGCCGCTGCTCAGATACATGCAGAAGACAGCAGAGATGTAGGCTGCCTGAGAGGACAAGTAGTTACAGCAATCCAGGAAATCGCTGTGAAGAAAGGATTCTGTAAGGCGGATTTTTTTTTCCAAATGAATACATTTAGTGTCAGATATATGGCAATGGATAGGGTGGCAAATGTATTAGCACAAAAACTGGCTCCTAGATGTCAGAGCCAATGCAGCCATCAATGCAGTCAGGTGTATTGATTTATCATTATGTCAGTTATGATCACAAAAAAGCCAAAAATGATGTGTAGCGTAGATCTCGTCTGCAGACCTTTTTTATTTGTTTTTCATATTGATCATTCCCTGAAGGCCATTTTTGTTTGCATGTTTGTCAATGCTTAGATATCTTTTTTTGTGAATTTGCTCCTGGATTAATTAAATTCTCACATTTTTAGGATGTGTGCTAAATTTCACCTAATTTCTTTTACTTTTTTAAGTTAATCCGCTCTCCCTTCTTTTTATGATGTACTTAAATAAACCAGTTTTAAGCAAAATGGTTCACAAAATGATCAATAATCTGTTCTAATAAACAGAAATTTATGGAACTAATTTGTTTCCATTATTAGGTATTAGATATTAGTAAACTGTGAAAACTGTACTCATAGACATGTTTCAAAGATTCAAAGGGTTTATTGTCATATGCACAGTAAAGAAACATGTTTCCCTGTACAACGAAATTCTCACTTTGCAGCTCACTCTGAATGCCATAAAGAGATAGATAAAAGTAAAAAGATAAGAACATAAAAGATAAGGATATTATAAGAATATTTACAAGATGACTAAAGATCATAGTTAATATATATATATATATATATATATATATATATATATATAAGAAAAAAACAATAAACTTTGCAAATGTAAGTGACTAAAATATTTACAAATCAGCTGTTGTGCTGATGATGAAATTATATATGTATTATATGTATGATGTTTGTCATAAGTCATGCTGAATCAGAAATTTGAATCTAAACTGGGTCAAATAAATGGACAAAATATTATTCAATGAAAGGTTTATGTGTCTAAAAAATAATTTTTCAATGTGCAAGATTGCTGTGATGAGGTAAAGCTGACGATGCTTTTGGCAACTAAAAAAAAACACAATTTTATTTTGTAAGGCTTTTAAAATGTTTATTCTGCTTTGATTAATCTTGAGTCTTCTATTTTTTATATTTACTTGCCCATATTTTGTCTTTGATTAGCACTTTTGTATTCCAATTTGCTTTGAGATTTTGACAATGAAAGGTATTATATAAAGAAAATTATGTTCTTAATGGTCTTGTTGCTCCTGACTCTGAAAAACTAAACTCTGCTGCAATTGTTTTTCAAACTCTCTTGGTGTTTTTCTTTTTTGAAAAAAAAGGTTTGCAATACAACGCAAAACACTGGCTAGTGTTATTGCAGTTATAAGACTGTGATTTGAAGCATGTATTGTTTTCTCCCAACAAGCTGTGTGTGCCACAGACTGTGACTCAGGTCCTTCCACATCTCACATGCTAACAGCACACCCAGGTGCAGCTTCAACAGAGTCATGTATTTCTGCAGTGTGTCCACAGCTCCAAGAAAATGGGTGAAAGGAGGAAAAATTATTATACCAGTTTCAACTTACATTTCCTGAAAGTCCTGTTGCCATTTCCCTCATGTTTGAAACAAATAATTGTAGACAAAAATCTAGAGGTGTCTAACGACAAACATCACGTGCTGCCATACACTGGCATGTCTAGTGTTATACAGTAATTCATTAACCTCTTTTTTCTCATTTTATACAAATGTTTACTTAAAAACCATTAAAAAGAATCACGTTGCAAATTTGAATCTTGTGCAGGCATGAATGTAGGCTTTTATTTTTTGATTTAGACATGTCAAACATTTGTTTTAATAAATGGATTGAATAGATTTGTATCCGTTCATCCGACCATCTTTTTTTTCCAATTGAGAACTATGGTCTCTGACTTGGAAGCACTGATTCTCATCCCAGCTGCTTCACACTTCACTGCAAACTCAAATGTACACAGAAGGTCTGGGTTTGAAAAAGCCATCAGAACAACAGAGGTGCACTCCTCTGTTATCTGACTGGACTCCCTCCAGCTTCTAGCTGTGTCTAAAAGTTCTGTCCATAAAAATTATGAACAGAACCAGCGACAAAGAGCATCTCTGCTAGAGTCCAAAATGTACAGAGAACAGGTTCGACTTCCTGCCATCCACCAACACAAACTCCTGCTCTGGTTATACAGAGAATGGATGGTCAACACTTTGGTCCGAGGGCATTGTTTCTGGCCACTATGCAGCATCGCAGGGGGGTGTCACGCATGTCTTGAGGCACTAAACGGGGAGCTCATCCACTTAACACCTCAGTGACTTTAGCTTTGGTGACGAACAGGTCCATTTCTGTATCCTGAGTTTCTGCTTCCTCAGCAGGTAACACACGTGTGGTATTCAGGAGATTCTCAAAGTATTCCCTTCACCTTCTCAATAATTCCTCAGTTGAAACCAAGGGTATTGGCCTCACTCTGAGGTTCCAAATTGTTTGCAAGAATTCTTTTGAGACCAACCATTAGCCCCTTTTCACAGAACTCCATTCAGACCCATGTTTTTTCCCTCTACAATTGCATGCTGCTTGAACTACTACTACCAGTCTGCTGCCTCAGGGATCCTAAACTTGATAGGACTCTGTCTTAAGCTTGACAGCATACCGTGTCTCCAGTAACCACCGCCAATGATGTCGATTGCAACAGAGATCTTACAACCACATCTTCATACTGCTGTGATAAAACCAGGTGTGGAAAACATGGGCCATTCTGACTGAAGTCAAAGACCCAATAGATAGGCTCAGCCAAATGTTCCCAATGGACTTTCACAGGAGATTTAGGCCTGCTGAATTGTTCAACCAACTACTGGATAGTTATTCTTTAGGCTACTCCATTCTCTTCACCCAAGTGTCCAAAACACATGACTGAAGATCATGGAGTCTTGGTGCCACACGCCCTGAGGGAAACCTTTGGTCTAAAACATAGTATTTGTTATGGACAAACTGTGAATGACATACAAGTTTAACAACAAAACATTGCTCAGATTCAGATCAGGAATTTTCTTCAGTTGTAGCACTTTCCAACACACCTTTCAGAGACTCCAAGAAGGCTGAGCACACTTTATAGCTACTGGCTCAAGCTTAAGCTCTTTTCCACCCAATAAGGTGATGCTCTAGGTCTCAATTTCTGTGGATAGGGTTGCCGGACACACTCCCTTGACTAAAGCCCGATCGACACAAGCCTCATGTGCTGGGTCCCATGGGGGGATGCTTTGATTAAATTTTTTTAAGATGAGAGATTTGTACTGTTCTTTCTCTGGATCATCACCTAAGACTTGTCTGCTATGAGAGAACTTTGCAGGAGCCTAGGATTACTCAAGCTCACAAAGTCTTATGCACGAACACTTAAATAGAGTGCATTTCCCTCATTTTTTAACCACTATTTTGACAACCTTTAATTCTGCTAAACCACTGCAAATCTTTGTTGTGGTTTGTGAGTATATTTGGCACAAAAAAGACAGATTCTGATCAAAGTCTGTCCATAAGAAAAACCTAATGGTGTGATTTCAGTGAGTGTCTGAGTGTGGGAAAGCATGCATGCTTCAGTGCTTGTATTTTTGAATGCTTGTCTTGTGTTTTTTTTTTTTTTTCTTCTATAGCCGTGCTCCGCTCCTCTGGTTGCTGGTCTTCCAGCCCTCCAACAGAGTTGGAGGCGAGTTAATGCCGAAGAACTCTGCTCGCTTAACTCAAGTGCAGGCGGTAAATCCTCCCTCACAGCATTAGGTCCAGACAGGGCTGTTTAGCACAGGCTCACAATCATCAGACAGGGCAGTGATTGAGGGGAGGATAAGGTGCGAAACACTATTACAGAATTGTAAGTGAAGCAGAGCAATAATTAGAGAGCAGATTTAAAGAGCGGCGATTGAAAGGGCTGTGGAGATAGAGAGATGCAAAAGATGAACAAGCAGGGAACATAAGAAAGCTGACTTAAGGAGTGCAAAGAGAGAAAGGAGAGTCAGAAAAACATTTGGGGAGCGGAAAGGACCTTGGAGAGAGATGGATGGAAGCAAAAGGCATTAAGGCAAGGAGGTGAAAGTGGGTCAGTGTTAATTAAGAAGTGTAACAGAGAAACAACTCAGTTCTGCTTAATGAGTTAAAGAACAGTGATACTTTTCCTTTGGTTCACCTTGATTTTTTTTTTTACAGCTTTGCAAAAAACTGTATTCTGAAAGCAGAAACTTTAACATGGTTGTTTTTTTGCCAGTAATAGAATTCAGAAGTGAGCATAGCTTTCATTTAGATCAAGACTTTTTGGGCTCTTTTCTTTCTTTGTGTCTGTTTTTTCTTCTTCTTTCATCCTCCCCACTCAGTTTTGTGTTATCACATTTTAATCTGTGCTGCATTTACAAATTGCTTTCCATGTTTGTCCTCAGTAATTTCATTTAAATGTAATCATGCCTTATTTTTTCAGCACAAATCTTTGATCTTGCAGCTGCCTTTCAGTGGTGCAGTTTTTGGTAAAAAAAAAAAAAAATAATAATAATAATAATAATTGTTATTTTCTTGTATTTCTTTCCTTCCTCTTTGGCCCCGTGATCCACACAGTTTCGGGGACGCCTCCCTCTCTACTGCCTCCACCCTTGAGCACATCCCGTCCTCGGCCGTGGCGCGGCCCCGCCCCCTGGTCCGGCAGCAGAGCCTCCAACAGCCTCTCACTCACCAGCCTCCCCCGGGTCCCAACGACCCTCCGGTTACCTCACAAAGCCTGGGCCAGCTCCACACAGGTCCAGGCGGCGGGGGCCACCGTGGGGGCCCGCGGGGGGTCCGGGGGAGTCCGGCTGGAGCCTCCCGGTATCGAACAGGGGCCGGACGATCACGCTCAAATCCAGGCAGCTGGGACCACATGATGGAGCAAATCCGCCACAGAGGGCTGGACGTCAAGTCTTTCCTGTAAGTGTCAACAAGTTGTATTGTGCTCTTGAAAGCAGTACATTGTAGCAAAGATGAGTCTCCTGAGACCAAATACAGCAACACATATCGACGTTTGGTTAAAAACCCCTTTGCGTCACTTTTTGACATTTTGGGAGTACCCAAGCTGGCTGTTCTCATTAAGTCACGAGTCCCTAACTGGGCCTCCACGCTGAAGCTGCCAGTACCCAAACGCGGTACCCGGTACCCTAGCCTGGCACCGGAAACACTGTATCGAATGCAGTACTGGACCCAAACCAGTACGAGATGCGGTATCGAGCGCGAACCAGAACCCGAGGGTTGCAGACCCTTGATTTTACAAACAGCCAGCACGTCAAAAAATGACAAGTTGGGGACACCCAATATGTCAAAAAAGTGACGCCAAGGGGTCTTTAGCCAAACGTCAATCAGTGACGATTTCGTAATGAGAATGAGTTGAATACAGCTATCTATTATTCGTTGAAAGTGAAGAATGTCACTTATCCAAGGCATTGTAATCCTCTGAAGTCATTTAAATATTTAAGACACGGGTGTCCAAAATCCAGATCTCGAGGGTCAGTGTCACAAATGTTTTCCAACCAACCTGCTGTTGAAGTTCCTCATTGGCTTAAAACAACTTATCGAGCAGATATGGTGGTACTTCTGGAAGGCCGGCCCTTAAGGCCTGGAGTTGGACACCCCTAATTTTTTCAAGGAAATAGTCACTTGTATTGATTATCCTACATTACTACAATCTGAGGAGATCAAACATTGAAGCATATCAGTTTAGCTAAATCATAACCTATACTTGAAACATTCTTACTCGTGCACAGAAATTGGTTAATATAAAGAATTACTTCTCAGACAGATATTTTAAAAACAAAATTATAACGTTAAACATTGGCATTTTTATCTAGCTTTTAATGTTTGTTCCTACAACAAAATAGGAGAACAGCTGAACTACATATGAAGATTTTGGTTTTTGTCTGTTATAGTTTTTACATCTGAAAAAACTTTTGTCCCTCAATTTCCCTCTTAGTGGGGATGATCCTCTCAGGTGAAGTCAAAGACACTTTCTGGGATAATACAGATGACTATGTTTCTCAATTCACACCATATTTCATAAAAATGACCAACAATTACAAAAACTTCAGCCTCATTCTACTTTTTCACATTTAATTTGTTAAAAATTAATTCTAAGATTCTATCCTTCATGCCTATCTCAAAACAAATGTTTACATTTACGTCCTGGATTTGAAGTGTAGATACTTTTTAACTTGTATTTGAAACTCTCCTAAAGCTTCAATTTCTGAAGTAATCATAAGTTAAAGACAAAAATAACATTAATGTTTTTAATTCAACAGAACAACAAGTATAACATCTGAAACAACAAGCATTAGTTCACATTCTTTGATCGCAATTCAGCATTGCAAAGGGCATTATTGTGTGTGTGTTTGTTTATATAGTTTAGGAACTTTAATTGTGGCTATGGTTTTTATCTCTACCATCATTTTTCAAACTTTTTCTTTTAGTGTTTTTTTTCCTGATGCACATTTTTTAACAGAATTCTAACAAATGTGACCTATTGGGGGGTAAAAAGGGAACATATTTCACTACACAATTTATTATAAATAAATAAATACATGTATATTTTGGTAAAACAGTAAAATACGTCTACACCATTTCTCATTTAATTTAATGTTCAAGAGCAAGTCAAATATTGCACATGCAGCAAAGCTGTTTTTGCGTGTCCTCCCATTAACATTGTCTGCAGGCAGTGGCCTTGCTGCCTGTTTGAATCATTTTTAGAAAAAAAAGAAGAAAAAAAAATCAGTACATATGTATTGCGGTGGCGTCCCCCATCCTCCCCCTCCTCCTGAATCTCACTGGACCAGACACATGAGTTGTTGACCCTGTGGGGAATGCGAATATGATGCATTTGTGATCATCCGGGTAAGAACAGCTAAATGCAGCTGCATCACTTTTGCTAGTACCCAATGCCACCTCACTTTCATTTCAGATCAATTGACCAGCTGTAGGTGGTAATGATTTGGTTGGAGTGCTCCTGTCTTTTCCCGTCATCCATACAAATTCATTCATCTCATCGATGAGCATTGGTTTTGTTTTACATTTCCCCAGCGGGCTGTTGTCTCTTGACTGTGTTTGTCTTGTTGTCAGCATTGATTTTCCAAAACAGCATCTTGTTAGTGGAGGAACTCTCTACCAAAGGCATGCAAAATGAGGAGATGAATACTAGAAGACATGGACAATTTTACAAGAACTTTTACATTTTTGGTTACATTATATTTGCTTAGAGGTTTTATCTCAGTTGACAGTTTATCATCTTTTGACCACAGTGTTTGGCTCATCAATGCACTATGTAGAGAAAGTCTTCATTTTTTTAATATTATTTTATTTTAGAAGAAAAAAAACAATTGTTTCTTAAGTAAAACTACAAATTCAGATTCTTCAGTGAAATTACTTTATTTGCATTTTACTTTGATTACTTTTGGTGTTGGAGCCAATGCTGCCAAAATGCTTTTTCCAAAAAAAAAAAAAAAAAAAAAAAAAATGGTGAGACAGTTCAAACATTGTAATTAAATACAATTCACCATAATAATTATGCAAAATGCTTAAAAACAAGATAATTTAATAAGCAGCTGTAAGATGGAAGAAAAAGTTCCCCTTATCAAAAAAATGAAGTATTAAATTCTCCTCAATCTTTCTAAGTTATTTTAAAGCATTTTGAGTGTGGAAATTGAAAGCCTAAAAAAACTGCACTCTTAAATGTTGACCAAACTCCCTCTCTAATAATCATTAGATCTATTGCAAAAGCATTCCCGGTGATCTTTAAATTATAGTTATGCCATTTTTAGTCAAAATTCAAAAGCCTGTGTTTTTTCCTAAGACATAGTTTCTGCAAAGCTGCAAAAATTCACTAAAAATTTGCCTCAGAGTTTGGGGCAAAACTGTTGGCAACCCCGCACCCTCTTCCCATCCCCGTTGCTGGAGCTCTTTTTTTTTTTAAGTGAAGCAGGGAGCTTGTGGCCTGCCCACTGTATGTTCTGTCTCCAACATGCTCTTTTTAAAACATTTTTCGACTGCTCCTGATTCTTAAACATTTGAATGAAGAAATACAAAGAAATGCAATGTTGAGCTTTATGTTTAGAATCCATGTCCTCCATCATCAGAAAAATGCTACAAAAATTTTAAAAATACACCAAAAAAATGTTTTCATCAGAGTGGGTCTTTAAGATTCATAATAATTTATGCTTCTGAGTCTTCTTTGTTTATGTCCACAAGTTTGTCTGTGTTTCCCACTGTGGTGAACCGCATAAGGGTTCACTTGCCAATAAAGAGACTCCCATTTTCAAAAAGACCAATTCCTTGTTTGGTTCGTACCTGAGTTTAGATGAACTTTCACGCTTGCCAAATGAGGCAGAATATCCAACATAATTAAGTCCAATGGTCCAAACACTTTGTGATATTATGGAGTAGAAATAGTGTTCTTGAAGAAGGTGATTTTAATTTTCATGACAGTAGCAACAAAGTAGAAACTAAGACTGGCTTTTTTCAGGATTGTCTTTGAAAATTCTTCATAAACATGAAAGGAGAGATTCTGCACACATTTAAAATAAAACTGCACTGAATGATGATCATATGGATACGTATACGGACTGTGATCTGTTCAAGAAGTGTAACTGACTTTGTAATGACGACTGCTGGGATATGTGTCCCCATCACCCTACTCTGGACAACAAACAGGTGGCTATAAAGTTGTGAGCCGGCAGTCCTCGTGCAGACTAAATTCTGTATAACTTTAGACATTTTTAAAGGATGACAATAAAAGGATAAGGTTCTAAACTTGAGGTCTTAATTTTGGAAATGGTGTTCTTGGAACACCATACAAGTGTTGAACATTTTGAAGTGTGACATGTACCGCACATATATGTAGTAACAAATGAAATTATGTTGATTAAATTAAGCAAAAATTTGAATATGATTTAAAAAAAGTGTGAATATTAAAAAATGATTGAATTAAACATGTTCTGCGCCTTAACTAGCACTATTATAAAGAGAGCAGGGAGAAAATGTCATAAACCATCAAACACTTGGATGTAACATGATGTAGAAGTCTCTACTACTGAATAGTTTATCTTCCTTGTGTGCTCATGTTTCTATCTCTGCCGACTTTATGTTTAGCTTGTTCATTGTGTATTCATTTTGCCCATGACCCCGATCTCTGCAGACACAAATCGGCAACTCTCCATGTATTACAAGGAAAAACTAATTCTGAGTTGTTCATTGGTGCAAAAAAACACTGCACACAAAATAAAGACATTGTCAGCAGAGACACACATAAAAAAGAAATAGAGTAAACAGAGGATGTAACACAAGTTATGCAGCTTTCTGGAGTTTAGGCAGGTACACGGAAACATTCACATGAACGGGAAGCTGGAAAAAGAACTATAAAGAAGCAAAGCATGCAAACAAACAAAAATGTGCCAAAATTAAACTTACAAGAACACAAACATGTGTTTTTCAGTTGTTAAAGCTTCTTAAATGTTTTATTTATCTTGGATAAAGTAGCTTTTAAAATGCCTCACATGTGTTCATTTAAATATTTGGTCCTCTATCACCCTTGCTTCACACTTTAGTGTGGAAAAATGTAAAACATTCTGCACAAAATAGAGCAATGATGTTTGACCAACGTTAGGAAAGTCATTTATTTATAAAGATAAAAATGTTGTTCCAAGCTTTGAGGTGCTTGACAGTCAAGATAAGGAGATTGGACAAAGCGTGCAGAAATGCAGTGAATTTATTTGCAAGGTATGATTACTTCAAAAATTAAAATAAAGGTGTGAGATTCCTTGGACTGAATCAAAAGAATGCTGTGTTCCTCACTGCCACCAATGAAAGCAGCACAACAGATGTACATGCACTGAAGCAAAACCTTCGATTTGTTCTGGGATTTTCCTTTTTTTTCTTAAATTGATACCTCTTTTGTTAGCTGCATCTTTTTAGGAATACATGATGGTGGCATAGAAGAGACTAATTTACATGTTAATTGCAGAACAGCATATACTAAGAAAAGCCCAGTAATATAATGGAAACAGACTTGAGAAAGAGAGACAGTATGCATATTTGAAACATAAAGGATATTCATTTTAGAAAAACTGAGCAGAAACTGTTAGAAGTAACAACAATAAATAGAATGTGAGATGATGTTTTTAGCTGTGACTTACATGATTAGGAGTGTGCAAATGTTCATTTGCTAAGGTCAGTCTTTGCATCGCCTCTTTAAACGATGGAAACACTTAGAGTAACAAAAATACATTTGAAATATTTTAGAAATGTCAGAACAAACATCAACTTCGAAAGATAACAAGTCTGCTATTATATTTCAATTTTTTAAGGCCACATTAAATTTCATGGATTTTTTCCTTAGTCAAGTCATTTATGCATTTTCTGGTACAAGGACCAAATTTGTTGTGAGTCTACCTTAGGATCCAAGATTTTAAAATATATGTAATAGATACACAATACATATGTTATTGTATTCCTAAGGCTTTAAGAATGTCTTTTGTGCATCAATAGCCCAGATTGTTGAGACTGGGGCAAATAGACACTGAATATCTTTGTAACAGTTGAGACCATCTTTACAAATGGTCACCATTTTCTTTAAGGTTTTTTTAGATTTACATTTTTCATATTCCAGAGAAACACAATAGAAAAGAAACCAAAAAAAGAAGTTGTTTGTCTATTTTAACGGATATAAAATGAAAAGTTCAATGGCCTTTTTTGAAAGAAAATATTAAAACAACCGCTCTAAAGGGCCATATATTGTTCGCCTGGTTAGTTCACCACCGCGTTGAATTTGAAACCACAGACTTTGTTGAAGCATCTAATTGGTAAGTTTGTAACTTTAATAACTTCAACTACAGAAAAAATATACTGAAAAAAAAACATTAGATTTGCAAGAACATGTTAAAAAGGTAGCAGATTGTGAATGGTCATTTTGACAAATACAATGACTGAATAATAGCTGTTTTAAAAGAAGTTTTTTGGAATTCTGGCTTCTTGGAGCCAGTGGGTTCTTCATGTGTGGAATGCAAAGGGGAGGTGTCACTTAAATGGTAAATGGCGTATACTGTAATGGTGCTAATAATGGCGCTTTACAGTCACAAACCCATTCAAACACATTCACTCAACACCACAGAGGAAATTTGGGGTTCAGTGTCTTGCCCAAGGACACTACGACACATAAGGCGACCATAAGGTGGGAATCAAACCTGCAATCTTTCAATCAGGGGTCGACCACCATACCGCTGCACCACGGTCATCCCACTTAACAATGAGTTTTTCTTGGTAACTGGATAAGTTCCCTAAGGCCAAAACAAAATGTCCAACTTCTTTGATCATTTGAGCACTTAGTGGGGAAATCATGCAACCAAACACCCAACCTTACGCGGAATGCCACGGTGAAGAAACTAATTGGTGTTTGACTCATAATCGGGCAACTTAAAGACCTAATTCTCCAGAACAAATCACTCATCCTATTAGAGCAACATACAGTAGCTGAGTAATGCAGCGATTATTCATCTTTTAAGAAGAGAAAAGAAGAAAAAAAATGCTCTTCTGTGAATTACTTATTTTCAAATTGAAGTTAGATTTTATTTCAGCACCTCCATAAGAGAAAAAAAGGGAAAAAGCATCACGTGGAGTGTGCAAGGAATCACTGGTTCTTTCTTTTTGTTTTTTTTTTTTTTTGTAAAAACTGTTTATATTCTCGTCAATTCATGTTTTCACTTGTAAGCAGAACACTCTTATTTTCAATGTTAAAGTTGCAAAATAAGTGTGATAATTGTATTTGAAGAATTGCAAGATACACTAAAGAAACATCAGTAAACGACAGTGAAAACTCTTTCTCCCACTTTCTCTTTGTACATGAAATGAATGTGTGCTTGGTGGGATCTGTCTCGTGTCTTTTTCGTTTTTTGGTTTTTATTTAATTTTATTTTTATTTATTTATTTTTAATTCTACTTACCCCCATGTCTGTCACTCTGTACCTGTGTGGATTTGTGATGCCTTGTTTGTCTGTGTCCAGTGAGGGGAAGATGGTTGTTCTGTCTCTAGCAATCGGGCTGGCTGAACAGGATGACTTTGCCAACCTCCCAGATCTTCAGGAAGCACCAACAGACAAAGAAAATGAAACCACACCAGACAAAAGGTAACGAAAGAAGTAAAAAAAGAGAGAGAGAGAGAGAGATGAATATGGGTTTTTTAAAGCCACAAATCATAGAGAAGCTCAGACAAGCTTTGTCAACCACTTATCCTGTGCTGTGTACCTCTACCTAAAAGCCCTCTTTCATCTTTTGAACCTGGGAACTCTGGTTTCTCCTTTGGACATATTTTTTTCTGTTGCATCACATAAAAGCTGAGTCAGATTCAGATCTCGGGAGTTTAGAAGCGAGCCCTTGAGGGTGTTTCTTGAGCTCTTTGAGGTATTTTAGTGGTGCATCAGGTTGTATTTCACAGGTAAGAAAGAGGTTTGGTTGACTGGTAATTTAGTTCAAAACGATAAAACATAAGAAGCACAACAATTCAATGTATTATTCGTTTCGTTCTAGAAATGTGAACATGGAAAGTTGAGCAGTTTCTTGTGGTTCATTTCTTAAAACGCACTGCAGTGCAGAGTCATATAAGGACGTAAAACAGTCCTGAGTTCCCTCGAGATTCACTAGATCACAAAATAAAGAGTCGGTGTCCTGTAGTCCTCAGGCAGGTTTTAGCTGTAATAACTGCAAACACCACAGCCCCCTTTCCAACTGGAGTTTCCTTTACTTGATTGATGGAAGTTGTGACTTCGAAAAGCACGTTCTTCAGCCACTTGGTTTTTCTTGTGAGTTCTTTCCTCTTTAAAAAAAACATTTTGTATTGAGCTGTGTCCAGATGGTTTTGTAAAACAATCAAACTTGTAGAGTTTGTGAAAGGGATTTAGTATAAAAAACATCTGTTGAAAATTCTGGCCATTACAATTCTGGCTCATGTAATTATTTTACTTTATCAAACAAGAAAAGACAACAAAACTTTTATGTACCTCAGCAGAAAAACAGATAGTCTAAACTTTGTAATAGATTTGTGTCACTGAAATAGCAAGAAATCAATTTTTAAAAAACAGTGGAAATATGCCAACAATCAGAGTTTGATGATCAGTAACTGAATAATTTTATGTTCAGACACTAAAAAGAACTGGTACAAACAACAGATGGTGGAATAAATGTTAAAACTTGTTTTTTTGTAGCCTGAATTTATTGGGTGCTTCTTTATGAGATTAATCTATATCCCTGAATCTTCAGGTGATTTTTGAAAATGTAAGATTTGTTTATATTATTTCAGGTTTTTCAAAGTCTTGTCAACCCAGTAAACTATTTAGGAGAAACTCTCCTCTCCTTGATCACCTGTTTGCTTTGAAACAGGTGATTATTCATGGAATATAAAACAGCTTTTAATCAGAAAATTTTGGGCCACAGGCTTATCTGAGGTTTTAATGAGGTTTTACTGGGAAGCTCTCTTTTGAAATGTGACCAGGTCGTTGTTAAGGAACCATCCTTGTATTTGTGCAACCAGAGGCTAGATTGGACTTTCAATGATTTTTTTTTTTTTTTTTTTTTTTTTTTGGGGGCTGTTTAGTTTAAATGCATCCCCACCGAAGATTATATTATTGTTGGTAAATTATGCTCAATAAATACACAGCATAGTAAACTAAAATCCAAAAAAGGAAATCAAAACAAAATTTTTGCCTGGAATTGAAAAGAAAAATATCTGTTCAGAAACTCCAAACTTTAATAAATTTAAAAAGAATATATAAAAATTACTCCACGAAAACATGAAAAGTCACTAACAAAAGGATGGATAAAAACAAACAGCTAAAGTGAAAATCATTCTTAAGCATACAAGGGAATGATTGACTTGATTGAAGAAAGCTGTGGATGATTGCTAAATGACACCAGGTGAGACTGTAACAGTGGAGAACACAGAATCTGAAAATAGAACATGAACCATAAGAAAAGAAGAATTTAATCAAACAAATCAAAGTAAAATTCATAATCCTGTTAAAGCTGAAGCTTTAATTTTGTTTCAGCTTTTATTAAATCATATTTAAATTTTGGATTGTGGATTTTTTATTGTATTTCTTAATTCTGCCACTTTCATTTGCATATTTTTTTTTACAAAATAACAAGCAAAACGAAACATGCATGACAGTAATAAAAGCAAACTAGTCACAATGTGTTTAAATAATGTTTTATTATTGTTTTACTAATGTTTATATAAATACTGAATTGATATTTAAATTTGCAGGAAAAAAACTGTTAACATTGAAAAGTATTTCAATGGTATTAGATTTAAACATTTAGCAAAACAATTAAAGTGTTAACCCTTGCAGTTAAATGTAAAAATCCTTATATAATTTTTTAATTATGAAACTTAAAAATAATAAAATAAAATCCAAGTCAATGTACATAGAGTATAAAGTTAAAAGGATGAATCCCTGTTGTATTTTCAGGCAGGTTGTCAACATTTTATTTTTCAATTAGATGTTCAATTGCTCCAATATCTTCTTTTCACAAAAAAAAAAAAAAAAAAAAAAAACAATTATTTTCCTGTTTGACTCAATGTAAATAAGAGTAACATTTTCTTGACTGAAGTATCAAATGATTTTACTTTTTTTGTGATCAAGAAAAACGGGTAAAATGAAATCAGTTATTATTAAGAAAGAAATGCATGTTGCCACCTTTGTCACCTACTTGCACAGACAGTATGAAGGCACAGGAACTAAACCAAATCAACCATCTAAAAGCTCTTGACATTTTTCTATCTCACTGTAACTGGAAGTGTGTAATGGAAGAAGGTGACATTCTCATAAGGTCAATAACAATACAAAAATCTTGACTTTGTTTTGCTTGTTCAGTAAGTTCAGACAGTCAAAATAGGCTTCATTGCAATCAAAAATGAAGAAACGGGTTGAAAACTGTGAATACTCAGACGAGTGTCTCTACATGTTCACATGTGTGCCTGTTCTCTGATGTAAAAGCTTTAAGAAGCTATAAGGAGATTAGACTCAGTGGGAAGTAGCAGCATGTTCACCCTTTCCTTCAACCACACATATTGTAAGACACTTTTGAACTTACACTTGTTACTTTGAACTATCAGCCAACTTCCCTA
The DNA here is from genome assembly GCA_003999625.1 of Oryzias javanicus. Taxonomy (NCBI): domain Eukaryota; kingdom Metazoa; phylum Chordata; class Actinopteri; order Beloniformes; family Adrianichthyidae; genus Oryzias; species Oryzias javanicus. Next base: position 18,747,011 of record CM012439.1, read on the forward strand.
AGCGCACAGCAACAGAAATTACACTAATAATTGCAGAATTCAAAGGGAATCTCCATTTATTTCATTAAAATATTGTGTAATGTGATCTGGTGTTTGACAATGTTTGAAGATGATTCCAGTTTAGAAAATAATATATTATAATGTTATTTTATAGTATTTCCCAAAGTAAACACCAAAAATGATAAAATAAAATTGCTGTTGCTCTTATTATCTAACACCATTTGTTTATTTATTTTTTTACACTTCTTCAAATTTGTAATGTTTTGCTTTTGTTTAAGCATTGACACTGTTGATGAACCACACTGAGGGTCAAGTAGGGGTGTTGTGATTCATTTGAACAAAGATTTGAATCATGTCATAATTCACTGTCGATGTTGGTTCATTTTGAACAATGTGATGCAATTCACTGACCTAAAATCGATCCAGGACATCTTTCGTCTAAACTTCAACTAGTGTGACTCAGAGATGAATACCTAGTACTGAACAATGCAGGTGAAGTTTTCCAGATTTCTTGAATTTGTTCAAGATAATTGAAAGTTAATTATATCTGCGTACAAATGAAGACGTAAACATAAAATTATGTAAAATCCATTCAGATTTTAGTTTAACTAATTTCTATCTTTTGCTGTTTTTCCACATCAAAATAATACAAACGGAACATTCTTAGAATATTATTCCTCACTGTATGGTCACATGGCTTTTCAAAATTCAAAGTGTTTCCACTCAACAGACTGTAATGACGGCTTGATCGTTTTTTGCTGCCATCACATATTTTTTGTCCACTGTCATGGCACTTGGTTATTTTTACATTATAGTGAAATAAACATAATGTGTCTCTATCCAAATTCTGTTTTCCAATATTGATCACAATAGATTTATTTTTTTTAAACCCCTTTTTTGTCGAGATAAGTTGAGTTGATTCACAACTTGCCTCAAATTAATTGATCTAGTTGGATTGTAAGACCATAAAAATAATCACCAATTTTTGTTTTCAGGAGAACCAGAGAATGGTCGACACTGAAATTCAGATGAGCATTCTTACCTGCCAAACAAATCAAATTTAGTCAGAACAAAGAGTACCAGTAGTAGAAAAGTGCCCTCGATGTTCTTTGTCCTATAGTTTGGAACCTCCTTTAAACTATCGTTTTATGTCATTTACTACCCTGACTACTTGTTTTAGGAGTTCAAGATTAAATGCAACATTCAATTTCTTTTTTTTATATTTTACCTTTTGTGGTTTTAGTTTTCGTGTTCCTAGTGATTTTCATAAACCTTTAAAAATGAGCCAGACTGCAACCTTTTACTGCTGTTCTGATCACTTGAAAAGAAACCATAGATTAATTAATCAAAATCAAGAAACAACAAGTGTCTAAAAATACGTTATCCTTTCTGATCAAACGGTGGACGGTGCAGCCGGACAATAGTGGGCTGAACGTGCTCCTTGAACATGCTTCCCTCTTTCCGGATCAACGTTTCAGGGATAAAGCGCTCAGCCTTACAGCTTTGTCTCATCTGGACTGATGTTAAACCTGGGTGACGCTCAGCATAAGCAGCAGCTAATTCCAGAAAGTTTCCAAATGCCTAAAGCTTTCTCCAAACCTTTCCGCAGTGCTTTCATGTGTATTAAATAGGTCATCTGTGAATTTGTGGTTGATAAAAAGAAAATAGAAAGCTTGTTCAGGAAATGGGGGAAAAAAAAGGGATGTCCCTTTTCTTCTGGTGTTAAAGTGACAATAATTACAATTTTTATGCTTTAAAACTGCATCAGAACGAAGACCACCTCACATTTGGTTGACAGTCTACTTAGTACTTTGTTGTAATCACAGCTAGCATTTACCCAGAAGGTTTGTGTGAGCCAGCTTGCCTACTGTCCCTCCACACCTAATAACATCTCTCCATCATCATGTCCGTCTATCGCTCTCTTCCTGTTTTCTCTGTAGTTTTCTCATAAGCCCCATGTGCCAGTCTGCGCGTTTGCTTCTGGCCATTTTCACAGAGCCCAGCAAACGAGCAAAGTGTCATGGGAGGAACCCATGATGATAATGTGTCAACCAGTGATGGAGAGACTAAAAGAAAGGCAAACATTTGCTCTCAGCATTCTTTAGAGAAAGAACAAAAAGGTTTAAAGCTTTTATATCTTAATTTATTAACCAAGCAGGCAGACAATTAAATATTCTATCTAGTTTAACCAAAACAAAAGCAGTGTTTTATTTTAAATCAGTATTATAAATGTGTTAATCAAGTAAAAAAAATCTGTATTTGCAGAAAAGCTATACTCGATCTGGAAATTCTAATTGCCCCTCACTATATAACGGTTCACCTTTTGCTGTTTTGGGATTAACTGGATTATGTCTCAAAGTTGAAAGGTTTGAAATGGACGGAGATGTTGTGTCAGCCAAAAATATTTTTTGAGTCCAGAGCTGCATGGGATCACAATCTTCTTCTTTCTCTTTTAGGTTTTCCCTTCAGGAGTCATCACAGCAAATCAGCTTTCTCCATCTAACCCTGTCTTCTGCATCATCTACTCTAACACCAACTATCTTCATGTTTTTGTTCACTGCATCCATAAACTTTCTCTTTGCTCTTCCTCTAGACCAGGGGTCTGCAACCTGTGGCTCCAGAGCCACATCTGATTCTTCTACTCCTTCACTGTTGCTCTCTGGTTAAAGAAAATTACAAAACTTTCAGCTTTAAAAAAAGTAACTTTAAAGTAAATAAAAAAAATAATCACTGTGAGCCTCTAAAGCACTTCAGCCATAGCGGTTTGATAATCGAGAACTAAACAGTTTGAAAAATTCCAGTGTTTATAGTGTGTTTCATGGTTCTCATGTTTAAAGTTTAGATAATTAGATTTATGAATTTCTGGCAAAGAAGGACCACAAACGTTTACAAATATTTATTTTTTCTTTCATTGCTGACATCACACTACCTAACACTAGATTTGCTTCATCGAGATGATCCTATAGAACAAAGGGAGTCTTTTATTTTGAAAGGAAGTCTTGTGAACCTCTGTTAAAGTTATAAACTGTTTCATGTTTGGGGGAAAAAATATTTTCTCTTAAATTTGTTTCATTTCTGAAAAAAATAGTTTATTTATTTTTCTCATAAAAAACAAGATAAATACAAACTAGTGTCTTATTTTTCTAAAGGATGTGTGGCTCCTACTGGGTTATTGTCAGTGAGAAATTGACAGAAATAGCTCCTCACGTGTTAAAGGTTGCAGACCCCTGCTCTAGACCTCTTGCCTGGCAGCTCTCGACTCAGCATCCTTCTACCATCTCTGTCTCTCCTCTGGACATATCCGAACTATCTCAGTCTAGCCTCTCTGACCTTGTCTCCAAAAACCTCTAACATATGCTGTCCTTCTAAACGACTCATTCCTGATCCATTCTGGTCACTCCCAAAGACAACCTCAGCATCTTCATCTCTTCTACCTCCAGCTCTGCTTCCTGTCTCTTTGCTGTCTCAACATGCCTTCTCTCACCAGAGTTTCTCACCATCTCTTCTATCACACATGACACCTTTTCTCCATGCATTCCAACCTGCCTGCACTCGCGAATTCACTTCTTTTCTACTCTCTGGACTGCTGCATGGGATTACAATGCTATTCCTTTTTGGCTCTCATTCGTTCTTCTTATGTCTCATTGTGATCTGGAACCTGGAGAATGTTCAGTTAGGATATCCACAGGTTCTGAGGGCTTGTTGTTTCTCTTTCTTTATACCTCCAGAACTTGTGGGCACTTCATTGGTTTTACTGTAGAGGTTCTGATCACACTGCCCTACAGGAGGTGATTAAAATCAAATAGCGAGTACCGGTACTAATTTGTGTGTTTGAGCTTTCTGTTCACTTTTAGATGAAAACACATATTCTCTCCAATGATTACCGAACACTCCAGAAAGGATAGGCTGTTCTCTTTAGCATCCTCATGGATGAATTTAATGTTTTTGTCAACAGAATTACAGTAAAATGTCCAATAAAAGCATCAAATTCTATGATCTTGACTCAATAGGGACTTGTACCAGGGAACAGCTTCAAAGCTTTCCTCTCTACTTCCTTCATGGACTGGTTAACTGCAATAGGTGGAACTTGTGCATGGATAAAGCCAGTTTATTTACTCTCAAGCCAGGAATACAAACATTTATCATGTTTTTCTCTATTGCTGAAATGAGCTGCAGATTTTTTCATTTTTAATGTTCTTTTTTTTTTGCATGTTCAGAGTCTTATAGTAAGCTTTGATGGTTTTTAAACCTAATTAATTCATGCAACTTTGGGTTTTATACTTCCCTTACAGCTTAACACAATAAACCTATCTAACAATTGGACATAGAGACTATGTTTTATACAAAAAAAAATCAATCTTTATGTTTCAGTTCTTTAAACTTGATAAGCCATGCTTATTAAAAATGTTATTGTTGGTCTGTTTTTAATCACATGTTTTTTGAAATTCCGATTATATGAAAACATTTTTTCTTTGGGATTTCTGTTTTTAGAGAACATGCATTTGCCATTTTTCTTATTTTTAAATTGATTTATGATCGATTTAATTTTTTTTCTGTAAATGCAGTTTTGCAATAATTTCAATTCTGTAAAACATCAACTTCTGCCTTGCTATTAGCCATTAATCTGCAGCTGCACAATGCAGATCTGCTGCCGTGCCAAAGCCAGTTCAAATATGGAAAATATTAACAAAAGATGAACAACATTTCTATACAACAACGCTGACCTTCACCTATGTTTTTCTGATTGATGCACACCTGTGGCTGAACTAAAGCCATTACCAGGTTTGTTGCTAATTCAGCTTTTTTTCACTGAAAGTCGTGAGCTGAGCTGGTTGGAAACAAAAGACAGACGCTTTATGCATTGCTGCCTATTTGAACAAACAGCAAAGACAACAACAGACTTATTCTATTCTGCTAGAAGCAATCCCAGCAAACACTAAAACTAAAGATGTGATGTTTTACTTCAGAAACTGTGTTTATGGTTCCCAGGATTTGAAAAGAATAAGAAAAGTCTGATGGTATCATACCAGCTGGAAACCCATTTTCATACTGGGCAACATTAATAAAGATGTCATTTTAGTTTAGTGCTGCGAACACCTTTTTTAGTCACACTGGTGTCCTGTATAAAGAACAACAACCACAAAAACAAAGAAGTGAAGAGATTCAACTGCTCATCATATAAAGTATACAGGGAGGGTATGGTGGAAAACTAGTGACTTGACATGAAATGAATGACGCTCTTACCAAGTATGTGAAATTTAATGAAAAGCTGACACTTTGCATGCAATGCTTTTCAAATTTGTGATCCAAACAGAGCTTTTTAGTGCCTGCTGAAAAATTGTAAAAGTAATGAGTCAGGTTTATATTTTATAGAGATCGTAACAATGTTTTCCTCAAGCAAGCTGTTTCCTAAACTCTGTCATAGATGGTAGCATTTATTAAAACTCTAAATTGTGAGAATCTCTAATTTTGAACCTGTTAGTAGGAAAAAAACAGATTACATTTATAATATTAAAGAAAAGCCTAAAAAATAAATAAGATTCCTTTTTATTCGCTTTTTTTTGCTTAGAAATCCTGTTTCTTATGTCTCTATTTTGTGTGATTGCCCAGCGCCCAACCTTTTATAGTATTTTCAGAAGTAAATATTTTGAATAACCTTGATGGTTGTAAAGAGTTCTGCAAAAAAAATACTTTTCCTTTTCATGTTGCTGCAAGAAATTCCTCATTTTAATGTTTCCTGTTTTTTATTTCTAGGTTGCGGATCTATTAACTATGATGTTTTTTTAACAGATCTGATAAAAAGCAAGTCTAAATTTAATCTCTGCAGCACTAAAAAACTAAAACTATAATCTTAGATAACATTGCCATTACATTTTACATTTCTAAAATTTAATTAAAAAAATACTGAGCTTTGAATCACTAGAATGTAAAACTAAACGCTACAATTATCTAAGCCTGAGGGTATTCAAGAAAGCAGACTTTTTTACCGGTATATTATTTTATTTTTTAAATTTTTTTATAGGTTAAAAAATAAAATTATAGTCAATATCTGACATAAACATTCATTTAAATATGGGCATCTACTACTTTATATCACTATATTGATATGTATTAACAAAAGAGAATAGAACTGGTTCAAGTGCAGAACCCTGTGGCACACCATAAATAATGTTGATAATGTTTTAGTCACGCCTGCCCTACAGGCAGATACTGGCAGGCTGGGAGCAAAAAAAATGGACAAAACCACACAAGGATATGCAGGGGACTGGCAGGAAACATCAGAGACCTCAAAAGCCTCCATCACCTATAACTGTCAATCCTGCAAACAGATGCATGTGACTAAGACATCATGGAATTATGCAATTATGGGATTCTTTAGATGAACATCTTTTGAAACAATATAATTCCTAATTAAACATAACACTTATAATAAGATGTGTTGGTCAGTGACATTCACTGAAACTCTCAGACTAACTCCAAGAGGAATGATACCATGGTCAATATATAATTTTTTTTTCCTGCAGTTTTTTTCTGTTTGTGTTGAATACTGTTTGTACAAATAGTTGTCAAATACTTTACACATTAAAAAAAAAAAAAAAACTAAAATTTGCTGTGATTTACTTGCATATTAGGTTGTTTTAGACTCTGGCGAACGTCCTGCATATTTCAAGAGCTTTGGTACATCCAACAGACATGCTGATGATGAAGCAGCATTTATTTTTTAGATTGCCTGCTCAAGCTTTGGACACAAGCACAGAAAGTAAGGGATTTTAACCTGAAATACATTTTTTTTTTCTGGATTTATAAAGCCTCTGAAGTGGAACCTAAAGACACACAAAATGGAGTGTTTAATAAAATGCATCACCTCTCACTCTGATCGTTTTTGTGTAGTGCCCCATTATGTAAGAAAGGTCACGGTTGTAGAGCCTCCAAAGGCCTGCAGTGGACTGGGCATAATATCCACCTGCAGATAGATGATGGAAGCACGGAGGCTGTTTGTGTTATTATCATCTCAGAAAGCTGAACCTGCGCTGCAGAGCTGCATCTTAATGAGCTCAGAGATTCACACAGAGATGCAAGGGGGAAATAAATGAATAAACTCCAAAGAGCTCAGCAGTCTAAGACTATTTCATAAACATCGAGTTCACAAAGCTGTTAAATGTGCAATGCTTACTATAAGGCATAACGGTATCATGCAATAAAAGCCAAGAATTTGCTGCAGGTTCTATAGGGTGCACATGCAGCCTTCATATCCTCACTTAGAGTATTGGGGACATCAGGTTAATTCTTTATTAAATCTGACTGGTGACAACTTTGTTGACACAAACTTCAAATAAAATTAACAAGCACAAAATTTTGACCATCATCAGATCTAAATCTCAATTTTAATTACATCTTAAATTCCAGTCAAACTCTTTAGCCTCAGTTTTATCAAAACAACATAATTTTCATATAAAATTGTATTTCTGCCTTTTAAGTAATTGGTGGTGGAAATAAAGCAGAAAAAGCCTTGTCAACTTGACTTTTATTTATTTGTCTTTATTTTTATCCAAATTAACAACCAAGGTTCGCTCACTCTATGGGTTCTATATGTCTAAATAGCCCCACACATGCTCTCCACTTTGTCAAATTTTGTATTGATTGTTTTAGGAATGATATATTCATACTTCATGACTATTTTCTTTGCTTATTTTGCACTGTCAGGTATTTATTTAGAATTCTTCACTTTGTGGCATTGAAGTGCATTTTTTTTTGTCAATTAAAATAAAACCTTGATAGGGAAAAGTTTTTTTCAAGAAGGATACTTCCTGAAATCATGAAAATAGTTACAGTTTTGATGTATAGTGTAAGAAAAGGTTTGGGTAAAGGCAGAAGAGAAACAAAAGACCTTTGTTTAAATAAAAGAAAACCTTATAAAAGAATAGCCATTTTACATATTGATGCAGCGATTTAATTCCAATCTGGTTGAATAATATCACTATTTGTACTCTTATGCAAAACAAATTGAAAATGATAAAAAAAAATACAAAATGTGCTGTTTTAAATTTAATGTATATTTCATTCATCTGTCTTCATTGTACATTTTGCACGAGACCTGATGTGCTCTGAGGAACTGTATGTACAAATGGGCTCTCAAGTAATGCAAATACCCTCTTTTTTTCTTTAAGCTGAAGCAAGAAGCTTTCAAAGTGTCTGCGCATTTAAAATGTAAAGAAGCCTTCTGTTGAAACATTCTTACTGCACAAAATACCTCACTGTAAGTCGCTGTAAAGCTCACTGCACCAGCATAGCAAGTAGAAAGGGCCAATCAGACATCAGGTTTGAAAAAAAAGAATTCTTCCCTTACAGAATTTTACAGATGGCTGTTCTAAATCGGTTCTATTTTTGTTTCCTTTTTCAAAATTATATTGTTTTATCTATAATACCAAAAGCCACAAAGCAGACAGGAAGATGACCTCATATTTAAATAAAAAAGAGAAACATTTAAAGTTTGTTTGTCAAGATTGAGAAGATCTCTACACAGCTGTTTTTCCGCTGCTCCATGAGATCATATGTCAGAAGATTTTCTTAAAACACATTTAAATGTTGACAGTGTAGATGCTTCATTTTCACAATACATATTTGAAGGATCCAGTTCTTAATAGCATCCATAAAGTCATTTAGCTTCACATTGAAACATAGAGTAAAATAGTTTTTTTTTAAAACTTCTATTTTTAAAATTGAAATAGGAAAGAGTGAAATAATTTTGTACAAAAAGGGACTAGGTTACATCACCATTTGTCAGACTGAATTTCAGACAGATTTCTGTGTCAGCCAGCAACTATGAGTCAAATCAGCTCTTGACTTTTCCACAGCCCCCACTGTTTCCTCTGCAGACCAGAAGAAAAGAAGATTGGAAAAGAAAGTGATGTAGATCAAAACAGATGAGATGTATTTTGAAAAAATAAATAAACGCCTAGAAAGTATGAAAGGAAAAGTGACCAAAAGCCATTGGACTTTTAATTTGAAATAGCTATCACAACGAACCTCTTTCTGTTATTTTACTTGTGATTTAGGCAAAAACAAAATATCCTCCAAGAGCATTAAAAGGAGTCCATCTGTGTAGATGGCATCATTATTTGTGTTTGCCATGCTGAGGGGGGCGGTCATGGAGTGATTTGTCCATGCTGACGCCGAGCGCTGAGTGAGCTGACACTGAAGCCCCAGCCTCATCCATCATGAAACATGGGGCCCTCGATTGTATTTTGTGGTCTCTCAGGGCCAGTGTATGATCAGCAGGACCCAGATACAGCATGTTTGTGCAGAGACATTTCTCATTCAGACCCTGCTGGTGACTCTCCTCTCATTTGTCTCCCTTTTCTCCTCCACTCACATCATTGCGTTCCTCTTCTCTGTATTTTTTCTGTTGCCGTCGTTCAATCCTTCACCTCTGTCGTTTTACCTCTACTTGCATTTTTTTTTTTACTTGATGGAATATTTTCCTTCTTTTTATTATTGGTATTTTGCCCTCCTTTTTTTCTATTCCTCCTCACCTGATCCTCCCCTTTCCCGAGGCTGTGGATTGGCTTACAGTACTGATGGGATGATGTCACATCACTGCTGCCCTGTCGCTTTAAATGACTGTCACCTTGGACACACACTCATAAATCTCTTTCATTGCAGGGCATGCAAAAAAAAAAAAAAAAAAGGGTTTGAGAGCGGTTTTTGGAGCAATAGTTTATTTGTTCAAACTCCTGTGAGTCTATTTTTATTTTTTACAAACATGACAAACTTAAGTGGGACTAAAATTGTTATGTTGTGCTTGAACCTTTTAGTCTCATAATTTCAGTTTTTGATTGAAAATGATCAGCTATTATTTTATTATGTTTTTGTAGCAACTGTTTCACTGTTGGAATGTGAGAAACAAATATATATATATATATTTTTTTACTTTTCCTGTGTGGGACACAAATACTTGGATGACATATATTAAGAACATTTAGCTTAAAATTCCATTTGTGCATATTTGTCTGTTGAAATCATGGTGAATCCGGAGCAGAAGTTGGTAAAATCTTGCAGGAGCAACAAGCTCTTTGTGCCGCTCCAGTCTGATGCATCCACTTACGGAACAAAAAGATCCGTGTACATCTTAATTTTCTTTATCCAAGCTGGGATCTGACTCAAAACTGTATGGATGGATAGCTCAGATATTGCTCACCATTTTGTTGAATCAGTAATGTTATGGAGCTGTAAGCTAGCGGGAGAGAGTGTAAACAGATGGATGATTGGAAATGGAGCAGACAGTCTGTGCCAACAGTCTCACAGACAACTTCAAGGCAGATTTCTGATGAACTCCTGCTCCTCTGCAGAATCTATGTTCTAGAAAATGTCGCGAATTTTGGATTTTGGCTAAAAATGGCATAATCTTAGTTAAAAGACCACCAGGAACACTTTTTAAATAGATTAAAATATGTTTTATTTTTTCACATTTTGTATACTATAAGCTTTTTATGTTGATTTTCTGCTGGATGCTTTAAAGGCATACATGAATCTTTTTTTGCAATTATTCTGTACATGGGTGTCTCCATCCCCCACATATTCATAAAGACCTGTAGGATCCTACTATTTGCTGTCATCTCTGCATGTGGACCACTGAGAACTGATCAGACATAGATCTTATTTTATGTAACTAAAGTTGCATTTTGTGTTTGGTGATTTCCTCTTCAAAAACCTTTTGTAATGTATTTTATGCTATTTTTCTGTAGTAAAGAGAATTTGTGTTATGCAGAATTCTCAAATGATTTAGTGTAGTAGTTATTTGATGTTTTTGTGTTCTACAAGACAATAAAGTTAATGTAATCAGCGTTTAAAATGTTTTTTATATAAAGCAGAGCTTCTCTCTGCTAGATTCTAATATAGGTGTGTTGCTATGACTACTTAATGATGGTCATAGATTTTTGATGAGGTGTGCTTTAAAACCTGACTGTCCAAAAGTGAAAAGCATATGTTGACATGTACATTAATTACAAAACAGCACATTTGCTGTGGCTAATAAGCTAAATCTGCACATTTAACACCTGCTGGTTGCTGCCAGAGCTCTGCATTTTAACATGACCTCTTATACAATAATTGCTTCCAAAATACATCTCAATCAGAACTGAACGAACAAAGATTTTTCCTTCCTTTTTTATTCCACACTCTTCTCACTCAATGCTGAACAACAGACAATAGACACTGAGACACGGGAGAAGATAAGACAGCCTAACATTGTCCTCAGAGATGTAATGACCTGCTTTGTTCAATTGCTCAGAAGATAGCTTTCAACTCAGATTGAGGCCAGGAGGTCAGGAAGTCGTGGGTTTTTTTGAGACGACTGCGCTGCAGAAGTGGTCATTCTCCAGGGGCTTTACCCTTGGCCTCCACAGGGACTGCATGTGTGCTCATTAGTTCTGTTTTAGAGACTTGCTTTGTGGTTCATTTGCATTGCCCTATCGGCGAAGAAGCGTTCAGTGAGATCTGAGCTTCCTTGAGTCTGATAATCCAGATTGATTTCACTGGGGTAAAGGTTTTTCATAGTTTTCTGCTGCTCTTTGATATTTATGAATGAGCTATTTTTATCCGAAGCTCACAAACACTGTAAGTGTGCTGAGGCGGGGTCGCAGGTGGCTGCAGATGCTTTTTGCAGGTATGAAGACGCAGGTTAAAAAAAAGGGTCCCACAAATATTTGCCTCCTTTCTTGTTGTTGTTTCTATTTTCTGTTACCCCGCCTCTTTTATTTGGAACTTTCTGAGGATTTGATGGCCTCTTTTCAAGTCTCTTGTTACCATGGTTACTGCAACTGTAAAATGTATGATGGTACCGAGTACAACGTTAAGTGGGAGCACACATCTCAGCAACAACGTCTAAAGGATGAATTATGCAACCGGTGTTGGGTTTTAGATGAGATATTCACTGGCAGACAGAAAGTGGGATCTTACAGTTACATGGACTTTTCTGTTGAAGGAGAAATCCAAAGTTTATCACTCAATTTGCTGACTTCTAACCTGTCTAAATATTTTCTTTCCATTCCCACACCAAAGTAAAGTTGAGGGCATTGTCTAGCTGAAATAATATGTAGCTTTGGCACCTTGCCTGAGTGTGTGTCTCAGCTGGTGTGTGGATTTGACATTGAGTAAATATGTGTATTTACATCCATGAATGAACTCAGCTCATCGTTGTGCCTGAACGCTCCGTGTCCCTGTTCAGTTCTGTGTCAACAGTCGTGACTGGAGGGCTCTCTGCTGCAGTGAAAGGTCTTCATTTGTCTGTTGTGGGAGCACATGTATCACAAAGGGAAGCTGCACTTCCATTGTGCAGCCAGCAGTCTTTATCAAGTGTGAAAATCCCTAAATTCACTTAAAAAAAAAAAAAATCAGTAAAAAAGAAAAAAGTTTAAGACGCGTTCCTAAAGTTTTACTTACTATTTTGGAGCAAGCCATACAAAAACTGAAAACAAGCAAAGCAAGCTCTGGGGTGTATGTTTATGTTGATCTCAGCAAAGCACATATTTTTATTTTTTTATTACATTTAATTTATATAGGTCATGAGTTTACTCATTTTATCCACAACAGCTGGAAACTATTTTTAGACTGTTCCAAATAATTTGGCAAATGTATCCCTTGCAAATGATTTTATTATTAGTCTGATTAATTTTGGCTTCAACTGAAAAAAATAATTCAAGAAAGCACTACTCTTAATGTCCGATCAGGTGTCTTGTGCATATTATCGTATATAAATAGGACATACATTTACGTACATATGAATGTATAAAATTGAGTTCATGGAAATTCCAGATGTGTTGGAAAAGTACCTGAAAAAAAAAAAAAAAAAAAAAATATATATATATATATATATATATATATACATACATGAATATATATGAATAGCAATATCTAAATATATAAAGCTATTTTTTTCAAGAACTTTTTCTCACACTTGAGTAAATCTACAATTGCCCTGTACTCAATTTTTGTCATGTATTAGTGTTTTCAGAAGTCTGTTGTGTTTATACAAGAGTAAACATTGACTCCAATTAACTCAGTTTGGTGTTGTGTGGAGATTTGGCTGGTCTGTCGCAGAGCCAACCCTCCTTCTAGTAAGCATTTACAGTAGATTTTAGGCTGAAGATCCCCGCTGACAGGTATGCATTATGGTCTGTGTAATTAAAGTTAAAAATGTTTCATGTTGCAGTGTTTCCAAACCTCAACTGTTTTAGTCCAACTGAGCTGCTTCCAGACTCCTTCCAGGGGAAGCACAACACCCACCAGTGGTTATTAAAGTAAATACACGCTGGAGAGAATTGCTTCTAATGGTTCATTTTGGGTTATGTAAGAATGCTTGAGAACAACAATTTCTAAATTTATAAACCTGTCACTTTTATGTTTTGTTTTAATGCTGCATGATGGATGTTTGCTGGCTGGATCCTGGGTGGAAACTCTCGCAATATATTTTATTTTTATTTTAAATAATAAATTCTGAGATGTTTTTTTTTTTAACATATTTAAAATAGAGGATTTTCGTTTTGTCATTAATACATTTGAGAATGGACCACAAAACGTTTATAGTTTCCATTATGAGTATTCTGATGTTTGAGGCTCATTTGTAAAGTGTGTTTTTGATGAGCAGTACAGAGCAGGTGAAAGTCAGGTTAGTCCCAAAGGGACAGGGCCTTATGGTTCTATGTGGGCGACTACCTAATGTTGTGAAGCTATTTAAGGCAACACTTAGCACGCTAATGTGTTGTGGGTTGATAGTAGGAGCTATAAAAAGCATTATTTCTAACCTTCTGAGCCAAAGATTCAGCATGTCTCAGCTGTTAGACGACACCAGCAAAGGTAAATTATAATTTACTAGGCCGTGAAACAGAACCCATTAAAGTCTGGATTGGGTTGGACCTGCATTGTTGCTGCTCTGACCTGGAGATCACAAGAAATCAACGCTCAGTGACGAATCAATTCTTTACTCTTCCACTCTGTTTCTTCTGTTTTTCTTTTCTACATCCAGCGTTGCTCTACTTCTGCTTGTCTCTTTGCTACTCGTCTGTCGATTGCCTCTGCTCCTTTTTTGTTCTCTCTTTTTTTTGCATTCGCTTGTCAGGTTGCTTTAAAATATCTGGTTTGTGTTCACTTCATTTTCTTTTGTTTCATATCTAACTTCTTGGCACACATTTTCTGTCCTGCAAAAAGTTTGCACAAGGATTTTTTTCTATCACTGTTCCTAATCTTTAGTACCCAGCACCAATCTGATCATCTTCCTTAAAGAACTTTTTTTTTTACATTTGTATTTTAATATTTTATGACAGTTTTTTGTAGAGAAAAAAAATCCTTACATGATAAGCTAGGAAGCATTTTTTTATACATGTTATTTTACCAATTTATTCATGAGATATTTGTCAGGATAAGGCCGCATGTCAGATCTAAGGGCAGTACTCATGTACTCAGTACTCACAATCTCATTAACGGTGCAGTAACAATAAGCTTTATATCAAGTGCATTTTTGTGTCTGCTGCTGATTAAAGAAATACTAAAAAATCCTATTTTAAGCTTTGTTTTCTTTGTCCTCCATCATCAAAAAAATTCCACAAGAGTATGATAAAAACACTTAAAACACTCATTTTATCGGGGTGGGTCTTTCATGAGTCCGTTTTGTGCTTGAACATCTATGGATGTTTCATCAAAGTTGTTTGCTTTTCCGTGTGTGTGCAAATTAAAAATAAAATTCAAGACAGTTTTGACAAATGTAAATGGTTTGTTGAAGTGAACTGAAAACCAACTGCTTAGCAAGATGCTCCTTTAAGGAACGACATAATATCTAGATTCTTGTGAGTCCTCTGTCAGGATTTTGGTTGGTGATGCTTTTGCCATAAACTAAATCTTCACTTTGACTTACAAAAGGTCACAGGTTCCATCAGTTTAACTAAAAACCCAAAGGAACAGGAAGTTTTCACTCAGAAGTTAATTAGAAATGACATGAAGAAGTGGTATTTAACATGATGTGAACTGTGATAAGAGGCTGACTGTAAGCCTTTTTTATCTTTTATGTGGCTAAAACTAAAACCCAGTTTAAGGATTTTACTTATGTAACTGCCGCTGAAGTTACATTCGCATAACTTGGGTTGCAGGAAGTGTCTTGACGCGTGCTTCGTAAAAAAGACTCGCCGTTCTTCCTTTTTATGAAATTTATTTTCTTGCACTCTCTTGAAGAATAATAAAGTACAAAAATAAAACCATAAAACTATATTTCAAAGCAAAAAAGAAACAAAAAGGTGTACTAAATATAAATAGAACGCTATAACACGGTCAAAGATTAATGTGCTGCCGTGCTTCCCAAGTTCTTAATCCAACAAAAGTCCAATAAAGACACGGCAGCTCCCAAAATGCATTTTAACCAATAAGAGGCCAGAACGGCCGCATGACCAAGGTATGACAGGTGCATGCATGCATTAAATATAATAAACAATCTAATTTAAGCCAAATGGCTCCAACATAACCTGCCCCTAATTGCATAGTACTTTAACTATCAATTATCAAATGAAAATTAGGAGGAGCCATTCACACATTTAAAATAGAAAAATACAAACTAAATAACCTGTGTGATGTTCTAATTATCCAATAAACATTCATTCAAACAGTCACTGTTTTCTTTCTTCATGATGCCTCTTCCAACAAACAAATCTTGCTTATTGGTCTCTCCAGTTCACTGGTTTTTGTCTTCACACGAACACTTCGGACTTCTCCTTTTAGATCCGGCATAACTTTAGTTATTTTTCCAAGCAGCCATGAACCTCGTGGGGCTGTTGAGTCCACAACGAGAACGATATCACCGGTCTTGAAGTTCCTTCTTGTGACGTTCCACTTTTGTCTTTGTTGCAAAAGGGGTAAGTATTCATGTGTCCATCTGCTCCAAAAAAGGTCCGCCATGAACTGAATCTTCTCCAACTGGCGACGAGCGTAGTTGTCATCCTTTGAAAAGACACCTGGAGGAATGCTTGGTTGGGTCTTCATGAGTAACAGGTGATTAGGGGTCAAAGCCTCCAAATCCTTAGGATCATCTGAGAGTGATGTTAAAGGTCGGTCGTTAATTATACTTTCCACTTCACACAGAAGCGTCTGCAATCCTTCATCATCCAATGTTTGCTGTCGTAGCAGTCCGTTCATCACTTTTCTGACTGTGCGTATTTGACGTTCCCACACTCCTCCGTGATGGGATGCAGCTGGTGTGTTGAAAATCCATGTAATTCCTTTTTGCATCATGGTGCTGTGAATCTTGGAATGGTCCAGTTCTAGCAGTGACCTCCTCAGCTCTCTTTCTGCTCCAGTAAAATGTGTCCCATTGTCTGAACGAAGTATTGATACTTGACCTCTTCTACTGATAAAGCGTCTGATGGCATTAATACATGAGCTGGTGTCAAGAGAATGTGCGACCTCCAGGTGCACTGCTCTGCTTGTCATGCATGTGAAAAGTACACCATATCGTTTTACTCTGCTCCGACCTCTGCTGACTTCAAATGGGCCGAAATAGTCCACTCCGGTGTTTGTGAAAGGTGGTTTGTCAGGCAACAACCGATCTTCTGGCAAGTTTGCCATTTTTTGCTGACCAGGCTTAGCATGCTGCTTCTTGCATGTGATGCATTTGGATATCACTTGCTGGATTGCTGAACATGCTCTTGGAATCCAGTATCTTTGTCTTAATTTTGAGAGAATGTAGTTCCTCCCTGAATGTCCCGTTTCTTCATGAATGTGTCTAAGGATGAGTTTGGCGATCCAACTGTCCTTGTGTATAATTGCAGGATGCTTTGCCTCTAATGGCATGGCTGAACGATTTAATCGTCCTCCAACTCTTAGCACTTCGCCATCCCAATATGGATCCAACTTAAAGATGTGAATGCATTTTTTGACATGTCCTTTCTCCTCTTGCAAAACTTTGATTTCTTGTGCATATTTTTGTTGTTGGTAAAAGCGAATTAATGATAATTCAGCTCTGACAATGTCTTCTTTTGAAAGTTTTGGGTTTTTGAAGCTTTGTTTGTATTTCAGCATTTCTCTTTGAACTTCGATTATATCCAGATCCAACACTTGCTGCAGTTCTTTCCTTTTCTTGCTCAGTTTCAGCAGAATGTCTTTGAGATGAAGAAGCCAAGCTGTTGCTCTTTTCAGTTTGTACCAGCTTGAAAAGTGACTTACAAACTGATTCACTGCATCCAGTCTTTCTTCTGTGTTTATCAGAAACACTTTAGCAGATGCCTTTATCTCAACATCTAGTTCTGGTAAATTGTCATGCTGATCTGGTCGTCTTGGCCATTCATCTTCTGATTTTAGCAGAAATTCTGGTCCCTGTGTCCAGTTTTTGCTTTGCAGCAAACCTTCAGCACTGGATCCTCTTGAAGCTTGATCTGCAGGGTTGTCTGCTGTATTTACATAGTTCCACTGAGAAGAGTTTGTTGCTTCTTTGATAAATGAGACCCTGTTGGCTACAAATGTCTTGTAGCGTGCAGCTTCATTTTCAATGTATTTAAGCACCGTGATGCTGTCAGTCCAGAACACAGATTCAGTCAGTTGCAGCTGCAACTCCTGCCGAAGCATTTTGTCCATTTTAACAGCTATCACAGCTGCTGTCAGTTCCATTCGGGGTATTGTGATCTCTTTGAGTGGTGCCACTCTTGCCTTTCCAATTAGGAAGGAGACGACTTTCTCATCATTATCATTGGTCAGCAAGATGTAAGACACTGTGCCATATCCGTTGTTACTAGCATCCGAAAAGTGGTGCAGTTGTGCCGACTTGATGTCTCCAAACTTTGCTGGCTTAAAGCACCTTCTTACGCTGAAAGATGTTAACTTTTTCAGATCATTCAACCACTTTGACCATCTTTTTTGGTGATTTTCCGAGATATTTTCGTCCCATGCCTTTTTCTCTTTACACAACTCTCTGAGAAGAAGTTTTGCAGTCAGAATGAAGGTGCGAGGAATCCAAGGGGGTCGTATGCTGAACTTACAACTGACAAGATTCCTCTTCTGGTGCAAGGTTTGTCTTGAACATCGATCTTTATTTTGAAAGTGTCCAACTCTGTGTTCCACTCTATGCCCAGTGCTCTTTCAGTGGGCAGTTGGTCATTGTTTAAGTCCAGATCTTTTATTTCTGAAGCTCTATCCTCTTCAGGGATTGACATCAACAACGTTCTTGAGTTGCTTGTCCACTTTGTAAGACGAAAACCTCCACTGAGACATAATGATGTCAAACTGCTTGCGAGAGCAATGGCATTTTCATCAGAAGACACAGATGTTAAACAGTCGTCTACGTAGAAGTTGTTCATTACACTCTCAACTGCTTCAGGTGGAGCATTTCCTCTTGCATCTTCAGCTGTTCTTCTCAGAGCGTATGACGCACAGCTTGGGGAGGAAGTAGCTCCAAACAGGTGAACACGCATTCTGTATTCAGCTGGTTCCAACTTCAGATCACCACCTGGCCACCACAGAAACCTCAACAGATCTGAATCCTCCTCAGGTATGTTCACCTGATAGAACATAGCTTCTATGTCTGCCATCATGCCGATGGTTTCTTTTCTGAACCTTGTCAGTACTCCAATGAGGCTGTTAGTAAGGTCAGGACCTTGGAGCAGCTGATTGTTTAGCGATACTCCTTGAAATGAGGCTGCACAGTCAAACACGACTCTCAGTTTCTGTTTCTTTGGGTGGCGTACGCCATGGTGAGGAATAAACCATGTTCTTCCATCATGACGACTAAGCTGTGATTCAGGTACTTTGGTGGCATATCCCTTTTCTAGAAGGTCTTTCATGAATTTTTTGTAATCCTCTTGAAAATTCAGGATTTCTTTGCGAGCTTTCTTTTAAGACTCAACAAGACGCTGGCTCAGCCAGACACTTGTTGTCAGGCATTCTCACGTCTTCGTTTTTAGAGGGAGTGAAATGCAATAAATGACCATCAACCTTTTGTGTTAAACTGCTCACTGATTCAAGGAACTGAAGATCCTCTTGGCGACATTTCAGGCTTATCCTCAAACCTTTTCTCTGGAAAGTCAGCATTGTACATTTTAGTGAGCAAGTCTTCCACCTTTGAGACACTGATACGGTTGACTGAGTGTCTCACTGCCTCTTGCTTGGTTGAAGGACTTCTGAGTGGACCATTGATGACCCATCCTAAAGCTGTTTTCACTGCATATGGACCATCATGTTTACTATTGATGACTTGATGGGCTCCATTGCTCTAAAATACATCGTTGCCAATCAGCAAACCGATCTCTGCTTTGATGTGAGATAAATGAACTTCTCTCAAATGAGGCCATTGATTCACATCCTCTTGCAAGGGTATGCTTCCCTTTTTCACCGGCATGACAGGTTGTGTAAAAACTTGTGGAAGGTCTATGTAGTTTTCTTCTTCCAGGCCAGAAACTTCAAGATCAGAGATGACGTGTGTGTTAACCTTCTTCTCCGCCCCCATGGTGGTGAGCATGAGATCTGCTTTCCTTCCACGAACATTAAGGTGTCTATCACGTCATCTGTACAGAAAGTTGCCGTACTTCCTTGATCCAGGAATGCATACACTTTGATTATCTTGTCTCCTTTTTTGATTTGAGCTTAACCGGCACTATTGGAAGAATAGTCTCTCTGTCACCTGCCCCAGTGTTTCCACTGCTTTCATTTTCAGCCTCAACGAAAGCATTTGTAGCTTCAGTCCCTTCAGTTGGACCTGATCCTTTATTTTCAGCCACTGCTGGAGCTTCCTCTGCACATGTAAGATGCTCGGGTGTTTGAATGAGCATTCATTACACTGCATCCGTTTGCGACAGTTTTTACTCAGATGACCTGTGCTGAGGCAACCAAAGCAGAGTCCTTTTGTGATCAAGAATTTAATTCTTTCTTTAGGATTCTGACCTTTGATTCTCTGCAAACTTCCAATGCATGGTTATTTTTGCAATACATGCATGGCTGTGAAAAGCATCAGAGCAGACTGGATCAGAGTTCTTTTCTCTTTGTTGTTGACTTTCATTTTGTTCTTTAGTCAAAGACGTTCTTGTAACGAATGTGCAGGGTTTTGAATTGTTTTCTTGAAAAGTTTTGGTTTTCCTTTTGCTTCGGAACCACTGTCCAAAAACATCTCCAAACAATGGATCATTACAGATCTGTGCTTGCCAATTAATGAACTCCACCAGATCAGAAAATCTGGCTCTCATTCCTCTTCTTGTTTGAATGTCGAAAGCTTGACTTCTCCACTTTTCCTTTAGCTTGAAGGGAAGTTTTGAGAGCACAGTCTTCATGTTACTCGGATTGTCCATTTCATCCATGAAGTCAATGTCATTCATGGTGTTTCGACATCCTACCAGGAACAGCGCATAAGCTTGCAGAGCTTTCCTGTCCTCTGTTTTTATTAGTGGCCAGTCCAGAGCTTTCTTCATGTAGGCTGTTGCTATTTGAAGCTCATTCCCATAATGTTGTTGAAGGAGCTTTCTTGCTTCTTTGTAACCTTTCTCTGGTTCCATGTGTTCACAACTGCGAACAAGGTTCCGAGGTTCTCCGACTGTGAACTGCTGCAGATAGTGTAATCTGTCTTGATGACTGTTAGTCTTGCTTTCAATAACTTGTACAAATGATCTAATGAAAGAACGGTAGTTCAACGGATCTCCTGAGAATACTGGAACATCCCTTTGAGGAAGCTGTGACATCATTTGCTGTTTTGCAAGCATTTCTGTTATGTCATTTTGACGCTGCATTATTTTCTGAATGTCATCAGATGCAACAACAGGTGCTGGTGGTGCAGGGCTTGAACTGGCTGCTCTTTGCAAGGAATTTCCACGCTCAAAGTAGGAAATCTGTGGAACTCGATATTGGCTGATAGAGGGAGAAACGATCTCAGACGGTCTCTTATCTTGTTGACTGCTCCTATGAGTATTTGCTATGTCATTTGCGACACTGTGCACTGTTTCACGTTGCTCACTTGTGCCATCTTGAGCCTCTTCATAATCTGCATAGACCTTTATTTGAGCTTCTGATGCAGCTATTTTGGCATCCAATTCTAACTGCTCTTTGTGTGCTTTCAAGCGGGCTTCTTCCATTTCAATCTCTTGTTTTTTCTTAAGAAACACAGCCTGAGCTCGCAGTTCTTCACGTTTGGCTACCAACTTTAAGCGAGCAGAGCTTGTATTTGACACTTGTGTCGATTCACTATAAACCGAGTTTGTCTTTTTGGCTCTGACAGTGCAAGAATGCACAGCTGAAACGCTATCACTGGGCTGCACATCATCCTCATAGGCGGCAGCATCATGTTCTTTATGTTCACTCATCAAATTATCTTCAAGCCAATCTTCTATTTCACAAATGAAATCTTTCAACTCTTCACTATTGGGCAAAAACCAATTTTTCTGATCTTCTTCTGTCTCTTCCTCATGAAGAAGTGGCACTATTTCTGCATTGAGCTGTCCAAATTCTTCAAAGAACTTTCTGAAAACAAACAATGTCTCTTCTTTTATGAGCTGAGGGACTTTATCTTTCTTTAGTTCTTCTATTTCTTTTTTCTTACTAGTAAGCTGAGCCAGCTTTCTCTTTCTTTCCTTTTTAAGCCTTTCAAGTTTTTCTTCCGCTGCTTTTGGAGTGAGCTTTGGCGCCCTCTTGAGGCCAGAGCGAACATTGTCTTCCATTGTTACGGTGACTCTGATTAACGGCAATTATGGCTCAAATCGTCGTTTCTTTTTCTTGACACGAGTTACTCTTCTCACAAATATTAGCTTCAACTTCAATCTTGAGAGTTTAAGCAAGAGTACTCCACCATAATAGTCACTGAAACGTCTTTGCTTTGCGGATTCAGGCTTAATTGCTTTGGCTCATTACTCACGCAACTCCTGTGCGGGGCTTTGGCGGTGAGGAAACTCTTTCCGCAGTCCTCTTCTTATCAAGTCCAGCTTAATCTTTGACTTTTTTTATGTAACTGCCGCTGAAGTTACATTCGCATAACTTGGGTTGCAGGAAGTGTCTTGACGCGTGCTTCGTAAAAAAGACTCGCCGTTCTTCCTTTTTATGAAATTTATTTTCTTGCACTCTCTTGAAGAATAATAAAGTACAAAAATAAAACCATAAAACTATATTTCAAAGCAAAAAAGAAACAAAAAGGTGTACTAAATATAAATAGAACGCTATAACACGGTCAAAGATTAATGTGCTGCCGTGCTTCCCAAGTTCTTAATCCAACAAAAGTCCAATAAAGACACGGCAGCTCCCAAAATGCATTTTAACCAATAAGAGGCCAGAACGGCCGCATGACCAAGGTATGACAGGTGCATGCATGCATTAAATATAATAAACAATCTAATTTAAGCCAAATGGCTCCAACAACTTATAAGAACTTACTTAGCGTTTGAGTGTCTACAATAATTCATACGGAAGTAAGTAATGAAGCAGTAAAAATGCAAATTAAAGCTAAATATATTTTTTAAGGAAACTTGTTTTAATCAAAGTGGTTCAGTTTGAGCTTTTTGCAAAACTTCTATTTTGGAAGAAGTGGCTAATCCCATTCCCCTTATCTTCTGGTTGTACAAAGCCACAAAAGAATAGCATTCACACAATTTAAAATGTCAATTAAATCCACGACGGCCAAAAACATGAAATCTAGTAGTCTCTTTAAATACATCTCAGACACTGATTTTATAAAGATTGTGTAAAAAAAAAAAGCCTAATTTTGCAAATTTACAATTTAATAGATTAGGCACATATGTACTGAAGATGTTCTGATCATGTTTTACTTTGGCTTATTTTTTGTTTCTATGCATACTGTCAATCAAGTTTAGTGCCTCTTAAAATATTTAAAAAGTAGGTCAAGATGCTCTGAACCCTTACTTTAGAGACGCTTTTAAGTGGGACCACACAAAACACCATCAGTCCACTTCACACCTACTACACTTTATCAGTTTTTCCACATAGTTCTTTATTTTTATGTTTGATTTTGATATTCTTGGTAACTTGATGATTGTTCTGAAAGATAAAGAATCATTTTTAATTTAGTAGAATCAGATTTATAAAAACAGAACATTAAAAAGATTTTATCTGAAAAACTTCTGACAGAATATTTTATGTCAGATGAAATGAATAATCAGGTTAACTGAAGTCTGTGTTTTTTAATGCTCCAACAAGGAGAGATTAATACAGATAAATCTCATATTTCTACCTGTATTGACAAAAAAAACCCTGTTAAAATCAATATTCAAGGTTTACAAATTTGTACAATTCTGTTGAGCAAAATATGACATTTTGCAAACATTTTCTTTGCTTCTTCTACAGTTTAGGGCATTGTTTATATTTTGACTCTTTTTTTTCTCTTAGAAAATTCTGTATAAGCATGATTTTTGTTGCTTGCCACAAAAAAAGTTTGTAAAATTGACTTTTTGTGTACTCAACGTTCATCGATGCAGAAGGTGAGGATAATTATGTTTGTGTTCATTTTACCAGAACACCTGGTAACAAACCAGGCAGCAGCCCCAGAGGTCAGACGGCAGAAGAGGCTGGACGCAGACAGGGGCAGAGCAACGAAGCCAACTCCTCCGTCTCTGACTTGGCCAACTCTGTCACCAGTGAAATGCTCATGGTAATACAACTCATTGCTTCTTTAGCGTCATTAGAAGTTTGATTGATGCACCACAAACTCATCTGTGTTTGTTTGCTGCCCTGTCAAGCTCATTTACCATTAAAGTTTCTGTCAAATGAGGATTTAATCGTAACAGATTGGATGATGGGTGGGATTCTGTGGTGTTTTCAGGTCTGGTTCCAAGAGGATGACTGAAATTAGAGCACAGATTTTAGGAGATAGGAGGGAAAACAACGCCAAAAAAGGGGAATGTTCCTCCAACACAATTTGGCATTTACTTTTATAATATAAAAACAGGTTCATCTGCTATTTTTGGACCTACAGTTTGATCCTTATGCAAACTGAGCTTTATTATTAGGTCGTAGTAACTAACTTCAAATATTTTCTTACAAAACAAAATTTAACTGGGTTTCTTAAATTAAATATAGCAGTAATGAGAGAATAATGAAATTCATTTTTTCTTTCACAAAATGTGAGCTGTATTTTTAAAATGTGTGCTTTACTGCACCAATTATCATCAAACTACAATATCCTGTCTTTTGAACGCAATGCAGTTCTGTTTAAGCTAAAATGTTTTTTCTTTTCCAGCACAAAACCATTTTTTTAACATTTTTTGCATCATTGTTTTATTATTTATCTTTCAATGAAAAAAATAAAACTTGCAGTTTTTTTCATAGAACTGCCATTTAATTACTTACAAAAAATGTATGCAAAAGGATATGCTACGTAAAGCAACCAATGTCTGTAGCATAGATTGGTATTAGCTGTCACTACAATGTGCACTGTTTTTTTTAGGCCAATACCATATCAGTATTTTATTTTTATGGTAATTTCTACAGATAGATAGATATACTTTATTAATTCTTACAGAAATCATTGTCCTTGCTCCATACACCACACAGCGCAGTTAAATGTGATTAAGAATAAAAAATTTAAAACAAAATCCTTAATAGAATAAAATAAATAGTAATCTTTTAGAAAAATTGTTGAAATGTGACTTTAAAAGTCTATCTTGGCCAGATATGAACTACTGTCATTAGCTAAAGCTTTAACAGTTATTTAGAACAAAAGACCATTTTTTTTTAGGCTTTTGTGATCTTACTTTCAATTAATACAAAACTATAAGTCACACACAAATATATCAAGATACAATAAACATTATTACAGCTACAGAAAAAAAACAACAAACCAGATTGTAATGCTTTTTTTTGGTTTTTTTTTTTTCTGTGGCTCCATTTTTGATTAAATAAACAGGGACAGCCAAGTCATCTTGTGGTAACTTGGTAAACCAAGTTAGCTCCAGATCTCTATGTTTTAAAGAGCTTCAGTCTGGAAGTCAAAAGCTGGCCCCTCAGGTGTGACACAGCAACAACACGCAAATGCGTCGGGTGGGTGAGGTGATATCACAGCCTCTCCCAACAGAGCCAGAGTCCTTTCAAGAGACTGTGTCCAACAAATGTTCTATGCAAAGAAAACTCAAATTTGACATAATGCATCATGGACAGGCAACTTCATGTTTTTATGAAGGTCGTGATTAAGCTGTGTGTCAGTACTTCTGCCTCATATATCCAAGCTTCTAAATGTTGTTTGCCAAGGCTCCTTTTTTCTTTTTCTTAAGTATATTTTTGAATTATTAAATCCTTTTGATTAAAACAAAAAAGTAATGTTATTTCAATATTTTTATATTCATATATATTATTGATGGTTCTATGCGGTTTCCTCCCATGATCTGCAGACTGCAAATTGCCCCAAGTTGTGAATGTGAGTGCGTATGTGGATTTGTGGTCCTGTAATTGACCGGCAACTATGCTCAAGAGCAGTTGGTACAGGCTCCAGCAGCTCAGATTCAGCAGATTTTGAAGATGGATGGATGGTTCTTGGATATATTTTTATTATCACTAACTAGGCAGCTGACAGCTGAGTCTGTTAGACTTTATTGACAAAGAAGAACATGGGTTTGACAAAGTTACTAAAAAGTTTCTGTCCACTTGAACTCTTGGCCCTTTGATAGGTGAAATAACAGCTTTAAAGTGAACTTTAACTAAAGGTAAGTTCACTCAAGCTTTGTGGATTTTCTTTCTATATACTGCATATATAATGTTTTTCAAGTTGAAAAGGAAGTCTATATGCGCTCTGAACAAAGTTTCATGAGAGGTCTTTCATCTTTCAAAGTGTTTTATCACCAAGAAAGAACAGCGCTCTCCCACCTGTAGAGCATTTCACTTTCTGCCATAGTTAAGTGAAAAATACTCAAATCATCTTCTTGAAGTGAGAGCTGAGAGGCGAGGAGAGGGGATGTGCGACTTGTTCAGAGAGGTTCTGTAATTAGCAGTGAAGCAACATGCAGTGACGCAGTCGCTGTGAGAGTATGACAGGATTTGAGACTTTGTAATTGCGTGAGTTTGGTGGCGTAACTGAGGAATTTATAGAAATAGTTCTCAACGAATGAATTTATTTTTCCACAGACCTGCATATCATTCAACTCTCTTCAAACTGAAAAAGGTGGTCCTATACTCTGACTGTACAAAGAGAAGAGACTGAAATGGCATCTGGTGTCACAGTAAATGTCCATCCAGCATTCTGAAGCATCTCACCTGAGAGTGAGTGGGTGGGTGGGGGGTGGGGGGTGGATGGGACTCCTGTCAGCTCTTATCAGGATGTACTCTGACACTGCTTTCATTTTGTGTGATGCTCAGAGTCATGGAGAGAGTGGCGTAAAACTGTCTTCTCCTCAATACTATCACACATTTGCAGGGGTTTCCATATGCTTTGGTAGGATAAATCGAGCAGGGGATGAAACCCAATGAAAAATATGTGAACCAACAATATTTTAAGTTATCTTTTTAAGCATCTTGAAGTCTCAACTTTGAAAAAAATGTGACGGTTTAGGTTTTTTTCATAAGCGAATTGCTTTACTACTATTCACACGCACATTCATATATCAATGACCAAGAGATGAGAAATTTGTATTTGTAATAAAAAAACTTTTACGGTGACTCTATATTGAAGTCAGGGTGCACTTCCCTAAAGATGATGTTTTAAGCACACAAAGACTTGCAGATAGAAGCAGCATGCTGTAAACTTTTGTGGTGTACTTGTGCACAAGTACCAATATTTGATGAAATATGTCTGGCCGAATCATTTTCAGGAGCGATACAATGAAAATTTAACCAAGACAGAGCAAGTAATTCATTTCTTGTTTCTTTTGAGGGTTTTGGAGTAGAGGGGAAATGAGGCAAAAGTTAGATCAGCTTTGTTAGAAAATAAAGTGGAGAGGATAGAAACTAAAAGTGAAAGTGGGGCTTTGGGAAAAGAGAGTGACCAATTGTAGAAAAAGCTATTAGGACCAACAGAAAGTTGGAGGACTGCATAATGAAGTGGCCACATTCGGCATGGAGAATGAGCTTAAGCACTAGCAGCAGAAATGAGAAGCTCAGAATTGAATAGTAAATTTCAAATTTTGGGGGGAGTTGACTTCTTTTTTCTGTTGATACAAATGGTTTGCATATCGACATGTAGTCGTTAGGAGCATTTTTCTTTTACCATGGCAAGTAACAGCCATGTAACTGAATTTTATGTTAGTTTTCCTGTCAGAAGTGGTGATGTTTACTTTTGTGGGTCAGATTAGTGCTCCCTGTAAAGTGGATTCTCTTAAGTCAAAGGAAAACTGACATTCTGAGAAGCTCTGGCAGTTTAATTAGTGTGAGAACATGCTTTAAATATCCAGAAGTTTGACAGTTTGTGGTGTTTTTCATGAGGATTTAAATGCAGATTGTTAAAGCAGGTGGAGACTGAAATGCAGGAATGAAATTTAAAGAAAACACAGACTAAGAACTGAAACATGACATGAAAGAAATAAAAAAAGTAGGGGAAAATTTTAATGCTTAGAAAGTAGTAACAAGCTGAAGCAAAGCTAAAGTACAATCCAAACACAATAGATAGCTTAAGTGAATAGAAACTTTAAAAAAAATGTTAAAATAAAGATGTAGATCCTCGTTATCGCACACTTTGCGCTCACACAACTCAGTTCTCACTTTTCTAGAATTAGTGTGAAACATGTCATAAGGTTCCTGGGGCATTTCCAAAATCTTAAACTCACTTTGGTATTCCAGTTTTTTTCCGTGAGTCTGACCTTTAAAGCCTAATGGCATTTTGTTTACAGTTTGTAAAGGTCTCACCAAGTGATAATTTGTCACCTATCACCCCTGAAGATGATAATTAGCATCAAAAAGTTGTTGGTGAGGAAGCCAGAAAAGACCTGCAATTATTTATTATATCAAGAGATCACGTTTCTGTCTTTTTTTTTTGTTTTTTCAGCAAGCATTTGCGTGATAACAAGTAAATCTAATTAAAATCTAATTAATCTTGTTACTTTTCAAATCAGTAATTGCAAGTGATGACCTGTTTTCACGATTAAAAAAGTTGTATAAAGTGTGCTTATCTGTGCATCGTTGAAATTATTGTTAGAGGAACTAGTATTTTTAAAGGTGTCCAGTTGATTTTTTTATGTCTAAATAATGGGAGTAATACTTTTTTTTTAAAGCTGAGAAAGAAAGATCTTTTGCCTTAAGCTTTTTTAGATGTTATTTTAATACGGGACCCACTTCAATTATTAGATATATGTAGAGCATTAATTGTCATGTCATCCAAGAGGAAATAATTGGTCCAACCATTTACTTGTTTGAACGTTTATATTAACACCACTGAAAAATGTATAACTCGCTTTTCTGTGTCTCCTACGCGGTGCAGCGGGCTGCTGCCGTGAAAGCTCTATTGTAGTCTCAACAGAATTCTCTTAAAAACAAACCATAAAACCACAACAATGAGATACGAAAACTCACTCAAATATGGTCAGATGTATATATGCTCAATAAAACAACTTTTAACGTGATCTACATTGATTCAACCGATGTGTCTTTTAGCGTATGTACCTGTCCAGTAACCGTCGTGTAGGATTCCTCCGCGGTACCAAACTAGCAGTGAAAAGTGTTGAATCTGGCCTCCATACAGACGCTCAAAATCCATCAGCAAAATAAAAAGTTTGAAAAAAAGAAAAATCCTGACAAGATTTTGCAGACCACAGCACATCCATCTTTCTCTTGACTGAATAGATCTTTAGTCACGTGGTTTTTGTTTACAAAGTTTGTTCACGCTGGGGAGGCGGGCTCAAGGATGATGTCGTGAAATGAGCAGGACCGACGAGGAGCGAAAGGCGGAGCCTCAGAGATCGAATTGTTTTATTTCCGGGTATCAAAACGGGCCACCAAAATAACTAATATTTCATAAATAATTTGTTTTTTAGTGTTCTCAATATAATATATGATCATATATATGGATATATTTTATTCTGAAAGGACTCGTGCTTATTCGATCTAGCCTCGAGCTCAAAATTGGATTGATCCAATATTGCTTGTTTTTATTTTTGCACAGCTAATGCTAGCTTGAGGCTATAAGCTCACGCATGAGCTTGCAAACGGAGCTCTCAACAATGGTGAGGGAGCAGGGTTTGTTCTGAGCCTACAGTCCTGCCCACAAGTCTGAATTGTATTTCTAATGAGCTACTGCTGCTGCACATAAAATATGTCTTAAAAAACAACAAAGGCTTTTGATATTGGCTAAAAATCATGATTAAAAGACAACTGGGAATGATTTTACAAGGAATTGAGATTCCTTAAAACTTTTAGTAATTAAAGCACATCTTCTGTGTCTTATTTAATGTTTCTTTGAAATGATGATTTAAAGCTCAATTGTATTAAAACTATCTCTTTTTCATGTCAGTTGTCCCCAGGCTCAGAGGAGGATGAGCACGAGGGTCCGGTGCGTGAGAAGCTGGGTCGCATACAGTTCAGCGTCGGCTACAGCTTTCAAGACTCAACGCTCACTGTCAAAATCCTCAAGGGTCAGGAGTTACCCGCCAAGGATTTTTCTGGAACTTCCGACCCTTTTGTTAAATTGTACCTGCTGCCTGACAAGAAGCACAAACTGGAGACGAAAGTGAAGAGAAAGAATCTAAATCCCCACTGGAATGAGACCTTTCTGTTTGAAGGTACGGTGGAAACTATTTCCTCAGAATGTGCACGCTTTCAATTTTCTGTGCACCTCCCTGGAACTGTAATGTGTGTCTTTTCATCAGGGTTTCCCTATGAAAAGGTGGTTCAGAGGACTCTATACCTGCAGGTTCTTGACTACGACCGATTCAGCAGGAATGACCCCATAGGAGAAGTGTCCATCCCCCTCAACAAACTGGACCTGGCCAACATGCAAACTTTCTGGAAGGAGCTGAAACCATGTAGCGATGGCAGCGTAAGTGTTTGTGTGTGAGTAGGTGGCGAGGGGGGCGTTCAGGGGAGGGCTGGAGGAAAAGACGCGAAACAGAAGTGGAAGGGGGAGGAGGGATGCAAAGACGGAGGCGAAGGGAAAAATGGGCCAGAATGGATGATGTCATTCCTGGCTGCTGTGATGTTTCCAGAGGAGATGTGGCAGCTGATGGGAGAAGGGCTGGAGGGTCTGTGGAGAGCCTGACAGGTAGACAGAGGAAACACAGACAGCTAAAGGAGAAAGCAGAGATGAACAGCAGGCAGCTGAAAGGAGAAAAAAGTACAAAATAAAATTAAAAAAAGAGGTGGCGATGATGTGCTAACAATTTGCCGCTGCTCTCGTATTTGCAGGGAAGTCGAGGAGATCTGCTTGTTTCCTTGTGTTACAACCCAACAGCCAACATCATCACTGTGAGCATCATCAAAGCCCGCAATCTCAAAGCCATGGACATCGGTGGCACTTCTGGTATGACATCTCGTTTCTTTTTCCTTTCCTTTCATGTATGCTCCTCTTGATAACAACAATTTACCAAAAAAAATAAATGAATAACCACACAACAGCCTTCTTACTGCTTAATGTCCCTGTCCTTAGACCCCTATGTAAAAGTGTGGCTGATGAACAAGGATAAGCGCGTGGAGAAGAAGAAGACAGCAGTAATGAAACGCTGTCTGAACCCTGTTTTCAATGAGTCCTTCCCCTTTGACGTGCCTGCCCACGTACTGAGGGAGACCACCATAATTATCACTGTCATGGACAAGGACAGACTCAGTCGCAATGATGTCATTGGAAAGGTATCTCCGTTTCCCTTCTTCACCTCTTCCTGCTTCTTGTCTTCCTCTGGGTTTCTATAATTCTTACAGTTCATCAGCTCCAGATTGTTAAAGCAGTCGCTACTGACCCCTACTGGATCAATACAAAATGTAGTTTCTGCACCCATGAAAAGAAACTGTGAGCATCTGCTTAGATTGTTAGCTTTCAGCTTTAATTTAGGGCTTTCAAATTAATGACTTAAAAAAAGTGACATGTGCTGTCCATGTTGTTAAATTTAGTATTAGGCTCAAAAAATAAATCAGTCAAACGTCTATGAACCTGTCCTCTTGACAGGAGCTGCATCTTCCCTCAGTATTTCATGACAAGTCCATGACAATAAAACATAAGAAACAGTTCCGTGCTTTAATTTGTATAAAATTTGGTGTCGTGGACAAATGCAGCAGTAAAACTTTACAAGTTGACATTTCAAAACTGAAATATAATTTTTTTTAAATATTGTTTATCATTTAACTGATCCAAAAGAGGCA
Source organism: Oryzias javanicus (assembly GCA_003999625.1). Taxonomy (NCBI): domain Eukaryota; kingdom Metazoa; phylum Chordata; class Actinopteri; order Beloniformes; family Adrianichthyidae; genus Oryzias; species Oryzias javanicus. The sequence goes on from CM012439.1 coordinate 18,778,232, forward strand.
CTTTTGTTCAAAGTGAATTCCTCAAGACTTTTCTAAGAAATAGGGAAAGTAAAAAAAAAAAAAACTTTCAAAGCAAACTTGATTTGTTTCTCACTAATCCTGTAAGAGTTATAAATCTATGCTGTAAACCAGACACATTTTGAGGCTGTAAAAAGATAGAAAAACAACAGCTACAGCTTTAGGACTTCATTTTCAACTCTAATTCTGGTTTGAGTTGAGGGACAAAACATTTTTTTACAGTTTTAACAGAGTGTTGAAAAGCAACATCTAACACCTCTCCGGGCATTCATGATGGACCAATACAGCTGCAGCCAGGCTCAGATTGCATTAAAGTGATAAACATTATCGTAGCAAGTGTGACGACAATAACACTTCTGTGTGATATTTTTTTTACTGGAGTAAATTCAGCAGCTTTCCTTAAACTACTGTCACACTGGTCTTGCAATATGCAGATTGTGGGCTTTAGCTAGAAATTTTAAATGAAAAAAACTGTCAATTAGCAATATTTTTTATTAGGTTAATTATGGACTTATAGAGAGGTATATCCAAAGATCAAAATGTGATGTGTATTAATTAGCACACATACAAGGAGGGAAAAGCTGAGTTGAGGATCTTGTCAAATAAAGTAGCATACTGGCTGTCAAGGCCACACATCAACCTATCAACCAGCCGATCAGCCAGCATCTGCTTTATTCCTGAGCTGCAAACTTTCCATCCGAAGCAACAATCACCCTCATGCTATTTGTTCATTTAAAAACCAAACATTACTTATCTCTGAGCTGCATGTGGAATATGTTTGTAGAACAAACAGAAATCTATTTAAAATACTGGAAAGACATCAAAGTAAATTCTTCTTTTTCTTCAGGCAAAGTGCTTGGAACCTGTTGAGGTGCACCATTCACAGTAAACTCCTACGTGGAGCAGATATTAGGTCTTTTTTATTCAAATAAATGTATAGAATTGGGGCAATTCATACATAAGTTGCCCTGATTATCAAGTTTCAGATGGTAAAAATAAAAAGTTAACTTTCAATAAACAGGGGCCTTTTTAGTCCAACCCTTGGTTCTTTTTTTTTTTTTTTTTTTAGTAGATATTATTTCCATTATATCGCCCATTTTACAAACCTGAAACTTATATAAAAAAAAAAACATCAATTCTGAGTTGTAAATTTTTTTCCTTTGTTTTCTGCAAAAATTGAGATGTTTTTGCTTCATAAAAAAGCAAAAATGAGTAGAGAAAAAAATTAAATGTATGAATCCAAGAATAAGGAAAAAAAAGTTTTCTTACATTTTTCATTATTATTATTGTTATTTTAAAACAAAAATGTAAAAACTTTTTGAAACATTTATGCAAAATCTTGAATTAAAAACTAGACTAATTGTATGTCTTCGTCTTTCCTACATCGTTGTAAACAACTGATTTAGTTAGCAAATGCATTGGTAAATTCAGAGACCACTAGGGGTTAAATTCTGTTAAAAGGAGAATGGTTAAAGCTGAGTTTATCCTCTTTTACTTTAATATGTTTCAGAATGTCTTTTAAATAACATCCATCAGGGTGCAATCTTGAAGGAACTAAATTGTTCCGTTTCTCTGGCAGATTTACCTTTCATGGAAGAGTGGTCCAGCTGAAGTGAAACACTGGAAAGACATGATGGGTCATCCTCGCACTGCCGTGGCCCAGTGGCATGCTCTCAAGGCCTGAGGGACCCAGCAGGCGACCTACCTGCAACGCCCCCCCTCCCAGAGTTCAGCATTAGTTGCTCAGTCCCAGCTCTCAGCACACAGCCCACCCCTCCTGCTTTGCACGCAGGGGTGGGCTGTAGACCATGTCTCACCTCTTTTTTCTCAGGCCTCTTTGATATTCCTTCCCCTCATCTATGTGACACTTAAATTTCACCCCTTGTCAAGTTGTGATTTCCACCTGACTCTTTTCTATCTGTCTGTCTGAACTTAAAAATGCCTTTGATGTCTCTACTTCCCTGTGCCCTCTTTCCATTTCTTCCCGAGATGTCCCTCAATCTTTCTTCCATCATGAAAGATTGAGACCATTCCCAGAGTGTAACATCAGAGCACCCATGAATACAAACTACCCACCAAAAAAACAGGATCAAACTGATTGTCGAGCCACCCTCTCTGGCAGCGAGATGGACCGTGATAAAACCCGCACACGAGTGTGACCGCCACTGACCTGTGGAGCCCATTTACCACCTGCCTGTGAAGCGGAAGCAGGAGCCTCCCAGTCTGCTCTTGGCTGTTCGGCTTCATGTTTACCGGTCCTGAACTCCCATAACATCGCTAAGACAGGAACCCCTCAAAGACAAGAAAAAGAGTCACATGTTGAATTTTAAAAGCGATCCGAACCGCTCAACTTGTGTTTGATCTTTTCCACCTTTCATTCTAAACACTGTAATAATTCTCCCTTTGGCCGGAACCCCTTTGTTGTCCGTGCGTGCTGTGAGTGACGTGCTGTAATCCCAAATGAGGTTCTTCAACAAATAAAAAAAGAAAAAAGAACATAAATAGATGGGTATGAGCATTTAACACCGTGGTCTGGTGGGCAAACTTATCAAAATACTCTTTTTTTTTTTTTTTTTTTTTTTCAAAAAAAGCATCTTGATAGATGTAAAAAAGAAGCAAATTGATTCACATTTTTTAATTTATTATTTACAAGTAAAGAATGAACTTGTTCTTCCAGCCTCAAAAAAAAAAAAAGATCAATGTCAGGAATGCTACATTGCTTGTGCATCTGATTGTAAACGAAGGTATTGATCAGTTTGTTACAATTAGCAGGAGTTGAAAAGAAATTGGCCAATAATTAGTCCACCCAAATCACTAACCTACAACAGTCCATACTGTAAAAAGTAAAACATTAGTGTACTGTTAGACAGGGGTGGGAAAACTCTGACCACATATGTCCCCTAAAACTATTTAATTTGGCCAAACTGGAATATATTTTATTGATTATCTTTTTAAATGTTTTTGTTCCTCTTTATTTCTGGCGTCTAACCATTGATAGCAAACTATAAATACATTGACCTTTGTTTAGGTGCAGAATGTTACTCTGCATTCATGTGGTGTTGGAAGATTTGTGGATTTTCTCATGTTTATGTGTGCTTTCTGAGTGGGAAGGTCATTTGTTCAATCTCTCCAACATCACATGAACGCAGCATTTCTCTAAGTTTGCATTTTTCCCTGAATGACATCAACCCATCGGTGCAATTAGCGCTAAAATGAGAGCAAAAACCACAGTTTTAGAATAAAAAATCCAAAAGATTATGCTTTAAAGTACGGGTGTCTCACTCAATCGCACAGGGGCCAAAAACCCAAAACACACCTTAGGTCGCTTTTCAAAGCTTAAAAACTGAACTTTTGAACTATGAATAAAAACAGGCAGGAATATTATTCCAGAATAAATCAACTTAAACCTTCAATAACTTTCAATTTTTTACTTTCTGTAAAAATATATTATGTCAAAATTATTCAAGTTAGAAAGAAGCGCAAGATAACTTTGGGGCACTCATTTCAACAAAATAAAATTATCTGGAGGGCCAGATTTAATGGGCCGGATCCGGCCCCCAGGCCTTGACTTTGAAACTTGCTTTCAAGTATCTATAATTCATTTTTAATCAAATTAAAGAAAAAAAAAACCTTCACGCATCTGCTCCTGGTTCAGCCCTATTGTCAAATTCTAAAACACTTTGTGGCCCATGAGTCAAAATGTTTGCCTATCCCTGCTGTGAGATGTTTGCCTGCCATTGGTGGATAGTACAAACCTGGCAACCCCACAGGAAACTGTATAAACACATTTGTTTCCTGAATCTAAATATATGACTCATATAAAGTTGTAATTTTCCCTTTTTACAAAAGGCTCTAAAAAGTGGCTTAAGACAAGACGAAGTTTACCAGAAAGACTGACGTCCCGGTCATGCAGAAATGAAAGTTAAACAGAGGAAAAAGTCTTAATTAAAAGCTCATTTGCTTTGCTTTGAAGGCTAAATCCAGTTTGTTCCAACATAGTCAGTGAGCTAACAATTAATCCTAGTTCTGGAAATGTTCAAGAGTTATATAATCTTTGGTTATACAAAATTGCAAACTTGAGAAAAGTTTCAACTTCTGTTAAACAAAAAAGAAGAGTTTTTGTTCTTTTGATCCTCGTTTGTGTGAGCCAAAAAAGAAGCGACTGAACAGTTTGGGACAAAGGTGCAATATTGTCAGAAGAAAAAAAATCTATAAAACCAATAAAGTGGATTTTTATTTGTTTAATTTTGAACTATTATGTGTGATTTGGGTGAACTGATTGGTGAATTTATGCAATAAATCATCCAAAAAGAGCATTTGTCAAGAAGGTAAAATGAAACCACACGAATCGAACAAACTTATTTTAAGTTGTCAATAGAGTTGTATTCGAGTTTGGGGTTTTAGCCCTGATTAACTGACTAAAGTTCAGGTCAGTCTTCCAGGCGTTTGCTTTACTGCCTCAGTGAGACCTTCATCGAGTTCCAAATAGACCTGTGTTGATCACATGAAGGAAAACAAAAAAAGAGTAATAATATCTGCGGGGAGGGGAGTACTTCTACATTCCATTGTTGGTGTGTCTTCAGGACTGTTTGCGTGTGTGTGAATGTCAATACTAGGACTTTGCTTTGTGTGATTGTGTGTACTGTAAGTCTTGCTGTGTACCTGAACTTTTCTGCCAGTTTAGGAGAGGATAAAAAAATGCTTTTCTATTTTTCTTCTGTATGGATTTAAATCTGCAAAAGAAATGTGATTATTTTACTTTTAAGACTAGCACTGAACTTTTTGGAGATAATGCTGGAACAAACCTCTCTCAATTGCAGGGTTTTCTTTTGTCTTTTTCTTTTTTTGGTTCACTTCCTTTCCTCGTGTGTGAGGTTTGGCATGAGAGGGAAATTTCTCACACTTGGGCTGACAGTGAAGGTCACAGGACAAATTTTCACAGACACATTGAAGCCACACCTACATGTCTATTATTTGACAATTCTGCACCAAATCTGTTCTTTAAACAGAAACTGACCTTTTTTTTTGTCCTTTATTCTTTGTATCCTTTCTATTTTTCATATATAGTCCAAGATGATACACCAAAAAAAAAGAACAGGGCGGCTCCTTGAAATCTCAGCTGGCGCTCCCCCAAAACATCCCCATTGTGCACACATGCTTTCTGGCACAAAGTGATCTGTGTGTGCCTTATAAATGCTGCCACACCTTGTTCTTCGCCATATGTGCTGCCTCTCCTGGTGTCAGGAGAGGTGGAGGAGGTAAAAACAACAAAAAAAAAAAACGAAAGGTGAGACAAAGGATGATCATCACATCATTTGCGTCACTGTTAGCTACGTCTCAGGTCAGAGCAGAGCCTATAGGAGCTTCTAAAATAAGCAGGAGCCGAGTCATGTGTCAAAGCAGGGGATTGGTTTGAAAGCTGCCAACAAATATTACATTCCAAAGGCTTAGCGAAAGTCAGTTCAATCAATGCAACCTAAGTGTTGAATAAATATCTGTCAGGGTTTAGTATATTTTTAAGAAGATGAAAGCTCATCTGCCAACTCTCTCCGCCAAATACCACACACAAGTTTACTGGACATGCTCACATCTCTGTTATAGGGCATTCTTCTGAAAGACTGATTGAGGAGAGGTCAACCAGCAACATCTTATGTTGTATCATTTAAAAAATGATTTTAAAATGTGCTGTATGTAAAAAATGATAATAATAAGATAACAAAACAACTGTATTGATCTGGGTTTTGATATCTCTTAGTCAATAACTTCACTTTCACTTCTTTTTCTCTTGTTGGTCACATATTCTTGGGGTGCACAATGTTAAATATCAGCCATTTATTTTTTTGAAATCTGTACAGTGTATATAAAATATAAATGTGTATATAAACAAAGATGCCTCGGGTCTGGTATTATGATTTCTTTTATAAATTGCCTTATTTTGTGGTTGGGAACGAAATAGTTGAAAACAGTTCACTTTGAAATCCTTTTCAAAAGTGTTAAAATAATTATTTTTTTGAATTTTTGAATAAGAGATGCAACATTTTACAAAAATTAAGTAAAGGAAGAAGTATGGAATTGAAGGTTTTTTTTAGCTCTTTAGAAATTTTATGTCACTGTAATGTAGCAAGATAAAAAAACTGCTTTGAAAGACATCAAACTCTATGTAACTTCAAACCCTCAATTTAGATTTTTGATCAGACGTTTGCTTTAAAATCATCTTTTGATCAATTGTAAAACCGTTCCAAGTGGTGAATAATTATGATGATGTCGTTTTAAGCCAACATTTAAAATTCTGTGTCATTTTCTTGGACAAAGTTCATGCACAGCAGCAGGAGTTGGAACTAGTCTCTGAGTTGTGGGTGGGACTGTTGGTGCAGAAGTAAGCCTTAACTGATATCCCATTATCCCTTTATTGCACTGTCTCCAGTTAGCTGACAGCCCCTTACAGCCTCAAGCTAACGTTAGTGGTGCAACAAAAATGGCTTGTGGTTTTGAGCCAGATGCCAGATGAGGAAAATGAAGAGGCTAATGTATCTATTTGTGTAATGCATCAGAATGGAGTAGACCACGGAGACTTTGCCCCACCCATTTTACTTGCTGCATCACAAAGGAGAGCTTTTTTTTCCTAATATATCTTAATTCAGAGAAATACTCAGAAATTCAGTTTTAGGCTTAAATTTTTTATATATGTTCACCATCATGAGAAAAATGCTACAAAAACATGTTTAAAACACCATTTTTATTGGATTGGATCTTTAATTTATTAACTAATTACTGAAACAGTATTCATAGTAAATTTCAATGTTGATAGGCCTTTTAACTTTTTTTTTCTTTTTTGGGAGTCAATGTTTGTTTCATAGTTAGCCTCAGATTTTGGAAAAGTTCCTGCTCTAAATATTGCCTAAAGACTTTAGAGGATTTTGTTCTTGTTCCAGGATACAAAGTTCTGGCCTTATTCCATCAGTTCAGAGACAACTGAAACACAATTAGTGCCAATTAGATGCTGCATTATTCGATAAAACTAAAAGAAAAAAAAAAAAAATCTTAAAAAATAAAGAAAGCAGTGAGATCCCTTATCATTTTCTTTAAATCTCAAGATTTTTCAATAGTTTAAAGGCTTAAGTCTTTTATGATGTCGCTAATTCACAACATACCATTTAATCCAGAACTCCACTTAATTTAGCCTCAACTTTTACAGAAAAAAAGAGTTTTTTTTAGCATTCAAAAAATTAAGTCAGACATGAATAAGTTTAACTATCTTTAAGAAAGTTCCACATTGCTGTATTTTTATCCTAATTTCTTTCTTTTGTGTAACATTTTTCTAATGAATCAATAATTCCATTTCTCTCATCTATCTGTTTCTGTAAAAACATTGGATCAAAACAGTTTCTTAAATTGTTAAAATTTGATTGTTTAAGATTTTAGTTTGTCCATTTTTTCTGCAATTTTTAAAAACACCTCTATTTTGAGTATTTACTCCAACATAATTTCGTGTGCATGAAAAAATACAGAATTGAACATTTTAAAATATGAACCTTGTACCTTTTTTCTGTAATCAATGTTATTTGAAAGCCCCTCACATTGCATTTGGTAATTGTTTTTTTTGTTTGAATTTTGACATTATTTTTAGGATAAATTAAGTTTTTTATTTGTTCTTGAAAAAATTATGCTCCTGAGAAAATCTCAGTGTGTTAGTTTAATTTACGCCAACTTTTCTCCCTACTTCTCAAGCAGTTTCCTTTGTGGCATTCTTAGCAGAAATCTCCAGCCCCAGCTGTTGGTGTATTAAGGAAAAGAAAGGAAGTGAAAGCAAAATTCCAGAGGAGCGGAGGGTGATTGCAGAGCCGAGGATTAAACAGAGATGTGTCACGACGCAGAAGCAGCAGGGATGGATGACATGAGCGCTGGGCTGCAGATAGGCAGGGTGGGCGTGTGTGGGCAACTGATGAATTTATGTCCTAAACAAGCTTCAAGGCAATAAAGAGACATGAATTGCGCTTCCTCTGCATGTATGATTTCAAGGTAGCTTCCTTTTTTCAAATGTGACAGCTGCAATGGATTATATTTTGCCATTGAATTCCTGGAAGGCATGTAGTTTCTGCACATTTCAGAGCTGGACAATTCTGATGAAATATTACTCAGTCTTCAATTAGATTTTTTTCTTTAATAATTCAATAAAATGTAGCTTTCTGGGTGAATAACTATTACAATTGGGCAAAAAGTATTTGGCAGTCACCAATTCCGCAAATTGTCCCACTTAAAAAAAATGGGGACAGTAATTTTCATTATTGGTACATTTCAACTGTGAGAAACAAAGTGTAAAAACATAATCTTGGAAATCACATTTTATCATGTATTAAGAATGTATTTATATAATGACGCTTAAAATAAGTATTTAATTAATAACACAAGTTCCCCTCTATATTTTGTAATGTAACTCTGGTTTTCAATGACAGAGGTCAAACATTTTCTGTATGTTTTCTCACACTGCAGCTGCTATTTGGTCCATTCTTCCATACAGATCTTCTCAAGAGCTAGTGTTTCGGGGCTTTCGTTGAACAACACAGATTTTTTTAACGCCCTCCATAGGGATTTGATTGAAGTCCAAAGACTGGCTAGACCACTCAAAAACCTTCAAATGCTTTTAGACTGACAGTCCCTTGTTGAGCAAGCGTGAAGTTGGGATCACTGTCATCCTATTAGTAGGATGTTTTCAGGATCTAACATAACATTTCTGTCCATTAAAACACAACATGTGGCATTCATACCAAGGAGTTCAATTTTGGTCTCATCTGACCACAGGACACTTTCCCAAATCTCCCCTGGATCATCAATATGGTATCTGGAGAACATTAGACAGGCCTGGACGTGTGCTGGACTTTTGGACCACTGCAGGATTTGAATCCATGATAACCGCGTTTCACTAAAAATAACTTTTGTCATACATTTTTTGTCATAACTTTTGATACCAGCTCTTTTCATGCCATTGACCAGTTTCCCTGTGTAGTTCTGAGCTTTTTCCTCATCTTGCATGGAGCCCCATATGCAGGAAGATTGTCAGAAGTCTTGTTTTTATTTAAATTTCAAATAATTGTTTCAAATCTTTATCTCTTTTCAGCAAGCTGCTTGCTTGCAAAAGTTTAGTTCATCCCAGTCTTGTTCAGGGGTTCAAACTTGTACCTGGTGTCCTTTGACATCTATTTGGTCTTGGTGGAGAGGTTGCAGTCTGTTTAAGGGGTGTGCAGGTGTCTTTTCGTCAGATAGCTAGTTCAATCAAGTCTCGTTAATACAGATAACAAGTGGAGGATAGAAGAACTTCTTTAAAAAACAAAACAGGTCTATGAGGAACAGAAAAGTTGCTTGTTTATCTGTGCTACATCTTATTTCTGATATATTATACAAATAAACTCTAAAAAAATCAAACAGTGATTTTCTAGATTGTTTTTTACATTCTGTTTGTCATAGTTGAATGCATCGATGATGAACATTACAGACCTCTCTCCTCTTTTTTAAGTGCAGAATCTGTAACTGAAAAATACTGTTTTACCTGACAGTATAAACCAGTGCACCATACTTGGTAACACTAACACAAACCCAGACAGATTTCCAAAATTATAATTTGATTTGATGCAATTTACAGATTACACTTGGATGAAATTAAATCATCTGATTTTTTAACTTTTTTTTTTTACTTAAAAAATCAAATTTTTACAATGAAAATAATTTTTCATAAAATGTATTTTTCAACTGAGTGAAGATAAAGCTGACATTGAATAAATTGCTCACCTGATGAAAAAACAGATTTGTGCAACAAAACTTAAGTTAATTTAACAAAAGATAATACATCAACTGATCGTATTTTAACTATTTGACAAAATAAACATTTTATCTTCTCTCATGTGAAGTCTAGGTAAATAAGGATTATTTCTGTTGACAAATGTTGCCCTTTGCCCATTGAAGTCTATTTTAAAAAAATATTTTATTTAATCCAGCTGGTCTTTTTCCAGCTCACACACGATAAAACATTTAATTATTATCAGTTGGACAAAAATGAACAGACTTTATTTTTTGATTAAACTAAAAAAAGCAAGAGCTTTTCCCCTCAATTCTAAAGTAAAATACCCGACCACACCTACGTCCAATTTTCCACCATCCATTGAAATTACAACACAGATGGTTCGAGGGTGGAGGGAGCTCAGAGGGGAACCCCTCTGACATCATCTCAGTCTAATTTCAACCAAGTTCAGAATCCAAAATGAGGAAGAAAAGGAGGGGAGGAGGTTCATTCTCACTAACATTGGCTATGAAAATCAAACAAACCTTTTACACCGGTGTTTGTGGCACAGCCTTGTTTGTGTAACACCTTGGATCATGCATGTGCATTATAATTCTGTGGGCGTTCACAAGCAGGCCTGTCATCTGCTTTGAGATTCTGTGCACATCTCCTGGCCAGAGGGCATCTCCTTTCTGCAATCAGTACAAGGTTCCACTGAACCGACATGACACACAGCCAGACAAGAAATGTTCTCAACATGCTGATCCTGTGGTGAAGCAGAGGATTAAGACAACATTGTTTACAGGGGTTTAATGTGACATACATCCAACTGAGAGATCTGGATGTAAATGTGAAAGAATAAAACCCCCCAAACTACATCTTTTTTTTTCTTAAATATTATGCTTGATTAAATATATTTCATTTAATTTAGGTACAACTTCCCTTCTGTGTTAATTTGCTGAAACTGTAATCCTATCATTTAGCCACTAAAATGATGTGAACTATTTATGAACAATTTATGAATCAATATTTTAAGTAAGTTTTGCCTCTGACTTTTTAGTCATATGATTGAAAGGTGATCTACTGCCATCTAGTGTCTGAAAATAGATACTACACAGAACAACCTTTATTATGTAACACAGCAATGATACTGTCTATCACAGCCCCCTCTTTTCATGCAATCTACTCATGTGATATATAGACGATCATACTGACTCAGAGCAGAACATTTGGATTTATTGAAGATCTCACACAAAAGGTATTTGAATGTAATGAGTTATTAAATTATAATACATTTTCATAATCATAAATGCAATTCCCGACGACACGGATGGTGAAATAAAGGAAAGCAATGGATAATGGAGTAATATATTTCCAGGTGTCATTCACAAGATCTATTGTATTTAATGCTGCTGACTTCTCAATCATTTTTTCCTGAAAATTTATTACATATATCAACATCCTTGTAAGAGTCTCTGAGAAGATCAAGAGGGTCACTGGCTCTCCTTTTCCAGGTACTCCAAGCTGGGTGCATCCAGCCTCTGTTCGTGGTTTCGGTTCTTTGTGAACTCCTTCAGCATGTCCATGACTTCCCCTTGATACACCTCCGGTGTTGGATAAGCTTCTAGAAACAGAAGGTTGACAAGATTTGTTGTTTTTTTCTCCAAAATATTGTTTCTAGTTCTCAATTCTTTCACTGAATCCAAGAAGAAGCAGGGAGGCAGATGGGCGCACAGCAGGGAGCTTGTCCGAGATCATCTCGGTTCAATTTAGGACAATCTGAAAATAGTATCCCGAACGGCAGACACAACGATGATTAAATAGGAGTTGTGCTTTTGGTGGAAATAGGAATATTTATCTGATCTTTTTGTAATTGAAACATGACACACATGATTTTGTGGCTCTCAACGTGAAATCTTGACTTGTCCTTCAACAAAGGATGTCTGTGTTTGACCTCAAACATAACAACCATGGATAAGTTGAAAGTTTGTGAGCTTTAAGGCGAAGCAACAACCAAAATATCACAACACTAATATGTTACAATATTGGCAACAACAAGATTTCACATCAGTAAAATAAAATTACTTTTTTCTTAATTGTATTGCTTTATATGACTGTCAGTCTACTTTCCAGCTCCAAGTAAACTGCCTGTTAGCTACGCATTTTTATTTTATACAAATAAGTGTAAAGCAGCAGCCAAGATTCAAACCCTCAACCTTCAATTATGCTGAAAAGAACAATAAAACTCTCACAAAAACACAGACATTAAATTTATTTCAGTTGAATTTCTTGTGTCATTATAATTCTAATATTTTACAATATGAGGTGAATTTGTTTCTGATCTAAATCCATTAATAAGAACAGCTTGAATGCTATTTTAACTTTTATTTTATTTTCTTATATAACCTGCTCTGATTTAAAGCTAGAGCTACATAGATTTTAAGTTATCTGAGAATTTCTACCAGAAATGTCCAAATACAAGCAAAAAGAGAATGAATCTCTTACCTGTGGCCCAATAGTAGATGTCCCAGTCATTGCTTGGTTCATTAATCAGTCTGTCATACTGCTGCAGCTGACTTTCCGTCATTGTATTCAGGTATCTCTTTGCAAAAAGACTACAAAAGAGATGAGAATTCATTAAACCCTCGACTCGTTGCCTTGAATGGAAATCCATGCTCCATAGAGATCATCTGACTGCAAATGAAAGCACTCTTCATAATAATGACATATTATACATGGATAAATTAAATTTGCTGGAAAAAAAATTAATTTTCCAAAACTAAAAGCTAAATTAGATGAACAGCGCCTCATTAAGGAAAGCTTTAATTAAAGTTTAAGCAAAATCTGACAGCAAAATCACAATCCAATTCATACATTTGTCATGAAAATGGCATTCAAAGAGCATGGGTCTCTTGGATCTATTGACATCAACCTGAGCAAAATGCAGTTCTCCAGCATGCCCCTCTTGCGACTTTCATAGAGAAGCCGGCGTTTCTTGATGTTAATGGGTTCGTCTGGCTTATCCACCCATGGGGGCAGAGGAATCTCAATCAGGTCAAACTTGCTGTCATCAGGAGAATCTCCACGGTAACCACGTGATGAAACCACCCCGGTGATGGCTGGTCTCCATGAAGCCTTACACAGCCCCGTTACAAGCTGTGATGGATCACACAACAAAAGAACATCAGACAAACACCAGAGTTTCACATTTGCAAACTTAACATGAAATGTAAAGACAGTATGACTGTTTATTTACTTCTCAAATAGGCCCATAATTACAATAAAAATGTATTAGCAATATATGTGCAGTATTTAGGCTGCACATGTCAAATATTTCCCACACTTGTAGTATCAGTTGGGGCATGCTGTTTGAGTCAGAATGACTTGCTCAGCCACGCTAACTAACTTGTAAAAAACTGGTTGAAAGGTGAATTGTCAGCCACAGCAGTGTGTGATGTGTTTGGTGACCAGCAGGAGGAGCTGTTAGGCTGCTGTGACTATTTATGGTTCCTAGTCTAAGCCCCTTGTTTGTTGTATGAATTGTTAAATTGTTTCTTCTAACTTAAACCCTCCTCTGCTTTGCCACCAATGACACAAAATGCATTTTACTTACAAATGTAGCACTATTTTAAAGTAAAACCAATTCACGTGCATTGTAATGGCACAAAAATTTGGCCAATAAGCATTTTTGTTCTCTGTCAAGTCCAGGAGTGGAGCAAACATTTAGAAGCAGCGTTGTGTTGGACACATTTTGATTTAAGAAATGGAAATGTGGAAAATACTCTATGGACAAACCTTTTATATATATATATATATATACACCTTTTTAATTTGAAGCAAAACCTTATTATTTATTAATTATTATAATATTATTTTAGTTTCTTAAAGTTCTGGACCAAACAAAAAAGAAAGAGTGAGACAATTGTAGAGACAGGAGTTAGAAAAACATGGGTAGGATGAGAGACACTTAAATAAAGTGGGAAAGGGGTGGGAGGAAAAAATTGTGAAAACGTCAAAATATAAAACAAAGGTTCCTTAAAGTTTAACATAATCAGTGTCATAAATAACCATTTCTAGAGGGGCTACATCTTTGTACATGTAAACACGTTTTATGTTATAAGAAAATAAACCTACCGTGCCTCAATCCAAATATTATTTTCCAAGATTGATTACTGACTTATCTCAATTTAAACAATTATTTTTAATCATATAGATGCATTTGATCTGATTCTGCCTTAAGTATATAGATCTAGTTGGATCATGCAAATTGAAATCAATAAATTGAATAATTTTTACACGCCTACTGGCAACTGTGGAAAGACCAAATAGCTTGACACATGAAGACGAGGACCCAAAAGGAGTCGTCAAGGAGCACAAACATCCTTTTATCAAAGATTAAATATGATCCCTGATTTTCTAATTCCAGGGGTCAAGTTATTGTGTGGACTAGGGGTCACTAAATCAAAGAAGCCAATAGTGGTGGAGGAAAAAAAATCGATCTTTAGATGCATCAATTATAACTCCATAAACTATTCTGAATTGTTTTATAAATTATGAAAAATGTATACGAGTTAAAGTAAAAGTAACAAGCAGAACTAAACGCAAATAATTTTTCACTCTGACATTTTTGAAGAGCACACAAACATGGCTGACCTTCCAGATCTCATTATCCAATCTCCGACTTTGCTTAAAGCGACTGTTTGGAAGCATTTTGGCTTTCATAATGCCGAGTCTAGTATCTTGTAGTGAAGAGAAACTTTTCTTCCAAGTACAGATATGGGATACATTGATAATTGTTTCATTATCGAATCAGATTGTGAAGTGCCTCAAAATTCCCACCTCTAGAGGCTCATGCACCCATGACACAAGTTCCTAACCTGCACCAGCAGCTGGATCCTCCCACAAGTAATGAGGTAGAGGTACCCCGATGACTGCCTTCCTTGTGCATGTGTAGGCTATGTGGTGTAACAAAATGTATGTACAGAACTAAAAAGTTTAATTAAAATGTGTTGGTTGACAGTAAAGGTGTACATGTAAATTGGACAAATTGGCTGTGTGCAGCCACCCTGTTTGAAGGCACCACTGCCAGGCAGATAACCCTCAAAAGAGTGGCATGGTAACCCCCTCTATAAAACATTCCAACAGTGTAATATAAAGAAGTAAAGCAGCAGGGGGGAAACTCAGAGACTATGTCACAAAGTAGCATTATTACAACAAAAATATGTTCTCACAAAAACATTTCCTTTTGAGCTGGATTCATTCTGATTAATGTGACCTTGGTTATGTTATACTATCACTGTACCACCCTAAATCGTTAAAAACATTGTTTATACATAGACTATCGCGTTCCAACACGTTTTAATTTTGCCCTAAAAAGTCTTAATTAAACATTTTCAAAAGGATTTCAAGGCTTTTTAACATGTTTGCTGGACAATAATCTTACATGAAAGTCATTATTTAGCTCAAACTTTGCCTAGCATATTCACATGTCAAATTAAATTATAATTTTTCTCCGAATTGAAATTATTTTCAGATTAATTTTGACACTCAAATGGCTCTCCAGTAAAGCACTAAAGTTAGGAAAAAAAACCGCATTACATAATATTTCACAATTGCCGACAACATTCCTATGTAAGCCATAATTACGTGTAACCCTGATTTAAACAGAATAAATCATTATTTCCTGATCAGTTAATGTACATAAAAAAAAGAAAAAAAAACAATGGTGATTTGCCATTTGGTGGGACGGTCGAGTCAATTGCACAACAGGGAACAACCTCACTAACCGTAAGAGCTTTAAAAAGCTGACTAAAGTCTGACAGTACATCTGTATATAAAAAAACAAATAGTTAAGAAAAGAAACACTCACTCTTTTTGCCACAAGACCAGACAACATCTTCACCTTCCTTGCGTAAAGTTGACTGATTTCTGTACAATTACACAAGCAGCACTGTGCACCGCTTTCATGTTTCCGACTAAAACGCAAATGTATGTGTTTTACATGATAACAGACACAGTAAGACACTAATTCGTGTAATTATGTTCAATTTAGTAGACTAAAAATATTATCAAATATTTTAATGTTTTTATTGACATTTTTTGTATGTAAATGTAACAGTTTATAATCAAAACGTAAGGGGAACCTTTATAGCGGAACTAACTGTAGATTTTTTTCCCCCACTGCCGGTTGGATATCACTGGTGCATTCACGTTTTCACTGAAATGCTAAAATATTAGCATTAGCCAATAAGCAAACGTGTATTTGGTAGTCTGGTATGAGATTTGTGGGCATTTAACGTGAAAAGTAGTACACGTTTTATTGGTTATTGCTGAGAAAACTCAACTTAGATCATTTAAATTCCGATTTATTGCGTTTTGTTTGTAATCAGCTGAATTTTTTTGCAAACCTTCGGCAGAAAACGTTGTGCAAACAGTTAACTGCTAGCGGAGCATACCTTTCCTAAGGTAATTTATACAGTACCCGTGAAAGATAGGCTGTAAAGTGTGAGGGGGAAAAACGACAGTGCAAACTGTACAGCCGAGGTTCTCAGGATGGCTGCAACCCAGCTTGCAGCCGGATCCAGCACATCACAACACGACCTCGATGATATCTATGACGGCTTGAGCGAAGTAGAGGTACGCTGGACATTTTCACTACTCGAGAGTTGGAAAAAAAAAGACTATCTGGTAGACTATAGTAATCATATTTTAATCATTACGACGTATTTTACTGTCAGGGGAACTAAAAGAAATCTCCGAATTTTTCTAAAGAGGAAATCAACAGTCATCTTTAACATGTGTGGTTTATGACGTTGAACAACAATAAAAAACATTAGGGTAACCTTACAGTTGCAGTATATTTTATGACCGTTTCTAGTTGGCATTTCTTTATTTTTTGTGACACGTGTTTCTCTGACCATTTAAGTTGAAACCCCCCAGTTGAACACATGTTTAGGGCACTAAAATCTAAGGTTTTTTTTTTTTTTTTTTTTTTTTTTTTTTTTTGGCTGTTCCTTTATAATGTTTTTTTTCTGTTGTTGATATTTTCCCCATTCTTAAGTTGTCAATTCATTTTACAGTACAAACTGTTGTTTGTTCTGTATGTTTGACCAATTTTTAATTATTATATTGAATTTTAAGTAAAAAAAAAATGATGTTAACCAACCAGTCCTACGTCTTTAATCAGCATACTCAAATTAGGTTTAAGGCAATGTTGTTTATCTCAACTAAAAAAAAAATTTTTGTTTAATTCTTTTATTTTTAGTTTTCAACTTCTGTTTTGATGTAAAATAACCCACATTTGAAAATGTTAATTGTATTATAAATGGACAAATATTAAAGATAGGCGATAGGCCAGACTTTTACCAGTTACCAGTAATGTAGAGTTTATAGCAAATACTGTAAAACTATGCCTGATTTTTTATTTATTTATTTATTTTTTTTTTTTTTTACAGGATTTGGATAAAATTGCTGAAGCAAATGAACTTTTCGACGCTGTTTTAACCGGTTCTGTCAATCAAGACAAGAAGACTTTTACCAAAGAGGATGCTGCAAAGGAGGCCCAAACAAAAACAGAAGACGCATCCATCGTGGAGAAAGAGGCTCAAGGAAATTCAAAGAGAAGACTGGCTATATATATTGGAAATTTTCCTTGGGTAAGTCTCCAAGAGCTAAAGTAAAGCTTAGCATTAAGCATCAGGCGAGTGCAGTTTTTGCTTTTGTTCTTCAGTTCTACATCTAAGAGGCATTGGTTGCTAAATTAAGACTCCAATGATTACGATAAAGAAAAGAAAAAAAAATGTTTATTTTTCAATAGTGTTACATTTGTGTGTTTGACTTTTCTTACATCTAGTTGTATTACTGTTGTTAAAAGGTGAAACTTGCACTTTTTTTTTTCCTTCCTAAAAACATGTCACTTGTAATTCATTTCTATGTTGTTCCCTTCAGGGGTTGCAACAGCGAATCAGTTTCTACTGATTCAAACAGTAGTTAAATAACTAAACATTAAACAATTGGTCACTTGCTTTGAAGTAATTCACACAGCAAGTAGAAAAATCATGTGACAAATTTTAAAGTTCTTTAAGACTTGTGTTTAAAATAATATAGATATTCCAACATATTCATTAATCTTTTTATACGTATTTAGCTGCTTTCTTTTATTACTTTTTATATATTGCTTTCTTCTTGTTAATAACCATCTGGGTGGCTTAATCTTTGCCCTCAAACTAAAGAAATGTGGCATCAAATCCATGGTCTGCTCATACCAAAGACTCCGAATGTCTCCTTACTTGGCAACTCAGCATCAGTCTGCAGTGAGGAAGTTTAATCATGTAATAGTTATTGTGTGCAGTTCTGACTGCTGCTCATGGAGGCCTCAAGATGGAGCGCAGAGGAGAATTTTTACCACTGAAGAAAGTTAGAAATCAGTGGCTCTTTATAGATTTTTTTTGCAGCAAAGCATGAACAGACTCCTGTTTTATATTGAGTTTGTCGTGTTGAAAGGGTCATTTTTTTTTTGGAAAAGGGGAAGAATGTTTTTTTATTTTATTTATTTTTTTGCTGAATGTCAGTGCTTTTAGCTTCATCCAAATACTTCTTTATTTCATGTTTTACTTTTTAAAGTTATATTATAAATGTCACTGAATATTGTATGAGTGTTTTTAAAGCTCTGAAAGATACCGATAAGAGCTACATCATACTTGGGTAGTTCTGCCTTTGTCTGTTGGCTTTTTTTGTGTTGATACTATAATCTTCCTGTCCATGTTCAGCTTGTCTTGTCACCGTTTGTCTTTTTCTCTTTTCTAACCCGTCTTTATCTGCAGTGGACATCTGACAAAGACCTGATGAGGATGGCTCAGAAGCTTGGTGTGATGGACATCACTGAAATCCGATTTGCAGAAAATAAAGTTAATGGCCAGTCGAGAGGGTGACTTACCTTTAAGAAATCTCTTTCTTTGTTTCTATGAGAAACACTGTAATATATGTTCAATTTTTGTTTTGCATTATTTGTTATATTTGCATGGAGTGATGTTGTTTCTCTGTTACAGCTACGCAGAATTGGTAGTTAAAACAGAGGAGTCCCTCAAAAAAATGCTGGAAAGAGCACCACAGTGTAAAATCAACGGAGAAAGAATAGACTGTCGTTTTGCCACGCGCCAGAATCTCACCATGTTTGAGGATGTTGCAAATAAGCGTAAGGTTACCACAACATTAAAGAATTAAAGGATCTTTACTAACACGTGGTTACATTTGTCATTGACGGTGTATTTCCCACAGGTATACCTATGCGCCTAAACTCCAGTTCCAAAGAATCTAGCCCTGTAGAAAGCTTTCCTCCTCCATTTTCATCGCAAGAGTCCAGTCCTCGCCCCACTCCGCCACCACCGCCATTTCCACCTCATCCACCTCCAAACAGCTTTCCTTCGTCCCCAGCCCCTCCTTTTCTTTTCCATCCACCTCCACTGTTCCCACCAATGACTCCAGGACTCTCGCCGATTTCACCACCAAGTCTTTTTCCTCCTCAACTTTCCCAAGTACCTGGGCAACCCCCTCCTAGTTTTCATCTAAATCCTGCATTCTTCAACCCACAAGATGGACACAGCAGCAATGCATACACTCATAACAAGTAAGAACCTCTTAATTTTAAATTAAAAAGAGATTAAACTAACACAACCAGTTTACTTTCCTAAATGTCTGATTCCTCCCTAATGCAATTCACTTAAATATTTTTATTTTTCATCATATTTGACAGGTTCTGTTTGATTATTTTTGTCTTTGCTGAACAATAACTGCTGTTTGTCCAAAGATCACAAGTTCCAGATGGAGATTTTGAGGAGTTAATGAACAGAAATCAAACCATTGCCAGCACTGCGATCACAAAAGCTGTGTCTGGAGCCACAGCAGGTAAGTTCGACTGATGACTTTCTAAAGTAAAGTGCACAAAAGAACATTCCTCCTGTTTGTGATTCATGAAGTGGTAAAAATGCAAAACTGGATGCACAGTTTTTACATAACCGGTTTAGTTCATGATACTCTCTTAGCTTCTGCAGACAGTCTAGTGTTTTGAAAATCACAAAACAAAGAGTGATAAAGTTATTTAAGGATATAAGGGTTTTTCATTATACTGACTCTCTGCAGATCATCTGTTGTTCCTCCAGGCTAGATGGATCTTTAAATATCAGTATTACTGGTTTTTCCATGACATGCTCAAGAAAATGAAGAGATTTATCTCTGAGATATATTTATTATCTTGCTAGATGGGTACACAAACTTTTAGAGTCTTCTCAGTCTGGCTTTTTGCCTCTAATAACCAATTTGCCTCAGTTTTCTGCAGCTGGATTCTGTTGCTATGGTTTTTACTTTACACACGTTAGGCAGCTAGATGTCGGTGCGGAGGCGCATCACATAAAATGAAAGACGGAATCTGGAAGTTTGTGTCTGCTACTTCTCATGCCTTCAAAAGAAGGTGGACACCTTGCCCTAGTTTTAAAAGCTAACACTGCACACCTTACAATTCAGTCAAGTTTGGTTAAATTGTATATTTTTCTCTAACTTGACAAATTCCAAATAATTTAAAAATATTTCTTTACAGGGCCTTTCAAGAATTTCCTTACTTCAAGCTTAATGTTGCTTAAAAGCAGTTTTCTTTATGTTTTCTGTCCAACTGCTAATGCAGGAGATCTACAAATGGCTATGGAAACGCTGTTAACCGCCATTGCAGTTATTAAGCAGTCCAGAGTGTATGGAAATGAACGCTGTCAAGCCCTGGTCACCTCACTTAAAGACTGTTTGGTCTCCATTCAGGGGGATTATGGCTACAGGTGCGTACATTTAGTCATCAGAATGCCTTTGACTCAATAACTGAGCTTTTATTATAACATATTTGCTGTTTGCGACACTTAATCTGTCTCAATGATTCTTCTTTGCAGAAACAGTCGTTCAAGAGAAAAAGAACGAGGTCGTGACAGAGAGAGGGACCGGGAAAGAGAACGGGAGCGTGACCGGGAACGGCACAGAGATCGTGACAGAGATTACTCCCATGCCGGGGAAAGTGCAGGAATGTTTCAGAGACGCAGGGAGCGCTCCTGGAGTGGAGAACGGGACAAGAGGTGGTCACGAGAATGGCAAAGAGATCGACACCGCTAACGGGGAATGGTAATGAATTAAATTATTTTGTTAGTTTTGCACTTCTTTTTAAACTTTGGCTGGCAAATTCCCAGATAGATTCCACTCAGATTAGAATTTGATTTTAGAACATTTCATTTAAAAATCGATTTTTTTTTTTCAACAATTATTATTTTTTAGCATGAATACCAGTTTCCACGTATCTAGTGATTTAATTCTTTATGCACAACCGGTCTTTGCTTTAATTTGAAAAAGAGGCAGAGTTGGAACTTTACTAAAAATGATACATTTTAACATTAAATACAGTGAAAAAGAGGTTTCGCCTTTGAAAATAGATTTATGGAAATCATAACATCTCAGAGTTGAAAATCCAATTAAATATCAAGTAATATTTTTCAAACCCAGGCTTTTATCAGTGCAGCTATTTCAATTGTGACCAGAAATGCACTGGGTGTTTTATTTCAAGGTATTATTGCAGTCCTGCTTTTATGAGCATAATTAATAAAGATCAAGGGGATAATTCACAAACCACATTTTTGTATGCATTACTTTCAGTAAAGAAATCCATTGTATAAGTTCTGCTCTTTTGCTGTGCTTCTTTTATCACAATTCACAACTGAATCTTAAAATTACACTTTTAAACTGCATTGGTACTGTATGACTGTTAAAAAAAAAGAGAGAGAGATTCAGTACTTTGCTTTGGACAAGTTTCAGCAAATTTCTAACTTAAAAAAAGGCATTAGGACAGTTGGCCTTTTCCAAATGCCTCATTGTAAATATAGCTGTGAACAATTGTAATCATTGGTAACTATGTTATTGTAATTTTAGGAACAGCTTTTGCACATTCACTAAAATTCTTCAAGAGTGAAAGTCTCAACCGCCATGACAATGTTTTTTCTTGCTTCCCCAGATTGAAGGCATGTGTAAAGCAGAGAGGAGCATTGTTGTCGAGTTGTATATAAAAGAATCGAGGATTATTTGTTGAATCCGAGAAAACAGTTTTTTTCTTCCTTTATACTATAGGACTTGTTTTAACGAAAACTGGTTGTAGATTTTTTTTCTTGTAAAATAAATCTTTGTTTGCATGCATTATTCTGTAATCCATTGTAATTTCACGTTTTTGTAGAAAATCTACAATAAAAATATTCAATGTATTTTTTGTTTCATGTGCTCTGCTGCTAAATAGTTAAAAAATTATATGTATGCACACTCATTACTACTTACAGTGGAACGCTGAGTGACTTTGTACTTCAAAAACAGGTGACATCTCAAATGAAATATTTTAAACAACTTTATTTAAAAAAAACAAGAACAATTTTAACATCCAAATGCGCACAGAAGTCATCTTTACTGTTGACAATTCTTAAACCCAATGAAAATATGCAATGGCATGCTCATCTGGCTAAAATTTTTCCAGCGGTGCATAATTCAACAACTTCTCAATAAGATCCACATGAGAAAGCAGCATCCTCCGACAGCAGTACCTCTTCAGGCCCAGGGCATCGAGAGCATCACTAGAAAAGATGGACATTTCATTTAACGCTAGATATAAATTGCTGCTTAAAAAAATACAGAATAACAGTTTTATAGTTAGTGTTTTAACAGTTGTATCTTTGAATCGTCTGAATTTAAATCATTAGTGCATCTTGACTGATAGTGAAACAAGGAGAACAGAGTTTACATGAAATATTTCATATAGTTTTAGAAAACTTTTTCATATGTCTCACCCCTCAGTGTATTCCGCCTGAAGAAGACCAAGGTAGGCTTCCCATTTGTTCCCCACAATCTTCCCACAAGTGAAACACCTGACTGGGATAATCATTTTTGGACGCCTGAAAAATGAGACAAACGGAGATATTTAATCCATAATAAAAAATCATGAACAAAAAATAATTTTAAAAAAACAAACACAAACAAAAAAACGTGGTCATGTCCAAGAAAGAATGGTAATGACAAAACACGTTACTAACACAATGCTAGCACGTACTTTACAATCGTGACAGCTATTAACGCATGGTTTGGGTACGTGTAAATTGAATAGAACTCAAATGTCTTGCATTTTAGTAAACTATATAATGTAATTAAATAACTTTTTTTTTTTTTTTTTTATCGCGATTTTAAAAGTCCAACGCTAGCCGCTGTTAAATTCTTAATGCAGCTAGGCTAGCAGCACGCCCGCGTCGCTGATAACGTGCTTCCCAAACTCAGGTAAATATGAAAGAAAATAAAACGTTGGTAACATAACACAAACATATTTTTAACTCACCTTTACTGGTAAAGTTTGACCAACAATAAAAAGCGTTATTTGTACAAGAAGTCAAATTTTAGGCATTGACGATATAAACATCACAGCTCAAATAACCTTTTCCGGTACTATGGAGAGCTTCCGGAAATGATCCGCCAAAATAAAAGCCATTTGAGTCAACCACAAAATTTGGTAAAGAATGCTGTTGGATTTAAATGCTGTCTGTTTATTGCCTGTTAGCAATAGAGAACTTTAGGATTTAGCATACATCATGCTGTTTTTTATGTAAGTGGGGACATATTCTTTTAAATCAAGAATTATTATATGGAATAACAATTCATAGATTTCAATATACAACTTTGTATTAGATTTTTTTTTTAATCTAAAAGAAGTTAGCACATTGCCTAATACAACATGCACCACCCTCAAATTTTAGAAAATGTTTTTCCAACCAAAAAAAGTACACATCCCTCTGAGTATACAATATAGATGTGTAATATGACTTATATATGTATATGTATGTATATGCCCAACAACATTTGTGTCTAATTATTCAATGTTTTCATTTACATTTGCATGCATCTTCTATGATGAGAAAGCAACTACATTTACTGCATACATTCACCAACATTTTTCCATATGCAACACTTGGATTTTTATTTTTTCAAAATTTGCTTGAAAAAAAGCTATAATGTTGCCATTTTCTCATGAATAAAACAAAATTTTGAGAGATTGATATAAAATAAATAAATATATATATATATGATCCTTTGTACTCGTAAATCTATAGCTTTCAATTCTACGTATTATATTTTAATGTGGATAGCTTCTTAGCCATAACTTCCAGGTTCTGTTTCTACTAATGGTTATTGACAATCTTTTAGTGTTTTCATTAGCAGTTAAAAAAAAAAAGGTTGTGAAAATAAACAATATATAAAATATAACAGATTAATACTAAGAATACTTATGACAGTATTCCAGGATATATAAAAGTACCCAATGTTCTGTTTAGGTTCTTAGGCACTGCATCTCTTGAACTCACATGACCAATAATTTCAACTGAAACTAATTTCTCTTTTTTTTTTTTTTTTTTTTGGATGTATTTGCTGTTCACAAAGAAAAAAAATCATTCAGACTGGTTCACTTCTTTTATTGAGGCTACGTTTTAAACTGTTCTTTTTTTACATTTAGACTTTTGGGGGCAAAAGACAGGCTGCATTAGGAAAATCTGTTAAAATATATATTAAAAAAATATCCTTCATACCATTCTAACAGACACAATGATAACTATCATCATCATCGGCATCATGTATTGTCACCAACATTGCCATCGTCAACACCAAACATTGTTACATCATCTATGTAATTTAACTTTCTACAGCACGTGTGCTAAATGAATAGTCCTACCTGAATTATTGCATTTATACGCTGTTAAAATTATGAAAATAAGAATTTTTCCTCTTCTTTTTTTTTGGTACACTATATTGTACAAAGTAAGGTGAAATTTACTTTGGTGCTACTATCTTTTTGGACATGGTAGGGGTGGGAGGTGGTGGGGGTGTGATGAGGATTTTATGATCATTTTTGGTCAGAACAGAGTGTAGTGTATAACACATAATGTGTGTGTGTTTGTAATAACTGTCTTTCTACTTCCCGTTTTCCTAAAAGCAGAAACTCAAATTCTACAATGCAAGCAATTCAGACATAGTAGCAGCTGTACAGGTGATATGTCTAGCAATAGGACTGCATGGGATAGGCAACCAGTAGACATAGTTTGGCAACTTGATACTGCAACACTAATGGGTCTTTAGCAACGATGTAAACAGACGGCTCCAAAATGGCTGATTGTTATTTTGTATGGCATGAAATGTTAATGATCCCTCTTAGCATTTTACAGTAGATCTAGTCTTCTCTTATTTTTGTCTCCTTCAAAACACAATTCAACATTTTTTTTCCAAAGTGTACGCTAATAGTCTAATAATAACTTATGTATTATCTCTAAAATGCTGCATGCTTCTATGTTCTGTCAATAAAAAAAAACAGTAAATTGATTTTAATGTACACATTTTCCTTTTTTGAAATCCAGACTCTTTTAAGATGCACCCTGAAGTCTCAACTGTCACTGAACTAGATAATTTGGTTTAGGATTGGTGCACATGATAGCTCGTAAACAACCTAACTACATCCTCTGATACTGGTGTCTGTTACAAAACCGACTTGCCCAAAAAGTCATCAAAATAATATAAAAAGACTTTGAAAGCAAGCAGTTCCAGTCAGAAATGGGTCATTTTTTTCCATACCAGATGTTTGTCATAAAGCGTGCTTATACATTATTTCATTGTGTAAAAGGGCAGACTTTTTTTCAAGGTTAAATATATGCAGTAAATCACAGTACACAAACTTGGCTGCTCTTTTACCACCTCTGAAGATTTTTTTTTTCTCCCAAAAATAAAAATAAAAATGAACAACCCCAGAAGTTGCTCAGACTAAGAACATTGTGACTCAAATGAATGCAGTTTTCATCATCTTTACAAAAATAAACCAAAAATGTTGCAACCATGAGTCCACACAAGCACAATGTTAAAATGATAAAGCAGTAAAAGCTGATAAAGCTTCATTAGGCCTCTTTTGCTCAACAATACACTGTGAGTCTTTTTTTTTTACTTCTTTTGTTTTTAAGATAGTTACATTTTATATGTGGTATAGTGGCAATTTCATGCTTATGCTAAGTATTAATATGCTCCATACACAGCCTGGACCAAAACTTGTGAGGGTGAATTCACAAGTGATTGCAGGCCAAAACAAAGAGGGCAAAAATGCACAGCGTCTCCCCATTGGCCATTTGCAATTGAATAGTCTGTGAACCAGTCGTGAAGAACTTGCAGGATATTGGACTCTAATGGTGCCCAATAAATACTCCAACTTCATTTCAACATTTAGTTTTAGTTTCTCTTAGCCAGCAGGACCGCTCCTAGCAAGATGGCCCCCGCAGCAATGACGACACCACCGATCAGAAAGGGGGTCAGGTGTTCCAGACAGTTTGTGCCAGAGGCCGCCGTCTCATCCCCTGCTGCTGCTGCTTCGGCCTCTGCTGCTCCATCCTGGGAGGCAGGGGGTTTCTCAGCTTCAGGGGCTGTAGGAGTTGGTTCGGCTTTGCGGGCTGCTGCCGGTTCCTTTTTCTCTGCTTGTGATGCTGCCTTGGGCTTCGGGGCCCCAGGCTTAGTTTTGGCTTCCATGGACACAGGGACTTGAGGTGTGGTCTGGTCTGGTCTGGAGCAGTCTTTGTGCTGCTTCACTGATGAAAAACAGACAGAATAATTGTCCATCTACATCAGGTTTAGGGATCATATTTGATTGGCTCTGTTGAGGTTTTAGAAATGTATAAAAAAGTGTGGCACAATGCTGTCTTTGCTAAGCTCGGAAGCGTTGAGGCCTTAAATATGACCTTGGAAAAGGATGACATTGATGAGAGCAGCACAGTCCTCATGCAAAAACAGAGAAATGTCTATTTTGGCCACAGCTGCAATGACATAACTATTTGTGTAAGATGTTTTTTTTCACAGCAGCTTCCTCCGTGTAGCTTTTTCATGGGACAGTCTACTTGGTTTAATACCAGAGGGAGAATGCAGAGTGGAGAAACTGCACAGCTTTTTCTTAGCAAGAGCTGAGTCTTTACTTCTTCAGCAAGATGCAGTGATGTAAAGATAAAATCCTTTCTGCTGTCCCCGTAAAACTTCATGAGTCATTTGTGCTATATGGGGACCACAAGATGGAGGAAAGGGGCTGTGAAAAAATCTGATATTAGGAAATGAGGAGGGGATACATTCTGCATAAATGGATGCATCATAGCACATTTTTTTTTAGCATAAATATCTCTTGCCACCTTTTGCTGTAACATAACACATTTAAATGAATATTTCCTACCTGTCCAGAAAGTGCAGGGATGAAATGAGGAAAGGATGAAGGAGGAGGCTGGGGAATCTGTGGAAGTTACAACGTCCTTTATATTGGAAAATATGAGACAGCAGAGAGATGGAGGACACTGGAAGCAGGTGGGAGGGGAGTAAAAGAGAGGAGGGCAAAGTGGGATGTACCATTTGAAACTGAGAAGAGGGGGGGAAACCTGTTCCTTTTTGTTTGAGCCATTGGAATTTCAAAAGTTTAACCATTAATTTATCAAGGATACTTAAGTTTAAAAAAAGATAAATTAACTTTTTTAGTTATTAATACAAATGTTAAAGAAAAAAATATGATACTTTCTTACTAGTTTACCATCTAGAATAAATATAATTTAAATGTTTGTGTGATATTTGCATAAAATACATTATTATACACTTAACGAGAGATGTTCGGTCCAAGAACAACTAATAAAATAACTAATTAAAAACGAACATGATTTTTTTTTCTCAATAAAATGAACGTGTAAAACCTATTGTCTTAACTTTCCTAGTTCTTAAAATTAAATTAAAAAGACAAAGCAAGAACGTGGATGTTCCATACAGCACGCGCCCATTAGCTAAAAATAAAAAGCTGTTCCACCCAGATTCCACCCAACGCCCTTTCATAATAATCCAAAGAATATGCACATACGTCAAGAGGACTACTGTAAAAGTGGCGTACTGCGTTACAAAAACTCGAAATAAATCTCTGCATGACAGTAATGTTTCTTTTTGAGACCTTAAATAGGTCAGCGTTTCGAATGCGTGATTTTTTTTGGAGAAATTAATTACAAAATTGGACAAATTAATTACTATAAATGGCCGAGATATTTGAATAAAAAAGGCAAAATATTTTTGGGGCTTTTACTTTGAAGAGTATCGTTTTCCATTTTATCTTTAACAATTTCACTTTGTGACAATGTTAGGTATATTCAGATGAAATAAAGTTTTGAAGCGAGACAACGACAGAGTTCTAAACCTATATTATAGTTTGTGTTGTGTTTACAAACCACTGGTGGCGCCATTTCACCGCAGGATTCCCAACCATTATTCCCAACGTGTTCCTCACACACCAAATACCACACGTCATTTGCGCAGCCAGTGACGTACGCTAGGCGAATAGCGCCTTCGTACGTACCTTTCCGTGGGGGAAAAATGTCCCAAGGGATGGGCTAGATTCTCGGCGAAAAAATAAATAAATAAAAGGAATGCTAAATTCTGTAGCCGCTTTAGCTCGGGACCATGTCCGGATTTGGGAGTTGCCCTGCGGATGGTACACGCGAGCCAGCGGCGACACAGCTCGAGCCGACAACACTCATCTTCCTCGAGCAACACGAGTGTCCGCTTCCTCCCGAATCCACAAATGATCATGCCGAGCTCTGACGGTAGGACGTGCGGGAGATTCACACTCTGTGGAGAGCCGACGACGTGTTGCAGTCGAAGAAGGGACGGAGCTGTCAGTTCTGCTTTGGAACCACCGTGTCATTAATTTCACACCTGACGGTTGATATTAGCTTGTCCTGCATGAGAGGGAAAACACAGAAAAAAAGCCGCCGAGCTTTGATGTGTCAGACTCCATTCATCTTTCTTTTGTAATGACGCTCGAACGGCTGTTCTGATTCTGGACATTTCAAACTCCTCGCACCCGAGCCCTGCCGGTCGCTTTAGTGCGAGCCTAAGGCGGGTCAGCCGTCGGAAGGATATGGGAATGAAAGCGGAACCGATGCGTTGGATCTTGGCAAGACATCGTCAACATACAGGTGAGCTGTCGCCGCCGCGTTCGGATACGCTTCACACGGAGCTGCACTTCCAGTTCCTGCAGACCTGACTCAATTCTGGGTGTTTTTCTCCACGTATTAGGCCTGCAGGACGCTTCTCTTAGCAGCTGTCTCCCACTATGACAATGAGCACTGCATTGACTTGTTGGATTCACACATTAATTGTTCTGTTGCATAAACCACCGGCATTGCATTCTTTTCTTTCTGTATTTATTTGTATTTTGAAATATCACACAACATATATTTCCTGAGTTTGCACAATTCACCATTTTCCATTAAATCATACCTATTGATAAATTAATCCAACAAACCATTTAAAACGAATGACTTAATTTGTGTTTTTGTGGTAGAAAAAACACCAAATGATTATTGTAACTCCTTCAAGCACAGATAATTTCATCAGCATCATGCAGCCCAGTCCAAACCCTTGATGAGATGATATCCCAGTTGTCCAGTAAAAGCTACAAAAGCCATTAGCTGGAGTAGTAGTCCTGGAAGTTGTCTTGCTTTGCTCTATCACCTTGAACAAGCGCTGAAATATTGCTTCCTGTTGGATCAAGAAAGTCTTTTTCTTTGTAAGTACCGATACTTTTGATTGACATAAAATTTTAGTCCAGTTTTGGTCATTATGTTTATTGCAGAGACATAAAGAAAGATGCCTCTTTTGGTTTAAGTAAGCTGCAGAGTAAGCTTATACAGCACTCGGCAGCAGTATCAAATGTGCTTTATTGCATGTTTCAGATGTTGCTTTTTAAATGAATGAAAATTAATTTTTTTAATGAATGAAAATGAACTTTTGTACAGTTTATTTCTCCCCTCTTGGTTTGCATTTAAGACATGAATCTAAACGTAAAGAATGTGGACATCAGTATTCTAAACTGTTGTTCGGGCTGTGTTTTGAATTGTTTTTCTTTACTCCTTCTCTATTTGACATGCAACTCTTATGATTTTTGTTACAAAGCTGCAATTTTTTTTTTCTTTGTCAAAGTTCAACCTTTTGTATTATCAAAGAAATCTCACTTTAAAAACAGCTGTTTAAGTAAACATTTCCTGGACTAAAAGATAATATTAGTTATGTTAAAAATCCTAAATAGAATAGAATTGTGGTTTAAACAAGCTACATGAAGTAGATATACAGTTTTACTTGGTTATTCAAGTTGACTTTTACAGTAAATCGGCTCTAAACACCACAAACTCCAACAGTTGGAGGCATTATTTTATCCTGGAAGAACAGATTGTTATAAAATGGATAAGAAATCTGCCCTACCAAATCAAACTGTTGCCAAAAGAAAAAGGTGAACCAAAAAACTTGATTACTTATAAAATGTTGCCATTGGTGACATCTATATTGATGTTTTTTTTTTTTTTTATCAATAGTTTGATCATTTCAGATACTATAAGGGTAATTTCCATTCAACTGCCCTCATGTTTATAATTATAGTGTTTCCAGTTGTGAGCTCCAGCTAGTTTGACTTCATTGTGTCAGTG
Organism: Oryzias javanicus; assembly: GCA_003999625.1. Lineage (NCBI taxonomy): Eukaryota > Metazoa > Chordata > Actinopteri > Beloniformes > Adrianichthyidae > Oryzias > Oryzias javanicus. Next base: position 18,808,595 of record CM012439.1, read on the forward strand.
TGGACCAGGGGACACACTGGAAGAACGATCAGTGAGAAGCAAAGTATATCGGCTTTATTTCCTTGAATATATGGATGTAAATTTAATACACATTGATAAATAAATGAGCATATTTGTTTTCAGATTTGTTTAAGATAGTTAATCATCACTTGTTTGTAGAGTCACATTCTGAATTTTGTCAGAACGACTTGCGGTGAGTTTAAATCAAACTCTCTCATCATATGAATTCATTTATCATCTATGTTTCAGGTATTTGAACAAATATGAGTTGTTTACGCTTTCAAACTCTTCCTTCTTTTTTATATCATTTTCATCTGTTTGATGTACATTTTAGTAAATTAATTTTGTTTGAGGCAACGTAAAAAGCAAGAAATTGCCATTTTGACTGTTTAAAACCAAGAAACAAACTTTTTTCATCATATACTTTTTTTTTTTTTTTAAATTACATTATATCACAAGAAAACTATCCATAGAAACAGCAAGGGTATGCATCTATTTTAAAATAAATGGGGTAATTTCACTACAGGTACTTTTTTTTTTTTTTTTTTTTTTTTTAAATTCAAAGTAAAGAAGAATCGGTAAGTACGGTATCGTAGTTTTGGTAAAACTTCAGTCCTCAGTTATATGCTCAGGGTTCTTGAAGTCTGTATTTATAATATCTATTAAAACAATCTCTGAAGTCGCACTCCAGTTATTTTGTGATCTATTGTTAAAGGCTTCCCAGTGGTCTTATCATTAAGACTACGCTGTTTTTAGGCAAAATAAAAAAAAGAAGAAGTGTAATTTTCTAGGACATAGTTTTTGCAGAGCAGCAGAAGTTCATCAGGAAGTCATGTCTGAGTTATGAGCGGGACTGTTCACATCGAGTAAGTCTGTGTTCATTTCCCATAATTCCTTTCTTTGAACTCTCTCCCACTAGCCTAACCTCAACCTAACATTACCAGTGCAGCAAAAACGATGAGCAATATCAAAGGTATCCAGCTGTAAAGTTTTAATCCAGACGTCAGCTCAATTGAGGAAAACAAAGACGTGCAGTACATGGATTTATTTGTCTTTAAGTGGACGCGTTGGAATGGAGTGGAGCAGGCTTGTGGCCTGCCGATTGTAGTTTGTACAAAACAACTACAAGCTTTTCTCAACTAATTTTTTCAAGTCGAAAGCATCCAAAACATAATTTTCTTTGCAATAAATGCAGCATTTTTTACACAATTTTTCAAAAAGGAAAGTTGAGTATTTCTAAAATAATTTGGCTAAATTCTTTTATGACAAACTTTATCTATAGTTATTATTTCTAATTTATTTATTAAATCTGTCTTTTGCACGTGTGGATTTATGTAAGGTGTTTATTATCCTGAAGTTAAGCTTGGACTTTGGCTCTTCTTTAGACCGAAGGGTTGAAAATAAAAAGGCCATTTCACTGATAATCTAAGCTATATCTGGAACTGATGCGCATGTTTTACTGACACACTGGGTTGTAAAACGTGTGTAACCTGCATAAAAAAACAAACAGTTCCCGAAAGTCAATATAATGCATCAGGATGAGCTCACAGAAAGGGATGTGTGATTGGAGAGCGTTGCAACTGACAACACTGCTGCAGTTCTTGTCAGCAATAGACCACATACAATCACAAACAGATCCTTACATGCTTATTGTGGGCAAGCAAGCCACAGACAGGTTGGCAGACCACATATGTTACCTCCCTGACGCACATGGACGCCCTCGTACGAGCGGTCCCGTATGCACACAGCTGCGTGCGGTCTACGGTGCGCATACTATCACATCGACGGAAAGCAAAGAAAATGGAGTGGGAAGAGGTGAAAGGGATTGAGTGGGTGGCAGTGGGAGAAAAAGATGGAGAAAGAGGCAGAGGGAGAGTAGGAGTGAGTGGCACATGGCTTTCAGGCTAAAAAAAGATGAGCAGCACGAAACCAAAACCAGAATCTGGATTAGCAAGATAAGAGAGAAGAAGGAGGAGGGGGGGAAACAGGGAAAGGCTTGAGGAGAAAATGTAGGTTTCCTCCGCTGCGAAAATGGTGGAGGAGATGCACACGCTCACTTTCACACTCATAGATTTTTCCTACTCAAATATGTATGTGGGGGTCGCAGTGAAAACGCAGATGGGAAGGTTTGTTAAAGAACGAGGCTGAGATGGACTCTAAGGGAGGCTGAGAGTCTTTTGGATGGACAGAAAACTGCTGGAGTGTGTCAGAGTAGGGAAAGGATGACATAATTAGAGAGAGGTGAATCAGAGCTAGGGCTGTGACAAATGCTGGAGAGGATCTTGATCTGAGCAGAATGTTACTCTGACCCAGGCAGAAAAGAGACAGACTGGACCAGATGGATGCATGGCAGTGAGCAGTGGAGACAAGAACTTGGGACTGTGCTGCAGCCGCTCCGTCAGCCAAACCCAGCTCAAATTCATGATGTTCCGCAGACATACAAAGTATCCAAAATTACACGCAACAACACACAAAATGCAAAGTCGTCTTCAGCCTCACTTCCTTAGGCAATAACACAAAATAAGAGCTTCTCCCAGGACAGGAAAGATGAATGCATGTGTTCCGAGAGCTCCTCTTCAATGATGATTATTGGTGCAAAAGTTCAAAAATGATCCCAGCACAACACACAGGCATGAGTCAACTGTCTGAAGTGCAATTGGTGCTAAAGCCTTTTAGTGACAGTTTCATTATATGCTCACTCATTAAGAAAATTGCTGAATGAGAGTAAAAATGGAATCTTCTGCTCTGTTTGGGAAAATGTGCAAATTAATTGAAAAGTTCAATGAAAATTGTGTCTTTGATGATTCTAACATGCTCTTGTAGCTGTTTTTTTTTTAAGACAATTAAGATTAAATCTTTGTTTTGTGGTGAATTAGGAGCAGATGATAAAATACAGTTGGAGAGAGCTTATTGCAGTGACAAAAGCTCCAAAAGCTCCTTGCTCCACTCCATTCTGATGCATCCACTTGTACACAACTAGATCCATGTATGTCGTCTTTTTCCTCATCTGAGCTGGAACAGGTTCCAAACGGTAAAGCTCCGATATAGCTTGCCATTATTGTTGCTCCAGTAATGTTATGTTGGGGTTGTGAGGGGCTGTAAGCTAGTTGAGATAGTGTGTAAACAAAAGGATTATGGGAAATGAAGGAACACTTCCTTCATGCCAACAGTCCCATCCACAACTCGGAGGTAAATTTCTGATAACCTCTGCAGAAACTGTACTGATCTAGAAAAAGACAGGTTTTAAGATTTAGCCTAAAAATGGCTTCATCATAATTAAAATCTATCAAAAGATGTTTGAGTGGGACTTTGAGGTGTAGTTCTGAACATGCATGATTTTTTTTTTTTTTTTGATGTTTGTAAAACTTTTCTTGGGGCTTACTCTTATATAAATCTAGGATTCAAAATTGACAGATGAGTAGAGCAAACTGTGCATTTAAAACTAAAATACAAAGAATCTCTTGGGTCGGACCATATTTTCTCTTCCTTTAAGATGAAGGAGTTTCCACAATTCTTCATAAAAACTGTTGAATGTCTCTCCGTCTATCTCACAGACCTCTGGTTCTTTCGGTTGTTTAAAAAACTTATTTTCCTCTCTTTTCCACCGACTTAGATATTGTATTTTGGTTGTGCAAGATGGATATTTCTTCTAAAGCTGTTTTTAAAACCAGACAGGGCAGCTTAACACGCAAACATGCACACACCTACACATCCTAACAACTGATTTGACAGCTCCAAGTCTCACCTGTTGTCTGAGCCAACAGTCACATCTAACAGATTCACATGAAACGCTGGAGCTCTCCTCTTCTTGTTGGGTAATAGCGCGATAGATTCTATCCAGGCTTCAGATCTCGGTCCTCTGTGGTTCATTTCGGACATACCTTGTTAGTAAAGCCAGGTTTCCGATTGATTAGGACACGCTTAAGTCGATTAGCATTCCAGTTTACCCTAAAGTTTTTTCTTTTCTAATAGCTGATACAGGATTTCAGATAACCAGCTTCTCCCAATTAGACAAATTAAACACAGATTGTGTGTGTTTACTCTAGACCCCCTGTTTAGAGATGTTGGGGAAAAGTCATGGTCAAAGCTTAAATGATTAGTTTTATACTTAAGATGTGACAGTTTTTCTTAGCTTTTATTTAATTTGTTTGGCTATTATCTGTTCTCAGTACTGGGTGGGTACATGGCATTCTTTTCCTTCATCCTCTGAAAAACTGAGGACCCATGTGGTATTTAAGGCATAAACCATGTGGGTATCTGTCAGATCTCTCAAACTGGTTTTAAAACAAACTACTTCTGTTAAGAGATTCCTGGGAAAACAAGCGTTGCTTGTGTTCCTTATCAGAGACGGTTCCTCGTTTTACAGCAGGTGGATATGATCAGTATTCTGCGTGATGCAGCTTGGCTTGATGCTGAATGTACTGCAGAATTTTTTCACTGTTAGTGAGATAGAAGAGTATGATACTAAAAGACCAGATGCCAGGCTGATCAGCCTTCACGGCTAGAAATGTATTCAAATTCAGCATCTACAACTTCCATTTCACTTCTGTGGTTTTAGCTCATTCAACAGTGCTTGTTTCTTTCTACTGGCAGTATTGATCATATTATGCTTCAATGAAATGGAAACGTTTAAGCACATAACTGTCCATACACTTGTCTGAATATATAGACACCAGCTAAAGCATTTTGGATGCAGTGCTGCACAGTTTTGCCTCCTTTTGTCTGTTTCCAAAGACAAAGGCGTAATATCAAACGGGAGCCCTGACATTGTTCTTGCATCATTGTTGTTGCATCACGTGGGTTATACGGGCCTGCCTGGCACGTCGTAGCACACAGCGAGTGCAGCACAAAAGCAGTGCACATGCATTTATTTAACACAGCCTTTTCCACAAAGCATCATTGGGTTGCAGCGGGAGCCACTCGCTCAGGATGAGACAAGTTTAGATGAGTCATTCCTCATAAAGAATACATGTCATCGCAGAATCAAAATGGGGGAGAGGGGTTCAAGCTGGAGATGTTTATGCATTTGATGGCACCTTAATTTGTAGCATGTTTAGAAGTTAAAATCAGAATTTTGTATCATTTGGATGATGGATAGTAAAGAGAATTTGAGTTATCAATATGTTTGTGTGACTGGGATTACTGTTTAAATACGTGAGCAAAGTAACAGTCGATGTTAAGTGTACAGTATTGGTCTCAGTTATAGTTGCTGTATTCAAGTTGTTAAGAATTAGAATTGTGTTGGAATTAGAATACTTTGTATAGATTTGATTAAATACGTCACCATCGGCCCCCCTTTTCTTTGCATGAATTTTTGAATAATTTAAAACCTCCAAAACAAGTAATCTGTTTTAAGATCCCACCCACAGTATTTAATCTTTAGATAATTAGCAGACTGTTAATATATGATTATATAGAAAGCTTTATAGGATAACTGAGGTGGGCGCAGACGTGAGAGACCCACTCTCTGTTCATTAGAAGATAACTTACTTTGACCTTGTAAGAGCTCTAAATATTTACTTTATTAGCTGTCAAAGTGCTTGTTCATAGCCAGTGTGTTGTGTGAGGCCAATTGATTAATAAAGTTAAATGAAGCGCAGTCAACCTTCGCTTGTACGGAAATATAATTTTGTATGACAGTTGGAACTCTAAATGACAATCAATCAATAATGAAATCAAGAAACATCAATAAGCATATGACTGTGTGTTCAAAAATAGTTTATGATTAGTTTCCATGTTATTGATTAAGTTATTTCTGCCACGATTTGGGCATGATTTTCAGTTTCAGTTTGGCTTGGAAAATGAAGCAGTGCTACTTTTCGAAATCTCTTTTGAGGTCTGTTACTTGTGACAAGATCAACAATTATGGAGAAATTGAGTTGTCTGACCTCAAAAGGTGCGTGTTTTAATTATTCGTTATGTGTGCATTCCATGTGTTCCTATTGTGCTCCGTTTGTAAAATCGTGTTTTTAAATGAATTAAATGGCCCACAGAATATTTTATGGATCCAGATGATTTTTTTAAGGCTTGAAACAATGTATTTGAATCATAATAGTTGAATCAAAATTTATTCTTCTATTCATAGAAGAGAAACTAGTTTATAGGGACACGTATGTGTTAGTTTTAGAAGTTCACTTCTATAACAGTCGTACACCTCAATGATAAGCAGCACGATTTTATCCATCCTTTATAAAATCAGTCTGCAATTTTCTATAAAGTGATAAAGTGAAACACTTTTACTATGAAAGTCAGGCTTTAATAATTAATGATCAATAAAATTCTATTATCAGTCATGGGCATTGGGTGGGAAGCCACGATCCATCAGGAGGAGTTTCAAAGACCGTTTTGGACTGTTGCTATCTTCCATTTTTTCAATTTTTTCTGTTTCTTACAGAGAAAGTGCTAAGGAAAGATGGAACTCTGCTTTCTGTTCTTGACAAATGCCTTTGGATTGTTGAAAGAGCTCTGGTTTCTGCTAAATCTCGTTATGAACTGCAGTGTCAGTGTAATGTGTTTTGGTTGTGGTGAAGAAAGTAAGTGCATCTGCTAATGTCAACATTACCAACCAAACATTGCCTCTAATGGGCGAACATCCTCCTGATGATCGATGAGAAGGCCCTGCAGGAGGGAATTCGTGTAAACTAATGTGGTATGTTGTAATATGCTTCAGCTACCAGGGGATTAGAATACTGAAACCTTGTCTGTGATTCAATTCCAGTGAATGGCTTGAAGTACAGATCGCAAGATTGATCATCTGATTAGATTTTTGTGAAGATTCTTAAGGTTTTTTTTTATTTTATTTCTTAAAACATAATTGTTCTTTTGCCACATTTACATAACATTTTTCTAGAAACCTAATAATTTTTTTTTTTTTTTTTTTTAAGTTGAGAAGATTCACATTTGTGTTCATCTTACTATCAAGTAAGAATATAAATTCATGTTATTTAGGAGTGCCTTTCAAAAAAAAAAACTAATGACACTCATGGTTCAAAACTAAACCAAAGAAGAAAGTAAGACACAAAATTAAACAAAAGCAAGCAAACAAACTTATTGAGAGAAAAAAAAACTTAAACAGATCAAATTATCTTTAGTCAAATAGAAAATAACTTCTTCCAGACATCTGCAATTATCACCATTCTCAATGTGTTTTGGATGGGGATAGGAAAAGGCAAAAAAAGGCTATAGTGTCATGAAATGTTAGAATTTGTAAATGATCTGGTGAGAGGTCACGCTTTCTCTTTGGTTCCCGAATGCACATGAACATGTGAATCCGTTTTTCTCAGAAACCAACGTTTTACCAAATGAGAAAATAGAAACATTTATCTTTTTTCTAGGAAGACGTAGTTAACAGCACAATGGCAGTTTTAAACATTTTGCCTTTTTAGTTCTTCTTAGAAGGATGATGGTATCTGGTTAATCTGAAGCCTAGACCTATCAACTGTATTAAAATGTGTGGTACATCATAAAGAGGACAATCAAACTAAATGTGGATTTGGAACAGTTTCGTACTCGCATAAAATGTTTATTTTTTTTCTTTGAAATTCAAGCATTGCATTTTTTTCAAACACCTTCGCTCCGTTAAAAACTGTAATGAAAAAAGATAATATAATATAATATACTCAGTACAGGTAAAGTCTCTTTGGGAGTGCTTTTGGTATCCAATTCGATTTTATTTAGAATATCTTAAAATTATTTATTTATTTATTATTTTATTTTTTTATGTCTACCCCCAAAATGTATTTATTTGCCTTTGTGTCTGTTAAATGAAGTTAAACATAAATGGACAACAATGAAAGAACCAGGTCAATTGCTGTTTATGATTGAGTATTTTACCAAACTACGGTATATGTGTGTATATATATATTATTATTTTTTTTTTTTTGGTTGTTCACATATCAATCTAAGAAGCACTCAGAAAGCTAGTGTGTTTAAACTTTGAAACATTCATCTTCCACTTATTTGACAAAAGAACTTGACCACAGTGAATATTTGTCATTTTTGCCAGTCTTTCCTAATTTAGTCACTGGAGTTGCTTTGCTTGTATTTATACTGTAGTATTTTACTTTTTAGCTTCTAAAAATTTTTCATTTTCAAATATGAGAAAAAGACCCAATAAGAATTAATAAGGTCATTATTATTATTTTTTTAATGTATTTTTTGTGTGTTCAGCCCTAAAATGTTTCTTTGTCCTTAAAAGCTACTCCTTTCAGGGGATGCCAAAGTCCCTTGAGTCACTCCCTAACTCATCCCTCTGCATTTACCCAGACTTTGGACCTGCACATGACCACAGTGGGAATTGCCCTCATGTTGTGGGCAAATGATGGATGGTGAATTTGTTTACACAAATAACTACAGTCCTTCATGCAAACATTTTTTACCTTATTTTTTAAACTTTATTATAAAGCAGCGTCTTTTCCACATTTTAACTTTTGGCTTCTGAAGCCCCTCTAAAATACAAGTAAAGCTATCTGAAATGACCATTCAGTCTCCAGTTTTCCATTTAGTTGCCACTTCATAAATTATCCTGTTTTTTAAATCTCTTCTAAAAGCTTAAATATCCTGTTGAATTCCTATTTAGGCTATCAGACAAGCATGTTTATTAATGGCTAAGTTTCTGATTATCACTGTTATCTGTTCTGTTGTGTATTTGTTGTCAAAGGTCTTCCTGACACAGCCTTGAAGTCCCTCCAGCACATTGGTATAAATGTACATTAAGCCAATTGGTGTCTAGTTTGAGTGTTTCAAAAGTGCTTTTCCGGGAAGAGAGCAAAACTGCTGATTCTGTGCTGCTTCTCCGAGCTGTGGAGACTCACCGTAGTAAGTTGTGCTCGTAACAAACCAATTTTCTATTTTTACACACTCACACTTTGCTTTCTTTGTCTCTTTATATATGCTAATACTAACATTTCCTTGTACAATTTTCAAAAGTAGGCTACACAAACAGCTGCATAGCTAATCAAATTAAACATTAGTCATTTCCAATGGAAAAAGATACTGTTTTTGCAAATATTTTAGTGGAAAATTTACCACTTGACAAAGTGCAAGACAGACGCAGATAAAGTGCAAAATATTAAACTAAAGTTACTTCTTTAAGACGACTTTTAACCAAACCAATCACTTTAGATTGACCTTTTTTAGCATATTTGTCAACATATATTACAAATATGCTATGCTGTTTAGAATTATTAAAAAAGAAAATACTCAAATGTAACTGTTTATCAAAACCAAAGTCAAAGAAGCTTTATTGTCATTTTCAACCATATGAAGCTGATTCCAGAAAGTGAAGTGAAACAACTTTCCCTCTGGACAAGAAATGTTCCACAAAATATGAGGAAATGACACAGGGCTAAACATAGAAAAAAATAGACTTAGAAAAATTACAATAAAGATACAAACTAGACTATGCTATATCAGTATACTACAAAAAGAGCACAAAAAGACAAGATAAGATGGTGAAATGAGGAATGTTTAGTCTATATTTTTGGGCCAACCATTCAAAGTTAGATATATGAGAATGCCATTCTACTAGTGGAGCATCTTCTGGTAGTAAAGGTAATAACATACCTGCAATACATTTCTGATTATGGATGCAATATGTACTTATACATTCTAAAAGATTTTTTTTTTTTACTCCGTTCCTAATTTTTCAATCTAAATGGGGTAAAAAAAAACCCCAGATATCATCACTCCTGGCTGTTTTTCTCCCTCTTTCTTTTTTCCACTGTCCTCTTAAGTCTTTGTCCAACCCAGATAACTTTTTCTCCGGCTCACTGAGTTGATTTCTGTCACACGAGTCTACTAACAAGACGAGTCTCTTTTGCACACATGTTCAGTGTTAAAATCTTAGAGCTGTTTTATGGTTTTGGAAGACTTCAGTATTTTCCTGACACGTCATCTCTGGTTGTTTCATTATGCTGGACAGTCCATTATAGGATAAAGTTGTGCCATGCCCAGTCTGCTCTGCGACAGACTGGCGACCTCACCAGGGTGTACCAGGTCGAGTTAGGCTCCGCCAGCCCCGTGACCCCAAAAGGGACAGAACAGTTTAGAAAATGGATGGATGGATTATGCCATTTAGTGAGGTCTTTCCTGAAGTCCAATTTTTGGAAATTTTCTAAAAAAAATTAAGCAGATGCTGTAAAACAAAAGGCCATGTTGCCGCTTGTTTTTAAGATAAATGTTTCTTGCCGTTTATTGGAATGTTATACTTCTACAACTGAAAGTACAATGTAAACTGCGATGCTCACTGTTGTGCACGGTGAGCCTCACAGGTGTGGTACAACGCTGTTTGCCTTTTTGTCGAGCAAACAGAGCAACTGTCTGCCAGTGTTGACTTGTGACCACAGCTTGCTTGAGCAGCTCCAGTTTTCAGTTGTAAAACTGAGATCACGAGACCTCTTTGGAGCGCATCAAAGGTGGAGGCCATTTCACACTCGGCTGACGGAAACATCAATAAAACAATAGCAATAACAGCCATTAATAGCCCCCGTTTGGACTGCAGATGAAATGCAGCTTCCATGTTTTGTCACATCTTAGCCAAAGGCAGGACTTTTTTTGTCACAGTTCCCATAAAGCATTTATGGGTTAGTACGCTTTTGGCCCCACAGTCAAGCTGGGTAATATATATGATCTATACTTATTGCTGTACTGTATTATCAAGACATTTGTGTAAACATGGTGTAAACAAAGTGGCCATATATTTTTTTGTAGTTCAAATTATTTTTTTAAGCGGTGCTTGCAAAGTCCCTGGATGAAAAAAAAGTCTAGTGATGTGACTTGCCCAATTTTTGGTTTGTCCAATAGGATCTGTAGAAACAAACCAGCTCCACCGATGTGTCACCGTAAGGATGCTGCTGTGAGGCTCCCACATGCTCCTTTGTAAATGCTTTCTTTGTACAACATACATAGGACTAGTAATCTGTTTGCTTTTAGTAGCCTTAAGGGTCTGTTTGAGCTGTTGACTTCTTGAAACTTGAGCTGTGAGTCCTTCTGTAATGCACTCGTCCTTTTTTTTTTTTTTTTTTTTACCCTGTTAAGCTGTTTAGCAATCCAAGAATACCTGTGATTTCAAACACAATTTGGGGTTTAATTTTTGAATCATTTCCATTTTTTTTTCTTTTTTTTAAAGGCCCAACACCAAGTTGCTCCTATTTTATAAAGTTCATAACTCTTCCAGAGTAGTACTGCCATGATTAGTGACAACTATGTTGACTGTTAAGATTGTCGACGACTAATTTAATAATAATAATAATTTTTGGCTACTTTGACCTCTACTAAGGTTTTTTAGCTAATTTGGTGTTTACCTCATATTTAAGGAACACACTACGTTTTTACAAATTGCCATGTATTAAGGATTTTTAAGCAAGTTTACAACAATTCTTTTCAGAAATTTAGGTCAACTTTAGTGCTGTCTCACTGTTCTTTAATGAAATTTCCAGTCTTTTATTTCAACATTTTGTAAATAGTTTTGCATTTTTAGCAAATCCCTTCATCAATTAAAGTAAATTGTGTCACCATTTTCAGCAAAAAGCTTCAGCATCTTCAGTGACTACGTTCAGCGAAAAAGCATTCACACTAGCATTATTGCACTTTTCTATTTGCTTTTGAGACTTATCAAGAAAAGTTCAGAATTGGCTAACAGCAATTTTCTTTTATATTCAAGTCAGTGGTCTAGAGTTTGTGTTGTTGTGAGATTGGTAAATTGTGGATTCAAATCCACAGTTGGATAACTTAAAAAAGGATGCAATGGTTAAGCGCTGACATCATTGAGTTGGATGGAGGTTGTTAAACCACCAAATGGTTTCTAACTGTAGCTCTCTGCTCCTCCAAGGGATGGGTCAAAAACACAGCAGAATTTACATACTCTGCTAATGGGACTAATGGGACTTTATGCAATTATGTGCCGGCAACATTATTGCGCTGGTATCATTGTGTATCTGGAGGAGCTGTTCACAAACAGTTCTGTGCATCACTTGCATTACTAATATTCACACATTGCAAACAGTACTTGGTAGAATTTGGTACATTTTTTGAATATTTTAAAGTCATGCATATTCATTCTCTTGGTTTTATTATGTTTAAGAGTTTTCTCTTGACCGTGGGACCTGCCTGCTTCTTCAGTCTTGTTGATCGAGTTTTTGTCAGGAGTGAGCAAAGAGTTTCTTTCTTGCTCTGCTGTTCATTTGCTCAGTGTCGTCTTCCCGCACGGTCTGTTGTCAGTGTTCTCCCATGGCGTTTACACTTATTTATTGTTGTTTGAACGCTTCAGGCATCTATAAATTGTACTGAAAGACGAGTCAGACTGGTGAAGAACAACAACGTTTATCACTTTAGATTTTAGGAATCCAAAAGAAGAGGATTGCAAAAAAAAAAACTTTGCTTCTTTTTGATGCGTTGTCCATTTTGTCATTGTAATGTGACCCTTTTGCTTAAAATCTGTATTCAAATTTGTGTTTGGAGGAAGCACTTCTTAAAATTAAATCACTGTGAAGTGGTAAAACAAAATGTCAGAGTAAAAGGTTGATATACACAGGTTGATATAATTCACATAAATATGTAATAAACAATTTAACAATAACAATAGCAAATGTTGAATTTAAAAAATGAAATGATCAAAAATAATTGATTTTTCTTTTAAAAATGGGTTTATCAAATCCATCAATTAATTTTTTTTGTTTCCAAATTAAATTAATTAGAAAAGAATTTGGTTTTTGATTTAAAATTTTACAAATCAGTTTTGAATGCAATTGGGTGGAATTGTATGGTATTGTGAATGAAATTAATTTGTTTCATTTGGTAATTTGGCAGTAATACCCCGCAAAAATACACAAAGATTTCCATGTTGTTGCGGAACAATAATGATATTTATTTAGTCTCTCAAACTGTCCTCTGCGTTGCACAACAAAGTTGTTCAGATTGCCACTAGTAGTAGCAACAGGAAATATCTTGATATTTCAAAGTAAAAGTGATCATTTGTCATTTATCCATTGATACAAATCTATATTTGAACTCAAATTGCACTCTGTAACTATCAAAAAGGGCTATTGCCTAATTCTCCCATCTGCATTATCCACCCTGAGAGCTCCTACAAGCACAGGCAGCAAATCACACGTGCTTTTGCACACGAAAATGACACACCACTTTCAATTCCCTTCTCTCCTCTTCGGGGTCACAGATGGCTTTAATGCTCAAAGCTGTAAACATGGAAGCTAAAGTAGAATTCAGGGTGCTGCACACAGATGGTGTGAAGCTTATAGCCAAAAAGATATTAAACTAGATAGGTATTGTTTTAAAAAGACAATGTCTTTTTTTTTTTTCTTCCAACGCTTGTTAAAGTGAATTTATTGGTAAACTGTTCCTGAGAGGCCATGTATTGATCCAGAATTTGACGTCACCTTCATGAGCCAAAAATAGGATGGCACTGCACGCTTGGGACTTCATTTACATGCGCGATGAAACATAGAGAAGGTAATGCAGTTCATTTCAGCTGCACTGAGGCTGAAACCGCAAAGCTCCAAAGATATGGATTCAAGTAAACAAGGAAGAGATGAAACTAAATCTGCTGCATTAATATTTAATCAGATCTGACTCTTTTTTTTTTTAATGAATTGATTTAAACTCTCTAAAGTAAAAGCTTTTATTCATGTCCATGTTGTCACGATTCCAGTCATTGAGTAGTTTGACTGATATGAAAACCATCATTAAAGCCACCTTGTTGTTGTACTGCTAATGGATTTAGTTGATCACAAGCATGTTCCCAAATTTACCTTTAACCAGGAAATGATGCATCTCACTGTGTAACTTTTGTACGTAACTGAGTTCTATTGTGGTTGAGCACATTTTTAGCTCCTTGAGTGATGTAAATATGTTCCGGTTTTGACAGTCAGTGTGAATAATTTTCATAGTTTTGCCCTAAATGCGCAGAGCCTCCCTCCTGAGCCTGTTTCCCTTCCATCATGACTTTTACACTTTATTTCATTTCAACCTGAAAGCAACCTGACATATCTTTCAATACTTTTGTTCTTTCTTAAGCAATGTTCATTTTGTAAGTCTTGTTTCTGTCCCCTCCTATAAGCTGTCATCCGTCTCCTCAGTAGATATCTATTGTTGCACGCCCTTCAACCCTGCACTAATTTAGGGGCAAGAACAGGATGTGCCTGACATCATTCTTATGTTGTTGTGCTTTAAAATGAGATTTTAAGACATTTCTGACACCAACATAGTTATTACCTGAAATACCTGTTGTGATGGAATTTTCTGTCCATTTCCAAAATAATTTGTAAGGATGTTTTTATTTTTTCTCCTCACAGGGCAGTGATGCCTGGAATGGTGATGTTTCGGCGGCGCTGGTCAGTTGGCAGTGATGACCTGGTGTTGCCCGCCCTCTTCCTTTTTTTAATACACTGCATTTGGTGAGTTAACATTCAATCTAGATTCCTGAATTTTTTTTTTCATTCTCGAGATTTTATGTATAGACAATTTTTTCGCATTACCTTGTCTTATTTTTTTTTTGTCCTCAGGTTGGTTGTTTTGTCTGTGGTTCTCTTCGGCCTTCCGTATGGCTCAGAACAACCATGCTCTTTGACACTGGTGGATCATGGACGAGGGTACCTGGGTATCCTGGTCAGCTGCCTTATATGTGAGAGCGCTATCATGTGGCTGAGCATGAGGGGCAGCATTTTGCACACCCAGCCCAGAGAAGCTGTGCAATATGTCATCTATATACGACTAAGTAAGCCCTTTTGTTAAGTTCAATTTACTTTTCAGAACTTTTTAAATATTTTTTTAAAATATATTTTTCCCCTCTTATTTTTCTAGCTATTCTGTTGGTTGAGCTAGCATATGCTGTAGTAGGAATTGCTTGGCTTGTCCAGTATTATCAGCCGTGCTCTGATGTCACAGCCAAAAACTTGGCATTAGGTGAGTAAAAATGACAACTGCTCTTTTATTTGCTCCTTTTTTTCCCCCCCAAGTAAAATTTCAATAATATCTCGACATTCTTTGCAGGCATTGTTGCATGCAACTGGCTGGTGATACTAAGTGTCTGTATCACCCTCATGTGCACCTTTGACCCGACGGGTCGCACGTTTGTAAAGCTGAAAGCAACACGCCGCCGACAGCGCAACCTCACCACATATACTCTCAGGTACTAACAGACACTTTCAATCCTCTTGAAGCGATTAACTGCAAGTAAAAGCAGAAGCTGTCATTAGAGTTCACTCTGACTTCCTTTGATTGCTTTACTATAGTGACCTATTTGGACCCCACCCACTATTTTGAAATTTTGCTAAAAATAAGAAAAAAGATTCTTCTAGAAGTAAAATGAGTAAAAAAAATCCAGAATTCTGGAGACATTTAGGGATTTAGCAAGAAATGAAAAACCTTTTTGTTTAAATGTAATTGAGATGTTACATTCTGGTGGATTAGCGACAAATGGATAACAAAAACTGTTGAAACATAAACTTGAATCGATGGGAGTATTTTTGCTTATCGGCTTTGGTTTTGTTGTAGCTCATGAATCAATCACACCTCACCTGCTCCTTAAGCAGGTTCACTTGTGGCTAACATTTTTTTTGGTTTTTCCTTTCAGACACAGATTAGAAGAAGGCCAAGCCAGCAGCTGGAGCAGGAGGCTTAAGTTTTTCATGTGCTGCACAAGAGCCCAGGATACACAATCGGTGAGTCAGAAATTGTTGGAGTCTTTCTTTGCAATCGAACTGAAGAAAAAAAAAGTAAAAGCAATTCATAGAAATCGATCCTGACTTGATTACCCAGGAGTGTGATAAATGGCAGTGTTTTGGATTTAATCAATTGTCAGTGTTTTTTTTTTAATTGTACTGTTCTCAGTATAGAAGGATTTCAGGGAGAAAATAAAACTTTTATTCATTTTCAAACCAGATTCCAAAAAGTTATTTGAATAGGTTTTAAATTAAAAAAAATATAGAATTCTTAATAATTTGTACTACAGTGAACAAATGTATTCAGAATGTAAATATGACTGTTGTCATGCACTAGTCCTGTAAACAGGGATTGTTGTAGGTGGATTTAACAAGCCTTTGACTTTCTATTGTAGTTGGTATCAATAATATTGTGATAGAAATACAAATAATGTCTTTGAAACCACAATTTTAATTGCCTAATATAATGTCATTTCATTTGCACAAAGCCAACTCACAGCAGAGGTCACCTCAAGCTAAAGAAAAAAGTAAATTTTACAATGATTCGATCACTTAGAATATTGTAAATCAAATCAATTATTTATTTTGGCCAAATTGTAAAATGATCTGAATAAAATCATCTGTAATAGGCCTTTTATTTATTCAAAGCACTTTTTTTTTGCTTTGAGATGTTAACAGGCAGGATAAAATAGTAAATGATTCTGATTTTCTATCTTTTTTTTAATCGCTGTTACATTCATGTACCCCAATAAATATTCCGCTTTCTTAAATACCCTTTTTGTATTTCTATGTTTCTCCTAATGTATTATTGGTTTTTTTTTGTTTTCTTTTTCAAAATATTACATCCAGGATGCTTATTCGGAAGTGGCTAGCCTTTTTGCAGAGTTCTTCAGAGATCTGGACATTGTTCCCAGCGATATCATTGCTGGCCTGGTGCTTCTGCGCCAGAGGCAAAGGGCTAAGAGGTCTGCTATCCTCGACCAGGTATGACTCTGGGAGAAAAGAGAATAGGCTGAAAAGATTCAAGCTGTTTTGCAGGTAAACACCAGTCAACTATAACAAACGCTTTTCTGTTTTTCTCCAAAGGCCAACAATGACATTTTAGCATTCTTGTCGGGAATTCCCGTCACTCGCAACACTAAATACCTGGATTTGAAGAATTCGGTGAGGATCTCATGAACTCAAACATGTGTTTATTACAGTATATGTTGGAAATGTTCAGCTGAAATGATATCTGACTATATTAGCTCTCCTTAAGAACAATTCTAGATCAGTAATGTGTGGGCTGCTGATCTGTATGCTTTTTTTTTCCCTCTCCCAGACTGAGATGAACATGTACAAAGATGTGTGCTATTACATGCTCTTTGCCATGGCTGCGTACGGCTGGCCCATGTATCTGATGAGGAATCCTGCTTGTGGGTTGTGTCACCTCGCCAGCTCCTGCCCGTGAGCACTCAAACATACACCCGCACAGTTTTATCTATTTGGCCTCTGTGTCTCTGGAGCCTCTTCTGTGCAGATCAAATATCACATGCGTCAACACTCGCCAAGTGGTAATCCACTGAGACAGTAGGGGTCTAGTTAGCTTCACTTGGTGACAAATGCTTTCTCCCATGTTTCACATGCCGTGATTTCCTGTACTGAGATGCAAATTCCATTTCATTTACGGTTTGTTTTTGTCTGTTTGTTTTGTTATCAGCTGCACGTCCGTTTCTGGCTCTCGGTTGTCTCAGTCAGTGACCGTGGAGGAGGACAACTGTTGCGGTTGCAACGTTCTCGCTATCCGCCGGCATTTCCTAGACAGGGATCTCAAGCAGGTCCACATTGTCTACACTTCCTGCCATGATGCCGTGAGTAATCCAATCTGATTAACTAGCAGTTTGTGGTGTTTGAGTTGTTACTATAATGATAGGCTTTGAATCTACTCTTTTGTTCGGTTATTTTACACTCAATATAACAATTTGAAGCACTCAAAGAGGCTGTTGTTATTGCTAACCTATTGTGTCTTAATCATGTACTTTAGCAGTAACATTATTATTTGTTTTGCTTACTTTTACAGCTCGTACACATTAGAAATTCATCCTTTTTTATTTCTCTTTAGCTCTTCTGTGATTGGTTAACTTGGCTAATCCAATATCAATCAACAATTTTACTCTGTTATCTTTTGTTTTACTTAAGGTTTACACACAGGCAGAGTTGGTTACTTTGTCTTACAACAGACTTTCAGCCGACAATTGAAAAAGTTCCTAATTTAGCAGCAGCCAAGTGGTAAATCCAACCTCGCAGTGGGTTTTGCTCATCGTGCTGTCCTCCATGAAGTAATGCAAACACACAAAGCCTCTAAGGCTGCTTCAGTGTCTGAAAAGTAAACCGTTTTCCTGCTATAAATATCCTTTAGGACCCAGAAAACACTCGGCCATTCTTCACAGCCAAGAACACACTTCTTGGGCATTTTGATAAAAATAACAAGTTAGGTTTCACTTCTTTTAGGCAGAACTTCAGAAGTCCTTTTTTTTCTAATTTCCTCGGGTAAATGCTGCAGCAACCAACCCTGCTGAGAGCTGCTTTGTCCCCCTTCCACTTCAAGGTCGTTTCGGGGAAAGAAACTGTTCCAAAGTCAAACTCGAAAAGACATCAAACTCTGATTGGCCTATATCAGGATTTTCTTAAGTTTTTCAGAGCAAGCAATATGCATGTGATGTGATCCATATGATTATATCTTACTTTTGGGACACTAAAGAGCACAAGATTCATGAAATATTAGTTGTTTTTTTTTTACCTGGAAATAAGACGCCTTGATCTCTGAGGCTCCGCCTTTCGCTCCCTGTGGGTGCCGCCCAATTAAAGACATCCTCGGCAGCATGTCGGCATTTCTCCCACGAAAACAAACTAATTTTGCAAAGATGGATGTACATACTGAGTATCTGCCATTAGTACCTCTGGCCTTCATAGACAGAGTGGTGATGGCTAATGGGTTCATTTTGTGGTGAAATTTAGTCACAAAATGCAGAAAACACCACCAGATGAACATTTCAGGATTCTTAGAAATGATGAGAACATTGGATTATGTTCTGATTTGCAATGGTTGTGAACATTTCTTTTCTCTTTGAAGTATCATTAATGTCTGTATCAGAAATCCTCTTTGCTTTCATGCAAATAATTTTCGTGGAGACTTGCTCACCTTTCTATAATTCCTCATTAATCCATGTTCAAACCAGTTCTTCTAATTCGTCACTCACTTTTTTTTATTACCGGGAAATAGTCTGGTCCCTTTCTGCAGCATCTTCCCAATATCACCCACCTGCTTCCGCCAGTCAGATACTTTGGGATCCACCTCAAATGTCGTGCAGATTCTTCACTGGAATGTTCTTTGCTGTATACCAACGCACAAAGTTTAAATGCTAAATCAAATGAGCGCTTCTTGGCCATCGCTACACTGACTTACTACACAAACAGCAAACCAGACAGCATGTGTCTGCACGACTGTGCACGAGCAGGGGGAGCTTGCAAAGCCAGCTGCTAGAGAAAGTGTGTGTTTGTGTTAGCCTGGGGCCTGTGCTTGTAGGTCAGACTCTTCCTAGAAGGGACTGTTCTCACTTTGTGACATCCGCTCGTGAGAATTTACTCGTGTTCGTGGGTATGGGTGGGGCTGGTACTCAAAGCGGAGGATTACTCAGAAATGTGTGAATGGATCAAAATACCACTTTGGGGTTCTTTGTAGTGAGGAATGAACAGTATGATGCGCTTAAAAGCTCCAAAAGTTGTTTTTTCATGGTATAGCCCCTTTTAATAGTAAAGTAAATCTTGACTCAACTGATCCAAATGCACGTTAGCATCTACTTTAAAGCTAAACACAAGTAATTTTTTGAATTTCATAATTGGAAATAAAACAGCCCAACAATGGGGTTAATTGTTTTATAACAGCACATTCTGGAATCCCCTTAAGCAAATGAATTGATACACCACACTGATCAGTTCAGTTATGCTTCATTCAATTTAATCTGATTAGTTAAATACAGATACTTTGTTGTGAAATGAAAAAGATACTGAGTACTACATTCTGCTGCCCTGTTTATAGTAAACGTGTGTTGTTGTGAGGCTTCAGTGTTATTTAAGATAGCAGCTGTAGTTAGTAAATAAGAATGACCCACTGGCGGTCTTGTAGTTGGTTATAAATGTGCCCCAGGCTGGTAAGTAAATAGTAAATAGACTTCATTTGTACTGTGCCTTTCGACTCTCAGTGCAATATTTCAATTCAAGCCACACTCATTCATTCACTGACGCTTCAAGCAGCATTTTGGTGTGCCTTCAGCTTTTTTCCTCCTCCTTCCTCTAATTCTCTTTTCATCCTTATTCACTGTCAAATAGTTTGACTTTAAATTCTGTTTTAGGTGCAGATCACACTGTAAATTATTTTTACAAACTAATACAAACTATGACATTCATGTTGTCTTAGAAGCTTTTCTGTGACACTTACAAGTGGGTCTTTTTTATTGGATCTGTATTAATTTAAAAATAATATAAAAGTTTAGTTTTTATTTAATTCTTCGTTAACCTCCATAGAATTTTTCTTGTAATTTAGCAGCCAACATAGACATACATGGAAGTGCTGGGCATATAAGCTGAACTTTTTCAAGGAGACAAAAGTAAAAGTTTGATTCATTTCAGATGTGTGTCATTATTGCCACAGTCTCTGACTCATTTGTCTTTGGGTCTTCCTGACACAACCCTGCGTTTGCCACCAATGATTTGCAAAGTGGAGCGTTCCTCTGTGAGGTTAACTGATGCTGCCTCCAACTATAAATACACTGACTCCTGACTGTGAATCGAGCCAAGCTGAGAAATGTTTGATGACAGAGTCAGCAGAGTTGCTCTTGTTGCTGGGCTGTGAGTCAAATCACTGGTCCTTTCACACAGCTGCTTTAAGGGTCTCCTGCTGTAGATTTATAATGCTGTTTTAGTGTGTGTAAGGACTGTAGGGAAACAAGTTCGTGTCTCCACAAAACTGTGTAAAAGGGAAGGCAATGTAGTTTTTATTGCACTTCAGGTGCACACAGGCTATTTGAAGAAATGTGTGAACTTTGACAGCATAAATAAATAATAGAACGGTAATTAAAGATAAGTAGCATACGATCCAACATGAAATTAAATTATAACAGTGCCTAATTTAAAAAAAAAATAAGAAGGCAACAGAAAATAATAATAATTTGAGTTTGGCTTCAATATAGAAACAGTTGATGAAGCTGCTTCCATCTATAACACCTGAATTAGCTTCACCCTCTTTGGTTCTGACTGAGTTCTACTAGCTGATTGCTTTCAGCAGATCTCTTGGGTTCTGCACCACCAAAGCATCTGACAGTTATGTGGGTCCCACACCATTAAGTGATTTATAAACCAGAAGCAGTTTGAGGTCTTGAGAACAGGAATGATGGTCCATTCTTCTGGTTCTGGTTGGTAGAAATGTGCAACCAGAGATGGTCCCACAGCTGCATTAAACAACATTTTCTGCAAAACAATATTGTCTTGTAAAGGCCTAAAGCTGTGCTAATCAACAAATGTGTTCAGCAAACTCTTATCCTGTATAATTAGAATAATCGATTGACATGAAAAACAAGAATTTAACTTTAAGTTGTTTTTTTTTTTTTTTAACTTGGGATAGGAAGTACAGGATCACACACCAAACGATCTGTAAAAAAAAAAAATGAAATAAGGTGCACTCTTAGATTTAACAAGACTTCCTTTGAAAAATCCGTAAAGTGTATTATGTACCATGTAACAGTAGTAAAATAAGTATTTTTAACTATATCAACTATCCACTCATCACTGCAAATTAGTCTATTCCCAATAATCTAAGCCAGTGAGATTCACTTGTACATTTGCCTTTAATAACGTCGTATTCTTCTGCATGCTAAGCCTTAAAGGATCTTGTTCCTCAATTTTCAGCTCCACAAGTTTCAGTGTTCTAGGGCAAAAGTGTCAAGCTGCAAGAGATTTCAAGAACTAGACAAGGAAGTATCTTTAAGTGCGTGCAAAGCTGTAAAATAAATACTTTTGATTGTTGGGTCTGAGGCTGCAGTGCACTTAACCTAGAACGAGTTGACTCCGACTTATTTTGCTTGTTATGTATCTCATTTGTAAATTGCTTTGGATAAAAGCTTCTGGCTAATGGCTCAATGTAAATACAGATTTCCACACATATTCTGTGAAATGGTTGAAAGCTGTTTACGATAAAGAGTGATCTGTGCATGGGTCAATCTGGCTTGCAGTGTAGAGCACCTCGACTGGTCATAAACACAAATAAAGTGTTACACAACTTAATGCAATTTACTAGATCCACTGATTGATTAAAAAACTGCATTTAAATCAAAATATAAATGCTTAAAAATGAAAAAACACTGCTGTTACTTAACAGAATTGATCAGATTTGTAGAATAAATTATACTCATAAATTTGATCAGAATTTAGTATATTCAAGTAATGTTGTTTAGGTTAATGCACACACAAAAAACATAAGCACAAAACTTTAAAAATCATATCCTGTCTTGCTTTTAGATTTTTAAAGTTTCTATAAAAACTATTTTTATCTTTATAAGATTAAAGCATAGATTGTGAAAGACATAAAGCATAAAAAGAAATTCTATCCGGACGCGCATCATCCCAACACTTTGGTTTTAGTGGTTCACAAAATTCAAAGAGGTTTAATGTAGCTTTCTCCTTGTTTTTAGCTACACAAATTCATCCTTTTTTCATTCTTAAAATTACAAGCTACTCCTTTTTTTTCATTTCTATTGTCACACAGGTTTACGAAACTCCATTTTTTGTGGCAGTGGACCACGCAAAGAAGAAAGTTGTTATCAGTATTCGAGGAACCCTTTCACCAAAGGTAAAGTGCTTTTTTTTTTGTCAGCTTTAAATCCTAATTTAAATTTAACCAGAAAATCTAACCAGTGCCTCCCAACAGCAACTCCTCCAGAGCAGGTGAAGTTGTCATGGTTCAGAACAGTGTTCTCAAACTCCTACACTCTTCACGTTAAGAGCGTGAGCGTGACTTACAGCTCCGAGTGTCCCATTCTTTCTATTTAATGTAAGCCTTGAGAAGGATCATTTGAAACTACAGTTAGTTTGGTCTTACAGTAAAAGCATAACAAAATTTAAATGGAGCCCTGCTAAGATTTTAGATTAAGCTGTGTGTCTGTTCTTTCTTGCTTTAATGAGCTGTTATTGACACTTTTTTATTTATCTTTCTAAATTTAACTAGTGATTAGATTTTTCCTCTGCTCATGTTTTGTGTTTCAGGATGCCTTGACTGATCTGACAGGAGACTCTGAACGTTTGCCTGTGGAGGAGCAGCATGGCACCTGGCTTGGCCACAAGGTCTGACGCAGACCTACATTCACTTGTCTCTCTGTGTTACAGGCTGGTCACTTTTAACATGTCAACGATTTTAGAGAGCCACTCCGATCATCTTTTGAGCTATTTTAAAAGCATTTCCTGTAGTCTTTTAATTATGATTATACTGGTTTCTTTTAGCCCCAACCAATAAACCAGTATCCTTTTTTATTTAAGATAGTTTCTGCAGAGTGGCAGTTGTTCATTAGAAATTTGCCCCCGAGATGTGGGTGGTACTGAGTGGTTCAGAGTTTGTGGCCCACCACGTCACAAATTTTTATTTTTTAAACAGATTTTTTTTTTTTGCGTCTGCTCCTGATTTACTACGATTTGAAAAAAGAAACACTCAGAAATCCAGGTTTTGAGCTTAAATTTTTAAATGTCCTCGATCACGAGAAAATGCCTCTAGAACATGTTAAAAATAGGGGTTTCAAATTAGCACGTTAATCATGATTAATTAATTACAGACAAATCAGCACTTTCTTAAATTATGTTAATCTAATTTTTTTAATCTATTTTCATGTTCTCAGATTTAAAAATCAAAGGTTCACTGGTTTATTTTCATAAACGCCTCTCAAATTGCTCCCAGTACATGTCTTGTCTCTGCTTTGTGCGCCTTTGTAGTTCAACTAACACAAGCAAGCCCACAACACCAGAACTATTATGTTATTGTAAGGAATAAAGCCAGACGAGTGTTTATCATTAATTAAAGGGGTATATAATGGAAGGCTAATCGTATAAGATGGTAAACTGGGCAATGAGGATTGTTAACATGTAGTTAATATATTAGTTTTGTGGAATCCAATATTTTTGGATGGCTAAGTATAAGGGTCTCATGATTGTTTTTATGTTTTGATGTTTTGTTCTTCTTTTTTTTTTTTTTTTATTGTTCAAGATTTTTAAAAAAAAATCCTTGTTGGTGTGAAAGTAGAGATTAGAAGTCGGTTATGTTAAGAAAGCTTCTTAAAGCTTTTAAGTTGTAATGTGATATTTTACTTCAACACAGTATCACAACTTTAATTGGAAATATCTCAAAATGAGGCTTTTACCAGGAATTATTAGGTTTAAAATGACTGCGATTAAAAATCGATTAATTATTTACAAGTCAAGATTAATTAATCGCACAAAACAATTAATGACATAATAGCACTAGTCAAAAACATCCAAAAACACAGTTTTCATCTGAGGTTGTCTTTAAAGGAAATTTAATCTGCTAGTAGTAGTGAAATCTTTTAT
The DNA here is from genome assembly GCA_003999625.1 of Oryzias javanicus. Taxonomy (NCBI): domain Eukaryota; kingdom Metazoa; phylum Chordata; class Actinopteri; order Beloniformes; family Adrianichthyidae; genus Oryzias; species Oryzias javanicus. The sequence goes on from CM012439.1 coordinate 18,832,897, forward strand.
GTGAATTTAAAAAAAAAAAATGTCTGTTTGAATGACTATTCTCCATCCGCTTTGTGTCCCTTATTTCAGGGCATGGTTTACTCAGCTGAATACATTAAGAAGAAACTGGAGCAGGAAATGATCCTGTCACAGGCCTTTGGAAGAGACCTGGTAAGTGGATCAGCATGCTTGGCAAAGGACTGCCTCAGCAGCCGTCCTTGTTTTGGCTTGTTGAGAATTTGTGTTAACATAATCCTAGTGCTTTATTCATTGCAATACTAGAAAGCAATAATACTTTAATCTTTTAACATTAGTATAATTGTCCATACAGAAGTGTCTAATCTGTGATTGTGGAATTGTTCTATAATGGGTTTGGCGCTGTCATTGCCTCTCACAGAGCAAGGGCACCATGCACTATGAGCTGGTGATAGTTGGACATTCCCTTGGTGCCGGCACTGCTGCTATCCTCTCCTTCTTGCTGAGACCTCAGTACCCCAACCTTCACTGCTACTCTTACTCTCCACCTGGGGGCCTTCTTAGGTGAGTCAAACTATGGGAAACAAAAGGTTTCTGCATTCTTAATAAATTTGTTAAATTAGTTATGTAGTGATGTCATTCATTTGGTAAACTCATTAAAAAAAAAAGTGGTTAATAGTGAGTACTTGTATAGCAATTTCTTAACCTTGATTAAGGCCCAAAGTGCTTTACCGTCACATTTATCCATGCACATACACACACTGATTACTGCCATGACCACCAGACCAATTGGAGTAATGTGGGTTTAGTGTTTTACCCAAGGACACTTTGACTGCAAGACAGGAACTGAACCTGCAACCTTCCAATCATGTCAACTGCTCTTCCTTGGCATCAAAGCCACAAAAACTTAAATATTTCTAACAGTTTTCTATGCAGAACTTTTTTTTTTTTTTTTTCAAGTTAAAAGAGGTTGTTCATTATTGTTGTGGTTTTATTACAAATGAACCCAAACACAAATTCAAAGCTAGTTTTACCTCATAAATGCGGATGTGGAAAGATGTGGAATATTTGCAGGATACTAAAAGAATTGTCTTTTAGTTGCTTTTAGCAGTTCTTTGTGGAGAATTGCAATGCATATACAGCAAATTATTATGCTAAACGATGCTGTTTTTTCACATCAATCTATGCACATTGACAGCACTTGATGTTGCATCAGAAGCTCCAAATACATTACTGTTGGTGGCATTTCACCCAGAATCCGTCGGACACCTTTTTAATGCCACATCCTGAGTGAGAACCAGTAATCTGCAGCGACATTTGAGTTTCTCAGATCAAATAACCATACTTATCATCTTTTTCATCATCAAAGCTTATCAGCCAGGCATTTTTTCCTTCAACACTGTTTCATTTTCTGTGAACTTAAATCTTCCTATCATCTCTAATACACATCCAAGGCTTTTATTCGGGGCGCCGTGTTCAGAGCCCTTTATCGTGCTTCTTTTGCCGTCTGTGTCATCATGCGTTGAGCCTTTATGCCTATATACAAATTTTGTAAAGAAAAAAAAAGGGAAGCTAATTTAGAAATTGAATGACCTTTTATGCAAAACAATGTGAATTCATTTAAATCAAATGTCTGCTCGTAGAATTTTGCATTTGGAATCCATAAAGTAAAATTAGAGTGCTGTATTATAACAGCAACTATGTAAAAATAATTGAATTAGCTAAAACTATAATACTAACTATATTTCCTGCTGATGTTTAATAAGCACCCACACATTGTGAAACACAAAAAAGGATGAATGTGGTCAAAAACACTGATTTACTTTCTTGAATGTTTTCCTAACATTTTCTCATTCTTCAGTGAGGATGCCATGGAGTACTCAAAAGAGTTTGTCACGGCTGTGGTATTAGGAAAAGATCTAGTACCAAGGTAGCTTTTGGTTTTTTGTTACTGTATTTTGGTAGTTTGACTTGACTGCAGTGTTATGACTTTGGCTTGTGGTTCCTTACAGGCTTGGTTTGTCACAACTGGAAGGTTTCCGAAGACACCTTCTGGAAGTCCTGCAGAAAAGTAACAAGCCAAAGGTAAAGCGATCCCTTTTTGTACCAGAGGATGGTCAGACTGCCTGGAAAATTACAAAGGATGCTAGCTTTCCTGTGATTTGGTTCAGTCTTTTTTTACACAATCCCAATTTGTTACAATTGGTAAAGATAAACAAATTATTTTTGTTTCTTCATAATCTTGTTTTTTCTCATCCTCTAACTTCTGTAATCCTTATTTGATTTGGGTACAGATCAAAAATGCTTGCCTTTAATCAAAATATAAGCATAACCTGAATATATACCCCCTTTTTTGGTGCCTTTTCTACAGAAATCTGACTTAACTGTGCAGATAAACACTAACTATGCTTTTATTGAAATGTTCAGAGAACAGTTGTATCACCTAACAAACTATTTTTATAATTACCACCTTTGCTGGCCTTTTTTTTTTTTTTAAACAGTGGAGGATCATTGCAGGAGGCACCAAGTGCATCCCCAAATCTGAGCTTCCAGTGGAGGATGATGATCCTCAGCCTGCACCCCCACCTAACAGTCGTCTGTGGCTACACCCCAGTGACCTCAGCATCGCCCTGTCAGCCTCCACTCCTCTCTACCCCCCTGGAAAGATCATCCACGTGGTGCACAACCATCCACCAGAGACCTGGTAAAATAAATGTTTTTCACCTTTATATGATTGTTGATTAAAGCTGAATTTTGAAAATGAGGATCACGGGACAGTTTGGCTACAACAAAAATTATAGAAATTGCAAGTGATAAGGTACTGAGTGATGCACAAGTAATAAATAAAATGTAGAGTGGAGTTGTAGCATTGTCATTTTTACCTTGCTACAAAAATTTAAAAAAAAAAAAGCAAGATCATTTTGTTTTCCTTTTCTGATGACATTTTTGCTATATCTCTCTAAAAGAATATGGTTGTGCTAATATTTCCATAAACAACAGCAAGAGGAAGTTCCAACCAAGTTTTAGAACAAATTTTATTTTTAAAAAACCTTTATATAATTTAGGAAACTACATTGACATCTTTGCAATATTTGATTGGGGACTGTATATTATTTTTGGAAAATTACTTTTTAAAGAAAATAATTGTGTATAGGAGCCCAAATATCATTTACTTTGTGGAAGGATAAAAAAAAATCACAATTAAAACAATATTTTTTAAAAATCTACTATTTATGGGATAATTTAGATAAATCCTTTTGCATTTTATTTTCATTTTCAATTAAGGCTGTGTGGAGCATATGTTTTGTTTCTTCTTTTTTGAGTCATGCATGCCTTATTAAGTATTAGAGCCATTTTTAAAACAATTTTGTTTTTTAATTACGACTTTAAAGTCTTAAAAGTACGAGAAAAAAGTTGCAACTGTTAAATTGGGAGAATAAAGTTGTATATTTATTACTTTAAGAATCAGAGGTTACATTTTTGACTTTTTTCTCGCAATTTTATTTGGATTAAAGTCATACATTTATGACTTTAAAAGTCGTAAGTCTACTAATTTAAAACACATAAATGTTTGAGGAAAAGTAATTAATTCATGAGAAAAAACACCAACTGTGTGTTTATATACGCCATGCTTGAAGGTGAAAGATGTGTAGCCTTTTGTGAAGCTTTATTCCTTGATAGGGTTCAAAAACAAAGAAATTCTGAACTTTATGATGACTCAAAATCAAATTATTATTAGTTTAGTTCACTTTCTGGGGTTCTGTGTCGATAATTCAGAGTTTCATATGTAAATGAAGGAGCTCAGAGACGCACGTTTGCAGGACTGAAATTTTATTCTGTCTTTATCATTCCCTTACCCATAAGTCCATTTGTCATCTTATGTCATTTAATTGTCATGCACACAAAGAAGGGGAATGAAAGGTGTTAAAAATGTCCTCACTCCAAGATGAAACGTCCCATTTCAATGCAAAACAAATTGAAAAAATAGTCTGCGAAGTTAGCATAAGATCATTAAAAATGCTGGAAACTGGGCCTCTTCAGATAGAAGCATCACACAGTTGGAGGAGATCTTGTCTTTCACAGAGGAAGAAATGATTGCTGCAGGGACATCGATGGTTTCGTCAATGGGCACTGCAGAGATCCTGCAAGCCACTCACCAATGAATAAAACATTAAAAAAAACATAAATCAAACAAAGAAGCTTCCAAACATTTTTATCGTTATCAATTAACCTTCAGATTACCTGTTGAAATCCAAGACGGTTTGACCAAAAAAGAGTTTAGTTGGTCTGCTGCTGCACATAACGTGCACTTGCTGGACTGTGTGCTCACTTTGACTTTTATCTTGTAAATATGTGATAAAAAAAGTTGTATGACTCGACTGTCTCTGCTTCTTTAGCTGTGGACAGGAGGAGCCGACTTACTCGGCTCTGTGGGGAGACAACAAGGCCTTCAACGAGGTCATCATATCGCCCGCCATGCTGAATGAGCACATGCCTCACATGGTGATGAAGGGCCTAAATAAGGTCAGCTTCATTTGTGTTCTTCCATACATTGCTGAGGGGGGGGTGTACTCTTAAAACTGGCTTATTGTACCTGTCTGTATGCCAACACCAGGTGTCTAGACGTAAAGTTATATAAGTGTCCCTTTTCTAAATGTGATTCTTTTCATTTGAACATTTAAGGAGGCTGAAAACACTGCAGAGTAATTGTTGTGGTTTCAAGATAAAAACCTCATATTTGGAAAGATTTAGGGATTTTGAAAAATTGTTACATTCACACTAAATGTTGGCAGGAAGATCTTCAGTTTCTCTGGTCTGTGCATGTGACCCTTCTTCAACCTGTAGCTTCTATTCTTTTTTTTTTTTTTCTATCCTCTGTGTTGCTCTCGTCACAAAGCATGGGTTTGTCCCCTCACAGTTCTCTCATGGTCTTTTCTGGTTCTTCTTGGACAGTGAACTTCAGTTTTGATCAAAGGGTGTCTGTGAAGATTCTCACTCATCCAGATCATGTTTTCACAGGGTAACGGTTGTATAAGGGGGTATTAATAAAGGTAAATACTGTATTTTTCGGACTATAAGTTGCTCTTGAGTATAGGTCGCAGAAGCCAAAAAGATAAAAAAATTCATACACTAGTCGCACTGGAGTATATAAGTCGCACTTTTGGGAGAAAAGTGCTTCTGAACAAATGTGCCAAACCCGGCAAAATACTTTCTTCATACCATACCGAACACAATCACACATAAAATTCATGTCCGATGCCTTTTTTTTTATTTTTGATGCGCATCAAATTCAATGCTTGTCCAAAAATGTGTTCCTAAACTTGATGCGTGTGGGAGAGGCTACTGTTAAAAGTTTTAGCCTCATGGCCACATAGAAGCATTGACTATATCTTATTGCATGGAAGACACAGATGATGTTGAGAAATCAGGTGTACTTGTTTTAAAGAGCTCTATCAGATTTCATAAGATCATTCAGTCTTTTTTTTTTTTTTTTTAACCCTTTACTGCAAGAACTGCATCTGAATGATGGTGCTTTCAGCGGTACTTCTGTGTCTCTGTACCCCAGTTTGCTAAAAGTGCAACTGTTTGTTAGTTGGGAAATAAAAAATGTATTTCCTATTTGTGTAAAAAATATATATATACAGTATATATATTTATCACTTCTGAGTACAAGTCTGGCCAAATTGTGCAAAAAAAAAAACGCAACTTATACTCCAAAAAATGCTGTAATCTTTGTTGTATATTTTATTTGTGGTGCTTGTTGGATGTTTGGTGTTTTTGTTCGTCCTTGTCCTGTTTGTATGGGGTGTGTGTTGTGCCGGGTTCGTAGTGTGATGCTTTTGGTTTTTTCTGCAGGTACTGGAACCATTTTGTCCCTTGCCTGAGCAGGATAATTTGGAACCAGAGGAGCTGGGAGTCATTCAGCCATCCTGCAGCACCACTCTGTTTACAGCCTCACAGAAAGATTTAGAGCCTAGTGCATCTGCTTCCTCCTCTCTCATCCACCTATCCCCCGCCGCTTCTCTCACTGAAACTGAAGCCGTATCTGTCCCCTTTACCGTCGTCTCTTCTTCCTCTCTTCCAGTTTGCGAGTCTGGTTCTCCTCCACCAGCTCCTCTGTCCAATTCTACCTCGGCCTCTCAGCCGTGCTTGGTGGCTGTCCCTTTGTTTTCTAACACCACTACCACCACACACTTGGAAGCAATTCCAGTTGACAACGATTCACACATTCCACCGCAAACCCAGTCCGTACCACGCGTCTGTCACCCCTTTGAAAATGTCGTCACGACTCCGCTTCCTGAGGCCTTATCCAATGAGTCTGATATAGAAAACACACCTCAGGAGATGCAAAAAGCCTCCTCACAACCTTCAGATAACTGCAGATTACAGATTTCAAACTGTAGTTCTGATTCTGTTGCGTAAGCTTGGTGAGAAACCAGTCCTTCGATAGCAACCAACCAAAGCAGTCAGTGTGTACTGAGCCTTGTATTAAATATAAAGTTATGCCTTTAATTTTACACTTAAAAATATATATATTTTTTATTAATGTAAGCACTAAAGGCTACTTCATTGACTGAGCTTTCTCAAGACAGAGAGGCCAACACCCTTTTCCTGCTGAAAGCGGCCATGCACCCTGCCTCTGTTGTAGTTTAATTAGTTTTGCAGTTGCAGAAATGAGTAAAAATGACTGGAAGCTATTCTAAACGTCTTTAATTGGTTTTCCATTAACGTGTGTTCATTGGCAAAAGTTCTCAAGTGCCAATGAATGGCTGGGAAGCAGCCCAGAAATGAAGGGAATAATTGAAAAGTATGGAAAAGCATTTAAAGAACATACAAGCGGACATAAAAAAGTTGACGGTTAACCTCAAGACAAATTGTACAAAATTTGAAAGGACTAATTGTTGCAATTAACGTGAATATAGTTTACAATTAAGCAGCGTTTATGGGTCAAAAGTACTTAATCAGGTGCTGTAACTGTCTTCCAAGTCCTCATCTGACTCTTTTGTCGAGTACAGTGAAGTCAGTAACGTGTTTTGATCTGAGCTCAACGACACTACATTTTTTTGACCTAATAAGTTGTTTTTGTATGGAGGAACCATCCATGGTAACCAAATTTCTTCCACATTAATGACCTTTTTTCCATCTTGGTTGTGCTTCTGGTTTTTAATTTTTTTTCAGTGGCTGCAGCTCCTCTCTGGATTTTCATTCCTCGTTTCTTTTCAAATGCACGTTTTCAGCTTTTTCCCTCAGATTTGATTCCCTCAAGAGGCAGATGAAGCGACAAAGAGAGCATGTTTCTCCCATTACAACCTTCATCCTGTAAATGGTTCTCATCACTTGAATAGGATAGTGATTTTTATTTGATGCCTTTTCATTTTTGCTTTATATTGATGTTCCATAAAGTGTTTTTATTCTGTTTGTTTCCCTTTTTTGTTTTGTTATCATTGATGTCGTCTGTGCCAAATATTTGCTGTGATTCATCACTTGCAGCAGTCATGTCTTTACATTTCATTTATTGCACTCCTCCAAGCAATACATTTTTATTTTTCACCCTAACCATCTGGAAAATTTACATGTCATCAATATTTTATGTCATTTTATCTTAATAAACCTATAATCATTACATTTTGTATGTTTTTTGCTGCTTGAGCATCATTTTATTGACAAATGTGTTTTTTTGGTGTTTCTCACTCCCTTTTTATACGAAAGTATGCTGTTTTAACTAATTAAATATAACAACATTTGTGTAAATGATGTGATTAAAGTTTGACCTCTTTAAATTAATCACCTTACTCAATTTGGTTTTTGTTGAACACATAATCATCATTTTTTTTGTAATTCCAAAATGTTAGTGATGTATGTATTTATGTAGATTTAATATTATTGGATTTTTTGCTTTTATGTTAATTTTTTAATTGTGTCAGTTGTAACAACTGGTTGTGAAAGGCAGAGAAAAGTTTCAGGTGTGATTTGACTGTCAGCAAGAATGAAAGGAAAAGTGTAGAGGATTGCAGTGAGGGCAGCCATGTTTCTGGTTTAGAGACGGTTCTTCAAAAGAACTAAAGATGAGGTTCTCTTCTGGTAATGTTGGATGGAACAAAATGTTCCCGGTGGATTCCAAAATCCATCATCCATTCTTCCTATATAATTTCTCTGGAAAGTCATGTGCTTGTATGTACATGTGTGCTTTTGACAGGTGCTGGAGAACTACAATAAAGGCAAAACTGCTTTACTGTCAGCAGCCAAGATCATGGTGAGTCCCACTGAAGTGGACTTGAACCCAGAGACCCTGTTTATGGATGCATCAGCAAACTCTCAGCAGCCGACGCCTACAACCCACCACCGCAGGAACAGTAGTGTTCGGTTAGTACACCAGGCACTACTGTGGGTGTGTTTGAGTCTCAAACTATATACATGAGAAAAAAGTTACTATTTTCTGTGTGCAGTCTCAGTACAGAATGATGTAAACCTCATCCATCCTTTAGTCTTAATTCATTTTAGAAAATATATTGCAGAATCTGACTTTTATTTTGTAGATCTTAAAAAAAAACATCATTTCTGTCTGTTCTGTTTTGTTTTTGGAAAAAAAAGACAAAAACCATTATTACGGTAAGCAAAGCATGCCAGTAACAACTTTTGCATAATGTACTCCTTTCTCTTATGCACGCCTGCACGCTGTCTAACAACAGAACAGTTGTAACGTATGGTAGTATTCAATTCCCACCTCGTCCTCTCTGGTTTAGCCCTTGTCCAAAGTTGGTGTGAACTTCTGTTAGTAACAACTGATATGATATAATGTCTTGTGCATTAGAAAGTAGTACGAGTGAATCTGCACTACTAGGATACACTCCTCTGGTGCTCCTCATTAAGCTAACACATCTCCCTGCTCCTCTTGCTCCAAGTGTGGAGGTTAAAAACAAAAAAAGGGTGAAAGTTCATTCCCTGCAAGATCATCAAAAATCAAGTCTCCCACATTTTGTATTGGATCAGAGGATTCTCTGTGATGGTGGAGGGAAATTCATTTCTGTGTCATGCCAGGAGAGAGGACATGAAGAAGCATACGTTGGCAAGATGAAAAGCACCACTGGCCTCTAGTTCCTTTTCTCTGTTCTTTCATCTCTGTAATATGTAGCTGGAATCACATAGACTCTGTGAAAACCGTCTCCTTTTAATCCTTTAACGTATCTGTTTTTCATGTCTGTCTCGTGTTCTGGTTTGCTTTTTCTTCCTTTCTCTTTGTCGTAACTCTCCAACCAACTCTTTTCCCTCTCCTCCAGTTCTTGTGCGCAATCTGAAATCTCTCTGGATGGTTTCTCTGAGTGCCCACCTCCACCAGTGCCTGTAGTGTTGCGTGGAGCGCGGGAGCGCCTGGCGGTGGAGCTGAGGGACCGCAAAGCACCGCTGGCCGTCATGGAGAGCCTCTCCGACGCAGAGTCGCTCTATAGCCTGGATTCCCGGCGCTCCTCTGCGGCGCTGAGGGGTTCACCGATGCTGGGTAGCTTGCCGTTCCCTTTGGATGCTCCGATTCCGGAGGAGAACCCGTCTCTGAGCTCTCGCACTGAGCTCCTGGCAGCAGACTGTCTCTGCCAGGCGTCACCAGAACACCTCGGTGAGGTTGGACCCTTCTTTACTCCGATGGAAACCACATCCACCCCCGATCAAACGATGCGTCTTTCTCCCTCAACGCCTCGTTACAGTGGAAACCATTCCCCGGCTCCTATCGGTCAGAGCGTCTTGGCTCAGCCTAATTCCGGCCTGACAATGCTTCCCGATGGAGACCAGATTCCCAGTGTGTACAGTCCAGGCAGCACCCCAAATGCTCCCCTCAGCCCACAATTTGCCTCTAGACCAATGGATAGTGAAAAGGCAGGCTGGGACCTGGAGATCACTGATAAATTATTAAGTGGAGGGACAACACCGGGAGTGTCTGTCCCTGCACCGCAGCTGTCTAACGGAAACCCCAGCCAGGCAGTGCTGGAGTTCGCACAGTACCTGGACTCGCTTTTCAGACTGGACGGGAGCAGCTCGCCACCCCTGGAGCTCTCGGATGGAGAGTCCGAGTCCGGCCGGGGCTCTTTCGGCCAGGAGGAAGGGGCAGACGGAGACGTGCAGCAGTTCGATGAGAAACAGCTTCTGGCCAGAGCAACGCTGGAGCCAAACCTTGTTCCAAAGCCACCACGCACATTCGCTGAATCGGCCGACCCCTCTTCAGGAATTTCTTTGTCCCCCTCCTTCCCCCTTTCATCGTCTGAGGAGCTCAATGACCTTTCTCCGAGTGAAGTTCCGCCGCCAGTCATCCACTCCTTACGGACATCCACCCCTTGCCACTGCCCCGAGGAAAACACACTATCATCTATGGTTTAGTGTGACCTGAGGACTCCAGCCTCCTTTAAGGCGGGAGGGTTTAAACTTTAAAACATATCACAGAGAAAGCATGCAATGAAATCCAGATACTCATCACAAAAAAGCCCAGCTCCTATGATATCCACTCTTCAGGAGACCCTGCTGTCTATAGCCGTTTCACATTATTGCAATGACAAAAAAAGGAAATACCTCTCTCTGCATGTCAAGGGGCTGTGCTGCTTTTGGGTATACAAAAACAACTGTAGCTACACAATGCCGTTCTGACACAGCGTGCTGCCCTTAAGGGGTAAGTATCTGCGTTACACCTGGTTCCTCATTTAATAATAAAAAAGGGAGAAACGCTGTCATTGAGCAGGGATTGGTTTAAAAACTAAAGGTTAGAATGGGCACATCATCCGTGCACTGTGCTACTCCCTGCCGCTCCAGAAACCTATCCAACATCTATTTTATTTTTATTTTTTTACTTCTCAAAAATGTGAAGATGGATATATTTGTCAATAAAGCGAGAGCATACGACGACATGTTGCTCAGGTGTACGAGGCTTTGAGAAAGAGTGTGTCATGTTGGTGGGAATACATGTGTCTTAAACTTTTAGTGATTGTGACAAAATGAATACAAATGCCTATGGATGTCTTGATTTACATTTTATAATGCATGAATACTTTTTTTTCATTTATTCTTGAAGAAAATCTGTCACTAAGCCACTTGTGTTCTTTGAGTTTTTCTGACGCACATCTTATTGCTAATTTTGACCCTTTTGCCAAAAAGAAAAATGCAAAAAAGAGAAAAAAAAAACATTGTCTTGCCAAATGTATTTATGAAATGTATTTTATATATGTATATTGCTATTGCTTTATTTAAATGAAGGTTCAGTTCATTCTCTACTGTAAGAACTCTCCCATGTAGACTGTTACAAAGCAGCACTAGGGACATGATGCCATCCTGACATTAAGGAAAAAAAAAAAAAGACACTGCCCTGGCTTTCATGTCAAAGACCTCTGCACGTTGAGTTTGAGCAGGTAACAAACTAGATCAAAGTAATACTCTACGATTATCTTTGTAAAAGTCTTAGCCACTCGCCCAGGTCAGATTCTGCATGCTTTGTACAATGAAATTAGCATGGTTGGTATAGAACAAGTCTTGTTATAAAGCCACAGTGAATAAGCTCCAACCGTCTTCATCACACACAGACTCCTGAGAGCAGGTGAGCGGGTCACCAGGTGGGACCAAACTGCAGGTTGGAAAAGGTCCCAGGATGTCATTTGTCGTAGTCCTGACGGTGCTGGAAAGTCGTTTTGGACGTTTGCTTCCCTTTAATCTGGTTCACCTCAGACATTCTGAAAGTTGGACTGACTGACCGGACGGACGGGCCTTGACCATTGATTCCAACCCATCTATGTTGCACACAATCTTCCATATCACTCTGGGTATAACAGGTTGTTCGGTTATTTATTAAGAGTTCTTGTTGTCACTTTTATTGGTATATTTAACTGTATTTTTATTCTTATTACATCAGATTGGTTTGATGTCTGTGATTTTTAGGAGTTTTTAACAGGGAAGTCTTTTTGGATTTTTCCTAACTGTAAGGCATTCTGGAAATGATTTTTTTTTTTTTTTTTGTCCGAGTAGTGATTGACATTCTGTCATATCATGGTGACAATAGCTCCCACACACACACACATACACACATAAATGTGTCAAAGTTGTGAGACACGCTGCAGAGTGACAGCCTGCTCACAGTGGTGTTTGGTGCAACGACACCATCAAGCCTGGAGTCACCATAATAATAATAATCTCTTTGGTTGGAACGGGATTTGCTGTGGTTACGCGCGGCAGACAGTTCCAGCCATTTAGTCGAAAAACACTTAATGCTGTAGCTTAGGTCGCAGCTTATTCTTCACATAAAAAAAGAGAAAAATCACCTGAAGAATGCAGTTTTTTGCACGGTGATGTGTACCGCACTGTCTTCTGCGTGTAATACTTCTATGAAATGATAAACTCCAATAACCGTGTAGAGAACAAATGTATATCAAGATGACAATTATATTAAAAGATATCAATATTGATGGTTACAAAATGTTTTTCAGCTTATTGGCAGGTGGTAAATTTAGTCAGCATTGAAAAGAATAATTCAACTGTGTCTTGTCCATGTTTATCTGGTTGCATCTTTTTCTTTCTGTCCCTCGATAAGAATGTATTTGACCCCCCCTCCCCTTGCCTGTAATGGAATAAATTACAAACTATGACAACTGAGTCTTTCAGTGAGTGGATGAAGGTCGGTTACTCGTGGACGATTATTTTACTCTTTGTCTTTGACTTTCTATCAATGATTGGTATCAGGAGAAAAAAAAGTATCAGATATATTAATCATTTTTAAAGGTTTTATTCTTTCGTTAGTTCAAACTTCTTTTTTTTTTTTACTTATTCTTTTTATTGTCTTTTCAACATATTTTCAAACATAAACATAGCTCAGCATAGTACTAATCCAGAATCATTAAAAAAATAAAATAAAATGAATAGAAAAAGAATAATAATAATAAATTCATCTTACAGGATTAAAAATAAATAAATAAAAATAAGAACTATAATAATAAATAAAAATAATTTAAAGATAATTAAAAAAGAACATACATATAATTACAAAGAAAATAGTTCAAATTTCTAAGTGCAGGGTTATATTTTACATTAATATATAAATATATATTTACAAGACAGTACAATCAAGGATAACCCCACATTGTATTCTAGAAAAGCACTATTAAGTAGAAACATGTAATATTAAAGATTCATGGTGTGAAACTTAGGTTAGAAATTTATTCTGAAATTATTGGTGGTGATCTTTGAACTATTGGTCTTGCCCCGGGCTCTGCAACCTGGCTCTTTTATTCATCCATTGTGGCTCTTTGGCTTTGAAGAAAACTTAACTAATTAATTTATGTTTAGATTTTTGAGTTTTCACAGAGAATCATATTGAATCTACTGTTAGGGTGACAGTAGATTCAACATTGCATTTACATGTATATATTTTAAAATAATTTGGATTCTACACTAATGTAATGTTTTTATTCACTAGTAAAAAAGAAAGAGGATGAAGGAACACAAAAGTCAATAAAAACAAATCTCTTGTTTCTTACATTTTTAATTAAAGTAAATCTGCTGCAGCTGGAAGATCTGATTAAACACAGGATGTTTTATTTTGAAAGGAATTGAATGTGCCATCCTCAAAAGTGAAAAAGTTTGAGAAAAGTAATAACTCAATTGAAGAGAACATTTCAAACTATATCTTATAAATGAATGGCTTTAATGGCCACAAAAAAAGGATGAAGTGTAGTTTTTTTTTTAACTTTAACTTTGAGGTGAAACGACGCGGTTCTCGCTGAGTTTTGGTCCATAAGAACCTGGACCAAATGGCTCTTTTAGTGTTAAAGGTTGCGGACCCCTGGTCAAGCCACACGAGCTTTTGGAAAACTGGGCTTCACCGTTTATAAGATGCTCACTGACACCCAAAGTGGGCACAAAATATAACCACCGAAGAAACTGGATTCTCACAGAGTGCTGTGTCCAAACGTTAGAGGTGTAATGATTATTCGACATGATCAATTAATCAATTTCTATGATCCAATCAGATTGATCTGTCTGGGAGAAGTTAATCAAATCGGATCAGCCTATTGTTATGATAACCTTTCAAAATTAAATAAATTGTTGATATTTGAAAATCCCATTCGGATTGAGACATGTTAGGTTTATTTTGCTGTTTTGTAAAAATGATCAATACCATCACAAAAGACAACACGTGTGATGGCAGCAAAAACCTTATCAAGTCACTATTACAGTCTAATGTGTGGAAACACTTTGAATTTAGCAAAAATATGATCATACAGTCTGGTAGAATGTTCTGATAATTCCATTTGTATTATTTTATGTGGAAAAACTACATAATATAAAATGTGCATGTGTTGTCCATTAATTTTTGTCTATTTGTTTGTTCACATATTTAATTTAAATTTTATTATCTTGCAAGAAATACAAAGAATCCAGAAAACTTCGTCCACACTGTTTAGTCCCAGGTATTTATCTAGCATTGGTTAAAATTTTGACTAAAGATGTCCTGATTGATTTTAGGTCAATGAATCTGATTGTTCAAAATTAACCAATATCTACTGAATCAGATCAGGAACCACAAATTATGATAAGAATCGAATTGTTAAAACCAATTGTAACAGGATTTCTAGAATTTTAGGTTTACGCAACATTACACACAATCAAATCCATAATGGATTTGATTTGACAAATAACTTTGTTTGGGAAATCAGGGTTTCAGGTGCATAGAATCTATGTTACTTAAGATTTTAGATTGAGTTCTTTCGAGACAAAAGTAATCTGCTGGTTGTGGTCCCATTCTTTTATTTATTTTTTATTAGATAAATTGTGTGATTGCCCAGTTTAAAATGTATTTAATTTCTCTTTTTGAATTCAATATTAAATATTATTCCAGTTTTCAGATATTCTGAAGTTTTGGGATGTAATCCAGAACTATCCAAAGAAATAAATCCTTCAGATGTATCAGACTGTGTGAGTAATCTGTTCCATCCTGAATCACAAAACAAAAAATAAAGGAACCTTTTGATATGAAGTCTTACTGAGATGCGCTTGTGTGGATTTTAAGATTCTCTCACTTCAGCTGCTCGGCTGAGGCAATGCCCTGCTTGTTTTCCAGCTGTCCCTGCACTACTCCCTGCTGATTCCTGGGATCAGGTGTGTTCCTTTAGTCAGATATCAGAAGATACCAGTTCACTTTGTCTAACTTGATTCTCCCTGAAACTATATCTTTCAGAGTCTCCTCAACTAAATACACCTGATCCTGGGAACACGCTGGGATGCAGCCCTGGAGGAGCAGGGTCTGGCAGCCTTGTTTTTCTGTTGCTGGCTACATGGCTGCTGTTAGCGTGGACTGTCTCACACAACACTGCTGTCTTTGTCCATAAAGTATCGTTTTGCATTTTTAAGCAATGACAGAATCAAGGGTTCTGTCGCATGAGCCAAATTCCAAGCGTCAACCTTTCAGCTGGTGGCCACTAACATTATATGCTGATCAGAGCTGCATTGATGTTAACAAAGACCTTTTTCATGAGTCAATGCCTGGCTAATGCATAATGCAAAGGGGGGAAATTGGGGTAAAAGCTGACCAAACCCAAATGTGGCAACTTTTCCAAAAAAAAAAAAATAAGGATGAACTGGATCCAAACTGAGAGTTTTTATATACTGGGAAAGATTATAATGACCTTAAACCAATAAACTTAGGAAAAGTAAGAAAACGTCATCAAAAAAAGTGTTTGAATGAGACAAAGCGGGACCAATTCCAAATAAAAGTAGTAGTGTTTACTCTCTAGCTAAGGCATTTGGGATTTAATAGTTTATTACCTCTGAATGAAACTCACAGAATTTCTGATAAGACATTTTTTTAAACCGAAATGGAGTGTCATTTTAAAAAAGTTTTTTGTATGTTGTAAGTTGGAGGAAAATTACATGGCATTAAAAACAATAGTCTAACGTTCAACACCCAAATCGAGGACATCATCTAACGTTGTGAAAAGGGGTGTGTGAAAAACAAAAAAAAAAATAATAATAATAACGCTATGCAGTCCAACACAAAAAGATATATCTGGTCGTGTGCTTTTGGTGGGATGTGCAGATATTTTATTTTTAAATGTATCTTCTAAATTCTCAGTGACTGTCAAGTGTTTTGTTTTCTTTATTTGTATCAAATTCATTTACAAGTTTGATTAACACTTTTATTTTGTTTGGAAAAAGCTCTGATTCTGAATAGTTAATTTTTGTAGTTTTATATTTGAGATTGTCTGGAAATTTACAGATTAAGGAGTTAAATCAAATATTTTTCATTTTAAATATATAATTATGCTACTACATCTTAAAAATTTTGACATCCTGAATAAAAACAACACCTGCTACATGTGAAACACAAAACACTTATGGTGCAACTGCAAATCAGTAGGGAGTAGTTTAGGCAGCTTGTGTCTTATGGGATAATTGTTGCACAAGTAAGTCTGAGCCGTATACTGCATGTGCCGAGTGTTGTCAGGGAGACATGAATTATTATAGATTTTTGTTATCTTCTAAAGTAGATTAAATGGCTGGTGGACTTTAGTTAAATAAATAATATCTTAAATAAACCAGTGCATTTGTAATAAGTATTGAAATTGCACTTTCCAAAATGTCAGGATTTTGTTCAAAGAAAAAAATATTTCATTCACTACCATCACTGAACTCATATAAAAGAATTTGATTAAAACTATGATAGTTGCAAATCGTGCAATTTACATGAAAAGTATTGGTTCATACTATTTGAAAAAAAAAAAAAAAGTAGCCCCCACACACCCAGAAAGTCACTGACAAAGAAAAAAAAGGGGACATCAGTACACCCTTTCTGCCACCAGAGGGAAGCAAAGTACTCGAGTAAGAAGAAAAGGAACTTCCGGAAATCACTGACCTACTTCCTGTTTCATGCTAGTTACGCTAAGATCAGATTTGTTTTTTCCTAAATGTAGCCAGATATGTAATCTGTAGCTATGATTTGGCACTAAACGGGTGTTAGCCAATAACAGCTGGGTATGTAAGACAACTTTTCCAAATATTACCTGTTTACATATTTTCGTGTATGGTCAAACACTTCCTTTGGGGAAAAAAAAATAACAGTAAATGGCACAGCGGCTAGTTTACGTTAGCGTCTACTGACAAGAAAGGAAAAATAACAGTTATTTATATTTTATGAGCTGGAAGTTCTTGAACATTTAATTCTTCATTTTTTTGTGTATTTTGTTCAAAGTTATCGCAACGATATTCTCTAGTGAATGCTTTAGCTTACACCGGCGTAACTGTTTACGACGTATTAGCTTGGTTAGCTTCCCTTTATAAAATACTGTCTGCAGACGATCCATATACTTATTTTGAACAATGTGTATTTGTTATTTTCTCAGCGGCTGGTCAAACATAGGTGTCAGCCATGTATACCTCTGGGAAATACAACTCTCGGGGTCCTGCTTTGATCCCACGGATGAAAATCAAGCACCGCATTTACTACATCACCCTTTTTTCCGTGGTGCTGCTTGGACTGGTCGCCACCGGGATGTTTCAGTTTTGGCCACACTCCATTGAGTCCACAGCGGACTGGACACTTGATAAGCGCAGCATCCAAGACGCACCTCTTATCCGGCTTCCTGTATCCAGTCCCATACCAGAGAGGGGGGACCTCAGCTGCCGAATGCACACTTGCTTTGATGTGTACAGATGTGGCTATAACCCGAAGAACAGAATCAAGGTAGCTGCTGTTCTCTACAGCTTTCTGAATAAAAAGGTGTATGTTGTGGACACTGATCTATTATTAAATTCCTTTGCAGGTGTATATCTACCCTCTACAGAGGTTTGCAGATGAGCTTGGGGTACCCATTAGCAGCACAGGGCTGTCACGTGAATACAACGACCTGCTCAGTGCAATCTCAGACAGTGACTTTTACACTGATGATGTTACCAGGGCTTGTCTTTTCATTCCCTCAATTGATGTGCTGAATCAGAACTCCCTGCGGATCAGGGAGACGGCTCAAGCTCTGGCAATGTTACCCAGGCAAGTCCTTTCAATTTACCCAGACTTAATTTTGTTTAATAGTTTAGTTTGTAGCTGGTAATGTTTATCCACGTGAATGCAAGGGTTCGGGGTTTCCCGGATAAATACAGAAATATAGAAAAACACTTTTAGTTTACTATATATGTTGTTGAATTTATTGTTCTGACAGATCAATTTATATTTGGCAAAAAAAGACATTGGTTTTTCATTTCACATTACTGTCAGTTAATAAAGCATGTCAACTTGGATCAAACAAGTCTCTTGTTTTCTTTTTAGTTCTGCAAACATTTTGACTTCTTCCCAACTTTAAATGTGTTTTTCTTTTATCAGATGGGACAAAGGGATGAACCACCTCCTTTTCAACATGTTACCAGGAGGCCCCCCTGACTACAACACTGCTTTAGATGTTCCAAGAGACAGGTAGTTCCTACTTTTAATTATTTTTATTATCCAACTCTGCGATCTCCAGACAAAGCTCAGCGTAGTAATTACTTTATATTATATGGAGTCAGAGTGTAGTAAAATTGAAAAATTGTGAGCATTTTGCACCTAAAAAACACTTTTAAAAATATATATATATATATATATATATATATATATTTCAGTTAGTGAGACCAAAACCTTATCTAAAGTGAAAAATAGTTCCTTGTTTCAGATGCCGAACTCATTTGATTTAATCTTGTTTTAATGCCAGAAAGTAATAAAGGACAGAGGCTGCACGATTGATTAAAAGTCATTCATTAATTGTCTTTATTTTTAGTTAGCTTAAAGATCGTGATGTTTGAGATGTGTATTTTACAATCACTTTGTTCATGACCCGATTAGTCGACTAATCTGAAAAAAATAATTGGTGATTAGTCGACTATTAAAACAATCTTTTGTGGCAGCCCAAATTCATATCTTTCTATTTTTCTACTTTATCATAAGTGTAGCTAGTTTAAAAAATGAGCATGGTTTACCAGATTTTTTTTTATTGTTGTTAATACTTATTGTTAAAAAAGGAACTATAAAAAAAAATTATACCTGGTCTAGTTTGTTCAAGAAATTGAAATTTCAGTATAGGTGGGGTTTTTTTAATAACAAAAGTCTGTGCTACAGAAAGCAGTAACCATTGTAACAGGCACCAATTGTTAGAAATTTAAATGTGGTTATTTGCCGTTTTTTGGCTACGACTTTTAATATAGAAGTGGTTACAGGGCCAGATACAAGGGTTGGACAGTTTGATGGTATTTTACTGACAAAATTAAGTGTTTTTTAAGGTAAAGACTTTTTTTTTTTTTACTTGGCTGTGTTTATGAACTGAAAGACCGAAGTCAGAACCTTGATTATTGAACATGTTATGAAGCTTATACAAAAACACTGTCGATTTAGCAATGGACTTAATCTGTGGTTTAGGGCTAACCTAAGCTAACATCAACATTCTTCTTCTTCCAATCTCAAGATAAATCAGCAGTTTCATACTAATTGTAATTTCTTAACAGTTTTTGTTGCTATGAAGTAATCACTGAATAAACTATTTCTATGTGTGCTCTGTACTTCCCTAAGTGAAATAAGGACTCTGTGTGAGTAGTGGCCAAATAGGGAAGCTCATTTTTTATATGGTGCCACATGCAAACACATCCTAGCTCTAAGGAAGAGCTCTCCCCACACAGATTTGATAAAACAAATTTACATACGTCATCACTGAACGCCTCTTCTCCATTTTGCTCAGAGCTTCACCAAAGCTCTGAGCAAAATGTCAGTTGTCTTTTCTGATGTTTCTTCTTCCTTTTAGCTTTTACAGCATCAAGACAAAATGCATTTTAGCATCTATTGCTGTAATATCAGGCTATACTACACTATTTCTTTGTAGCCAAAAGTGAAATTAAATTTTCTTACATACATTTAGTTCAAAATGAATCCAACCGAAAACCAGCTTTTTTAAATCCAGGTGTGTTTGTTTCAGAGCCCTTTTAGCTGGAGGCGGTTTCTCTACATGGACCTACAGGCAAGGTTATGATATCAGCATCCCAGTTTACAGTCCCCTGTCTGCAGATGTTGAACTGCCTGAGAGACAACCTGGGTGAGCAGATGATGCACAGTAATTGCTGTCGTCCTCTATAAATTCAATACCACTTAACATGTCTACAGTATTTACGGTATGGCTGTCTTTAAGTGAATTCAAGTTATTTCAGTTTGTAAGGCAACAAATAATGTGGTTTTCCTCAATAGTTTAATGAAACAAACAATCAGTTTAATGCTTTTTGTCTTTGCAGGCCGCGACGCTACTTTATTTTGTCTTCTCAAACCGCGATTCATCGAGAATATCGCGCCGAACTGGAACGCCTAAAGGAGGAAAATGGAGAGGCCCTTCTTCTCCTGGATAAGTGCAGTAATCTGTCTCAAGGCGCTGCTTCTGCACGAAAGCGATGCTACAAAGGCCAGGTGTACGACTACCCACAGATTCTGCAGGTTTGAGGCTCAACAGCATTACAGAAAAAAATTTTATTTGTTTAAAAGAACATTTGGAACCTGCAACCTTGTTTGTGGTACGTAATCAATTTTAATGACTTTACAGTCAGCTTTCATCCTACTTTGTAAAGTTTAAAAAAATAGTGTTTCTCCTTTATTTAAAACAACATTCTGTTTATTTTACACTGAATATTGAATTTAAAACTGGCAGTTTTGTCAGTACTACTGAACTATGTTGTACAGCATTCAGACAGTTCTCTTAAGCTAATTTTTTCCACAGGAATCTTCTTTCTGCGTGGTCTTGCGAGGGGCACGTCTGGGTCAGGCGACACTAAGCGATGTGCTTCAGGCTGGATGTGTCCCTGTTATTTTGGCTGATTCCTATATTCTGCCGTTTTCTGAAGTGCTCGACTGGAAAAGGTTTGCTTGCGTCTTACACAATGAGAATAACTCTTTAAAAAATATATATATATTTAAATTTCCCATTTGCTTTTTTAATGTTTTTGTCTCTTTACACCCTTTCAGAGCTTCTGTGGTCATTCCAGAGGAGAAGCTGTCAGAGATGTACACCATACTGAAGAGCATTCCACACAGACAAGTTGAAGAAATGCAGAGACAGGTAAGGCACAGTTTCTAATGGAAAAGAAACTCTAAATTCAATGAGTTTCAACATAAAACTGAGCAGAAATGAGTCATAAGGGTAGTTATTTATCATTTCTAATAATCAAACATTTCAATCTAAAGACCCGAAAAAATGAATTTAGTGACAAGAAAGCCTAAAACCCTTTGCTTTGTTGATTAGGTTGCAGTTTTTAGTATTTGTGGACTGCAGCGACGATCAAGATTGTATATATTTGATACTGTTATCATTACGGTTTAGTGGGATGGATCTTGAATAGAAATAATCTACCTGTTTATTTTATAATCTTACATCACCCAACAGTAAAGGACTGTACAGAGTTAAATCGTGTTAATAAAAAGTATCCCCTGTCCCCATTGGGTGTTTTTGTTCTTCTCTCTTAAACTGTGTATTTTAAAACAGAATCTTGTTTTTATTTGTTTATTGCATTTCCTAATATTTGAATTAGTTTTTAAGCATTGAAGTAGGACGAGCTTTCAAACAATTAAGAAATCAGGACAAGTGCAAACCCTCTTTTTACACCTCTATATGTTCTGTCATGGGTTTTCCCGATCAAAAATTAAAATATTGTAACATTTTATTGTTTACATTTTTTTAGATGTACAGATTTTTTTTTATTTTAAAAATACTTTGAGTAAATATTGTGAATAGGTTTTTAATCATACATTGTTGTAAACAGGAACTACCATTGACCTATTGTGTCACATGTATTTTATCCTATTAATTCATGAAAGAGAATTCATTAATTTGAAAACAATAGTCTGTTCTTATGCACTACCAGTCAACAGTTTTAACAAACTTTTTTTTCTATTTCAAATGATTGGAAACTTTTTACTCATGGCTGATACAAAATTGTGTTACACAGTGTAAAACATTGTTTTTGAATTTGAGACTGTTATTCTTTAATAGCTTCATATTTAACCCAAAAAGTTTTAGCTTGGATTTCTTCTTTCATTGTGTTAAACTTGTGCATTTTATGAGTATTTCCAGCAGGGGGCTCAGCAGCCATTGCTTTTTATCTAAGTCAACAACAAGACAGGATTACTTCATTCAGTGTAGGAACAAAATATAACTATATTAACAATAAAGTTTTGTAATCTTTAATGTAAACACATCAGCTGTTTAGAGCTTCAGGTAAAAGAAAAAATATAATAAGAAATAATTTTGTATTTGCATTTACAAGTATTTCTTCTTTTAAGGTGCTGTCAATCAAAGTGCCCGAGAAAAACTCAGTTTGGATTCCTGAAACTTGCTTAAGTCACAAAAGCTAGCTAGCCCGGATGCAGCTGTAGGGGCTGGAAAAGATAATATAACGTCCAACTTCTGTGCTGTAAAGGATTGTTATTCAGTGAAAGGCCATACTCATGTTAGCTTTCATTATTTTCCCAAGAAATCCGTGGAAAAAAATGGAATGGATTTATTGGTCACAGCAACGGCAATAATTATTTGATTATTTGCAGGAAAAGAGACATTTTTCAACTGGACGGAGCCGCGGGTGATTGCATTTATTGATTTGCGTCCAAAACGAGACTTTTTTTTTTTAAGCTTGCCTCACATATTTTAAAAGAAACTAAATGTAAAATACCATTAGCTGTCAAATCTGCTGTCAAGCTACAGCAGGAGCAGCAGCGATGCTCTTTGTTTATAGAAGCTCCGATTAGGATCCACCGAGTGGTTTAACCAGACATCGAAATGATACCCCTAAACGTAACCCTTCGTCTGCATCTAAAAACGTCAGCACTGGCTGCACGCATTTAGAAAACGACGCGTGATTAGACCCTCTCTGTATTATGGCATTTCATTTCATTTTCATTTCAACAATCAGCATAAATGCATAAATTAGAGTGATGAGCCACAGCTCCTGCTGCATGCTGGTGGAATGCAGCCTAAATGGTCATGTTTTATTTTTATTTTTTCATGGGCTTATCAAAGTCTGTGTCTCGCTAGCATGTCTGGGGGGATAAGGGGCGGGGTTACGCAGCTCAGCACCATAAGCCACGCCCACACAGAGGAATTTTTTGAAACTAAGGCTTTAGATCAACAGGAAAAAGGGCTTTTTAAGATATTTAGGATGTGGAATTTTTATTAGAAACTTCAGTCCTAATTAAAACCCCACTGGGGACATTTAAAGAAAATTTTAAAAATTGTTGTAGAGGGACTTTAAATCTTGGTAAATGTGGTTCTGACAATTCCTATGGTCATTTATAAAATGCTGGTGATGAATAATAAAGTGAAGACATAGTGGATCTGGACTGTAGACCTAAACGATTGAGTAATGAGTAATTAATAAAACTGCAGTCAGTGGTTACATCACAAACACAAATAATGATCTGATGCTGTGTTCAGCTCTTTTCTGGTTGGATTTTGTGCAGCTACATTTTATTATTCGCTTTATCTAACATTTCAATATAGATTTGTGTTAACCACACTTTCTTTAATTCGTCATTTTGAAGTTTCATAGCAACACAGTTATTTAAAAAAAATGCAATTTTTGTATGTTTTAAATAGAACAAAAGCAAATCACTGATGGATTTCAACAGATTATTTTATCCAATGACATGCAGGTTTAATGGCTCAATCTGTTATGATTACCTTATAACTTAAGTTGCAATATACATAGTCACTATTCCACAATTTCACAATTTTCTTGTGCTGCAGCAGACCAAGCACCGCCTGGTTCATGGGACATATGCTGCATATGGAAGCCAAAGTGATGGTTTCTTTTTTTCTTGCAGTGATGTCTGTTCTTCTCTCCTCATAAAAATTCCTGCAGGCGCTGGAAGAGGGTGGAGGGTGGCTGCATGAGCCCTGGGGCCAGCTAAATGTTCTTTCTGCCTCCTCCCGGTCGGAAAAGAAACTTTCATCACTTGTTGATTTATAGACCCCTGAGATGGGAACGTCCTTTTAGATTCTCTTCACCCCTGTTTTTGGAAATCAGTGCTGCTGGGATTTTATTTTGTTTTTTCTCTTTCAGGATCTGGACAACAAAGTTACATGTTTTTTTTCCACATAAAAAAGTGAAACATTCTCCAAAAATTATTTTAAAAATTAAGTTTTGAGTAGTTAACAGTAGCTTGGGGGTTTCTTTGAAGCGTCATCACTTGTTATAAATTTTTTTTCTCTATTTCGATCTCACTTTTTGAAGATTCTTCACAGTCAGAAAAATCTGAATTTTTTAGAAGCCCAGCATCAAGTGTGATCTCTTTAATATATGGCTTTAGAGTTCAATCATCATAAAGTCTGTTGTTTAAACTGACATCTGTTAAAGTTAAGCAAAGACAGACCAAAGAGATTTCATAGGACTCTAGAAGAACTGTTAAGGGACAGGAGGATACCTAACAATTTTTTTTAAGTTTACATTTGTCCAATACTGTTTTTGTCCTTTTAATTAAATAGATTGTGAGGAAAAAACCACAAAATTGAATGGTGCAGTATTTAAGAAAGACATGGTTGTTTATTTAGTAGTATTTACTTTGAAGTGACAAAAATATTAATATCAACACAACAGATGTACTTATATTAAAAGAACAGTTATATGAAAATTTATATCTAATCAAACAATAATCAAATCAATTTGTTTGATAACATTTGTTTAATTCAATTAACCTGAGTTTTCTTCTACTACAGTTTTGTTTTTTGAGCACACCGTTTAAAGCGCC
Organism: Oryzias javanicus; assembly: GCA_003999625.1. Taxonomy (NCBI): domain Eukaryota; kingdom Metazoa; phylum Chordata; class Actinopteri; order Beloniformes; family Adrianichthyidae; genus Oryzias; species Oryzias javanicus. The sequence continues at coordinate 18,857,606 of CM012439.1, forward strand.
TCTTCTCCCTTATCTCTAGGCACGCTGGTTCTGGGATGCCTACTTTAGCTCCATGAAGGCTGTTGGTTTGACGACGCTGCAGATCATCAATGATCGCATTTATCCTTATGCAGCACGCACTTACGAGCAGTGGAACAATCCACCTGTGGTGGTACGTGACTTTTACATGTCTTGTTGTTGTGTTTTGTCTTTCAGTCTCGATCAGTTAGTTTGTTGCTGTTTTTGATTCTTGAAAGGCTAATGTCAAGATTAGATCAGCGTAATTTAACGCCGTCTCTTGTGCTCTACCACATCAAACAGTTTCTTACTTTTCTGCTCCCAGCGGATCAAAGCTTCTATAGTAGAGAAACAGTAGAAACTGCTTCATCTGAAAGCAGCACGTCATGATTTGGTGCACACCCAGATCTCTCCGAGGCAGCCAGTTTGTGTCAGCACTTCTGCACTAACAACCTCCCTTGGTTGTGGGGAAAAATAAGTTCCTTCTTGTTATCGTCATTGCGTCTTGTGGAGCGCTGCGTATGGTGAAGAAGGATGAGTGTCTGGATCCAGCTCGGCTCTGGCTGTGGGAATCCGCGGCTGCAGACATGTTGGCTCGGCAGTCATCTCTCAGGAGTTGTTAATCAGGCCCGGTTTGATCCGGAGATTCCTTCAAGCTACGCCTGGGAACGAGGCGTGCGAATGTCACCGTGTGTGTAGATGCATAATAATCCCTTCTAGCCATCAAATTTCTACAACTATTGCGTTATAGCTCCACTAAATGCTGCAATTAGTGAGCTGGAAGTCACCATGAGGATGTGTGGGTGGAACTGTGAAGCTCTTTTGATGATTTTTTTTAAAAGTTATTTTCTATTATAATTGATTGCTTTAACTTTTAATGTGTTTTCTACAATCAAACTTGACATTACTAGTATAAAATGTGCTATTGAAAGTCCAATCTGTCCGCATTACCTTAGTCTTTAAGTTTGACCAGACTCTGAGGATCCCAAGTGTGTCAGGGTGCAGACCTTTGGCCACTCCTGCCCCAAACGAGCAAACCTTTTGTTGTTTTCTTTCTTCCTCAATCGATTTGGTGAATGGATGGTGAGAAGAGCTTGCACACAGCACTAAATAAATCAGGCAGACATTTTTTTCCGCCTCTCCTACTTAAGTCTTTAAGGTGGTAATTGAAAGCACATTGTCCAGGGCTGCAGAAGCCTTCGTAGAGGAGGGGGTTACCGATTAAGAGTCAAACTGGTTTTTGTTTGAGATTTGCTTAGGGCACAGTTATACACAGACTAACTCAGACTTGTAGATTTTTTTTTGTTTGTTTTATTCAACCTTAATTTAACAGGAGGATCAGTTATAAATGGCCTATTATAAATTTACTATTTTTGTAATTGCATTTCTCTTGTAATAAAGCTTTAAAATCACAAAACCATCTTCAAGTAACTACATGTGATTATAACACGTATTGTGATATGATATTAGTAGTTATTATCTGTTTTAGGACCTTAAACAACTTTATAAGTAAAAGATAAAAAAAAAAATCAGCTGTCTGCTAGTCAGATACTTTGAACTCCCAGCATGCCCTTGATAAAATAGTTTCAGTTTCTAAACTCCAAATGGAATAATCTCTGTAAGTTTTTGTTTTATATTTAAAAAAAAAATCTCCAGACAAACTGCCCAAACTGTAAATGTTTGCATTCTATTTGTCAGAATGTACCAAGCTGTAAGTCGTCTTCTATACAAAAAAATAGTTCGTTTTCTGTCCTTTTGAAGGTTTTTAGGATGAGTTAACTGCTTCATCAGTTCAAAAACCTTAAATAAAAGTCCCTCTTTTGAGTGCACGTATAAAATGTTAAAAAGAGAGATGCTCCTTAAGATCTTTGGGGATGTGCAGAACTGCGGCTCTCTTTTCATCTCATTTATTCTGTTTGACAAATCGTTTAAGTGGTCTCAGCACGCCCTACTCCCGTTTTTATGCTCCTTACTTTAATTATTTCCCCCTCCTTTCCTATGACAATGTGACAACGACCACAGGAAAGTTTCCACTTGCCAGTAAAGTAAATTTTTATTGGTGGCATATGACTGATGTGTAAAAAAGCAGTGGCTGTGTTTCTGTCGGCAGACGTGCGTCGATGCCGTGTAAGGAGCCACATAATCACTCTGTGGCCACCAGAGAAGAGAAGAAACGGATTTTATTTGTGCTTTAAGAAACCCACTGCTTTATAGTTTTTAAATTAGCTGTTTTTGAACCTGTTGGAGTGAATGTTTTTGAAGAGTGGAACTTTTTTAAAACCTCCAGGAATGTTTCTCCAAAGACATTGGATAATATCTCACAAAGGAAAAACATAAAACTTTTCTTTTTTGTATGGGTATTTTATTTTGTTCCCAAGTAGGCAGTAGCTGAGGTTTCTCCAATATCTCTGTTTCTTTCTTTTAAATGTTAGTATGAAGTACATATAAGTCTATTTAGTTTATACCATAAACTAGATGTAATTATCAACCATTTTTTTTAAAGTTTATCTCCATTTCTGTAGCATTTCTTCTGCTTGACATGAGAGTTTTATGTCTTATAATGATAGGAAATCCATTTTTATCTGTGTTGCTGCCTTTAGTGTGTTTGGTCCTGTTTAGATTGACATTACTGTATATAGAAAACTGAGGATTAATCAAAAAAAACTTTTTTTTTTTTTTTGGATATTTTGATATATTAATTTAACACTCACATCAGTTGACATGGACATTTCTGTCTAACCGGCATGTGTTTTATTCTGTGCAGAAGTGGTCCAGTGTGAACAGTCCGCTGTTCTTGCCACTTATTCCTCCAAGAGCTCCGGGCTTCACAGCAGTGGTGCTGACCTACGATCGGGTGGAGAGTCTCTTCAGGGTCATCACGGAAATCTCCAAGGTGCCGAGCTTGGCTAAGCTGTTGGTGGTGTGGAACAACCAGAACAAGAGTCCTTCCGAAGGTGAGTGTAACATAAGAAGTTAGATACGTGAAGATTTTTCTATCACAAAAAAACAATGGCACTCCACAAACAACTGTTACCATAGAAAATAATATTAGGATTGAAGCTTTGGCTTCAGGTAACTCATTTATTGAGGTATTAGCTGAATTTGCTTCTGTTTTTCTCCAATTTGAGACTAAAAACTTTGATTTGATTTAAGCAATTTATCTTGGTACAAACTGTTGTATGTTATCTTTTCTCTTCACATCCTAAACCGGAAATAAAAACTGGGAAACGTGTCTAAACTGAACTTGTATTTTCTGCTGATCCTGTCATTACTCACAAGCTTTTTATGTGAACTTTTTACTAAGAGTTTTAGTTTTTTAAGAATAATATGGAAAAAAAAAAATGTCTGATTGCCTGAATGAAGCTGTCCTGAGGCTATGTACACACTGTGCATTTGATGAGCATCTAAGAACCTTTAACCCATGGTGTTCACACTGGACAAAGAAGGAGGGGCTTCTTCTTTTTTTTTAATTCATTTTAGAATTGTGTTGTTCTTAAAAAGCCTTATATCATCTTTCTGTGCTACTTTTAACATTAAGTAGATATCTAGCCAATTGTCTATGCACTGTTTTCAAAGAGTTGCAATGACAGCAGCATGGTTGAGTGAGTGCGGGGGAGAATTGGGGTCTATATTAGCATTTTTCCTGACAATAGCTTTTTGCCAGTAAACCTCAGATGTGATTAGGAAGACCTGCAGCTCCTCTTTTGAGCTGCCAGCCCCCAGTCCCTGTATTAATGTGGAGACACATTCTTTGTGATCTCTCTGCTGTGGTTCGTGCCATGGACACTGCCCAAGATCTTTGAAAAGCTCCCCAGAGAAAAAAGGCTCTGGTGATCTTCCTTATGAAGAATCATGGTGTGGTTAGATTTGCACGTGCTTGAGGTTTGGGTAACAATGTGAGCCTGCCGGGTGAAGTTTTGACTCTCGGGGCGGCATTTTCCACCGCCACTTATGGTTTTGAAATCTCTGTTCGTGGTTAAGAGCAAAGATCTGTAAACTTTTTTTCTGACATTGAAATGTTCAGATTTATTTTAAAAAATTTGTTTGTGTTTCTTTATTTTAACAGTTTGCTGTCAATTTAAATCTAACATGTCCCCTTTGCTGTATGTAGAGGTGACATTGTTCTCAAACATGACAAATCTTAAAAGCAGATTTTTAAGTCTGAGGCTACGCTACACCGTCCTTGGCAATGAATGCAAATTCAAACCCCCATTTCCAATGAAGAGTCTCTGTAAATACATGTTTCAGGCTTCCATGTAGAAAACTCTCATATTCACGCTCTTTATACAAAGCGCACGGTCATTGAAAGAATGCGCGTTAAACTTTGACCAATCAGGGACTTGGACTTGGTTGTGACATATGAATGGAGTTTTTTTATTTACTTATTTATTTTTTTAATACACTCAAGTGCTAGCTGTCTTAAAATTAATTAAAAATTTGTGTCCGGACTGAATTTAATGACACCAAGGTTTATATATTGGAATAGAGCTGTGAAAGAGCAAGATTTATGAGATTTGCACTGCTTTGACATTTGGCATCAAACCTCTTCCAATTTGGTGACGGACATTCGCTAGTAAACAGTAGAAAAAGAAGAAGAAACCTCCCTGCTTGTCCAATGTGAATTCTATGGGCTAAACGTATGTTCAAGAATGCGCGTCATTATGTGTACATATTAGGGCTGCCACAAACAGTTATTTTAATAATCCACTAATCACAGATTAGTTTTTGATTAGTCAACTAATCGGATAATTCGTAAGCTAGATGTAAATCATACATCTTAACCATTATTAGCTTTAAACGTGAAGTGTTTAAGCTGTATGCTAACTAAAAATATTGACAGTTACGATGATATATATTTTTTAAACCTTTCATGAATCATGCATCTTCTTTCCTTTATTTGTTTCTGGCATTAAAACAAGACTTAAATCAAATGAGATCAGCGTCTGAAGCAAAGGAACTAATTCAGAAGGGCTTTTTGTGGTGCTGAGCGCTCACAAATGTATTTAAACTTCACTACACTCTGACTATAAGACTCCAAACTGTACGATACTCTTGCTCGTAACCAGGAAAGTTAAGATTTCTACATATCATACAGAAAGACTCGATCTCTTGAGAACAGATGTTTCCTTCAGCAGAGACATTTCACTCAGATGGGGTAAAGGTTTCAGGGATGCACAGAAAACCTTTAACTAATAATTTTTTTCTCTGTTTGCGCTAATGTTAGCTTTGCTTAGTTTGCCTAGACAATGATCCCTTCTCAGCGTTTCCATTGCTTCCTCTTCAGGTGTTCATGCATCGCTGCTGTGCTGCTGATGGAAAACAAGTTCTACAAATACTGCATTAGACACTATTGTCTTTTATTTTTGTTTTGTTTTCCACTTTCAAGCTTTGTTGGCTTGTTGTTATGGTACCCGAGTCTTGCTATAACCTCCTGAAACATCACTACTGAACCACATTAGCACTACTGCGAATGTGTGTCAGAGACAATGCCCGACACGGCATTGCAAAAAGCACCCTCCATAGTTATGAGATTTAAAAAAAAAAAAAACGACTAACATACTATTAAATTAGTCTTCAACTATTTTAATAGTCGACAAAGTTGTGATTAGTTGACTAGTTGTGGCATTGTAGTACATAGCTTTAGACGTTTTAATGTTGTTGTGTTAAGGTTTAAAAAGAAACTTTACTGGACTTTTCTGTGGATGCGATACCCACCATAATAACTGTCTTTATGTCAAACTGAAACTGTGCTTTTTTAAAAATCTTTTCATCAGAGTCTCTTTGGCCAAAGGTCAGCGTCCCTCTCAAAGTGGTGCGAACGAAAGAGAACAAGCTGAGTAACCGCTTCTTCCCCTACGATGAGATCGAAACCGAAGCCGTGCTCGCCATCGATGACGACATCATCATGCTAACGTCTGATGAACTGCAGTTCGGCTACGAGGTGAGAAATGCACTTTACAGAAGCCAACAAGAGAAAAAAATGTAATGAATCCCCTTTCAAGTTGATGGCAGAGTTTGGAGTGACGGAAGAGAATTCCTGTCAGATTCTCTGCTGCTCGCAGAGGTGACTTCCTGCTGAGTATGTTTGATGTGGGCTGCAGATTGACAGGTCTGCAGCTGAGGCTTTCCATGCACACTTTACCTGCTCAACCTAACATTGCACAGCACTCACCTGAATCCATTTAGCAGTCATTTTACAAAATGGCCTCAGTTTAGGGTTAATTACATGGAATTACAGGCAGAACAGTAGACGTTCTTTGATTGGTGATGATGCGTTTAATGTGAAGCGCAGCTCCTGCTGGTAATATTTTCAAGAGATTATGTTCAGCATGAAGGCTTATTCTCTGCCCCAAGCATTTTGTTTTGTTACACAGCGTGCAGGTAGTTGACATTCAGCTGTTATTTTTGGCCCCGAGATAAAAGGGAAGACGGAGATGGATGGTAGTTTAAGTCGAGATCGTTCGTTCTCAGATCTCAGACAGCCGCTGCATCATTCGTCTTCCAACATGAGTGCTTCATTGAAGCTGAACGCGCCAGACAATCCTTCTCCTGTCCGCTTATTTCCTCCAGGTGTGGAGGGAGTTTCCTGACAGGCTGGTGGGCTACCCAGGCCGCCTGCACCTCTGGGATCATGAAATGGGGAAGTGGAAGTACGAGTCGGAGTGGACCAACGAGGTTTCCATGGTTTTAACTGGAGCCGCTTTCTACCATAAGGTTAACATTGTCAGAAATTAAATAATAAAAAAAAAATCAAATCCTAATAAACGTGTTTTTAATCTGTTTCAGTACTTTAACTATTTGTACACATACAAGATGCCAGGAGACATCAAGAACTGGGTGGACGCTCACATGAACTGTGAAGATATTGCAATGAATTTTCTGGTGGCTAACATAACAGGAAAAGCCCCAATAAAGGTACATCTACAGACTCTGTGGTTTGGTCTTGTTGGGGGAGGCTGATGCCTCAAACATTTCTGTGTCTGATCAGCTCTCACCCTTCTGCAATCACTGCCTCCCACCTTCTTCATTATATCGCCTCTGCCAAGGTGGAGGGACCAACCTTTGCCTCCCTTATCTGGTTGTCACTCACCGACACCCTCCACCCGGCATGTTTTCTTTAAGTTCACCAGAAAACGTCCATTCCATTCTGTCAGACCCTCGGTTCCACACTTATCTACACCTGCTCACCTCCTTCCAGGTTCTTTCTTTCTTTCCTCCTGTTTTTTTTTCCTTCACCGGGCGGATGCTGGGTCTAAACGTCTAATGAAATGAGACCAGACAGCTTCTACCCGGGCAGCCCAGGTTTAACAAATTGCTGAAGTGAGCACAGAGTTGGTGTGACTGGACTCTTGTTTCTGTTTAGGTAACCCCACGGAAAAAGTTCAAGTGTCCCGAATGCACCGCAATTGATGGACTGTCCTTAGATCAGACTCACATGGTTGAGAGGTATGGGTTTTTAGAAATCTTTGGTGAAAAAAATCTAAACAGTTAAACTAAAAATATTGTGGTAATAGTCAGTGAAATGCAGTGAATTTTTGCTTGATCTTCGGTTTATGTGATTGTAGGTCGGAGTGCATCAACAAGTTTGCTTCCGTTTTTGGAACCATGCCTCTGAAGGTGGTGGAGCACCGTGCCGACCCGGTGCTCTATAAAGACGACTTCCCGGAGAAGCTCAAGAGCTTTCCCAACATCGGCAGCCTCTGACCTTCCTGTGCGGATCTCCTCGCAACACTTTAAAGACATTTCACCGACACAGTGCTTCTTCATGTCAAGATGCCAGTATTTAGTCTAAAAAAAACGTCTCGGCTGCTGTTCAGTTTTTACACATTTCAAACACAGAACCATCTTTTGAGTGTTTTTAAAATCACAAAACGCATGATAGGCAGATCATGTTACAGGCCGAAGGTCATCCGAGGGTTAACCCGTCATTGTTACTGTTTCACTGCTGAACAGTTCAAGCACTGCTGGAAGTGTACATACTTATATAATGCAGCAGTGCTGTACAATAGAGATAATTTATGACCTTTCAGAAAACATTTCTTTATATTTTTTTGTGCTTCTCAAAAAAAGGACAGAATAAAATTCTGTGTATAAGAAAAACTTCTATATACTGTGCGTTGATTGTGATTAGCACACCAAGGGTTCGTTTTGTCCTGCATCACGTGATCAGATCAGAACTGTAGACAATATAGTGAGCAACCGCTGAGTGACTCTAAGCTACTATTTTAATTCTCTATGATTTTATACTTCCTGTTCAAAACCGTTTATTGTATTTATATGTAAAAGACGAGCAGAGTTATTTCAGTTACACGTCTGGGCACTTTTTCTGCAGTTTTTTGTAAGCCTTATGGTTTTATCATGTTTTAGAGTAAATGCCTGTAGAGAGTTCGTTTTGTAGAATTTTTACTTTTTTTTGGTGTCGCATTTCAAGCTTTAGAGTGTAATTTTAAGATCTGAGGTGTCTTTCATTATCACTACCGCCTTTTTTATTTTCCTTTTGTCTATTGCAGACGTTTGGAAATGTGCTGAGTTGTACAAAAAAAAAATAATTCTAGTTCATAAGTAAAGTTCATGTCTATTACATTTTGGAGTCCTTTTTTTTTTTTTTTTTTTTTTTTCTTTTCGCATGTGTGAAGTTGAACCTATGAGCGTCCAGAGCAGCACTTTCTCTCTGACGCTGCTGCTCCGCCTGTCACCTGTTGTTAATATGTGCTGCATAATCCTCCCTGTTCTGTGTCAGCAGTTCAAAAGGGTGCAGTTCGTATTTTTGTCAGCTTCAATTAGTGTGACACTATTGCGGGTTATGAGATCTGATTTCAGTGCTTGGGCCTTTCAAAGGGGCTAAAATACACCAGGATTTCAGGAGCTGACTATAAACATGCTGTCGTGCACGGGTGATGCAAAAGCTTGGCATAAAAAGTCACTTTTAATTGATGAATTGTTGCCTTTCTTCGATCTTTATGACAGCATTTGTTCAGCTGGGAGAAGCAAATAACACCAACTGGAGCATTTATAGTTTGTCCTTTTAACACTGATCACACCAAGTGTTTGAAATGATTCTGCCTCAAAGTGCAATAACTTATCGAACTTTAATCACAAAACAAACCAGCAGATTCATGCTCTTAATTGGAGTTACACAAACATGGGAAGATTGCATATAAAGAGAAGGGTTCAAACACGCTTAAAACAATTATTACACACATTTTAGAAAAGTGATGCACTCCAATACTTGAAATTAATAAATTGAAAAGAAAACAGCCCAAGAGTCTCGAGACAATTCAGTCTGGCATTCATGCACAACAGAGCACGTTTGCATTTCCTTTACTGATTGCTTAAGTTCAGTAGTATAAAAAAAACGAGAGTTTGATCAATCAAGAATGGAGTCATGCAGAAGTGCCTAAAAAACCATGATTGAATTGATGTGTGTTCCACATCATGTTTAAGTCCATACTGAAGTGTTTCAGTAAACCTGAGCAGTGCAGTTGTTTGTTTATTTTTTGCAGGGGAACAATCTGAGTGATGCACAGACGGCCTTGTCCATCCGGACATGCAATCCTCCACAAGGCTCAGTGTTAATTAAAAAGCCTTCCCGGCGCGGCTGTGCTTCGGACGGTGCAGCCGAGGGCCTGCAGCTTTAGGCTGGTGGACGTGAGTGAAGGGAGAGGCACAGTGTGATAGGAGGGGCGCATCTTTGAAAGTAGAGCCTTGACAGCTGAGGGGGGAAGCATGTGTGAGGCATGTTTGTTTTGCATTTACCCCCTGAGCACAGCTGTGTGCACTGTCCTTTTTCCCAGAACACCGGAACACAGCAGACGCCCTCACGGCTCACCCTCCGACCACCCCCTCATCGGGCCCCCACTGTCACATCTGAAAGGATTCATCCTGTTCTTGTAAGATCTGTTGCCTATACATGTTTGACTGACTTCACCTTACTTTTATATCTACTCTTAAAAAAAAAAAAACAGGAAAATGTGGTTCATTTTAGTAAATGGAGGATGACTGCTTCCTTCTAGAGAACACAGTCTGCTAAATAAAGAAAATATAAAACCTTTTAAGGATTTTGTAATAGAAAACCTAATTTGTTGCTTCAGTCTCTTAAAGTCATCACCAGGGGCAAAAAATAAAATAAAAAATTCTGTTGAAAGAAAAATGACATTCTCAGTAAAATATGAGAAAATTGTTTACAGCTCTGATTGGTTTGACCTCTTTTTGTACTCTCAAAACCTTTGAAACTTTGTGTTCAAATAGTAACACGAGCAGAAAATACTCCAGTAATAGTCAGGAGTCGTATGATTTTCTTTCAAGATCATTTTGGGGATCCACCATAAATCAGGTTTCTGTCAAGGATTAGAGAGGTGGCAGATTTTATTTTAAGTTAAGTTTAAAAAATATCTAAAGCAACAGAGATGTTTTTCATTGTATTTTAATTATAATTAATATATTTTTATCTTTTAACAAAGAGGATTTAGAAACCCATTTTGATTTGTATAAATCTGTGCAAAATGTTGATTTATTAACTGGAAAAAAAAAAGAAATTAGGTTCAAAACAAATGCTTTGTCTGTTTTAAAGCAATAGAACCTTTTAAAGTACTGATGCATTAATCAAGCTGCCAAAATGGGACCTAGTGTCAGAAAAATCTGGTTTGACATCCAGATTTCACCAAGAAAAAACACCTGAGTCATACTGTACATATAAAGGAACCAAACGATTATAAGGAGAATGTGCATGTAAGAAACTTTTTCTATTCATGTGTTAAAAAAAAAAAAAAAAACTATTAAAAATATTTTTGAGAAGGAATTGAATTTTATAAAGCTTTACACCTTCTGATGTGAAATCATTTTTGAAATCTCGTGAGAGGTTTATGACATTGGTTTAGTTTATGGATTTTTTTGGCATGTAAATTAAATTGAAAGTGATATTTAATGATTCCACTAAACCGTTAAAGGTACATGTGTTTTAAAGAGGTTGTCTGCTGGTTCCTGTGTCATTTCTGGCTGTTTACCCAACTGTTTTTTATCCTAAGCCTGCAAGAAAAGCACTGCAAGGTACATTTTTTCCCTCAGACTTTTCTCCCTCAATCTCTCTGGCAGAAGCAGATTTATCTCTCACAAGCTAAAATGACCACATTTTCCCAAATTATAAGATCTTGTTTTGTTTTTTGGGAAACTTAAATAGTTCTTGTTTAAAAGTTGTTTCATTAGTGTGAGTTCACCACAAAATAACTTCTAAAACAACAATTTCAATATATAGATTTGTCCGTCAGTGATGAAGATTATTGTAAAATGGATGGTTAAAGAAAAAAAAATCTAAAAGGAAAAAACATGAACACTTTAAAATTTAAATAGCAAAGTAAAACCAAACTGTCCCAAACTAACAACTGCAGAGACTGTACAAAACATTTTTTTTTCTTTTACAAAACAAAAATGTTGTATTTGAGAAAATAAGTGCATATGTTTGTCTGAAATTCTGACATTTTTCACCTCTTCCCACCACGGGAACTTACTCAGAGGTACAAAAAAATAAAACCTGCCATCTCACTACAGAAGGATGTAGATGCAGCATTTCTGAAGGTGTTGCTGCCTCGCTCTACACAGATGCTTCAGCATCATCATCATCAGTGCGGTCCCTGATCATCCCATCATGTGGCCCAGGATATGGCGGCGCTGTGCTCTTTGGCTTTCATGCGCAAAGCTGCAATGCTGGAGGACTTGCGGTCAGGGTCCATGTTGAGATCGTACGTGTTGATACCAGGGGATCCGCCGAAAAGGCTGCCCATGTGAGGCTGTCCCATGTGACCCCCGGGGCTGGGAACACCCAGGAAGTCAGACACTCCGCTGGCAGAGTGGGGGTGAGGAGTCATGCAGGGGGTAACGGTGTCGCAGGGGACAACACAGCCCGGTACGGGAGACGCAGCACTGCTCCCACCGAGCCAAGACGGGTTCTGAATCTAAAAGAAAAGAGTTCTCATTTAAAAAGGCTGAACTTAGTTATCATCATTAGTTCAAAATTGATTATTAAGCCTATTTCCTATTATCATTTTCTGACAACTACTCATCCTAAGCAGAAATATTTAATGTAGTCAAAGTCAAGTCAAGCCAGAACACCTGTGGACAGGTGTAAAAAGGTATCCCATTTTTATCCAGGTTCTTCTTTTTTCATGATTGCTTTCACTTTGTTAATCAAAAACTGCTTGATTTCCATTATGATCTCTAGAAATTTCTTTATAAATTCAAAATATTTTAAAATATTTTTTAAGTTCTTCAAAGTGTTGTAAAATATTTTTAAAAGAGAAATTCATTTTTAATTTTATAATGTGTAATAAATTTATTTTAGAGTGACAAAAAATTCCCTTGTTTTGCAATGGTCAAATTGTTTTTTATCTTAAAAATGTTTCTCATTTACTTGTCCACTTCTATCTAAATAGTGTAATTTTATGTTTTCTGCTCCTATTTTGATTTATTGTTGTTTTTAAAACTAATTTTAATTGTGAACTAGTGTTTTGTCATTTTTTTTCTGTATAGATATATATACTTGTGATTCCTTTGGGTGGAGGTTTAGAATAAGTCATTAGGGTTTTTGCCTCTCCCTGTACTTTTCTTTATTTGCTTTCGATGAAAATAAAGTAATTTTAGTGACCACAATAGATTTTTAAACTCGTTTTTGTATTTTTTTTTTTCAGTTCCAAAATATTAACTCTTGTGAAGAGTGATTATCAGCCCTGATGGAAAAAAAAAACCCACCCACCTTGTTTTAAATATTTTTTACTATCATACAATCAAACAAGTAAGCTATATACAGGACAACTGAAACTTTTCACTGTAAATAGCTATTTCAAAAAGCAGATTTGACCTTCGTAGACAAATGTGTGGCAGAGCAGAACATTGTTTCCATACCTGTGCGTAATTCTCAGGACGTGTTAGAAGAGGCAGCTCGTAAGCAGTGGAGAAATGTGTTCGGACCTGCTGCATCTGCCCAAAGCGCTCCCTCTTCCTCCACTTTGCTCTACGATTCTGGAACCACACCTGTAAGATGAAATTGATTCAAAATACTTTTTTTTCTAACCTGACATTTCATCTAAAAACTCAAGACAGCTTTTTATCCTCTACATGGAACAGCATCTGCGGTCAGTAGGAGACCAAAAAAACATCAGAAACAGGAAGGTGGCGTGTTCAAACTCCTTTCCCCTCAACTGTAAAGGAAGCACTCTCCTATAGATATAAATCTATGGTTCTGTTTCAAATGGAAAAATGTTCCCATGCAGAGCTGCCAGAAGAGCACCACATAAAAAAGCCTTTTAAATGTGAGCTTTCAGTGCACAGGCATGCACCAGTTACGTGAGTGCAACCTAAACTGACAGGAGAAAGAAGTGGAAATGGTTAAGATGAGGTCGAGGTGGCTTGTAAACAGTCTCCTCGCTCCGGCCTTCCCCTTAAAAGAAAACGTAGACGGCCGTTGCTCCAACCTTAGCTTTTTTGGACGTCTGTCCGGAACGAGCACTTTCCATTTTCTGTAATTATCTTTGACATCTTATACTGACGGTGTTGTTTACTGAAAACATGGCTGTGTTTGACTTTCCTTCAGTCTGTGAGAGAGCAGTCTAAATAAATACATTTCCTTCTGGCGGGCTTCGCGTATCGTCCGCCATGTTTCTTATCAAAGCTGTGAATCTGAATGTAAAGGTTTGCTTACAACTCTCAACTCTCTTGTTGTAGCAACCAGCCTGGACTGATTATGACCAAAGAATAAACGTTTTTTTAATTTTTAATTTTCCTTTCAAATTAACAGCTTATATCCTTTTCCTTTATATTTTTATGACTTTTTCTTTTGATTCCCAACCCCCGAACCCATTATGATTTTATTCATTGTATTAACTATCCATTAAAGTGTTTTGTCAGGTGCATCTCAAAATACTGTCCCCCCCATCTGCCAAATCTGTTGGCTATTACACTGGGGGAACATATTTTTGTGTTGCACACTCTGCTTTGTGACAGTAATTGGTAAAGACCTTGACAGCTTAAGTAGCTGGTAGACTTTCAATGAGGCTTTATTTATGTTACAGCCCCAGAGAGAAAGAGCAGAGAAATGCCAAACGCCGGCCCCCAGCAGGAGAGCTGTACGGGGCCCGAAACACTTTGAAGTGAAAGAGTGGCTCCCAGGATTGATCGTCTGCCTCTGCTGTCACTCATTTCAGAAGTACAATGAAACTCCAGGCTGAGCCTGGCTCCAGTTTTCCAACACCACCAAAGGCACCAGCGACAAAAGCGAGATGTCTCACACACATTTTGAGGCTCATTTATTACCCGTTTTTTTTTAACTTTCCATTTTAATTAAGGTTTACTGTAATTAATAAAATTATATATCAGGAAAGTTATGTTTGCTTTGCTAAAATGTATAAATATCAATGATAGCTTTTGTTTTGGAATAAACTTTTAAGAGAGTAATGTTATGTTTACATTGGTCTGAGCAATGTTCAAGTGACCACTTCCAACAATAAGACAATGTAAACGCATGTTCTGGGCTTCTGCTTTTAAAACTCTCGCGTCCACGCCTCGCTACACAAGTTTTTAAGTTTGTTTTCCGGCTCCACGTAAAAAATATGCAGCCACAGGAACTCGGATTTGGTAGTGATGAATGGGTGGCACTTTTTTTGGGTGTACAATATTCAAACTGGACACATTTGGTCCGCTTAAAAGGAACCAGAGTTTGTTACCCCCAATAATGCGGGACAAAGTTTCAGTCTGAATTCGCACAAGGGGACCCTGATCTGGGACCAGGAACCACTCTCTGATCCTTCTTTTGAGGTGGTGTCAGTTCGTTTCCAATCAGACTGAACTTTGGTTTGCACTGAAATTCCTCGGCCTGAATACAATCCGTGCTGGGACCGGAACAACTGGACCAAAACGGCCACCGTTGTCAGTCATTAGCGGTGATGCAACAGCAACTCATTAAAATGTAGTGGGATGAATTCAGGTTCATTGAAACAACTTTTAATGAGACACGCATTAAAATAAAAAGTTGGAATAAGTGAACTATCTTAACAAGTTTTTGCAAACTCCAGTACCTCCATCTTTCTCTGTTTTTTTTTGACTCACCCCTGTAGTTGCTGCCCAGTGACTGAAGAGATCTTTAGTCACATGGTTTTGTTTACAAGCTTTGGTCCAAAAACAATAGTCTGCTTGACTGCTGTTACAGCATTAGGTTTTTCTTATACACATTAAAGTGTTTTGACTACTATGACCGGTCCCTTCTCCCCACTTCTTTTTCATGGTCCAGTCACACTGCAGTCACAATACAGACCAAACACAAGGCTCGGGACTTGGTAAGGGAAAAATCATTTTCCCAGTCTGAATACACCTTTTAATTCACAGATGTGCAAACCGTTAGAAAATTGATCATGGAGAAAATGTAATAGCTGTGACGCGTGCCCAACTGGACACCAAATCTACCATTTATGGAGCTGTGAAAGAAAAATTCAAGACCAGGATTTACCAGACTTGTACCCCTTTGACATTTCGCACAAAGCCTGAACCAACTGTAGGTACATGCGTTACTATTGGGTAGCGACAGTCCAGAGTGAACCCCGTTTGCTAAAAGCCCATTCAAGAACCTTGTTCCTCAACATGCGACACATGCTTGGTGTAAACGGAGCGTAGCAGGAATTGTTCTACGTCTGCTCCTGCAGTATCTCGGAGTAGTGCACACTCACTCCATCTTTCTGCCATGTGTTCATGTTTTGGGAGAGCAAGAAGCCCCAGCAAAAATAGGTCCAAATGATTATTTTAAACGTTCGTTCTTCCAGAAAACTACAACATATTCCTTCTTCTCAGGATTGATAAATGCTTTGATACGATTCACCTCCATTTTTACTCTTTTCTTTAGCTTGTTGAACTGAATGTTTGCCATTGTCAGAGCATTCTCTTCACATTAGTGTAAAATTAAAGAGGCTGCCTTCCTGTGAATCTGCACAGAGCAGGTCAGATCAGCTTCTCGTCTTTCAGGTATAAACTAGCGGGGACACCTGCGTTTCCCTGGTGAAGTCCTCACTAAATGCCATTTTTGGTCCTCTGGATTATCAGAGCAGCAAATCTCGGATATGCGATGCTACTGAAACCCATGAACCTTGACCCTTTGACCCTTTCCGTGTAGTCCGCATGAGATGCAGATCTGAACTCACTCTCTTCCTTTGAAACCCTGAGACTAAAAAAGCAAACAATGTCCAGCTCAAGTCCCTTTTTTTTTTTCTTTTTTACTATTTTTTTATGAAAACCACCAGATTCTTCCTCCACTCTCTTTTTTCCTCAAATGATCAAAAAGGTCTATAGGTGAGCATTTCATAAGCAGAAAGCTTTTTTTTCTTAACATTTTTCCCCGCTCCAGATGCTGAACTGATGAGCTGTGAGTGCTTTTGTGTGCAAAAAGAGCTGAAAAAAGTTCAGAACTCTCTTTCTTTCTGACTGACAAGGCATCTCGTGTCTTTTATCTTCTGACTTGAGTGTTTAAGAGGACCGCTGGGAGAGCCGTAAAAGCTGGATCCATCTGAGGCAGGCAGGGCCTGCGATAGCACTCGCAGCAGAGCGGCATACCTTCAGAGACGCAGCGATGAGTTATAACTCTGTGTCCTCACACGCTTCCTGTGCTTCCCGCTGAACGCTCCAACTCATCGTGTCGAAGATCCAGCTCTTACCCCATCCAGCGTTTGCCACTGACGCATCGAAAACAGAGCCAGACTATTGGATGTATTCAACGTTTCAGCAAAAACTGGAAGACACATGCCTGAAAAATGTCTGTCCCCACATTAATCAAACCCCTGGAGAAATGTTTCACACCTTCCCGGAGAGTCCACAGCGGGGGCACATTCTTTTCGGAACGGGATGTTAATGAAAGAAAAACACAAAAAAATCCAGGGGCTTTGGATGTCATCCACCACACAGAGACAGGGCGCTGAAGTGGTGGAGCGGCCCTTTTTTTTTTTTTTTTTTTTTTTTTTTTTTTACTGCTATGCATACCACCATGACAGGAAGCTGATTTCATTCCACAGAAAAAGGCAGAAACTATCTATCAGTTTGGAAGTTAAAGTGTTAAAATTCAAATGCCACTGAGACATCCCGAGAAAACACACTGCAGAGTCTCTTGTTTATGAAAGTCTCCTCTCCTCAAAACTGCACATATGCACAGCCCCAGGAAGCTCAACCCAGGCCCACTGGCCCCCTGGCCTCTGGGTTCCTGGACTCCCCACTCTCCCCTCTGACTCCCACATTACCAGATAAATCTTTTGTGCTGTTCTGTGAGTGACGTTATCTTTGCAGGGCTGCACATGCCTTAAGATCCATGAGGTGGTTCTGTTTAAGCCCTGCTCTGTCAGGATGAAGAGGTCTTTTCCGAACTTGTTGATAGCAGAAACATGTGGATGTGTTATGATTTTTTTAGGCCAATATAACTTTATTTGTGTAATTGGAAATGTCAGATAACAGATGTGCTGGTGGTGAAATCCCGTTTACCTGCACGCGGGCTTCAGTCAGGTCAGTCCTCAGTGCCAGCTGCTCTCGCGCATAGACATCTGGATAGTGCGTCTTCTGGAAAACCTTCTCCAGCTCTTCCAGCTGATAGCTGGTGAAGGTGGTGCGGTTGCGCCTCTTCTTGCCTTTGTTGCTTTCGCTGCCGTCGGGCTTGTCCAGCGGGCTGGCTAAGTCAGGACCCGGCGGACGATCAGAAGCTGCCTTCACACTCGGATCCTTCACGGACAGGTATCTGCTGTCCATTCCAGCCGGGTCAGAGTCTGGAGCTAAGTCCGAGTCAGTCAGACCAGAGCTATCCTTACCTGCTGAGGGCAATAAGGATGAAGAAGTCAATTAAGTTTTACAGTATAAATTTAAATATTCTCTTACTCTTTATCTTTCCAATGGGAACAAACATAAATCCTTCATGTTTCCAAGAAGAATAAACCCAATAAGTGCTAAGCTTTTACTCTATCGTACAAAAAATACGACTTATGAGGTTTAGACAGAACAAGGAGGTTTTTAGAGGAAGCTTTGTTGGAAATTTTGCTTGATCGTTAAGTTTGAGTGTCTATTTGTCTATATTAAGGGGCTGCTTCCAGCTGTGGTTCACAGGTCATCCACTCCAATCATCTTTCAGGGTTCCTACAAGTTATTCAAGTTAAATAAAAAAAAAAATCCTAAGATATATTTTAGGCCAGTTTCTCATTCAATTTATTTCCATTTTATGATCTAACTGTAGCTTCTTAATTATGTTCTGTGCCATGATTCTTTACCGCGCTCTTTTTTTTTCAAACTGGCAGTGGGCATTCAGCGTCATTTGATTAAAATAACTTTTACATGAAATGTGAAACAGAGAAGTTTCAGTTTTTTGAGGTGCAAAGACTTCTTAAGGCATTATTTTCAAATTCATACATTCAATTCTTTTAAGACCCTGCGGGAACCCTGTGTTTGGATCAAAGCGTTCCGAGTGGTTTTTTAATTAGGATTTTGTCATTTTTAGCCAAAACCAGAAAAGCCAGCACTGTTTTCTAGGACATAGTTTCTCCAGAATGGCAGGAGTTCATTTAAAATTTTTCTCCGAGTTGTGGGCGGGACTGTTAGTGTGGAGCAACCCCGCCCCCTTTCCCCTCTCAAAAGCTGAAAGCTCAGAGCAGAGACCACCCACTGTATTTTCTTTCACAAATATTTTTTTTGTTTCAAATGCTCTTTTGAGCTTAATTTTCTTAATATTTGTCCTCCATCATCAGAAAAAATGCCACAACAAACTTGTTAAAAACATGATTTTCATTAAAGTAAGTTTTTAAGGTGACTGAAAATTACACACCTTTGCCTTTTGGAAACGTTTTTTCTTTCCACACCCCCACTCCTCCAGTCACCCTCTCCTAACCCCCAGATGCGTCCAGTTTGACTGTAAAATAACCTGCATCACAGCTACATTTCTGCAAAGGAGTTTCCAGCCAAGCACAAGAGATAGAAAAACAATCCTTTTTTCTTTCTGTCACACAGTGGATTTATTCATGGCCACAAAATAACTGAAAAACCTCAGGCAGCTCTCGGAATATAAATTTCCACAGACTTGTGTTGCCTGTGTCCCTGTGTGAGCTGGCAGGTCGGTTTTCCCTGCAGACTGAACATACCCACTGATTGATTATTATGCATTCACATCGCATTACAGCTGGTAATATGTGTGCATGGCCTCAAGGGAGAGAGGTTAGTTTTTTTTTTAAAGATTTAGTGTAGTGGTGAGCCACGTCTGTTTAAATTATAAGTTATTTATAGGAGTAACGACATCACTTACACATGGAATGGTAAGGTTAGAAGCACAAAATAAAAGTTTGTGGTTCATAAAGAACTTAAGACACTAGTTAAGATATTTGACCCATAAAGTCTAATCATCTATCCGTCTATCTTCTACCACTGAAGCTACCTTCACGCCGCCCTCAGCTTTCTGTATTCAAGTGGCCACTTCCAATGAAAAGTCGAGACGCACAGACAGTAAATGCACGTTTTGGGTGTTCGAAACTCTTCTGTTCACTCATAGCTACCCAAGTTTCTGCGACTGTTATTGAGCTCTACATGCAAAACATGTAGCCGTTTAACACGCAAGTTAAACTAGGTTGAACTTTGACCCTTCAAGGACTCTGATTATGTAGTGACGTATGGGTGGTGTATTCTTAATTGACTGAGGTGCTACCTGTTTGAAAATTGATCTTGGGGAAGAAAAAAACAATTGTGGTTTGTGCCCGTTTGGAATTCTACGACACCAAGTCTTTCATATATCGGAATAGAGCTGTGAGAAAAAAAGCCTAGTGCAGGGGTCTGTAACCTGAGGCTCTGGAGCCACATGCGGTGCTTTGTCCCTCCATTGTGTCTCTGTGGCTTTGAAGAAAAATGCAAATAATTTGTAAAAAATCTTTTTTTTTAGTTTTGGTTGATTTGTTTTATTTTGATAAGTTTTATCATTTATTGTAAAACATTTAACATGTCAGATAACAAAATGTTGGAAAAATGTTTAATCTACTTTAACTAGAAATCATTTAAAGCACTTATTCTTATTTTCTGCTGCAAAACAGTGCCTAGTTACTGTTAAAAGTTCTTCAAAGAATTAGATTGCAATTATATGTAAAAATTTTGTATTGAAAATTTGAATTTACAACAACATTGTTTATGAAGAAAAAAGATTAAGGCAGATCAAAGTCAGAATGATAGAAAATATCATCTTTGACTTGTTTTCCTTCTTAGTTTAAATCTGCTGCAACAAGAGGATCAGATTCGATATTTTATTTTGAAAGTAACTTCTGCGTGCTGCTGTCAACAGTAAAATAAGCTGAATTTGTTATATAGAAAAATATTTTATCGTTCAACTATTGTGAATGTTTAAAACTACATTTTAAAAATGAATGAATCTTTGTGGCTCCCATTCGGTTTTAGTCCGTGAGAATCCAAACCAATTGGCTCTTTCAGCGTTAAAGGTTGCAGACCCCTGGCGTAGAGCAAGATTTGCAGCGCTTCAACATTTCACACCAAGCTTCTTCCAAATGTAAGTACTGGAAATGTGTTGGTAGACATTAGAAAAAGAAAAAGAAAAAGAAGAAGAAGGAGACAAAGAATCCCCTCTATGCTTATCCAGTGTTAACGGCATGAGCTAAATGCACAATCAAGGATGCATGTTAGAGATTCATGACAGCTAATCTCCTTGGAGTGTTTATTGTAACGGTACTTAGCCCTAAGGATCAAAAGCCACATTTTTTTTCTGTCTTTATGAACATATACTCTTGGATTCTGAAGAGCTTTTATTCCAGTTCTCTTAAACATGTGACTCCTAGTGGTTGAATGTTTTTGTGCACTAAAGAAACCAAAAAAAGCTAACATTTAAAAGGCTAAGAAAGCAACCACTGTCACTTTTTTTAAGTTTTCAGGTATTGCATATTGTTAATGTAAATGCAACCCTTCTATTAATTTGCAAAACATTCCACCTTAGAAATAGGTACAAAAAAATCTTACAATTTGAAAATTGTTCTTTAAAAATATTTTTAAAAAACTGATTTCTTAAACTAAGAATAATTTTATATTTAAGAGAATTTCTTAATAAGATTGTATTTCTTGCAATTAAAAAAAACAAAAACAAAACAAGGGTCTTTTTGCTTTTTTAAGATTCCGTTTCTGTTTAACCAATTGTAAATTCAATTAAAATGATACATAATTAGACTTCTTGTTCTGTTTAAGATTAGGGGTAAAATGTTGCTTTCTGTTTTCAAGGGATAGAATATCTGGATATTTGACCTCTTGTCATATAAACACAAATTAACAAAGAAAAAGACAAAGAAATCCAAATTTGTAGCAAAATGCTATTAACAAACAACAATTTGACCATGTTAAAAGAAAGTTTAATATTCCTTTTCTGAAAGTGTTGCCTGCAGATATCCTCTAACATAAATGATGTATTAACTCACTTTATTATGTTCATTTTTACAATAAGAGTTGATCACTTTGCTGTATTATTCTGGATTATCAGGTCACCGACTGCATTCCTTTCATTGCTTCAAGATTCAACAGAGTTCAGACTGGCCTGCCGAACAGAGTTGGACATGGTCACGCGCTGTCCATGATGAACACAGCTCGTCGTGCTTGAAGGAAAGAAAATATGTTTTATCTCCGCGCAAATATCATTGTTATTTAATCATATTTGGCATCCACAATCCCCACGGAGAACAGTCTGTTTGGAATCGCGAGGTCTGTGCTGATCAAAGGCAGCTGTTTAGATAGTATTACTGATGTTTTTTTGGCCAGAGCAGGATAATGTGACAGTCTGGAGCTTTTTGTAGCTTTGCAGCATGCTGTAGCTGTGAGGCTCAAGGTGAGCCCTCCTGCAGGAAACGCCATATGTACGGAGATCATAGAAGCCTTAAAACAAAACCAGCCAATCAAGGAAGAAAAATGGGACACTGGTGGAAAACATTCCACTCCAAAAGCCCTGTCACTCTTCATGAGTATTCACATGTAGCCTTTTATTACATGAAAGACTGAGCAACAACTTCAATTTACATGTAAGCTGACGAATGCAGTGTCTTTGGCTCCAGCAAGTTCCTGTGAAAATCCACAGGAATCCCTTTTTTTAGGCAAAAATGTGCTTTGACAGACCTGTTACAACCACAGAATGTCCTGTTTTCACTGCAGCAGATCCAGCATGTGCTCCACTCGCTGCGCAGAGTGTGGAAAGACGAGTCTGCTGCTCTGAGCAAGCAGAGAAAAAGCTCTGCAGAAATGAATGATGTCAAAAGTTAGGAAGAGGCTATTACACTGTCAGCATGAGGGCTTTTATCGGTTCAGCCTTTGTTTTTCCCTTCTATGTTTGTTTTGTTGTTATTATTATTTGTGCCATATTATTAGACTTCCTCAATGCCATATATCTGTGTCAAGTTCATGTGGGCCAGACAGCCGGACAGCCACTGCTGCACAGCGGAAAACGAGGGCGCGACATCAAAGTGTAATTTAACTGGCTGTAAAGCGACAGGGCACCTTCCCTTAGTCTTTATTGCCTTGAATGACTGAGGTCAACTCACTGTGTTAAGGGGAAATGCTATAAATTACACACCACACAGTCACTGAGGGAGATTAACAACACGCTGGTCTAACTTTAGAAGATGGATTGTGAAATGGACGGAGAAAGCAGAGAAGAAGTGGACCCACAGCTTTGTATTTGTTTGCTTTGCACAGTAGATTTAGAGATTCTGAGTTGCAATAATAAATTATAATGTTCTGGATTTGGCTAGGAAAGCAGAGCAAGCCTGTGATCGTCAGGAAGAAAAAAATAATAGAACCTTTTATTCTAACTTTAAGAGTCTGATTCTAAAATGATCTTATATACAACTGTCACATTTAACTGGATTCTTCCTTTCTTCTGCTCCACAAAGTTCAAAAGGTCACAAATAACAGAGACAATTTGATTCAATATTATTACGCTTGATTAATTAGTGTTTGATCAATGGAATCAGGAAAAAAATAGCTGCACATTCCTGTGGTAAGAAGGAAAAACTACCTTCTTTTCAGTGTCAGGACCACCACAAAACCCAGATTTATCAACCAACATAAAACTTTAACACCTTAGAGATGAAGTATCTGTAAGTGCTTCCATTACGGCATCAAATGCACCCTTTTAATCTTTATGCACTAGTAGAAATAAGGACTAAAAATAAAATATTTTTTTCTGTTCAAATATTTTAAACTTTATTGAGAATTTATACGATTAAAAATACAACTCCATTAAGGTTTTTCTTTCACATTTAGGAGCTATAGAACATTTTAGGTATTTTAATTTATTGAGATATTCATGAAACCAATGCTTAGGATAGAAGTGCATTACTTAGACTTGTTGTTTATATCTTTTGTCTTCTATCACATCTGACGCCACGCTCATTCTATGGTGTCTTCCAAAATTGTTTGTAAATCGTATGAATTTCTGTGCTTGATGTTTGGTTAGATGCAGTTTTATCAAGAAGTACACAACATACATACTTATGTGCAATAAATGTGCTCTGTAAGGACATTTTAAAATAGATTAGATGAAATACTAACATAACTGAGTGATAAAAAAATTAATATATATATAGTCTCATTAAATCTGCCTTTTTCAATCTAGTTTTTACTTCAACTTTATTTTTTTGTTTTAGAAAGCACTTGGAGTTTTCTCCCTTCATGAGAAGTGACGTTTGCAATGGATAAGCCAAGCAGGAATACCAAAAATCAACCAAATATAACAAAAGTAAAATTAATAATTAACAATGCGATTACAATTTGGTTCTTACAGTCTTTGACTGCTGCAGATCTGCTGACCATAACAAGAGGAAACACAATCACTTTCAAAACATAAATCTCAGTAGTCTCAAGCTGGCCTCACAACAAATGTGAAAAAAATATATATATTATAATTTTCGTCCACAATCAGAGGACAAACCAGCCATTCACAATCACAAAATTACCAAACTATTTCCTGCCAACCTCCTAACCTACAAATATATTCAATTGACCAGCCATGAATGAATGAATTAGCAAGTGTTTGAAGAAGGATACTTTTAGATCGTAAGAAAGACTGTCAAGCACATTGATGGCTCTTAAAAAGGTTTTAATCAGACAGTTAAGCTTTAGTCACATTATTAGTAGCACTGATGTTATTTTCCAATATAAAATAAGTTAACAAACATGGAACCAACACACTCTATTAAAATCTTTAGTGGGATTGTTAAACAACTACAACATTGTGCATGAAGCAAATATTCACCAGCAACTTTTTGCAATCAGTGAATAAAAACTTGAATAAAGGTCTTTTATTGATATATTAACAGAAATAGAATTTGAAAATAGGCATTATATCAAAGTTTATAAAATGTTCAGAGCTTTGGCTGAAGTTTTGACAGTCGCTGTTCTATGTGCAGGTTCAGTGAAAGCGTGACACTGAGACCAAAGACACTTTTGGACTTGGTGAGCCCCTTTGCCATGGCTGTTCTCACTTGCAAACCAGAACCTAATGTAAATTAACCTGCCAAAATTTCAGCTAAATGGTAAAATGATCCTGAGTCCTTGTCACCTCCACTCATGTCGCTGACTTGCTGAAGCGTGGCTCGGCTGGGAGGCTGGTTCCCATTACAGCCTGCTTTAGCCAAACTGCAGACGGCCACTATCAGAGGCTGAATGACCCGAGCGCCACTTAAAAATGAAGAGGGAACAAAAAGTATAAAAGACAAAACGTTATAGAGTATCTCAACTTTAAACGCAGATAATTTACATCTGGATTGTATTTTTTCCAGACACACAAATCTCAGTTTTGACAGAAAACAAACTAAAAACACAGAAAAGTGTTGTTAAAAAAATAAAAAGGGATCAGGAGACATGATCTTTTTACAATAAGAGCCAACCCTACAAACACACACTTGATTTTGCCTTAAGGGTGCCGTTAACTGGAGCCCAACTCCAAATGTTGCAAAAAGCCTCTGCTTTGACACCAGAGAGCTTCAGCTGGGGGTTTCAAATGGATTTTCTCTGCTGCGTGCATGCGGGGAGGACTCACCCTCTTCTCCAAACAGATGAGGGCAGGAAAGCCGAGCTAAAGGTCAGCACCCTCAGACACTGAGAGGAGGCACAGACACATCAAAAGAGGAAGTCTCTGGAGAGTCACAAAAACACAAAGGTGGCTGCTTCAAGCACATGAAGTAACTCTCTCATCTGCTCCCCAGGGCCGGATTTTTTTTTTCTTTTTTTTAAATCATAGACTTCCTCAGTCGTTCAAGCTTTTTTTGGGATGACCTGTTAATAAGTCCTTTACCTTTACAGAGTGGTTCAAAAATCCTTTGCTTTTTTCTCATTTCTGTTCCTCTTGACAGATTTTGGGCCTCCCTGTCATCGATAGTTTCTCAATTTCCCTTTCTGTCTACATTTTCACCCTGTGATCCTGAACCCGCTGCAGCCAACCCCCCCAACAGCTGCTAATTTTTATTGCAACACGGTGTCAGCAGGTTGAGGGTAAACAAGGTACTTATTGCAACTCTGTAAATATTTACCATGCAGATATTTTCTTTTCAATCCCTCACAAGCTTTTTTTTTTTTTTTTTTTTTTTTTTACAGCTGCTGATTTCAACTGTAGATATTTAACACGAGGAAAAACAATATACAGGAAGCCTCTGACAATTTCAAAATGAACGCGCCGGGGTCCGCAAAATACTATGATTAAAAAACAAGCCAGGAAGCAAAATGCTCTGGTATTTGCCTACAAAAACAGCACGAATCGTTTATCATTTTTCCGCCTCTGCATGAAGTTTCTGTACTTTTTACTTCTTCTGCCTTCCTTTTATTTGCAGTTTCCGAGGCAAAAAATAACTTAGTTAATGATAATCACAAGAAAAGCAGATTTCAAGCATCCATTGGCCTATAATTTCATTGCTCATCAGCAATAGGATCAGAGATGGGGTTTCTTTTTTGAAGAGTCAAGCTGAATGAATCGCTGTGGGCAAGGAAATAAAAGCAAACAAAGACGTTTGACATCTGAGTCATATTAGAGCTTGTCTCCTCTGTAGTGCTGAGATGTTTTTTCCTGTCTTGTTCATGGTGAATCCGGTCATTAAGCCTCCCCGTTGTAAAACAAGAACGCTGGATGACCTGGACTGTCAGGTTTCACTTTTAAGGGGTTCACAACATGACACACTTAAAGAGAAACATTTGAAATTCTATCATTTTGTTTTTATCAAAAGGTTTAACCCAATCTAAATCAGTATTATTTAAAAAAAAAAAAAAAAACTCTTGAGAAGTTTAAAGTGGCTCTATGATGCTTTGAAGAATGGATTCCAGCTTCTGTCATTTTGGAGCCATATGACAGATTTTTCCCTGAGGACTGAGGCACTGACAAAGCCTCCTTGAAGTCTTCTCCAAACTCACAGCACTCTGGACAGATTTGTGAAGAAATTAAGGAGATGACATCATGACTAAAAACACCAGTCATGTGTTAATATTGCTTCAAACTTCTACAGTTCACTAAATTTTGGAACAAAAACATTTAATTTTACAGAAAAAATACTTTCAAATGGTTTTGAAATTTACAAACTTTATTGTTTTACTTGTTACTTGTAAATTAGTTTTGTTTTATTATTAATGAAGTAAAAAATTTAGAGGCTCATTTCACTTTACTGAATACTATTTTTTATGATTTAATGACAAAAAAATAGTGAGAGCGCATACAACATTGCGCATGGAGTGCCTGTTCCTTTAAATGTTTTATCCTCCTACATTTCTGTGAAGTCTCATTCATCCATTTGGGTTCCTTAGCAGAAAAACATAATCAATTTAAAAAGTCCATATGACTTTTATACAAAACTTTATACTACAATTTTTGTTTTTGGTAAGTTTTTCAAGTTCCTGACTTTTTCTTCTTTAAATTTGGGAAACCAAACATTTTAAAATCACTTTGACGCACGGAGAATCAAAGCGGCCATTATTATAGGGGTCAACGTTTTAGTCCTGCCCTTATCAATCACCTCTTACAGCAGCACCCTTCATCAATTTAATTTTAATTGGGTCCAAACACCCAGCCCTAAGAAATGAAAATATGATCAATTTGGTAATCACTGTTTGTACCATCTGGAAACCCGTTAATTCAATTGTCCGACTCAAGTCCAACACAGCGGATTGTAATGCAGATTATCGCATTAAATAAGCACTAATTTAATTTTGATGCCTAAAGAGACAATTTAATAGTCGAGACGATTATCCCGTTCCTCCTCTTGACCTCATAACGCGCCGCCGGGCCTCGGCTCTGCGCGCTGTGCTGCGCTCTCCTGCTGGAGACGCGCTTGTTGATGATTAGCCGATGTGTGGTGGAGTTTTTAGAATGACAGGAAGCAAAGCAAAGTCATTTTCTTAGTATAATTTTTTTTTTTTTTTTTAAGTTTAACTCCTAATTGGGTCAAGATTTTAGAACAGACTCTACAAATGGACTGACAAAACCGGGTTGACGCGCAATGTGATGCTATTTTCTTTAGACCTTTCCCCCATCAAATGTTCAGTTTCCACTCACCATAGCACGGGAGGACTCCGTTGGGTCCTCTTTCTTGCTGCAGTTTGTCCTCTTCTGGGGGTGTTTTGCAAGAAGACCTGTGCATGAAGAGATGGTATTTGCTGAAAGAGCCTTGCCCAGCTGCGGTGGCATCCAATGATTGGCACTCCTGCTCGAAGGGGCTCCTGGACTTTTCTCCGTAAGCCTGACCTTTGTTGGGCAGGAAGGAAGTGGGGCTGTATTTGGTGTCAGTAGCTGGAAACGTCCTAAAGTGATCCGCCTGGTGATCCCTACTTTGCGCAGCAGCCGCAGATGGGCTATAATATGAATCCATGGATGTCATGTCGCAGTATGAAACGCAAGTCTCGGCGTCCATTCCTAAAATAAGAGTCAAGGGGAGAACAAGACCAAACTTTTTTTCCCCTTCCTTCCTCCCTTCCTATCTCTCTTTTAGAAGAGGGAGCACAGAAAAGCCTTTCTCTGCCTACCTCCTTCACTCACACAAGCACGCACCCGCACTGCGGCGCGCACCGCTCCACAGCTGGGTTTGGTTAGAGAGAGAACGATTTAGATCTTTTCCAGGAACCGCTGCCGCTGACCAAACACTGAGAACTCTCTCTCAGGTTGGAGCAGACCTGCACGAAGCCGTCTTTCCTCAGAGGATGAGACCCAGATCCTCTGGCTGCAGGACCTCTCTCCCGAGTGATTATGCTGATGACATGTGCAGTTAGGTTGCCTATTAGCCAAAATAAGAGGGGGAAAAAAGTTTGAAAACAAGGGAGGAGGGCTCGACACATGACATTAATGAGGTTTGGATATGAATGAAACCTCTGAGTGACGGCCGGGGCAGAGAGGACACAATTTTACGCTTCATTCGTAACGGTTCATCAAGGGAAAACATCCATATTTGCATCCATCTGTAGATTTTTACTGAACTGTTAACGCACACAAAACAGCTTTAATCTACAAATGAATTTCAATTATTTTGTGTCGTATTTTTACGTTAGAAACCATTGATTTGTCTTAAAAGCAAACAACTTTCCGACATATGAAATATTGACACAATGTTGCTTTCACAACATTTTTTGTATTTTATCTAATTTGCCTTTTTACCTTTGGCATATAGCGTCAATCGTTTATTTATATTTTATTTTGTTGAACATGTGCGCAAGTGATCCTTTAGATAGCAGAAGTCCACTATCTTGCAGATCATCTATTTTTTTTATTATAGACTATTAAATTCTTAATATTGTTTTTTGTATCTGCAGAGAAAAAAATGAATTCTGTTTTTATTTTTTAGTATGGCGCAAATATTGTAAATTTTGAACAATCCATTCAACTTCTCCATACATTATATGATGTGATTAAAAAATGACAATAGCAGAGTTTTATCCAAGGCCTTCCTTTGTGGTTTTGCTTTGATTTTTCGTGAATAATGCTTTTTTTCGGTCCAAAATCTTATTGAAAAACAAATATTTCATTTTTTCTTTTGGAATGGGAATGCGTAAAAATGCCAGAAGTCACAAGAACACAAATGTAAAAACCTTTTTAATTTTTTTTGTTAAAATATCTTCATTAAGACTTTTAATGAGAGAATAGGCCATGACAGTCGCACAAAGATAATTTCTTGACAAGTTCTCATTCAGTATAAAATTTTGCATTATTGGCCATTTTTTTATGCACGTTGTTTAATCCATAGAACACTCAATAAAATATGAATAACACGTCGGCCAATTTTAATACCAGTAAAATAATACGTGGTGTTTTGAAGTTTTTCCTCACATTTTCTAGAAACAGGCTGTATTAAAACTGCTTTAGTTAAATTTAAACTGTGCAATTTAACTCTTGTTTTTTTCTTCTTGAGGACCAGAGCGCACATTTGCACTGTTTTGTGCAAAAAGAGTGAGGCAGACTCGCTTAAATGTCAGGAAGAAAAAAAAAAAGAAGAAAATTGACAGCCTCGCAGTGAGAATGGATATGGAAGCGCATGCCGCGGTGAAGACGCAAACTTATTCACACGGTTGCGCACACATGGCGCGCATATGCACACGTGCAGAACGCGTGTGTACGTGTGTGCGCGCGCCCGTGTGCGCGGTGTTCGTTTTATTGGATTAAATGAACTCCACATGACTGAGAGCTGTCCATATTTGAGATGCTGCTGAAAAGTTCGGCTCGTTTCCTCTGGGAAGATGACACAAGGTTTACAGCGGTCATTTTTCCTTACAAATACAAACATCTAATATTTGATCACTTTCTCCATTCTGCATTGACCAAGATGCAGAAAATTGATATGAGTGAGGAATGGAAAAATAGGCCCCCAGATGTCAAATCGTATTTGTTAGATAAAAGATAAGGTGCATGCCTTTTTGAATAAGTTTAGTTGTGTCTTCCGTTTAGTTCTTTTCCATCGTTGAGTTCCAAACACAAACTTTTTAAATATTTAAAAAAAAAGGACTATTTTTTTAGTATTATTTTACCAAGGTCTGATTTTACAGGCAGGGTTGGATTAAAAGTGCAAGGTTGTCCTGCAGTGCAGAAAACTTATTTACGAGTGGCTGAGAGTGAAAGCTTCCCGCTGACAGTAGGCCCACCTGCAGTGAATCATGAACGCACAAACACACAAAAATGTATTAGAGCACAGGAGAGAAAGAAAACAGATGCATAGGTTGTGTCTGGTTTGCAGAATGTTTCAAAGAAATCCTCCAAGAAGAGGTCAGCACTGATGACAGAGGTTACTTTTTTAATTCACTTAACTGTAATGGCTCACAAAATCATTCAGTGCTGATCCAGTCCTAAACCCTGTTATCAGCAAAATGTGAGAAATTATGCCTTTAAGTGTAAAGTAGGCTAACACATTAAAATGTCCCCTTTTAATTTGATGCTTAAAAATAAAATTAAAAAGTAAGCCTTCAGTTGCTGTTATGAGCTTATGACATTACAGCTTCATCAGCACATGCAATTTTATTTATTACTTATTCTAACTAATTATGTATTTTTAAGGCAGGCCTATGTTTTTTAAAAATATAAAATAGGCCTAAAAATAAAATGATTTTATTGTTGAAAACACTCAAGCAACATTGTTTTAGTATACTTTGTTTTATTCCTTTAGTTTTTTTAAACTTTCAGCAATTTAATCTAACTCAATTTGATTGAAGGTGTTGTTGCTCCTTTCACTTAAGTAGTACTCTCCGTTCCTTGTAGTTTATTGTTCCATTAAATTTAATTGATCCAAAAACAAGAATAATAGTTTTGCCCGGGAGGAAAATGTGAGTTTAAAAAGACGGCCCGGATATTTGAAAATGACTCCATTGATGCACAGTCGGCTAATTTCCCTGCAGGAGACCCCGTGTAATCTGGCTTTCCTCGGAAAAATATAAGCACAATGTGTGAAGTCTGTTGTCATTGTCGGTGACCCCGACGTGGTGCCTGACTGAGAACTGCTTGTATTTCACAATTTACACATAATATGTCAGTTTAAAACACAATGACGCCAAAGAGAAGCAAACCCACACCCACAATGTTAAATTGTAGTCTATCGCCAGCGGCAAAGCGGGTTAATTGAGGTCTTCGTTCACAGTAGAGATGGGGTTTGGTGCCCGGATGGACACAGCCGTGAAGCGGAACCGGAAAGAGAAATTTAACACTAAACTGTCGTCGCGGTTTCAAGAGACTTTCCACCCACCCCAGTGTCTATGGTTTATGAACACACTGATTTACCCGTGGATGTGTGTGTGACGTCTGCATGTGAGGACTAGAAGTGTGTGGCAAACAATTTTCAAGTTTTATTTTGATAAAAGCTGTATGATTAGGCTAATTGAGTAGCTTTGTTATTTTTCTGTCCTCACGATTGCGTTTCTGAGCAAGGCTAGACAGATAGCGAACAAAAAAAGAAGTCCAAGAAAAAAGTGGATTTGAAAAGATGTACTTTTACTCGTAATTTCCATTTTTCCGTTCTTTTTCCATTTTTTTTCTTTTTATGTAAAACTGAAAAATACAATACAAACAATGTATGAGTTCCTATACAATCAATAACTTAAATCACAGAGACAAATAAAGATTTGCAGCTTTCATGCAAAAATAAATAGTAATTTAGCTCTTACATTAGCTTAAACTTCTCTTCACTTGTTTTGTACACAGCACAGCAACAAAGAACTCAGCCAGCATTTTCATCCAAACGATTTAACAATATTTGTCTTCTCCCAAACTAATCATCAAACCATTAATCATCAAAAAACATCAATTTGAACCAAAAGAGAACATTTGTACTTACAGACAAATCTACTTCCGGGCTTACACGTGAGGAGAAAACTATTTCCATGCGCATGTTTAGACCGTCGTGTGTTCAACTGAAACGCTACGTCTGATGAAAGTGAAACTTAACAAAACGAAACTTAAGATACACAACTCTTTAACTGGCCACTAGGGGGCAGTAGTTACAAGGTCAACACACTCCCCGTCTGGTATATTACTGAATATACCAATATTTTCTACTTCTTGTGACCATCTTCAGACAAAAGTACAATCACTTCTGTTATAGGTCTAAGATACGTCTTAGCAGTCCCTTGTTTCATTATCTTCACCTCAACTTTCCTCACTTTGCCATCGTCACTGGGTATGGCTTTCACGACAAGCCCCATCGGCACTCGTTGCGTTTTACTGCACTGTCCTTTAGCAAAACAACGTCACCTTCTTGAACATTACATTTGCTCTCTCTCCACTTCTGTCTTGCTTGCATTGTGGCAAGATATTCTTGTCTCCATCTTTTCCAAAAACTGTTGGCGAGGTTTTGCACCTGACGCCACTGGCTTCTCTAAAGTTCCTTAAGTTCGAAATCTCCAGGTGGAGCTGGCAAAGTACTATTTCTGCGTTAAAAGCATAGCAGGTGACAAAACTTCTGCAGTTTCGGGGTCTGTTGAGATTGGGACCAAAGGTCTTGCATTCATTATGGCCATGACTTCCGCCATAAGGGTAGTGAGCACCTCATGTGTGAGCCGTGTAGCAGCAGACTTCAGCAGCAATCCATCAAGAATGCGTCGTACAACGCCAATCATACGCTCCCACACACCTCCCATGTGGGATGAATGGGGAGCATTGAAGATCCAGGAGCAGCCTTGATCCTCCAAGTACGTCTTGATGTCCGGGTCATTGACGTTTATCTTTAGTTTCTTGCATGCTCCCACGAAGTTTGTGCCACGATCTGACCGAAGGCGCTTGACTGGCCCTCTGATAGCCAGAAAGCGACGCAAAGCATTGATAAAGCTGGAAGTGGACATTGACTCTATGACTTCCAGGTGAACAGCTCGGGTGCTCAAGCAGGTGAACATCACACCCCATCTCTTACTTTCAGCTGTGTGACCTCTTTTCGGCAGTGAGGTTACAACTCCACGGTCCAAAACACATCTAGGCAAACCAAGTAGTGTGAAAGTGGTGGATCTACTGTGAACTCTGTCTGCTGGTAAATTGGGCCATTTTCTGTTCCTCTAAGTCGTCCTCTGAGTTTTCTTTGCATTGAATACATTTTGTGAATCACACTGGAAATGAGTCCTTTGGCTCCAACAACCCAAAGACCGCTGTGCGCAAAGCTCCTCTTCAGTGAATTGCCGCCCTTGATGAGCTACTTCTTCGTGGTAATGCCTGACTAGTTAAGACAGCCACATGGTGGCCAGCTGGGATTATCAGAGGATGTTTTTCCACTCTGCTAAATCAGCCGAATGCAAGCGACCTCCAACCCTCAATAACCCTTCATCATCAATAAAGGGATCAAGTTTTTTCAGAGGACTTTGCTGGGGTACTTCTTTCTTGCTGTTTAGACTTTTTAGTTCTTTTCCGTACACATCGTGTTGTACACTCCAGAGGATGACATTTTTTTGCTTGTGACAGCTCACTGGGTTGCAAATGGTTACAACAGTGCCAGCCCATGCAGTGATCCATCTGTGAGCTTTTGGTGAAGGACTTGGCAACGTGAATCAGCGTTTTCACACCTTTCACAGCTGACTTCCAAGTAGAGAAACGTTCAAATCTATGGGACCAAGACAATGTGTTACGAACTTTGTACTGAGTGAAGTCACTTGAGGACGTATCTCTTTATCCAATGTTGGATCCACAAGCTGAAAAGATTCAGCCTCATCATCAACCTTCCATCAGAACTTCTCAAGAAGTCAGGGCCAATAGCCAAGTGCTGTGCTGAAGCTGGGTTGCCAGAAGAGACCTTGTCCCATGATCAGCTGGATTTTGACTTGTGCTCACATAATGCCACTGATTGGGGGTTGTGGTTTTCCTGATCCGGGCTACTCTGTTTGCCACGTACACATAGAATCGGCGAGAGACATTGTGAATGTACCCTAAGACAACTCTACTATCTGTGTAGAATGTAACGGAATGCTGTTCAATGTCACTCTCCTGCGTAACCAGTTCAGCCAGTTCAACTGCCAGCACAGCTGCACACAGTTCCAAACGTGGCACTGTATGAGCTGAGGATGGAGCCAACTTTGCCTTTCCCATGAAATCCAATGTGACACTGTCCTCCAGCATCCACAATCTTGAGGTACGCAACAGCTGCTATCGCCATTGTTGACGCATCTGAGAATATACAGATCTCTCTTTTCTGGGCGTAGGACAGTGACAGTGGAATAAAAGGCCTATGGATTTGGAGTTTTTCCAGCTCGCTAAGGGAGTCTGTCCATTTTCTCCACTGTGCCTCCTTATTTGGCTGCAGAGGTTCATCCCATTCCTGCTGCTCCATAGTAAGCTCTCTATACAACGCTTTTCCTTGAATTGTAATCGGGGCAACAAATCCAAGGGGGTCATACAGACTGTTAACCACAGAAAGAACTCCTCTCCTGGTAAAGGCTTGGTTTCCTGCGTTACCTGAAATGTGAAACTGTCTGTATATAAGTCCAGCTCAGGCCAAGACTTCTTTGCAGTGGCAGAGGGTCGACACTCAAGACCAAGTCTTTGAGATCGTTTGCTCTCTCCTCTGGAGGGAATGCATCCATGACTTGGTGTCGATTGGAGGCTATTTGTGAAGCCTAATGTTTGATTCCGCCAACAAATTTCTTGTACACGTCAAGAGGCTGATAGCTTCTCCTTCACTGGGCACAGAAATAAGTCCATCATCAACATAGAAGTTGCGAAAGACAAAACGCTTTGCCTGGAGGCCATGTTCCTCTTCACCAAGCTCAGCTGCACGTCTCAAACAATAGATTGCCACAGCTGGGGATGGGCTGTTGCCGAAGACGTGTACCTTCATCCTGTATTCTGTGGCTTCCTTGCTGATGTCGTTGTCTGGAACCACAAAGAATCTTAAATAATTCCTGTGATCCTCTCTAACTTTGAAACAATAAAACATTTGCTCAATGTCCACAGTGGCCGCAACTTGCTCTCTACGAAACCGCAGTAGAACACCTAGCAGTGTGTTATTTAAGTCTGGACCACTGAGGAGAGTGTCATTGAGGGACATGCCGTTATACTGGGCACTTGAGTCAAAGACGACCCGAATCTTGTCCAGTTTCTGCGGGTGATACACTCCAAAAATAGGCAGGTACCAAGCTTCCTCGCCCTGCTTCAGAGGTGGTGCTGCTTCTGCCTGACCTTTCTCAAAGATTTTCTGCATGAAGTCCACAAACTGTTTTCGCATTTCTGGTTTTTTTTGTAGAAGGCGTTGCAGAGCCGTATGACGCTTCATAGCTTGGTTTCTGTTATTTGGGAGAGGACGATGAGGCAGGCGAAAAGGAAGAGGTGCCACCCAGTGATTTTCCTCATCCATATAGACGTCTCTGTCCATTATTTCAAGGAAAATGCCATCCTCAACTGACAGAGTGACTTTGTCATCATGTAGATTACTTTGGAAAACTGTGCTTCCCAGATTGTCTGTGACAATAGCTAGAGCTCCTTCCTGAGGAACACTGTGTAGACCTTCATGATGTTGTAGAAACGGAGCGCTGTATTTCTCTTTTACATTGATCACGCTAGGGCACGGCTTAAGAAAAGAGGCACGTCCATTTTGAAGGACATTTGTTCTAAATACATTCACTTTCTTTTCTTGGTGAGCACCCCCCAGACACACCTCACCTACAATCACCCAGCCTAAGTCCAATCGCTGTGCATATGGCATGTTGTTTGAACCATTTCGTTGTTCACGCACTTTATGAACACTGAGGATGTCCCGCCCTAAGAGCAGAAGGATAGGTGCACTGGAGTCAGCTGGTGGGATTTTGTCTGCAACTGATGCAAGGTGCGGGTAGTAACATGCAATCTCTGGGGTAGGAATTTCAGATCGATCATCTGGGATCATGTTGCACTCAAGAAGAGGAGGAAGAGCCACCTGAGTTTTTCCATCAAGTGATGCAACAACGAAACCACTAGCTTTCCTTCCTTCCACCTCCGTGATGCCTGAACATGTTTTGAGGGTGTAAGGGGATGGAACTCCACTGATGCCAAAAAGAGTGAAGAAGTCCGGCTTCACCAGTGAACGGTTACTTTGCTCATCTAACACCGCATACACTTTCTGGGTTTTAGTGGGCTGGTCAGCTGGGTAAACATGAACCAGACATATTTTTGAGCACGATCTGGGGGAAGGTATGCTGCCACAGATTTCTGTACACTTAGAGGAGACTTGCGGAATTAATCCACCATCCTGCTCCCCGCCGTGCTCTTGCTCCTCCACTTGAGCTTCCGTTGTCCAAGGAGGTGGGCCTGGGTGTAATGCAGAAATATGTCTTTCACTGTTACATTCCCTGCACTTCACCACTGCTTTACAGTCTTTAGCAAGATGTTTTGTGGATGCACAGCACCGAAAACAGATAGCCATTTCTCTCAAGTAAGCTTTCCTTTCATCTAGGTGTTTACTCCTGAACCCTCTGCACTTTGCTAGAGAGTGGGGTTTGTTGTGAATGGGACATCTGTCTTTTGGCTCTTCAACCCTTTTTACAGATGTGTCATTCTTGAAAATGGCAGATACAGTAGACACTTCAGTTTTTCTTACTGACACTGGTTTTTGAGTATTATACTTCAGAGATCTTTCTGGCTGTACACCGCTGGTGGTTGATAACGTGAAGCTTGGATCATTCCTGGTTTTTGCCTGAGTACGTATGAAAGTTACAAAAAAGCTGAATGGAGGGAAAGACACATTGTAGTCTTCTTTGTATTTGGACCCTTGCCTGATCCAGCGTTCCTGAAGACCATATGGAAGCTTTTCCACAATAGGATTGACTCCTCTTGCAGTGTCAGGTACGCTAAACCGACAAGTAACCTCCTTGCTTGGCCGAATCAACTTCCAAAAGTAGATCTCCTAACTCTCTGAGACGCCGGTTTTCTTTGTTGGAGATTTTTGGAAATTCTCCAGTTTTTGTAGCAGAGTGTGTTCAATAACTTCTGGAGCACCATACATATCCTCCAGTCGCTGCCAAATCATGTTGACACCGGCTGCTGGGTTGTGAACGTTAGCTGATCTTATCCGCATGGCATGTGTGGATGACTCTGGACCCAGCCATTTGATTAATAAGTTGAGCTCCTCTCTGGCAGTCAAATCTAGCTCTCTGATTACTTCCTGGAAAGACGTTTTCCAAGCCCAATAGTTCTCTGGGCGATCATCAAATTTTAGCAATCCAGAACTCACCATCTCTTTTTTGATGAGGTATTTTGTCAGATCTGTTATTTGTGGTGCTTCACATGGATAGTCACGGAAACTGGCTGGTGGAGATAGAGGTAGATCAGCACCTGGATAGTTCATCCTTGAAGTATCATTCTTTTCTCCAATTTTATCTGTGGTTCTGGTGGGTGTTTCTCTTCTTTTCGGGGTGAGACTGTGTGACTTGGGTGTGTCTGAAATCTTTCTGAATCTTGGAAAGGGATGAGTGGTTGTTGCAGAACTGGAGCATGCTGTTGAGATTGCTGTGTTATTGAGTGCGCCTGCACATACTCGCTAGTACGTTGTACACGGTCCTCAAGAGAAATGTGATCCAAATCGTTGCTGGGATCCTCCATTTGTGCTGCGGCTTCATAAACTGCAGCTTCAGCCGAGGCTGCTGTAGCACTCCTTTCTTTTTGTAAAATGTAGAGATTGGCCTCTAGTTCTGCTTTGCGTTGTGCTGATTCAGCCAACATCCTTTGCTGGTCCGCTTCCAATCGAGCCTTTTCCTTCATGACAGCTGCTTCTTTTTCGGCGTAGCTGACTTGTATGCGAGCTGCCTCAGCTTTTGCCCTTGCTTTGGTTGCTGCTGCACTGGCAGATGACTTGGTTGATCTTGATGATGATTTGGAGCCTGATACTTCCGATCTGGTAACGTAGTGAACCTCCGACTGTTCGTGTTGCTCCATCATGCGTTGTTGCTTTTGCGCTGCTTCACAGAGGTCTGCCGAAAGCGTGCTGGTAATAGTGTGTTCCAAGTGTCTTAGCCCGCTGAGTAAATGTCTTTTTACTATTCTGTCCTCACGATTGCGTTTCTGAGCAAGGCTAGACAGATAGCGAACAAAAAAAGAAGTCCAAGAAAAAAGTGGATTTGAAAAGATGTACTTTTACTCGTAATTTCCATTTTTCCGTTCTTTTTCCATTTTTCCTCTTTTTATGTAAAACTGAAAAATACAATACAAACAATGTATGAGTTTCCTATACAATCAATAACTTAAATCACAGAGACAAAATAAAGATTTGCAGCTTTCATGCAAAATAAATAGTAATTTAGCTCTTACATTAGCTTAAACTTCTCTTCACTTGTTTTGTACACAGCACAGCAACAAAGAACTCAGCCAGCATTTTCATCCAAACGATTTAACAATATTTGTCTTCTCCCAAACTAATCATCAAACCATTAATCATCAAAAAACATCAATTTGAACCAAAAGAGAACATTTGTACTTACAGACAAATCTACTTCCGGGCTTACACGTGAGGAGAAAACTATTTCCATGCGCATGTTAGACCGTCGTGTGTTCAACTGAAACGCTACGTCTGATGAAAGTGAAACTTAACAAAAACGAAACTTAAGATACACAACTCTTTAACTGGCCACTAGGGGGCAGTAGTTACAAGGTCAACACAGTTATGATAATGAAAAATAATCTTTCTGAGCTACAGTGTGCTATTTTAATTTGGTTTCTATTTTTTGCATGAATTATTGATATTTTTTCTGAACAAAATTACAGCATTATTGTATGTTAAAAGGCTATAGATAAGGGGATTTCCTTTTTTCCCTAAAATTGCTGCCCCCCAAAAAAGTTTTTTTTTCTTTTTTTGCTCTATATAGTAATAACACCCTGATATCAAAATGTTTTCCAAAAAAGTAATAATTTAGCTTTTGTTTAATTTTTAGTTTTTATCTTTCATTTTTGTGTTGTTCCTGAGAGAAGCAGAGTTGTAAATTGTTATTTTTGAGATAAACAAAATTTA
Organism: Oryzias javanicus; assembly: GCA_003999625.1. Lineage (NCBI taxonomy): Eukaryota > Metazoa > Chordata > Actinopteri > Beloniformes > Adrianichthyidae > Oryzias > Oryzias javanicus. Next base: position 18,896,527 of record CM012439.1, read on the forward strand.
AATTTTAAACTATGCTAGTATATACAATATTATACTTTCTCTTTCACCAGTACCTTTTTACTCAGGGTATCATTTCTACTTGAGGGTCACTGAGTTAAGCTTCATCTAAGTACCATTTTTGGACATCCAGCACATCTTTACAGAGATGTTTTACATTTCTAAATGACAGTTTTCTTTTAAACCTACAAATAAACTATACAAATTACAATAAAGAAATAAACCTAATTAGTAAAATACTCAGCAAAAACACATGCAATAATTTTTTGCCTCCCAATTTTAGTGCAACTGTACGTTATTTGATTTTCTTTTTGTGTTCAAAAATCCTGCTGATTAATTTGTGTTTTGATGTTTCACACTAGTGTGGCAGAGGAATTATGTCAACGGACAGGTGCTCACAAACACAGAGTTAGCCAAAGTTGTGATCAATATTTCAGAAATAGACTTTTTTTGTGCATAAATGGCAAATAAATTTGAATGTTAATCTCTTAAAGATCAGAGCTAAAAGTAGTGTTGCATTTATGCTTTTTTTTAGTTTGACTAATATTTGTACCAGCGCATCTACAATAATGCTGTTAAAGGACAGTCAAAAACTCCTTAAAACTAATAATTTGTTGAGACAGCTAAAGCATTTTTAAACTAGATTAAGGTGTCAGTTAATCATTTTTGTAAATGTAGCATTACCCGGGTTTAACGAGCGTGTTCAATCTCACTAAGTTCTTCAATTTAATGTTTTCATTATCTGTTATTATTCTTTTTTCTCTAAAGAGATTGTCGTTGTTTAATGCACTTATTTGACTTATACAGGACTTAGTTAATTGCCCTAAGAGTAAATCTCTTCTTCGTTAGATATATTCTATCTTCCAGATAGACAACCTCGCTGATGAGAAATATTGTGAATTGTACACAAAATCTATATAATTAATGGTAAATATTCAACACAATTTCAGCGTTTATATTATATGTTAAAATCACTTGTGAAAAATTATTTTTATTCGTCTTTGAAACATTTATTCACGTTGGTAATAAATACAATGCTTTGTTAATCAGATATATGTTCAATTCTTAATTTCTTACTATGATTAGAATAATGTTGTGTTGTTTTAATAGACAACACATTTGTTAGATTATCCTGCAAAGTTGCAAAAGCACTTATCCTGTTTTCTCTGAATGATTATCAACACTTTAACAAAGGCCTTAAAAAAAAAAAATTGTTGATTTTTTTAAAAAACTGTAGTTTCAGGACAGTATGTGTGTGGTTTTGGTGCTGTCAGTTAACTTTTGAACTTCCCTCTGTGTCACACCAAGTAAAGTGCTCAGTTTTAAGAAATTGCAAAGGAATTTGACGTTACTGAGTAACTTTGAGTGCCGACCTGTTCAGAGAGTAGTTTTGGTGACACATGAAATGCTTCTTGGAGGATTCTGAAAATGTTTGGTTGTCGGGCATACTTTACTGTAGAAGGTGGAGATGTTTGATAGGCAAGTGAAGTGTTTCCAATGATCATATCTTACTGGGTTTAATTGTGAGGAAAACTGAGTAAGACAAAACAGCTAATTTTTTATGAATGGTGTAAGAAAAAAAAAGGCTAATCACGCAATTATATTAAATGCTCTGAAGGCAGGCTGTGGATTCAAGGGCTTGCACACCAGATGCTTACTGGTTTACAGTTCACATGTAAAATATTTCCAAAACACAACAACTTTTTGTTCATTACTTTGTTTTCTCAAAGTTGTCTTTATCTCCACTATTTATTTTGAATTAACTGTTCATTGGGGAACAAAATGAAAAGAAAAGTCTGGTTTGGAAATCATTTTTTTTTCTTTTTCTTGTGTTGTGGATGTGAACAACATAACCTTTAAAAGCGATGGCCTTTTCTGAACTGAAGTGTTTTTTGAAAAAGCAAGGATGAACTTGAATAGACTTTCCGATGTTATCAAAATATGCAATATACTGTAAAAAATAAAGTTCACCTTGTTTACATTTTGACTTCTCCTGTTCTCTTGCAGCAGTTTGACACACACGATGTGACCGCTTTTGGCTGCGAATCTGGAGACAAGGTGTTTGAAGTTGGATGTTTAAATTGGCTTGATGACAGATACTTTATTTTTCATTTTAGAACCAATATCGGTCAAGTTGATGTCACGAAAGCAATATGGTGCATTCCTGAAAAGTTCATCAAAAAGGCAAACATGTCATACAATGCATAGTATACATGTAAACTAAACACAAATGTGGATAAGCTATTTTTTGGAGGAAATGTTTTCCTCTTTGGAGTCTTTTCATCTGAAGTAATCTCTTTCCTCCACTTACTATGATGCTGTTTATGGTTGAGTGCTTTCATTCCTAAATTTGAGTGGTGCATCATGCACTCTTTTCAGACTTCTTTATTCTACATCTGCGTCCTCTAAAAACACCTTGACCTTAGAGCTCTGTAGATGTTGGAGATGGTGCCTGGCCCATCCGGCTCCACAACGTACACAAAATCCAGATGAAAGTATATTGGGATCTGGAAGAATGTGTCCCATATGTGACTACCTCCAGGGTCTGGTGTTGATCTTAGGAATCCTTCCTTGCTGATATGATCAACTGAGAGTATTATCCTGCTTCATCAAATTCATGGCACACACAGCTGCCACACAAAGGAACGAGGGAAGAGAATTGTGGGTTTGGAAGAAGGGTTACAAGCTGAGTGAGCAGATAGTTGCAACCATAAAGTCATAAAATCTCCACTATTGACACCAATAAGAATCTGACTTTGTCTAGTGCAACATGTAACTTCTGTCTGATTAGTCATAATTGGATGGCGTATGCCAGTTCTGAGGCTCTGTATAAGCAGCGCTGTTGTTTGATGTTAAAACATCTGCTGAAGAGAATCAGGGCAATTAGTCAAACTCTTGACAATGAAGCCGTAACTTCTTGGTGGTAAAATAACAGCCTTTTTACATATTTGGTATCCTTTGGGGAGCATATTCCTTCAATATAATTTATTTCCCAAGACAAAATGCACTGACTTTGCCGAGTAGAAAATGCTTGAAGGGAGGTCTTCCTTTGGTTTTTAAACCACAGCCACAAATATGTCAGCACAGCCTGGCGGAGAATAATGACACTTGGATGGATGATTGCTGTGCTGACAGCAATGAAGGTGATGAAACTGCTTCAAAACGCATGTGTTTTTGTGGTCAGGCAGATCTTCCACTTTGGATGATTTTATTTTTGTGTCTTTAATCCAGGAAGTTATCGACAGCAAATACTCAGATATTTCATACAATTTAAGAGATACTTAAAAATACAGTGGAACTGTCCAGGTGATGTATATACTGCTGCTACTACTGCAAGAAGTTACATTCGTGAAACTTTATGTCTCAAGTTGCACCAGACCATCTGTGATTCTAATGTAGACCAGTGTGAAGTGAAGACACTTCAGAAACAGTTTTCTGGCTCCTCACTTTGTCCAACCACTTCTGAGAGATGTAAATAGGTTCCAGGCTGCAATATAGAAAGCATCGTACTCTGAATAAATTACAGAAAGGTCCAATAATTTGGTGTCTACCTCCCTGCTCCTTCAGAAAAATATGGAACACTGTTGGCTGTTGGTAGCTTTCTGGTACTTTTGTTTCTACTTCAAAAAGCCCTTCGCATTTTCTTTTTTTTTTTTTTTTTTGCTTAAAATCAGCTTTATTTATTGACTAAAATTACTTTTATAACAGACAAAAATTGAAAATAAATTCACATTTAATTTGAAATCCTTTAGATTCAAAGCCACCAATTAGTTCAATGCATCTGTTAATGTAAAGCTAAGAAAGTCTTTAGAAACTCACAACAACATGATTCTCTTTCTATGGAGTTGACAGTATTGCATCATTGTACCGTTCTGATAGACTACAGACTGTTTGACTTTGGCAAATATAAATGTCGTTTTTTTAATGCAACCTATTTCCTATATTCTGGGAGTCTATTCTTCCCTGGAAATGAAGATAAAACTTTGCTGCATCAAACTGATGTGTTCTTCAGAAAGCCGGGATTACAGAATCTGATGTCAGATGTTGTGATTAGTAGTGGGATTACCATCCTATTTTATATTTACAATTTAATCAAAGCTTTAAATATCCCATTGTTTACCTTTCAATACATCCTGTCAGGGGTCACCACAGAAAATCTGCTTTCACTGATTTGCGTAGATGGTTTGGCAAAGAGTTTTATGCTCTTCCTAACCCAATCCTTCATTTTAACCGGGCTGGGGATCGGCACAGGGAGACCCAGACTTGGGCCCCCTTGTGGCTACATAGATAGATAGGCAATAGCATGAAGGGTCTTGTCCAATGACCCACACTGGAATAAGCTCATCGCCCCTCCTGGGAGGCAAAACCCAGATACCCATGCGCTAGTCTTACACACAGCCAACTGAGGCAACCAGCTGCTGCTTTAATTCATTCCAATACCTCAAAAACGGCCCAAAAAAACATTTATATTCCTCCACCATGACCATCCACTTAACAACATCAACCAAGTTATTAAAAAGCTGAAACAAAACAAACTCTGATTACCAGAGGTGAGTCATATGGGCAAAAATATAACTGGAAGAAGGAGAAGATATTTCAAAATACTATTATTTAAGTGGAGGTACTCAGAATATTTACTCAAGTAAATATATAAAACAAATAGTGATATAACAACTCAACGCAGTTTGAACTTAACAGCATGCAGAAACAGCTTGACAAACAGTAAAAACACTGGATAAATTCAGCTATTTCCTGGTAATAAATGAAATAAATTATAGTGATTGCGGGGGATGTAGCTCATTGAGCCAATCTGCTGATCAGATGATCAAATCTCAGGCTTGACTGTCATGTTGTAAGAAATGTTGTCTTGGGCAAAAAATCGACTAAATAACCACATAAACAGGGATAAAAACAGATAATTTTTATAATGCCATTTGGAAAACAGAAAGGCTATTAACCCAATAATCTTTGCCACATCATAGAACTAGCAGAAAATTCTTTTTTTGGGAGGAATTAAGATTATTTTGAGCACTTTGATGAATACTTTGATTACACGTTTTTTTCCCCAATTTAAGTTTAAGATCCAAAAATATTGACTTGAGTGTTCAGGAAACCTGGTCGAACTCTATTATAAAGAATTAATTATCAACAAATCAATCATCCAAAAAAAAAATGTCATCACAGAAAGTAGTCAGTAAGGAAAATGACCTCCAACAGAACAGTACTTTTCATCATAAAGTTTATAAACTTAGCAAAAATTTTTCCAGCCAAAAGTGGTTTTAGATTTAAGGAAGCAGCCATTTGGAAATGAGTAGGAAGCATTTAGACTGCCCCCAGTGGAATGATGATGAACTTCAGGCCAGAAAATACGCAAGTTGTACCCAGTGGGTTTTATAGGTTGGATCATGCTAATGAGATAGAGGTCACAGAGATGAATATATCAAATATGATACAAATTGTTATATTGGGTTAACTGATGTAACAAGAATGATGCACAAGAAATGGTCCAACCAGCTGTCTCCAACCCTGCTCCTTGTGAGCTTATACCCAGCTTGTTTTCCAGCTAACCCTGCTTCACTAATTGCTGGTTAGCTGGAACAAGCGAGCCCAGTTTCTGATTGACACCTGATCCAGCTGACCAGTAATTACTGAAGTAAGGCTAGCAGCAAAACAAGCGCAGCAGTAGCTCTCAAGGAACAGGGTAATGACACGAGAAGCCTTCCTGACAAATCATTTGAGGTGAAAGTGAACAGCATGGAGCAGTTTAGCTACTCTTGGACAGGTAAAACAAAATACCAAGGAAAATGTAATTAAGTAGAAAGTAAAGACCTAAAGTAGGTCATTTGGTTTCTCTATTCATGCTTGATGAAGTATAAATATCTGCTTCTTCTCACGTCCATCTGAACTCTCAATATTTGAAGGAAACCGTACCCTTTAGCGTGTGGCTCACAAACCGACATAACACAGGTGGAACAACATTTAGTCTTTTCCACACAGCTCACACTGGATGGCAGGTTGGAAAACAAAAGGTTACAGAATCCTCAGACCTTTGCTGCTGAGCTACTTATATATTTTTTATAAAGCGTAAACAGTGACGTGTTTTCTGTGTTAAGCACTCAGCATGGAATATTATATTAAAGTTTTACACTTTTTTTTCCGGCAGAATACCAGGAATTGAAGGCTGCAAACAACTTCACCTGTTTGTATCTTTGGATAGAATGAAAAAAAAGAGAGAAAGACAAACAGGTGGTAGTGGAAAGCTCCACAAACAAAAGTCCAGCAAAGAAAAAACACCTCCCCCCCAAATTCACATTCTCTGGAACAGTGTCACTGGATAAAAGTTGACTGTGATCTCTTCGCTCAACCTTTAACCCCAAATGTATTTTGATTGGGAAAGGCCAGGATCCTGTGCATCCTTTGGTTTTAATCTCAAAGACTCAGTCAGAGCTGGACAGGGTGTGTTGCTGTAGGGCTCAAACAGACCGGCCTGTGTTTATTTTGCCAGGCAGATAGAAGTCTCGCAGCAAGGTGCTTGCTGTCATCACGGTGACCTACCAACCTCAGCCGCTGGACACCATCGTGACTCTCGGGACCAGGGCCACCACAGCATGTGGGACGCCCAGTGGAGAGGTTAAAGGGCAGAGCTGCTTCTTGACATGGATGCAGATGTCAAAGTAAAGTCTGGGTGAATTCACTTTGACGTGAATTCACCTTAGTGGGTGTACCTTTGACAAAAAATTTAAAAACCCTGCCAGTTTAGAATGTCAAAAACCTAATTTTAAACCTTTTTTGCAACTGTAAAATTACCTGCATGAAGCCCAATGAGGCAAAATTCTTTGTGATTTTGGGCTATATAAATAAAATTGAATTGAATTGTATTGAATTAATACAATCACTTAAATAAAACAAACCAAATCACCTTAAAATAAACTTTTTGAAAAATAACTTCTTCAAAACATGTGATAAATGAATTATTTTGCCTAATTCCATGAAGAAACTTCAATATAAGAAACAAAATTGACAGTGTCTTGACTATATATATATACTATATATAAGTATATACTTAAATATACTTATATATATATAATATTTATATTTATATATAAATTAATTAAGATGGGCGGAAAAATATGTTTTCTTCTGTTTCCTTTCATTTTGTTTGTATAAGAACTTGTTTTAGTTGTTCTGTTGAGTTAAAAATAAATAAAGACAATCATATTTGATTCAAATACACGTTAATCAATTGAACAACTTAGAGCCTACAAACTGTCTCTGATGTGAATTTGATGACTTTGTGCTGTCAGCTTACTTAGGCGTGAATCACTCATGAGAAAAATAGGTAGTTAAATACAAGCTTCAAGTGTTTATGAGTGGTTTGATAAAGTAGTAGTTTTAGGTACTACTGTGTGTAAATAGTTGAATAATGTTTTTGTTTTGATTGTGCAAGTAAAGGGAAAATGAAAAGGATATAAAAGAGATGAGTGAGAGATTTCTCAGTGTTAGGCCTTCAACTTTTCTTTTGCTAGATAATGAGGCATGAAAAAACAAAACCAACATTCCAGGACTGTTAAAGTCACGTAGATTTTAACCCTATGCTCTTTTTTCAAAAGTAAAAACAAAAACAATCTCCATACAAACTTTTCTCCTAAGATTTTTTGGGGGGGGAAAACAATGAATTTTTTATTTGTTTTCTACAATTGATAACAAACTTAATTTTGAGGATAAACTAGTTTGTGATCCCTTTAAGGGTCAGAGACTGGCGACTTTAGCCGGAATTGACTCCCGAGCCTGAAGTTTGAGACTCCTGATGGGAAAAGTTATTGATGTAATGGTGCATCACAAAAACCTTTTTTTCTGCTGACGTATAAAACAGGAAAGCTTTAGCTGAGCTTCAGTAAGCTTCATCTGTCTTGTTTAAGAAAAAGCTTTTGACAAGACAGAGATAAGGAGACTTGAAAACTTTCTTCACTATATCCACAATTTTCAATTTCAAAGACAGTAAGGGAGATAATGTTGGACTGAATTTGTTTCAGGTGATTGCTTTACTACTGTGTCCCTCTATCAATAAAATATTGCATGGATAACCAACATATCTTTCTGAAAGACCTTAAACTGAACTTATACCAAGTTCCCAAACTTAAGAAGACAGCACAACAAACTGTTTTGTCCGTTCTGTTTTGACGTCAATTTTCAATCAGCGGATCGTATCTCATCTCCATCAAGCATTTATGACGATCAAATGACATTATTCCTTACGGAACTCAAAAAAAAAAAAATTATCCACTAAGGAGTAGCAATGAAGTCCAAGCAACATTTTTAGCAAAGGTCAGACACTGATGAAAACAGAGAGCTCACTCACTGCTTTAATATCCTGGAATGTCCTGGATGCTGAAAGGAAAAATAACAAGTCTTTTAAAGTAGGACCTTAATGAAAGTCATGCTCTTTATTTAATTAGAGGGGACATTTTTGAAAACACAAATGAACCTCCAGTTACTGGTCATTTATTAAATCAAGGAAGTCTGAAGAATCACAGCTACTATTTCTGTTATGTGGTCAGATCTTTTTTTTTTTTTAATTGGAACAAGGGGGCAAAAGTTTGGCATTTTTCTACAATTTAATAAAGACTTAAGCACACTTCTAGGATCACACATTGATTTTCTTCTTTTTTTTACCTATTTGCAAACCAAATGTGTTACTGGTCAGTGTATTCGTGTCCAACATAGATATTTAATTTTCAAGAAGTTTTCAAAAGGATCACATGACCTAGAAAAACCGTTAAAAAATATAAGACCTAAAGTGTAGGTTCAGTGAACGCTGCTGCTTAGGGATGTTAAACAGATCAGAGTATTTGGTCGAACATTTTACTCTCAGCCCAAACATTTGACAAAACTACACTTTTATGGTCATATTAATTTTACCATTGTAACATTAAATTGGGAATGTGTTAGACTGGGTAAAACATTTGATTTGTTTAAACGTTTTAAAAGACAATAAGTTGAAAAAAGTTTTTGTGTTATTTTGTTTGCACATTTAAAAATTTCAGGAAAAGTTCAGACAGAAAAAACTACTCCAAATATGTATTTTGATGCCTTTAATTATGATTATAGGTTATAATTTTAGCCAAAATAAAAATTCCTGAGAAGTTTTTTAAGACATCATTTCTGATGGGAGCTCATCAGAAATTAGCGTCTGGACTGTGGGTGGGATTGTTGGTGCAATATCCCAGCATCCCTTTGTTTACCCACTCTCTCTGGCTAGCTTATAGCATCCCACAACCTCAAGCTAACATTGTTGTAGCAAAAAAAAAAAAAAAACAGGTGAGCAATTGCAGAGCTATCCAATAGTACAGCTTAACTTAGAGTCGGATATTAACTCAGACGAGGAAAGGGAAGACGTTAATGGATCTATCTGTGGGCAAGTGGAGGATTTAAAATAGGAGCAGAGCAAAGAGACTTAATTGGTCCACCCAAGGCAGTTGCTTCTTTAAAAACCTGAGCTTCTTCAAACCACAGTTTTCATCTGCTCCTGATCCAACACAATTTAAATAAAATATACTCAGAAACCCAGTTTTAATCTTAAATTATTTGATAAATGTCTTTTGTTTTGAACAAATATCAAGCAAACCATTTTCATTGGAGTGGATGTGTAAAATGTTGTATTTTTCATTGGCTTCACAGGAACTATATTTCCACTTCTTGATACTGAGGGCTTTAAGGCCGGACTAACTTCCCACTTTAATTTCCAGTCTTTCTAAGTCTGGGGTGGCCTAGTAATGAACTATCCTGGTTATAGGTTAACACAGCGTAAATGTAATTGGAGCAGTTCTCATTATCATTGATAACCATGTTTTGTATTTGTGCGCCGCATTTCTATTAAACTGCCTTCAGTAGTTTGAGTTCCTGTGATGTTAACTGAGTCTATATTAAGATCTCTCAAAAGTTAAGCATTCATCTGCCATTTGACTGTTCTGTTTTATGTCTGACATTCCTTAAGTGTTATCTGTCTGGAAAAATGCTTCACGGGAACAATAAATCACCAACTAATTACATTTGACAAAAATATCTCAAGTCCCAGCTACTGTGCTCTGTCTTTGTTTTCCTCAATTTAAGCAGAAAATTACATTTTTACTAATGCATCAATTATCCTGTGCCTGATAAAGGGGTTGATCATTATCATCAGCCAAAAAGCATGAGCGGTGGTGGAGCCACTTTCTCTGAGGTATTTCAGGTTGCTGAGGAGTCATTCCAGCAACAAAGCACTCTTCATCCAGCAGCAGAGAAGACCAAGTGATTCTAATTAAAGCTGGTGTGTTGTTTACTGAGGCTGGGGCCATGTAAGCCGGAGCACAAAGGAGTCTCATCTTAGACGTATGTGAGTGAGGAACATGGGTTCATCGTGACCTGAGACAGATCGGATAAAAGCCACCTGCCAGCTTGTTTGGCTTTTGACAGTTTTCATCGTGTGTGATTTTTTTTTTGGGTGGTTTTAAATTCACCCTTCATGAGCTACGGTTTAGTGATGATAGAACCTCATAAATATTCCAGTTTTAAATAGTAACCTTAAATCAAAGAATTAAATGAAGTGAGTTAATCAAATTGAAAACATGAAGGACAAAGCATGAAGAATCAATTTGTTTCAGCAGGAAAAGCGGTTTCTGCTAATTGACAGAGAGGAAGACCAGTGTGAGAGGGCAGAGGAAGGAGAGGATGAATGAGGAAGCTGATCTGCCTGAGGGCGATAACAGAAGAATGGCCCACACTGGTTTACAGACAGAATCTTGTGATACACACATTTTATCATCATTTTTGGACACTGCAGATGTTTTTGATGGCATTGGGGTTTGTTTATAAGATAAGGGAAATCACTTTTATTTTGAAGTGACACCATCTAAACTGGTGTTTTCCATAAAAAGAGGAAATTTCCTTTTTTACTTCTAACGTATTATTCAGAGTAAAAACCTTTTATGCCACTGAAAGGCTTTCAGAATAAAAAAAATGAAATATCTAAAAATAGCTAATTGTATTGTATAATATTAATTGTTCTGCAGCTTTTTATTTTTCATGAATACACTGCATTTTTTATATATACATTATAAGCAATATTTTTTATTTATTGTATTTTTTAAGGGGCAGGCTTAAATAAACTAAGCTTCTGCCTGTTTTCTTTCAAATATGTGACTGGTTTTTTTTTTGTTTGTTTTTATTGCTGTTATTATTATTTCCATCTACTATATGTGCTATGCTGCATGTTTAATAAATAAATATAACTTTTTTCAAGTTATCTTTTTATTTTTCTTTATAAAATAAGTCAAAATTGCAAATAAATACAAGTATCTATATATATTTTAAATGTGTTAAAGTTTTAGAACCTGACACCTCAGTTTTCCCCAGAAGATATGTTGAGTCAGTAAAGAAAAAACTGTTAAAAAATGGCAAACATATCTGTACTTCTAGAACTATGATTTAAACAAAAACATTTAAAATCCTAAAGACTTTTGAAGATGATTGTTGCTTTTAAGTGATAAAAGCAAATGTTTCTGATTAAAAATAGGATTTTTCCAAAACCTTTTATTTGTCACATGACTATTGTTTCGGGTTTTTATGTTGTTACTCTATTTTTTTTTTCTTTTTTTTACTTTTGAGCTAAAAAATAATCACTTTATTTTTCTGATTATTGAGTCTCTGTGGTTATGATCACAGCGTTGAATTCTTTTACATTCCAGTTTTAAACATCTACGCTTTTAGTTATTTTTTAAAATTACTTTTAAGGTACTTTCAACACAAAATGTTTTAAAAAAAAACTAAGCATCTTACTGTGAAGGTAATTTTTTAAATGTGTGTAAATTGTTTTCTGGCAAATTTTCAATGGTACCAAGAAAAAGAAATTAAAAAAGCCGTTTTTGCACTTGATCTCTCATACACTATTTAATGAGTAAAAATAAAACCATATAAATGTACCCAATTTTAGGTAAAAACATTTTTAATTTTACATAAAAGACAATTTTTAAAATGGAAATTTAGAACCAATCAAATTAAAAATAGATACAAATATCCAAGCAAAAGTCACCATAATTAATGGGGATTTTCCTCTTTGAGTTAACTGAGTGTATATTCATGCATTCACGGACAGGGGACATGGATTCAGCGGAAGCTTAAATATATTCTGTATAGTCTAAATTCAAATCTTAAAACATTCCCAGTTTTTTTTTTTTCACTTCTCCTTTGTTGCTGATTCAATTGGAGCCATTCACTCAATAAAAATCACATGTATGGACACAGACTATTCAAAGACTGTGCGTTAAAAAAAAGAAAAATGCTTCTTTCAGAAGAAAGCAATGAATTGTTCTGCTAAGCTGTATGCTGTTGTACATATAAATTTCTTCTTTGACATATCTATTTTCCTCCACAGGAAACCACATGACCTCTAATACAGCCACAAACTAAGTGAGTGAGGTAAGCTCTGTGATGCAGTTTTGCTTGAGGGAACTCATGCCTGCAATAGAACAAGTGAAGGAAGGAAATAAGGTCTGGCATGTTGACTCAAGACTTAAATCCCAAGAGCCCTAAATGGACAGCTATTAAACTTTATTTGCTCATAGGAGAAGCAGTAAGAATATTGTTGGGATATATCAGACTAATGTAAAATGCTTCTTCTTTATGGTGGAGGTGCTTGAGTTACACCTGTCATGAAAAGGAAAGCAGAGAGAAACTGTTCCCAATATGTCTCATCCTTTATAAAGTTATTCGCTCAACCGAAAATGTAAATAAACCATATGGTCATGCAAGAATGTTTAGAAGAAAATGCACGATAAAAGAACAACTTTGTTTCTCCATCTCTTCTTTTTGAGTATTTGTCTCCATCTTTAACTCTTTTGACTCCACGGATTGCTAAGCGCCTGTTTGCCACAACGTGCAGGCTACCAAGAAGAGCGTATCAAAGGGAAGGAATGGGCTTTCAAGTCAGGGCCTTTCGATTGTGTTACAGATTGGTTCCAGGTGAGGCAGCTTTGGGGAGTTCAGCCTGAGGAAAATTGCCTCTCCACGCAGTGCTCGTGAGAGGCACGGAGGTTCCATGGTTGGCACGGTGCTCCGGAATTCCAATACTACTCACGTTTGGTGGGATTTCGGAGGGATAAATGCTGGGCCTCAAAAATTTTGTTGTGGTTGATTGCAGCTACATTAAAAGCTAAACTCTGACAAAAAAGAGGGTGTCTGGATGTTTCTGCAAAGTACAGGGAATATCTTGACGGCCCCACAGCCAACAGACAATAATTGCCAAAGTTCAAACATCCCTTTGATTCACTCACAAGATAAGCCTTGGATTTATTTTTCAAAACAGACATTTTCCAGCTCCACTTTGTAGTCGCCATGATTTTGAAAATGAGCAGTTCATGTTCTTCTTCTTCACACATGCTGTTAAGACAGGAAACTATCTCAAGGACTCCTGGCAGACATGAAGCATGCACATTTCAGCAAGAAAGACCTCATGATGGCATGTAGCTGTATCCAAGTATTGCATTTTTTCCATATATTGCATTGATTAATTGTCTTGCAGGCCAAAGTGGACTTGTGGTTTTATTTAGAGTTATCAGTCGAGATCTGATTCTCAGACCGTTGTGCTTCACTCACTTTATTATTATAACAATCTGAGGCTAGGACTCTTGTCACATGACCTCGGTTGGAGTCAGATTCAAACGGAAAATAATGATGTTAGGTCAAATTTTAATGAACAAAATGAAAAGGGACAATAACTTGTGACCTAATAAAACGCATCGATTCCCATTTTAAATTATTGAAATTGTAAAAACCTTTCTCTGTTTCTGTTCCTAAATCTGCATTGCTGGTGTGGTAGTTATTTCAGAACTGATACCTCATCATTCTATGATGTTCAACTTTGACCTCTCTTAGCAGAGTTGTCTGCTGAAAGGGATCCTTGCCACTTACTATGACAACAAACCTTAATGTTATCCTCAACTGTCCATATGACGTACTCATCACAGTCAGTATTTTGCAGCCACAGACTCCAGTTTCCTTCTATGTAACTTTTGAGATCATTGTCTATACCTAATGAATTGTAGGCGTTCGTAAAAATGAAGAATTTGTAGTTGCCTTGTGACCCTGTTATAGTTGGACATTTATTTCTTGGCCAATGACAACTGGGATCAACTCTAACTATTTTGTAGACCTGAGAAAGATGGAGCAACAAGGAAAAATCTGCTGGAATGTTGACATGGTTAAAGTAAAGAAAGACATATCAGTCGAAAAAACAATATCAATTTTAGACAATTTTAGAATAAACTGGATTGAATATGGAATCTAATGCTCCATCCAATCTAATGTTGATTCAATAAGTTTTGTACACTTGAGCTCAATCTACAATATTATTGATGAATAAAGGAAAAAAATTGGCTGCCAGCAAAGCTGAAATACTAACCTTACTTAAGAAGAGCCTGCCTTTACATTTTTCACGTTAATTCCCATCATATCATTTAATCCAGGACTACAATAAATTTTGAATTAAATTAAATAACATATAATAAAAACAGAAATAAAGATCTTTAATTGGAAATAAACTACGGCAGGAAGGGGTTAATACTGAAAGGACTTTTTTACTTAAACAGGAGTGAATTTTTGGCTGAAAATTGGCAATGCAAGGATGCAATATATGTAGTTAGAAGCAGCAAAAAGATAAAAAAAATAAACATCTGTGATACACCAATTGAATCATTTTTATTACGTCTGCGTTGAAACTAAAAATGTTCTTATAAACCATCTTTCAAAGAAGAAGTTGTGAAAATAGTTCAAGTTTGTCATCAAGTTAGGAGACAATATGAAGAAGTAAAAAAAAAACAATCAGGTCTGATTATAGGTAGTTACAATATGAAGATATATATATGGAAAAAGTAAGCTTTTGTTTTTTATGCAATTCAGGTATGAAACTATGTGTTGTTCGTTTATTTGGTTAGCAGAAAAATTGTTGAGAAATTACATCAACAAGGTTAAATTTTGTTACTTCTCTGCCCTAACCCAAGCATAGACTTATGGCTTTTGTCATGTTTTGATGCTGACGATTGGATTCAAATTTAAATTAGGACAAACTCATGGCTGGATTTGAAAAAAATTTTTATAAATTGTCAATGCCTTTCCTCTTGAAGCAAGACACATAAACTGATATGTACTCGTGGATGTTTGTCTTCTTTTAATTAAATCAAACCTCGAATCTAACCACATTCTCATTGTCCAACTTGTTGTGTATTCTGTCTCACCTTAATAAACATCTGGAAAAGCATCAGACAGACGATGGAGTGTTTTGCAGAGGTTTTCTGTGTTTTTGCTGAACAAATTCTATCAGAGCAGATCTGAACCAGACTGTACATGGAAACAACAATTATACACCGTGTTGCTGTGCTCTGGTGGACCACGCCAGAGCTTTCAGTATCGGTCACCTGTCGGGATGAATGAACAGCAACAAGGAAACATCTGTACGTGCTTTAAATGAGGCAAAATTGTCTGTTCCATTTTGAACGTGTTTTGAATTAGCTCTAGCAGTTTTGTGACATTGTGAAATAACTTTTTAAAGGGTCAGACAAAGAAATTGTGTCATATTAGGATTATTTTGCCTCTAAAATAAAAATAACAAATATTTTTAAAACTTTTTACTCTATTGTTTTATTGTGTGTAGTTCCACCACAGTTATATAGCTTTAGTTTCCACTTTTTTAGCTGAAAAAAAGTAAATTTTCAAATACTGAAAAAAGTTTCTGCTCTCACAGATCACTAATCCTGACAACAAAAATGATCCTCCACACGGACCACAAGCAGCCATCAGAGGCCACGGAGGGTAAACATCATGCTATTCCACTGATGTTTGGAAGGATTGTGAGGAGATTTGTTCCATAATGAAAAGAAAACAGATATGATGTTCCCATGACGGACACGGAGAACCAAATTGAGAGTGGCGGCATTGTCTGCTTGAATTTCGCACTTCTGGGCCCGCAGTAACCCCCCACCCCTTTCAAACGTACTCTGTCTTCCAACATTGACTCACCCTTTCCGAAGAATCTGATCCAGCCCGGAGGCCTGTGTGCTCATGTCCTGTTGAGAATTTGTTGATTTCTCTAATGACTCTCATAGCTTTGTTTGTTTTGTTGAATAAGCAGCAAGCACCAGAGACAGTCGTGTGGAACAAACATGCATTTAAGGCCACAGAAATGAACTGGAAACGTAAACTTTAGATTCTAAATAGAATCAACTAAAAAGGAGCAGTGTCAGTTTAACCAAATATATCATTTCTTTGTACAAAATTGATCAGATTTTAAACAATAAGTTTAAAGACACTCTTAGTTGTTGTTGTGTCTACCTGGATACTTTTGCAATGCCATTTTTTAGAATAAAAATACAGAAAAATGAACCCCTTCATGCATTAATATTCAATTATGTAAGAAAACATTCCTGTGCTTTTTCTTACATTGATGGGGATTCTAAATTAATGGGAGTCCTGGTTTAAATGGTGCTTTGCGAATTAGTGGCATGAAGGGGCCAAGAAAAACTTAACACAGAATTCTTCTTTTGCTAGACAATGTAGATAGAACAACAGTCTGGGTTGCCCAAGGAACACCTGAACCATACCTGGACCAGTGATGGTCTTTGATGCATTTTGACGTTGAAAAGAAATTATTGGAGGAGGTTAAAAAAAAAAAAGCAAGTTTCTGGCATGGTAAATCCCGAAAGACAGAATTATCCAACGTGACAGACAGATCATACTTAAACATCTCACCTTTTTTCATTAAATTCAATTCAAGAATTACTACTTTCTCTCTTTTTTTTTTTTTTTTTTTGCTGTTGTTGTTTTGTTCCTCACAGGAAGTAAAATACCATAAAAAATAAATACATAAAATAATAGTAAAAATACAAATTGATGTCATGCTATTAGCTAATTAGGCCTCAGATTCTGATTAATAGCTATAATCAAAACATTTTTATACACACAGACCCACTATGATCATGGAGACTGGACAAATAAGTAATTGTTCAAAAGGTTTTTTTTTTCATTTTATTTGACATGTTGCCGCAGATCTCATGTGTGAATCTTTTCAAAAAATAAGCACTTCTTTTGTGTAAAATGTGTTTTTTTCTGCACTATGTTTCTAATGGAAGTAAAGTGACTAAATAAAATAAAATATTTTTTTATTTAAAAAGGGTTTAAATTATAATACATCAGATGTTCAAAATTAGTAAATTACTATGTTTAATTAAATGCATAAATTACTGCAGGTAGATGCAGTTTTTAATGTGCAATAAATAGTGAACACTTTTAATAAATTAAAAAAAATTGTATGAGCACAAATCTGACTAATACATTTCTTTTTACAGTTTTCCAAAATATAAATATAAATAAATAAATATAAATTTTAAATATGAAATATAATTAGAGTATAGGCCAAAGTTTTGGTAAAGTCAAAGAAAAAAATATCTGTCAGTCTAATTAGGACTTTTTCCAAAGGCCATAATCGTTCTGCACAGGTTGCAATAATGACAGCAAAGAATTCAATTCTTCATGTTGTCTTCCTCTTTAGGCTTTTTTTGCTTGATAAAAAAGTAACAATCAATTTCTGTCTCACTCAAAAAAATCTGAGCTTTGCAGTTTACAATTTCATATTTTAGGATCTTCAGTTCTTCCCTGGCAGGCTGCTATATTTTAGTTGCTCCAAAGGCGTGCAATTAAAGTGTGTCTGCATTATTTGTTTAAAATTACGCTTTCAACTTGTTTATCTCAAGCTTAAAATTAATTTAATTGCCAAGAAGATGGGAGAGGAGCCAAGCTCAATTTTCTGTGGCCTGTTTTGCTGTTTCTAATGTAACAGGAGGGTTCTTCACAATGAATGCACAGTCACAGCACCGGCGCAGAGCTTGATCTGCACTCTAACTACATAATGACATGCTGCTTCTTAGATGTCAGTCACATACTGTCTCCATCTTTCAACTGGTTTGCATTCACTTCAATCATCCCCATCTGTAATTCACTTTCTAAGTATTTTTGTCTTGGTTGTTGTTAATACTTAAAGGGGTTAACAAATATATCTCTTGAAAATGTATCACCTCCTACATTTTTTGAGATTATGAATTCTAGGATTTTTCATAATTTGCTTACAAAAAAAAGGATTTTAATTTATTATGATGAGATCTTATTCCCATTTACAGTCAATCAACTGAAAGACCTGTAAGTGTATTTTTATTAATTAAAAGATGTCAAGCAAATGTAAATACAAAGGAAAATAACTTCTAAAACATGCTTAATAATTTAGATTACAGTAATTTACAATTCATTTAAGCTAAAACATAAAAATACATAAATCTTCCCCTTATTCTTGCTTAGCGATGTGAGTGTGTCTTTGAGTTTTAGTCTGACGTTGCTGCTTCCACTGTACAAGCCCACATACCGTGACACATGCCAGGTGTATCATTTCAAAAGGCTGTCCTTGCTAAAAGCTCTTCAAGCTCAATCTAGAGTCTGACCAAAGATCATCTGCAGAGCACCCAAGACGTCATCAACCTCACGATGCCCACTCCGCCACCAGCACCAGACGTGATGGACACAGAGTTACACAACGCTGCACACACCACTCCAAAGGCAAAAAGACAGCAAGAGAAAGGGTGGGAATGACAAACATATAACTTCATGTTGTTCCCATCAGTTGAAATAGCAATCAGAGCTGATCTAATTAAGTCGGTCTGTATAATTGAGCTCTGTAGGGAAATACTGACAGGGTCCAGATCCTCGTTCCTTCTATGTCCACCAGAAGCGCTGGGCTTTTTTGGTAAACTCGGCAGTCATGACAGAGACTTTTGTGGAGGATGTAAACCAGACGTCAACCGCCTGTGTGTCCTGAAGTTGCGTGCTTATCGGAAACAATCACGCATTTATGAGAGCTCTGCACACTCGCTCGAAACAGTCATGCATTTGTCATTGTCCAGGTCTGCAACTGTTTGTTTAAGCGCAAACTTGGCACATGAAGCGCGGGTATTGCATTTCTCATCTGGGCACTGTATTTCCAAATGAGTCAGAGAGGCCTTTTCTGCACGGATTCTCCTGCTTTGACAATCTTCATGCTCTTTTCCTCAATCTTAGCCTCACTGAGCTGTTCTTTTGAGCAGCAGCACTAACAAGACTTGAATAATCGGATTTTTTATGTTTGCAAAATGAAATAATTCTGCAAAATCTAAAAAAACAACTTAAGAAACAAAAGGCAATTCACAGCTGTTGGTAGATACCGTCTTCACGTTCCCAGCTTGAATGAGACATGACTTTTGTTTTGGAATTTTGCAAAGAATAGATTTCACCTAAGGTAAGAATAGGAGTCCAAGACTCTTCCAGAATTCTGAATTGCACAGAGCTACAAGGTTCTTTTGTGCAGCGTTTATATATTACCAGCCAAGTATCCAGAATGGAAAAAAGATGGCAAAATAAACCTTGTTGCAACATTTTTTAAACGTAAAATGTTACTTTATTTTAGTCGCATAACTGAATTTATTTAGCTGAGGATTTACAAAAATGAGGAATATTTGGACACTTCCAAGCTTTTCCCCATCTATCGTTTCATTTTCTAAACCCACTCCTGTTCAGGGTCACGAGGTTGCTGGAGCCAACCCAGCAACTTAAGGGCAAAAGAGACGGGAGGAGGCACCCCGAATCAGGGGTCTACAACATGTGGCTCTTCCACCCCCCCATAGTGGCTCTCTGATTCAAGCAATGTAAATTAATTGTAATTTTAAAAAGTAAATGTTATTTCATCAGTTTTGATTTCATTCGTATGTGTTAACTACATAACTTTATGCACTGAGAAGAAGAGAATTCTGTGCTCATTGTTACACCAATAGACAAATAACGGTAAAGGCAAACTGATGGTGAGGGTGGTAGTTCTAATGAAGAATTCTGCAGCCAGCGACTGCAGAGCAACTTCTCTCCAAGGTGACAACTCTCACAAAGTGAGGCTTACCAGAGACAACCTCAAGAATGATCTTTTTGACGTCAACACCACTGAACCCCTTTTGTCAACATGCTCTCCATGCCAGATGGACAAATGCAACCATGTTGGCTGACTGCTAATTCAGAGAGAAGAGGCTTTTACGGTCGTGTACAGTTCTTTGAGGGGCGGGCGTGGTGCAGAGGTAAAGGGTTCAACCTCTGATTGGAGGATTGCAGCTTTGATTTTCGACTTGTTGAAATGCCCTACAAGACAATGAGCCCCACGTTGCTCGTGGTGGTTCTAGGTTGGCGCCAGTGTAAGGCAGCAGAACCCCCATCAGCATGTGAATGTGTGAATGGAACTGTGACTGTAAAGCCCCTTGGGCCTTGAAGGCAGGTAAAAAAAAATCTTTATAAGTGTACACCATTTAAAATTTCCCACTTCGTTAAACCTGCTATTTTTTTAATTAATACAATGTTGAATTTTCAATACGTTATTTGTACTCATCACACTATTGCATGTCTCCTGCAACTGTGGCACCATGTAAAAACATTATAAACAAGCTTTCCAAGATTATAAGATTTATTGCCCCGGTTTGAATCTCAACTGGATCCTTTCTGTGTGGTGTTTGCATGTTCTCCTCATGCATTCAGGAGTTTTCTCCAGCCACTCTGGCTTCCTCCCACAGTCCAAAACATGCTTCATAGGTTGGTTGGTAACTCTTAAATGTCCCTTAGTTGTGAATGTGCGTGTGTGCGGTTGTCTGTCTCTATGTGGCCCTGCAACAGACTGGCGACCTGTCCAAGATGTTGTCTGTCTTCACCCAACAGCTGTATAGGCTCCAGTAACCCTGTGACCCTAAACAGGACAGAATGGAGAGATGGATGTTTGATGAGAACTTGATTATGAAAAAGTTATATATTGAGTGACAATTGAAATGTAGTAAAAACAGATATTATTGTCTGAAATTCTATGTCTTTAATATAGCCTAACATTGCATTTTGGTTTGCTAAAAAAAAATGCCAGATTTATGTTTTTATATTCTATCAAAATATACATAAAATAAAATAAAATATAAATAAATAAATATATTTATAAAATGTAAATTTGTGAAATCGTGTTTTTAGCTTTTTCTAGAAAAATCACAAGCTTTAAAAAAGTTGGAAAGACAAGAAAAAACATTTTTAATACAAGTAATTAAAATCCTACAATCATTAAATTCCATATCAAAAGAAAAACTTTTTTTAAAGAAACATTTTTTACCTGACAATAATATAATACAGTTTTGTAGACAGCAATTTCTTGTTCACATCAATGGAAAAGTATGCATACTATGAGTATGGATACTTGATATGCATTCAGAAAAGAGACATAAAAAAGAAAAGATGTTCACGTTTGAGATGCAGTGTGAAAATGTCAGACAGTGACAGATGAAAACCACAAACCTTGTCTGAAAAGCTGAGAGATGTTTTTTTGCTGACTGAGTGCCAGAGAAACCCACAGTGAATGTGTGCCTGGATCCATTCTAACAGTAAATTATCAGTAGGAGAGTCCTGCTCACGTCCAGCTGCCTTTTCTTTTTTATTTTTTCTTTCTGTCTTTCATTTTTATTTTTTTAATTTGAACATTTCAGACAAACCAGACAATGTTGGCTTTGCAAAGCAAAATATTTGAAGACTCCTGGCAGATCTATGCTTTGAAGTACACCCATCACCAAACTGATCTTGTCTTATAAAAGGAACCGCTGAATATATTTTAATGAGGATTTAGACTATAACTGACTCTTAAAGGACTGCATTGTAAACAAGTCTACCTTTGAAATCGGGAAGTTGGTGAGTGGAATTTGCATGAGAGTGAATGAAAATCATGGCTGTTAAGTCAAGATGAGCACTTTGTGTCTCCCACACATGTGGATCATGAATTATTAATGCCTGAACAACTAAAGACGACCAGAGTGGAAAGAAATCTTTCATCTTTTCTAAAAGTCTTGAGACACACATGTGCCTGAGGTTATCTATCCTCGTGTTTTTGGAAAATCTGACACAGACAAGTCCACATTTTGAATTAGAAGACATAGGAAGCAGTCTCTCTCTTTTTTTTTTTTTTTTTTTTTTTTTTTTTTTTTACTGGGAGAGGTGGCTTGTCTGGACAATACTACAAGTTTTGTAGGGCCAAAGTGTTTGTGGGTCTCAGGTGGTTTTTCAGCCGATAAATCATCCGCACATACTTAATCCAGTAAGACGTGCAGCAGGAGAGGAGTACTGAAGGATGTTTGGCCGTGGATCAGCAGCCTACATCAGAGAGAGCTGCTCAGGAGAGAGGCGGACAGGAACCATAGAATGTCCTAACAGAATTACACAATTAAGTCATTTTTATTTTTTATTTAATAAAGTAACAATAGTCTTTTCAAAAAGACAAAATTAAACCAACTTGGCCAAACTTCTGACGAATGTATCAGACATAACAATAAATTTGTTTGCTGCAAATATTCTTTTTAACAACTACGTTGTGATGTTACTGTCCTGAAGCATGCATTTAAAATTATGCATGTGTTTATATTTAATCTCATTTCAGTTTTTCTTAATTCTGGCATTTCTGCTGCTAAACATTAGCCCATATCTGCTGGTTTTTTTTTCTTTTTGTAAACATGTATTAAGTAAATCTTCATGTATGCAAAGAAGGCTAGAAAAATATAGAACATCTCACATCTCACATCTTTAAATTTTATGGCTGCACTCTTTGTGACTCATGCGCCATCTACTGGTTAATTATGGCAGGTATGTTCAAACCCAAACTGGAAATCTGATCTTAATTTCCTGTTAGGCTTTGTAGGTCCAAGCACTTGAAACTTTATTTATTTATTTGTTAGTTAGTTGGTTTGTTTGTTTGTTTGTTTGTTTGTTTGTTTGTTTGTTTGTTTGTATTGTGATCTGTCTTGTCCAATAGATTCAAGGTTTGTTCATTTGTTTCTGTGGCCTTAAATAGATTATTTTTTTAACCTTGCCTTTATTTGGTGACATTTTTAAGTGCAAATAGTGTTCAGGTATTCCTATTTATTGATTTATTTAGGCCTATTTATTTGTTTATTTATTCATTAATGTATTTATTGTATGTGTGTAAAGTCAAATAATTACTTTTTTGTTTTTACTGAATAAAGTCTATATTGTTAATGGCCAGAATAATCACATTTTATCACTACGCAATTTTTATATTTCTCTTCTATTTTCCAAAAAACAATAGTTCCAGCAGAATGTTTGATTCATACTTTGGTATTTCTTTTAAAGGGAAAAAAAATATATACTAAAAGACACATTTTGCATTTTATATATTAGGGAGAAGTGACTCTAGAAATTAGAGTTAGGATTTAAGTAATACGTTCTTTGTATAGTAAATATGAAAGTAACTTTACAAAAATTGTAAATAATTTGAATGTGTTGATATTATTTGTTTAATAACATAATTTATTTCTAGAAAATTGACAAGAAAAGTTCCACTTCCCATTCTGTTTTTTACGTTAAAACACGATTAAAAAGAAAACAGGGATCTGACGCTTTAAAACGATTCTTCAAATAACCTGCAGGTGGCAGCACTCTGTCACTGCTGCTTTTGCACTGCCACATTTTTGTCTCTCGAAAAAGAGATTAGCACAGGCTCCTTTTTAGCTGTGAGTGTTAGCCGAGCAACAGCTAGGCAGACGTTGGCCGGTTTGAGCCTGAGCATCCTTCTAGAAAAGCACCACTTATAGTTAAAGATACTAAGTGTTCTCAGCGCTGCAGAGCTAACGTGAAACCTAACAAAGAAAAATCTCTTTGAAGACAAAGAGTATAAAGGTATGACATGCTTGCAACGACAGAGCTGAAAACCCGTTTATTGTGAATTTGAGCAAAAACTCTTTTGTCATCTTTGGAAGAGGCGATTGCACAAAAAACGAGTTGTCGCGTCGTCCTGTCTCAGCCTTTGTTTTTCGTCGTTAAAAACTTAGCGTACCTGAGATGACAAAATAATCTACTGTTCGTTTGATTTTTTCTTTTTAAAAAACAGTTTTTTCCTGACATCCGGTGAACTTGGGGCATTCTGCGCTTGTCGTTGAAGACATGCTATCAGCTAACAATGGGACATGGAGATTAGGAGCACGGCGCTTAATAAACTGATTTGGTTTACCTTGTTAATGTTACAATTTAGCTATTAAACTCTAACCTATATGCGAGGTTAAAGCTTCGTCTTGGGAAATATCGGCAACGTTAGCCGGTTGTTAAACGAGCTAAGGTGAGGGATTTCAACTTTGTATAAAAGGCCGACATTTTAATTAAGTTCTACGGTCAGTTTGACTTTGATTTTATTCTATTTATTTCCAAACAAATGTATAGAAGCCTGAGGGTATAATTTGTAAGTATCTTGCGTCAGTTTTCGCTGTTTTCCCCCCCCCCCCTTCTCTCTAATGGACGTTTAGCCGACACGAAAACGTTAGTTTTCAGGCTAATTCGGCCTGATGTGCTGCTTTTTTGTCGGCGCTTTGCTATCCTTTTGTTAAGAGCAGGCTTGAAGTTGAAAGGCTTCGCCGTCTGTGTTCACGTTTACCACGAACCCCTCACAAAACGAGGAGGAAACTTCCAGATCAGGGATGCTAGGGATTCGCTGGAAGTCCAGCAGAACATGAAGTCAGTGAGTTGCAGCATTTTGTCTGAACAGATAGGGATGACGAATGTGTAAACAGATTGCTTTTTCTTTCTTCCTCTTCTTTTTTTTTTTTAGTAGGAAATATAATATTTTACTGATTTGTGTTTGCACAGATTTTAATGCTACAGAAAACAATAGCGATAGCACTGCAAAATACAGTTTATTTATTTGTTTATTTTTAGTTTTGAGTCCATTAAATTGGATTTGTACCAAAAGGTGAATCGGACACCTCACAGCCTAAATGACCTGTTTACAAATGTCTAATGTTAGAAAAAGCTACATTTTTATAATTAATGAGTGTGGATGTTCTTACTATTGTGCAGTTGAGGTACAGAACAATAGCTACATCAAATGGAAGTTAAAATAGTAAGTTCATTTGATAAATAACAAAGATCCAAATGATTGTGACAGTCCTGATGCTAATTTAGGCTACCATTTTTTTATTTTATAGTGTAAAATGTGGGGATATAGCAATTCATTGTAACAATTTGATTCGTATAATAATTTGCGGTTGCCGAGCCGATTCATAGTCGATTTTGGTTCATTTTGAGTGACTTGATTTGATACGATTCGCTGACCTTAAATTGATCCAGAACATCTTTATCCAAAAAAATTCAACCAGTGACTCTGAGGTAAATACTTAAACATTGCAGGTGAAGTTTTCCAGATTGCATTATAATCAAGTGTAGAATAAATATGTGGGTAAACAAGAATTCATGGCAAATCCATTCACATTTTAGTTTCATTAAGTTCAACCCACTGTTGTTTTTCCACATCGAAATAATACAAGTAGAACATTCTACCAAACTGTACGGCCACGTGTCTTTGCAAAATTCAGTGTTTACACACATTAGATCGTAGTGATGAATTTATCATTTTTTGCTTCCATCACATGTGTTGTTTGCTGTAATGGTACTTGGTCATTTTTATGTAATAGAAAAATAAACCTACCATACCTTAATTCAGATGATATTTTCCAACATCGATTATGGATGGATTTATTTCACCTTGAAACAATTTTGTAATGGTATAGTTTGATTTCAATACATCTTGTCTCATACGGATAAATCTGTTAGGATGGTAGGAAAATTAATCGATTCATCGTTACACCCCTAGTAATTTGTTAAATGTTGAAAAAACCTTTATATGGCCCCTTCATTTGAGCCAAATTGTGTCCTTGTATTTGCAATGTGTAATAATTAAAATTTAAAAGCTCTTCAGGAAGTTGAGTATTTATTTATTTTTTTAAAGCCTGAAAGGTTTAATCTTAAGGATATCAATGCACTTCGTTGTATTCACTCGCGGAGTTGGCGTCTTAGGCTACTCTGCTGAGAACCAAACTTGTCGGTTGCCATTTTCATTTCTTCAGGCACCGCAGTGTCCATTAACTAATGTGTCTAATGCGTTTCCCTTTCTAAGATGCCTTCAGCAACAGTTGGCAACAATGCTGCCCAGTCTGCTGTTCTGGACCTGGGAGGTGGAAATAACTCTGAAGCTATGAAGCAGATTCTGACCATTATTGACAAGAAGGTCCGCAACATGGAAAAGAAGAAGGTGTGTTTTTAATATACACTGTTTGGGGTTGTTTTGTTTCGTTTTAATCTAAAGCTGTGTAAACTTCTGCTTCTATTGCATTTTTCTACAAATGTGTCTATGTGGTTGCTTTACAGTCCAAACTGGATGACTATCAGGCAAAAAAGAACAAGGGAGAAAGACTGAATCAAGATCAGCTTGTAAGAAAACAATTTTTTTGCTTTATTAAAACCACAAAGTCCCTCTGGGAATTGTTAGAAAAAATGCACTTATCTGTGTCAAAGAATGTATTTATTTTTTGCTTCAACTGTTGTGCTTCATTCCTTCAGGAGGCCTTGACGAAGTATCAAGAGATCATCAACAACCTTGACTTTGCTCGAGAACTGCAGAAGAACTTCTTGAGTTTGGGTCAGGAGGTGAGTGAAATCAGTGCTGTCAAGCCTATGAGCAAAGCCTTTTTTTTGCTTTAGTTTTTCTGATTTTCTTACTAGTTTCATTTAAAGTAACAAGAGCTAAAAACACTTCAGCTCTTTGTTTTTTACTGACTCCTTTGAACGATATAACATTCAGACTGCTCATTTAAATCTTGTTGTTTTATATCGGTATGCACTGATTAAAGATGTGAAAATGATTAAACATTTTTGTCTCAATGTCCAGGTCCAAAAAGCTGTAAAGAAGTCTGCGCGTCGTGAGCAGTTACAGCGGGATGAGTTGGAGCAGCGGCGGTTAAAAACAGTGTTGGAGATCCAGTATTTGCTGGACCAGTTGGGGGACGATGCGGTCAGACAGGATCTCAAAAAACCCGACGCCTCTGGATCTGCTTTGCTCACTGACACAGACCTCACTTCGCTCGATGAGTTTTACAAATTGGTTGGACCTGAAAGAAACTATGATGTCAGGTAATTTTTTTTAATTGGGGGGGGAAAAAAGAATAAAATAATTTGCTGCTTTTACAAATCCTGGTATGTCATTTTCAGGTTGACGGAGCAGTATGAAGAGGCTATGCTACATCTGTGGGATTTGCTTGAGGGCAAAGATAAGGCTGTGGCCGGAACTACATGTTAGTGTTTTGTTTACCAGAATTGCAGTCAAACATATTTTTTACTAAAATGTAACATGTTTTGTTTTTTTTTTAGATAAAAACTTCTAATATGGGAAGAATTTTCAAATTATATATTATGTCTCATTTTATTTATTTAACCATTATTTAACCAGAAAAAAATCCCAGTGAGATCCATTGATCTGTTTTTCAATGGTGTCCAGGTCAAGATACAAACGTTACACACACCCAAGACATTCCATAGAACTGGAAAAAAAAGAACAAATTAATTAATTAATTCAAATCAGCTATAGGTTAGTGATTTCATTTCCAGCAAGGTCCTTCATAATAACATGAAACTGGGGCAAAGTCATGACCTTTAAAAATGTGGAATTGGTTTTTGTAGAAAGTTCCAGTCTGTAGGCTCTTTATACTGAGAAGCCATTTGACCTTGTCATGGGCATGTGACAAAAACATAACTTTTTAAAAACATTTGTGAATTTTGAATTGCACTACAGATATTAAGGGGTTACAGAAATCAGAAAACATGTTAGTATGAAGTTCGACTCCTTTTTACTTAAAAACCCACTCCGATCATCTTTTGCTCTATTGTAAAAGCGTTCTTTGTTGTCTTTTAATTATGATTATGCCATTTTCAGGCCAAAAAAATCAGTGTAACTTTCTTGGACATAGGTTCTGCAGAGCAGTAGTAGTTTTGAAAATCAACCGAGTTGTCGGCTGGACAGTTGGCATGGAACAGTCCTGCCCTCTTTCCCCTGCCTCTTGCT
Source organism: Oryzias javanicus (assembly GCA_003999625.1). Taxonomy (NCBI): domain Eukaryota; kingdom Metazoa; phylum Chordata; class Actinopteri; order Beloniformes; family Adrianichthyidae; genus Oryzias; species Oryzias javanicus. Next base: position 18,924,527 of record CM012439.1, read on the forward strand.
GGGAGCTCAGAGCAGGGAGCATATGCCCCATCCTACATATTCTCTACATCATAAATAAGCTCTTTTTCAAACAGCATTTTTTTATCTGCTCATGATTCACAATGATTTGAATAAAGAAATAGTCAAAATTGCTATTTTAAGCTTAATTTTCTTAATATATGTCCTCTGTCAACAACAAATATGTCACAAGATGTAGAAAGCCAAAAACACACAATTTTTATCAAAGTGGGTCTGTTATCACTCAGTGTAACTGTCAGGCTAGGTATTGGCTACTAAAACGGCTCTTGTTAGTTATTAATAAAGTAGTTATCTCATGCTGAGGGGAGGACAAAAATAAATGTGAAGATTTGCAGCACTGTGTCACAACAAGTTTTTGCTCATTTTTCTTATTTCAGACAAATCATTGAAGGACCTTCTGGACAAAGTGATGTTAAGTGGCTACTTTGATAGAGCGCAAACTCATCAGAACGGGGCGTGCGGTGAGGAAGAGACGCCAGAGGAGCAGACTGAAGTGGCTGACTCTGCAGCAGCTGGGGAGCAGCCTTTGCAACCTGGTATGCAATAGCACAATGACAAATAGTATCACACAGAAAGAAAATCAACTTCATGTGAGGCTTCTCTTTTTGTTCCAGAAGGAGTAACAAGCGAAAACTACACAGAACCAGTTCAAGTGGAAACCACAGAGGTAATTATATTCTATCTTCTGGGCAATGGCAAACTCATATTAATTTGCTGATCACATATTAATTTTCTTATTTTTTTTCTTAGTTTGTTAACAGACAGTTCATTCCAGAAACCCCATACACCAGTACAGAGAAAGACCCCGTGGGGGAGTGGACTGTGGAGGCTCAGGTGCGGCTTACATCACCAACACCTTTTCAACACATTCCTCATCACCTTTTTCTGAAGTTTGTCTTTGGATTCATTCAGCAGCTGGTGAACTCCCTCCAGCATCAGCCTCCTGCACAGCTGGCTGCAGAGCCAACGGCTGCTGTGAGCCAAGGCCCGCCCTCTCCTGCATCTGACCAAGTGGTCAGAAAGCAGGTGGTGCAAGACCTTATGGCCCAGATGCAGGGGACGTACAACTTCATGCAAGTGAGGAGGCTCTGCATGTAACATAAAACAAGTGTGAACAAAATAATGAGATTGAGCCAAGGTGATTCTGTAAAATAAAATAAAAAATAGATTGAGCTAAACTTTTGTTTGTTTTCCTTCTGTAATAGACAGAAGAAAGTAAAAGAAAAGCCATGAAAACCCAACCATCTCACATATAGCTCAATCAAATATGAATATCTGTAAAAATACTCATTCTTAAGCTCTTGTTTGACACGTTCTCCTAAATCTGATTCTGTGATGAACCCCCACATGTTTGGTTTCCTCAGGACTCCATGTTGGAATTTGACAGCCAGGCTTTGGACCCGGCTATTGTGTCTGCTCAGCCAATGAAGCTTGTGCAGACTGTTGATTTGCAACAGTTGAGCGGCCCTTTGAGTGAGTGATTTTTCTTTTTTTCTCCATCTGGAAGGATGAGCGGCTGTTTGAATGTGTATTCATTTTTCCTTTTTTTTCCCCCCAGTCCATTCAGAGTCGAGACTTCCTCAAACAAGTACTGTGTCTGGACCACGAGAGTCCTCGCCAGTAAGTAGAGGAAGAGGCTTGTTTGTCTAAATTTCAAAAGTGGTTTATCCACTGAAAAGTGAAAAGTGTTTCCAAACTTTGGATTTTTAACCGTGCTTATGCATTTCCTCAATTTTAGCCTTTCGTGAGTTGTAGTTGTAAGTAGTAGTAACTTTTTTTCAACCAGATAAAAAAACAAAACATTGAGATTTAAAAATGTCTTGTAAGGGTGACCTGCCCCAAGAGGTCAGCAGCACACGCCAACTTCAAATTGTTTCAAAAGGGAACAAGAGGATCTTAGTGTAGCATGACATTTAGTTTTATGTAGATGGCTACAGCTCCACCTTTTTATTTTAGGATGGTAACAATGGAAAACATTATAGCCTGAAATGGAGATTTCCTTATCAGAGACACATTTTTCAGACAATGCTAAAATGTTTTTGTTATTGGATTTCACCCAAATTTTAATAAGATCTAACTTGGACAGCAGGCTATGTATATATATGTATATTTATATTTATAATCCCAAGACCTGACCTGACTCTAACTTCATCAAGAGGACCAATGTGATTTGGAAGAGGGCCTGGATTGGGTTGAACATTACCTGAAAGTAGTAAGATGAAACATTTCCGTCTCGCAAGTGATTTAGTTCCAATTTAAGTTTCATTAGGTTCAGTAACCTCATTAAGAGTAGAAAAGCAATTCTCCACCACATAAGTAACATCAAGTGGAACAACTGTCAGTAATTCTAAACGGACAGCAACAACAACACCAACCTACCTGCTTGACCTCGTTACCTAGCTCTGCTCACTGCCTTCCGAATTCCCTCTTTCCCCCCTACCCAGGCCTCTTTGTCTCTTCCATCTGAACCGTCTCCTGCCCCATGTTCCCTGTCTCCTGCCTTCCCACCTGTCTCCAAACCCACCCACACCGGGGGCACCAATGTCAATGCTGCACCTTTTCAATCAGTGCAAGCGGTAGGCTTTGAGTCCACGAGCCAGTTTTAATCCATCTCCTTTGTTTGCCTCGAGGCTTGTGCACGCTAAGGTTAATTTGGTGTTCGTCAAGTTAGTAGAAGTTTTGAAAGTCAATTTTTTTTTGGTCACGGTCGCCAAAACCAGGTTTTCTGTGGTGAACAACATTAATTGAAAATGCTGTTTTTCCAGATATCCCCAACTTTTCTTTAATTTATTTTTTTCTGTTTTCACTGAACATGATATTGTTTGGTACAGAGCCCAGTGCACTAATGATATCCTCTCCCTGTTTTAGGTCTTTAATTTGAACGCACCGGTACCTCCAGCTTCTGAAGGACAGGGAGACCAACTGAAGCAGTCCAGCCAGTTTGCTGGTGGGTATCGAGCGGGCTTTCACAGCCAGACGGAGAGCGCTTCAGAGCAGCCGGATTTACCAAAGGAAAGGCTACAGTCAGGTAAGTGAACACTTAAAAGCCACACACAATACTGTTCTATACAAGCACACACCGCAGCTGCAAATTGATGTTGGCTTTTAGCTTTCTAAATTCATATTTTCCCCACAATTAACCTTTGTCAAAGCAGAATTTATTTTTTAATATAACATTTAGGCCACTATATATATTTGTTGTTTGGGCATATTTGAATGAAATCCTGGGTCACAGGTTTGCTTCTGTTCTCTTCCTTCAGTTGTTGGTGGATTCTCACCCCAGGACCAAGTCATATCCTCACAGGGAGGCCATGAAGACTCCTCTGCAGGCGCAGGCTTCGGCCAGTCTGGCCAGTCTTTTTACAACAGCAGGGCTGCACCCAGGGGCGGGCCTAGGAATGCACGAGGCATGATGAACGGGTTTCGGGGCTCCTCAAATGCTTTCAGAGGTATAAGCGTACATATTTAGGTCGGTTCATTGCGAGCTGAACGTGAAGCTATAATTCATGTGTCCTTTGTCCCATCAGGGGGATTTGAAGGCTATCGTCCTCCTTTCTCAAACACTTCTCCCAGCAGCGGTTATGGCCAAACCCAGTTTAACACAAATCGGGACTATTCCAGTAGCAGCTACCAGCGGGTAAACCTCGCTGCACTGTGATTGCACCACATGTATTGAAGTGTTTGTAATTGTTTTAACTTGTTCGTTTTTATAGGAGGGATATCAACAAGGCTACAAACGGGGAGTGACCCAAGGACCTCGAGGGGTGTCTCGAGGCAACACCCAAGCGATGCGCTCCTAAAGATTCCCAGAGAGACCGCCAAGTTGCGCCACGTTAAGCATTCAGGATTTTTTGAATGTGTTTGGCCCTCCTACCTTTTTTTTTTTTATTTTTTTTTTTTTTTTAAACCAAAAAGTTTATTTCCAGTTGACAAACGTTCTCGTTCCCTCTCCACAGTCGGCCTATCAGTCAGCCTGCTTCTGTTCGTCTAGCTCCTCTACATGTTCTAACACAAAAGTGCTGAAGTTCCCCCACATGTAAGATTCTCAGCAAGTATGTGTGATGTAAAACTACAAGTAGATATTCCTGTAAACTTGAAAGATGTCATTAATTTATTTTTTTGTACAAAATAAATGCAAAAAAAACCCTGCCACTGTTAAATCTGATTCCATGAGAATGGTTTGCTCCCGGCCTGTGCTGTCAGACACTTTTTACTTGGGATCTTTTCATTTCCACAAAGGCATTTTTTTTTGTTTTCTTTTAACTCATTTATCTCTTTTGTCATCACCTATTTGTACATTGTCATCGGTTGAGACTGTTTCAATAAAGTTGTATCCTAAAATTATGTGTGAATGAGTTACCTGTACTTTATCATTACAATGAACTTTGACAGAAAAGCTGCTGTTTCTGCCATTGTTCTCCAGAGTTGCTGCCTTGAATTTTATATTCGGTGTCATTAAGATTTTTGTGAAATTTTACAATTTAGCTTGCTAATGGACAAAGAACAGGATTGCAGTTCTATATTCTATTAAATATTTACATTTAAAAGTTTCTCAAACAGTGCGACTATCTTTTATGCTATCATGTCCCATTGCTTTACAAAAAAAGGCAACATAAAAGGTAAAGATTTTTATTGTCTTGAACAGGAGTGTAAAGTTGTAAAATGACTTGTATCCAGCAGCAAAAAAACCAAAACACTTTGAGCTGTAATTTCTGTACAAATGAAAATGCTGTGCTGTTCTGCAACAGCTTGTAAACAGAAAACATAATACAGCAAAGAGAAAACATGTTGAGCGGTACAGATCAACCACAGGTGTCACCATTTGTTGTTCTACTGAGAAAAAACTAAAATGTCTCCACAAATTCAGAGTTCTTGTAAAAAGGGGGATATGGGTCACAAAAAACACCCATGTCCCATGATTACAGCCAACAAAAAACATGCAACTAACAGCAACTTGGACAGTATAACGAGCAGCCAGCAATCTGGAGTTGTTTTCCTCCAGACTTTTAACGTGCCACCGCAAACATGGATCTGGTCTGAATGCATCAAAAAACTTGGTATTCTAAAAGACACACCTGCTAACTATCTGTACACCTTGAAATTTTACATCTATTGAACAAATTGAGGATCTGAAACTTGAATCAAACCATAAATAACATGGTACATAAACATTTGTGTACAAATGTCTAAAATTTAAAATGCATTCTTTCTGACTTCCATCCACAACTCAAGTAACTTTTTTTTTCATTGTCATTTCCAGCAGCATGTTGCCCACACATTACATTTGGTTGAATTAATAATTACTGAAACACATTTATACAAGGGTTTATTTTACTTTTAATACTTTACCACTCAAAACAAAAACAAAGATGCCATGCAATTTACAACCAAGGAGGTATGTTTAAAATATTTCTATATATTGTTTGAAAGTGGTTGAAAAAAAAAATGTTTAAGACTCCACATAAAACGTTGTGAGTAAACATTTGACCGTGTGCAAAGCAAAAAAAAGAAAAATCCGCCTTAATCATGTAGGTTTCATTTAGAAAAAAAAAAAAAAAAACAGCCCACAAAATTGCTAAATAATATTCTCCTAGTGCATTGTCTGCTCTTTTATTGCAATATAAAATGTTCAATCTGTTCCTCTTAATGCCTTGACTGTGTTACTGCCACCATGACGTATGTATTTACTTTATCAGAAGATGTTTGAGAAAAAACTTGACGATAAAAGTAAGGCTAGTATGAAAATTGACTCTTTTTTTTTTTTTTTAGCTTTTATAGCTTCAACCGTCTTTCCAACAAACACTATTTTTTTATTTTTAATTTTACAGCCAGATTTTTTTAACACTCATTAAATGTAAATGATCAAAAATTGCTGAAATTTCTTTCAAATGTTCTATTCATGTTTTAGGATACATGCTATCAACCTAAACTTTTAAGGCCCTTTTGTAATCCAAGGATTATTGGTAACAGGGAGGAAAGGTTCTCTGTGCGCCACAGTTTTTCATGTTAAGTGTATTAAAACTCCCTAACATGGATCATTCTGGGTACACTGCTTCAGAGGCTTATGCTCAGTGGGAGTGCTCCACTTTTACCAGAGTTAAGGTGCCGCTAAGGTTTTGGTGTTTTTTGCAGTATTTTTAAGGCTGGTTAGGATGTTCTTGTACAACTTCTGGATGGACTCCTGGTACTTCCTGATGAGTCTGCTGGGGAGAGTTTTCACTGTGCTGTTGATGCTCCTCATGTTGCTGCTGGTGGTCCTGGGGGGAACCTGGAGGGAGCTGGTCTTGATGTGCTGGAAGTTGAGCCTCTTGTTCTGCATGCAGTTGGTTGTCGGCAGCTTGCACATGTGAGAGATCACTTCCTTCAACTGTAACCAGGGGTACATTTTGAATCATCAAGACATCCTGTTCTTTAAAACAGGTAAAAAAAAAAAAAAAAAAAAAAAAAACAGGATGCAGAAACTGTGACATTAATACTCACTGTGCACCTCCGGCAGACCGTCTTCCTTCTGCGATTTGAGGCGTTCCATATGCTCAACAGCCTGCAATCAATGAGGTTTTCATATATATATTTAAAAAAAAATAAACTCGCTGTACAAATGCAAACAATACTAATGCATTAACAAAATAGTGATTTTAAGGAAGACATCTAAAAATGTACATATTTTTAATTAACCAAACCTTTTAATTGGTCATTTATTGACCCATATCCAGTCTTACAGATTTGCCCCAGCAAACATTAATGCGTAAAAACATGAAAAACAACAAACTCTGTTTAGTTCTATAGGATCTGGTTTCAACAGTTAAAGACCCATTTTGATAAAAATCCTGTTTTTGGTGTTATAATGTGCACTTATAGTATTTTTGTTGTGATGCAGGACATATATAAATAAAATTACAATTAAAATTGCGTTTCTTAGGATTTCTTTTTTCAAATCATATTGAATAAATGTATGTCTTTGCTTTCCTCGTCTGATATCTCCAATATTGCTTGAAACTTCTGCTGCACCACAAATGTTAGCTTGGGATTGTGAGGGTCTGTAAGCTAGAAGAGGAGAGTGTAAACAAAGGGATGACAGGCTTACTCTGAGCCAACAACACATGAGCACAAATCAGAAGCAAATTTCTGAAAAAAAAAAAAAAAATTTTTTTTGCCTAAAATCAGCATAATCATAATTAAAAGACTACAGGGAACACTTTTAGAATGGATCAAATGATGACTGAAGTGGGACTATACAAACCTTCTAAATCTAAAGCCATTTTATTTTTTTCTTGACTATAGTAGAAAAAGGCTAACTTCTTTGAAAATGCTTTAGTTCAGGATGTTTTCCTACTTTCTTTTATTTTTATTCTGTTGACTCCATATGTCCCAACTAATATATCATTCATGTACTGTAACGGGGCTTTTTCCTGCTGCACTGTAGCCTTCCTTACCTGCTGAAGCTCTATTTTTTGTGCATTGAGCTGCTCCTGCTGTCTCTCCAGCTCATTTCTCTGCTTCTGCAGGTCAACAGCTCTCTGATTGAGGTCTTGCTCTTGCTGAGCGAGATGCTCTTCAAATTCCCTCATCTCTGCATCTGTGTAGGCCTGGTTTTGCTCCAGAGTCTTGGGAACAAAGTAATTTGAATATCAGAGATCACTATAATCACAAGAGAAAGTATTCAGGATTCATAATTTAAGAGTCATCTATATATCTTCTCACCTCCCAGCTATCTGGCTCCAGGAATTCCTTTTTCTTTGTAGCAACCAGGAATTCATCTAAAGACACCAACCTGTCTTTGTTAGTGTCAACCTATGACAAAAGAAAAATGCAGTATGGTTGTTAAAAAATATCAGAATTTAAAAAGTGTCAGCAGAAAAGGAGCACTGCTCTGAAATTAAGTTTTTGCACTTTAGTTGCATATAAATCATACAGTATTAACTAGTTAATGGACCAACATAACGTATACAGAAAAAAGTGATTAACAAGTTTCTGAAAGCACCATAATGTCCTATATTGGTTATAAAACCACCTCAGTGACTGTGTATAGATGACAAAAATCCAGATTTGGGTACAGTCTTGGTTATATAGATAAATAAATGCATAAAACATTTATTGTTATGCTTTTCCACAATTTCTTCATATAATTATTTTTACTCAAATACTTGGAAATATAATTTTATTTCTGCCATTTTACATTTGGAAATGTTCATTTTTATGCTTTTTATTCTTTATTTCTTCCTGTTTTTCTTCATCTCGCATGTTAGGTTGATGCGCAGTGCAATGACAACCCTTCCACATCTCAAAGCTGAAAAACTGCAAACAGCTAAAACTGCTCAATACTCTCCCATTGCTTGTTCATTCTTCTTTCTATCCCCTGCAAAAACTAGACAAAAAACATTTTTTTTCAGTGACTTTCTTCACTCGTCTCTGAATCTTTAAAATACATGTGTTTTATACAAAGGGTAATAGACTTGAAAGGTAAAAAGGGCAATCATATTTCCTTATCCTTATAAAAATTAATACCCAAGACTATTCATTCTAAGATGCTGTACCTCTAACAGATGACTGCTTATATCTGGATAAGCATTGTTTTTCTTAGACTTTGTTGCACTTGTATTTGTGTTTGTTTACGTTAAGTTAAAGATTTAAACCTAAAGAAAACTTTGGTTTCCCATAAGGATTTACAAGAACACATCTGCCTTAAAAAAATAGAGAAAAACAATTCAACCGGACAACAGATGTCAAAATTTGTTCTGACAACTTGTTGTACCTCATTCATAACATGTTCTCTCATTCGTAGCCGCTCTTCCTCCATTTCCACCATGTCGTCTTCTTCATTGGTGGGATCATAAATCTTTTCCAGCTGAAAAGCAAATAAAAATATTAGCCCGTGCAAATTCCTCTAATTTGCTATAACAGATATCAGAGACTGTGACTTTACCTCTTTGGTGAACAATGCTTCCAGCTCCTGTTCATCAAAGAAGCCATCTCCATTTGTATCTGAGTTTTAAATAAGAAGTTAAATTATAAAAATAAAATGCATCACTTTATGTAGGGCTAAAATGAAAACCATGAGATCCAAATGAAACATTTTACCATGAAGGTTGAAGAAGGTCTTTGGATCAAAATCTTCTGGATCCAAACCATCAGCTTCCTCCCACACCTCCTTAAGTTGGTTCTCGCTTCCCTGCAGCAAGAAATAATAAGTTTGACTTATTACTGAAAAAAGTAGGAAGTCTTGCATTGATGCAAAACAAAAAAAAAAAACAAGTATCTCAAAATCCCTTACAGGGTGGTTCACTTTAGGGTGGTCAGCATGCTTCTTCCTCATCTCCTCATAATGCTCCTCCTCTTTCTTCCTCTCTTCCTCATTCAGGGTTTTCAGATGTTCCCGTCTGTCATGCTCTTTCATCATCTCATACTTCTTGAACTCCTCGTGTCTTTCCTTGTCATAGTTCTCCAAATCCTTTGTGGCCTAGTTGCAGGTTAAAACATTTGCAGGAGTGAACAAGTGATTAGACGAAATAACTAAACCACAAAAAAAGCCAACATGCGTTACAACTGTCATCTCTTCAATACTCCACCACGACAAAATAATTGTTTAAAACAGTATTTACTGACATTTATGAATGATTTGGGTTCAAAGTCTTATTCTGTGATTAACAGCCTGTAAATAATCATCCAAGAAAACTTAATACAACAAAATTAGGACTTGAACAATTTAGATAATACTGGAAATATACTAAAAACAATAATGTTTGATTGATTTATGGATACCAAAGAAATTGTTAAAGTGGCCAGACTTAATATTTCACAAGCAAAATGTTTATCGACCAAGGAAATTGTGTTTTTTTGCCTTACTCATTGAAAAATGTGAAAAAATGCTAAGCTAATAGATTTATTAAAAGTCTAGAAACCAAAAAAACAGTTACATAAAAAATATTTGTTAAACTAATTCTATGACTGACTGCAAAAAAAAGGTAAAGATAGCTAACACAGGAGTGGATTCAATCCCAATGCACAACCTAATTCACATAAGAAGAGTTCTGATGAAGAAATATTCTCTGCCAATGTATGTTTTTTTTAAAACTGTTTATGTCTGAAGTAGAAAAATGAAAAGATCCGTATGACTTCCATTATTCAATGTTGCCCTTAGTAGTTCATTCTAAGCTCCAAGATGATTCTATTATGAACTGGTCAGTGTGTAAGTGGAAATATTTTACTTAATCACATATAAAAGAAACCCCACACAAATTATGCCATAGGAACAGCTTAAATACTTCATATTAAATACACACTATGAAGTGTCAATAAGGCTTTACCGATTTAATGAGACGATCCAGATCTTCCACCTCAAATGTATGTGGATTCATGTGGTTTAAATACTCAAACTGCTTCAGAAGAGCCTGGTGGTCGACTGCTATGTCTTTTCAAAGAATGCATGTTGACAGACATAACAAAAAGAGAAATTGAAATCAAAAAGTATTTCCTAATCCATTACTTTAGCTTTTGAATTTGTAGCAGCAATTTCAAAGGACACAGTTAAAGTTGCATAAATTACCATTCCCGCCCTCTATGTCTTGCTTGGCTTTAATCAGGGTGCGCAGTCTGTTGACCTCTTGCCTTTTCAACTCATCCAGCTTTGTTCTCACATGGTGGCTGACAAAGTCAAGTTCTTTAGCCAGTTTACCCTGCTACAATATGAACAAACGACATAAAAGTTCGTTTTAAATGACTGGAGACGTTAGCTTCAATAAATAAAGAAAACATTAACAGATGAAGGTTTTGAATACGGTTTTGAAAACTATAGCACATTCTTCATGTGTTACTAATGTTCAAAAATAAAACGCCAGTCTTACCTTGATGTCTTCCATGTCTGTATTGTGGAGCTTTTCTCGAAAATGCTGATCTTTCTCAAGAAAGTCTATAACCTCTCTGAGGTAGCGATCATAGTGGAGCCCAGTATCCTGTAAAAGTAATAAAAATATATTTTGTAAAAAGCATAGCTTAAAATAAACCCTATCTGACAGCAGCAATAACAGATGTTACTATGTTCCAGCTATATTACAACTATAAACTGCAAAGTTCCACGGATGCTCAAGACATTTTTTCTTAAATTTTTCTTGATGTATTACAGCTGAGGATGCAACAATTTTCGTATTAAACCGTATGCAACACTATTAAATGTAATTAAGCATTACTTTAGGCTTAGTATGAGCCAACTTCAGGTTTTTTGTCATTGTTTATTGCTTATGAGCAAATTAACAAAAGATTTTTTTCTAAATATGTTTCTGCTTTATAATACCCAAATCTTATATTGAACCAAAACAAAGCAGTGACACAAAAAGTTTGAACCAAATTGTGGAGAAAGTGAATTGACGCATCCTTAATAGCTACTATAGTTCAAAATCTATAGACAAATGTTTGCCTCTTGTGTTGTTATTTAGAGTAAATGACTCCTTTTGGAACCAGAAATGAGGCAGTTGTACATGTGTATTAGAAATAATAAACACCAAGTAGAATTACTGTACCAACAATTGCATTCATTTGTGGGTTTGTTTGTAAATTCTTGCGAATTGATTGAAAAAGAAAAAGTCCTAGAAATTACAATGCAATCTCACTTCCCAAAATAAACAAAAAAAAACTATAGTTGTATCTTCCCTATTTCAACATACTGAAGGCGTTGCAACATCATCTTCTAATCTCTTAAAACGTTTAGGCAAGCTGAAACTATGCATTTACTGACGTATTGATACTATATGTGAAAGATAAATTATGAGGGCTTTTTATAGACACTTTAGCATTATTTCATGTAGTTTCTGTATTTTTTAAAATTTCACGACATACATTAAGTTTGTGCCAAATGTGCAACAAAAAGAACACTATCTCCAAAACAACACTGAGACTCGAGCATTTCCTTATCAGTGGGATGTGAGTGAGGCTTAATGTCAGCTCTTAATCTACTTTCATGTGGTAATGACAAAACCTGTAGCTGTCATGTGGTAATAAACCACTTGATGTGACAAGGGTAGAAAAAACTCCAGTCAAAAAAAGCATCTAACGCACTAGTTATGACTATCTTATGAAAAAGCCTTGAGATTTTAAAAAGACAGTCTACAATATAACTTATGGGTGGAAAAAGTCTTTCACTTGCCATATAATAGCAAAAAACATGTATAATAGACAACTTTTCTCTTATAGCTGATGAAATTTCAGGTCATTGGCTATTCCATTTTCTTACCACATTCGCAGGTGGTTCTTCTGGTTTGTCAGATCTGATTTGGAACGCATCCTTGTCGATACAAGGAGGCTGCAGAAGCATCAGCAGGAGAGCGCAGCAGCTGAGAAGAGCTCGGCTCCAGCACATCTGCACATGAACACAGGTCCAACGCAGGTACTTAAATAGAGCGAAGGTCAGCCTACATAAAACTAGCGAGGTGTTCAAATTCCGTGTAATGAGTTTTCCGAACAGCTCTCCAACCCTATCATGTGGTGCTACCTAATATTAACCAGGGTAGAGCTTTTGAGGTTAGCCTTTAGCTGAACTGACAGATATAGCTAATAAGTTACAAGAATTCAAGGAACAAGTACGCTTGTAACGTAAACACACTGGCATACAAACCCGTTTTCTTACTCTAAAGAACACATAAAGTCATTCGCTAAGATTAAACGCTGTTGTGTTATTTGTATACTCACTTTTAAGTGATTTCTGAAGCCCATTTGCCTGATATGCACCCTTTGCTCTCAGCTGGGGCTGCTAGGTCGTAATTCAGCATGTGCGGCAGCGCGCGAGTCACAGGCGACTTAATTGGCCAGCACAACGGTAATAGCACGTTAGGTTGCAGTGAACAGTACGTGGCGAGCATGGTGGCGAGATGACGTAAGATAGGTGGGCGGGATGTCAAGAAAAATTAGGGAAAAAAATGTATTAATAAAAATGAACCTCTTTAAGAGCGCATCTGTTAATAAAAGCGTTATTAAAATTGTATTTTAGAAATAGTTTCAGTTGTGTTATTGCTTCAAAGTATTTTTCAGTTGAAATTGACTTTGTTTAACCTGATCAAAGGATAAAACTCATTGACAGTTGAAAGAGCTGATGCTATTTTGTAGTTTATAGGCCTATGGTTATTTTTGCAATAAGAATACGTGTCCTAAATGTGGCATCGTTTTCTTCCTAAGTTTTCATGATGTTTACAAAATATTTCTGAATGTTACATTTCTACAAAAAGATTTTTGCGAGTCACATTCCATCTATCTATCTATCTTCTGAACCCAGAATCTTTTTGAGGTCATGGGGTTGCTGGAGCCTGTCCCATCTATAATTGTGCGAATCCGGGGTGCACTAACAGGGGGCCAGTGTGTTGCAGGGCCCTAGTCACATTCTATCACTAAGTAATTAAAGAATACGAATAATTAATTGAATTCAATTTTAAAGAGACATTCGATTTTTAATATTTAATAAAACATTAATTGACAGGTTGCAATGCAATGCTATGCAATTGTCTCAATGGGACATAGAATTGTCTTGTGATGCAAAATCCACATATCAAAAGATCTACTTCAGCATTTATTTGTGTGTTTTGAAGGCTCCACTTTTTGATTAATGGTCCGAGATGCGTGTCTCTGTCCCAGTGGAGCTTACTTGAAGGAAGATGAAATGATCATACACATCTTAGTGCATTTATCACTGTACTGGCAAATGAGGAAAATCAAGAGGTTGCTCTAACGGTGCTTCTTCTGCTATGCTTAGTTATTTATTTTAAACAAAATTGACCTTTTTTTGTAACAGACACGTTTTAAAAAGTTGTATCTAAAATATAATTTTAAAAGCATTATGCATCTATTTTTCCGACGGCTCCTATTAATTCTGTGTCCTCTCCAGTAGGGGTCAGCATTGTGATCTGTTGGTTCAGTAAAAAAGACTTCATCCTGATAGATTAGCACCATTCTTGTTTTTACTCGTTGATAGATAGAGGTGATTGTTTGATTAAGTAACTAAAATAACTTGAATAATGTTGAAATTCAACTCAGTTCAAAAGAAAAAAATTAATTTCCTTTTATTTTGAAAAAATCATATACATTATGTTGACTGCAACAACACAACACTAATTTAACTTTTCATAATTTATATTTTTATTGTGTTACATTTATACAACTTGTAATAGAAGCTGAATGATTAAAAATACAAAATAATAGGTATAAATTACAAATTTTATTTCCATGAGTCTTGGGTGATACAAGCAGACAATGAATCCAGCTTCTCCCTGGATAAGTGAGCTGATCACTAAATATAACATTCCTGCCCTGTAGATGTCGTTGCTATAGCTCATTGAGCTTAGAGGCAATTAATCACTGTCCTAGGATCATAACCACATTGGGAGGTAAATGGAAAGCTTCAGCGAATACAGGCGATCAGCAGTTTTGTTTCCATTAACATCTCTCTACGTGTTGATGAAATGGGCTTCATTTTAAAATAATATTTTCACTTTGAACTAAAAATTCAGACTCTTTTAGTCCCATCTCTAGTCACCAATTTTCAGTGAATTCCTGATGTTGTCGGCAATTTGAGATACTTTAAGGGAAGTATCTCAGAGACAAATGGCATTGATTTCCTATACAGCCTTCTGCCAGATAGATCAAGATCAAAATCAGCTGAAGATCAAAACAAAATCAGAACAACTTAATCCTTATTTCATTTTCCACTCAGCACCTTTCTTAAGGTGTGATTCAGCGAGAGGAGGCTCTCAGAGGAGAAGACAATAACACTGAGTCACCTTGCTGCATTGTGAGCCTCTGGCAGCCAGGAGGAAGGATTCAGCATCAACACTGCAGAGCTGCAGTGGCCGGTGCAGCAACTGCAACTGTGTCTATTTGTGTGAGCAGATTAGTATGTATGTATAAATGGATGCTCATATAGTCCAGATGATGATAAATCATACCAAGGACAAACACCATCACTTGACTGCAGCCCTGAAATGATTACTCTGCAGTATGGAGAGTGCGCTTGCCCTTCATGTAGCAGACATGTCGAGAATATGCCTGATTGGACATATTTAGAGAAGTGATGTGGATCAATTCAAGTTAGCAAAATTTACCATCATTTCAATAGATTTTAATGAAATCGCTTTACACTGGGAGAGCCACACCTGAATAAGCTACTGAAACCCTTTTCTGCAGAGTATGCTTCTTATAAATTGATTCCTATTACTTCACTCTTTAGGGCAGGCATAAATTCTGACACATATTTCACCGATAACCTTTGCAGCTCATTATAATGCATGAAAGAGCTTGCAAAACTTAGCCTAAAAGCCTAAGGTGTAAGACACCAATTTGACAGAGAATTTTTTTTATCTAGCATTTTAATTAAAAAATATATAAAAATCAAAAGTTTGCATTTTGGTAACAGGTTTATAGTACTGATCGATCTGGGGCAAGTTACTTCCAAACTGGAATATATTTCATGTAGCGTAACTTAATTCAATTAAAAAGTAATTCCATACTTTATTTTGCTCTTGTTTGAGAATTGCAATGTTAATTACTTTCAAGTGAATATATTTGTAATAGCTGAATTAATAATCTTGGCATTTTACTTTTTAAAAAAGTAAAAAGAAGAGAGTAAATAGAGAACCTTAGTTATAGTGTCAGAGGACTAAAACAAATGCTATCTAATAAAAACAGGTTAAAATTACCACACTTGTTTTCCTATAGCAACAAGACAGAAAGATATTGGCTCTAAGAAAAACACAAGTCCTTTATTAAGAATTCCTAATGAGACACACTTATTAGGAAGAAATAACTGAAATTAAAGTCTGAGGCTATGAGGCCAAACAGGAAATTAGTCTCATTAGGTCAAAATGAATTTAAAAAAGCTTAGAATGTCTGACTGCAATCAGAAAAAAAGGAAAAATTATATTTTGGGAGATTTTGAGAGATTATGTGCATTTAGCCTAAATAGCCAAAAAAAAAAAAAAAAGTGATCAGACGGCAACTTATATAATGATGCTTTATAATACATTCTACTACTTTAAGCTGCTATACTGTTACTGTTAAACTTTTGCAATGAGTCATTCCCAACAGTTGTAATTATATTATTATTATATTCACCTTACTATGTAATATTCAAATGTCAGATGGTTTGGAGACCCAAACTGAGGGGATAGAGGAAGGTCGTTAGACTTAAAAACACAGGGTAAAAAGAAAAAAAAAAAAAAAAACAATAACTGAACAAAAGAAAAACATTTTAACAAAAACCTAGGAAAACCAAAAAATAGTACTGACAATTGAAACCCCATAGACAAGAGACAAAGAGGCAGTGATGTGAAACTGAATTACCCGTAATATTTCACTCAATTCTGGTAGGACAGTAAACTTGAGCACAAAACATGATTACAGATGAAGAAATAAACAAGAAAGATAAAAAAAAAAAAAACCTTCACCAATTGTACGGAGCCGCTGACATGACAGGGTCACGGGCTCTGTCGTTTTGGCCTTAAATATACAAAAAAAAAAAAGAAAAAAATATGGCTTCTTAGATAAATGGCTAATAATTATTTGACTTCATTGTTTGTGGTGCAGTGCAAAGTTTCGTTGTTGCCATATTGCTTTTTTGTAATAGTAGCTTCAACTTACTGTCCTCTAATAAAAGTTATAGTTATGATTTATTTATAAATAGCTGAGGACAAGTGCTGTATAATAAATTCTATAAGAGTAAAAAAAAAAAGAAGAAGTTTAAACAATTTAATATATGGTAAAACATGGTTAAAAAAAAAAAAAGAAAAAGTCAAATATAAAACAAATGCAATAGTGAAACAGAAACACTGATAGAAGCAAGAGCTAGTAATAAAAATAAAAAAAGCAGCAGAGTTTCATGGATCAAAATCCTAGTGTTGGAAAAAAAGGCTTCTTCATTTTAAAATCCATCTTGGAGAAAAAAAAGAAAAAAGAGAAAAACAAACTTTTTAATTTGTAATGTTTAAATGGTAATCTAATCTAGGTACCTGTCTCTGAATATGGCTTTTTTGTTCTATATTTTTTCTTTTATTTTGGAAAAGTAGCTTTGACTTAATGTCAGCAAATAACCTTTAAGTCCATCTTATAAAAATGCAGAAGTGTAATAGTCAATCTGTAAAAAATTTATTTAAGAAGTGTCTTATTTTCTAATGTTTTTTTTTTGACTTGATGCTTAAAACTATGCTTTATTTATTTTATCAGACATCACATTAGTATTCTATAAGAATTTAGCCTAATGAAGTGTAACCCTGTTGGTTTACTTTTTGATGTGCTGCAAAATTCGTGTCCTTACAATAATGGGGACTCTTAACAGTGTCTGGCCTAAAGGGAAACAAATATATATAGAAGCTTTTTTTAAAAAAAAATATTTCCATTTCTCTGTTCATTTTAAGTTTCCTAATGCGTGTCGTTGGAGGAATTGAGGGTAAGTTTTTTTTGGTTTTTTTTTTAAATATAAAAGCCTTTATTTAGGTTTTTACGTTTATTCTGTCCAGCACTGTGAATATGTAAATACATTTTTATTGAACAATAAATAAATACAAACAAAGATGGACAATCAAGATAACAAACTTGGAAAGTCAACCCAACCTTCCTGTTATCAACTTGTTTTCTCAGGTTTTCTTCACTGTTCCTTATCTAAACTATGCACATGGCCTTTTGAAGGATTGGAAATCTGTTATAGAGCCAAATCTTGTCTCCTCAGACACGGTTGTGTTGATAAAACATGTCTGTTTGTGTGAATAATCCCTAAATATTTATCAAATGAACATCCTCTTTTGGAGGTCTGATAGTCAAATCATCATGAGGGTTGAATCCGGTGGTTGTGGATGAAAGAAACATATTTATTTTATTTTTTTTTTCCCGACTGCTATGCTTCGGCATTCTTCCCCTTTAAAACTCACGTTGCCCGTGCGGTGGCATTATCTGGGCTCCCTAGGAAAAGTCTGCGGAGTGTGGAGCCTGGAGGAGGTGCAGGGAGGAGGAGGAGGAGGAGGGGGTGGTGGATTTAGAGGAGTCAGAGACGAGGGATCATGGCGGCACCTCTCGGACGGGACACCCTACCTGACCATTGGTCGTACGGAGTTTGCAGAGATGGACGCGTTTTCTTTACAAAGTGAGCGACGTTCGGGCTTTGGCGCCACTTTTCTAAGGAATTGTTGCCTCGCGGCGGGTGTCTGGCTTTTTTTGTGGTTTTGTTGTTGTTTTATTACCGTTCAGTAACAGGTGTCTTTTCTTGCAGCGATAAAACTCGTAGCACTACTTGGCTACATCCACGCACTGGCGAGCCTGTGAACTCCGGACACATGATACGTTCAGGTACCCGACAAAACTACCTGGTTTTCGGGGTGTCCGGGAGAAGGGGGACGCTGCTGCTGTTGCTGCTGCTGCAGTGTGGGGTTACTGTTTAGTAATGGCTCGCTCTTGTTGGTGTTACAGATTTGCCCAGAGGATGGGAAGAGGGTTTCACGGAGGAAGGAGCCAGTTACTTCATTAAGTGAGTACCGAGCCCCATTTTATAGTAAACAGCTCTGTGTTTGACCATTTCAATCATATTGTGAAAAGAGAGTTTAGAGCTGTGGGACAGAGACATGCGACGTTCAGGGACCCCACAAGAAAAAAAGTGAAACCAATTGCCCGCCTTTGCAGTGTGAATGGAGAGTGCCTTGCAGGACAGGAGGGAAGCTATTAAAATTCTCCTCACATCCACCATGCAGGACCTCTACTCTCTCTGTCAGATAGGTGTGCATGTGTGGCAGTAGGCTGTAAGAGGTTGCAGCCAGGAGAGGGGTGTGACCATGTGATGACAGAGATGAATGGCGTGATTGCATTATCGAAGCAGAGAGGACATCATTTTCAAAGTCACGACTGTGGAGTTTTTGTTTGGGGGAAATTTGTGCATCCCTCCCACTTTTAGAGCGAAGCAATTCTTCAGAGAAATCAACGAAAGTGGTCAAACACACCAGATAGGTTTATGTACTTGATGCAATTCGACATTTGCTGACATGTCAATCACGACGGCCATCCAAATATGACCTCAAATAATGGACAACGGTGACATCCCGAGTAGCGATGCAGTAGATCTGGATCATTATTAGCTGCAATGTCACCCACATAGCTTGTTTAAGGTCCATGTCCAGTCATGCCCCTTTTAGTTTGCCCCATTTGCTCCAGACAGAGGGCTTGTATGGGGAGTTTTATGCCCACATAGCTGCAGGCTTTCTGCGGTTGATCGCTACAAATAGGGAGGCATTTTCTTTGTGGCACTCCGCAGTTTGCCGCTGTGAAATAACAACATGTATTTATCGAGGCAGTGCTAGTTTCATAAAGTAATAAAATACAAAAATGTTGTTATGTCAGTGTCAAATGATGAATGTTTGTTTACTGAGCTGCAGAATAAAGAGAATCTTTGTTTTTTTTTTATCAGGAAAAAAGCAAAGAACAATGCAAGTGTGAGGTTTGGTGATATATAGCATCCTAAATGTCAAGCCTTTGAGATAAATCGCCTACTCGATGCCCATTTGGCTTTTTACAATGATTCCTTTTTTCTTTGTTTTTGTGACAAACAACTGTTCTCTTGTGTTCTGACGCTTTCTCCAAACGCTGCTTGACATCTTGTGGCATTTCTTTTGCCGCGTGAAAAAACAGTAGAATTGCTTCTGGTGTGGCGGACAGATCTGGTTTTGCTTTGATCTGAGTGTGCTAACTAACACACATGCTTTCCTCTGGAGCAGCAGCTAGTCCTCCGGGGTCAGTCCTGCAACCTGCCTGACATAGGATAACCACAAACAGTCAGGTGCAGATAACTGATTTTGGCTGGCTTGTGCCACTTTCTTATTGTCCAGAGCTTCATCACTGTGACTCTGTTTGATTTGTTGCAGGCCCAGACAGTCCCAGGTGTCTCTTTAGGTTGAGGAGCTATAGAAATGTGTGAATCAGTTAACACAAAGAAGATAAGGGATAAAATTGCTTTAAACATAATCATTATTTGAGGTAAAATTTAATTTTACCTAAGATATGAATGTGTAAACATGAACATATTGGAAAGTGACTGTTTTGTGACCTTTTCCATAAATCCCCTGAACGACTGATTATTGTGTAGTAAAATATTATTAAATGGTTGTTGCTTTTGTCTTTTTGCCCCACTTACTTGCCTTTTTACTCTGTGTGCTGGAAATAGTGCTGAGTACATAACCCTGGTGAATTCAATATGTTGCTCTTAAAAAGCATTCGTTGGTTTGACACATTAGAGGTTAAAAAAAGCCATCCGTGCTGGAACATTTGAACAACTTTGGGACAAGATGGTAACACGTATATATTGATGCCAAATTTATCTTAATCTTTAACCTTTTTACATCAGAACTTTAGCTCAGGTGTTTATATTCTTTCGACTATTATCGTTTATGCAACTAACGTAATTCCAGTGGATTCTGAAGCAGAGAAAAGCAGCCTTGCTCTGATATGCAACACTTCACGTTAGTAATGTGTTGCATTTTGGTGAAAAGCCGATGTGCTTTTCTCCACGTCAGAATCAGCTGATTCACGTTTCTAGAGTAAATGGTGTAGTCACTGTAGGTCATGTGGTATTTAGGTGTCGCCGTTGATATCTGTGGTGTTAAAGGGTAAACTATTACTTGGGAAAGCAAGGAAAATGTTGACAAAATGATTACACTGCAAACATTTGCTCTTGAAACTCAACTTTTTGAAATTTATTTTGAGAATTGGAGGTAGACAGACTAAAAAAATTTCACCATTTTAGAGACACTTCCGCTAATACACTATAATAGTTCTAGAAACTTATGTCGATTGAGAAGGGATTGTGGGAAAATTTCTGCTTCATTTAGTTTGATTAAGGGTGTGGTCAGACTGTACATGTTTGGTCCACTTAAGGGGAACTAGAGTTCGAATCCCCCGATAATACGGAACAAAATGTCAGTCTGAATATGCACAAGCAAACCCTGGTCAGGGACCAGGAACCGCTGTCTGATCCATCTCTCGAAGTGGTCTCGGTTCATTTCCAATTAGACTGAACTTTGGTTCGCTGAGATTCTTTAGTCTGAAAACGATCCACTCTGAGAGCTAAACCACCGAACCAAAACGGCCACCGTAGCTGGTCATTAGTGGATGAACCTGGAGCAGCAATGCAGGAGCAACTGATTAAAATGGGGCTGGATGAACACAGGCCGATAGAATCTACTTTTAATCTGATTCACATTGCTTCTATTTTCATAGACACTTATTAGCGTATCTCATCACCATAGTGTCCTCAGTAACCCCCCCACAAAAGTTGTAGTAAACATTCTTGAACATGGATATCTTACAGATGTTCAAAATTGACCAGAAAAACTAAAAGTTTGAATAAGTGAACTATCTTGACAAGTACGTGCAAATCGCAGCTCCTCCCTCTTTTTTTTTTTTCTTTGACCCGCCCTGACACTGTTGGCCAATGAATGAAGATATCTTTAGTCACATGGTTTTGTTTACAATGTGGTCCGGATCTAAAATCTCAAATAGACTCCAGTCTGAATACAAACCAAACACAAGGTTGAGGACTCGATCTGGCCTGATTTGAGCAGACTCAGTCCGGAACAAATGATTCTTCCAGTCTGAATACATCCCAACTTTCCTACTGTCTAAAATGGATCAAACATTGACTTTAATAAAGCATCTAAAAAAGCCAATTAGTTACAACAGCAGCTCATTTGGGGGCGTTATTCTTGCTCTGCCTAGAAAGGGAAAAATAGCATGGACAAGAAAACTTTCCTCTCCTGTTAGTCCTCTGGCTATCATGCAATAAGTCCTTCCACCTTCTCACCACACCATGTTTAGTGATAAAAAATTTTCTCCAATCTTTTCATGATTTATTAGCTGTCTCATTGTTTTCTGCACCCCAGAGCTCACCTGCAAGAAAATCAAGACCTTTGGCTTCAGGCAGACTAAAGTCTCCTTGTGTGGTTCCAGTGAGCTTTCTTATCAGCCAACTAAAACTATCCCAGGAAAGGGAAAAAAAAGTGCAAAACCAAACAAAATAGTGTGAATTTCCTCTTTTAACACTTGTAATCTTTGACATCTGTAATCCATTCAGAAATTTAGAAAAAAGAAGAATTTGAAGAACAGCTTAACCACTCTATGTGTTTATAGTTTCAATCTTTGAAGCTTTCTGTTGAAGTTTTTCTGAGACAAACCGATAGTCAAAACAAAGCTACCAGTTTGTATAAAACAAACATTGGGTCAGCGTCTCTTAGCTGTCCTGGAGGTACACAGCAACAAACTGAAGCCCACGTGGTGCTACCTTGACAACAGTTGGTAGATCTATTGGTGTGTTGATGGTGGAATTTAGCTGAGCTGAAGCACAAAGGAAGTATTGTTAAGTCACTGTGGCACAGAAAAAAAAAAAAAAACTAGGTTTTACTGACACCCTGTTGTAGGTCAGCCTTCTGCTTGCAGGCCATAACTTTTCAGGTTAATGCTTGCCAAGAATCTTTCTATTAAATATAGGTGCATTTTCCAAAAGCAAATTATTTTCAAAATTTCAAGTGCCGTAAAATCCTATTTAGTTTTTGTAAATTAAGAGACATGGAGTAACTACTAGGAGGCTTAGCTGTAGGAAATAGAGGATGTGTTGCCATTCTTGTTGGCAGCAGATTGAAATAGAGTGTCTGTCTTAGTTCTGGCAGTTCTCCAAAGAGGTGACCCAGTTGGAGAATCATCTTCTGACAACCTTATATATCAATCCTTCTGGATAATACTACAGGTGAAAGATGACTGTGCTTGATGGTTATTTGGTCTGTTAAGTTTAGCACCTTAGATGTGTTTAAATAAATTCAGTTAACCAAAATATAAAAGAAAACGAAACACATTTGTTTGTAAAGTTGATTAAATTACTAAATCTTACTCTCAAACTAAAGTTGACAGACATCACATTTTTTAAGTTTTAATTGATCATTTTAAGTTTAGACCCAATAAGGTACTTATTTTTTTAGAACAAGTAAAAAAATGTTGTTTTAAGCAAGGATTTGGCCACATGTAGAATTCAGTTGCCTATATTTGTCAGCACATTATTTAGTCTCCTAGTTAAAAAAAAAGACTCCTGATATACAATGGTGTCTTGTTGAATACATAGTTCGCATTGTTGAGCGGGCTTACAATGTCGTGAGGGTTCAGAAAGAAGTGTTACCACACTGAAGAAGTGATACCCACACTAAAACTACAAACAACAAAAAGGAGCTTACTCAGCTTTTATCCATATTTAATGTACCCATTAGAGGCAAGTCCTCGTTCATTATTTTACTGTTTTTCAAGTATATGTAATGACTTTTTTTACCTCCCTTTTGTCCCATTGCTTATTACGTATTCAGGTTGTACTTGCAGTTTTCAAATAGCTGACTGTTTTGACCTGGACAGCTTGACTTAATTAGCCATGAGATGTTTTGGGAGTTTTCAAGTAGCCTTTTAATGTAGAATAAAAAAAAGAGTATAAGAAGTATCCCTCCAGGCTAGTTACCCTAAAGGCTGTCTTAATGAAGCTTTTGCTTTCTGCAAACACATCAGTTTCAAACTTCACTGCAGAGGTCAGAAAATGTTTGTCAGATGTAATGGCGGACACCAGCTTGAAGGATCAAAATGGAAATTATATTTTAAGGAAAATATATTAGATTTAATCAATATTTATATGACCGTTTTAATGATAGATTACGCATAATAATTCAGAAAAATACACAAGAAGCAAAGCAAACAAAAGTATCATGTTTAAATATAAAATTGCCTTTTGAGAAATATATGTTTTTTAACTTTAAAAGGGACTGTGATCTTTCTGCAGGGTCATTTAAAGACTGTTTCTTGGAAAAAAAAACACAGCAGGTTTGAAAGTTTTGCTTGACAGACATTGCTTTAAAGTGTTTTCCCAAATGGTTCTCCTTTCCTTTTGTGATGAGGCAGGAAACCAGGCTCAGAGTGATTTATTTTTTATTTATTTATTTCAAGAAAGAACGGAACAGGAGAAACTCTCCAGTGGCAAAAACCTTTCACCCCCTCAGAAATGAACGCAGCTCAGATTAATGATGATGATCTGCAGGGCTCCAAATGTCACACTGGTGCAGCAGAACAGCCATGAGTAAACTCTGCAGTGCCTGAGTATCTTGGGGTGGACATGCAGGTTTTTATCTCTAATTCAGTGTTGAAATATTTCTATTTAGTATATTTGATTCATTAACAAATTACATTTTAAATTAATAAAGATCCATAAATTTATAGTTGAATTTGGAATTGCACTGGATGTGGCTAGTGAGTGACATCCTGCAGGATTATCTGTCCAACCTTATGTAATGGGTAATAAACATTGCTGAAAAAAAAATAATAGTGTGGAGAGTATTACTAACAAAATTAAGCTTAATTACCACATGAAACAAACACAAACATTTGTTGGGTGTTTTTTTTCTATTCTGCAAAGCTAGTCAAAGAACAAGTCAATACCTCCTGTAAAAATCCACATAGATGATTTGTTTCGAATCCTTAGTAGAAACCACTTTTGGGGAAAATCCATCCTTTCATCCATCTTCTTCTGCTCATCCGGGACCAGGTCACGGGAGCCCCAGTCTAAGCAAAGATGCCCAGACTTCCCTCTCCCCATCCTTTTCCACCAGCTCCTCTTGAGGGACCTGTTACTGAGCCGAAGCACTTCTCCACGGCACAGCACAATGTAGCTCGCCCTACCGACTGAAGGATACAAAACTCAAAGTCTTCTTTTTCTATCCTTAAAAAAACTATTTCATACACCTTCTCCCTTTAAATGTCCCTTCAATTGGAGGGCTAAGGAGAAGCCGAATGGGTAGAGGAAGAATTTAGATTCCACCTTAGTCTCTCCAGTGTGTCCCGGGTCTTTCCCGGGGCCTCCACCCAGTGGGACATGCTAGGAACATCTCCCCAGAGAGACATCCAGGAGGTTTTCAGATCAGTCACCTCAGCTCAATGTGGAGGAGGTGTGGCTCTACTCCAAGCTTTCTGCAGGTAACCAAGCTTCTCACCCCATCTTTAAGAGAGCACCCAGCCACTCTACGGAGAAACCCCCTTTTGGCCATTGTATTCAAGACCTTGTTCTTTTGGTCATGACCCAGAGCGTATGACCATAGCTGAGTATTGGAACAGAGATCAATGGTAAATTGAGAGCTTTGTCTTCTGTCTGAGCTTTCTTTTTACCACAATGTACAGTCACAGGAACCAAATAATGGAGGATGCTACACCAATACGCCCGGCAATCTCGCGATCCGATCCTCCCTCAGTGGTGAAGAAGACCCCAAGATATTTAAACTCCTCCACCTGGGGCACTCCATCCACTCAGAGAAGGCAAGCTACCTTTCTCTGGTCAAGAACCATGGCCTCAGACTTAGCGGTGCTCTCTCCTCCTTTCCACTTAACACTCAGCCACAAACCGCCCCAAAACATGTTGGAGGTCCTAGCTCAATGAAGCCAACAGGACAACATCATCTGCAAACAGCAGTGAGGAAGTCCTCAAACAGACCCCCACTGACCCCTGCCCTGAAATTGTGTCTATAAAAATAATTAACAACAATAGTGATAAAGGGGAGCCCTGGTGGAGTTCAATATTCATTGGGAACAGGTCTGACTTGAAACATGACCGATAGCTGCCTGATACGACTACAAAGTCAATCATCAATTTCCTGCCTAAGGTGTCCTCATGCCAAGTGTATTGGTGGAAGCCCTTGTGCTTGAACATGGAAGGAAAGGTTGACCCTAAAAATTGCTTTTTATTTATTTTTCTCTAGACTTCAGCCGCATATCTCAACTAAGAATTGCTTGTTGAGGAAAATTGTTTATGGTATAGTCACAATTGGTTACTTTTTGGTGAGGGGAAGGTCATTCTAAGTGTTTCCTCACAGGGCTGTTGTTACATTGTTACAGTCCTTATTCGCTGGTTACCTTGGAGACCCATTTGCAGCCTTGTTCAATTCATAGATTGGTTTTGCAAGTTCCTGGCCGATGTGTGACTGCTGGAGCATTGCAGAGTGAAAGCGTCTTAGGAGGTGTCATGTCTATTGTTTCAGGTTTGAAGTGTTCTTATCATTTCATGGCTCAAGCTATTGTTTAAACCTTTGCTTGTCAGAGTTTTCACCAATTCTGTGTTTGATCCTATAAATGATGTTTTAGACATTTTCATTACAATGTATCTGTAAACCCCCTTTAGGTACTAGTGTTAGCATAAATATTTAGGAAATAAAAGCAGGTAATTTGTGTATGTAGGTATCATGGCATAGTTTAGTGGAGGACCCACGACATAGTGGATTGAAAAGGAAAGATTTCTGATACATCAACTTTGTTTTTAATATTTCTTCCCTCTGTTGTCATGATAGTGCTTAAAATGTTGCAGTGAAAGGATGAGGGAAACACATAAGAGGTTAATACTGAGGTGGTTTTGACTGCAGATCTAATTATAATGTCCTTGTGTACTGATTGACTTGAGAATGATGACTTCCAAGAGGAGAAAGTGCAATCCACATCGGAAGTAAACAATTCATTAGACATGCTCTTCACTGTCAGCTGTGACAGCCTAAACAGATGAGTTAGAGGACGGTTCCTTATATCCAGTCCAAATAATTTTAAATCAAAAACAAGGTCATAAAGCACAAAGAGCTAGGTCAGATCACTAAGAGAGTGAAGGCAAACACTTATTATTTGTTCAGAAGTCTCATACACTTAAATCTAAACAGAATGTAAATAGAAACTTGATAAGGCAGACAAACACAAACATGGTAAAATAAACTGGAACCAGGGTGAGCAGTAACAGAGAGACGAATGCAGAAGTTTTGAAGCAGATTAGAGCTGTTTGCATGGAAAAAAAGGAGAATCAAAAAAACCCATTCGGATGAAAATTGTGATTTTGTTGTTTTTAATATGTTCTTGTGGCATTTTTCTGATAATGGAGGTCACATACAGAAAATTAATCTTAAAATAGCATTTCTGAGTTTTTTTTCAAAACATTGTGAATCAGGAACAGATGAAAAAATGCAGTTTGAAATAAGTTTTTAATTGTGGCAGAAAATACACTGGGCAAGCCACAAAGCTCCCTGCTCAGCTTCATTCTGATGCATCCATTTGTAGACAACTAGATCCACATATGACAAAACTCTACGCCTGGATAGCTCTGATATTGTACATCATTTTCGCTGCACTGTTAATGTAAGGTTAGAGGAGTGAGTGGCTGTGTGCTAGCAGGAGAGAGTGTAAACAGATGGGTGACGGGGTGTGGGGGCGGGCTTGCTTTGTGCCAACATTCCCACCAACAACTCAGGGGGGAATTTCTGAATCGCCAAAAAATGATATATTTTTTTAAATTTTGGATAAAATCATAATAAAAAAGACCAATGGAAACACTTTCAAGATAGTTCAAAAGATGATCGGAGTGGGTCGTAATCAATCTGACCATTCACAAAGATGTACAAACTATCAAACTTTAGACAACTCTTTTCATACACAGAATTTTGTTCAGAGGTGTCTATTATTAATACTGGGAATGCAGTTGTGATCATGCCTATTTCTAAACTGGTTTTAGTATAGTTATACATGTACAGGCACAACTAATGTGTAAAAGGGTTTCTTAAATGTGTTTATTCTTGTATATATCTCTATATTTTTTTTCCATGCATTTATCATTCCCTCATGCATGTAAATCAGTTTGAACTCTCACTTGAGCCCAGAGCAATTCATAAGAAGAACTGCATCGTCAATATTGTGTCCGGCATGACTTATTATGACACTTGCAGTAATTAAACAGTTTAACCATAACAGTTTTACTGTACTGTCTCTGGGCCTTCAAAGAGGTTTGTTTGTTGAATCGCTGGACTGAACAAACACAGGCAGAAAACAAAGGGCAGCTTTAGTGTCTGGTACAGTGGACGTTTGTGCTGCAGAACAGAAGGAAAGCTTTTTATTAGTAAATATCAAACTCAGGAACCTGCTGTGACTGATTATATAGAGTTGCAGGCCAGAGCTGCGCTTTGCACAGTGATACTGTCAAGAATAAGGCATTCACTGACCGAGGGCTTCAGCAGGTTAGGAAGTCAGAGGTGGAGCTGCAGGAGTGTGAGCAGGAGCGTAGCACAGGGGAAGCAATGGGGTCCTGCTGCTCCTGTTCTCTGCCTTTTGGCCCGAGGATGGATCGTAGCGCTGAGGTGGTTGTGGAGCCGCAGCTCAAAGGAGGGAAGAGTGAAGAAAGCCAGATTGAGACAAGGTAACGAATAGATTATTATTATCACATTGGTTTGGATGGTGTTAGTAAATGTTAGAGAACAATACTCAATTGGCATGCAGAAATAGCTTTAAATATGAATCCTAATCGATGACCAATAGCTTATATGGGGGTTTAAGCTCAGTTTGAATCTTTGTCAAAGTCCTTACAGGTGCCCTTCAGTTTGAAGAAAAGCGTTCAGGCTTCCTCTGACTGAATTTAAATGACAGTTCTTTCTGCTGCATTCTGTCAGTGTGGGTGAGCGTGTCGACACTGCAGAATGAAGTACTCTCATCCCACAAAACAACCGTAACTAAACAGGATTAGTTTGCTGCTATAAAGGTAAAAATGAACCAAGTGAAGATATCAGACAGTCTTTTATTTAAAAAAAAAACTTCTTCAGCAAAGCATAATGTTTGATTCAAAATTCACTTTAACAAACTTTGTGTTGTGTTAGTTTATACTTAACATTTGTCTTTCAATTAAAAACCTTTATTGTCAGCTTTTAATAGTGTTAAGCGTTTGTGATGGAGACTTTATCAAGTTTTACCATACCTTTAATCAAAAGATGAAGGCTGAAAAAATACTTAAAATCATTTATTTTCGTGTCAATAGTTCCAAAATATATTTTTTCACATATATTTATCAAATTTATCATGACAGACTGATTTTGTTTAGCAATATGTTTTTTTCATATTTAATTTGTTGTGAGCTACAAAATTATTTATCTACAATGTATGCTTTTCCAAAATACATAATCTTATAAATTGTGATTAATATGGGTGAGCAGAGGGAAAAAAATTCTTGTTTACACCACATTAACATAAAAAGGTTAATTGTGTTTTTGGTATGCTCATGAAATCGTTCCTCAGCTTATTTGTCAAAGAGAAATATTACATTATGTGCACAACAGGATGGAAAACTCAGTGAACCCTCTGCACACTGTACCAATGCAGTCTCTTCATTCTGAAGGCCTCTATTATTGACTGGAACGTTGACTGCCACAGAGGATAATCTCTACCTGCAGTCCACAGTGACTTATTAAAGGACAAACCCTGATGCGTCAATTTAGTTTCTCTTTCAGGGATTACATTGAATTAATCATATAAAAACTGTTCAAGTTTGTAAAAAAATACAATCTTTTATATGAACATATTTGTTTATTGAAATGATTTTCCCAATGAAAGGCAAAGCCTCACCAGTGATTGTGTAAAGATTAATGAACCATTTGATGGCATCCTAAACTGGTTTATTAAGGACACAGACGCTTACTGCTTTTGAATTTAACATTGTGCACGAACAAGATGAGACTTCACTCCATTTTTTCCTTTGTTTGTTTTTCCAAATATCTGAAAAAATATAACTAATATTTAAACATTACGTTTGGTTTATTGTACATGTCATATATACAACATAGTCCACCATATAGACTTTTTTAGCCAAAGTTCCCCAAAAAAGTTTTGTCCTAAAGAGCCTTTATTATTTATTTATCTAAAGACTGAAAGTGCAACACAAATGGTTTCAATAAGCTTTTGTTCAGCAGTGGATTGTATCCATGGGTTCAGGGAAAATTTGCTCTTCCTGTTGATGCTTCATTAAATACTGCCTTCCTTATAAATAGACTATTGAGTTTAAATAAGATTAATGAAAACTGTTTTCAGACTGCTGCAAGTGAGAGCATATGAGATGGTCCAAGCAATTTCACTCTCTGCAGCATTTATTGAGCGCATTGATTGTACAACTATGTTATCGCTAGCAAAACTATCCAGTTAAATCAGCTTTTGAGCAAAGCAGAAAACGCATCATCCTCGTCATATTTTTGTTTTACTCTAACTCATGAAAACCACCTAAAAATACTTTGACTTTGTCTGAATTCTCACCCTAATCCCTAACCACCCACTAAAAAACTATATAGTGCAGGACTATCTTGTGCCCTGAATTTTAAAAACAATTCAGAAACCATGCTCACTACTGTTTTTTTAAACAGCAAATACGACTTCTCCGATTTCACAAAGTGAAAATCTAATCAATTCAAGCGTTTTACAATATCTATTTATGAATTCATGGTGTTCTGATGATGGAAACACTGATAGTTTATTAAAGAAATTACATTTAAACCCATTCATTTTCATAAAAAATGTTCAAACTTAATGCATTTTGGTCTATATTCGCAAATGTAGTTAACATCGATCCACACTGGTTTTTCACAAAGACTTCTGGGAAATTTCTACGGCACTTGGTTTTGGAATTGTAGATTTTGACAGCACTACAAAATGGCAAATTCACTCTATAGAGAGTAGCCTACGATTACATCTCACTTTCAGCTTTTGCGTGTAGAGACAAAATAATGAAAATGTAAGCTTATTTAATGCAGATTAAGTTTGTTTAATGCAAACACATCATTTTATTCTGTTTTTGGTTAAGTAATTAAAACGGGTAAGTACAAAAATCGGCTACTGGTATAAAACTAATAATATGCAGCCTTCAGAACTTTGTGTATGAGTTCTTGATTATGATTGGCTAAGTTACTGCATAAGTTGTTGTAAACTTGTGGCAACAAGATGTGGCTAAATGACCTTCAGAACCCGAAGGGCTAAATGCAAGGAACCGATGAATGTGTTACTGAAGCAAACCTCAATATGTGATGACTTGGGCTATGAGAATGTGTTGGTCTCTGTGATTAAAACTACAGTACTTCTGAATAAGATAACTGTTTGCTGTTTTTTTTTCTATACTATTTAAATGTAGAAGTTACAATGAACATTTATTTGTGAGTAATATGTAACATTTCATTTAAATAAAGATTTAATTTAGACAAAATCTTGTTTTTTGTCTAGACTTTCTCTTAAATATAAAGTTCACAGTAATTTGGGTAAAAATTGATTTAAATGTATTTCCATTCTATGTGAAGAAATAAAAATGATCCAATTGCAATCAAATGTTCATTCTACATGTAGTGTTATTTGAGGGGTTTAAAGAGTGCACATTTTTACCACACAAAATCTGGTCAGACACAGCAGCAGTTTCATGTTTTTCTTTTTGTAGCCACTAGATATCACTGTTGAGTCTTTATTTGACTATTGTAAGAGGTCACACACTTTATTGTGCTAATTTTGCTCTCTAAACTTGCAATACATGTATTTTTTCCTAAAAAAAAACAAAAAAACGTCTGTTGCCAAACTATTTTTGCTGTTCTGATAAATTTTGACCAAAAATGTGGGACCATTTTTGTAGAAGAGGGTACCCCACACTTTGAGAAGCGCCTGTTTGACTGATGGCTGTTTGGCGAGCTGTATTGATTGAGAGGCATCATGTCGAGTTTGAGAGACTACCCTCATCGCTTGCTCCTAAATGATTGTTGTTAAATAAATCAAGGTGTGTGAAGTGCAAGAAGGATCGCTGTGGCTGTTGACTCAGTTGACCTACACCTCCCTCGTCCAGCTCTCCGCTCTTATCTGTAGTCTGTCTTTGAAATATTGAGCTGACCCTGCAGCAGCCACTCAGCCCTTCTCGCCATCCGTCATTCGTCTGTTCCAGTGACTGGGGTGGGATCTGATAAAGTTGACTCAGGACAAGGCAGGGGGCTCTGGTTGCAGTCAGACACCAAGGTCAGCGCTTTGTTGGACATCATGGTGAGGGGATAACTAATCATCTGTAATTGTCAGGAGGAGCTGGTCCCTACCTCTTTCCTCTGTCATCAGCCTCTGCGTAGGAGCTGAAGAGTTGAGTGTTGTCATTTTATCCTTCTAAAAGCAGAAGGGGAGAGCTTTTCTCTGTGTGATCAGGAATGGAGAGGGAGGGCTGAAACAGCAGATATACGATAATCTGACTCTCCTCTCTGTGTCCTTTCCTGAACACTCGTCTAACAGGCACTTCCATACTTACGAAACCTGAAAGGGTCTCTTTCTGTCAATGCTTCATCATTAGGGGGGATTTTAACATTTAAAAAGTGGATTTATTTTTTTCCAGCGGGTGAGTAGCAGCCATTATGTCACCATTAAGAAATGAGTGATTATAAGTTAGACAGTTTTTTTCCAAGTAGGCAGGCTGGTTCAATTTTGGCTTAGAAATATTTCTGTCAATTTTGTTTCCATCTGTTTTAAATTTTACTCTAGTTCCAATTAATATATTTCATTTTCTCTGTGTATAAAGATCTGGATGCTTTCTTTGCTTTCTATTTATAAATCTTTAAAGTTTTATTTTTGCAGTTTATTAAACTTTAGTTATGGTGTATTAAATGACTGAGTATTTTCAAAATAAACTGATCAAAAATGACATTTTCTTCAATGGATCTTTTTCAGCTGTAAGAAAAATACTTTAACTTTCTTTATAAAATCCCGTCATCATCATCTTGAAGTTTACAACTAAAACTTATTACTTTTTTATGTTCAAACCAAATACTTTTTTAAAAAAAAATAAGTTTTTAAATTATTTACATTTTTAAATTTAGTATTGAAATCTTTCTGGTGAAAGGGTGACTGATATAGTTGCCTATAATCGACATATTATCACACACTAAGGTTATGACAGTAATGAAAGTTTTAGTTTTTCAGTGGTGTGTGTACTTTTCTCTGTAGAGAGAGAGCCCCCTGCTGGTGCTCTCCTGGTTGTTCCTCAATATTGCTCTGGATGTTTTTTTTTTGCTGAGTAGATGAGTTCAGAACAGCATGTAGGTGACAGGATTAGGACATTTTTTTCATTAGGGGTGGCTGTGTTGCAGAGGTTGAGCGGTCGACCTCTGGTCAAAATATCGCAGGTTTGATTCTGGCTTTGGATGTCCTCGGGCAAAAGACACTGAACCTCACATTGCTCCTGATGGTTGGTGCCATTGTTTGGTAGCTGAGCTGCCATCGGTGTGTGAATGTGTGTGTTCATGGGTGAATAGAACTGAGACTGTAAAGCGCTTTGGGCCTTAAAGGAAGTTAATAAGCATAAGTATTTACCATTTAATTTATTTGTAGCATGATCCATACATTTGTGTACTTAATCTACCTGCAGAACACAGACTCTGTTTTTTTTAAATTCATTTTTTATTAGGTTTTTAAACGGTTGTTACATCAGAACATGATGTGGTGGTGGATGGAAATTTCCTCCTTGAATTTCCTGATAACATAATAATATTCCACAGGACCGTACTCCAATGAACATTCTTCCACATGTTATCGATTATCTTTATGCTCATTACCACCCATCCCCTTTTATAAATTAAAACGTTATCATTTAGTATGTTTTTACAGCATTATTTCAAAAATAAAAATATAAGGTATAAGAACAAAAGGAGCTAAAAAAAAGGGGGAGAACACCCTAAACTGTGGCAACATAACTGGGGTTGAACCATTGTTTCAGTCAAATAAAATCTGCCCTTATTGGCCTGATGTAGTTCTTCCATTGTCTTAAAAAAAAAATAAATGTATCCCATTTCAATCTGAGAGAGTAAGTTTGCTTTTCCATTACATTTATTTCCTGAATAATGTCCATCCAATCATTAGGACTCGGGATCTCCGTTCATTTTCTTGTTTTGCATTTTTAGGACATGTACTCATATTGAAGTTGTGATAGCTTCAATGCTGTTTACTTTCCTTTACATGACAGACTTTCTTACTGGAACCCAGTTCCGTCTTATATTTTACCTCAGTCTGCAGCTTTAGTAAATTCTGATGATCTACTTTTGTTGCCCCACCAGGAACATCTGAATTATCTAAGGTATTTTTTCAGTGACTTTTCTTTTAATTTGGGAATGTTTTTGAACTTTTGGAGGGAGAAATGGCAAGAATCTCCTCCTTTCATGGCCCGTTCATCCTCTTTTTTTATATTGATCTGTCATTCATTTTGCAGAAAAGCAGCTCCAAATCATGATGCTTCTACCCCTGTGTTTAACAGTTATTATGATGTGTTTGGGATGTAACTCAACACTTTCCCTTTCACTCATGGCAAGTGAAATTAATACCAAAGGATTCTGTTTTTGGACTCAGATCAAATTACTTCCTCCTCTGGTTCATGCAGAGGGTCTCGGGTAAACTTTAGATGGATCAAGCTTACCCACTTTCACCTCAGTTTAGTAAAGTCTCTGATCTTTCTTTCTTTGTTTTCAGGATTGAAGTTTGAAGCCAGTGTGGTTTTTTTTTTGTCATCAATATTAAATTTTTTAAATTTTTCTTGCATTTTAAGAAAAAAAAAAAAATTATTAACAATCCTAATTCTCAATTAAGGATGTCTCAAATATGCCTCTAAAAATCCACGAATCATCAAAACAAAAAAGGAAAAAACAAAATAGAAAGACTGATGATAGAAGGGCAACAAGGAACAAAACAATGTTTTTGGGACTGAAAAAACCTGAACACTGACTAAAGATGTGAAGTCAATTACCGGTATTCCATTGGTTTCTACAGAAAAAAAATGTGAAAAATTACTTGTTTTTCAAATCTGCAGAACAAAAAATGGGAGAACAGTAATAAAACTTTGTGTACAAAATTTAGTATAATCTAATTCTATCAACAAAATAAGCATTAAGTAACATTAAAAGAGGAATAGCAGGTGGAAATTCTGCCATTAGATGTTTTTTCCTTTTAAATAAAATTTTTGGACTACAAACATACTCTGAAAAGTGAACATTAAAAGGACAAAAACACATTTTTCCTTTAAATTAATTTAATATAAATTAATGTTTATACTTCTTTTTATTTTTAAAACTTTTATGTAATTTGTTGGCACTGTTTTACCTTCCAAAGAAAGTTTTCTTATGCTGCTGATTTTCTGTGCATTTAATATTCATGTTAAAGTTTTGCATTGAGTAGGAATGCTGAAACTTGATGTATGCTAACAAGAAGTTAAGGAGCACGTAGTGCAGATAGATGAGAATGAGCACCAGAGGATAAAACTCCGAGAAGGAGGTCAGCTGCAGTTGGATGCAGTGGCTGCATATGTGTGGGTGAAGATATTGTCAGTTTAATCTATAATTCACAAGACCATAAAAGTTGGTGCAGAAGACATTTTTCACCTCTACCATAACCCCCTATATCAGCTGATAGAAGACATTTGTCTCTTCGGCTGTTGGGTTATAGCCCTGCCCCAACTTCCATTTGTCATGCTTCCAGATTTCTTTTCAACCTACATTAGTCATCTTTATCTCCTGTTTGTCAGGATTTGTTGTTTAAGTTGTCTGCAATGCAACAAAAAGCAGAGGGATTCAGTGTTGCGTGTCCTATTTTAGTTTATCTTGTAAAAATGCTTTTTGGGAGAAAACGAACAAATAGTAAGACATTGCTAGTCAGATTTCTCCTTTAAGCTTCTATATGACACTCTGTCACAGTAATAAAATAATTTGTTGTTAAAGACTTTATAGAGTTTTGTGCATACATTTTCTTAGCTGTTATCTCATTTTCTTGGCATGACCCCTCATTTCTGTCTATTTTTTGCATAATCTTTCCGTACTGTAATTCCTTCTCTTTCCTTCCTTTCCTCCTCCTTATGCTCCCCTTCTCTGCTGTGTATTTCCCGCATGACTGCAGAGGGAATGGAGCTGGGATAGTGTTCAGTACCGGGAAATGCTCAGACAGCAAAGCTCTGCTGGGGGATGCATACATTAGAAGAGGAGAGGTGAGGAGAAAGAGCACCACTGCAGGGAAAAGAATGAGCGGGATTTGATTGTTTTTATGTGGGTTATAGTTAAAGCCTTTAACCTGTAGTTTTACATGATATCTCAGGCTTTGAACATGATTTACTGGTGTGACTGAGCGGCTTTAATAGTATAGATCACAAGTAAGCGCCGGTCTCTGGGACGGAGGGCAGTTTAGTGATTGCATATATTTTTAGCTCCATTTAAGCAGCTGAACACAGGAGGCGCTGGAAAGAGGATGTTTTGAATGAATTGACGCCACAGTGCACGTCAGCAGCAGCGCACATTAAAACGGGCACCACCTGGACGAGTGCAGCGCTGGAAACCAAGGACCCGGAGTGAACATGTTTGGACAGCAAGGACAGTTGAGCTCACACGGCCCTCGTAAGAGGCAGCCG
The DNA here is from genome assembly GCA_003999625.1 of Oryzias javanicus. Classification (NCBI taxonomy): domain Eukaryota; kingdom Metazoa; phylum Chordata; class Actinopteri; order Beloniformes; family Adrianichthyidae; genus Oryzias; species Oryzias javanicus. The sequence goes on from CM012439.1 coordinate 18,960,789, forward strand.
GGGAATGGGGCGTCTCACAGGTGTGTACGATTGTGTGTTTCCTGAAACGCGTGTGTGATGCTACGTCGCACCTCAGGAGGTGCATCTGCTCCAGCTGCAGCTGCAGGAGATGAATTGCTATTGAGATTTGCATGCTATTAAGTTTTGGTACGAAGCACGTGTGCAGGAAGGAGAAGTGAAGCACATGCTATAAATCATGTTTACATGTTTGTCTATGAAAGCCTCCAGAAGCTTATAGAGAGTGCACGTAATAATGTGTACAAGGCGGAAGGTCTTTCAAGGAGTGACGGGGGAGTTTTTATCATCTGAGGTCACTGGCTGCTGCTGATGGCAGCGATGCTGGGATCTGTGAAGCAGATTATGATGTACATGGTAAATGTGGGATATCTCTTTGGCTAGAACAGTATGTAAATGGAGCTCCTTTTCACATCTACCAGATACAGTTTTGAATTGGAATTATTTACATAGTGATGTTACCCACCCTTCTTAGAACTTTCACTATTAATCATCAGCACTCACACAAACCTGCAAAGGCACACAGCATGTTTTATAGACCCACTCACATGTGCTTCTGCTACTCATTACACTTGTTCATGCATTAGTGAACTGAGCAAAATCCCATTTTTGCTGACTATGTCGTTTGCTCTGTTGACTTTAAAGCTACGTTCCATAGCTGTAGTGCGGGGGGGGGGTAAAGTACCATATTATGAGAAAGTTGTTGGATTGTGGGTAAGATTTTTCATAAAATAATACTTTGTTCTACATTTATAGATAAATGTATACCAACATCCCAAACAGCTGCTTTGCCTAATATAATTTCAAATTAAATAAGTTTTACTAAAGTTCCATTCCGATCATCTTTTGATAATTATTAAAAGCGTTCCCAGTGTTCTTTCAATTATGATTATGACATTTTTAGCTAATATAAAATGAAAAACCTGTGTTGCATTCTGGGACATAGTTTCTGCAGCGATAGTTCATCAGAAATTCACCTCTGAGACTATTGATGTAAGTAACCCCATGCTCCCATGGCAAGCATTACAGCTCTGGTGTGACGCGGGAGCGGTCTAGCTACAGCAGATGACTTCCATTGGCTACTGGATGGCTTGCAAAACTCCAAACTCATTTAAATTCACACGATAACCTGCCATTTATTACAATTTACCTTGTTAATAGTCCCAACTTCACAAAAAGTGCTGCGACTCAGCAAAAATTTGAACCCAACAGAACTGATTCAGAGCCCCGAGAGGCCAGTTTGCAGAGGTCGGACATGATCGTAGCAGTAGAGGTTCCTCTTGCACTTTTAAAGTTACGTAAAGACTCTGGCAATCAGATCGGAGTCGTAATGCTTGCCGTGGGAGCCCGGGGCAAACCTTCCCTGACTTCCCATCATCCCTGTGTTTACTTTCTCTCCTGCTAGCTTATAGCCTGTCACAACCCCGACCTAACATTACTGGTGCAACAAAAATGGCAAGCAATGTTGGAGCTATCCAGCAGTACAGTTTTGAGCGCAGCTCGGAGGAGGAAAATTAAGACTTAATTAAGACTTTAATTAAGACTTTAATGGATCTATTTGTTTGCAAGTGGTGCACCTGAATGGAGCAGAGCATTGAGTTTGTGGCCCACCGGTTTTAGTACCTACGTTACAGTTACATTCTTGTTTTTCAAGAGAAGTTTTTGTCTGCTTCTGATTCACAATGATTTAAATAAAGATATGTGGTCTCCATCATTAGAAAGTTTTTATTAAAAAGTGTTAAAAATGCCAAAAAAGACAAATTTTTTGGGGGGGGCAAAACAGCAAATAAAAAGCATGTCTTTGACATGTGATAGATGTTTTTCTGTCTTGTTCATTTCGTTCATTTTGATCAAGCCATAACATGAGAAATAATATGAACAGGAAGTCTAAATCCTTACAAAAAACAGTGACATTCTCATTTTGTCAGAGTTTGTGTGTGAGATGTGGCAATAAGGATTTTTAACCCATTCCTCATTCCTGCATGTTACCCCATAGGTCAGTTGCTGTGCTCTCATTTTCAGAGTCAGAGGGCTGTAAATACCAGACTGCAGAATTTCATTGGTGATCAGCAAATAACACGGGACGGTCTGGACCTGCTGTGAATCAATACTGTTTTCACATCAGGATATATAGCTACACATATAACATAGCTCATGCCCAACTGACATCAATAGACCTCTTGTGGATTTTGTGATGTCTTTTGTGCTTTGGTGCTTCTAATGGATTTTGGAATGGTCATTTTAAACTTGGCGTTGCTTTGATCAGGCAGGTGAACGTCTGATTTATTGGTTTAATCATCTCCCCTAACCCTAAAAATAACTCAGTTACTCATATCATTCTGTCAGTTTAACTCTTTCGTCACATAGAAAAGAAAACCAAAAGCTTTAATCTTAAATTTGTAAAAGCTTTTTTAAAAAAAAAAAACCTCTTTAATTTAAAAGAATGTGACTCAAACTCATATTTAGACAAAATAAAAAAAAGTTGATTATAAATACATTAGGTTTAATGGGTAATTAATGTGTCTCAGTTCGTATTTCTGTGGATCTGATGGCTTCACGATTGGGATAAAACTTCCATGCAGGGTTCTGGTAAAATTTCAATCACGGCGTCCAATTGGATTTTAATAGCTGTCCACCAGATGTGATCCCCTCTGTTCTTGTCTGATGCCTGATTTAATAAGCTTGCTAAGTCTCTTCAAGCCTTCCCCACTTGGAAGAACCTAAAAATAGCCCTGAAATTCAGTTATCATCTCCATGCCAATTGGAACCCAATGTAATGTATTTAACTCATCAGTTTGGCTGTCTTGTAAAGCTTGTATTGCTATAGTAAGCATTCTTTTGGGAGAGGCTTGGTTCCATATAAAATAATATTTTATTTGATTTTATAATATATTGAGTTAAAAGGAGAAAATCAGTATTTGATGAGTTATATTTGTTTAAAGGGTTGAAATAGGACAGAAAAAAAACATACATTTTAAAAGGAAAAAAGATAAAAAGGCTTTAAGATCTTTGTGTGTGTTTTCTATGCACAAAAGTCCTTTTCATTGTCATATTGCATCATAAAGCAGGACAGTGACATTAAAATATGTTTGTGTTTAGGCGTGCACTATGGGATTTTTTGCGCATCGGTGGCTTCTGTGTAATGCTGGGATGTTTTTCATTGCCACAGAGCATTGCAGTCATAGAATTACACGTGTCATAACCCCATGTGCCACTGTAATGTAACGCTCCAGTGGGAGTGTGTTCAATGGCTTCTAATACTCTGCCTTCTGTGTGTGCTCAGACTCTGTAATGGGATGTGGAACCACTTCCCAGTCAGTCCTAAACACAGATATCTCCAAGCACATGTACACGCAGTCTGCATATCTGCAAAGGCAGAAATGTTAGTAAAGAGGTAAGTGTTTTTCAGACTTGATAAGAGGGCAGAGATGTCTTTGTTAGCTTCTGCTTTTAAAGCGCTCTAGATGCTCCGCACACTGAGGAAAACACGGTTACTTGGACTTGGCTGCTGCAGTGAAGTGTGTGCTCTTGCTACACAAGTTGGAATACTCTCAGGGCCTTGATTCTCTGCAGCAAGATTTACCGGACTAATCATTTTCATCACCTACGGGAGACCAAGTTGCATCTTCTGTTGGGTCACTGTAGCATTACGACTGAACACAATTCCTCCAAAAATAATCAATAGTAAGGAAACTCAATGAGTTTAATGTACATTTTTTGTATCAGAATATTTTAGATAAAGCTATATCATATAGCCAAATGCATCAAAGCAGTGTAGATTGTAATGAGTTGTGTGGAGGCTATTTATATATTAGTGAGTGTCTCTGACATGACAGTGGAAAAAAAAATCAAGGTATGTTTGACAACTTAAGCATTATGTGAATCCCTCTGTTGTAGCATAAAGTGCCTGCTTATCTGCCTGTGTGCTTAGAATTAAAGCACTGGGTAACAACAGTGGATCCAGGCAATGTATAGGAATAACAGGGATTACTGTGGTTTAGATCACATAATCCCTAAGGACACAATGAAACTAAGCTGCAGATGTCCTGTTTGGGTTTTTTATTTGACATCCGAAAAAGCACATGGTAAAGGCATGGCAGTGGGTATTAGAGGGGATGCTTACTATTTAGATATTTTGGTTATTTACAACAAAGAGAGGATTTTGTGAAGGAAATACAAAACCCGGGATCCTAACAGTTTTTCTCGACTGATAGGGTTAGAGGGATCTGAATTTCTTTATTTTTGTAAAAAAAAAAAAAAAAGGACTACTTAATGATATTCTGAAATATCCAATGCCAAAATTAGTCCTTAAAGTTCAATTAAATTTAAAATAAATTAAAAAATAACATAAAATAAGATCTTTATTATTTCATAGGACATTCTGCTAAAGGTTATGACAAGAAGCACTGGAAGTTTTTGTTAATTATGCCTAATAATGATATTCTCCATTTGACCCAACAAAACTGTGTCTTCTTCATGTTGTTCTCGTCCATTGACTGCATTTTTAGATTATTGGGGATGTCTGATTTATTTTTGATCTTTATGGGATTACGGGGTTTAGGGATCAGAAGGATAATCTCTATGTGAACATATGCAATTTGTATTTCTATGTGCTCAGGAGGAATGTGCATGTAGAAAGACAGATTGTCTTAATTTAGTGGCATCTGACAGATTAATGCCCCACATCCATCACAGAGCAGTGTGAACCGTAAGGTGCAGGCAAGTCCTGGGTACTTAAACACAAAACTCTTCCTCCTCACCAAAAACAATAAAGGTTGTTGTGATCAGCGCTCAGAGCATGCAGCAAGCTGCACTTCTCTAAGTGCAGTAAAATAATAGGTCTTATTTTTAAAAATTGTCTTAACATACAATATTAAATTCAACTTGCTTCTAGTATTTTACTTTCTGACTGATCTATTCAAGATAACAAAACACACAATTTTAACCTATTAGTTCTGCACATTGTGTTATATGTGACTAAAAATGACTGAAAGAAATACATTTAGATTTTTTTTTCAGCTGTAACATTTATTGCAGGATAAAACCAGAGTTTATCCTGCAATAAATGTTTACATTTCAATTGCTTTTTTATAATTTTGTGTGTTTGCACTACATTACTTAAGTGCCAGACGAGCACGTTCATAGATCCCTGTTTCATAAATCACCTAATTATTTTAGAGGCAAAACATTTTAACATCTTTTTATATTAAGAAATGATTATCAAATGGTCAGTGGCGTAAATAACACATTAATTTCTTAAGGGTCATTAAAATATTTTTCCACAAAATCTTGAAAATTCATAATCTTAAGATCACGATGAAGCCTCAATATCAACAGTTTTTTTTAAACATGTAATTTCCAATTGTTGTAGAATATAGACAACTTACTGCTGATGCTTGAAGTCTGTGTGATTGGCTAGCAGGCTGACAAGGCAAACTTAACCTAGGGGTCAAATAAAATGATCCCAGGTCAGGTAAAAGTCAACGTTTGCTGATGAAGAACGACTTGACCGACTCAGCCTTTGAAAACACAAAAAGACTAAAGAAGAACAAAGTATGTTGTTGGTCAGGTTATGTACCTGGAAAAACTTTTTTTTTACTGTTCAACTTGTGGCCTGATTGAGGTGGACAAAGATTTATTTTAAGACAAAAATCAAAGTTTCCATTGGACTTTAAGAGCCACTTTCACTATTCCTCCCCTTTCCCTCGCTGCATAGATTTCCTCATGTTAGGATATAAATAAATAAGCTAAATGTCATGATTCTGTGCTTAGGTTTTGTCATCTTCTGTTTTCCCTGTCAGTCTCACCATGTTCAGGTTAATCATCCACAGCTGTTTTCATTTAGTTAATCAACCTCAGTGTATTTAAGTGTCTGGTTTTCAGTTTCTCATTAGCTGCGTTTCCATTACACTTTTGCGCAAAACTTTATCGAAATTTCTAGAATTTCGATAAAACACTGTTTCGAAAAAACAGCGTTTCCATTAAACCATGATTATGCGAAAAACTCAAAGTAATTCCCGCGATAAGTCATTAAAAAAGCATGTCGACGGATATAAACACTATTTTGATGTGCAGCAGATTCATTCACATTTCTGCCACGGCGCTAGCTCTCATCCTTCCATTCAGAGAAGACGTCTACGTCTGATCCGAGCCTCGGAGCGTCAGGCTCCTTATACGTGGGAGCGACGTAGAGTCAAACATTTTTGGGAAATCGTGGTTGAAGAATTCACCGAAGAGCTGTGGATTCAGCATTTTCGCATGACACGCTCAACTTTTGATGAGCTGTGCGACGCTGTGGGACCTCTCGTGGCGCCCGCTGTGCGGTGCCCAAGGCAGCCAGTTGCTGTGAAAAAGCTTTTCCTGCTTCCTGTCCGAAACGTCATAGCTGGTTAATGGTCACGTGACTCGTTTGTTTCGAAAAAAGTGTTTCCATTACAGTTTTTCGAAAAACTACTGTTTCGATACGGCCCAAATACCACCTCCTCTAAGCGCAAAAACTTTATTTCGAAAAAGGCGAGTTTTTTCGAAATTGTGGTGTTTCCATTAGGAGAATTTAATATCGAAATTCCGTTTTTCGAAATTTCAGAGTTAATGGAAACGCGACTTCTGTCAGGTCATCTGCTCTTCTTCATTCTGTCACTGCACTGGTTTGTTCTCCTGGTTTTGTCATGTTTTAGTTGATTTAGTAAACGTTCATGTTTCTGCCACCAAGTCTGGTCTCCTGCATTTGGGTCCTCCACCACAATCCCTGACACTAAATTATTAAGGAAGTGAAAATTCTTGCACAAAAATCTAATTTAAAGACGGAATCTTAATTCACAAGCATTAAAATAATTTACTACATTATGTACAAGTTGACCCCTGTTGACACTGATGCCATCCTGTCTTATAGAAACTTAATTACAGGTCCAACTGTAATCTTACTACACAATAAAGAAACCAATTGGATACATTTAAACCTAACTGATGTGTTTCTGTTTAAGTCTGTAATGATATCTTAGACAGGATAGATAAAATGCAAAATTTAAAAAAAAACATGGGATCGTAAATGTTTGCAAATATATTTATAATGGAACACGACTGAGCATGCACAGATAAATGGATAAATATTAACTGGGGGCAGACGGCTGCAGCCTTACTTACTTTGTCATAGGATTATTATTAACTAAAACACAATGTTCTATATAAAGCAAATGTAGATGATGTACAAATAAATCTTCTTTGAAACAGTGTTTAGCTCATCACAGGTGTTTGTACTGCTTTACCTGTTTGTCTGAGTTGCCAGCCAGGCAGCACATTTTAGAAAAAAAAGAGGCGCTGACGGTGTGAATCAGATTAACAGTATGACATGTTTAGGCAGTGACAATGTGTGATCTTGGAAGGTGAATTGGCTGCAGTTATTGTTCTAAGGTTGTAGGCTGTACTTTGCAGTTTCAAAGTCACATTCATGCAACTAAAACTGGACTTTTAAAATAATTTGTCTTCTAAATAACACATTCATTAGGCCTAACACTTTCTCCAAAACTGTGATAAACCATTGGGTTCATCGCCACACAGTTCTATACACTAAACTGTTAATACATGTTTGATTGTAAAGCAGTGCTTAACAACACTTAATGTTTTAGGCACAAAGTTGTTTAAAACATAATATGCATCTAAAACAATGAAAAGTTTTTATTAAAGAACAGTAAAATTGTGCTTTCTTGCAAATTAGTGTTTGTGATATTTCATATAAAAACATAGAGAACCAAAAATTAATGTAAATATATGGACAGCTGGTGTGTGACACTGGTTTATTTGAAGCCAGTGCAATGATTGATGCAATCTTGGCTGATGTAGCCGGCTTGATTTAAGCTCCCCAAATGACCTTTGCTGAAGCAATAAAAAAGGTGGAACATCAAATCTAACCCCCTGCAGTCTCCTCAAAAGTGAAGGAGGGATTTGAAATGAATTTAAGTCCCACTCCAACTATATACTTTTTGAGTGGGTTTTCTTCAGACACTCCAGCTTCCTCTAACAGCCCAAAAACATCCTTCTTAGATTGTTATTTCTAAATTACCCCAAGGAGTGCATGTGATTGTCTGGCCCTGCAACAGACTAGAGACCTATCTTTGTAGTTAGCAAACAGTAGCTGGGTTGGCCTCAGCAACTGTGTGGCCCCGAAAGAGATCCAGTGGATTCTGAATATTTTCTTTGATACTAAATGTCTGATACACAAATGTGATTTTAACCACAAAGCATTTAAATACAAAACTGTGGCTGATATAGAACAGCCAATGCTCTTTTTTTTTTTAAATTAAGTATAACCTAAAATGATTAAATGAATTTGAGAAGCCTAAAGTCATCTTTCTGATGTCCCTTCAAGCTTTTTGACAAAAACAAAGACAATGTAGTCATGCAGAATATAGTCGATGTACTGGTATTTTTTGTCGCTTGGGCATCAATTGGGTTTAAAAGACAGTTGGAACTGTTCTGAGTCACAGCTGTTTGTGTTGAATGTTACAGGACACTACTGTATTATTAATATTAATATGTGTGGTTGCTTCTTGTCTGCCCTGACAAGCAGCTTGAAGCTGTTTGCACCCATTGCTACTCGACATGATGTTCCTATCACGATGCAGCATGGACGCAGCTGTGTGTATGCCATGTGCTCATTTGTTACAGTTTTAACATAATTCAGTTTGTGGCACATTAAGTGAAGCTCCCTATTCAGTTTGTGTGGGTTTTCACCCTCTCCATTTACCTTGATCCGATTCCCCAGATTCCACAGAGGCATTTTATTAGTGTGTGTGCTGACATCTCTGTAATATTAATGGTGCTTTTATTGCTGCTCATTGAATTTGGTGTGAGTATTAAGTCAGCCTGCATTAGTAATGGATTGTTTGTAGGATTGCAGAACACACACTTGAAAACTGAGGTCAAACACAGGCTTGTATGTAATACCGGGATATTACTCATTCACTTTTTGAGTTATTGCTGCAGGAGCTACAACTCCTGCATCGACTTTTCTCAAGTTTATATGCCCCCCACTCCAAAAGGTGTTCTAATGTAATCTCTCACTACTAAAATGTATCTATGATTGACTGATTGTGAACAAAAATGTTAAATAAATGAACAGTTTCTGGTCATCCTTAGGCATAACTTTTGTGATGACTTAGATAGTTATGGACTGTTTGTTCCTTTCTAGCAGCAGCTGTAAAACTTATGTGCTCCTGAAGGATAAGATATTTAGCTATTTCTGAGGAAAAAAAAAGGGAGAGAAACAAAGTACTAACAGACAGAGGATGATCTGATAAGCCCCTGAAACGTGATCAGATAACAGTGAGATGGGTGAGCTGATCAGTTCTCACCAACCGTAGAAAATAGAGATTAAGAGCTCCCCCCTCAGGCTGCATCCTGGTGACTCCAACTCACGCTGCTGTGTGTGGAGAGCAGCTGCTACCAAACAGCCTCTCTGCACACTTTTACCTGCTGCATTCCGTTCAGGAAGATTTCTGCGGCTGCACCTTCACAGTAATTCCAGCGTTCATGATGATTCCCGGGCTCACTACAGGTGAGACTTCATTGCATATCGAGAGGAGAATCTGTGCTCGTAATGTGATTTTCCGCTTATCTGTGTCGGTTTTAGAAGCTTACAGAGGTTGTTGAGATCCCCGACTCACAGAAGATGTTATTGAGGTGTTTGAGTGTGGAGAGCAGTTTGTGTGTGCTTCTGCAGATTTGATAAGAGGTGTTTAGCCTGCAGAGTTTTGCTGCTCTTGTCTGTCTGCCAGGACATAGGCTTGTGTTGGACGGGGATTACCCTGAGTCACTTTCTGGACTCTGAAAAATGAGTTTGGCACGTCAGAGCTGAGCTCATGATGGGATGCAAAGAAAAAGGTTTTGGTTTTGTGGCAGAGTATAAATCACACTACTGCCAGACTTTTATTTCTCTTAAACCAAGTCCACTTTTAGTGAAAAAAAGTAATTTTAAAAAATGTGTGCAAGGGTTTGAGGTTTCTTTTTCCAGCACTTACAGTTAATTTTTCTTGTTATTGTTGAAGTCAAAGGTTGAGTGAGATTCCAAAGAGATGCCAGTCATTCTTTGGCTACTTTATCTCGCTTGAAACTGACCTATTTATTTGAACTTTAGCATTCTGTAACATGTTAGCTCAGCAGCAAGGTGATGTGCAAAATACTATTTTTTTTTAACTTTGTAATTTAATGGTTTTTCAACATACTTTGATATGTTCTTTGATTTATACTTACTTAAATATACTTAAATATACTTATAGAATAATGTCTCACTTCGATATTTAGAACAGAAACTGCATTTTTCAGTTTAAGTTCAATAAATTGTTATATATAAATGTTTAATAATGCCACATAACATATCTGGCTAAGCATTTTTTTCTTTCTCTCTTTTTCTTTCTTTTTTAAAAGAAGAGGTGTGTCTTCCCCTGCACACTCACCAGCATTAACCGGAGCAAGAACTCTGCAAATAAAAAGAGCTACTGTACTGCAGTCCCTGTGGATAAAAGTGGCGAAGCTGCAAATTCCATGACAAATAGTTCAGAAATAATGCGGCAAAAACAAAAGCCTCAAAGAATCCAGATTTCTAATTAACAAGGGTGCAGTGTACTATCTGTGTCTGGTGCAGCTCAGCACGTTTCAGACTTGTCTGGATGCGCACGGCAAAGCCTTTTAAAGAGGAAAATTTGCATAATATTCCAGAAGCTGGTCTTTTCTCAGTTGATATCTCATTTTCTGAGTGAGCAATATTGAAGAAAGGTTTTTACGAACTTTGCTGAAATGCCAGCTCATAACTCTTTCCAAGCTGCTAAGTTTGATTTGCCTCAGTTTGCTGCATGGTGATGCAGTGAGGAACGCCTCGTGCGCGTGTTTCACTGCATCTTTATGGAAATGAAATCCAGCAGCTGTCCTTAAGAAGATGCTCTAAATGTCCCTTAAATACTTGTGGAAATATTTGTTTTATCAAGATAATCTTTAATTAAAGGTGGTGTTACTTCCTCTTTTATAAATTTATTATATTTATTGTAAAGTATAATAAAGTTGCATTCAAACTGATTTTAAAGTAACTCTTTCACAGAAGTCTTACAGACATTTAACTGTGGATAACTTTCCCCTTTGATTTTGATAGTCCATTCCTGCCTATTTATAACAAAAAATGAAAATAAATTAAACAAAAGACCATAAAAAAGCTAAATCTCCATGTTTGTTAAATAAAAATATTTTAAAATGTCAAACTAGATTGGAGAGTAAATCCTAACAGTCTTGGAGTCTGCACTAAGGTTTTCTTGGAGCTCCATCTTGGTGGTTACCGCAGTGTTTTTTTTTTCCTTAAAAACACTGAGTTTCTTCATCGTTTCACCTGACTTCTGAAGTTAAATCATAAATGTTTGAATCCTCTCGACAGCCTTATCTGTAGATACTGTTTCTTATGCTGTCACGTGACAGCAACATATGTTTATGCTCTAGTTAAAGCGATATATGGCGCCATATAGCTAAAATCAATAAAACCCAGTGAGCTGTGTGGGGGAGATTGCTGAGCCTCGTACTATGAGCTGCGATTAGCTGCAGCACTGCTGTAGATTCCTGCTGTTGAAGGAGGCACCAATATGAGTTTTTAGAAATTGTTTAATGGGTTTGTTTCAGTCTTTAGACAAGAAAAAAAAGCATGAAACAACTTGGATTGAAACTCATTTGCTTTTTCTCTCTGTTTTTTTTCTTCTCTGTTGCAGCCACAACCTGAGAGCCACATCATTTCGACACCCAGTGACCGGACAGATTTCACCAGAGAACACTGAATATTCCTTACATGACAGGTTAGCTGGCCTCACTGTAACATATGTAAATACATACTGTACATTAATGTTACAAGAACACAGTTGTACATCCAAAACAATTTCACTGGAAAATAAACATTTAGCTTCTTTTTTTAATATTTTTTGTCAGTCATTGTAAATAAAAATAAGTGTTGAGCTATTATTACATTTGTTTGAACTAAATATATTATAATAGCAGATTTATGTCCTGTGAAATTAATGAAGATTTTATGTTACAAAAATAGTCAATAAGTACAGCTAGGAAAAGTTTTGTTAACCCTTGAAGAGGTTTATAAATCTTATTTATGATATGTAAATATTTAATCTATTACAAATATAAATTTCTTAAAATAAATTATTTGACAACATAATGATAAATTAAAATTAAGTGGTGTATTAAATGATAAAATATATTTCTTGAGTTTAAGAATCTATTACAGAAACATTATCTAATATTATTTTGAGAAAAGTTCAAAGAAAATATTTTTTTTTAATCATTGAGTCCCATGAAGTCATTGATTTGATCAGCTTTTAACAATTTTAGGGCTTCAGGTCACTATTTTAAATAGTACCTAGTGTATTATTTTCATTATTTTGTCAGAAAGTAAATCAATGGTCAATCCAATTCAAAAGAGAAAAGGCTATCGTGTAAGCATTCAAAAACCAGTTGCTATAGACAGAAATGATGAGACATAAGTGCTTTTAAACAGAAGGGCAGACATTTAACTTATTCCTAAATTAAAGTAAGTATTATAAAATGAAATACTGCATTAGGAAAATGGAAACATTTATTTAAATAGAAAGTAATGAAAAAAAAACAGAAACTTTATTTTCCAGGACATATTGATCTGGTATGGTAGCTGTGTTCACTGCTATTTGATTTTGTTGTCTAATTCTCATTAGGTAGAGCACCAAAACTTCATGTAAGCAGGCATATGTTAGATCATATTTATGCCAGCTGTTGTGTTTTGATCAGCAGAGATGAAACAAAGGGCTGAAGCCCTAAAGACTTAAAACTTCCTTATTCTCCCTGTTAATGAGAAGTTTTTGGGCTTAAAGCCATTATTTTATATTATGAATCAATCTTTGTCTAGAAAATCTGTTCTAATTCATTTAATAGTAATATTCTTTCAAATATTTTGATTGAAATACAGTTAAATTTTCAGGTAATAAATGTCTTTCAGTTATTTTTTAATATGAGAATTCCTAACATGAAAGTTTTACCTTTTTTTAGATTCCATTGCTAGTTTTGTAAAAGGTTTAGCATAACATAAAAACTTTTGTTTTAAGTACATTTTGTGAAACTGAGTGCATGTTTATTTAACTCATCAATTATTTAAATCATTTCTTGGCAGTGATACCAAACCATAAAAAGGTTATTTTTTTAAATTTTGTTTATACTCAATTTTTTTTTTTTATTTAAGTGATCTCCCTTCCTAAACATTGTGATACTGTTCAAGAGTCTTTTTCAAATTGATAAAGCTGACCACCAAGGGAATATGAGAGCACTTTACTTACTTGGAGAAGGAGTATAATATGTGTGGTATATTCCTCACTTGACACTTAGACTCTGTTTTACCAACCCAAAGAATTTAACAATAATAATTAGCTCTTTTCATGCACGTACATGTCCTAAAGGACGAAAAGGTGTCAAACACAGCATCCTTTCAATTCCATCGTAGTAAGATAAAGAAGAAGACACCGACTTCACACCAACTTCCCTTCTTCCACCTTTAGGTGACATGATATATTTCCTCGCTCATCCACATGCTACCATAAATTTCCAAGGGGAACTGTTCCAATGACAGTGGTTATAAACATTATGAAAGCTTCACATAAAACTCCAGCATCCCCTTGATGCGACAGACACATCCTATAAAAAGCTGGCTGTTGTCCAAGTTGAATGTAAGGTGACTATGGAGTTTGTTTGTTTGTTTTACCTGTGTTGACTCTTTTACTGTCCCCTTCATTCGTATGTTTTTTTTTTATTATTATTTTATGACTATATAAATGATGTGTTCATTTAAAAATGAGTTTAAACATCATTGCAGTTCACTTCTGCTTGTCAGCTAAACATTTTGATTTCCCTTCCTAACAGGCCATTGGTGATGACAAATAATCCATTTGTTATTGATTGGTGTCTTGGTCATTCTTACAACAGCCCCCTCTGCTGTTACAGCGTGCAGTCAGTGTCAGACATGCCCGCTGCTGTGATAGTGGCACTGCTGTAATGCATTGTTTGAACACTGCAGCATCTGTGCTGCAACTAGCGTTTGGGGAGACAGCCCACTTGCAGCAAAGCTCAGGAGGCAGCTGGTTGATGAACCCCTCATTTAACAGTTGAACAGAATAGAAACTTAAGGGGATGTGGAGAAGCGTCCTGCTTTCTTCATCAGTCATTTTTATGCATGTATAATGCAACAAACAGTTGTAACACCTTGCAGCCATTTCTTTTATAGTAAATCAGATGAAAGACCCAGGAGCTTGTAGAGGAAAGCATTCCCACACTGTCTTCAGTAATTGTCTCGAGCCAACAAGCTGCAGTATCGACCGAACATTGGTGGTTTCACATTAGAACAACAAGCCCTACATTGCTTTAAATTCACTGTACATATGTTGTTTCTGATTGCATTGGTTGGAAGCTCAGGGAGCAAAGTCTTAGTTAACTGTTATGCAGCTTTATGTCAACAAAAGCCCTGTTTTGAGGAACTCTTGAAAAAAAAAGACAAATAGTTAAGAAATGTTCAATATTGTGTTGGAATTGAATGAAGGTGCATTGAATGTATTTTGTAATCTAAAATATTTGCATGAGCTTCGCTAGGACAGGAATAGGCACAGAAATTTAGAAGATAGAACGCTCCATCCAAAATCAACTCCAGCTATTAAGAGAAGTCAGCAGCAGCCAGACAAGAGTGCATCAACCTTTGAGAGGATTTTTTAGATTCACTGTTTAAATAATAGAAAAAGAAAAGGTCTCTTATTACATTCATCCAGTTGTTGAAGCTTTTATTATTTAGTTTTTGTTGGATAAACTTATCAGGTATAAGAATTTACAGTTTTTTGTGTGTAGCATGGAACTGGAAAGCTCCAAGGCACAAGTTGTTATTGTTGCTTTATTTGTTGAAAATGTAAAATATGAGTGGAGTCAAATGATGTTTTCATTAATCCAGTCTGAGGAAAATTGTGTCATATCTTAAATTGAAATGAACAATTTGTCCCTATTTTTATTTTCATTTTTTGCTAAAACTTGGAGCAAACATTCATGTATGGAGAATAGAAGGTCCATTAACTTCATACTTCAGGCTCATTGACTTAAATAAAAGGCGTGCGAGTAATGATCCAGCACGACTGACGCGTGCTGTATCAGCAATGTGAGTGAATGGACATATCCTAATGTGCTGTAGAGTTTTTAGGGGACAAACATAGGATATGCCTGATATTGACAGTAGCAGAGAAGGACATCTTTCAACATATTGTAATCTTTTGATCTTTAAAATGTTAAGCTGCATTTTCTCTATAATATTCCATGTTATCCAGCTGCAGTAAAATTACTTTGGACTTCCTCCAAGATAACACAAGGTGAATAGCACCACTTTACTTTCAATTTTTATGTTAATATTGCTGTATATTAAAAAAAAAAAAAAAATATATATATATATAATTTTTTTTTTTTTTGCCTTTATGTGATGCTTTTTAGTCAAGATAAGAACAGCTATCAGACCTTTGACAGCTTTTATTTAAAGTCATCTTTAGTGCAGAGATCATTTTTGGCATCTTCTCACTTTTGTCTTTCTTTTATTATTTTTTTTTTATTTTCAAGGATGAACATGTTCAGGTTGATCAGTGTATTACTCTGTTGTTCTGGGGCGTTGTAAAGCTCTGTTTGGATTTACCTCATGTATTTGACGTAATATTTTGACTGTTTTATTTTTCCACATCCACTGGAACACTAGTGGCTGTGACAGGGCCTGTGTTGGGATCAGGAAGTAGTCACATCCTTTTTATCTGGAAAGTCAGCACAGGGATGGGCTCTGTTTCACAACATGTCACTACAGGACAGTAGAAGCAGTAAAAGCTGCTGTTAGGAGATTCTCACACTGTCTCTGATCTTTTGTACTTCTTACTCAAATGCAGTATCAAGACCCGTATGTCCAAGTCAGCGGCCGGTCAGAGATCTCCCAGCATGGTCACACAGTCCTCCAAGGCTGTGAGCTCAGCAGCTGTGGAAGCAACCCCAGGGTCAAAGGTGAGTGCATCTTCTTTTTGGATAGAAAAGGTGCCAAATGCATGTGTTTGTATGTTATTTTTTGTCAAGCTTTAGAAAAAAAGAAAACCAGATAGCTAATGTGGGTTTTTAAGCCTTGCATTGGCCATAGCAGAGACAAAAAAGCAAAAGAAAACAGTCTCTATTAACTGAAACAAAAATGGCCAAAAAGTCAAGTTTGTGTAACATGGACATCATCATTCTTGGATTAAACTGCCTTGTATCACTTACTTTTACTGTTTTTATTCCGTTTTACTGTCTGATATCATCTCTTGAAAGAGTATTTGCTTTTGAGAGCAGTTTGTAGCTTCTAAATATCTTCTGGTAGTGTCAGACCATCCACGTTTTTTAGGTGGTGGTCAGACAGAAATGGTTTTTTACCAACACAAAAACTAACACACAAACTGATCTTTATGGATCATATGTTTGCGCACTCCAATAAAAATCTTTTTTTTGTGTGTTTTTAACATGTTTTTGTGGTATTTTCTTATGATGGAAGACACATATTTTGAAAATTAAGCATAAAATAGCGTTTCTGAATTTTTCGTTATTCAAATTGTCGTGATTCAGGAGAAGACAAAAATAAATGGAAAATGCAGTGACGTGGCTTACTCCCTGCCAACAGAGGCATGTTTCTATAAAAGTTATTTTTGATTTTGGCTAAAAATGTCATAATTATGATTAAAAGACCACCGGGAACGCTTTTATAATAGACCCAACAAAGATTAGAGTAGGGGTTTCTGCTCATGTGCACAGCAGCACAACATTTTTTATTCCTTTTATAGGTTTTATTTTGTAGAAGACAAGTAAATATGTATTTTTTTTTAATTCAGAAGGTGCTTTTTTAAATAAATTAACAAAGGTTTTGCAGCAGTAAGCTCTTGTCATGTTGAACTGGAGCTCAGTGCGTTTGTGATTACTCCATTCCCCTCTGTTAGTAACAGTAATTTTAGAAAAGCAAAGCAAATTGTTCTGCAGTCACACTGAAGCCACCGCAGAAATTGAATTAAGCGTGTTGTTGTATCAACCTCCTGCAGAGCTCCAGAGGAATCGCAAAAATACACAGTTTTGGGAAGAGGGATCACGCTATTAAGAGAAACCCCAACATCCCTGTGGTGGTGAGAGGCTGGCTGTACAAACAGGTGAGCTGAGCTTGCACAGTTACTCACACACCTGTCATGTTGAAGACTGAGCTAACACATCAAACACAGATCAAATCAGTCTCAGTGTTAACCTCTCTGTGAAGTTTGTTTTATGCTTTGTTTAAACTTTGATGACAGATACACTAGATTTTGGAACTAGATTGAAAATAAGGCAAAATTCTCCTTTTATCACACATTGCTGCGCCAAAATAAAAAGTAGCAATTATCTTAATAAGCAGATATTACAGTTTGCAATTAAATGTGTTTCAGCGAGAAAGAGTTATTAAGCACTAAGGGTTGCTTTTCCCCTTTCTCCTCCAGGACAGCTCTGGAATGCGACTGTGGAAACGGAAGTGGTTTGTTTTGTCAGACTACTGCTTGTTTTACTACAAAGGTGAGTCTATGAAAAGTGCACTTGGCCAAAGTTTAACAGACAGTCGTGAAATGAGTCTCAGTCCGTCAGCAATCTCCTCCCCTGTCATTTTGATTAATGAACGCCCGGGGTTAGATGCGTGACATCTCTTTCTCTCTCCGGCTTTCACTCCCCCTCACTTCTTCTACCTTATTAACTCAAGTTTTTTATCACAGAATATAATTTCTGCTTGCATTGCCATAGCATCTACCTCCTATTCCTCATTAATCATCCGGAAGAATACAGTAGATAAATTACACTGTGCTCACAGCGCCACATGCACTCACCTTTCAGCTGTTTTCTGATCTGCTGTTGTAAAGATAATCTGCACATGTGCCTGTGTGTTCTTGCTTTTTAGACAGCCGAGAAGAGACGGTGCTTGGCAGCATCCCTCTTCCCAGTTATGTCATTTCGCCAGTTGAGCTCGATGACCACATAAACCGCAAATATGCCTTCAAGGTAACACTGAAGTGGCACCAGTACAGAGAAAGGCCACAATGTGGCTTGGAAAAATATGTCCTCCATGAATGATGCTAGTCACATATTTATGTTTTCCCCCTGGACGGCCGCCTGGATCTTGCTTTTTCTCCTCAAAGTAAAAAGCATCTGTAAAAAACAAATTCAAAAGTTAGTCATTCTGAGATTTTTATTGATTAATGGTCTTATTAAGTGCTTTCATCTTTTATTTTTAATTATTTAATGTTTGTTTTATCTGCACAAAACAGATATGCTCCGTTAGTTTTGGATATATTTGAATGAGTAAATCTATTCTAAAATATATATTTTAAAATTGCTAATTAAGAAATATTAGAAAAATGTGTACATTAAATAAATTGATGAAAACTGCAGGAATTGTACTGTCACAGCAATTTAAATAGCAGTGCTAATGTTTTATGACATACCCTTTTTATGACATTCCTGGCACACTTTAGACTATTATACTGTATATCTTTTTCTAAATTCTGCCTAAGGAGAGCAGAATCATTTATGTTCAACACACGAGAACAGTTTCTAACACCTCTTTTGCTGAAGCCTGGGGTTTCTAGAAAGAACAGCAGTGCCTGAATGTTTGATGCACAGATTCTGCTTTGGAGGATTTCTGTTGCAAACCTTTGTTCCTGCGGTTCTTGTTCTTTTATTCCGAGTGCAAACATGTGATGCAAGAGTGCAGGAGTGAGGATATGAGTGTGTGTGCTCATGTGATATGAATCTTCTGCTTTGAAGATCAGGGGAGATACAATGGCATTTGTGTGATAATGGTGCAGCTTAAAAGATTAATCACATATAAGCCTGTTCGCCGTCTACGCCCTCCCTACTAGTGACAGAGAGTATATGTAAGGTTAGGAGTGTTAATGAACAGCAGCTTTGCTCTGCCACCCTTTTATTCAAAGACTTCTAGACTCTCACTTAATTCTCAAGGAGCCAGTGTTGGTTAAAGGAATAATACAGCCATTATGTGGCTCTGTTGAGGAAGCATGACAACGGCTTTAAAGTGAATTTTAAGGCAGTTAAGATGAAGTAATGATCAGAGTGTGAGGCTTGATCTGGTAGTAATGGAAGATATTTCAGATCCATGCTTTATATTTTGCTTTCTTTGTGGAAATGCCGCCGGTGCTACCCATTTTGGTGCCATTTTTGTGTTTGAACGGTCACTGTTCAGCTGTAACTTGTGTTCTCTTATTTTTGCTCATCTCACTGTGTTTCTCTCATTCCCTGTTGGTCAATTGCCTTCCATTGTGACCTGGTGTGTTTGCGTGGGCGGAGTGAGTACTGTTCTCTGCGGGCGGCCGTCCAGAGTCACACAGACTTCCTGTCTTGCATGAATAGGTATTTAATTTCCCTTTAGCCTCATGGGTAGATCATCATTTTCTTCTCATTGTGGTTTATGTCTTGCTAGCTGCTGTTGAATGCACATTTTGACATGTGCATTTGAGTCTTACCTTGAACAAGCATGACTGCAGTAAGTCATCTTTGAGAAATGCCAGAGCACATGAACACATAAATGTGTTTAAAAAAAACGATCTTGTCTTCAATATTTAGAAGTAGCTCTCTGATTTGTTGTTTTGGCATTGCATGTTCGTGAAATATACCTTCACATTTTTCATTTGTCAGGAAGGATTTTTTTTCCTTTCTTCCCACATTCTTGCACACAAACTTTAATGGTGCAGGAGTATACCAATGTCATATTCATCATTTAAAAAAAATGCAAAAAGATTCAGAAACCAATTTGCAAAATCTATGAAGACAAAAATTGTGATTTTGAAGTTGAGTGGCTCTGGTATTTGTTCTGTCAAACTGCTTCCCATTTGTTTATCCATCATCATAGGGGTGGTTTGGTTGGGGTAAAGGTTGAATGCCATATTTTTGTAGAAGTTCTGTCAGTTCAAGCCTTAAGAGTTGCTGTCCTGCTTCTTTTCCAAACAACCCCGTTGTTGCAGCTTCACATTGGTGAAAACACCTGATCCAGGTAATCGTCTGCAGGTAAGACGGGGATATCTGGAAAATAAACATGACAGTGACCCTTGAGGCCATATAAATTTGGACTCCCCTGTCTTAATGTATGTAAATGAACTCCAGATTGACAATTTATGCTAGAAGTACTGTGATTATTTAAAGACCCACTCCGATGAAAATTGTCTTTTTTTTGTTTTTAACATTTTTGTTGCATTTTTTTCATAATAGAGGACGTATCCTAAATAATTTACGATTAAAACAACATTTCTGAGTATTTCCTAATTCAAATTGCGTTGGATCAGAAAACCAGGTGCTAGAAAACCTGGCGCTAATGAAGCAGCTACTGACTTGTCATGCCAAAGTCCCTTTAACCCCTCCGCCCCCTTACACACATTCAATTTTTCTTGCCCGAGCTGACCTCTGGCTCAAAAATGTACATCTGGGTTGATCCAATATTCTATTATTTTTGCGCCGCTAGTGATAGCTTGGGGGTATAAGCTTGCGTGTTAGTGTGCGGACAGAGCTCCCAGTGACGGGGAGGGGGCGGGGTTTCTCCAAGATAACAGTTCCACCCACAACTCAGAAGTGTATTTCTAATGATCTACTGCTGCTGGGTATTAAAAATGTCTTAAAAAACAACAAAGGTTTTTTTGATTTTGGCTAAAGACTGCACAGTCATAATAATAGTCATAATTGTGGGTTGGAGTGGGACTTTAAAGTAGGTCTGATATTTCCTCCAACATTAAAGAATAGCAGACATATGATCCCAGTCTAGTTTTTAAAAATATGCACATATATGTCAATCTTTGTTAATTGGTTAATTGGTACATTTAAATTAAATTAAAAGAAATCTAATTTTCTTAAAAGTTCCATCCAATTTCATATTTTTTTTTTACTAAATGAAGTTGTGAGGGCTTTGTGGAAGTACCTTCTAGCTAATAATATCGATGCAGAAATAATGCAAGTTAGTAAAGATAACCTAATATTTAGGGAATGTGTGTGTGATCTTTGATTGAAGTGGGGAAAAAAGTTTATAACTTCCTTTTTTTTCTTTTCATGTACATCTGAAGGAAAATATAACCAGTGTGTTGTTCTTTTTGCCCTCTCTGAGTCAACAAACTTCTCTTTTTTCAGTAAAGTGTTCCAGTAAACGTCACTGACAGCTGTCGGTGACAAAGAAAGTTTTTAATTGTTATCATCCATTGCAGCTTGACTAAAAATCTCCCACGTTTGTCCTCAATCTCTGTCCTAATCTCTCCCTCTGCGATAGGCGAGCCATACTGGAATGCGCTCCTACATTTACAATAAGAACTCTGTGATTGGCTCGCAGGCAGAACACTGTGGGATGCGGACATATTTCTTCAGTGCGGACACGCAGGAGGACATGAATGGTTGGATCAGGGCCATGAACCAGGCTGCACTGATGCAGCAGAGTCACACTGTAAAGAGGTTTGTCTCACTCTGCAGAGCACAGTTTCCAATTGGCCGATCTTCCACTAGGACTAATCCCACAGCAGATCCTTTTAGTATTGAATATTTTTAATTATCTCACAAAAAGATGAACATTAACCAAGAAAATAACATTTTATGTTGTAATTCAAAGCAAAATCATACGCCTTGTGCTGCTGGTTCATCTCTGCTTCCTTGTTCTGGATCACCAATAACTGCATTTTGTGTTCAGTTTTGTGTGTATTTAAGTTTGTATACATACTGCAACATGATTTATGATATTTTTGATAGTGTGTTGCATTCAGCTACTAGTGGAGAATTTTCTGAAGATGCAAGAACAATTTAAAAACTAGATTTTCTGCAGCACATAATCAGAATCATTTGCAGCAGAAATGAAGAGAGTAACCTCCTCTGAGACTGCAGCAGTCTTGATCAATGCTCTGAAAACTATTAAAGCCTATGAAGTAAGCAATAAGCTGCATATACTCCATAAATAACATTTTCTATGCAATGATGCCACCTAGAGGTTTACATTGTTGTTTTTATATATATGTATATTCTCCTGTTTCCATGTTTGCTCTCCACCCCAGTATTATTTTTTGTTAATGCGATAAAATTATACTTAGGTTCTCTAAAAATCTCCTCATTTTTTAGGATTGCACCATTAGCTAATCTCTGTAAAATGGTACATTTAACCTCAATTAATAACTCATATTTGGAACATATTATAGAAAATTGTGCATTTTTTAAAATTTTGTGGCAAGTTTGTCCCAAAAAAAAAAACGGAAAACACCACTAGTGTACAGTTAATTAGTTATCTTGGGGAAAGTGTTTATCTATTGGAGTTTTGCTATATTGTATTCTGTTATTCTAGATCATAATTTATTCTTCTCATTTTTAAGGAGGTGAGACTAACCTCCAAATATGATCTTAGTTCACTCTTCAAGAGATCGCTGTTCTAACAAATCTTAGCTGTATTGCTTTTATTGTCATTTTGATAAATTTGAACAAGTTCTGGGTCGGGCTCCTGATAGATAACCACCTGATTATTTAAAGAGAGACTGGCAGCTTTTACTTGGAGAAAAAGGGCTTATTCAATTGTTCTGTTTATTGATGGAATCATATCTTTTTATTTTTACCGTATATCAAAATTTTGATACGCTGGTGGACGTTTTGGTGGACATGCTTTGGTGGATAAAGTTTTATGCCTAAAGTCACTGTTATTCTTAGTAACACACATATATATATAATTAGTGCTGTCATGCTATTAATTATTTGTTCAATTAATTACCACAACCTGTAAATATTTAATATGATGAATCATTTTTTTTATCAAATGTATAACTGCTGTGAAAAGCCTAATGAATTATTTTCATTTGAATTTTTGGATATTATGTCCCTAGTAAAAGATTGCAATACAATTAAAAAGTGGTTTTATGAAGTTGTCTTATAATAATAGACTTCCAACCTTTACTTTTACACCACCAAGGGGGATATTAGTGCTCTGACTTAACACATAAAAACAGTTGAAACATTTTTCTGAGTCATCCAAAAAATACTGACCAGAAATTACCTTAATTTTTTAAATGCTGACGTTTCTTATTCCACAGTTAACTGTCCAAAACAATCAGCCCTCAACGTACCCCATTAATTTAAGATAGCAAACAATTTTTCAGGATTTATCCCTTGCAACATAAATAATAGCTATGGTGTTGTGGTTTTCTTTTAAGTTGGTTCTGTTAAGAGCCACAAAGACATACATTGACGATGTCACAGCAGTGACATCATGACCTGCACTGAGATGTGTTTTGAGTCAAGTTTAAATAAAACGTTCATACAGGTAAACGGTTGGACCTTTATTTTTTATATTTGAGAACATGACAGTAGTTATAGATTAAAAATTAGATTAATGTGGTTTTTAAAAAAGCGCCAATTTGTCTGTAATAAAATAATCACAGTTAACCCTATAATTTGACACCCCTATTTATAGCAGTGAACTTTTACTTTAGCTATTAGTCCTCAATTTTGACAAATCTTCTAACTTTATCAAGGAATCATAAGTTTAAATAATATTTGCCTTCACAGCTTTACTAAATTAAACTTTTTTTTTGCAGAGAGTTGGAAAGGCCAGACAAGACTGCACAGCATGCGGTCCCACAAACAAACCACGTTCACAGCACCCAGAACTCCGCTCAGTCAGAGAAACTTCCCAGGACAGACAGGCAGGAAGCCCAGGATAAAGGCGTCCGCCTGGCTTACGGGGATGAGACGAGGTACAGGCTGGAGATCCAAGGAAAACCCAGTCAGTCGGCCTCACAAGACAGAGCAGAAAGACAGTCTCCGGACACCAACACAAAGCCAACCGTGATCCAAGTGACTCTTCCACCAGAGCAGAACGGAAATGTTGTTTTTCAGAGAGGTTTTGTTTCAAGGACAGACACTGGCAAGCAGGTTCAGAGGAAAAATGCGCTGGCTCAGGTGGAACAGTGGGTCAAAGTTCATAAAGGGGATGTGCCAAAGAGGTCAGTCCTTTGACCATCTTTTTTTGATTTCAGTAAAATGAATATTTTCTTTAGGTTTTGTCTCCCTCTGGTGGAGAGAAATTAATCTGTTTAGAAATGTGTTATGATTAAAGACAATTGATTTGAATTATTAAAAGCACATTTAATATGATACTCTGATGGTAGTTAATGTCCATTATATATGAATTTTAAGATTTTCCTGTGATTTTGTTTGTCAGTACCCCCTCTGCTGAGTACAACCTCCCACGGCGGACTCCTCCATTAAAGCCCAAATCCAGCACAGTGGAAACCACCTACCAGTCATTGCCAAAGTCCCATCGTCTCCCATCAGGCAGCAGCTCTCCTCCACTAGCGTGTAACTTGCCCAGTGACTATAAGTACGCCCACGACCGGCTCAGCCACTTCCGAATGTCCTCCGATGACCGAATGGCCACAAAGGAGGGGATGGTGTGGCAGCTGTACGAGTGGCAGCAGCGGCAGCAGTTTCGTCACGGCAGCCCCACCGCGCCCATTTACACCGGGCCAAACTTCACCGACTCCTCATCTTTCAGAGTTACCGTGGAGATGCCACGCTCCATCTCTGTCCCTCCATCACCATGTGAAGTGCCACCATCGGTGCCCTCCTCGTTCAAGCCCCTCTCCCCGCGAAGGCCGCACACTCCTTCAGACAGACGCACAATAAGACCCCTGGATGAAGTGGGCCTCGGTGACAGCACAAGATCAAGCTCCCCTGGCCATTTTTGCACACATCTCTCCCAGGTAGAATGAAGATAAATATCTGCCATTTATCGGTTCAAATCGTTGCAGTAACACAAATAGTATTTTTTAAATATAAACAAAATTTTTATATGAACATATTTTTTTGTCAATTTAGAAATAAAAATTAGTATTTTAAACCACACAATTAAATGTTCAGTAAAGAAAATGTAACCAACAGTGGAAATATAAAAAAAAAAAAGTTTAAAAAAATAGTAGAAAAATAGTAAAAGCAAACAAGAAACATAATTTTCCATTTAGTAACTTAATTGTTAATTAAATTAAATTCAGCTATTTTTTAGTCTCAATGGACAATAAAGGGGAAAAATAGCAGAAAAGAAGTCGCAACTGAAATGAAAAATATTTAGATTTGGAATTTTTCAATTGGCATAACTTTATAAACAACTCATCTTTGACATTTTAATTACCAGTTGTTCCATAGGTAGTAAAATATTTAAATGCGCCTTTGAGCTGGTGTTGGCCTGTATATTTTAGACTTTTTTTTTGGTTATCTCTCACTTTAGAAAGTCCATATAGTTCATCAAATATGTTTGTTTTTATTTTTTACTATTTCTAAGTGCAGGCAAATGATAAAAATTTCACCTGAAAGTTATGTTAATTTACTTTACATCCAGATCTCTTTCATTTTGTGATACTATAACTTAATCTTTTTTGTATTCTAGCTTTTGTTTTAATTGGTTTTCAGATGCACACAGAAACATAGCAGAGTGAATTATTGGAGAGGGAAAAAGTTCTATCAATTAATATTTGGATACTGTTGTAACTGTTACACTATAATATTTTACTGTGTTTATCTTTGCTCTAACATCGATGTAGGAGGAAAACTCACTTCTCTCTACTTCTCTTCTTCAGAGAAGTTAAAGAGAGTTTTTTTTTTTTAATGAAACACATAGACTCACCTTTCAGACATACTTTATTACTTAATACATATTTTTAATACATACATATTGCTGCTTAATTTTTAAGTTTTCTTTTCTACAAGTGGCCCTCCTTGATGTAAAATGAAATCAGAAAATGCCCCCCAAAAAGACCATATCATTTTTTCTTAAAATAATAATAATAAACTCCACTGCTACCTGCTATAAATACTATTTTGAAATAAACAATAAATAAATAAATATATAAAAAACGGTGCATCCACAGCAAAAGAACACACCAAGAGTATTTTGATGGGTAAAAGAAGTTGTGGTGTGATTTGAATCTTACCACAATGTTCATTCTATACATACAATTAACAATATACTTTTTACAGTGAAATTTGTGTAAATCAAAATGTTTGTGAGCTTTTATGCTAATCAGTCAACCACTTTAGCCTCTTTCCCATATTTTTAGATATGGTCAAATGTTTGCAGTTTATAACTATTCAAATTTGGTTCTCATGTAAGTAAAGATGACCTGAGAAAATTTCAGTGAAACAATTTTGAATGGTCATTAAAGTCTTCTCATCATAAGGAAGCAAAAGCAGCACCAGTGTTCCCAGACTCGTAACACAGAGACTATCCCAGCTGAGATGCTTGTTTAGAGTATCAAATGGGCAGCCTGGAAACTGTTGGTTTCGTGATTTGTTCATTGGGGCTTTAACAGTGTACACAAACAAGCAGGAAACACCAGCCTGTTATTGGACTGGAGTAAATTTGATGAATGTGTTTAGCTAAATGACAAAGCTCTCATTCTCACAGTTGCTTTGAAAAGTGGATCCGAGGTGTCTGTGATGTCAATAAGTGAGCTCACACCATGGGAAGATTAGCATGGAGAGCCTGAGAAGGCTCCCACTTTTCAACACACACACTTTGATGCTCGTGTGAATCATTTGCACATTCACACAGTCCACACCCAAGCCTACTCCACAGGTGGTGTGTGAGTGCGCTTGAGCAAAAAACATGCCTCCTCAGCCTTTCCCCAAACCCAGTGTAGCATGCACACACGCTCACACAGCAACAACCACCGCCACAGAAGCCGGAGCGAGAGGACGTTCTGCTATCCACACCCTGCGCTGTCTTCCCTCCACACCCTCCACATGTGAACAGATAACCCACCAAACCGTCACCACAGTCGCCGGCGCACACAAGTCTCACAACCAAGCCTATGGCCTCGCACAAGCATAAAAAAAGGCACTAATTACAACCACTGAATGGAGTAATGCACAATTACAGAAAACTCTTGAAAGGAAGTTGTCCTTTTAACAAAGGCAGCCACAGAGCATATGCAAGCAGGCCGTGTTTGTGGGAACTCCTTTTTCTGTCGGATCTTGGCTTTATTGCACCCGAAGCGGATGGTGCTCTTTGGCTGGAGTGCGCTTAAGTTATAGCAATATGTATGCCTCCATGGAATATCATTAAGAAGTATGTTTTATTAGCGGCTAATCCAATTTGCCCAGGGCTTCTTAGCAGCCTATAAACATCTTTACAGTATCTCAGACATCAGCAGCGGACTCTTTCTTCTGATCTTGCATTTAAATAAAAAACCTTTTATACAGCAAAAAAAATGTGGCATGGGAATCTCAAAGGACCGACTTACAGTGCTTCTATTGCTGGTAGCAAACAAATGTTATTTTAAGAAAGCAGGTTTCGTTTAATTTATGGGTTGCTAATTAAATCTCTTGTTGTTTGTGTCCTTTTAAGGTTTTGAAGTGGGCCTGGCTTTTTGCTAATTCTGTGTGTTAAGCAAAAATGTCACATTTTCCAAGCCCTGTAGCAACTAAAACTCTGGGCACACCTTGTTTCAAATAGGAGTTTGGAGTTAGGAGAGGGAGAAAAGATGGATTAAAAAAGAAATCTGCTGCGTAGTCAGAATTGTTTGCAGACTTGGAGGCAATGTTTTAACTTTACATTGGTGTGATAGAGTGATGGTTTCTGTACTTTTTGCACAATTGCTTACTGAATACTGATTAGATTTGAAATGGTTTATTTCAAGCAATCAAGAACAAGTATAATGCATGTGCAATACAATAAACAGAAGATTTACATACTTACAAAGATATGTCAGACATAGAATAACTAGGCATCAAATTACAGATTCCTTAAATGGGAGTGGGAAGAAGCAAATTTATATAATCCCACCCCAGCTCGACTTGACTATTTCCTTTACATGAATTATCCTCTCCCGTCCAAAACTTCTAATCAGAGATTTACACCGTACCAACACAGCTAAAGGTCATTAAAAATCATTAAGTATCAATAGGGTCAGCTCTCTGTCTTACAGAATTTCTACTTGTTTTGCAGTAAATCTGATAAATCGAGGTTAATGTGGTTTGAGGGCGATGAAGATGAAAAGAGCTGAATACACTCGTGAGCCAGAACTGTTTGATTTTAAAATCCTGTTTTTCGAGTTTAACATGTACGTGTGTCATTTTTCTTATGAAAGATAACAAATGTAAATAGAAATCATTTCTGCATTTCCGAGTATTTCTCCTTTTAAATCGTTGTCAATTAAACTGTCTCCGACGGGCTGTGTTTTAATTAATGAGCCTTCTTTACGTTACAACAGCCCTGCGGCACATGCACTAAACCTCTCATCTGGCCCGGCTAGCGTGCCTAGCTCAGGTGCCAGAGAAGAGAAGATAACATCTTCCCATTGGTCAGATGAGCCCCCATTCATATTTCTGTGGTCACCTCAGCCGTCACTGGATTTTTTGTGCAAGTTTTATACTATACTTAAGGTAGCAGGGCTGAGAACGCTGGAAAATCAGTTCACGAAAAACTTCACTTACTCGTCCGAGCTGACGTCCGGCTCAAAACGATACGGTTGGACATTATCGATATTGATTGGCATTTTTATGTAACGGTTGTGAAGATGTACGCTAGTGAGACATAGAGCTATGATATTCAGACAGGAATGTGTGTGTGTGTCAGGGCGGGGCTGCTCAGCACTGCTCCAAAAGTCACGCCCCCTCAGAAGAGATTTTGGAAACAAAGGCTTCAGATCAACATGAAAAATTGATTTTTAAGACATTTAGGTTGTGGGGTTTTGGTTAAAAACTTCAAAATCAAATTAAAACACTTTTGGGAACAATTTTTTTAAATAAAAAAAATTGTCAGTTGTTAAAGTCATTTGGGGACTTTAAAGAAGAGCTTAATACAAGAAGATGTGTTGTGTTTCTCCACAGACTTCCCAAATTCAGAGAAGGTCTGTGCCGACAATGGGATACATCACACACACTGTCAGTGCTCCCAGCTTGCACGGCAAAACGGTATGTATTTGTGTAGAAAAGGCAATTAAGTTGAGCTTTTTGTGTAGAAAAGTAGAAAGCCATTTGCAGCTTATCACTGAAAGCATAGCTGAGGGGTTTTATTAAATGAAAAGGTTAACATTCTAAGCTTTGTTCAAGCTTTTAGATTTTATATTTTAAGTCTCTGAGCTGACTAACAGCAGGAACAGCAGTTTTCAGGCCTTTGTGCCACTTGGCTCTCTCAGCTACTGTTTTGTCCAAATGTTATCAAATATGTTCTCTCATCCCTCTGTGCTTTCGCTGGCCTCTGCCCCCTTTAACCCGGGCTTGGCTGCAGCCAGAGGAGCTGACTCTGCTCCTCATTCAACTTCGGAGGCACCAGGCCAAGCTGGCTGGTGTACATAGCCCCAGCAATGCATTTGCACACCTGCAGCACCACCAGCACAACGGCCTACTGGGCCACAGCATGCAGGTCAGGGACCCTCATTCTTGCCTCATGCCGCAAAGTGCATCATGGCCCCTCTTTAAGCCCAACTGTTCCTGCGCATCACCTCCCCGTCATCTCGACCATCTAAACTATTTCTATGTGGTTGTATGTATTTATTCAACCATTTTGGCATGGGCTGCACTCTATTTCCTTCACGACTGTGAATTCCTAACAACTTCTCTATAGGAGAATGCCATCAGAGCTTTGTGTGGTGTGTTTTTTTGTAACCGGCCATGTTTAAAGCATGTTGTTTGTCAAATGTGCTTGCATTTTCTACTCCTCTTTCTCTCTGTCGGATGTATGAAATAGACAGAAAGTGATCAGCACATTTGTTTCTCTGCACCAATAAATGTTTTGGTTTTGGGGGTCATCATTGTGAAGCAGCTGCAGGTCTCTTGTCCTCCCAGCGTGTGAAGAAAGTACACAGTTGCAAGACAAATAGAGCACTGTAAAGTTGCTTTGGTGCTCAGCAATGATAACTCCTCCCATTTCCTCACCATTTCTAGTCAATCTCCATGCTCATAGTTAATTAGAAACCACACCATGGTCAAAACATGTGCTCAAAAATGTTTAATTCCAAACATGAGAAATTAAACCAGTTTCAAAATTAAAATATTTGTTTTTGTAAAAAAAAAAGTGGAAATAAATGAACATTTTTGGTGTCATCTCATCGCCCATTATATGTTACAGATTCATTTCAATTGATTTATCTCTCCACTACTTATTTAAAGGCTGATGATACTTACATACAACTGAAGAAGGACCTGGAATATCTAGATCTGAAGGTGGGCTCCAGCAAAGTAAATGCCACTTTTTTTCATTGCCATGCTCTTCAACTCTCCACTCAACACTATGATCCTTTTCTTCTAACTTTGCTGCTTTCAGCTCCTGTTTTCCGTCTTTCTCCTCCTCACTTTCTGTCCCTGTTTATTGTGTCTGTGTTGGTGGAATTAACATGCCTTTGAACATACCCATTTTGTACATTTTCCATTTTAGAATAAAAAGCAGTTTTTGTCTCAATACTGGAACATCCAACACACACATCCAGTATTGATTGTGATAAAATCATTGAATCATTTGTTAGTAGGTATTGGCTTTGTTTTTTGGACATTTAGAAGTTTTATGGTATAATAATAAAGAAATAACAATGTTACTGGGACACATTGTAATTTGATTATCCTGATCTGATTCATTTGAGCAAAACATTTCAACTTATTGTTCTTTTCTTTATTTATTTTATTATCACACCATAACACTTCTATTTCCCCTTTTTAAAGCTGATCCAAATTTTTGACTTTCAGTTTCCATTGTCTTGACAAACTTTTATTGATGATTGTAATGTGGGAACTATGTGAATGCAGAGTGAATTTTAGTGCTTTTCAAATGGAATGTGATGCATATCAGGGAATTTTGCAGGATTTCCTATATCCCTTTGTGGTATCATCTGCTATGAGATCCCCAACATTTTATTTTATTTTTTTAATTTGAGATAAACTCACGCAGGCTCTCACGGTAAATAACTTCCTTGCATGTGAAGAAGCATTTCTGTTTGCATTTAAAGTCTGTTGGTCATCACTTTGCTCCTGATTTGCTTGATAGAGCATTAGAGATGGCCCCAAGACTCTGTGCTGCTCTTGAAGAATGCCGTTGCAATACAGATTTTGATGTTTTTCAATGGTTGTTTTCTGAGAAGCAAAAACGTTGCAGAACCAGTTTGACTAAGTAAACTGTGTAATTTTAAAAAATACCGTATGGTACAATCAATGTCCATTTTAGGGCCTCTACTTTCATGATAGTTTCTTATTTTAAGAGGAAAAATAAAGATGAATCTTTGTGATTTTTCAATAGAATTTTAAACATTTACTAGGTCAAAATTTAAAACACAAATGCTTTTTTTTTAAGTATTTAAAGAGATTTCACTTTTAAATTGTTACTTTATTATAAAGCCGTTTAGCTTTACAAAATAAAAATTATTTTAACAGATTCAGATTAAAATGAGGCCCTGTGACAGACTCACGACATGTCCGGGATGAACCCTGAACCTCCAACAGATTCAACAAGGATAGATCTTTAAATGATCACATTTAAATTTAAAATAATGCTATAATGTTCATGTGAAATGTAGTTATTGTTCTCCAAGCCAAATAACCAAAAATAATATGCCCGAAGAGCAAAAGGAAATGAGTAGAAATGGGATGTTTCTATTAAAATCCTTATTTTTTCTCTTACCAACTTGGCTATTTAAGTTACATTTTCTACCCTCTAAATTGAACTGTAGTTTGTATTTGGCAGATTGGCAGTTGTTAAGTGTTGGGACAATTTACCAGCAGAAACTTTCAGGATATTGCAGTGAAATGCATGAACTTTCACATTTTGGAGGTTTGACAGCTTTCACTAGTCGTGGAAGGAGTTTATATTTTTTTGCTCATCATCATTCAAGAGTTTTCATGAAGTCAGGCATTTAGAATTTTAAATTTTATTTTTTAAAAATCCACCTTCAGGTTTTCTATTATAGGATTTCCAGTAGATTTGTTTAAAATAGCGTCAACCTTTGGAGAAAAAACTGAATTGCCATACGTATTTAGAGTTGCGTCCTTTTAAAAAAAAATAAATAAATAAAAGAAAGAAAGAAAAAAATAAACTAAACATTATCCAAATTTTTTTTGGAAAATTGGCTGAACCATTTCTTTGTTTTCTTTGAAAGTTAAGGACCTACCGTTGTATTTTTTTTGTCCACCATATTTTTTCAGCCACTATCTAATGGGTCCATCTTGTTTTGCAACTCCTTAGTTTTTTATGTTATGGATTTGCTTACTTTTTCGGACTTAAAAGTGGCTGTTCTGCTGTCCAATTCAACAGGATATTTAGCATCATAGCAAGTATTTCTAAGGATTCTCCAATACTACTACCAACATTGCCCCATGGTTATGCATTACAAAGAAATGTATTCAGTCTTTATATTTGGCCTTTTTTTTTTACAGTGATATCCTTGAAGTTTGTCTTATTAATCACATTGATTCAATGAAAAAAAGTTGTGTATCTCTCCAAACATTTTTTCTCAAATCAACAGTAAACATAATGGGTTGAGTGGAATCAAGAAAGGATAGATTGAGAGATAGTGAAAGAGAAATATACAACAAACGAAGGACTGTAATATATACAATATTCAAAAGAAGCAAGGCAGACATTTAGGAATGTTTTATTCAACCAAAATAATTAACTTTAAATTGATTTTTCAATTAAAAAACTCTGTTATTTGAATTGTATATCCTAGAGGTTGTGTCGCTGATGTAAAATAGATCCTTAATGTGCTCTATGAGGTCCTTTATTCATTACTTGTTCATTTCAAACTGAATCTGAAAGAGCATCTTTTTAAAAATGTATGTTCTGAACCATACCGCCTTTTGCTGTTTCCATATCTTTATGAAATTAGAGGCTCTAGGAGTACGCATGTTTATGAGTATGTTTGCATATGTTCAGCCTTTCAGACAAAACTTTATCACAGATAAACATTCATTCTCAGCATCTTTTCCTCTCTCTTCGTCCCTATACACTGGATGGGGTTGTGCAGCAAGTCCTGAAAGAGCAGCTCAGAGTGTTTTTTATGATTTATTACAACACAAAGATGCTGAAGCATAATCTGCACAAGTTTAACGGCATTGCTTCAGTATACATTTGTGTCACATTGGATTATTATTTTTTTTGTCTTGTTCCAAATCTTGATTTGAAGCTAATTTGATTTGCAAGTGGGAAGTGTCCTATGTCAAACCAAACCGTTTGGTGAAAAGCGCTGAAGCATGCGACTGAACGTCTCTTAATTGTGATGTTTTGTGACTGAATTTTAGGTCACAGGACATGAGAGTTTAAAAAAAGACAGATCGAGACCTGTGAAAATTGCGGAAAGTGAAGCTGACGTGAGTAAATCTCAGTGTTCTCGGGATATACAAAATGAACAGCCTTTCTTTTTGTCAGATCTCCATTTCCGACCTCTGACAATCCCCTCAGAGACACAGCTGAATTTATTCCGACTTTGCTGTGTGTTTTCGGGCCGTTTTTCTGTCTGTGTGTTCTTAAGTTGTGGTAAACAGAGGCTGCATAGGGAATGGAACGTATGTGCGTTGCAACACTGTGGGGACACCCATCCACTCAGCACAGTGCGGGCCTGAGAGTATCGACCACCACTTTTATTTTCCTCTCTGCAATTTAAAGAGAAAAATACATGTAATGGGAGTTTTAGATGTTGAGCTGTTAAATTTTTCAGTTTGATTTTCCTGATCCTGCTCCTCTCAGCCTTTGTTTTTCGCTAAATAGAGGTAAATAATATGGATGTCCTGGCGTTTCATCATTAGCATTGTTCCACTTTAACAATTTATAAGAAATTTCAAGTAATTTTGTTGAAACTATGAATATTTCATGCAATTAAAAACAACAATATGTGGCAGCAAAATAAAAACAGCTTAATAATTAATTGAACAGAATGATAAATGGATCTGAGAAAAAAAATTCAGTGTGAAAAAGACTGTGAACTAGGCAGTCTTATGTTGTTTTCATAAACACATAACCCATTTCTGGGAAAACAAATCCGTCAGCCCCAGTAAACATGGCTTTCTCCAAGAGTAAAAATATGTATTTTTGATTATGATCATTCATAATGGCTATTACGCCTGAAATCTGGCTCCAAAACCAGACACCAGAGAGTCTTTTTGATATTTCTCAATGAGAAATGAGAATTCTTCTGGGCTTTTCCCAAAGATAAGCCTTATTGACAGACGGTGAATACTACAGTATACAATCAATTCGTCTATCCTGCCGTCGAACGAGGACTGAGAATGGAGTGGTTGTGTTGTAAACAAGTGCTGTATATATTATCCTGACTGCTGTTTCTCCTCTTTCTATTCTGTTGTTTATGTCTTTGGAGATGGACAAGTACTTTTCATTCTCTGCTTTTCTTCACTTTTTAGTTATTTTGAAAATGTGTTTCTCCTACAGGTGAAATTAAGTCGACTTTGTGAACAAGACAAGATTCTACAGGAGCTAGAAGCCAGGATATGCACTTTGAAGGAAGACAAGGTCTTTTATGAAATATTACAAAATCTGCCTACTTTTGATTTTTTTGGTAAAATCATTTTTTTTTATGTCTTTGTCTACTAAAATATGTAAGATGGACAATATTTAATTGAGCTTGTTTTGAATTTCTACTCTGTTTTTAATGTTTTCCTCTTAGGCTTATGTACTGGTAACTCGTTTGGTCAAATCTAAACTTCTACTATTACTTCAGTAGAGAACACATTCTCACTCCTCACTCCCAAATTGACGTTTTGGGTGTCCTCAACTTGTTGTTTAACGTGCTGGCCATTCCCAACATCCGCGAACCGGAAGTAGTCTAGTGTCAGGGCGCAGAGCGCAACGGTACCATAACCCAGTACTGGTACCTTAGCCCAGTACTGGTTTACATCCGGGCCCGGTACCACATCTAGTACTGTATCTGGTACTGCATCCGGTGCCGGATTAGGAGAACAGGCGTTCGGATGGGTTGGGGTACAGGTACAGGACACATCCCAAGGACCAGCCCGCGACCTGTGCCATATTTGGTATAGCATCCCAGGGATTGCAGACCCTTGCTTTTACAAACAGACAGCATGTCAAAAAACAACAATTTAGGGACACCCAAGATGTCAAAAAGTGATGACTTGGGGATGAGAATGTGTTGGAGTAAAATGTGTCTGGTAACCCTAGTGGCTGCTAATGTAGCAGGTGTGAATGATGTCAGATAATTCCTTTTTTAAATTAGGAAAAAATATGGAATTTTCTTGCATCTTTGATATTTTATTTTTTAAATTAAAACCAAAATAATCAGGCTGGAGGGAGACTCCTTTCCGCTGCATAGTCATTAGAGACACTGTTTTATGCTACCTAGGACAAGTTGGAGTCTGTGCTAGATGTTTCCCATCAGCAAATGGAGGAGTACAGAGATCAGCCCTCTCATGCTGAGAAAATTGCCTATCAGCAGAAACTGCTACAAGAAGATGTGGTCCACATCAGGGCTGAAATATCTCAAGTCTCCACAGTAAGACCCACTTGACTCATTAAGCTTAAGATATGCACTCACTTCTGTTTTTAGCTGTTCTTGTTTGGGTGGTTTCAAGAATCGGCACAAAATGATTCAGATTAACTGCGACTATCAAACTGAGTGAGTGGGGAACGGACCGGTGTACACAGAGAAAAGAATGAGTGTGCTTCATTGACAGTTGTTTGATATTCAAAGTATTTGCTGTTTGAATCAGAAGTATGATTTACCTAACTGTTTATAGAAATAACAATGATTTGGCATCTGAGCTTTGAGTAAAAATATTTAGAAAATTTAAGTTTGTTCAGACAATTTTAGTGTATGGCTTAAGTATGCTTATTTATAGTGACTCATTTATGGAAAGCTGACAAAGCAAGAAACTTTTGATCTGTCACAGTTTAGGTGTATATCTTTACTACGTGTTTCTCGAGTTCTAAAAAAAAAAAAAAAAAACCTAAAATTCATGATGAACTGACTACTTCATAGATGTTGCGTTCTGTTCTATAGGAGATGGAGAACGCTTGGAACGAGTACAGCAAGCTGGAGAAGGATGTGGACTGGCTGAGGTCTGCCCTGCAGGGACAGCTGAACCGCATTGATCTCACCCAGGTCTGCGCCTCAGTGATGTAATTCACATAAGCTTTCATTCACTTTTATGCTATACATGCCTGAGAGTTTAAAAGGATTTTAGAACACAGATGTTATTTGCTTTGACAAAAAAATTAAAGACGACAGGGATGGGCAACTCCAGGCCTTGAGGGCCGCATTCCCTCATATTTTCCAACCTCCTGCACCAGAGCAGGGTGCACCGGACAATTCAATTCAGTTTATTTATGTAGCCCAATATCACAAAACAATTGTCTCTTTGGGCTTTATATCGGTAATTGTCGTTCCTAAAATATAATATGTGTATAATATGTTTATTCTTGAGCAGCAGGAAAAAGCCCAGATCAAAAAGGAGCTGCGAAGGATTGAGGATGTCATCGCTGGCCTCAGCACCAATAAAGCCAACTATAAAGTCATCATCTCTTCTGTTACCAACCCAGGTCTGGAGGTCCCACATTCACAAAATATATTTCTGTTTTGAAATAAAGTATCTTTCACTCTTAAATAATTACTTGCATAGGAAAAACAGAAAGAAAAGCAACATCTCTGGGGTATTTGTGTATTTATGTTTGATTTTCATAATCAATTAATTCCCCAGAGAGGAAATTTGTGCCTTCAGTGTCAGTGCCTTCAGTGTCTTCACTGTCTGGAAGCCCATCTGCTATAGAGATGAGATTGTCGCAGCAGGAGCAGCAGACCCCAAGCAGTTACAGCAACACCCTTTCTTGTAATATCAGCCAGCAGCCATTACAGCACTCTGCAACCACCTCCAGTGGGTTTAAATGGGTGAGTAACTTTCCGACAGATGTTTCTTTATAATTTCTAATAAATAAAAAAGCTCACCAGGCTTAATTATTTTAGAATAATATTTAGAAAACTGCAAAATAATTGTTCACTTTTGCATATGTAATAAAGCTTGATTAGGTTATTTTTACAAACAGACATAAACATTTGGTCACAGTAAAATATTTGCTCAAAGTGTTCATCCTTTGGCCTTTAAATGTTTTTTTGTTTTTAACTTCAGCAAAAAAAAAAAAAACATACATGTTTTCCCTTTATCTTTATCCTAAAACTTATTAAAATAACCTGGACATTTGTCAGAGTGAAAAACGTATTTATATTCATATCAGTTATATATAATTAACAAGAAATTATATTTTTTTATCAGATCTATTTAGAGTATAAAAAGTTGTGGCTTTCTTAAACAAACTTGCTATTACTTGCTATTACTTGCTATTATGTTAGAGGACATGTTGTCACATGTTTCTAGATTTACTAATCCTGTATTCTGCTTCAGTGAAAAAAGTACCTTTGTTGAAACTGAAGCCAATGGACTCCAGTTACTTTTAACTTTTGCATAATCTAAAAACCATTAAAAAATTCAACTGAATTGTGTGTTTCAAAGTTTGCACATTGCCGTGCAAAAACTAGTATGATGCCACCAATGGGATTCTTCACTGCAAAAACTGAATGTTAAGAAAGTTAGAAGACTTTTGTATAGAGAAAAGTTTTTTGTGTCTTGTAAGAAAAATAATCTCATTAATAAAGTTTAAGGAAAAACATCTTGGTGAGTTTAATTTTTTTCTTTAAATGAGAATTCTTGGTGAGACCATTTTTATTACCCCACTGGCAGATTTTTTGCTTATTTCATTTTGTAATTTTTGCTTTGGCGGTCCTGTTTTTTTTGCAGTATAATCAGCAAAAATGAAGCCTGAAGTGGGTCACGCAAGTTCACTGGAGTTTACTCCAGTCAACTCAAGAGCTGTCAGGAAGTAGGCAATTGTATGAGACAAAGACTTATACTTAAAAATTTCAAATTCTGTACTCTAATATAAATAATAATAAACCAACCCTCCAGCAGTTATAGAAGGAAATGCAACATTTGCTAGTTTCAGTTTTGCTTTAAAGTCAGGATGAATTACTCAGCCTTCTTGGTTTTTAGAGAGTAAGTATGGCTGTATGGCTGAAAAGTTCCAACATGTACTGACCAAAAACAGTCTTTAAACCATCTTTTCTTGTTCAGTGGCCTTTGAGGATTCACACTAGGACACTTTCACGTAGGTCTCTATTTTGTTTGCAGAGTGAGGAAGATGTACCTCCAAGACCTCCTCTACCTCAGCTCTATAGTCCTGAAG
This sequence comes from Oryzias javanicus, assembly GCA_003999625.1. NCBI lineage: Eukaryota > Metazoa > Chordata > Actinopteri > Beloniformes > Adrianichthyidae > Oryzias > Oryzias javanicus. The sequence goes on from CM012439.1 coordinate 18,999,112, forward strand.
AGCATCCTCCTGCTGTGCCACCGTTGCCTAGGGAGACCACAGTCATCCGACACACATCTGTGCGCGGCCTCAAACGACAGTCGGATGAACGGAAAAGGGACAGAGAGATCGGACATTACACAAACGGGGACAGTAAGGTGAGGCCAGCAGGGGTGCACTGTTCGTTTTTTTACTTCCTTAATGTGCAGATGAGAGCGGTTTTCTCATGTGATGTGTCTGTGTGTTTTTCCCAGGGGGAACTTAGGCCTTTTTTAAGTGATCCGGAGCTCATGGGAGCTGGAGATGGCTCCAGCCATATAAGTGTGGCAATGCCTCGGCACGATGGAGGCTACCAGACGTTACCCAGTAGAGGTAGGAAAATCTAAGAACCAGGCCAACACACTGATACTGCTTGTAATTATTTATGAATAGTTTTACCATAACATTGATACAAGTTTTTGCCTTATATATTGCACCCATGGGCATATGAAGTTGAGGACAGTGTTTAATAATTGTTCACCTCCTTTTCTTCAGGATCGGCTGGCTCCTCACTACGAATGAATCATTCTTCAAGCATCTCCTCTTATGTGACTCTCCGGAGATCAGCCTCAGCAGCTGTTATGAAGGTGAGGCTCCGAAAGCGTGTAAAAAGAATTATAAAGTCTTGTACTGTAAAAATGCAAATCCCTAGATTTATTTGATATAGAAGTACATCTCTGCAGTTCTTCAGAGAAATGCATGAATTTAAGAGAAATTCCTTGGCTCTTGTCTCAGATAGAAATAATTCTGGCTCTGTTAAGTTATTAAAAGAGTACTGGGGAATACAGAAAGGTGGGCTGTGGAATATATGCAACTTTATGTCGACGTTTTTACAATGCACAGTGATGAAAAAGAGGCATCAATTATGTGGAATTTAAGAAATTAAAGGAAGGGGAAAAATTGAGTTTTTTTAAATTAAAGACAACTTAAAATGCATTTCTGAGTATTTCTTTATTTAACCCCTTGGCGCCTGAATTTATTTTCAACTATAAAAAAGATATTCACTTATCTTTTTGCTTTTAGGTAAATGCTACATGTAGTTAATTTTATAGCTTATTTGTTTTGTTGCATATTTGAGACTACAGGCATTAAGTGGTTAACTTGTAGGAATCAGGAGCAGACACAAAAACGTAGGTGTGAAAAGCTTGTAGGTGTGATGTTGAAGCTACTATGGCGAGCCCCAAGATTCAACCAGATTTATGTACGTCTTCGTTTTCCTTGTCTGGCATCTTTCTCCAAAATGTATTGCTTTTCATTTTTGTTGCACAACTAATGTTAGCTTGGGGTTGTGAGAGGATGTAATCTAGCAGGATAACAGGTGGATGATGGAAAGTGGGCGGGCTTACTCCACTTTAACAGTCAAGCCTACGACTCAGGTGAAGTTTTGATGAACTCCTGCAAAACTCTGCAGAAACTATGTCCTTGAAAACGAGACAGGTTTTTTGATTTTGACTATATGGCATAATCAGAAATAAAAGACCACCCGGAATGCTTTTACAAACGATCAAATGATGATCGGAGTGGGACTTTAAATGGTTAAACCTTTAGTTGATATTTGTCTGCTTTTGTGATTTTGATGTGCAAGTATAAACACTGAAATATAAACTGTCAGGGTGTGTAGACAGATCCCAGCGCAGAGCCAGACTGGATGTTCAATCAGTGAAGATTTATTGATCTCACAACAGCAACAAACTAAAGAAGCGGTCTGGCGGTGGAGGCAGGAGGCTAGACCAAAGACAGCTAGTACAGGACCTAGGAAGAGGCCACATGGAAGGGGAATAACCTGTCAGGTTGGAGGAGCCAGGGAGAGGCTTTTAAAGGTTGAGGATTGGATTGATTGCAGGTTTGCAGCGTCACCAGTTAGGGAAAGCCACGCCTCCTGCCCCACGCCACCCTGTAGGAGCACCAAGGAGACAAAACATAAGTACAAGAACAACACAAAACCAAATAAAAGAAAACACCAAACCATAACATAAACCTTAAAAAACAAATGTTATATTAATTTTCATGGAATTATCTGACATTTTACATATTAAAAAGTTTCATTTTTTATTATATTTGATTAACTGGCTTGTTTTTAATGGGGATTGCAATAAAAAATTTTCACAAAGTTTTCACAATAATGCGCTTTGACCTACTTGTAGCCAAAAAGAGGAATCGCGTTAAAATAGATAAAATAATCAACACCCTCAAAAACTGACTGTACATACAAATGACTTTAAATTCAAAGTACCTACTTACTAACAATGCTCAGATTTTGTGCTTTATTTACCCGTGCTTACATACTCCTACATAGAAGTGGTTATACATACAATAATGCTTGTGGTTCCTGAAATAAAAAAGTTTATCAACCAAGTAGAAACCAGCCCTCTTTCAAACGAAAGCTTAGCTTAGAATGTGAATGAGGAATGTGTGTGTGTCTCATTTTGTTAAACATACCAACATATGTTTCTTTAGATGTAAAGACTTTTTACTGCCGCATTAAAGAAGCAGCCACTTAGATTTTCTTTGCCCAGCTCTCTGCCAGTGGAGTTGCTTTGCATTGCCTCTCCAGAGTCTTCATTTATAAAGGCACAAAAAAAAGTTGGAAAAAATAAGTTGGAATGCACGCTCACAATTTTTAACACAAACATCAACATTTATAAAGGAAAAATCTTGGGATAAAAGAAGCTTTTTTTTCTACATTCATTTTCCCCCTGCTGTCAACTTTACATGAAGCTCTGCAAGATTTTCCACAGGTAAATCAGTGACGTTGAATAGGGGGAAAAAAAACCAACAGAATTGCATATCTTCAAAGGAAATGTCTCATATAAGAAGGTGTTAGAATAAATTTGTGTATTGGTGGTTTATTATTAACATCGCTGTGTGAGGTTTTAGCCGATCTGGGTTCAAAATCCCACAAAAATAGAAATGATAAAGGTAATTTTTAAAAAACCTGGGATTACAAGTAACAGAAGGCTTATAAATGGGACTAAGGCACCATAGGATGCAGCCCCTGCTTTAATGAATTTAATGGTACAGACATGCACCAAGATGCACCTCTGATCACATCCTAAACAAATAGTGTTTCCTTCTGTGTGTTGCATTACGATCAACAACAGGGCTTTCCTGCTGCTAATAATTCATGATTAGTTTTTCCTGCCAGCTGCAAGAGTTTTTATACCCTGCATGAAGAAATTGGGATTTTGGTTTCCTTTTAACATTTTACATTGCGTTTAGTTATTTTTTCCCCATCTAGTTCCATGTAATATTTCATGCTCCTCCATTTTGATACAAGCTTTCCCTCTTCTCACAGCAAAGATTTCTGTTTGGGCAGCTTGGCTCCTTTACTTGTATTTTACTTTGTATTCTCCTTTCTCATTAAAATTAACCTTTTAAGTATTAAATTAAGAACTATTTTCTCATATATATATTTATATATATATATTTATATAAATGTTTACCTCCAGGCAGTTTGTCCATGAACATCTTTTCTTAATAACTTAAAAACACTAAATATTATAATTGTTTTTAGACAATGTATGTAATACAAAAATGTACCAATATTTCTTAGTAGTTCTCTTTCTTCAAAGCCTTATTTTCGGCGTGTTCCTTTTCAAAATGTCAGCTTGAGGATACTTTCAGCTTGTTATTAAGTCTGCTTGTTTACTTTCTGTAATTTTTGCTGTCTTCTGCACCTTTTGCTCTTCTTCTTAACTTTATTTCCTTTCCACACCTCTCAGGAGAAGCCAAAAAGTGCCTTGGAGCGTCTGTACTCTGGGGATGCAGTGCAGCAGCAGCAGAGGGGGAAGATGAGCGCTGATGAGCAACTGGAGAGAATGAAGAGACACCAGAAGGCCCTCGTCCGCCAGCGGAAACGCACTCTGAGTCACGGAGACCGGCACGCATCTTCATCGCCGCGCGCCTCCTCCTCACGCCCACTTTCAGCAGACTTGGGATCAGTATGTTACTAGAGCGCTGATACATGTCACTCTTGCATGCATGAAGGGAACTGAGCAGTGATCGACACTAGTAATGCATGCCTTCATACGTTGTTATCATGTTTCACTGACATTTTAAAACTAAAAGGAAACCTTATTATGAGAGTTCATTATGGAAATTCACTGTGCAGCTCTAACTGATCTTTTTGCGTGTTGTTTTCAGTCACTTTATTTTTCTGTTGACATTTTAACTTGGGTAGCAAGATTAGGTTTTTAAATTTCTACATGCAGTTAAACTCAGTAATAAAACGTCTGGATAATAAAAGTCAGTATTTTCATAATCAAAATTAATCCTCAAAATTTAACAAGATATGACATATTTTCTTGTTTTTCTGTGGAAAAACATCATAAAACAGAAAACGTTCCTAAAAGTGTATTTTTCCCAAAGCGTGGCACAAAATGTGTATGATTCTTTCAAAGATGTCAATATCTAAAACTGAAAAATAATCCCATAACATACAAAGTAAGGTATTTCAGATCCATCGATTCCCACTAAAACTCATGTAATTCAGAATGTTGCATATTCTAGCAGCTCTTTATCCCTTTCATTTTAAAATATCTTGAAATCTTTAATTTAAGAACAATAACTCATTTATTAAATTAATTATTCATTAATTATCTATTTCATTTCTGCTGTCTGTTCTCTGTTGTTGCTGTCTCTGAGCTCTACATGTTTATGTTTGTCTGTGTGTGTGTTTGTTTATGTATGTCAGAAAGACAAAAATAACTAATAATCCCCAATAATCCCAAAAAAAAAAATCAAATTAATTTACAAAAACTTACAAATGCGCTTTACATATCATTAACAATTCCTCCTAGAAACTCACTCATCTCAACCTTCCAAAATATAAACATTTTGCAATAAGGGTTCAAATTGTGCATTTAAGTTATTTTTAGTTTGTGCAAGATTCTTGACAATGTACTTTACTGTATCCACATCATGCGTTGAAGTCTTGTTGTTTATACTGTCTTACTTTCTGTGTAACCTGCAAGTATATGCTAATTCACTTCATCAGATAATTACTGGCATTTTACCACACGGTCTGAATTTAAATGGTTTCACAGTTAAAGAAAGACAGAAGTGGAAAACAGATAACCAAGCAACATAACGTTATATGTAGGTCACTGCTACCGTATATTCCGATTCATTTAATTTCAAGTTCTAGTGGGTTATTTAAAAAGTGGTCTCATCTGAATAAGGGAACAAACAGGCAGGATTAACACTCAGCATGAATGAGGCAGAAATGCACATAAAGGAAGACCACCAATCACTTTGATATTTTAACTCTCTGTATCTTTTGTTATTGTCCATCAAAAATGGAGTCCTAATGTGCTAGAAATTATTCATTTGACAAACTACAAACTACACTCACTGGTCTCTTTATTAAGTGATGATTAGAAATTTGGATTAGCATCCAGTTGGACCGGTGTGCCTAAAAAAGTGGCTTGTGAGTGCATATAAATCAAGCAACATCTGATAATTACAAATGTTTTGCTTGTAATTTGTCCCTTTATTTCAAAGTGCCTCTGTTCCAATTTCTTTTTTTCCTTTGCTACTACAGAGGGTGGTTGATGATGAAACAGGATATGCTTTTGTTTCATATACTTGTCTTATAAACCAAATCCTTATATTTACACCAACATTAACCAAATGGTTATCTTTATTAACAATGTAAACAATTGGGAAAAAAATAAATGGTATTTTCCAAAGAAATCTTATTGCCATGTTTTTTTTTAAACATTATTGTTTTCTTTCATGAATGTCTAGAGTATTTTCATACTTTTGTTGAAAGCATCTGAAGCTGTCCTCTTCTGTGTTTGAAGAACCGCTTACCTGGCAGTCTAAATATTTCATTAAGAAACTCAAATCCATGTTTTCATCTTGCTTTATTTCTCCCATATGCATGCTAAACACTGATAAATCTGTTCAGAGCTAGTACGTTTTGCATGAGTGATGTATTTCAGTTTCGCTCTATGACTGTCATGACAGCAGCCTGTGGTTTGTTTGACTCTGTGTCTTTCCTGTGTGCGTTGTCCAGTGGAAGAGGGAGCAGGAGTTTGATCTGCAGTTGCTTGAGCGAGCCGTTCAAGGGGAGGAGGCTCAGATAGTTAGGAGTGTCCAGGGAGCGGAAAAACCTCCTGAACACCAGGAGAGGCCGCGCTCGCACTCAGATGAATGGTTGACCTTCCACTTCATCACCACCACCCCTCCCACCCAGGAAGCAGACTTAGAACCACTGGACTACGAGCTGGATCTCAGTAAAGAGGTAACTATTTGTTTTCTGCACTCAAAAATACAAGAGGTGTGATTCAATTCAATATTTTCTAACACTGTAACCAACAACATACACAAAAGAAACTCACATGATAACTGGAAATTGATTTTATTTGTAGGTTGGTGCAATGTTTCGGAATTTCTTTGCCACAATGAAACAAATCATGCATGCACTTGTTCACAAACCTAAAGCCAACAAGCCAACACTTGTGTTTTCTTTACTGTGGGAGGAAGCTGGAGATCTTAAACCCACACAGACACCTGTTGAACAAGTTTTACGCCACTCTGAAACCACACAATGTCAGGATTTGAACTTTTAATCTCAACGCCGTGAGGCAACAGTGATAACACACCACAAAAAAAATGTGCACTCGATCCTAAGTGGTAACAGCTCAGACGCCACTCTAAAATGATTTGTTAGTTGACATTCTGATGTAAAAGTTGCAAAGAAGACAGAAACTGAGTTCTCTGGGAAAGTTGCAGCAAAGAAAGAAGAAGAGGGCAGGTTGCAGTGAAGAAAGATTTTGACATCTGTTGAAGGAAGAGCTCAGGATAAGCAGCGGTGATCTGACCTGCATTGTGTCACTTAAAGGGTTGTGAAGCAGTGGGAAGGCAGCTGGCTGCTAGAGTTCACTGGGGACTAAGTTGCAAGTTTCTTTATGGTGAAGTCATCTATGCAGAAATATATGAGGCTGATTGGCATAAACAAACACAATTTCACTTCCTCTTTGTGCAACACAAGACTCATAATACACTGTCTCCTTACTAATGAAACATGAAACTCTCTCTGAAACTCGTTTTTTTTTTTTGTTAAACAAAGCACAGAATGAACAGATATCATCCTCGTAATCTCTTAGTTTTTTCCAAGTAATATAGTGAAAACAGAAAAATCTCACCATGATGGGACAGAGGCTCAGTGCAAACGTAGAATCAGGTGGTGGCAGGAGTCAGCAGTAGAACTGAACAGCCTGGCTTATATCCTGCCGAGCAACTGTAAGTCAAAATAATGACACCAATCCAAAACTTTTTCTTGAATTTTTTTTTTTTTTTTTTTAGTAACAAAAGAAAGATTAAGGGAAGACAGGTCTTCTACAATTTTTTATCCTTTGGTAACAAATTCACATATTTTAGGCAAATTCACACATTTTAGGTGCAGTGAAATGTTGAATTGCTTTAAAAAAATTGTGATTATTATTCTACTATAATTGGATCAATGATGTTACGATTTTGTTGCTTTATTATCACTGTTATCCCTAAATGAGCCATCTCAAACTCGGTTCCTTGTGAGCTACTGCCCTGCTTGTTTTGCAATTAACCCTGCTCAAGTAATTGCTGATTAGCTGGATTAAGCGAGCCCAGTTTTTGATTGACTGAGGCTGATCAAACACATTCTCGCTCCCTCTTTTTAACGTTTTGGGTGTCCCCAAGTCGTCGTTTTTTGACGTTCTGGCTGTTACTATTAAAACAGGGGTCCCCAACCCTCGGGATGTAGACCGGTACCGGTACCCTGACCCAAACCCAGAACTAGTTGTGGATGTTGAGGACCCTTGATTTAACGATACAGCACATTAAAAAAAAAAAAAAAAGTTTAGTTATTTTTTTATTTTTTAATTTTAAATTTATTTTATTTTATTGATAAAAAACAACCAATTGAGGACATCCAAAATATAAGAATTTACATGGAGGGGGCCCAGACCTTAGGTCCATATATGATGGGTTGGGAGTGGGAGTGTGTAGACCGAACACACCTGATTGAGAGGACTGGTATTTACTGAAGCAGGATTAGCTGCAAAGCATGCAGGGCAGTAGCTCACAAAGAACAGAGCTGGAGACCCCTGTCCTACAAAGACAATTTATAACAGGTAAAAATCACTTGAGAATCAAGTTTATTCCTTAAATATAAGCAACCTCTAGACTTAAAAAAGTTCAATTTTGAATGTTCAGCTTCCAGCGTAGTTGCATATTCTACCCAGCTGAGATCACATGAAGAACTGACCTGATTTAGCAGGTATATTTTAAAAATTGCCCTGCAGTGTCAAATTCATGATACAATTGATAATCATAATTCACAGTGATGAATAAAAATCCATGAGAACCTCTAATCTATCAAACAGGATTAATTAATACAGAATGTCAACATGAATCTTTGTATGGCTAAAGCTTTAGCTGATCACAGACTTTAGTATATTGGGTATCTGCACTGGATACATTGTAAACAGAGAGCAGACATTGGGGTGTGCCATCATTTTAAAGTTTCTTCCACTAACTGTGTCAAAACAGATTCAAAGTACGGCCCTTGAACTGACTTTAGTTGAAATCTCAGAGCGTGATCTCATTGGGAGCCTGACTAAATTCTCCTGTTTTCCAGTTGTCCAAGCCTCAGAAGGTTTTGATTCCAGAGCGTTACGTGGATTCAGAGCCTGAGGAGCCACTCAGTCCTCAGGAAGTGGAAGAGCGCCATAAAAAGGTTGAGCGGATTAAAAGCATACTGGCAAAGTCAAGGTACCTGATTTACCCTCACCTACATGACAAAATGTGTGCACAAGTGTTCATGATTTGGTGTTCTCATTTGACAGCATGCAGAACATAGCTCCAGCAGTGACTGTGGACAAACCTGAGGATGGGCAGGTAGCCCTGGATTCAGCTCTGGAGGAGCAGGAGAGGCTCATCACCATGTCTTATGCTCTCGCCTCTGAAGCCTCACTGAAGAGCAAACTGGTCGCAGGTCGGTCTTTTAGATTATTTGAGTCCTCTTTTTGATTACATTTTATTCATGAGCTGATGACTTGTAAAGAAATACTTCATTCAAACAAATACAAAAATGTAATAATTTGTCATTAAAATGAGGAGAAAATGCGCAAAACTGATGACTGTGGGCAAAATAGCTAGTAAAAAATGTAAGGGGGATAAATATTCTACGTTAGACATTCAAGCAGTAAACAATAAACTGAGTAATTCTTATTACGGGTTCAGATAGTCTCTAATTGCAATACATGTAGAATCAGACAGGAATGAGGCCAGCTGATCAAGACAGTCAAACTCAAACTCTGCATTGCACTATTGAACGCAGCTCTGAAAGCATAAAAGAACTGTTAGCAGAGAGGCGAGTTAATTTCAATAATTGATTATTCAACATCGAGACTCTATAGATCAATACATGAGAAGATTCAGCAAGACTGTGTGGAGGTCCTTAAGAAGACAGTATAGGCCGCTAAGTATTATTGTCTAATACATGAAAGCTTAAACTTATACAAAATGCTGTATATCTACAGAACAGGTATCAGAATGATCATGAGATGCTTATATGATACACCTGCAGCTGGCGAAGATCTTATCTAATGTAACAGAGAGGAGGTAATGCAGCCTGATGACAAATTCATTCCATTCTAGTGCTGATATTAGCAATGCGAAACTGAGGCATCTAATATGCAGCACACCTGATTATCTGCGGCTGTGCGGCGAGCAATAGCAGCAGTACTTGAACAAATACTGGTCATGCTCAAGACACTCTGTCCCTCTAGCATACGATTTTCATTTCCTTATGCACTAAGACATCACAGTACTTTTCACTAACTGCAGTAGTCTAGAGCATCTGGCATGAGATCTTGCAGCGTAATGTGTTACTATAGGGAGAATCACTTGATGTCTATTTTCAGCAAACTAAACTGCGCGAACGGCGGTTGAACGCAGTCTAACAGACCTCATAGTGTAGATCATCACAGATTCTGTCTGCTCACACACACATTTTGCAGAAACACACACATATGTGTCACATGCCCTAACACTCAAGCTGTCAGCGTGTGTGGAAGCTTAATATGCACAGTGAAGTAAAGTCAACAATTATAACATTATTTCCAGCATAGAAAAGTGCCAGAGAATATAACTGGTGGCATCTTGTCACTGCAGACAGAAGCAATGACTTCCTCTCCCTTTGGTGTTTAAGTGAGGTCTGCTGGTGCACTTTCAAACCCATGAATTAAAAGAAAAGTCTTTTATGCATGAGGGACTACAGAGACTACAGCTGGCATCGAAGCAGGAGGATTCAACACTGCAATGACATGCCTTCTGTTTCACAATGGTGTTTTTGGATTGTTGAATTGATATTCCAAACATAAGTTAAGTGTTTTTTGAGATTAGTTGTGGTTAATGAAACAAACTGCTGTGCCAAAAAATTGATGCTCAATAGCTGTTGCCATGTTGATGTGGTTAAAAAGATAAATCCCAAACTGTGCCTCTGTGGACTTATTGCATTAAATCTCAAATTCCTGATATATTGGTTATGTTAAATGCGCACTTGTTAGCAAAACGTATAGTTAGTTTTTTTTCATCTAAAGACTTGAATTCCTTTTCTGTGAAACTACTAATGAAACTACTACATCTTATTCACAGTGATCCATACGTATCTCTAAGATTTCGGGCAACATTCATCAAATCGGAACTTAAAAATTGTATTTACGCTCCTCTATAACTGCATCAGGTTTTATTGTAGCTAAGCTTAAGGGATAGTGCCCAATGAAGTGTGCATTAACAGAAATGAATGCCCGCCATGGAAGTTGCTTCCAGTAAGTGAGTTAATTTCTGATAATGCACACTTCGAAGGGCGTTATCACACTTATACCATAATCACTAACAAAATAAATAAATATTCAATTGATATTAGTATTTTATTCTTGTTGTTTATTCAGTTTAGATTGCTTTTTTTTAAAAAAAGGCTGACTATTTGATACGTGATCATATGTTTTGTCATGTTATCATGACAACACGCCCTGGAGCCGGCTGAGCCAACACAGACCTCAACTGACCTTTCCTCTAGCTGTATTGCGTTATTCGCATACATTAGATTGTTCAAGTTCAACAGTCCACATTCTCAGATTTTTGTCGAAAAATAAGTGTTTTGTGACTTGTTTGTTGCAGCTTTATTAAAATATACATGAAAATTTCAAATTAACGTAATGGAATAGAAAAAAAAGCTTGTGTCGTAATCATCTTTCAATATTTATTTGATTTAGCTGATGTGTTAAAAAAATGTAAAGCATCAGGACAAAATGTCTTGGTAACTGTATATATACTGTATATATATACAAATAATAATTAACAAGCAAAATCGTTAAAAAAATTAGGATTCGGATGCATAAATAATACTCAAAAAGTAAATATTGAGTGGACACAGAAGAGTCACTTCTGCTGCGGTCCCTTTTTTCTCATCAAGCAGCTGTAACCTTCGATTTTCTGACTAACACGACTAACAGCCCGTGTTTATTTGCTCTCTCTTTTGTCCTCCTCTTGTAGTTCCACCTCAGGTTAACTTGCCCACCCCTCCTCCCCCGCCCCCTCCTCCACCACCTCCACCTCCTCCTCCTCCTCTTCCTCCCGTTTCTGTGGCGCCTCCTTCTCCTCTAAACAACGGAATTCACTACACGTTTGTGTAACGGGAAAGTCAAAGTAAGACCTAGCTGCATGTTTCCTTTTACCCATCGGGACAGCCATATCATAACTATATCAGCCTGGCTGGAAATCTTGTCCTTTAAGTGAAGTTTGCCTCTGGTGTAATTGTGTGCAAATTGTTGTCTTTGTTCATGTTCAACTGCCAAAATATTGATGCACTGTTGAGAGGAGAAAGGTCTCAGAAGATCAAGACTGTTTTGGAGCATTGTGTGTAATTAACAAAAAAGACACCTTCTGATTTAGCACCTCAACAGTTCTATAATCAGAACAGCTGCTTCCCTCTGTGCCAATTAGCTCCACATCTGTAGAATGAGAAAAAAAGATGCAATGAATTCATCACTTTTCTTGTTGTAACTAGACAAAGTATGCTTTTCTGATTTTATAATCTCCTTTAAAGATAAAAAAAAATCCTTATCAGGCATACTTAATTACAAAATGAAATATTGGGTATTAAATATTTCTTTTTCAGGAATAAAAAAACAGCTAAATTATTGTGAGGGATCATCTTTTTATAATAGGTTTGTCATACTAAAGTATGTACTGCATGTTACTAATAATGTAAAATATTGTTTTTCAATTCTATTATATTATCAATATATGGGTTTAATATCTTTTTTTCCATGACTTCTTATCATATCTATTTTCCCTCATCGGCCTATTATAAATCATAAAAGATTATTTACAACTTCTCTGTTTTTTCTTTTATTTATTTATTTGCTTATTTAAAATTGTTCTGTCCAACATCTGAGCAAACGGATACTATGAGAGCTGAAGGCCTCTCACGTTGGACAGATTTTACTGTTACAATAAAGGGGTTATGAATCTTCTATAACACGAGGTGTATATTTGTATAAACCCCTTTTGTGTTGGAGGCTAAAATTTATTTACATGAATTATGTTTGTATATTTTGTTTTCTTATGCTGGATATTTTTGTTCCTTTATGAATACCTGCAGGACACCAGAAATGTACTTTTGTTCTCACCAACTGCAGTCTGTTCAACTACAGTTTGAAGGAAAATTTTGTTTAGTTCGATTCAGGACATTTATAGTCAAAATTCACTTGAAGAGAAAGAAAGAAATATTTATTTTAAGGGACTTTATTTACCCTGCAAGTTTATCAGTGAAACATGAAGAAAATGCTTGCACTGCTTGTTGTCCTATAAGCAGGGAGAAGATTTGAAGTTTACTGTGTTTATTATTGATATATTTTGTAAAAGGTATAGATTACACACAGTATTTTCTAAAAGCTGTATTTTGCAACTTTGTTGTTTTTTTCCTTGTTACTTTAGTTTTTGTGCCAAAAAAAAAAAAACATGTTGAAAGACAGTACTATGTTGACTTTTTAACATAAAAACATATTCTAATGGATATAATTTGGCTTTATGGGGTTTCTCTTTCATATTTCTGACTTCTTTGTTATTGTCTTCTCTATCATCTCTTTAGCTCAAGCAAGTTCTGGACTCTGAGGTGCAACTCCAACCTGGTGGAAATCCACTGGATTATCTGAGCCCAGGGGATTCAGTTTACTGGAACATCTCTATATGCAGCAATAAATAAGTGGTAGTCAACATTTAATTTAAGGCTAGCAAAGAAATGATGTGTTTCTAACTCCAGGAAGTGTTGTCTTCTTGGGAAAAATGGAAGCAGTGGACGAGACTGCACTTAACTTTGGAAGATCTATGCTAAGATAATAAAAACTCTAATCAAAGTTTCTTCCCTCTCTGAAATGTTGGGCAGCATCATGTTTTCCTAAAACGACTCAACTGCTTTTTGTTAATGTCTCTTTGAACTGGAATTATTGTTAATGTTAATCCTCTCCAGGTACAGAATGTTAAAACGAGAGTAACTAAATGCATCATGAAAATAATGTTTTTTTTTCTTTACTTAGATCATGTCAGTCACCCAGATCTCCTGTTTATATACTGAACCTGTAGCACTGCCTGTATCGTTTAGGCTTGCCAAAATGAATTTTATTTTTGGGTACATCTGGATGAAATTACCCTTCATGATATTTTTGTGTAACTAGGGGTGGTTGGGAAAAAGGACATTTATAAATGTGAATATTAAAGATGCTGAAAACATGATTTAGTTACTAATGATTATTGTGTTCTAAGCAACTTCAGTTTTGTCACACAGACCGCAGAATATTAAATATTCAATGATAACATTGTTCTAGAAAAAATCATGAATATTATTTTTATAAGTACAGTTTTTTATTGAGTATAGGTGTTTGTTATTAATTTGGTTTTGGATTTTGAATATTTTTCCTGTAAGCACATGTACACTGTAGTTGGTCCACATTTTCTAGGTTGAATTTGAACAGACAGATCTGGATCAGTTACAGTTCCAAACAAAGTCTGGCATTATCCATGCTAAAGAGCAGGTTAGCACTAATCTGAGCCAACCTTTAAGTTTGCTTGAGTTCAATATAACGCCCAGTTAAACAAGTAAAGTGGACCCAAGGAAGTAATCTTTTGACTATATTTTTTTGCCAAAAATATATTATTGAGCAGAAAGTCATGACTCATTTTTTTTGATAGTGCAACTTGCTGTTAGAACCAACAATTCATGATTATTTGTCAAGACACGCAAATATTGAATTATAGAGAGAACCCTAACCCATAAAACCTATGAAAACATTTGAATGCTGTAACAATCTTCACATCATATTTACCCGAAGATATTGTAAACATTTTAAAGGTACTGTGATGGAGAAGACGTTTTTAATACTAGTTGATCTCATCACAGACAAAATAACATTGATATTATTTTATAATATAGGATCATCTCAAAGAAAGGTGTAGTGCTGAAATTTGGGTTCACTTGCCAGGGAACACAATGAGCTTCATCCAATGTGATCTTTTACAACACTGCCTTACTACTGTGTGCAGCCACTAGGGGACCTAAGTCTGGCTCTCCTAAAATACTGAGTTCTTTCCGGGGGAGCATCCGACATAAAAAAATCTGTTTGTCTAACCACCTGTGCGAATCAGGGAAAGCTGATTTGCTGTGATGACCTCTGATTGGATGTACTGGAAGGTGAACAGCATCATCTCAATAGAAGGTCCAGCAACTTCTTCATCTTCACTTATCCACTCTGATCATTTTTTTGATCTATTGTTAATCTATTGTAAAAGTGTTCCCAGTGGTCTTTTATTCATAACTATCTTAGCTGAAATCTAAAAGCCTGTATAATTTTCCAGGAGATGGTCTCTGCAGAGCGGCAGGAGTTCATCAGAAATTCTCCTCTCAGTTGTGGGCAGGACCATTTAACCCCAAGCTAATATTACCAAAGCAACAAAAATGGCGAGCTATATTGAAGATATCCAGCCATACTGTTTTGAGCCAGATGAGGGAAACAAGGATTGGAGCGGAGCAGGGAGTTAGTGGCCCACCATGTGTAGTTTGTACAAAGCAATTACATGTTTTTCAAAAAGCAGATTTTCTTCTACTCCTGATTCACCACAATTAGAATAAAGAAAAACTAAAAAAACACTGTTTTAATCTTAATTTTCTTATTGCTTCATCACAAAAAAATCCTAAAAGAACATGTTAAAAACACAATTTTCATTGAAGTGAGTTTTTAAAGCATATTGTTACTTCATGTTTTATTTTACTGTGATAAAAACTTTACTTTTTCTTTTTTGTTATAAATGTAAAAACAAATGCAGAATTTTCTCCCCTCTTAAAATTACAGAATAAAATTTGCTTGTGTGCTAAAGACAGCAGAAACAAAAACAATACAAAATGAGACACTTTTCCATCTTTCTCTTTTTAAATTGTGTTATCTAAATAAAAACAAAATATGTTGATTTTTTTTATTTCAGTCTAACTCATGCTTTTTCCTAATTACATCTATTCAAGTCATGTACAAAGCAAAAATACAAACTGAGCACTCTTCAGAGTTTCAACATTCTCTTTGAACTTTCCCAATGATTTCCTCGACCTGATAAAGTTTATTCTATTATTTGACAAGGGAACCAAACTCGTCGTCTCTCAAAAGAGGTGAACTTTCAATAAAAAAGAGAGCCTTCTTGAAATGTTTCTTAAGTTCAAAGCTTTCTCCATCTCAAAAGGGCATTTTTAATTCCGTGTATTTTTTCTTTTTCTTTTTTTTTTACCACGAAGGTGGATGCTAATAACTCTGGATTTTGAAGTACAGAATTCATATCTTTAAATCATGAACTTGGTCTCCGTTGCAATTGTAAAAGAAACCTCAGAGAAATACATGGATTGAACTGTGGGTTCAAAAAGAAAATAACACAAAGAGCATGCTCCTTGAAAGAAGAATCACATGTGCTGCTAATATCAAATAAAGCAGCAATATAAAATTATAAATATTCATCGTGGTGTATGTATCACCCTACGTCACAACCTTTGAAGGTAGTGTGCTCCGTCCTTGGGACCTTTTTGGGAGGCGGCCCTCTTCCTGGTGACATCTTTATCTTTAATTGGAGTGGAATAGTTTAGCTCATTTGCACTGCAGTGTGCCTAAAAAATAAAAAAAAACACCTGACAGAAACAGTTTACTTTCCCCTGAAACCATAGGCTTTCTGCTTCTATCTGAGATCTGGACCCCACAAATTCTTGCTTCCAGCGTGATGCCTACGTTTTCAATGAAATAAAATGAAAAAAAAAAATCACCCAAGAACTCCCACTGAGGGTTGTGGCATTTCCATGTATTGACGTTTGGCTGGAGGTTCATATACATTTGTTATTCCATGCCCTGGACTTCAAAGAGAATGAAAGAGGGTCTATTATGCTAATAGGGTCCTGTTCTGTTAAACGCAATCAAGGCCTCCCGCATTAATCCTTTTACTAAATACTTACCGAATTCAAAAATGCTTTTTAGAGGAGGAGAGAGTGGGCCTCAGTGTTATTATGCTTGAAAGCCGCTTTTGAACGTGTAAATAAAAGTTGATAAGTAGCAGCACATGTAAATAAAAACCTTTGGAGCACCAGGATTTAAAAAAAAAGAAGCCAGACATCAAATTTTATGGTGCGCTTTAAGTGACAGTGATTAGATTACAGCTTTATGTGTGCTATTTTTTCCCAGGAGAGAACCTCTCGACCTGATTCTTAGATCTGGGTTCTTCTCAGTACAGTCAAATGCATTTATCCATCCCACTTGGACAATAGAGACGAACAACCCGGCAGCATTTCCAAGTGGTTCTTACTTTCATCACATAAATATTATTGCTGCTTTGGATATTTGAAGATTACACCTCCATGGTAGGCGCTTTCTTTTTGCACACTATGGGGATCTCACATTTTACTCCAATTGTTACCACAAAGAAAACCACGCTTTGAACTTAAAAAAAAAAACTATTTTATGCTGTTTCATCATTTTCATATTCCACATACAGTACATTTTTTAATAAAAATGTAGTTTGGTAAATAATTTATTGCTTAGGAATCCCTGAAAGTTCTTCTCTTCGTCTTATGAAAGAATGGAATTAGGGTTTCAGTCAACCAGTCTGCGTGCTGAAACTGCAATAAAAGTAGTTTATTGTAAAGCTTCCATTATATTTAATAAAGATTTTAAGTCATCAAATCCATCCATATTAAAATAAAAAACAAAGTAAATGTCAAGTAGAAAAAAGAAAATATACAATTGACATAAAATAATAAATATTTGTTAAAAATGTGTTAACAAACAAAACTCATGTTCTGAAATGGAAGGCTTTAGCAATACTTATTGTGTATGGAGCTTTTTGGACACAATAATGAGCCTAATATCCGTGGGTCTTTACCTCATTTAACCTTGTGCTATCTTATGTGGTCCAGATGACCCAACATTGACATGTTATCCCTCCCTTAACAAAGGAGGACAGAACTTAACGTCTGCCATGGATACCAGTGCAAATCAAAAATCCTAAAAAAAAAAAAAAAGTTCAGCGTCCCGTCTTGTGAGTTCCAGATAAACCCACTCCAAACTTTAACAAGCACAAACAGCAAACTACAGTAAAAGCAATTTATAACATTTTGTGGCTTCAGTAAAAGGTTGTAGAATCAAGTTTTGGTAGAAGTAACACGCTCAAATAGTAAAATAGCGTACATTTATGTACATTTCTTTAAGGCTTTATAGTCATATTCCTATTCACCCATGCACACACATTCACACACACTGCTGAACACTGGCACCAGCCTAGAACCACCGGGAGCAGTGTCATGCTCAAGGATACTTTGACACAGGTGGGCACGAAACCTGCAATCTTCCACTAAAAGGTCGACCGCCCTACCCCTGCAGCACAGCCGCCCATTTACTCACCAAATTGATTTGATAAGATGAAGACATTTATACATTTAACAATAAATTTAGAGAATCAGGGTTTCACATCACTGGTCAATAATTGTCTATATTGGGGCAAACATGTACATTTCCATGTTTGCTGGTGCAGGGTGTGGGATAAGTAGAAAATGCACGTCACTTTGGGTCCTGTCTAAACTGATGAATTTCAGAGTCACGAGTAGTAAGAAGAGATTTGGGTCAACTAATGAGAACAGAGCATCTCACACAGCCGTGACAATTGGGAGCGGACATTTGCATGTATGCAAATGCTGCTGAAGATAATTGCATAATTTGGCATTATGCGGCTTTGTGAAAATTTCGTTTGTTTTTGTTTTTACTGGAACTTGGTGCTGGCTGATTATGAACTCAGTGATAACCCATTGGGTCAAAGTACATCTGTCTACATTATCTACTTGTATTAAATTAAGGGGGGAAAAGTAAATCCTTTATATTATAAAAATATGAAGGACTATTATTATTATGATGATGCACATTAACTGTTATGTCAATCTCCTTAACTTAGTGGTTTTTGCTTAAAAGTGGAGTGTACCCGCTCAGATTCTCAGTGCATCACACAAATTGTTTTTCCCTGATTTTGAAAAATCAAGGACAATAAAAATATCTGTAAACATGTAAAAACTAATTCTGACATCAATAAGTATCCACGGCCAGTTTTTTCATTGAAATAAATGAAAATATACTTATATTGTGGCTGAATTCTTGCATAAATGACTGATAACTTTCACAAAACTCCAAAAATAAAGTTAGAACAAATTGACAAGAAAAAAAACAAAAAACAAATTTGACTCAAAATCATATTTTTTATGTTTATGAATCCACAGTCATATCATCAATTGTTGTTTTATCAGGCATGAGTCAGCAGGCCTTCAAAACCTGCCCTGACAACACAATAACCTAAAGACCCCCCCACCCCACATAAACACACAGGCGACACCCCCGCAGTCTCACTCCCTGACTTAATGGTGTTCTCTAATTAACCACGCAGAACAGGAGAAGAACACATGTTAATTTAATGTAACAAAAATGTTGATTTTCATGCACTCTGCTTTTCAAATATTTATGAATTTGAAGATGCATCAAAGACTCACAGGGTATGCAAATGTGTCTGCCTTACCCCCCAACAAGTTGGACTGTCTTTTGCTCTTCACACAAGCTTTCATGCATTTGAGCTCCAAATAGGAAGACATGTAAAACAAAAGCCATTTATGATGTTTGGGGACCTGTGTGACCCTGATTGACTCCTTCTTACTCCAGTCTTCTGTCATCGGTGTTAAGTTGTGAAGTAAACAGCAGTCTAATAATGAGTCACCTCAATAAGTCACGTATCTTCCGGGTTTTTTATGAGTTAAAAGTTGGTGCCAGTGACAGTTTAAGTCAACAAGTTCACGCTAAACAGTTGTAGATATTATTTTCACATGCACATTTTTTTTATCCAATTTACAGGATGGAGGTCGCATCTGAGTCCTTCCATCAGTGTCCAAAAGGTGGCGCATGAGGAGCGTCCAATGCGCTTTGGAGTCCGGGTGGTAAAAGAAAAAAAACACTCTTTATAGTGTCTGCACTCAGGGCAGACATCACTTATGAATCATCATGTATAGATCAGAAAAAATGGAACAAGAGTATATTATGGGATTATTTTCAACACAAGTGGCACGTGTTCGATTTCCAGGCTTCTTTAAAATGGAGCGGCGTTTGTGTTGACGTACACAAAAGTTGATAAACTTTTTATTTCTTTTTTAAAAGGAGGCGCTTTGATAAAGTAGTTGAAGATGGGGGAAGATGCGCGCTTTTACGCGCGCCAAAGTGAAGGTCGACGCGCCGGGGCTGGCTTTTGGGTGTTCTCCTTTACCTGGAACAGAAAGTGGTGGAACACGAAGCGCACCTCAGTATGAGTCGTTGTGTTCCACTTCTCTTTCTCTCTCTCTGCCCATCTCCAGTTCTTTGTCACTCCCCCCTTCTTCTCTCCCTCTCGCTCTTTATCTTCTTCTCCTCCCTCCTTCAGCTTTATTGCACTCTGCCGTTAACAATCAGAATTTCCTCCTGCTGTTTCCTCTCTTTGTAAGTAACTTTTTTCCCATTATTTCCTGTGTGTGTCTTTGCTTAGCTTTTAAAAAACGAAGCTGCAGATTTATCCATAATAACTTTTCATTTTATTATTTGAGTCAGCTGGTTTTTTTTTTTTTTTTCTTCCACTGAATGATGCGGTTCTGGTGAAATTTCTTTAGTTTCATGCGGGCCTCCTCCTCCTCTTGCTTGTCGGATAACCTAAAACACATGTTCAGTCAGAAAAGAGGATAAATGCTGCGGTGTCAAAGCGGATCTTGTGCGTAAAATGATGCAATCTGTGTTTTATGCATTACTTATTTTTTTATATAGGACAATTAAAACTTTTTAAGAAAAATATGTTTCAAAATGCATAAATATGTTCATTAATTTTACTCAAATTAACATAATTTATAATAAAAGTCTCTCATAAAAAATGTCATTAAAGACGTTATACCTTCTTAAAATTGAGCCCCTCCAAAAATATATAATAATTATTCTGACGAAAATCCAGACTTTTTTGTATTGGGAATAATATTTATTTGTATTTTATTCAATTTTATTAATTTTAAGAAATTAAAAATGCTTTTCATATAATTTTTAGTATTTTTTTATTATATCTTTATAGTGTTAGGGATAAATTAAACAATTTTTGGAGACCCCGTGATTATAAAAGATTGCAGTTATTTAAAAGTGACAATGAAAAACTGCAAAATGAAACTTTAAAACGTAATATGGGACAGAAAGGAGGAAGAGGATTTTTATTCATGCAAATAATCACAGTTTTCTGTCTCTTGTCAGGTCTAAAAGGATCTGTCTGATCTGTGAACGTTTTGCTCACCTGCGCGCGTAAACTCATTAGCTGACCGCCTGTCCCCTCTTCAAAGAAACTGATTCCTACATGTTTTCAGTCAAGTTGGAGAGGTACGCTCTGAAAATTAAAAAAAAAAAGATTTTAAAAATAAGAGGGAGAGTGCAGCTTCTCCTGGAGGAAAGGTCGCCCTCAACTCAGTTCCTGCGTCGCTTGATGCGTATTCGGCTTTTTACGCACTCAAAGCGGGCAGAAACAATTATCCAGCCGGTCTCCACTTTTATGTCACATCTCTCTGCCTCCCTCTCTTTCTCTCTCTCTCCTGCATCTTCTCTTGTCTGGGGGAGGAGGAGGAGGAGGAGGGGAGGAGGAGGAGGAGGAGAGGGGAGTCCTGCCTCTTTGCCTTCCTCAGATCAATGCCCTGGCCACTCACTTTCTGATGTTGCACGACGGGAAATGCTTTGAATACTTGCGACATGGCTGCGCGCATTGATTGCCGAGATTGACAGCCGCTCCACTCCTATAGTCTCCTCTTATCTGAGAGAAGAACATATAGAGCAGACAGGCGAACAACAAAAGATACTTGTAGTTTTTGGACAACTGAACTTCACGGAGAGTCTACGGGATCCCCCTCATACATGGCCCCGAGTGAGCTGAGTCAAGTTTTCGCTCAACAGATAGCTCAGGGATTTTAGCTTTTTGATTTTTTTCTTTCTTTCTGAGAAGTTTAAGTTAAGTTTAGAGTTGTTTGCGCGCAGGTAGGGGGAGAGGACGGATTCTTCACGACTCACATCATCAAGGTAAAGCACACTTTTTTTTTGCTTCACTTTCCAGCGCGCAACACTGTGCGCTCCTTTCCACCTTTCAGAGCTGATTCCTCAAAGTCGAAGCGTCCCGAGCGTCCTGCGCGCACAGAAAGGAACCTAAAAAGTACTTCAAGCCTCAAATCCGCACACTTTTGCGACGAGTGTGAAACTTTACCCGCGACTGTGATGCGCCGCTTTCATCAAAACAAGCCGAGCACATGCAGGACGATAGAGGCGCGTTAGAGGCGCTGGGAGCGAGGGGCTCCCGGTTCATACACACACACACAAAGCAGAAAAAAAACAAAACAACAACTTACAACACTTTCTTATGATCAACATCTACCTCCACTACAACCAAACTTCAACCCCAAACACATTTTCAAGTTTTTTCATTTCTCCCGTTTTCCAGCAGCGCTTCGCCGCTTCAGCGCACGCGCTCTCTCAGCGCAGAGACTGCCGCGTTAAACCAAAAACATTCTCACTAACCACACACGTTTGCAGCCTCTTATACAACCACTGCGTGGTTAAAGTTACTGATCGGTTATGTCTTTACGTGTTTCATAACTTTATTTATTATTCCGCTGTCGGCAGTTTCACTTCTGTCCACAAAGCGGTACCATTCATTGACAACGGCGTGCCCCCCTCTGACAGGCTTTCTGCCCCTCTGAGGAGGACACTTTTTCACGCTTTTGCGTCTGTGTTAGGCGCTTTAACTATTTCTATCACGTACTGATATTTTGTTTTTACTTTTATTTTGTTTTTTTTCTTTTTTAAGTGAAGCCCAAAGTTTCATCCAGGCGCGCATGCAGCTTGGGAATTTGCTCTTCCTCAACTTTCACGGGGTTGAGGGAATTGACCTCTTAAGAATGCGTAAGCCATAAATTAAATTCAACAATCGCAGGACTTGTCCATTTAGAGTAGATGGACTCGAACTTTTTTTCGCATTTAAGCCGAATAACTTGCAGCCCGTGCGCTCCTGGAATGAAGTTCTCCCTGCTAAAGCGTGTGTTTCATAATTATTTTAATCTGAAATAATCCGGATACATCATGTACCATGATCTTCTTTTTCAGCAGCATGCATTAAAATAATGCTCAGAAATACCCCATAATTATTTGTAGATCAATAAAAAAAGTTATTTTAAAAATATATTTTAAATAGAAAATAAAAGCATTTGGATTTTTTTTTCAATATAGAAGTTGACTTAATTGTAGACTTTTTTTTTAGTTTATTTAACGCTTCTTTTTAGATTTTTAAATTTGAAAAAAAAAAAAAATTAAAAAAATTGTGTGGTGTGTGAAGCGCGGATACACTTCATTTTAAGATGAAATTGGTGGCACAATTGAGCTTTAACAACCTTTTGTGTTACTACAGGTAAAATTCAATTTATTTAAAAAATCTGACTGATAATTAGGTTTTGTTAAAGCAAATATAGCAGTTTCCCCTCTTTTCTATTTTTCTAAACTTTTTTTCTGTTACTCATGACGCGTTAAAATGTCTATTTTCCTTGCGTAAAAGTCAGCTCCTGAAAGTTTTGGTCCTCCTGCCTCCTGCAGGGCAGTCCGTCATGAGCGGCCACTGTTAACGCCGGTCTCCCCATAAGGTTAGACGGTCCCGACGACCAAATGCGAGTCTAAATGGCACATTTATAATTAGACTGCTCATTCAGCACATTGTCCTGATTGCTATACAGGGACACCCGTCTCTCCCTGCCTCACTCAGCCTGTGCTGCCCAGCGTGTGGCTCCCCCAAAAAGAGTGAAGGGAGGGAAGGGGCAGCAGCGGCAGAAGTGATCAGCCTCTTCGTGCAAACTGAACCTGGCAGTTGCTGAAAATGTAGAATCGTGCTTCTCCGCTATTAATGCTTCGATACTCTATTTGTGAACGTGTGAACGATCAGATCAGGCATTTTTGTTCAATTCTGACTGTTATTTTTAAAAAAGAACAAAATAATAATAATATGAATAAAACAGCAGAAAAAAAATCAAATTTGCCTCATGCCATTCTCCATAACATGCATGTTTTCTTTATTGTATTTCAGTATTTCTTATATAAATCATTCTTTTATTTTTATTTTGCAAAGCATTTCTCAGCAAGACTTTTAAGGGGAAAAAAGTCATGCTGATGCATTCAAAGATATTTAGGACTTAGCATTCTGGCTGAAAGCCCCCTGGCTCTCTTGTCTAAACACATCCTGCACTCTGTTCAAGTCCAATGTGTCACAAATCAGATGACCAACTGTGCTGCTGACCCTCACCTTGCTGCTGTCACACAAAACCGCTGCCACCAGCTTCTTCTTAATTTTTTCTGAGGAAAAAAAAAGGATTCAAATTAGTTGATCTTTAAATTTGTCAGGTGAAACACCTCAGTGTGAAATTTGCTTTCTGTCAGATCTGTGCTCGCCGTTTAAAGCTTTACAGAAATTAAAAAGGCAGAAAAGGATATAAAGAAAATAACGTGAAGAAAGAGGAAAAAGATCCCTCACATTTTCCTAAGGATCATCAGTGTTTGATTCTTTTTTAGAGTAAATGCCTGCTCTCTCAGTTTGACGTGCGGTGACTCCAGTTGTGAACCCACTGCTCAGGAACAATCATGTATTTATTATAAGCCATGCCGCGATGAAAGTGCAGGCGTGTGGAGGTTTTTTGCATGGCCTTGCTCTTCCGCTGACAGTTTCACAAAAACTGAATTCCCCAGCGAAGCTAAATTTGTAATTAAAACACAATTTTGATCTTAATAGGGTTGTTTTGCTCACAAAAAAGGAATAAAAGATCATTTTTTTAATTGATCTTTTGCATTAGTAATGGGCTGTCGCATGCAGTAAAGACGGTGATACAAAGTAAACGATTCTAAAAGATCACTTCACAAGTTTTAATTAGTTTTTTTATTTATTTTTTTTTCATTTTTGGTTTTGATATTTCAGGACGGAAAATAGGAATCGGTTGAAATTGTGCAGCTCTGGGGTGTGAAACAGAATGCTTCTGCTTTTCGGTGTGTGCATTAATGTGAGACTTTTCAGCTCTTAGATGTTTTGCAGGAACGTCTCTGTTCTTGACAGAGACAGAAACAAACCAAAACTTTGGAAAATTAATGATAATAATAAAAAAAAAGGGTAGCCTGCCTCATTCAAATGAATAAAGACAGTCGTTCCGCAGTAAATATTATCCAAACTGTGGAGGAGAGTAGTCAGATTTCTGCTTCTCAGCTTCGCGGTCCAGCAGGGGATGTGGGGAGGCAGAGCCTGAGCGGCGTATAAAGGAGGGGAGCAACTGAGGGGTGCACGATTACCAGTCCCCCCTCTCTTTGTGCTGGTTGTGACCGGGACCTGGTGATAAACAAGATGAGAAGAGGTAAACAACAGCAGGCCCGGCAAAGGTAGAGAGCAGCAGAAGGCTGGCGGACTGCAGGAGATAATAAATGTGGCAGCACATGTTGTGACATCTGTCTTTCTAAGTGCTATCTAATTTGCAGCGCAGTATTTCAACAATGATCAAAATTATTAGTGGATGTCATGTCATATTTGTGTCGAGCGTGCCGGTGGGTGTGTGGTGGATTTCTAGAAGTTTTTGACAACTTACTAACACGTCATTAATGAGCGTCACTAAATGGAACTGAGCTTTCTTCTCTGACGTGGGGGAGATAAATGAAGGGTCAGCTGTCACAGGGAAGACACACAAAGAGGAGACACCTCAGAGCAAGTCAGATAGATCCAGCAGATCCACCAGCTGTTTTCA
Source organism: Oryzias javanicus (assembly GCA_003999625.1). Classification (NCBI taxonomy): domain Eukaryota; kingdom Metazoa; phylum Chordata; class Actinopteri; order Beloniformes; family Adrianichthyidae; genus Oryzias; species Oryzias javanicus. The sequence continues at coordinate 19,024,535 of CM012439.1, forward strand.
GAATTTCGCTCAGCTTCTGCTGTTCATTTGCCACAAACTGCTCTATTTCTTTGCCATTCTGTGTTTAATTTCCCTCCTTTGGACGCATATTCTTTAAATGTGAATAATTGACCTTGATTACATGTTGCAGTATTTCTTTTTTCACACATGATCAGATAGTGTGTGAACTTAATACCAACAAGGGGGCACAGGGTTTGAAAAAATAATGTTTTTATTAGATTTTCATGCCCTCTGGCTGCAGCAAGTGAAAAGAACTGCTATCACTAAAGGATTATAGATTAAAAAGCGAAATATATGTATCATCACAGGATTTCCATAATTGCACAAGTAACCTAAGTGGCCCATTTTGATCTGTATCATTCACCCTCTCACTGAATCTGTTTTTCTGAAAATAATTGGACATTTTCTTTCAGTCCATAGCATAGTTGTGCATAATTAACACTGACTTCAAAAATGCAACAGTCTCGGCGATGGTAAGTAGCCTCTAGTTTTTTTTTTTTTTTTTTAATCACATATTAGTATGTAGAATTAATTGGGAGGGATTTGGTGGCCGCATGTCGCTGACACAGGTCTGGAACTGTAATCAGGTGGATGAATTAGTGGGGCTCATTGTTTTTATGAATCAGATGAAGATTTGTACAGTGGCTGTGTGAAGACGGTTGCCTCCATTTCCATATCAAAGAGACACACAGTGTAGCGGGGCAGTAATTAAAATGTGTTGGATTTTGGAGTCCTTGCGCACACACACACACACACGAGCCACAGACACACGCACGTGCACACACGTGCATGCACACTCTCTGTCTCTCATGCACATGCGAGGAATATCGACTCAGGCTGAGCACTGTCTGCTCATGTAGAAAGAGTGCAGCAAAATTTGACTTATTTTCCTCCTGCAGAAATATAGACACTAAACTTAAAGTAATTGGTTAAAAAATAAAAACGCACACATTTCAGGCACACATTTTGTTTACTATATAGTTTGATTCATCCATTAATTATTTTTAATATTTGATTTAGCACCAGCTCTCATTAACATCAGTCACATTAAGTTTTCCTTTTATGTTAGTCCCAGGGAAAAAAAAAAAAAAGGAAAAAGAAACGGCTTATTTGTCCAGGCGTGTTTAATCTTTTCACAGACATACAAATGGACTGTAAAAGTGTGTAGGTGTGACTGACCTTGCTTGTAGAATGCCAGGACATTTTAAAGAAAAGAGGGAGAACGAGAGAGAGAGAGAGAGAGGGGGACGGGGTGGTGGTGGTGTGCTGTGATCTTTTGCCCCGACTGATTTCTGTCCTGCTAGAATTGGAGACGCTCTGAAGACTTGAGATTGTGTCTTGCGAGTGAACAAGGGAAAAGAGATTAGTGTAATGTGGGCTTTTGCGCTGCTCACACACAAAAGCCGCACAACCTTTACTTGTGATCCCCCTCATTGTGTTTGGATCAGGCCATCCCATGGGCGAGCCAGAGCCTTGGAGGAAGAATTAAAGGATCCCTTGGACATATAACTTGAGCCAACATGGGCAGCCGTGACACTCAGAAATGTGAAGGAATTCCATTGAAACTTCTTTTTTTTTTTTTTCTTAAGACAGAAGCAAGCGCACACCCAGCACACGCATCGTAGCACGTTTGTATGTCAGATTTTTTATGAACAATCCAGATTTGATGGAATTGCCAGTTTTTTTTTGGCAAATCCCAGCCTTTGAGAGACTGCGATCACAGACGGCTCACGTGAGCCACGCCGTGATGAAAGTGCAGGCGTGTGGAGGTTTTGTATGGCCTTGCTCTTCTGCAGAGGTTTGTTTCACACAAACAGTATTCCCCCAGCAAAGCTGAATTTGTTATTACACCCAATTTCAATCTTAATAAGTTTGTTTCGCTCACAGAAAATGAATAAAAGAAAAGTTGTTATTGATCCTCTTTCATAAAACATCAGATACGTACCTTGCAGTCCTTAAAATCAGTAGGCGTTTTGGCTTTTTATGGCTGGTTTATTTGGTTTGTTGAAGCCGGACGGCTATTATTTATTTGATGATGGTTAACTGCCAGCTTGACATCTGGCAGCTCGATCTCACATAACATGTAAAATTAGCATCATAGTTGTTACCTGATAATGGCAATCTGGCTTCATAAGTGAACAGTTTAGCTTCAGGAGTGAGTGAGCACACTTCTGGCTCAGTGCATTTGTTTATATTAGCAACTTTGAATTTGCTTTCATGTGCTCAAAGCACTTTCTTTTTAAAGGATAATAAAGTATTTAGTCTGGTTTAAAACAGAAATTTAAATAAAACAGTCATGCAGTGCAGAATGTTATGTTAAAGATGTTTTACTGACACTTGGAATGAAGAGATAGCTTTTAATTTACACTTCATATATGTAAAAATAATACATGGAGAGTCCATAACCTGACTGAGGAGCTGTTTCATTTGAGACACACTTTGTGTTTTTGCTAATTTGTCTTTCTAAAGTAGCACCACTCATCTACTAGTATCGTATAGCTGTGACAATTACACCTAATGTGTCATACATGGAAGTTAATAGAACATTTTGAACCAAGATATTAAATGCTCACTTTTTTGTTCTATAGAAAATTCTAATAATACCAATAAAAATGAATCATTAAGAAATAAGAGAATGAGTTCTAATTCATATAATTGCAGTTTCTCTTTTGGTTTTGGTCTTACATTACTTTTTTGTGTCTTTATTTGGGTGTGTTTGTGAGGCTTTGCTCTTAATGTACATTAAGAGAAAATGGCTTCAACCACAAACCCACAACCTCAAGACTTCTTCTCCTTTTTTTTGTTTTCTTTTAGATGCAGACGTTCACTAAAGTCAGGTGGTGTTTAGATAGTTTTGTGAAAAAAAAAAAAACATTAGCTGAGGTTTCAGTACTGTTACCCAACAAATGAAAGTAAGCAAAAGACAAAACTTGGTTTTAAATCTTTTTCCTTTGTTTTACAGAGAAAAAAATGATAAAAATATGAGAATTTTCTTTTTGGTGATTGTTGTTCAAAATCTGCATCATGAAACTTGCTTCGGACATGGCAGCCCTTTTTTTTTAAGTAAAGAAGGCTATGGTTACTAAACCTAAACAAAATGTGTTTTAAAAAACGAAAAAGCTGCCTAAAATGAAAGAGAAAGTCTGTGGTTTGGGCTTATGTTGTAAATCTCCCATGAGTCTCATTGACAATCTGAGGGTGCAGCCACTTTGGGACATGCCAAATGCAATTTACACACACGTGGTGACACTGCCAGGGGTTGTGGATGTAGAACATCTGGAAGAAAGTTTGCCTCAAAGATTGTGACTGACAGGCTGGTGAAGACACAAGGAGGAGTTTCCACATCAGAAGAAAGAAAATGCTCTATTTTTCAAACTAGTCTGGATGAAGTAAATATGTTGTTGTTCTTACATATACAGGTTTTTGATTGAGTATTGGTTAACTCAAGTCTATCTTAAATTACTGATGGAACGTGTTTGTAAACGCATTAGAAATCAATTTTCAAGGTTTTCAATAGTTTATTTTAACTCAAAAGTATTCTTTTACAGTTGCTGCATCTTGATGATAAAGTTTTACGTTTTGGAAAATACAAAACATATTTCTGGTTCAAAAACAGGTGAGTTAGTTAAAATATGCAAGATTTCTTTCCAGTGATTCCTCAAAAAGACCCCCCCTTTTTTTTTAATGTGGATTTTGGTGATGGTTGGATTGTTGAATTTCTCCCAATCAGGTGCGGTTTTGAGGTGGTATTTAGCTTGAATTTGGTTATTCTTTGTGAATATGATTCTGATAGTTCAGATAGATGATGAGGCACACGACTTTACAGACGAGAACAAAATTCACACCCTTGTTTAGACTAAAGATGACTCATCAAAAAAGCTAACAATGTGAAATTTCCTGTACTCTCAAGTGTCCTTTCCACTGAGCAGTCCAGTACGGTACGGTGCGGTTTGATCTGGTATTTTGAGCATTTCCATTATGAAATAGACCCGTTAAACAGTTCTGACCCGTACCTCTTGAGGAGCCCCATCCGTTGAAGGTCCATGGAAAGATAGTCGGACAGTTTGCTGTTTCCACCCGTTGATTGATGGACAGAAAGTGATGATGATTGTAAAAAGCACCAATATAGCGCTGAGCTAGTGATTCCGTTTTCCTCTTCATGGAGGTATTCTTCTTTACCTCCTGCAATCTTCTTTCAAACAAAATTAAATTCTTGTTATATACGATTTACAAAAAGTAAAGCAAGAAAAAGACAATTTGCTGGATAACCTCCATTGTTGTACTACAATGATTCACTAGCGGTTTACACCATACATGCGCGTGAAAACAAACCAGTCAGTGGAAGCGAGGCTTAACTGAGTGGAAACGCTCTAGGTCTAGAATGAACTGTTCCGTCCTGTACTGCTCCTCCCGTATCGGACTGCTCAGTGGAAATGAGGCGCAACTTGGAGCTCAGAATCAGATCGAACAATGTCTGATTTTAGCCTTATTGCACAGCATTACTGTGTTTTCATTTAAGCAACAGAAGAAGGGGTTTGTGTGAGCACTCGTGGGGAGGTACAATGTTTCTTCTCATCCTTAGCAAAGCTGAATTTATTGGTCACCATCTGGAGGGTGGAGCAGCATGGGTTATAGCCAGGCCAAAGAAAGGCTTCTAATTAACCAGTCATCATTTTCAAGTTGTGGTCAGTGATGATTGTCCCCAACACTGGTCTACAACATGAACGTAGAATCACTGAAGCTTTCCATGAAGCTGGGCAGAATTAAAATAGAAGAAACTGGAGAAAAAGTGCCGCTGAGAACCGTTTTTCCTCTCTTGGCAGAACAAAAAGCACGAGGCCGTGTGCCATATCCACTCAGGTTTAAACAATTATCCGACATCAGAGAAACCAGCAGCGCTGGGACGACCGTCGTGCTTTGCCTGCTGTACTTCAGACCTGGGCTTAAGACACGGCCAAGTGTCACATGTAAGCAGAGCTTTCGATAATTTCAATTAGCGTAAGAGGGTGTTCCTGCAGTATCTTTAAGGCTGCTGCTGGAGGAGCTTTCTTTGAGGTTGACAGCCTCTTAATATAGTATTTTATGGTTTGATGTGTGAGTGACACAGAGGCGCTCCAAGAGGATGGCAAAATGGTTTATTAGGACCTAATTAGAGCTCTGTGATTAAAGGGGAAGTGACTGTGATTATGAGACCTGCAGATGATGTGGAAACATGGATGAATATTCAGGGAAGAAAGCCACAGAGTCCGTGAGTGTTTGGTGTGTGTCTTTGGAGGATATTTGAGTGCCCATGCTGCCTTGGATCAGCCGTGTTATGATATCATCTTAACTACTGATCTCAGCAGAGAAGCTTTATAGCTTAACGGGCACAACTGCATCTGACTGGGAAAATACTCAAATATCATAAGCTTGTATTCTAAATGTTCTTGAAAAAACAATGCGGGGCATCTTTGTTTTTTTTTTTTTTTTTAAGGTTTCAGCCCAGTATATAAGAGTGGATTTTTACAGCCAATTTAACATGAAACCAGGAGGAATGTTCTGCATGGCCTGGAAGATTACAGGGCTCACAAGGAATCACACATTCTTCAGAGGACTGTGCTTAATCACACAGATAAATTGTATTAATATTATTATTATTAACAGTTTCCATCAACAAAAAGGTTAGCATTGAATTTCCTTTTTTTTCTCCTTCAGACCCACAACTTTTCCAGATCTTTGATAGCACCAACCATTAGAAATCATGTATGCGAGTGTTCAGAGGGCAGCAGATTGTCAGCGGGGCCTTACGATTTTACAATTTCACAACTGACTTCCTCCTTAAAATGACACTGGCTTACCTGCCTATTACTCCCTTTGATTTCCACAGTCCATGCTTCTGTGCTCTGAGAGGTATTCATAATAAGCTTAAACTCCACTGGCTTCATTGCCAAAGGCTGCTTATCTCTGGACCATTCAAGAAAAAGAGGGGTAATATTTTTTCCAATTTCAACATTTTACTGTTAGACCACACTCTTCCCAAAACCACATTTTGGGGGCTGTTGTGGAAACCATGCATGGAAACACATGGACATACATGCACACATTACACACTGGTGCACATGCAGCCCCGCACAGATGCACAGAACATTCTGTGCTCCATTCTTTCGGATTTTTATTGTAGCTATTTGATTATTGAAATCGTACCAATGGGTTTTTAATGGATGGAAGTCGCATAATTCAGCAAATCTATGTCTGTTATTATATTTTATTAAGTATGCACATTAGTTCACATTTCTAAAGAACATGCAAAGCAGTCGGCAGGAGTATTTGACTCAATTCAGCTGAAGTCTAAAATGTTAAAAAACGGAAAAAAAAAGCTTTGACAGTCCACAAGCCTTTCAAGACTTAGCTTGCAATTTTAACATTTTTTTCTTTTCACTGCTATGTTTTAAGAATGCTAAGCCTCTACATGCTTCATAAGGACATTTTAAATGTAGATAGGCCTCCGTTTTTCTTGATTTCACCTGGAACCCCTGTAGTCACATACATCCTTATTCAGTTATCTCTTTAAAAGAACCAAGTATTTAAATTTTATTTTTTTCTGTAAAGACTCCAGGAGTTTCAGGGCCTAAAACTATATATATGATTAAAAAAAAGCTTTATGAAAATTGGAATTGAAATACACCATATGTTTGTGAATTTGTCTTTTTAACTGCCTCTTATTCTGTGTAGGATTCTTAACTTTGACTTTCAGAGCTCTTTGCCTGCAGTTTTCTCAGTTTTACCATTGCCTGTGCCATGGTGTAATAAGCTCACGGGGCATGATGGGAAAATAATAACCACTTGACAATGTTTTTCTTGCCCCCTCCCTCCACGAAATCTGAAACACATCCAGAAATGTGGAATATATGGCACTTCTGATGATGTCACTTGTTATTGCTGGATATCCATGCCAGTAAATTTCGAGGCATTTTCCACAATCTGCTGCGGAGTGCGTTTATGTCACAAAGGGCACATTGTAACTTTTTGGTATAGAGCGCTCCCTCATTCTCTTGTTCTAAACCCTGCTTGGCCACCTTCTGTGCTTTCAGTCCAGACTGCTGCTCCACGTTATATTCATTTCCCTTTATTGTGCTGCAATCAATAAACAATGAGCCAATAGGGGAGGTTGCATAATGGGAAAAATCCTGCATTGGAAGCATGAAGACTCCAAAAGTTTTTGTAAAAAGTAGTTTCTCCCTCTAACTTAATTATATGCATAATTAATGCATGTTATCACTATAGAATTAAGTTTGCATTGTGCAACAATATTTTAAAGTGACAGTGTTTGTTTTAAAAGAAAGAACTTTAACGTGCGCCTTTTACAAAGCAGTATAAACCTGAAAAGCTTCCCGATTTTTCTCTAATTTAATTTGCAGCTAACATATGCTAGCAGGAACCCTGTACCTTGTTTGAATCGTTGTATTTATTGCCTGGCTGTAGAGGTAATTTGACCTTTTATTTCAAAGACCCTTTTTAATCCAGGAAAGGAGTGTTAAACTCAATTAGACCGGTGATCAGTGGCTCCAACACTACATTTGTTTCCTATGAGGAGCTAAGCTAAGTAGAGCTTTGCTCTCAGCGACTTGTCTTTGACATCTGCCCCCTTCCAGCATTACATAGAGGGCCACGAGGAGGGAGGGCAGAGGTAAATTTGGAGGGCAATGAAATGGGCTGGTGAGGAGACACAAGTAAAATAGAGAAAAGAAAAAATGACAAAAAAAAAGAACAAGTTTATGTCCTTAACAATTAAAAATATAAAAATTGAACAGATTCTCCTCCTATTTTTCCTAATCTAATTAATGTCCAAAGAATACATTCAGCAGATATTAAAAAAAAATCTGTGGCCTTGTCACTGTTAAGCACAATTTTGTTATTAATTTAAAGAAGGGGCAAACATCACTTTTATGTGTTGCTCCTCCAGATCTCCTTAGACAAAAAAGGCGGCATAGCATAAATTGGGGGCCCGTCCAGGATTTCTATCTCTTTTTAATGTAATGATCTGCCCCCCCGGACATAATGCGCATAACAGTCAGCATCACTCTCTCCATGCGTGCTCCTTCTGTAACTTCTTCTGCTTAGTTAGGAACAAAAAAATGCATATTAACAGTCACCAACAAAGCGATTTCAGCTTTAGTTTCAAAGCTTTTCATTATTGAGCTGTATTAAAACACTTGTACATCAAGCTGTCAATGCCTTTTTAGTCTCAATAATGCAGCTCATGAAGGATTTTACGGGGATTTCCTACATATCAATACTTCAGCACGTCTGCCTTCCCTGCCAGCTACAACATTGTTTTCAAATACGCCTGGTGCATCCTTGCTTTCCCTCGAAACGAGGGAAGCGCTAAATAATTTGTGGACTCCAATGCCTTGTTGTAACCTGTTCATTTATGGATCAGTTGTTTCCTTTCTGGTTTAATTCACCATGTGATTGATTTTCAGTGCAGTACCGGTGGAAAATATCAACGCTGAACCGTGCCTGAATCGAGGCATCATTTGAATACAGATGCTTATGGCTTCGGCCTTGTCAGAGCCTGGAGACAATTGCAAGTTGATTATGTTGTTTCTGACAGAAGTTGCAAGTCGTTTGTACAAGCCATATTTGCATTTAAATGCTTATTGTAGACATCTAAACAGCATAAAGACTGATTGTAAATGCCAGCTGCTGCCGTACTCTGGAGTAAAGAAAAAAAGTATTTCAATAAGGAAAAGTGGGAGGGAAATGAGGAAATGATTTTCAAACAGTGGAGCTGGAATCAGTAAGACGAAAACGGTGATGTGCTTGTGTGTGTGTTCTTTTTACTGAATGTTTGCATAATCACAAATAAACCTGTATGAAATCTATTTAAGGTTATATTGGTGGAAAACTGTTTATGTCTTCCTAATGTCCTAAGGTTTTTGAATTTTCCACCTGTAACAAAGGTGAATTCTCAGATTTTAGAACGGCTTGGGTTGATGTAAAGCATCTTTTGATCACCTTGTGTTTGCAGGAACTTATCACTCTGTCCTTATGAGTGGATGTTTGCACGCATGCAGGTTTTGCACCAAATGTAAGTGCGTCTATATATGTGTGTGTGTTCGCTCGGTACCCTAAGCAGAGTGACGCCCCTGCTGATTCTGCTCCTCCAGCTCTTTGTCCTGCAGCACTCAGTGTGTCTGCCTCCTCAGGAGACTGGCAGGCTTCTCTAGTGTGGCTCCACAAAGGCCCAGCCTCCTTTGAGGTGTTAAAAACTTCCATTTATGCATCTCCCTGGACAAAAAAACCCTGAGCCCATTTGAGTCCAGTAGCAACACAGGCAGACATTGTGGCCACGCTTCTCTAGCACTCATTTCACAGATTCTAAAACCAGTATGTGGTGAACAGGATTTGAGGGGCTAAAGTGCCCCACGAGGGCCAGGCGATAAGAGGGGAGAAACGCCACCACGCAGTAAACTAGAAGATGGGTCCGGGAAAATAAACACATTACCTGGGAGAGAAGGGAGAGACTTGTTTTCATACCCCTGCCCCCCAACAAGCACACAAAGACCCACACTGGATACAAAAAAAAAAAAAAAAAAGAGAGACAGGCAAAAGGAAAAGAAAATGTGGGAGAACATCTTGGAAGTGGGAGTTTTCCAGCATGCTAAAATGCATTTTGCCCTCTGTCTTTAGTCTTGCAGGGAAGAATTTGTGATATAAAAAATTGAACTGATAGGTCGCCTGTTAGGAGAGCTGAAATCCGTCCAGTGTGGCAGAGAGCATTCTGCTCTTTTCTGTCCCTTCACCCTGCCTCAACCTAGTTGCTCAGTAAATAGACTTTTATTCATGTTATATGATGCAGAAAAAATGGAAGATAATGTATTTGCCAAGCAGCGCATAAAAGTCTTGTTCGGCCACAGCTCTGTATCTGTATCATTCTCGTAAAAAAAAAAAAAAGAAATAAAAGCTTGTGGCTTAAAAGAGCAGCGCGCTTTTTCCATTTTGCTCGGCGTTGTCACTTTCAACAAAGATACTTTAACTAGAGTGACACCCCCACAGCCATTCTTGACACTCTGGTGTGAGACACTTTGTGATGGATTTCAGTGTCAGGGCAGGAAAAGCTCGAGACAGAAAAAAGGGAGAAACAGAAGGGGAAAAAGAAAGAAAAAGGGGAGAAGAGAGAGATTTGTAAGGTTCTGACAGTTAACTGTGCACTGGAGCATGAAACGGCTGTTTGCATGTGACTGACCACATTTCTAACAGCAAATAACTCAATGACATGGTGGATCTCTCGTAGACATACGGCTTGTCTTTCCAGTGGCACACCTCTGGACTTTTTTTTTTTTTTTCCATGCCTCTGCTGTGTGCATCAGATAGGTCTGTGATGTTACACTGCTCACCTTTTCGCCCCTTAGGCCCCAACTCCCTCAAACCCATTCCTCTGATTTCCCTATTTCCCATTAGGCCACCCTTATAGCATCATCTCATTGCATCCCAAACTCCCCGTTGCAGTCCCCTGCCTGCCTGACTGTGTGGCTGCTGCTCCTGCAGAGATAACCACACTGCGTCCAGGTAGAGAGCAGCCTGCTGATGGCATAGATTACCTGTATTGTCAAAATAACTAACTCTGCAAAATTCCCACTTTAGTGTGTTTGGACGCAGAGTGAGTATTTGGAATGAAGGTCTGGCAGGATATGGTCCTTATTTTATTTTATTTTTTTAACATGCTGCAGATCTGGACAAATTCCAAACAAGAGCTTAAGTACAACTTTTTGCTTGCTCATGTATATCCACACGAAACTGGTGTGCCCATATGTAGTCTGAAGGAGACACCCACGCCGCACACGGGAAATGTGAAAACAACTTTGTATGAGTTCAACTTCAAGTCAACTCAAGTTCTTTGAACACAGCACCTGAATTGGGTCATGGCATTTGGGGATCGATCCTTTAAGTTGTGTCGATGTTGCTTATTGATGCTGCGCCGCTGTCGTACCACATTCGTAAAACACAGCTTTCTTTCTTTTATTCACGGGGAAATTCAAATCAAGCGCCGGCCGCACTTTACATAAACATGTTTGGAATAAGTGAATCTTTGTGAGTCGAGGTAGCTAAACTTTCCTGTCCAAGAGGATGAATGCGTGTAACTGAAAGATTTGGAACCAGAATTGCCTTTTTTTCTGACATACTACCAATTAAAACCATTTGACCATAGGGGCATATGAGTTATCATTTTACAATATAGAACAACTTTATGAATATTGTCTGAATGGTTTAAACGCCAATCTAAGCTTGAATGTTTGGGTAGAATTTTTTTTTTTTTTTTCACCATTTCTAGCTCAGTTGGTGAGTTTGCAAGAACAAATGTGGAGTCTGTGCAGCTGCAGCTGAAGAAAAGAGTAGTCTTTGACAAAAATGCCACAGGTGACTGTGAGCTCTCTGTTTCTGCTTCTTTGATGTCAGCTCCACCAGCTTGTTTGGATTTTGATACCTGAGAGCCAAACTTCTGCTCTCTTTTTTGCTTCTTCGCTGCTCCCATTTTTTAAAACTTTATAATTAGGATTGGCTGTAACTAGTATAGGCAATACTGCTGATATTCAAGGATGATTAATTACCAGTGAGTCCGTTTAATGTTTGATTTAGGTGATGGCAACAGAAAAAGTGCTCAGCAAACACAGGCTCTCCACTGCACCACAGGGACTCCTAAATTTCTAATATCATGTGGCTTTGCTCATCTATTGCAATTATGAATTATTTTATTTTTTCCTTCCCATATTAAAAATTTACTTCAACAATCAGTGAATAAAGAATACATCTCCTGATGCTTTAATCTCCTCATTGTCCTCAATTAACATCAAATCATAAATTCAAAGCATTCTTGATAATAATGGCCTCTGCAATTATAAGAGCTCTCACTTATTTAAACAAAGGGTTCATTGAATTACTTTTCATCTTATTTGAGGTTTTAGCAGCAGGCAGGGACTGTCGATGTCGTCTGAATGGCTGCTAATGTTAAGTTAATCATGTGTATGTGTGAATACAGGAGTGGGTGGCTGCCGCTGGAGCGGTTCACAGGAAACAAGGGAATAGCATTGAGGGGCAAAAGTAGACTTTGCACAGTTTGACTTAACTTATGTCATATTTGTTGTTTCTTCAAAAATTCTATTCAAGTTCATCTAAACATTAGGAACTGACAATTTTTTTTTGTTATTTTCTTTGATGAAAGAAATGCAAAGAAAGCTGCTGGATGTAAATGTATTTGGTGGCAGCAGCATCACTGCCTTGTAGAGCAGCTTCCCTTTCAGCTGGGGTCACCAGGGTTTCCTCACTTCTATTGTCACTTCCAGCCTCAAGGCTGCCACTTTCAGATGTGTCTGACTCTGTCAGCCAACCAGCCGCCCACGCCGCGGACTGTGCTTTGCTGTAACTACAATGCGTCTGTATATTTATCCAGTCTGGAGGTGCTGGCTTGTTGGCCCCAGCAATAAAAGGCTGAGGTTCTGCAGTGCAAATTAGTGACAGATCAGCTAAGTGTGACCTCAAAAAAACCCTTGGCCTTATTTAATTGCCAGCGCTGAGGCGGACTAATTGCATAAATCAGCTGGTAATGAGATCTTGGCTTATTGTGAAAAACATGATAATGGTGGAAAATGAACATGAATGAGCTTGAAAGCTTTGTCGCCTTCCCAGCTCTGGGGTCCGATCCGTAAATTAGTTTCTCTCTATTGTTTTTATTTGAGGTTCATTTTCACCTCAAAAAGAAGCAGTATCACCACAATTACAGAAACCTCTTTTATGTGCCTTCATTCCGTGTACAGTAACAGCAAAGTTGAACTATTAGGTGAACAGCACTGACTGTCAAAGGTCAAATAAACTTTGACATTATAAATTAAAGTGATTTATGCATCAAAATAAAATCAGAGTTTGCAACATTTAATAGTCTATAACAAAATAAAAAAAGTCAAATTGTCTTAAAACTATTTTAAATATGTGAGTATTTTTTTTATCCACAAACTATTAATTGATGATATTTTTTTTTTCCTTGAAGTGGTAACTTTATTCTCTAATGAAAGCCCTTCATTTTTGTCTTCTCAAAATGTTGCACAATCACTTCATTTCAAACAGGGACACTAAAAACAAGCAGAACGCAGTCTTTGAATAAATCATTAAAGCATATGTGAGAATACATGAAGTAGTTTATTAGGAAAATCAGCCGGCAGCAAAGCAGATTAATGAGGTAGCTGAGTATATTTTTAAAAATGGTGTTGAGCAAATGTCCATCAATGACAGCTGCAACAGCAAAGCTGTGGAGACTCTGACCCTCAGACAAGAATCAATATCATCTAGTGTATTCTCTCTGATTTTGGCAAATAAAGTTAAATAGATGGTCACTGTTCTGCTTTCAATTCAAATTTGAAGATAACTGCATCCACAGTACTTAACTTTTTTTTTGTAAGAAAAAAATGAGGGATATACATAAATAACACTCCTCCGGTGTCTGTATTCATCTTCCAGGTTATTTTCATGACTTCAAAACCATCCAGTCTGTGATCACTGGAAGCTGGGGATCGAGTCTTTCAGTTTTTGTAAGTATCACTTTGCCTTTTCAGCTGTCTCTGTCTTGCTGCATGTCTCCTTCACCCCTGCCGTCTTTCACCCACACTCAACACCTGCATTAAATGAGGTGGACAATTGGATAGGCACACAGTCTATGCACAATTAAACGGATTTTAAACCTAAACATTAAACTCTGAAAAAAGTTTATTCTTGCAAGGACTATTTTTGGCTCATCGGGATTATTTTTCTTTGTATTTTTTTTATTTTATTAAAAAATATCTTAAAGATGTTAAAAAGTGGTAAATAAAATGCAGCTTTGTCTTGAGTAAGGCACCAGTGTGTTGCTTTTTTACCTTAAGAGAAGATTTTTTTTGTTACATTGGCGTTTAAACCATATCAGTTTATTTACAAAAGTTCAATTTAAAAGGGGTTTTCTAAAACTTTTTAAAGTAAAATACAAAAATTCAAATGCAGCATTATACCTTAAATCAGACCTCTATGTTTCTTTTTCCTGCATGAATATTACTTTAGCACTCTTTGAGCAAATTCAGCCTCTCCCAGATTTCTAATAAAATTGCATCTATGATATTAAACAAGTGAAAGTGAGAAATTTGATATTATTCTGTTCTAAATGTCACTGCTGAGTTGCATGAGAAAGACTGGAAAGCCCTTCAATAACAACTGTGAAATGTCTCTCTGCATTCAAAGTTCATGGCCATTTATCATTGTTTGATCACGCCATTTCACATTACACAGCGTTGTCTGCTCAGATGAACGTGCACCCGTCTATCAGCGACCTGCCGCCGCCACTGCCGCTGCTACTGCTGCTGCTGCTGCTGCTGCTGCTGCAACCTGTTAGGATTGCAAACTAACCTGACTTATCAGTCAGGTCAGAACCTAGAAATTGCTGGAGTTGGTTAAAAGCCTAACATTAAATTTAAATTTTAGTATTGTAATAAACTGTTTTGATAAAAAAAGTAAATGTAACAGAAAATTATGTTATGAATTGACACTAAAAACTATTGAGAATTCCTGTAAGTGTAACTATTTATACCCACTGCATGTCAGAAGTGGCATTTTTATGTTGAATATCAAAATTAGGAGCAGTTTTCTAGTATTAATCATGACTGAAAATACCTTAAAAGATAAGAAACTTAAATAATGCCCAGTGGAGCAGAAAAGAAAAATCTGGATGAGTCTCCAAGAGTTCATCATTTTTCTACTAAACCAACTTGAAGTTTGGATGAAAAAGTCTCAAATCCGATTGCTTTTGGTTTATGGGTGTTGCTGTGTTATTACCTGCCTGTCAGTGTTTGTTATATTTAAATATAATATGAAGTCCTGTCAAGTCGGGTGTAGTTCTGTCCTGCTTACATTTAGTGGATCATACCATCGAGAATATTTTGATCTGTGGGTTTAATTAATCTCAGAATGTGACAGGAAGTAATTAGGTTTTTGTAGCTCATACAGCTTGCTTAATTACATTCATGCAATTTCATTTGGAAACACCTGAGAGTCTGTAAGACCATCTGAATAGATGCACTCTCTGTTAATGTGCCATTTATCTAATAAGCCGCAGCCACACGGTCTCGTAGCGTTTTAGCCCAGTATCGATGGCTCCACTGGAGGGATGCTGGGAGTCATTTTGTCAGAAATTAAATAAACAGCACTTCATCGTGAAATGAAAATGAATTACCTTTGAATGGATACTCTCCATCTATTATTTACCAAACGAGCCTCTTCAGCCCACTGACCCTCCACTGATTGTGGTCAATGTGCTGAACGGAGACTGCTTGACAACGGCTGCTTAACAAAGATTTTAATTTCATCAGATCCAAACGCTTCAGAGTGAAATCTAATTGTTTCATCTAAAAACCTGATTGTTGGATTGTGTGGTGTCCAGATGAAAAGCCTCAAACTTGACAATGTGCTTTTGTTGTTTTGGTTATTAGGAGTAAAAAAAAAAATAATTGATTTGGCTGCTGCCGGTTCTCATGACTGACTTCCCTTTTGGACAGAGTTTTACTCAGTTGCTGCTCCTGCCAAAAACTGAACCCAAGAACAAGCTATTAATGTTCTTGGTACAGCAGCTGTTGAAAGTAATGCATAACGAAAAGTCTGGTATAGAGCGAATTACCATGAGCTTTTCCCCTAAAAAAAAACCCTCAAATCGTCTCCAACTGATAATGCACCACGACGCCGGAGCGTGAAATCTATGTTGCGTTGAAAGTAGCCAGTTAATTGATTTGCAAATTATTTAAAGTTTGTGGCACCCAAGGGAGTGCTAGGCTCTAATGACAGCCCATTTCAGAAGAGCTGAAAAACTCGTCCTGGCCAAGGCTGTATTACATTGTAACTGTAAACTGACAAGTGTAATCTGAGCCCGGAGATAAAGCATTATTGTGTGTCCAACACAAGTGATTTTGTAATATGTTTTCATTTCCTAATACTAGGAAACCTAAAATTATACATTTGTGAGAAGAATCACTTTGAGGATTTTTCTTTTAAGAAAAGAAGAATATCTCATGTCAATCATTGAAACTTTAATGTTTGCTTAGTACATTCTTATTAGTTTTGTTCCTAATCAATAGCCACTGTTGCCACTGAGATTGATCAACTAAAAATCAGAAAATTAAAAACATATTAGAAGTTTGCATTTTGGAAAGCAGCCAATCAAATTTAAACTCTACGTTTTGACACAGAGACAAAAAACCCCAACAGGTTTTAGATCTGGAATGTGGAAGAGATGCTCACCATTATGATGCTACTGAAGTGTATTTGTAGTGACATCCTCAGGTTGTAGGACTATTTAAAGTTTGATTTACAACAAGAGCCGCTCATCTGAAGCATGAAGAAATGAGGTGTTATCAAGTGGATGGACATAAATGCACAACAGGATCATCTTAAAGCAGCCCAGTTTGTTTTCCATTGCCTTAGTGGAAGTTTTTGTGTCTCCGTATTAGTATCAAGAAGCCTCTAATCTCGACCCATTAGCAACTGCTGTCATTCAGACACACGGTGTCGGCCCAATTTAAATAAAATGAAATGAAGATAGTTGTTTCTGCTCCCTTGGCTTCACTCATTGCCATAAACATATGCTCTGTGCCCCGCTTCCTTCCATCTTATTTATGACTTTAATTTGTTGTGTGGGCTGCACAAGAAATCAAATTTAATCCAATCCTCCCAGGGATGCTGTCATATAATAACATGGTAATTTCTGTGTATCCTTTTGAAAAATGAGGAAATTAATTCTTCCTGACATGTTCTAATTATTCCAGTGTGAACGGTGGATGGGCTGCCCTGCCCCCCCCATGTGTCAGTTGCCGACGGGTGGCGAGGTGCTAATGCTGACCAGCAGCGCGTTTAATTTGAAACATGAGCAGACACCTTTCAACACACCTTCCTAATGTTGGAGTGGCTCACACAAATTAATTCACTACTCATCTGGCAACTCTGATTGAGATGTGTCTTTCTGCACAGGAGTGTGTGGTTGTGTTTGCATGAGTAAAGGTGCGTGGGGAGGTTCATGGGACATTGTTGCTATTAGTAAAAGCAACATTTAGTGTTCGTGTGTATCCTCTAGTGTATAGGCGTAAGTGGCAGTGTGAAATGATGTATGGATGAATCAGGTATTCCAATTCTTCAGGGGTTGTCTAGTTTTTCCAATGGTGTGATGCTTCAAATTAGACTGAAGTTTTTATTTTTTCTATTTTCTTTTTCCACAATCAGCAGAACATTTTCACACGTTGCACCGGACTGCTGGAAGCACAGAGTATAATTTAATTAGACTGTCAACAGTCTAACTTATCACTGACTTTTGTTGACACTAACCTTGAAGCACAGATCCCATCATTTGATCGATTTGAAGAATTGTTTAAAGTCCCCCTCCAACTATATTTTTATCTATTGTGAAGTCATTCCCGGTGGTGTTATATTTACGATTAAGTAGTTCTTAGCCAATATCAAAAATCCAGTTTAGAAATTCACTTCTGAGTTGTGGGCGGGACTGCATCCCTTTTCCTCTCCCGCTAGGCTACAGACCCTCACAGCCTCAAGCTAACGTTAGGCGGTGCAACAAAAATGGCGAGCAGTATTGGAGCTATCCAGTCGTACAGATCTGAGCCAGATGCCAACTCAGATGAGGGAAATGAAAAGTATAAATGCATTTGTCTGCAAGCAAATAAAGAGCAGCAGGGCATTTGGCTCACCTATTTCAGCGTCTGTGTAACAACTGAGAGCTTTTTCAAACCGCTGGTTTTCATCTGCTCCTGATCCATAACAGTTTGATAAAAAAATGCTCAGAACATTTTTTTAAATCTTAAATGAGTTTTCATATATTCTCCATCAACAGGAAAAATTCTAATAGAACACGTCAAAAACACGATTTTCTTTGTTGTGGGTCTTTAAGTTTTGATGAAATTAGCATTGAAAAGTTCTTCATTTTTATCAAAATGTGATCTGAACAAAGTTTGTGGAACGGCACATTCATTCAAATGATGTGCCACATCTGCAGGCGACACAGGAGGTGGAGAAGATAAACAAAACATAAAGAATTTCTCAAGTTGAGTTAGAACCGCAGAACTGCAACTGATTTAATGTTTGTTGCTGGTTCTGTTAAAAAAAAAAAAAAAAGTGGGCTTACAGTCGTGGCGTCACGATGGAGAAGAGAGCACGGCTTTGTTGTAGTGGGTGGGTCGCCCTGTGACTCAGAAGGTTGAGGCGTCAACATGGCTGTCTTACCCATGGGGATTAAAGTATGCCCCCGCCCCCCACACCCTGCAGGGTTAATCACTGCCATTTTGGATCCATGCAGAGGGAGCAAACACACTCTGCATCACTGTGGAACAACTGAGACACCAGCCATCAGTTGGGCAGCCTCTGCTGCAGCTCTGTAGACAGATGCACTTCACAGGTTTGCTTTCACTCAGTGCAATAACACATTTGGAGCCAAAGTTCTTCGACGTTTGAAAAATAACGTTTGGAGTTCCTGGATCTTACTTTATATACATTCCTCTCTAATTAATTTTCTCATAAACTTTTATTTCATGAATCCCCTAATTAACCTGGGATCTAGTAACGTGTGCGATCTGTGTAGCTAACCTTTGTGTCTCACTGAGGACCGTGCACTTGGTGAGCTTGTTAATGACTAAAGACTGATAGTGTCGTCCTGTGCCAAGACCCACATGGCTGCTGGCGGTGCATTAAATCAGCAGTCAATTTAACTGGAAGTTTGAAATCTGGGCTGGGTTAAGGGGATGTGCTGAGGCCGTGTTCATATCTAGCTTGTTGTCCATATGGTACTGCTTTAATAGAGCACATTTGTTACAGATGGTGGGAGACTTGGTAAAACAGAGGCAGCTTTTGGCAGCAGCTCATTTCTTGACAGGGCTGCCGCTCTGCTCAAACTGGTCCAGGCCAACTTAGTGATGTCTACGCGCACTTTTTCATTCTCATTAAAAAGCCCAGCCTGGAATTGTGGTCAAGCCTTAATTTATGATTGAGTTTTTTGTTCTTTCTTATTAATAGTGTGCGTTGATTTTCATTTGCTCAGTCAGTTTTGGACACACTCTTGAAACTCATCATTCGCTTTCTCGGTCCACAATGAGGCTGAAGACAGCCGATAAACTTAAGGGAAGCTCAAAAAAAGAAAAAAGAAAACTAAAAAGAAAACTATAACAGCTATAAAAACATCAGCTTTTCTTTAAGTCTTACAAACTTAAAAAGTCACTAAAAATTTCACTGGCTTCAGGTTGTAAAATCAAGATGCTCCCCCTCTTCTGTCTTTTATTAAAAAATGAAATAATGTATAGTTAATAAACCCAAAAATGACTTCAGTTTAATTGTTTTGGTTTGTGTGTGTCTGCCATGAAGTATGTGTGCTTTTTGCACTCAGAGAAGTGAGGAGACACGCTTGATCTGCTCTGCACTGTTTGACGGTTGTTTTCTCACGTTGTCACTGGCTTGGTGTGCTGTGGCACGGTGATGGTATTATGTGCGCTGAGCCCAACACAGTGGAGAAAAGAGCAGAGCTGCAGTACCCCTGGCTATGCCACTCACGCCTCCCTAGACACCTCACTGTGAGAAAAGTCTCGGCTGAGCCCTCTGGGCCTCGTGGTTCCCTGCCTTGCTAAGTGCTGGCCAGACTGAAAGGCACAGTGTCCTTGGGCCCGGCTCATTCTTTCCATTCTCTCAGAGGTTTTGTCTCGTAAGCCAAGAGTGCAAAGGGGAGAAAATGCCAAATTACACCCATGTCACTAAAACTTAGGGTGGTTAACATCCAAGATGATTTTTTTTGTGGCTGAATTTTGTGTTTTGAAACGA
The DNA here is from genome assembly GCA_003999625.1 of Oryzias javanicus. Lineage (NCBI taxonomy): Eukaryota > Metazoa > Chordata > Actinopteri > Beloniformes > Adrianichthyidae > Oryzias > Oryzias javanicus. The sequence continues at coordinate 19,044,389 of CM012439.1, forward strand.
TAACGAAGGGGCAACATAAAAGAGCATGTTCAGAAAAGAGTATTTTTTTCCAGAAAAGAGTCTAAAAGTGCATAATTTTTACAGTAGAACTTTTAATGTGCTGACTTTATTGCACTAAAAACTCAAGGGTCGTAAAATTGATTATAAGACGATTGGACATATAAAATCTTGAAGTCGATAACTCTATATGAATTTTTGCAAAGCCCCCATAGACATTTTTAGAAATCTGTTGAAGTCCTCAGTAAAATAATACGTTTTAACCACTGGTAAAATTTCCACTTACTAATGTATTTCTTCATATTTCTCACTGTTCTGTACCACTGAAAACCAAGTTCTTGTAAAGTCTAATCAATTTTCGGCCAGTTTGAAGATAATAAAAATGCATATTACACAGTAAAACAGCCCAAAGGAAACCTCTTGTGAGCCATTTTCAGCCATGTGTCTCCAGTATTTTTGTGGGTGAGCCTTTTGAAGGGCCAATACAAGTGGTGACATCATGACCACATCCCTTTGCCTCATTGGTGCTGAGAATCCCAGCTTGAGGTCCCTTGCGGCCGAACGTGCAGGAGCCACAGTAGTTTCGTCACACATGGGCTGCAGCTGGACCACCGCTAGCTGCTCTGAGCGGGCTGGCTCTGCGGTTACTCTGCTGGATGTACATGCAGAAAGTGGTGGAAACAGGCCGTATAGAGATCAGCAGGCAGATGCAAACTTATCATCAGGCTCTCAGTTCAAACCAATGTTGTATGCAAATCCGCTCCCTCTGTGGAAAAAAAAAGTATAATTAATGATGTCAGTTCATGAAAAGAAAGGATCTTAGTCATATTTCTGCTTTAATTAAAGACACAAGACCTTATGCAGGAGAAAAAAAAATGCATGATCTATGTGTTCTTTCATTTCCTCTTTCTTCTCTTTCCTCCAACCCCCCTGTTTCTCCTTGCTCTTATTCTTGATTATTTCTCATTTCATAGTGAAAATGGTTCTCTGTGATTTCTCCTGCCAGAACCCCACGCGCTGACATGGAGGGCTTTCTTCGTAGCAGCTTTTTACTGAGGTTAGTTTCCTTTCCGTTGTTGCCATTTAGGATCACAAACCGGGCAGGGGTGGTAGCGGGCTCACCGGGACGAAGCACTCTGTTAGCCATGTAGTCATGGAGTCCCTCCCCCACCCCCATCCCCCATGTGTGCATGCACATGTTTGTGTGTGCGCATGCGTTTGTACATTTGAATACTGTCAAGCATAGTGTTTATGCATTTACCTTGACTGTGTGTTACAACTGTCTTCATAAGCTTCAGTGGCGTTCAATCAACAACTTATAGGACCAACTTTTTTTTTTCAGTATAAAATCAAATGCATATGCAAATAGTTATAATACTTGACTTTTTTGAAGCAATGGACACAAATGTTGCAACTCAAGGTATCAAAACTCAGTAAGAAAAAACAGCAACAATTGTTTTGTCAGAAATAAAATAGTCCTAGATAACTAGTTCACAAGTTCTTCATTGCTAAAAATACAAAAAAATATATTTTTTAAAATTAACAGTAATATGAGATTATACAATATTTCTGTAATAATCACAAAACTCCTGGCGGTTATATGATCATATTTTCTAATTTGCGATTACTCTGCATACTTCCATCAGACTCGACTGGATGTTCATTTGTACACTCCTCTCTCTTTTTTTAGATTGCATTTCCATTTTCTTTCCATTTTTACAGTTTCTAACAACCTCCAGGTCAGGCCCTCCATGTCTTTGTACTCCACGCTCTTGTCTAACCACTCGCCTCAGCTGTCCTCCCTTAACCATCCTAATCAGGGATGTTGAGCAAATTGTTAGCCTATCAGTCTCATGATGCCCAGTTGTTTCCTGTTGCGTGTTTGTGTTGAACCCAAATGAAAGATTTACTTTTTTTTTGTCTTTACCCTTCCTGCGATTCTAATTAAAAATTTGTGCTGTCATTACACACAGAGGAAATAAATAAGCATGCTTATTTACCATTGGCTCCTTTCCTAGTCAGCCACCTTCTATGGGCTGCAGTGTTGCTCCCTAATTAGGGCTGGCTCATTAAAAGCCACAGCAGCAGCATCTGCCTTTCAAAGCTGCTGTCAGACAAACTTTACTAAAGCTAATGAATCCTCTTTGATTTCTTTTTCAAAAGGTCACTTATTTGATTAAATTAACAGCATTTTTTTTTCCAGAACTGTTGGGGGCATTTTAAAAAGAAAGGACAATTTGGTTCCTTTACCTTTGGTATTTAAAGCATCCTTTGATAATTCATTATAAACATCTTTCACCTACTTTAGATAAATAGATCAGTGATTAGGTATATAGTTGCAAGAAAAAATGGTTTTGTGATTTAGTCTGAAACTGAATGTTTTTCTTGATGTTGACAACAAGATTTTTCTTTTTTATTTCTTTTTGCATGGCACCAATTTATGTGCTGCAGTCTGACTATTATACCATTGAAAGTGTGCTGCTGTTGCTCATTTTCTTTTCTTCTGCAAAAACAGATGACAGTGTTTAACTTTTACAACCTGTCAAAACCCCTTCAGTGAATAACTACGTGTACCAAAGATGTAGTATGTTGAATCCTGTAGGATGAGCGTGAAAGCGCAGGGAGAACCCGGCCCAAAGAGATATTTTAGTTACTGAGCAAACAAAAATGACCCTTAACCTTATTGTTTCCCAACATTTTCCTCCCACAGCTGTGACAAAACACTGATTATTCTAAGTGAGCACATTATTGCACTGCAAATCCACATCCTTCTGTCAATGTCTTTTTTTAATTAAAGGCAGCACCAGAAAGATATCACTCAGGCTAAGGCCTTGACAATCAAGGCAAGATTAAAGGGAGGCTTTGCTTCGGGGTTAGTCCTTTTACTTTGATAGAACTTGTGTCCTGGAGTGGGCAAGGGGGCTGTGTGGTGGGTAAAAATGCCAAAAAGGATTGAAGTGGAAAAACATCCTGCTTAGACATTTTTCTACTAGAATCCCACTGGCTTGTGGCAAAGCAAGATAATTACAGTTGACCAATCAGGGCTTGAACTGTAGACATGTGGGTTTGTTGTCCAACTTCATATCTGAGCGATACACCAGATGGGTCTTTCGCTTGTGAAATGAGTCATGAGTTTGGTTTTGAGTCAGACGTGAAGCGAGTTTCTGCAGGGGTATCCACTTTCATTTTTAACCAACCACTGCGTCTTAATGATGGCACCTGATATCAAGTATTTGTGCACAAAAAATACATAATAAATGAAGAATGCACATCTGAACTTTTTATTCGTCTCAAAGCTCAAAGGCTTTGTTTTATCTGGTGACAATATTGTGTTAGGAATTCTCATTATTTCTCAGCTGAAGTTTTGTCTTTGTTTTTTTTTTTACAGTATGCTGGTGCCTTTAATAGACAATCGTACTTGTAAAGATGCTTTTTGTTGAGAAGATGTGTTTTCTCTTTACATCAATTTTTCATTTGTTTAGGAAAAAAAACATTTAACAGGTTTTTGTTTGTGTAGTCATAGCAACTGGGAAAATGAGAGCGCAATGGAGAAAGGGGAAGGAACTGAATGCAGAGAGAAGGAGAGATGAGGGCTGAAAAAAAGAGAGATGTTCAGGCTCAACTTACTCCCAGTGGGCAGGACCTCCCCTTACATTTCTGCCATTATTTGATGTAATGAAAGGAGAAAGTGTGCAACATTGAGATTGTTAATTAATTTAGTCTAACAAGATGAAGATAAATGAAACCCACTGAAGGTTGACTACACTAAGGGCCCCACTTAGCATTCCTCCTGCCCTCAAGCCCTGTTTCTCTTTGCTCCTTTACAATAGAGCAGAAGCTAATAACTTCAGCTCTGTGTTTGTACAAGAATTTTCAACCTGCAGGTTTTGATTTTTTTCTTCCTGTTAGTCACTATTTTTTGTCTGTCTATTTTCAAAATGACTCAACTTCTCTTTAATTATGCAAATGTGTACACACATATTCCTTTTTCTGAATTGTCTAGTCATGTCAGACAAACATAAATTCAATAGGAACTAGAAATGTAGGTGCTGCCTAAATGTGTTCCTGCAGTCGCTTTGGTTTTTACTCCAAAATCTTTTTATTTGTGCCTTTGCTGAAAAAAAAAACCCTCTTAGACTCATTGCTTCCACTGCATCAATGGGTTTTCCCTAATATGGCCTCGGGGTTGTTTGGGAAGCAAAACAGACAAAAAACAGCAAAGACATTTTTCCACAAAACCAGAAAGCTGCCTTCATCCACAAGCAAATCAGCCATCTATCGAGCTCCATGCTTGGAAGACACTTTGTGCAGGATGTTGAAGGCAGCACAGACCAATCATTATGACACCCATTCTTTGCTCCCCTGGATCTCAAGTCATCCACAATGGGTTGTTGATTGTATGGAAAACACCAGAACAATTATGCCCTCTGTTTTGGTGGCAGTGCAGCTTTTTAAAGTGCAATCCTCTATAATGGCCTCATTATTGTTATTCTTGGAGCAGGCCTCAGGAGGAAGAAGTGGCTGCTTGCAGTACGTCATTATTTCGTAAATTTTCGATTAGCTCATCACGCTGTCTCCTGGCAAACAGAATCATAGCTAATTAAAAGTGAGCGAGCGTTCTTGCTTGTGACTTAAAAGGTAGCACTCGATAGACTGTTAATATAAAAAGAAATGGCCAAAAAAAGGAGGATTAGAGCTGTTACCCTGGTAACCCAAACTTCCATCTGCGAGGGAACAATGAACTTGTGTTCCTTCGCCACCTATGCTTAAAAAACAGAAAGCAGGGAAGTGAGTGAACTGAAAGGACAAGACCCTTTTTAACAACAAAGTGGAATTCAGGTCTAATAGGCTCTTTGGTGCGAGCTGTTAGGCGAGACCACTGGGGGATAGAAGACCACGGAGGTCAATGTGCAAGACTGTTTCATCAATGTGTTCACTTAGAAGCAAAATAAAACAGAAAATTTAGTTATTTCCTGAGAACTGTAAAAAAATATATGGATTGTTTAAAAAAAAAACACTTTATTTTATTTGATTAACTACACAGTTAAGCCTCAATAACCCAAAATAACTACAAAAAAGTAAATAATTTAGTCATTGCTGTGGCAACACATGCAAATAAATAAATAAATAAATAAAATTAGAAAAAAATTCCTCACAATATGAGACGAAAACCCAGTCACTAAAAATTTAACGTCAGTTTGATACTCTTTTCAATGGGAAACTAATTTCCATTTCTTGTTTAAATAATTTTTTTAACCGAACAATACAATCTCTTCTCAGCTTCTAAGTTAAAGAAGAACACTGCAGGATCAGTATGATCCACGACTACAGATTAAGTGTCTGTGTTTCTCTTTGGGTTTTATGTCCCTTATTACAGCTGCAGTGCGCCTGCTCACATTAATCTAATTTATGGCCAAGGCCAGCATAACAGCAGTACAGGTTAATGAATTTGGCATTACTAATTAAATGTTATTGAGGGATAACTATGAATCCTGCGGTTGAGATAGACATCCGAACGAGGGGACAAAGGATGTAACGGAGGACTTTTCCGCACTTTGTTCTTATGTCTCTCTGGGCCATACATTCACAACAAGTGAAACAGCAGTCAGAAGTGAAGGTGAAGGCAGCACAGCACTTGAGGTGAGACAGAGGACAGCATTGTTTCAGTCCAATGACCTAAGTTGAATAACAGAGCAAGCAAAGAGCTAAAGTGATTTGCCGCGTTCTTCTGTTCAGCGTTGCTGTATGGTATGACCTTTTTCACACAACAGTTGCTAACCAATTACTTGAGTCACTTAGTCCATTTTCTGTACCTTCTTCTTCTTCTTCTTCTTAATGAGGGGAATTAAGTTAGGGCTCTAGGATGACAATCTTAGCTGCATTAAGGCAAAGGGAGGGTACACCCTCCACAAACAACCAGTTTATCACAGGACCATATATAGACAAACAACCGCACACTAAATCCTATTATCAAATTAGAACTGCAATCAACCTGTCTCACCTAATTTTAAATGGTGAGAGGGAGTCGAGTCAACTCAAGCACAGGGAGGGCATGAAATTCCGAACAGAAGGGTCTCAGTTGGGATCAAACCCTGGTTTACCATGGAAAATACTTAACATTTTTAGAAAGAAAGTGTAAATACAGTATAAAAGTAAGCGTAAGAACCCTTCAAGTCAATCAAATTGCTAATCCTAGACATTTTGGGCTTGTTTTTATAGCTTCCCAGCATACATCTGCTCTAAACATGCATGTTAATTTTGCTGCATTTGAAACGTAGAGAATGAGCTGTTGTTGACAGCACAAGAAAATCATGAAAATTTTGCTTGATTTTCAAAATAATTTTTTTTTGTATCTTTGCATTTTATTTTCCATAAATATGATCTCAAAAATCTTGTATAGAGTGCAAAGACTTTGATCATTTATTTGAAAAATGTTCCCACTGGTCTATTTATTATTTTTTAGCAAAAATGAAGCAAACCTGTTGTTTTTCAGGACATAGTTTCTGCAGAGTGGCTGGAGTTCATCAGAAATTTGTAACCGAGTTGTGGGTGGGACTGTTGGCACTGAGTAAGCCTGCCCCTACTTCCTGTCATCCATTAGTTTACACTCTCTCCCACCAGTTTACATCTCCTCACAACCTCAACCTAACATTAGCAGTGCAACAAAATGGCGAGTGATATTGGAGCTTTCTAGCTGTACAGTTTTGATCGAGATGCAAGCTTGAATGTAAAAAATGAATTCTTTCAGATATGGATCTGTTTTTTCTGGAATTGGATGCATCAGAATTAGAGCCGGACATGGAGCTTGTTGCTTGCCGTAGTAGCTTTTACATCACATCTATAAGCTTTTTCCAACAGCATTTTTTTTCGTCTGCTCCTGATTTACAACAATTTGAATAAATTAATAATAATATTTTATAATAATAAAATTAACAATACTCAGAAATCCAATATGGATTTTTAATGTTTCAGCAACTGTAAGAAACATATCACTTTTGTGTTTCAGTCTTAGTTTTGGTATCTCTTTATCCTTATCTAACAAAAAACAACTTGTCTAATTTCATGGTTCAAAGTTGTTTAGTTACAGTCATTAGATTAGTTTAATCTTACTTTGATTATCCAATTCCATAAGAAAATCCAGGATAGAAAAAGTACAATTTGTGATTTGAATAAACATGTTAGGTACATATTATGTGCAACTCTTGACAATTCCAAATATCAATATCAAATTGGCTTTCTGCCAAAGTCTGTCAAAAAAAGAAAATAGAGGTAATCTTTGAATTGTAAGTGTTCAATTCTGCTCAAAATATGAACAAAAATAAAGGGAAAAGTGTAGCAACTCATGAATAAAGAAAAGAAGCTGTAATCCTTGCTTTCAGGTTGACAAAATTGGAATATCTTGCAAAACAAACAATACAACTAGCCAGCAAACTTACTAATTATTAACTTATCTGAGTTCTTCTGTTTGACAAATTTAAAGGGGAAGGTTACTGCAAGTAAAAAGATAAACTCAACCACTTCAAAAAACAAAAAGTCTTCAAAAGAAGTCAGCAATACATGATAATACTATAATGAATGCCTTTTGATTTAATTGGTTTAGAAAGCATTTAAGGGTTAATTAAACACCCTTGTCATCCGAAAGGCGAATTTTAAACTCAACAAGTTTAATTTAGTGAATAGATCCCTGTGACATTTTTGACACTTGCTTTAATAGCAGCGTACATAATTTCTCCCTTTTTTATGCATATTGTTATCAGCTTGTTTAGATCTAATTCTTTACTGCCACTCTTCTTCTCCCTGTAACACACTCAGCAAAGCCATACACTTGTCTGCCTGACATACTCTCCCCGAGAGCTAAGCCTTTCAATTTAGATTTCAATTATCATGTTAGTTTTGTGATTAGACTTTAGTCCTTCAGGAATCAGACCTCTCTGCTCCTCTCTATTCCACTTCCCGTGCAATCACAACCCATCTGATGAATTGCGCATATAATTACGGAAGTTATTGAATATGCAGATCACTGCTGACTCTTGGTCTGCAGTTCATAACGCTTCAGATCTAACACTAAACTTGTCAAACAAGAAGTCTGATAAAGACTGACTGTGATGATGAGAAATAGTCAAAATGCAATATTAATTTGAGAAAACAAAGGCTAAAAAAAAGCTACTTTTGAATTTGAGTGAGTCTTTGCCACTCTGCAAGGAGTTGTGTATAGCTGGTACAACACAGTAAAGACTTGTGTGGGAGATCACAAAACCTGTAGGTTCTCAAGAATCTACCAAAAATAAAATATTTCCCATATGTTGCAGTATGTTGCTGGCAAAGATTCACTCGCCATCCCATGATGCAACTCCTTTGAGATTCTCAAGAAAAGGGAGTGAAGCACTTAACAGGCACACCCACAGGAGGGGCATGTGGGAAATGTTGAAACTTTTGCTTTTAGAGTGTGTTCTTAAACTTCCCTTGTAGGCCAGAGATACAATCCGGTTTGTTTCTGAGATTACTAAACGGTTTTGCACTAAAGACCCAACCAACTTAAGTTTGACACACAATTGTGAATACAAGGAAGGGGGAGAAACCAGGTCCTATATTTTTAGTTTGTTCTGTAGTGACGTAACTTCCATTTATAGCTCGGTTGCCTTTGCTGGGGACTGCCCTGCTGACACCAGAGAGAACGGTTTATGGACCTTACGAAAGTTATGAAGTGTTCACTCCAACTTTCACATTAAGCACTATGTTTGACATGAAATCCAATACTAAAATGTTTATGAAAAACATATTGATCAGGGCTTTCACCCTGTTTACAGACATTTTCTTTAATGAGGTTCAAAAACTTAATTTTTACTATTAGCTAGACGGGATTGAATCTTGTGTTTTTACAAATCAAAAATTATTTCCAGCTTTTTAAAATGTGAGAACTATAAAGATATTATTAACATATTAGTTTGTGTGTTATACTGTGGTCTTCAAAGTAAAAAGGTGAATTATTTACTGATTGGGATGAGGAAATTTCCCTGCCCTTTTGGGAATGGTGTGCTGCAAGTGTAGCGACCTTTGTCAAGTCCCATTCATTGTTTGCAGACTGGTTCCATACTCTGCTGGCTGTGAAGCACACATCTGCTACCTTTAGCGCAGTGGAGAGCAGATACAGTACAGTTTGGCACATGTGTAAGCAGAAAGGCTCCTCGGCTTACCCTGTCACACAGCCTGGCCACAGTTACTCTCCTCTTGTCAAATATTTGTCTGTCCTTCACTCTCTGTTTGCCCTCCATTCAGTTTGCTTTGTTTATTGAAATCTATATCAGGCAAATTGATGAAGTTTCCAGAAAGTTTGTTGCACAACATCTACATGTTTTTTTCTTTTTTTTAAACAGATCTTTTGTTTCACTTATTTAAATTTATCTTTAGATAATTCTTGCATTTTATTATTTAGATCACTTTTTTTTTAAATTAAAAAGTTTAATAAAGTGTATGACGAAGCATCTGTTTAAAGCCTTATTGGGTTGATTTTTCCGAATTATAGCCAACCTGCTTTAGTCCTATTTTTGGTTCACAGTTGAAATGGTAGAGTAGTTTGAGATTACTAATTATTTCCTACTATCCCAGTGAGTAAAGTGAGGTGAATTTTGCAGAGCACCACGCTGAGCTGAGGCCGAGCATAATGAGCGCGGTAGCAGGGAACCACAACAGAGTCAGGGCAGAACCAGAGGCCTGCGGCCCAAGCCGAGCCAGCACACAAGCATGCACACAAGAGTCCTGCTGCACACTTCCAGGCTTTCTAAGAAAGCAACTAATGATTTCATTTTGCCATGCTTGATCTTTGTGTTATTTGATGAAGCCGGCAGAATTAGGGAGCAGCGGAAGGTGTTTGTTCACACAGGATTCCTGCTATACAACAATAAATCAAATATAACGCTTCATTTGTAGTTAACACTCAAGTGTGTTGGGGTACAGTATCTCATTGACATGCACACATGTGCTTTGCCAGGATAAATGAAGCAAAGAGCTGAAGCAATGTCTATAGAAAGCAATGGTTAGCATGAGGCCTGAAATGTCAGTCAGCGTTTAATCCACTGCAGTGTCCACTGCTCTGCTGTAAAAATGCAGGACATTTTTCTATTTGACCATATCTGTCAGCTTTCTGATTTTATTAGAGCAATGTTTCACATTCATTTACTCAGGTTCCCTCTGTTATGTTCAACGAATGAATCCGTTTTGGCATTGCTAAAACAGGCGCTTGTACTTGTCTTCCCTGAACCAAAATTTTTGGCAATTACTCAGATCAGTGGCTGAGACTTCTGGTTTTGCTCTCCAGATCTTCTTTTATTTTTCCCTGTATCACCTGTCAATCATGCTTGGTAACTTTTACTCCCTTTCACACAGAGCTGGGTGCCAGCCATTCATTTAGTGCTTCACTTTTGCTTGGGTTCTTCCTATTGAACCTGTCAGAAAGACACACACTGTCGACCATGCTTTCTATTCAGCCTTGGTAAATTAATTGGTTTCAGTGGTTTAAATCAGCAATCAATGTCAGTTTCCCAACATAATAAGACTTAATCATAAATCTTTGAGGTGCGGCTTACTTGACCCCTATTCATCATGGCTCAGCTAGATGGCCTCCATCTGGGTGGAGCAAATTAACTACCCCTGTTTTGATTTTCCAATAGGCATTTGTCATATGAAACATGGCTACTCTTTACTCACCCTAAAACTCCTCCATAGACATTTTTGAAGTTTTTTAAAAATGTTTCAGCCTAAAGGCAAGCTAGAGAAAAATACAGTTATTGTATAGAGGGAATGTGTGCACAAAAAGTCCCAATGTTTTTCTATAAATAAATGCAAATTAAAAAGTGTGTATATTTATATATATATATATATATATAGATGTTCCTCCAGTTGTGCAAACTCCAAGTTTCTTGTAACTGCTGTGAATTCTGGAAAATTCTAAATAATCATGCGTAAACCGAACTGAAATAAAAAAAAAAAAAGTCCCTCAGTTGCTCAAGCTTTGGTTAATTAGGAGTGGTGTGTTACGAAAAATCAAAACAAAACACAATAAAGCCGGGTACAATGAGCTGCTCTGTGTGGTGACAACTTCACACTAAAAATGAGAACATTTTAATTTACTTCTGTATACTTTTACACAGAACTGACCAAAAATCCCTTAAATAGGCAAAGAAAAAAGTAAATGTAGTACATGAAATGAATACATAATAGAAAGGAAAAAAAATGAAGAAAAAATGGCTTTTGTGCTAATTTTTATTCATTCCATGTATCCATCTTTTGCCATTTTATACATCTTTAGGTTTGCTTGGAGATTTTTTTTTATACAGGGCTTAGGTCACAAATTCCCTTTATTTTTGGTGATGCATCCTGTCTGTTTTCATACTGTAGTGAGCCTCACCAGAATTCCTTTACAAGTGAGCAAAGTATACTTGTTGAGTCAACATCATAGAATCAAAAGATGGGAGTCAAATGAAGTCGGTAGTCACTTTACATACAGATTTGTATAGGACTCATTTGAAGTGAATTATTAAAAATCATTGTCAAAATGTTGACCAGTGACATCAATGGACTCTTTCTCCCCAGAATTGAGCAATTTTGTGAGAAAAACTCATGTCTGTTGTTCTAAAATCCATTTTAGAGTTTAAGATTTGATGGTATCATGTAAAAATAAATTATCATCTCCCTGTAAGAATAATTTCAATCTTTAACATTAAATAAAAAACCTAATGTATTAACGTTCACCCTCAATTTAAAAAATGAGAGTGAAAAGCAGTAAATTCAAAATACTGTATTTTCTGGATTATAGAGCACACCTGTATATAAGCTGCATCTGCTTAATTAAAAAAAAAAAAAAAAAAAAAGGTAAATAAATAAATACAAGCTGTACCGGGCTATAAGCCGCAGATATCCATGTACATGTATGTACCTGCCGCCTCCAGTGTCTCACCAGAGATTCCTTGATGCTAAGCTCGCATGCAGCAGCGCGGTTTCCCTCCCAGATAGAAAGCTCAATGGCCTTTAACTTAAAACTTGCATCATACGAACTTCTTCGCGTGGTTTCCATGATGATTATAAATAATTACCGGTTAGTAATTTGTCTGGCATGTTTTATCTGCCAAAGAAAAAGTACGGTAGGGTGTTCTTGTTTGCATTCATTTTTCGTCTATCTTATTTTTTATTCTAATTCCGGTTAGAGCTCCCCTAGCGGTGGAAGAAAAATACACGCCTTTGCATAAACCACATAGTTTAAAACCTAGGAAAAAAGTAGCAGCATATAGTCCAGAAAATACGGTAATTCCATCCATCCATCTTCAGCACCAGCTGAGTCAGAGTCTTTCAGAGTCAGGGGGTTGCTGGAGCCAACCCAGCTACTTTTGTCGTACAGTCTGAACGGGTCGCTTGTCACACACATGAAGACTCACCTAAAGGAAATTTAGAGATACAATACCAATTTTCCTATGAAAAATGATTTGAACCAGGGCCTTCTCGCTAACTGACTAACCACTATGGCACCATGCACCCAAAGCCAAAAAATTATCATTGTATTACTTTTTTATTTTGGTTGAGCTGGAACACTTTTGACATTAAGGCAATCCCCCTAGTGTTAACACAATGATCTGTGTTAAAGCACCTTTTTATCAGGTTTCCAGCGTGACGTTTCCCTCTGTCAACTCCAGAGTTCAAACTGGCTTTTAAACTTACCAAACAAAGAAGAATCTTCGAGACAACAAACTCTAATGCAGATCCATCGAGTAAACGTGCCCCAAAATGTTTTAACCAATGCTAGCTTCAGCCACCAGATCAATCGGAATTCACTTTCAATCTGCAAACCGAATGCCTCTTTTACAGAGCTGAGATTTTTTTTTCCAACCCCTTGTGGGACAACTTTTCCACTTATTCACTTTCAATTGCAGCAACTGTTATTGAAGTGCATTTCTTAGTCCATTGAAGAACTTTCCCTTTAAATGCTAGAGTAAACTTGGCTTGAATAGAGCTTTGTTAAACATTTTACAAAAGGGGGCCTATAGTCTATATTTCATCTGTCACCGTTGCTTTTCTTCCTCTCAACAATGCCTAATTCTTTCCCTGAAAATTTCAGGTTCCACGAACAGAAGATTTTTTTGTATTATTATGTCTCTGCCAAATTCCAGTCTCTGCTCTGCTTCTCCTGCTCACAAAAGACTTGTAAGTTACTGTCAACTATGAGGAAAGCCACAAAGCTCCACTGTTGCTCATCAAATAGGGTTGTGTCTGCTGGTAGCTAGACTTGCTGTGAGATTCGCAAGATCAAGTGTTGCAGTGGCAACAGAAGAGTCTGTTTGAAGTCAGCAGGCACAGCGACGGAACAACTAAAAAAGAACACCAAATAAAAGAAAACATCTCGCTTAAGTTGTTGTTTTGGAACGGTCAGCGTCTGCTGATGTGTGTTTTCCCTTAAGTGGAAGACTTGTTCCATCTTTCTCTAGTGGATAATCTTCCAGAGAAAAAGACCAGCAGTGAATTTTTCCTCTTTTTTTTTTTTTTTTTAGCTTTCATTTTTGAAAATATACACATGAGTAAACTTCTGTGTGTCCTGAGGAACTGAGAGGCTGTTATACCATCAAGCATGGAGCTCGAGCATTGGGATAAAAAAAAAAGGGGGCCAGTGGCACAGGGGACAGAAGGCAGATGAGAGGAGGGGGGGATGAAGAAGAGGAAAGACTCAGTCGTGAGAGCTCATCGACCCTTCCCGATTAGACAGACAGGGACACTTAAGCACTCTCACACCTGCATCAGCCATCGCTGCTGCTGGAGGGGCGGGGGCAACGATCCCAGACATGTTGTCACTGCAACTGCGCAAGTGTTCCGAATGAGATACAGTTCCTTTAGCACCACATTATTTCAAATAATTTACCCTGCAAATTATCAGTGCTCTGCTCAATATGTAAAGTGCTGCTCTTCAGGTGGCTCACTTAATTTGCTCTGGGTGGCTATCATTTGAGGGTGGATTTGAGCTGGGGTAACTGTGGTTGTTTCTAATGGAGGAGGTATCAGGAGAGAATGTGAAGTGAGGATGAAGTACCACCGTAATTAAGTTGACTTTTTGCAGGGGAAGGTCAACAATTATGCTGGAACAATTTAAACAAATTCATTTAAATTCAAACTCCCCTGTCTCTTTAGATATTTCGGTGGGGGGAGAAAAATCAGTACTACCTCAGCCATTTGCTATATTTTAATATCATTATGTGTAATTACTTTGTCTGCTAATTCTGAAGACATTTAAATCAGTCCACCGTATCAAACTGAGGAAACTCACTTTTTTCTGATTGATTTTGGCTTGAAAGAGCAGAAATTCTACAATAGACAACTGTGTGAGTAAATACACACAGTACATGTGAGGGGTAAAAAAAATAGTAAGAGCGCACACTACTGTCTTTTTTATGACTCGATTATGTTTCCAGTGTTCTGGCTGCTGCACAGCATGCCACAATCACAATGGAAGGTAATAATTTAATTGTGCTAAACGGTGGATTCGGTGTCAAAGCTCCTCCAGCTGGGAGCTGTCAGGTAGTAATATCTCATTATGGCAGGTGAAGAACCCAGAGGAACCCTACTAACACACCTGTTAGAACACGAAGAACCCCTGAAGGGAAATTCACAGATGATTTTCCCACTGTGTGACAAGTCCTTTTTTTTTTTTTTTTCTTGTATGCACGCACACACAAACCTGTTTAGTTCATCGTGGGCTTCACAATACATTGAGTGTTTTGTGAGGTACACAAAGCACAAACAGAAAAACAATTTATTAAGCATGATTTATAATTGGTGCAAATAAAAACTCTTGCATGCATTCTCCTCAAAACAGGATTTTTTCCATCTGAGTTTTCTTTCTTACAATAAAAAAGTGGAGATTTAAAAAAATATTTTCCAAACAAGATCAAACACATACTTGATCACATGAATGATCATTCAGTTACGCTTGAGGAGAATAAAGAATGGCCAGGACTCATTGATGTCAAATCTTCAAAATGTAACCACTTTTTTTTGTACACTGAAAAGATTCTCTTTTCATTTTGCCAAGCTTTTCTTTGACTTCTTTTGGAAAACAGTACTTCCATGTTGCATCAATAGCAGCTTTAATTGGCTCTAGTGAATAGTCAAACTTGTTTAACTGTTTATGCTTTTTCTAATTTTGCATACACAGGAAAAAATATTGACTGACACCTTCGAACAGTTAAAGGTTAAACTTTTTCCATGCTAATACTTATTTATTTATTGACAACATGCAATCAAAATCCAAAAGACATCTTCACTGAGCCGGACAAGTGGTTGGGACAGGGTGGTATAGGGGAGATGGTGGTATGGAGTTACTTACCTCCATTGTCTATAAAAGGTAAACAGTGTGACGGAGCAGATACAGCGGGTGAAAGTCGGTCAGAGCCTTTTATGATGAAAGAGGAAATGGGATCGTAGGGAACACATGGCCCAGCAGTCACAAGACCCCTGAAATTAGCTGCGCACAACACCCCTCTAATACTCACCAATTAAACTGAAGTTGTTTTGCACCCTGATGAAACATTATCTCGGGGAACAATTCATGACTCAAAGCATTCCTGGCCATGTGAGTCTGCATCCAGAGAACTCAAGTCCTAATCCTTCTAATGTGCGCAATATTGTCAGCTATTTATAAACCGGATCACTTTTCTGTCTGACCCTTCCCTCATGTCTGCTTCAAGTCTTCAAAGTGACTCGGCTTTGTCTTTAAGGAAGACGGCAAGAGGGCACTTTCTGTCCGCTTTTCTTCTGCATATTGTGCACGAGGCAGAGCAGAATGTCAAGAATTTATGAGCTACCGTTCCCCTTTTTCATCGTATTCTCTGTGTTTAGAACGTGAGAGTTTGTTTTTCAGTGATTCAATTATTAATGCAAGTAAGGTTATTTCAAGAATACACTGCAGCTGTACAAAGAGGGATGATTTTTGTTTGCAGACGGTGAGACCCATAAACAGTGCTCCTTCAAAAAAATATGATCGAATTTCACACAGCTCTCACATGCAGCCCAATTCTGCTCTCTAGTTTGCATTTCGTCAAAAGTCTTTGTTGTGTCTGCGCCCATCCGATGCACGGATCCCCCCTTTAGATCTTCAGGATGTGAGATCCCCCACTTTAAATATGAGGAGTAAAATACAGTACGCTTTCCCTTAGATATTTTCAGAGTTACTGCCACACTTCCCCCCTTTCCCTTTCAATAATATGAGGCAGTATTGTATGGGTCTTGTCAGAAACTGGGGGGTGGGGCGGAAGGATTTCTCTGCTCCCTTTAGCTGCCTGAGCGCAGCCCTCCCAGCTCTGCTAATAAATTATTAACTCCTGCTGACAAATACTGTTATGGAGCCTGCTGCAGATCTGTTGCATTCTTTAACAAGATTGCTGTAGACACATGTTACAGGAGGATGGAGTCTCCGCTGCTGCTCCCTCCTTTCTTTTCTTCTCTGTCTATCCTGTTCTCTCACTCACGCCTCAGCAGCTTGACTGATGGCTGGAGACCAAAGTAAAAGTGCCTGAGAGACTGAATATTTTAGTGGTTAAAATAATACCACTTGATTTACTGTGTTGTACAAAAGCAGTGCTTTGTTTCACTCTCACACTCCATTGAAGACGAGGCGCTTGTTGCGCTTCAGGCTCAGCCTTTTTGGGTGCATGAATAAAAAATCGTCCCACTCCCACCACTCCATCGCTCTCCCGTATGCTGCTTACCATGACATGCATGCTCTGAACTCTGCTCCGACTCTTGATTTTCAATTAACACAACTCGGAGCTCATGTTCTGTTTGATATAATTGCAGGAAACAATTTAATGGCTGATTAAAATTGAGGGCCAAGTCCCACTAAAAACACAGCCGACAACACTTCTGCGCGCCCAGGCTGAAAGGCTGAAGAGAGGCAGACGCATAGGTGATCAAGCAGGGGGTCCACACTCATGATCTGCCTTCTGATTTAACAAATGTTTCTACATCTGCCGATCCACGATAGATCAACCAAAGCAGCAGTTCTGAGTCTCCACAAAAAATCAAAAAAGAAAAATGTCATTGGATCTACTTTTTGAAGTGAACATTTCCAAATGATTAAATTTGCTCCCAAATAATTTCATATTTTCATTGGCAGGAATTCTTTCCACACACCTCATATCTTTTTGAGGTTCTTGGCTGGATTAAAATGTTATTAAAAAACAAACAAAAAAAGGTTACGCGGCCTTTATCTCGTCTTGTCTGCATACTGCATCTTGAACAAATGTCAGGAAAGATGGGAGTTCTGCTCCAACAACAACTTCTAAATCAAAGCCGCAAACCTCTCTTCTATTTATAAGAGACTGGAAATATGTCTTTATACTTTTTTTCATTTTATACTTCTTCCTCCTCTGTTGTAGTTCATCATTATAGCTGCTTTTTGTACTCTTATTTACCTTTTTTTTTAAGGTAGTTCAAAGAGTTTTTACACCAATTGTAACTGATGACAATTCACTGGTGTTTGTGAACAGATAAGCATCTCACATTTTCCTTGAGTAAGACCGTGAACTGTCTGATCCAGAGACCTTGTTTGGCAACGTGTCCTTTCTTATGTGGGACGTATCTTTGCCTATCTAGCAGTGCCTGGCTCTCAGCGCAAGGACACCAACGCACCACCCTCTGCTTTTCAACCTTGAAACCCCCCCCTCTACCCTTCTCTGCACGTTCTCCCTCAACAGGCTGAGGGTGAATGTAAAGTGCTGTCACACTGACCCCTGTGGATAGAGCAGGAGAACGGGGCAGATGGTGATCAGTGATGAAATGTAGAAGAGCGTGCAGGCGGAGGACTTCATGCCACCAAATGTTTGCTCTTGTCCGGCTCGTGCACAGAAAAATATGCATTCGTTCGTCCTCCTCAGAAGATTGCACCACAAGTAGTCAAAGTTTTTTTAGGAATCATCCTCCTCCAATTGAGAAAAGTAAACAGAGCAGGAAAAAAGCAGATTTGGAATAAAACATGCCCAAACTCCTCTTCTCCACTTCACATCATAGGAAGGGCATGTTATTCTCTTTTTATTATTATTATTTTAGTACCATATGCATAATTAGATTTGCTGGCACTGTGTTTAATTTCATTCATTGTAACACACAGCATGAGTGCAGCCTCATTAATTGTGAGAAGAAGTGAAATTGGTTCCTTAAATTGTACTACAAAAAGAGTTGAATTGAAAAAGGTGCGGAAAAAAAATACGAAATTAGAATTAATATGAGTTTTCTTTGCACCTGATAATCACTTACACTCTTCACTGCAATATTCATGAAAGCACATGACAGTTCTGTGAATGCAGCCCACAGCTTTTGGTTTTTAAGCTGCTTAAGTGGGATTTGTTTGCCTTGGGGACCACTGTCGCTTGAAAATGTTAATAATTTCCTAATTGGGCTCATAGAATCAAAGGATGTAGAGATTTGCTTTTGTTTGTATTTGATTACTTCTGAGTAAGATTCTCTCTTACCAGGGATATTAAAAATATCATAAAAATATAATAAATAATATAATGAAATCAATTGAAAGACAAGACCAAATAAACCTAAAAAGAAACAAATTTCCTCAGGTAAAGTGGAAATAAAAGATAAACATCAAAGATAGAAAGCAACCATACAGTTTTATTCAAAAACTTTTTAAAAAAGTTTCATCAGATGCTTTTTTAAATTTTTTTTTCATATTTATTTCTACTTCTGGCCTTAGACTTTGCTTTGCAGAGCTAATTCAGAAAGCATGATTGATGTTCATTAAATGTTATTAAGTAGTTATTTCTGTGGACTTTATTAGCCGTTCTCAGAAGATGTTAAGTCTTTTCTATTTTCCGTTTTTTTCTCTTTCCTCCACAGCAGAGTCATGTCTTCTAAGCAGGCCACGTCTCCTTTTGCCTCTGTGGTTGATGGTGATGATGCCATGAGTCAGGAGCACTTGACCTGGGAGAAAGAGGAGAGTTCAGAGGCCCACGGCACACCGCAGCTCCCCCTGCACAGCCTGCTTCATGGAAAGGCCCCGGATGAAATGCAGCCTCTGAGCAGCGTACCAACAGAGAGCGACTGGGACAGCCTGATGTCAGCACAGCAGCGCATGGTGAGCGGGGATACCACCGCACACAAAGAGAAACGAGCAGCAGCTTATAATCACATATTTACATCCATCTGTGATAATTAGTGTCATATTAAACTCTTATAGTAAGTGGCATGGTCTCATTCAGCTAAAAATTGAAACATATTGTGCTTCTCATCCTTTAATTATGTGAAACCTAAAGGATTTTGGTGTTGTCAGACCAACAACCTACTGGTAAATATCCCTATATGAGCCGTCACTGAAAGGATTATTTTATTAAAAAAAAAAGTTTATCAACTTCTTATGTCTGTTTTGCATCATCCTCAAAAACGTCTCAACTTTGACTGCGCCATGTGAAGTTATCTTTTTTGTTGCGCCTGAGCTACATCTGCAGTCAGAGCCCAGAGCTGCTTTGATATGTTCAAAACAAGGAAGAGCACATGTTCTTGTGCTGCGTGGACATGGAAGACAGGTGGTTGTCAATGACAGACGGCTCTGCACTAAAGAGACCCAGAGGGCCTCTGAAGCAGCTCTATAGTCAGACACTGGGAACTTCGACACTTCAACTTTGCAGCACAAGAATTATATGAACACGCACATAGTTCCTGCAGCAAATGAGTGTACATAAAGCTGACTGAATGCATTATTTAGAGGCTGGGAGACAAACGATTAATCATAATTATCCTTGGTCATAACTTAATTTATATTAGGTTAAAATTAGTTTGAAAAAAAGCATACAAAATTTTAAGGAACGTTTTTGTAAATGTACGATTCAACATGTGAAGTTGGAGTGGAATGTGTTACAATAGAGTACACATTATACAAAAATGTTAATAAAAGATCAACAAAAAAAATTTTATAAAAAAAACATTGTTGATTATTATGACAGTAAATGCACCACATTAGTCTAAAATTAGTATTACGTATGTTTGTTTGAGAAAATTTCATTATATAGTTGTTAAATTATTATATAATAAATCAGATTAATTTATATTAAAAAACATTTAACCCAAAAATCATTAAAAAAGTGATGAAAAGAGAAGGCGACGGCATAAGGTGGAGGGAATCAGAGTGTTGTCTTTACTGATTAACTGACTCTATTGCCGTGCCATGTGTCTGTGTGGGCTGTGCCCTGAACTCACGCCAACTGATTAACCCAGCACTGTTCCACTCCCCTCAAGCGCTCTCCACTGTCTCTGCCGCGCTGCATAATCATCCAGCCCAAGGCTGGGAGGTGCCGCCCGGTCGTGCCACCCTGGCGCTTGGTACCAGACCACCCCACACTTCACTGCAAGTCTGCCTCGAGCTTGACATGCCACAAGGGGATGAGAAATTGGCACTGTCAACACTGCCGCTCAGTTGGCTTTTTCATTTAGAATTGTTGTCTGAGTTAAAGCTGTTTTCATTAAGTTTTTCCCATTATAGATGTTTATTCTCTTAACAATGTGTGGCGATGTTTTAAATCAAAGGTAACTTTTTTAAGTTTAACGACCCCTGTCTGCTCTGCTGTCTTGTGCTTTCTCAGACTCGTCAAACCATAATTAACACTACCTTCAGCAGGAATCGGGCCTCAGTCGCGGTCTGGGTACTGATTACACACTCAGAGTATCCTCCTCCCTCCCATTCTTCTCTATCTTTTCCATCATGTGTGTGCATGGGGACCATTCGAGCAGTTAGCCAAAGACTGGACCCTTCGTTAAATACTAAACCATTCACAGGTTGGACCAAGAAAAAACAACAGCCAAAGACAGCACGCAGATTTACGAATGCTCCAGGCACTCAGCTGAGAATAGGTCTCCACCATAAAATGAACAAATTACACAGCAGTCACCCCCAACACAAATGCACTCTCAACAGTAATTTAAAAAGATTATAGTAGGGATGTTTCTCTGTGTAGTCTGTTCAGATGAATAGTAAAGCTGTGGTGCATTATAGGTGTGCTTCATAAAAGTGTACATCATCATTTCGTCCCAATTTTTCACTTGTCATATCAGTTGGCTCTGCTTAAAATACAGTTGCTCTATATAAAGACAGAAAGTAGCCATTTGGCACAGGCAAATCGCCTCTTGAGCTGCAAAACCCAGCAATCACTGCATTTGAATGAAGAACTGTCAAAAAGCTCAAAGGAGCTCCAACAGAGCACAGAAACACACTCATCATTTAATATACATCATGCCTTCCATCTGAAGCCTCTCAACTTTTTTTTTTTTTTTTGTCTCTACAGGAGTCTGACAGCAACAAAGTATGCTCCTTGTACTCCTTTCGGAACAATTCCACCTCTCCACACAAGCCTGAGGAGGGGGCCCGGGAGCGAAGTGACTTGCTGAGCGGATCGGCGTTTGGAACTCCTGAGCGCCGTAAAGGAAGTCTGGCAGACGTGGTGGACACACTGAAGCAGAAGAAACTGGAGGAGATGACAAAGACAGAGCAAGACGGTATGACTCCCCCCTGAGTGTGCACTCGTGTGTTTTCCAGAATGCTTACCTCTCCCAAAGTCTTCCCAGATATTCCCCCTTTCTTTGCACACTTCACTTTGCTTCCTGCTTGGCACACGTTTCCTCACATTTCTCTGTCTCACAGACTCACATAAGCTGGGAACACTGACGTTACAGTATTTCCAGTTTGTTCTGAACCTGTTCCAATGTGACAAAGACTGTGTGGCATAGCTCCTCAGCGTAAGTGTGGTCCTCATTCACGCCAAGGAAAACTGACGATAAAACTCACGGTGCTGAACTGACGCCAGGAACAGTTTTTTTTTTTTTTTGCCTCACAAAGCACTTTACAGTTATAAGTTAGCAACCTGTAAAATATTCCAAAGCTTTCTCAAGGTTTTTACATGTTTTATGTGCCTAATTAGTTCATCTTTAGTCAATGCAGTATAGACAGTGTTACACCACGATAGGACTTTTAGGTCTATGTCACATCTGCACCTATTTCACCTAGTTTTCCACTCCCTGGTACAGCCTGCAGTCTATCAAGAGTATACAGCAAAAAAAAAACAAATATTTGAAAGAGCTGCTGAAACACATCCCCCTTCTTAATTAGGGCTGTAGTAATATAACTACATCCAATCAAATGTTAAACCCCCTTGGGAAAGCATGTGTCTCATTTAGTGTCTGGGGAGCTCTTAGCTTAAGCACTTCATCAGATGAATAAATTAGACCTCTGTTCGCCGAAAAATAATTTGCCACTTCTTTTCTAAGTGTACATGTGGCGATCTTTGTATCACAGCATCAGAAGCTTCTCGCTAGATCGTCATTTGGTCCTGATATGATGATCATTTGTGTCACTCAGATGATCCGGAATCCAGTGACGTAGAGATTTTTTAGAAGATTAACAAGGACAGGTAATAACACAAAAAGAAAACTTATTATTTTTACATATTTTACATATTAATATTTGCAATATTTAATGCAAAGAACATATATGTCACAAACTGAGGGTAGTCCTACTTAGAAATTTTTTGTGTGTTTTTTTTTGTCCAAATTTGTATGTTTTTATCCAAATTTTTCCATGTTTGTCCATAATATTTTATCTGTTTAAAGTCAAAAACAAAATTATTTTAAAGTCAAGAAATTGGTGCTACTTATTATATCATTGCAACCCCTGTATTTTTGTTTCAGAGTGTTTTCTTTTTTTTTTACAGCAACATTGTTAGTGCTCACAGTAGCATCAGTGGGCATTATGATAATGAGCCCCAGCTGGTGAAGGCTGGTTTTTGCAGTAATTTAAATGGTCAAGTGCAGCTTGTAATCCAGGGCCGTATGCTAGCGCAGAGAGGGGAGAGTGCTTTGGAGAGCCATACAGCTGTTTTAATCTCCTGTTAATAATAGTGGCTCGGTCTGCCTCATGCGCCGTGTGTCATTGTAGCTAAAACACAGTCCCTTGCTGGAGGAAATTAGTTTCTGAGGGGTGAGCACAGCAAAAGACAAGAGCCCCAGACTGTTCAGCGTGCTGTGTCCATGCTGCCAGAACCGGGATGATCGTGTCCTGAGAACACTCACAGAATACGTTTCAGTGGTGAAGACCAGAAAAAAAAAAAACACAACCCACCAGAAAAGAAAAAACAAATATATATTTATAAATCTTTGAAAACTCTTCTCCTCATCTTTGCTTTTTTAGAGTTGACGCTGAGAATTAAAGCAGGAATGCTCAAGAAAAACCCAAGAATGTAAGAGGAGACATTCGTCATCTTAACGATGTTTTATTGTGTCACAAGCAACAGAGGAGCTAAATTTAAAGCTTATTTATACATGACAACTGGTGTGTCTAATTTTACTTCTTCGGTTCATGTCTGGTCAGGATCACATGGTCCTCAATGAAGCTTGGCCATCTGCTCCCATTCTTCTGAGCCGTCTTGTCAGGTCAAGATAGTTCATTGTCCTCTTGTTATCAAGATAAACAGGGATTTTGAAGAGGATGGAAAAAAAATAGTCTATTGTATCCTTTCTTCCCAGTACAGTGATCATATAGACAGTAAAATGCACTATAATTGATAAAATAATCAGTCTTACTCCCAGAGATTTTTTTTTTAATTTATGGTCTTGTTTTGGACATTTTCAATCCATAAATTAACTTTTAGGTACAAAAGTGTGGATGGAAAAAAGATAAATTAATGGAAAGCAATCAACGTGATATCATTTTATGCATCCATTTGAGGAATTGATGTACCACTTTTTTGTTATTTACCGCAATAGCTATAAACCTGATAACAATACAGACATTATTGGAGGTATCATTCCTCTGTCCCTTCCTCTCTACATATGTACCCTTTCACCCTCTCTATCCAGCCACCCTTTCTCTCTATCGCTGCTCCTTAAAGTGCTTTAAGTGCTTGTGACTGTGCTAATGAATGAAAATGTCCTCCCAGCAGTGAGCACTGCATTTAGCTGAATAGTCACCTTTGCTGTAAAAGCTCTATTAGGCCCAGTTGCCAGCAGGGCTAACGATTGTGCCCCATGTTTATTTACTAGGTATTGTAAATGCATTATTTATGGATAAGCCTCCAGACAGCACTTGTCAAGAGATAAAATGTCAGTTTTAAGTATTGGGGTAAAAAGAAAAATAGCCACCATTATAAAAAGCCAAGGTGACCTTGCTTTGATTCACGTGCAATTAGAACTGTTTTATATAATGCACTAAAGCATGAATCAATACTGGCAAGTCAACACAGAAATACTTGTGTGTTGAGTCTTTATGATCGTCCCCAAGACAAGGACGAGTAATTGGGTTTCAGTTGTTGAAGCTTTTAGGCATTTTCTCGAGCTGCCGTATTGACTTGTGGAGTCCGTGCCAAAAACAAGCAGGACTGAAAACGAACGTATCAGTGATCATTTGTTTTAAACTGCTGAAACAGATGTAGCATTTACAAAAAAAAAAAAACAATAAAAAAACTCACAATTTTATTAAGTAAAAAGATTGTGAAGAAAAACAGTGGATTTGTATTTTTAATTACAATTTTTTGAATTATTAAGCTTTCTTCAAAAGAAATTGTACGCTCTTTCTCATTTGAAAAAAAAAAATATTTTTCATGAATATTAGGAATTCTAACACTTTCCCACCTATCCAGTCTCAAACTATCAATCAAACTGTCTCATCGAAAAAGGTTTTAAGTCAAAAATACCCAAAAAGAATCTCAATTTTTGAGACTTTTTTTTTTTTTTGCATCAGCCAGAGCAGATTCCGCAGATGCTTTAATATTGCTCAACACCTGGAGCCTTTTGACAGACTCGTGGATAATTAGCTCAGCAACTAGAAGTCACATACTACCAGAAAAGAAAAAGCTACAGTTGTATTTTTTAATCCCAGGTTGACAGTTATTTAACAGCTTCCGAGAACAGACTTCCACTTTTACCGGAGCAGGTTAATGTCGGGACGGTGACATACAGCAGGGTAGCAGCAGGGTGTGCCTCTTGACTCGTTGGGCTGAAGCACTGGTTTATACATGTGATTGTTTGTGGTTCCTCACTTCCACCAATTCCTCTCAGTGCCCCCCCTCCCCATTTGTAAGTGCAGTCCCCTTGGCGAGTCTGTGTATTATCGCTGTATAATGACTGCGCAGTAAGTTGAGTATGGAGGAGTGATCTGTATTGTGCGAGAAGCCCCAGGTCATTATACGCTATTACAACATGCCATGTAATGAGATTCAGGGATGGCTGAAAGCTTGGGAAGAGAATAGGATCATCTCTAAGCCTCTGGTCTGATTAGCACTGATGAACTCTTGACTCTGTTGTCACACCCTTCCCTGTCAGTGTCACAGCTTATTCTGAGTACACTCTTGCTAGAAATTGGCTGCAGGTGCTGATTGCACAGATTTATTTTATCTCATTTTTTGCATATAATTAGTTTGTATGATGCACTAATTAATTAAGAAACATATTTTAAGATTTTGCACTCTTTTATTTTCAATAAATCTTGCTTGAGTCTTAAAAAAAAGAAAAAGGTTGCCTTTCTACCTCCCCTTTAAGTTCCGCCCTTCTTGCTGCTCATCTCATCCCAGCTGCCATATCATCTGGTTCTGCTTTATCCCACCTAATTAATAGGAATCTTTGTTATAATGATCTGAGCATGAGCCTCAGTGCATGCATATGCAATGAGGGCTGGAAATCCAGTTGCCTTGGCTCCTGATTTTGAGACATTTTTTGCACATTTCTTTGTGTGCCTCTGACTGCAGCATCCTTCCGGACAGTGTAA
The DNA here is from genome assembly GCA_003999625.1 of Oryzias javanicus. Lineage (NCBI taxonomy): Eukaryota > Metazoa > Chordata > Actinopteri > Beloniformes > Adrianichthyidae > Oryzias > Oryzias javanicus. Next base: position 19,070,172 of record CM012439.1, read on the forward strand.
GGCCAGGACTCTGCTGTTAGGACATGCACATAGGCCAGACATCTGCCAAGCATATCCCCAGTGTGATGTTCCAACAACTTTGATAAGCTGTTGTTTCTTTCAGGAAATTTCAGCACGCTCTTTATCTTGATAATCTGTTTGATGAAATGGCCAATTTTGCTGTGTGTGTGTTCACACATGTATGTACAGTACGTATCAGAGGGGGCCTTCCTCCATGTATGTGTGTGTCTTGGCCTGTGGCGTGGTGCAGCAGCTCAGTGGAGCAGTGCTCTGCTCTGTCACTTTTGTTTGAATGGGGAATGCAGATGTGTTCAGGCTGAGGAGACATGAGCTGGAATCGCTTGTTAGGACACACGATCAAAAGTGGCTCAGTGCTCTCTGCCAATCAAGCCTCTTGTCACCCTGTGAAGGAGACGTTAAATAGATTTTCGGCTGCATGCCTCAGGCCGCCTGCCAACCTGACATGTGAACTTTCACCAAACCCAAACGCGGCCCCTGACTCGGCCCGTTTTTACCTTCTTTTTTTTAGTCCTCTACCCTCTTTTCTTGTCTGTCTCACCTGATCTTAATCCTCATTTTCCTCTCCTCCCATAAATTTCCTGCCCACCCTTTCTAACTCTCCAGTGATACAGTTGCTTCTCTGCCAGGTTGAGATCAGAGCCCACTCCTAAATGCAGTGGCACCAAGGGGGGAATAGTAAGCCCTGGGTGTCTGCCCCACCACTGAATTATGCATTTATTATCAGTTCCAAAACAGAGCCCTCACATAAACAGGCCCACCCCTGTAGAAACCCAACACAGGTTTCATTTCACACAGCCCAAGATACAGATTTTGTTGCCCCTTTCAAAACGACGACCCCTTTCTGCTGTCCTGGTCATTCAGATGACAAAACAAGCAGCTGCCTCTTCAATGTGCCATTCTTTGCATTCAAGATCACCTTCCTCACTTCTCATATTCCGATTAGTCAACAGTAGCAACTGCTGTGGAGCATTCCAGGGGCCATCTTCCTGGGTTTCAGCTGTTGAGCTTGTATCCCTACACCCAACGCTGCACAAAACTCCCATTGTGATGCCAACTTACTGGCTGCACAGGAGCCCCTTGATAGGAGGAAACGGGTGTCTGTGAGTGACAAATCACCGCCAGGGTCACACAGAGCCTGGCTTGTCTTTTCATGGTCACTAATTCACACGTCGGCGTAGGTAAGCCTCATTTCTGAAGGATTCCTGTTGAAAAGAAAAACACACGTCGTGACATCACTACAGCTTTATCATGTAGAAAAAACAGCTATTCCGTCAGCAGGAGTCGTCATGACCCGACAGTTTTATGTTGCAGCATAGCTTTTGGACAGGAGACATTGATGCTTCTATATTTGTCATTAAGCTGTGTGGGCTGTGATACAGCACCCTTGTTAGGCAGTTAAACTTAAAGAAGAGTCAGTTATGAGGTTGTGGAGGTGCTGGTAGGGAGGGGGGTGTTCAGGAAGTCAGAAATAGAAGGAACAAGGGCTATTCCAAAATGGAGGAAAAGGCAGAGTGAGGACACATATGTCTTGCAGTGACACTGAAATCTTGTGCCACACTTGTGTCTCTAAAGCTTTCAGATCCTGAACATTCACACAAATCTCTTGACAAAAGAGTCATCTGGCCAAGGATCAAAATAGCGTGAGTGGAACTCGCAGCCCGGTCACAGACACCCTCTACGGCCCGCTAATGATTTCAGAGCACATTTCAAACTCTGCAAGTCGCATAGATATCCGCCTTTACATAACCAGACATGACAACGTGCACACAGGAACTCTTTTAACATAGTTGCATTGTCCCCCCCCCCTCCTTGAACAACAAGCATCTTCCACCACATTGTGATGAGCTGCTTCCTGAACAAAGAGACTATTTAATCACTATGTTTCCTCCCACTCTTTGTTTCTGCTTTGTACAGAAACATTACAAGGAGGCGTGATGGAGCTGTCAAAAGCAATGAGCAGAACTGTATTTTATTGCTGCAGTGAGGGTGGGTGCCAATGATGATAATCACCTGATGAATATCATCTCTGTCAGGGAGACCCTTTTTTATGGCAATGCTGGACACTTAAACCTCACTTCCTTGAGAGGTGATTTCAAATGTTCAGGTTAAAAATATTCTTTGTAACACTTCTTTTTTCTTTTTGCATTTCCGCAACGCTATCTTTGGCAACGATCATCTGCTTTCTTCTTCTTTCTCATATTAGTTCTGGGTGGTTGACACTTTGCTCAACAAAGCCTCTGCTGTAAGCCTGTTGTTTGCTTCCCCGTTGTGAGCTGGATCAACGAGCGGAGTCTCATGAGAAGCAAAATTCTCCATCTTTGCTCAGCAGGTTTCAGTCTGTATAGCTCCATACCGCCCAGACGGGCACTATAACGAGAAATGCTGCCATTATTATAGCCGAACAACAGGACACTGGGACACTTGGCAGACGGCAAATGGATGTGGACTTCCTAAAAGTTAAGGAGTTTAACCTTCATAAATGCTCTGGCAACTTAATGTTCCATTGTGCAGCTGAGAGGCAAAAAAAAAACTTTACATGCTCTTTGATTTTCCTCTCTATTTCTTCATGTACACAGAAATCCTTTTATCTCAACTATAGAAATTTTTATAAATACAAAAATGAGCCGTAACTTATTTATTGGAGTAAAATAATTACAAAAAAGGCTATAAAACAGTTAATTTTCAAAATTTAGTTTCAAGTGTTAATTTAGAAATTCTCTATTTCCTTGTGCCTGTAATCAACACTATTAATATTATTATTTTTATTAACTAGTTTGTTGAATATTTGCATTTTCTGTCTGCTGTTTTTTTTTCTTTTTTTTAATATAAATACGTATGAAGTTCATTAATTTAGCTGTGTTCAGTGGAAGCTGTCCAGCGTTCCCAAAATAAAATTTCAATGTCTTCACTAGACGCATTCATGTGGATCCTATTAGTCTCTTTTTGTCCTCGTAGAGTCAGACACCCATTAATTTGCTAAATCACACTCAACTGCCATGATCAGAGTACTCTACGCTTCCCTCACATTAATTTAACATAGATGAATAAATGCGAATGTTTTTTGAGCATTGATTAGCAGGGAAGTTTATGTCTTGACAGTGAAATTGCATAGTAAACTCCACCCCCCCCACCCCCCCCCAAAAAAAAAAAAAAAAAAAAAAAAATCTCCCCTATGCAAGGTACCCAGTAATTAAATCTTTGTGGAAAATTATTATAATTTATTACAGTGTGTGGACCGTAATGATTGCCAACATCAAATGGGAATTATAAAGGAAATCGAGTCTACATGTTTGTGCTCTAAGTGTTCACCCCCCCACGCTCCAGAATGCCGATCTGATCTATTTTTATGTGTCCTTTTTTACTACCTAAGCCCTCCCTTTTTTTAATCTTTTTCCTCTGTGCCAACATACAAAATAGCAATTGTGTTATTTTAACAATATTATCAATAAAAATATAATATTGTCTCGTTAGTGATAAGACTCCCGAAATAATATTTCGAGGAAAGGCTGGAGAGAGAACGGGGAATATAAAGTTCATTTTGCCGTCCAAGCATTTAATGGTCTTAGTTCTTAAAAGTGACCTTGTGGGGTA